>JAUPFN010000023.1:21381129-22870395 GCA_036924255.1 Apodemia mormo
ACACACACACACACACACACACACACACACACACACGCCGCGCCCGCGCGCCTGCTCACCTGCCTGCTGGCGGCGCTGCGGGCACACGGTCAGTACACACACACACACACACACACACACACGCCGCGCCCGCGCGCCTGCTCACCTGCCTGCTGGCGGCGCTGCGGGCACACGGTCAGTACACACACACACACACACACACACACACACACACACACACACACACACGCCGCGCCCGCGCGCCTGCTCACCTGCCTGCTGGCGGCGCTGCGGGCACACGGTCAGTACACACACACACACACACACACACACGCCGCGCCCGCGCGCCTGCTCACCTGCCTGCTGGCGGCGCTGCGGGCACACGGTCAGTACACACACACACACACACACACACACGCCGCGCCCGCGCGCCTGCTCACCTGCCTGCTGGCGGCGCTGCGGGCACACGGTCAGTACACACACACACACACACACACACACACACACACACACGCCGCGCCCGCGCGCCTGCTCACCTGCCTGCTGGCGGCGCTGCGGGCACACGGTCAGTACACACACACACACACACACACGCCGCGCCCGCGCGCCTGCTCACCTGCCTGCTGGCGGCGCTGCGGGCACACGGTCAGTACACACACACACACACACACACACGCCGCGCCCGCGCGCCTGCTCACCTGCCTGCTGGCGGCGCTGCGGGCACACGGTCAGTACACACACACACACACACACACACACACACGCCGCGCCCGCGCGCCTGCTCACCTGCCTGCTGGCGGCGCTGCGGGCATACGGTCAGTACACACACACACACACACACACACACACACGCCGCGCCCGCGCGCCTGCTCACCTGCCTGCTGGCGGCGCTGCGGGCACACGGTCAGTACACACACACACACACACACACACACACGCCGCGCCCGCGCGCCTGCTCACCTGCCTGCTGGCGGCGCTGCGGGCATACGGTCAGTACACACACACACACACACACACACACACACACGCCGCGCCCGCGCGCCTGCTCACCTGCCTGCTGGCGGCGCTGCGGGCACACGGTCAGTACACACACACACACACACACACACACACGCCGCGCCCGCGCGCCTGCTCACCTGCCTGCTGGCGGCGCTGCGGGCACACGGTCAGTACACACACACACACACACACACACACACACGCCGCGCCCGCGCGCCTGCTCACCTGCCTGCTGGCGGCGCTGCGGGCACACGGTCAGTACACACACACACACACACACACACACACACACACACACACGCGCCGCGCCCGCGCGCCTGCTCACCTGCCTGCTGGCGGCGCTGCGGGCACACGGTGAAGTTCATTACGGTTTCACCGAGCTTGAGATTACAAGCCAGAATCCCATGAATCTAAATCAAACCAGAACCTCTAGACCAATGCAGTGGCTATAGTACAAAAAATTATAATTGTATCATTTCCAGGTGCTAGCGGTGTACACGCTTGCATTAACCCCACGGACCACTACCTCCAGCAGTTCTACAGTAAGCTGGGTTTCGTCGAGGTGTCCCGGTCAAACAGTCGCGTTTACCTCGCCAGAGGTTTCTAGCGCCAGAGGTTCTTGCGACAAGTGCTCCATTAGCACTGCCACTAATGTGGAACCATCCGTAAAATATGTTTAAAATAAATGTAAACTTTAGACCACAACTTGTAGCACCATAAAAATTAATATTATTATATAATTGCAAAGGCCGAGAAATAAGTAATTGAATGTCGAATGTGAGTTTGAAGACCGAACCGTAGGCGAGGGCTTCAATTATACGAGACAGGCAATTCCATTTCCTTCGAGGCATATATAGTACATTTATCAACAAAAAAAAAAAACATAAAAAAATACTTTTTATGGAATAAATTTTAATTTGTGATTATACAGCCACGTAAACGCAACTTGTACCAAGATAAAGCTCTTAATTCAATTTATAACCCAGCACGCTTTTTCATACAATTTAATTTGAAACGAGAAACGCGCCGCCAATGGTCATTTTGCCAGCGCGTTTTTTTTTCCAAATTCAAAAAACGCGCCGGCAATGACTCGTTTTTTTTTGTGTACGTAAATACGATACTTCGCATGCCCTTTATTCAAAAAATTCAAATGACACTATTTCCGCGCATGTTTGAGAAAAAAATTACCTACAATCCTAGCACACTGTCTTACGACACAACACGCGTATAAATATAATATACAGTTTAAATGGTAAAAGACTACATATTGAAGGGTCATATGTAACTCAATCGTCAAATCAAATAGTGCACGCTCATTGGCCAATTTAAATAACACGCGCTCATTGGTTATCTCAAATAGTGCGCGCTTATTGCTAAATTCAAATAACGCGCTCATTGGTCATATCAAATAATGCGCGCTCTTTGGTCAATTCAAATAATACGCTCTCATTGGTCATATCAAATAGTGCGCACTCTTTGGTCAATTCAAATAACATGCGCTCATTGGTCATATCAAATAGTGCGCGCTCTTTGGTCAACTCAAGTAACACGCGCTCTTTGATCATATCAAATTGTGCGCGCTCTTTGGTCAATTCAAATAACATGCGCTCATTGTTCATATCACATAGTGCGCGCTCTTTGGTCAATTCAAATAATATGCGTTCATTGAACATCTCAAATAGCACGCGCTCATTGGTCATTTAGAAAAGCGTACGATTCTTCGGCTTCCTTCACGCTTCCGTTATATTTCACAAAATTACTTCTATCGATTGGAGGAAAGAGAAAATATGTTACACATCCAAAGGCAATAAATATTGAGTAACTATAATTTCATTGAGTAAATATTATAGTTTATTTGAATAATACTAACAATTATAGTTTATTTGAATAATACAGAACGCATGTACACCGCGTGGCTTACAGCGGCGCGCTTACGAGTCTAGTCACGCTGTATACAATTAACTTAGATATATGTACGTGTGTGTCTGTATATTAACACTTTTATTGAATAATTTAGTCAAAATTTAAGTACCAACTTTTTTAGTATGCGGTCTTTTACCAGTCACGATAGAGTAGGCGTGACTTATGTACAAGTCCTGTTGATAAACAGAGAAAGAACTGACATCTGGTATAGGTTCTCTTTATTAACGCATGCACATTATGTAATCGTATCTGTAATTGACGAATAAATCTTTCATGCTTTTTATGGTTCTCTGCTGCACATGCGTATTTAAAATAAGAGTACCAAATTAATTTTATTTCCCTCTCTATCGACAGACTTTTTGCTTCGCTCTCCCACTTCTATGTAACACCTTCATGGATACGCGGCGGTGACATAGTGCATTGACATTTCCAACTTAAAATTTTATATTTTTAATCTGTGGGTCCAATTTGAAGGAAAAAACATTTGTCACAAAATTAAATTGAATACCGTTTTAGTGGGTTGATTTTGTCGGAATAAACATGTTTACTAAAGGATATGTTTGATTTTGGGCCAGCTCTATGTATACCACACAGGTAAATAGTAAAAGATATGGAAATTTTATACATAATGCATAATATATATATATATATATATATATATATATATATATATATATATATATATATATATAAACTCTATTAATTACCTAACTGCGTGATGACGAGATCACGTCGGGGTCACCACTTTAGGGGGTAAAAGATTAGGGGTTATATGGCCTCACGTTTAGGGCTTTAGGCGCGTGTGCGTGGTCGGTTTGACTCCTATGTCCGGTGCCGCAGTTAGGTAATTAATAGAGTTTATAGTAGTGCATATTATGTATTATGTCACACACAAATTACAAGTTACATCGACTGGTATAATTCACGTGAGGGCGCGCGGACGACTGGCGTCCCATATAAAGTTGCATTTGCGTCAGCAAATTTCAAATTCCCCACAGTGGCCCTCACTAGAGATTACAAAACTAAATCGATAAATTTTACTATAGGTCCTCATTATGGATCCTCGTTTGAAACTTAACCGATAGATTTAGCTAATAGCTCTTATTGGAAACTGCATTTAACGTTCAGTCGTTTTCATTAGAGATCGCATTTTAAAACTCTATCGATAGATAGATGACCGCTCCGTTGGTCGAATGGTTAGTGACCTTGACTACGCAAGCAACGGGGCTCGGATTCGATCCCCGACGGGGACAAGCATTTGTGTGATGAGCATAAATGTTTGTATTTCCGGGTTTGGGTGTTTATTATGTATGTAAAAGTATTTATATATGTATTCTATGTATTAGTATCGTTGACTAACAGCTATAACACAAGCAAATAATTTGCTTACTTTGGGGTTAGATCAGTCAGTGTAATTTGTCCCGTGAATATTTATTTATTTATTTATATTTTGCCAATGGTTCTAATTAGAGATCCCGTTTAGCGCTCAATCGATAGTTTTGCTATAGGCTCTCATTAGTGATTGCAGTTAAAACTCAATCGGGAGAATAAATATTTAAATCTCCCGATGATGATGACGAAGAGGGCCATATGCCCTTATTAGAGATCTCGTATTTTAAAACTGTGTCGATAGGTTTTTTTAATAGCTGAAAATTTTGAAAATAGCATTTAAAATTCCTTTGAAAGATTATTCTAATAATTAAAGATCGCATTTAAAACTCATCCGAGCGATTTTACACAAAACCAACATTTGAGATTGCATTTCAAACTCATTTGACATCACTAAAGACCAAATTTGTAAGTCAAACATTAATTTTAGGGTTTAATGACAGCCTACATTAGAGATTTCATTTACATCTCAGTCGATAGATTTTGCTAAAAGCAAACATTAGAGATGTTAATAGATTTTCCTAACCCTGTAAAGCATTAGGCTTACAGATATGAATGTATGTATAAAAGATAAGTTATTTCACACATAAAAAAACCCACTAAATTCCTTAGTCGTATTAAATGTCCAAGTCTCTAATGCGATAGTGCCTATAAAATTCTTAACCTGTCAAAAAATTTCTTAGCAAAATTTTAATCATTTTGTTTAATTTTGACATTTTTATTTTACTACTAGCTGACCCGGCAAACGTTTTGCCTTACATATTAGAAATCCATAGCGGACAAACAACGTGACACGTAATTTATATAAGACTACGGGATTGTCCTTTCACGCAGCCAAAAAGGCATTAAACTTTATATGGTGGTTAAGTACTCTTAAATTTTCTAATTTTCGGTGCAATTTTCTTAATATTTTCTTTTATAAGAACCTTCTCCTTACAATTACAAACACAACAAAAAAAAATTACCCAAATTGGTCCAGCTATTCAGGCGTGATGTCGTGACCAAGGAAAATAGGGATTGATTTTTATATATATAGATTAAAAATATATTTATTTATTTATTTAATACTTTAAAAAGTCATATTACATTTTAATTTGTGAACATTTACAAAAGGGGAGCTTATCTCTGCAAGAGATTTCTTCCAGTAAACCCAAAAGAATGAAAATGCATAAAATAAATGTAGAATATACAGTGTACAAATTATTAGAAACATACAACTTAAAGATAAAAGAAAAACTACAAATTCTTATTTTAATTAATACTACGAATAATAAATATGCATTAACTTAATACTACGAATTATAATATGTAATATTAAATATCATTACGATAGTATGAAATCCTTCATGTGCAAGTTCGATTCGCGCTTGTCCGTTTTCCTTTGTGGTGCGACAAATATTTCAGAAATATTTAAGAACTAATATATAAACATATTTTACGGACTACCGGCTCTCCAAAACGTATTATAATTGTAATAAAATTGTATATTGTATTATGTATAGCATCCTGATTTCGTATAAAACACTGTTGAATGCAGGCAATTAAATTTCGATTTAGAAATTAAGATATATTTGTTTATTTAAGACTGTCTTATTTATTTGTACTTATGTTTAAATATGTATTATTGTTTAAAGCTATTGTGGAATTGTATTTTACGATAAGTATCTTAAGTCTACTGAGTTATGAATACCATATTTCATAGCACGTATTTCATTAACTCATATATAGGTCACGTTTTTATTGTAATAAATACATGTCTCTCTGTGTCTCTGTGGTCTAATGGTCCGGTGTCGGAGTTGACCACATGAGGTTCCGGGTTCGATTCCTGGGTCGGGCAATTCAAAAATATGTTTTTTTCAGTTTTCTGATAAAAACAATGTTGCCCGAGATTGGAAAGTGCCCGGTTGGCGATAGGCTTGCCACCTATCACATAGTGGGACCAAGTATCTTCGGCTAATCGTGGGTGCACTTGTTGTACCTCTGCCTACCTCTTCGGGGATACGGGCGTGAAGATACTTTTTTTTTTTTAAATACATGTTTAAGTCACTCACGCTATTTACATAATTATAGAAAAATATTTGTTTTAATATAGCAATGTATTAACCTTGCTTCATAGTGCAATGCAAGGCTGTGGAATTCCTTTTTTTACAAATAATTAATAGTTTTTCGGGGACACTAGTGATCTAAGTAATGCTTTAAGTTATACAGTGCTAAAAGGCTGCAATATAAAATATGCAATATTATCATTGATATAAAAAATACGAGATACACAATCAGTGTCTCAAAAGCGTCCTCTAAAAATGAGCGCACAATTTTAAATTGTGCGCTCATTTCAAATAGAATCTCGTCGGTTGCGATACTTTCAATTTTGTTACTTTTCGTAAATTGCTTTGTAAAAACAACTATAAGTCTTGCGCTTAAGTTTGGATATGCAAAAACATATTTTTGCCATATCTGTAAGTGCTTGTATGAAATTAGGGACAGTTTTGTGTGCCAGTTTTGTTCGGGACTGTGCATCTTGGATTTTTTATATCAATGAATATTATGGTCACTTTTTTAAATAGAATAAACTCATAATGTAGTTGAAATTACACAGTACTAGTTTTATGTAATGTAATATAGATACCAGGAAATTTGTTTCACTCGTTTTGCCATTTGACTGATTAGTTCTGGTGAACCTACGCTTTTACAGGCGTCCCATTCACTCTGTCTTTCCCCGCCACCTAGGTGCTTATATTATCTATAAAGTCGATTTAATGTAAAAAAAGCGAATGGCTTGTAAGAATAAAAATCATCCACCTAACAAATTTTGTTTGTAGTTCCCGTCGACACCAGAGATTATTGATTGTTAGAGATATCGCTGTGGCTCAAGAGTCGCCAGACCGTGCACCACTCGATATTTGTTGACGATGTTTGACACAAAAATCAATAGGTCAGTGAAGTCGCTTAAAACCCCTCTTAAAAAAGTTGACGAGCAAAACCAGTAGATGTGATACGTAGGATACTTTTGTATATCATAGAATAGCAAAAAACAAATAATTCTCACGATTAAAAGAGAATCACTGCTTACAAAGTCCAAATATGTTAATATAACATAAATACCAGAGTTATTGTAGTTGCATTGCTGGAATTCTAAGAATGTGCAATCTCTTTTCTTGAAGTTCTCTGAGTAGTTAGTATCCGTCTGAAAATATCTCCGCTGCTGGATAGATTCCGCCAGAATGTAATGCAAGGCAAAAAAAAAATGCCCTACGAAATGAATGCAAATCTTATAGTTTTTTAACTGATGATTACTGGTGCTGATCAATTCATATTGGGCAAATGGCACTGCAAAAAGATGCTGTAAATAAAAACTTACACGTATCTAAACTGTTGTTTGACGTGATAACGTCTTATAAATCTATAAACATCGACTGCACACATGAAAAAAGCATAACTCATTGTCACGTTCCGTCTAAGCCGAGCGTGCAAGCAAGAGCGTGGAACAAGCGATAGAGAGGCATGATCTTGATACAAAATTTCATGAAAGAACAATACTGTATGCACCGACCACACAGTCCATAGACACCTAATAACATGCGAATGGCTTCTATTAACACATATGACTTATAGTTCCGATGTAAATGTCCACGCGGGAATATTCAGTCGGTGTCGACCAATCAGATCCTCTGTACATCACTATCTTTCACTGTAGCCTTGTGTTAGCCAGTCACGGCATTGCAACCCTACTTCATCTAGTTATCAGTAATCTTACCCCAGCTAGTTGCCAGAATGCATTCAATACGGAAAATCAAATATTAGGAGTCTATGAGCTGTGTGGTCGGTGACTATGGTATGAATATTACAGTAAAACTTAAATCTGTCTAATTTTGAATCTAAATGCCTGGAGTATAGAGGTATTAAGGACCACCACTTGACAGAAATGTCTATTAATAGTCAACTAATATTGGTAGCGCCATCGTCGCATAAGAATTTTTAGTAAGAAAGTGGTAAAAGCCCTTTTAAATTTGTTTCCACTAAACTGTTAAAAGCGCTGTTAAATACGTTTTAACTAACTTCATATAGTAGTTTATCGTACGCCAGCGCCGTTCTGAAACTTTATTGTAAATATAGAGCTAGACAGTTCCCCTTACATACATAAGTTGGACTTCATCACTTCTGTACTCCATGGTTAAATGCTTATGATTTGTAACGATACGATCTCATCACCTGTGGATCTCGCTAGGATTGGATGCTGCCCTCCTGGCTTCACTTTTATTTCTTCACGTTTGCCCAGCTAATAGATACTGCACCAATACGTCTATATGACGTCAACGACGTCAGATCCACAGATAATGTGACCGTATATTTTTAATTCTTTTAGTCTTCATTGTGGATTTGATAAAAATAGACATTAGTACGTTTTAACAAATACACTTATTATTTTTTAATCAACCATAACTTTTTATGGCCTATAATTGTACGTACCTAACTATATTCCAATTTTCCACATAAAAATAATGGTGCTTTTAAGAATATAGAAAAAATATAACCTGTTTGCATTCTAATTACGTATGCGACAAATGTATTAAATATTTATATCAAAATCTTACATTATTCAAAAATTGCCTAAATTTAACAAGAATACTTTATACTCTGATGTAGTCATATGATGTACAGTAGCGGTACGAATAGGTTCGTCAGTTTTCAAATTGATTCATTTAACAAGCTGCGAGCACATGTGATCTTTAGAAAATTTGTCACATAATAGAGTGTTGCATAGAAAATTATGCTTAACTGTTCGATAACATGGTTCAGACTTGCTTGCATCAACACTATTTCCCTATTTTATCTTGTGTAATCAAAATCAGAAATACTTTATTCAATAAAACTTTTTACAAGTTATTTTGACACGTCAACATATTTTTTAAAAACTACTACCGGATCGGAAACGCGGCCACACACTGAGAAGATCCGGTGGAAGAAATTCAGCGGGCTTGTCTTTTTCTTTTCATATCATCTATTTTTTTATAATATTACAAAAATATACATATATAAGATCGGTATGAGGAGCAATTAATCCCAGGCTTTTTTGTCTTCTAAATAATCTGAGATTTTATAATATCGTTTTTTACACAGTTTTGTTTTAACACATTTTTTAAATTTATTGGCTGGTAAATCTCTTATGGTTTCGGGAAATTTATTGTAAAAGCATATACATTGCCCCATAAAAGAGTTATTATTCTGTGGAGACGAGATGCATGCACAACAAGATTGTTTTTGTTCCTTGTATTGAGTGTACGTCACCATTTTTTTAAAAAAAGCAAATATTTTTGCGAACGTATATCAAGTTCTCAAATATGTATTGGGATATAACAGTTAGAATATTGATTTCTTTGAATTTTATCTCTCAGGGAAACCCTCGGGCTAAGATTGTAAATTGCCCTAATAGCTCTTTTCAGCAATACAAATATAGTATTTATTTCAGCAGAATTCCATATGATATAATGCTGTGGAAGTAACTAAAGTATACAACTCTTGCTGTGTCGACATCAGTTAACTGTCTCATTTTTTTAACTGCATAAGCTGCCGAACTAAGTCTATTTGCTAAATTATTAATGTGCCGTCCCCATTGTAATTTCTTATCTAAAGTAATACCTAAAAACACAGTGGTGTCCACCAGATCCAGGTTGTTTCCATCCAGTTGTACCCTGGTATTTACATGACTTACATTAGGCATTGAAAATTTAACACATTTAGTTTTGTTACCATTTAATAAAAGATTGTTTATACTGAACCAGTGTACATCTTTTGAAATCGCATTATTTACTTCGTCATCCTTACCAATTCGTCTTTTCACTTTGAATAAAAGTGAAATGTCATCCGCAAACAGTACGATTCCATGCTTATCTCCTACGTAGTAAGGCAAGTCATTAATGTATATCAGAAACAGAAATGGACCAAGTATGAAGCCCTGCGGGACACCCATGGTTACAACAGCACCAGGGGACATTTTACCATTAATATCAACGCTCTGAATTCTTTTATTTAAGTAAGAAACCAGAAGATTGAGAGCTTTATTTCGAACTCTAAAGAGATAATTATTATCTAAGAGATACTAATGCTTTTTTAATTAAAACCCTTCATTGATTTGGCCTGCCATTAATATTTATGATAAAACTATTGTCATAAGTTAATGTCACCGTTGTTATTTCTAGATTTCTAGTGTTATTGAATATTTTATTGCACAATATATTTGCCATAAATATAATATCCTTAGCAGATCCAGTAAATTAGCAGTAAAAGTTAAATCTTTCATTTGACATAAACTTTATTTGATGGAAAACGTCACATTTATTTAGTGTTAGTAGAACTGTTTTTTGTACTGGTATGTTGGCATGATTGATTCGTACACTAGTGCAAGTGAAACTAGATCTTAAGGTGATGAACCTATTTTTACCGTGACTATACAATCTTCGTTTGTAACTTTAAAATGACGTCACAAATTAACTGCACTATTTTTTGTTATAAACTTTGGTATTTATCTGTATATCTGTTTCCATGTATTTAAAATTAATGTATTATATTTTCGCATAACACGAAAATTGCCAAAACGTAATCTAAGCTCCTTATCGCACGCAATGTATGTTGAACAAACACACTCTCATATTTTCAGTAGCAGTTAAAAAAAATATTAAAAGTTCGCATCAATTTAATTAAGCATCATAAATTAATCTTGTAATATTATATACATATATAGTAGAAAAGTATTAGTACAGTCGATTCCCTAACTTAAGAATCTATTTTGAAGGTCTTAGTTCAGTGAACCGACTGTCCATGAATCAAAGATTTTTGCAGTGTAGTAAAGATGCACTTTTGAAGACAAACAATATCATTGATTTTTCTAAATTGATTATTTTCTTAGATGCTTTAATTCTCCATCATTTATACATAACCCAACGATCTGTCTTCCTGATATTAGTCTACAGAGCATTAATTTTATAAAATACTCTCGTAATAAGTTCCTCATTTGTATGAAAATGTAGAAAATTCTATTATCAAATAAGTCGTAGATAAATCGACCCCAAAACAGATTTAATAAAAAGTCTATAGTCAATTAAATAGTTGGCAGCTCTAAATTATTGCGAAGGATAATTAACAAGGTAATAATGATACATTTGGCATTTTTTATTAATATTTTGTTCACTTGGTATGCTGCAAGGGCTAACATTGGGTCCATTTCTTTTGTCATTCGTATTATAAATAAATAAGGTACTATAATAAAGTTTTTTAAATTATAACATAGAACCACTTGCGTAGAGTTTTGATACCGAGGCGTTCATTAAGATAAAGCTACATTTAAAAATATTATAAATATAAGAAAAAATAATGAAAATTCCAAAAACAAACTTTTATTTATACAATTCTTCTCTTTTAAATTTTAATAAACATTTGTTTAATTGTAAGTGTATAACAATAAGTTTCTATTGCAAATATTTTCACCATATTTGATAGTTTTTAATCTTTGTTTCTGTGTATAATTTTGTTTTCGTACATGTGTTGAAAGATATTATAGTTTAAAATATTATATTAAAATACCATTAAATATACCATTATTTAGAGTACTTCTCAACGGCTAAATGCATAATGGAGATTTCTCAAAACAATAAAAGTTGAACGTGTTTTCGAAGAGAATGTTGGCGTCAAATACTCCAAAATTTTATTGTGTTTAGAACTTATGTTTTTGCTCTTAACTTAAATAAGAAAAGGCACATCCAGATGTTAGATTGATTCGTTATGCTACTTATGAATGAAACACCTTTCTAAAGTATTCTTTGCCGTCCTTCCATGACGTCATCAACCTCCACAATTATGACGTCACTCTGACAGTAGTTGGTTCTGATTCTACCGCTAAGCTCTTCGGTGGTATTAACTAGTGGTGCTCTACGTACGCATCCTACCATCATTTCAATATTTATGAAAACACCATATAGCTTTGTTTTACATAATAAAAAAACTGAAAAATATCCATTATGCCTTTACTAATAAAAGCTGTAAACGCATTTTAAGAAATATACATTCTCCATTCTAAGTTTAAATGTCTTTGTTAATGTCGAGCAAAAATCTTAGATATTAAGAACGCTGTTGTGATGTAATTAAGTGGATGATAGGTTTAAAAATATATAAATAAATATACATAGCTTAATAGACTTTTACTTTTATTTTCTCTTTACAAGCTCACTAGCAAAAAAACTGCAAACCGAAAAAAGGTGTTCAGTACTCGATTCTGACATCAATTACGTAAATAAACAGAGACTTATATTTCGACATAATAAATATCCAATAAAATTATTTAAGTACGGACATCCGCAACATTTACCAACAGTGATTTGCTGAACTCGAGCTTTATCCGCGCGGTAACCAAATTTTTTAGAGTTTCGTACCAAAAGGGTACAATCGAAACCCTTATTACTAAAACTCCGCGTTGTCTGTCTGTCACCAGTGATATAGTGATAGCTGTATCTTTTTTTTTATTATCGATAGGGGAGCGCTTGACCACCATCTCGCCAAATGGTAAGCTAAGATGCGGCCTAAGATGGAACTCGCTTCCCTAGTAGAATAAAAATTACACCACCACAAATAAATCATCTTCACAGACCATGTATTTCTGTTGCCATTATAACAAAAAATACTAAAAACAATAAAATAAATATTTAAGGGGAGTCTAAGGATTAAAGGCTCCCGTATAACATGTCATTTTATGGCCTTTTTAACTGATGGACTTTCATAACTCCCTTCATGCAAACACACTGGTTTTGAAGATTCGTGAAACCACCTTAAGCAGCATCGACCAATTTAATCATGGTATGTCAGGCTTGGTCTCCCCGGGTATCTACATCGATTCACATTAGTATTGTATATCTATTTGGTTAATCGTTCATCTGCCATTCTTTCAGCATGTCCGAAACAATAGAGCATACCTTTTTTCATTTTTATACCAATACTGTGTTTCAATCCCAACCATAGACAATAAACTATAATCGCAACCGAGAGTCCGAGTGTTACACCACAAATTTTTCGTAACGCTCGCATTTTGACCGCGTTAATTTCTACTTTCATGCGTTTTTGACATACTCAGCTCTCACTTCCATACAATAGTGTAAGGAAGAACAAATGATGCAGGGCACGACGGGCGCCTCGAATAAGAATAGTGCTTTCAAGTATTTTCCCTAAGAGCATGTTCAGATGACAGCGCTGCGCTAGCGCTCGACTGTTGTTAACGCGCGCTTTGAGATCATTGTTATATATCGTTCCGTTCAGTTGAGCGCGTGCATTAGACGAGGATAGATGTATTTAAGAGTTTATGGAGTCCTCCAGAAACCGTTGGTAATGGAAACCGAAGCTTTTAATACGGAATTGTTTATAAGATGAAATAGAGAAACGTCCTGCGATATGGGACATGACAAGTCAGCAATTATACAAATAGGAACTTAAAGAGACGGGCTTGGGAAGAACTCGTCCTCATATTCTGTGAAGGATTATATTAACAATTTAGAATACAAAATAATAAAAGTTTTGACAGTTAATAGGGAAACTTCAATTCTTTCAAAACCACTTATTTTCGATCCGCGGCCGCGGCAGCAGGGTGCAAATGTACCCCATGCCAAAAAAGAGTGTACATCCATACTAATATTATAAATGCGAAAGTAACTGCCTGTCTGTCTGTCTCTTCTTCACTAAACCACTAAACCGATTTGATTAAAATTTGGCACAAAGATAGTTTGACTCCCGAGGAAAGACAGGATAGTTTTTATCCCTGAAATCCCACGGGAACGCGAAATATGCGGGTAAAACCCCGGTACTATATTTATGGTCTTTTAAACCACGGTAATGAGTAACTTAGGCTACTTTTATTTAAGAAGTTTTTCCACGCGGACGTTGTCGCGGACACAGCTAGTAAAAAATACATTTTTATATTAAACATTACTGTTTGAACTGAAGGTTTCTAGGTTGTTATCACATAATATAGATAAATGTAGTATTCTAAATTTTATATTGCTTAATAGTATCATAGACTAATATAAAATATGTTGTCTCTGATAGTATCTATACCTAATGACTGGATGCAGATGCACCTCATTGAAAGTATTCCCGGTGGCGCTCATGACTATTGCCATTCTGGATTCCGTACCTATTTAAACTCACTTTCTGGTCGTATTTCGACCATAGACTAAAAAATAAAATCTATTTTAAGTTTGACACAGATTTTAGCCGTAAAGCAAATAGTATTCAATATGTGTGTAGTGTTATGTTTATTTTTACTAATTTAATGTATTTCTAATACATATTTTTTAAAATCACTTGGATTCTAAAGTCCTCCGCAGTGTAAACTCTGTGAAAAATCTCATACTCCAATACTCCTTGCTTACAATATTACTAGGTACATTGGTAGGTAGGTAAATTGTGAATTCCATTAGATTAAAATCTAACGGAATTCACAATTTTACGGTGCAATATATAACCTTAGTAGAAGCTACAAGTATAAAACATCCATTAAATTAGTTGATTTTAATACAAACATGGTGATATACAACATTGTAAATAAATCTAGTCGACCATGACCGATCTGATATTGTTGCTTGACAATTCCTTTAACTTCTGCTTTATTTCTGATATCTGCAATTATAAAATACCTCTGTTAAAGTATTTTAAATTAAGTTATGGGTGCCATGATTTTTTTAAAAGTAAATTTATGCGATTATGCGTGGTATTATGGGTCTCATGCGACTTGGACATTTTTCGTGCTCCGAACGTTTGTAGCGATTGTGATTGCTTGAACCGCTACAGTACTCTCCCCCAAAACCGAAGTTTGATCTAGTTGTGCTAGTGAAGAGTATGTGTTTTAGTACTCGAGTCTGCGGTGAGTCGAGACGAGCAGAATATGCGCGGTCCTCGGTGAGTCGGGACGAGTGCGCTCCGCTCTGGTTCGCAATGAGTTGGTACGAGCGGGACAGAGTTGCTGAATGGAGATCTAGTGAACGTGGAAAGTTCGAAGTGGATTCCGGGAAGCGTAGATGAGGCGTAGCTTGTGAAGCTGGCTGATGCTATTGGAAGCAGTAGGGGGTAATCAGGAGGTGTTGATGGTCAGAAGGTTGTAGCGTGCTGTTTTTGTCACCCGGTCGACTGACACCTGTTGAGGATCACCACTGTGGCGTGTTGATGGCTGTTAGTGGTGAAGATCACGTCGGGGTCACCACTGTGGCGCCGCTGGTCCGTACCGCTGAAGGGTCATAGTGACGGAAACAGCGAACCAACTTCTTGTCAGGTGACGTCATAACTGTGGAGGTTGATGACGTCACATAAGGACAAATACGGGGAAAAGGAAGATCTTCCCAGCCAGGCAAGGTGTACTGCCTGGGGACCGAAGTCCATTTGAGAAGCGTTGAAACTTGTAGGTATATAGTATGTTCAAAATAAATAATTATGATATCGCGATTCAGGATTTTATTTTTCAATTTCATCATTTATTTTTTCTTGTAGCGATTGTAATTGCTTGAACCGCTACTAGTTCATTGATTGGGTGACAAGGGTCATCAAATTCGAGAGTAGGTTAGGGCCAATTCTGCGTACCGTCAATACTGTGCTCTTAGGGCCTCTTAGGGCTGTTTGTAGTAAGTGACAATGTGATGAGAATGTCGATTAAAAGGCGTCGAAATACTACCTTGATTAAAACGACCAGCTTAGGAGCGTAGACAAAGTAACAAAATCTTCGTAACAAAACGATACCTAAATTCGTCATTATCTTTGAGATAGCGAAAAAAATTGTCTAGCCAATATGACACTATTGTCGCGATCGTTCTGTCGAATTGTTTTTGGTTAGAAAATGAAATAAAGCAAACCAAAACCTATAAATGAAATCATATGTTCAAATAATTTGTTACTGTATAGTTTTGTTAAGGAAATAACATTGTCTACGAACTTGCGATAGCGATGACAATTGACCACTTGATTTAGCGCGACATTTTTTAAATAACCCTTCTGATGGAGAGAGAAACCATCGTCTATAGACATCAAATATGTTAATGGTGCCTTGCTATCCGTGTGGTGGGATGGAAATGCCAAGTCTACAGGCTACCCTACCATCCAAACCAGAACACTACAATGACAAGCATTGACGCTACTGCAGCAGGAACAGGTGGTGCAATGGTGCCAAATACCTAAGACGTTGAGGAACTCTACCACCTGTAGTCATGATGGTATTGACACGTATCTAAGCGCCAATCGGTCGCCTTTTACGACCTATCTGGCAGAACGGCAGTTGGTCTATTCTTCAAAAGGAACCCGGACCAACACGCCGGCTTATGTCAACCCAATTTTATTTATTCTTTTCTAAGAGCTATATCGTTTTTGGCTTTATGATCTATTTTTTTTACTACTGTTTTTTTACTTTGTACAAACAAACAAGCAAATATGATTCTCCTAATGTGAAAATAAACAATAATCGTCTATAGACAGAAAAGGCAGCCAGTGGTGCGTTGCTATCCGTGTGGCAGTATGGCACATGCATAATAATTATGTTTGCCGACTACCTTACCAATCAAACTTGAATGTGACCGTGACTAAGGTTCAAACTACATCTGACTGCACGGAATTGATTTTTCCGTCGCTCTAAACTTTTCTGTCGCCCAGAACTACAATTTGCTAGGAGAAGAAACACAGAGCGAATGCGATAGCACGCGGCGAAATTGGTGAGATGAGAAAAAAGTACGATGGCCGGCAGGGAGACAGCGGGACGCTGAACCGCCTGATAGCATGCCGACCATGGAGTATATAGTAGAGGAGACAGTGGGAGATCGTCCTTCACCGATCTGATAACCAGATGAGACGTATATTTTATTAAATATTATTTATAAACAAATGTGCCTATAATTACTTGCCTATCCAAAAGTGCTCATGGCTATTTTTAATTAAATAACTTTAATCGTTTTATTTTTCATCACTTTCACACTTTTGATAACCAAATGAAATTTATTTCACTGATAATTTTTAAGACACAGAATATGCCTAGGTAGGCTTGCCTACTCATTTCTGTGTATGGCTACCTGGCAAGCAGGTGTGTACCCGTAAGTCAGTATAGGTGACTCCATCGATCTGCTAACTTATCGAAAGTTATATCAAATTTTAGATTACTTTATTACAAAATCAGTCACATATACTTGCCTGCAAAAAATCGTACTCAAAGTACTGTTGCCAAGCAAAAAACTTGCCATGAGCACTTTTGGATAGGCAAGTAATTATAGGCATACTTGATTATACAATATAATATTCGATAAAATATACGTCTCATCTGGTTATCAGATCGGTGAAGGACGATCTTCCACCGGCTCTTAGACCATTAATGAGAACCAATTCTATGGATAAGTTTTTAGAAAGAAAGCGGTAAAAACACTCCGTTATATGTGTTCCATAAACTGTCAAAACAGCGTTACAAGCGCTGTTAAATACTAGTGCTCAACACACGTCAATCCGTCTACTACTACTATGTTCATATCGTAGTTTATCTCATGAAGTATTAGGTAAAGGTGGAGTTAGCGCTTGTATTAATCACTCGAAACAAATACTGTTTTATCGAATTCTATGAGGTCTCCCTATCTCTTTTTATACAGATATATTGAAAAGAGAATGTAAGACATATGAACCCTTGTGGAAAAATTTCTCGGATAAAAGTAGGTAAATAACTTACAAAGTGAAAGTAACAGTTTATGAATGTTTATTTTTATTTAAAAAGTCGAAAAAAGTCTTACAAAGTCGGAAAAACTCTGAATTTGATATAAAAATTCGGAGTAATTCCAAAATTTCGGACTCTTCCAGAAGAGTTATTCAGTGTTAATAAATCTTTCTGCCGTGCAACGTTTATGGGTACTAAAAGAAATATATTAAAAGTTATTAATACTACGAAAGTGTAATAAAGGGGAAAAAAATATAACTAATACTTCCCCGGTTTTCCGTTTAAGAATTTGAAACTTTCTTCTTTGTTTAAAAAAAGGTTACCGTTACTGTCGATCAATATTATAAACTTTGTTTCTTCAATTTTTGATAATTATTATTAAAATCTATTATATCACAACGTTATTTGCCAATTTTTATTTTATTGTACTTTTATTACATAAATATATTTATAAATTAAGTAAAAATTAAAACAGCTGATCTAATTAGCTTTTGACAGGTTGAGTCAGTGTTGCCAGAGAAAAAGTCAATCTTTCGTCCTTAAGAGCTACTACTTCCAAACGAATAAACTGATTTTGAGGCAATTTATGCATTAGATGTATTTTTTTGAGGAATAGTTTTTGTACTCAATCGGTACATTAATCTGGAAGTTATTAAAAAAAAATTGTTTCGTCACAATTTGTTTAGGGTATTTTCAAAATTTCTCAAAATCTCTTAGGCCCATTTGGTACAAAATTTCAGGAAGTATAAGTTGAGCGGAATCCAATCGAATGCCACCAACCGCGTTTCAATCGGTCCAGGCGTTCAAAACTTATGAGTTGTTGACACACACACACACTCACACACACACACACTCACACACACACACACTCACACACACACATACATACAGACATACTGACGTCATCGCGAAAATAGTCGAAAATGGTTCCTAAGCCCACAAAACGCGGACATATGGTGAAAACTCCATTTTTGAAAATCGGAGCAAAATCAGTATATATCAGTATATATATACCTTCCTATCTACATACGTAGTGGGAAGTTAAAAAGTACAAGTGTTTTAATAGATTAATATTGTATTAAACTGGAGTGAATGAAAATGAATTAAACAAAATAAAACTACCACGCCAAAGCTTAAACCTAAAAGTGCGATATTTTTTTAGTAAAATGTACCACTAAAGGGCACAGATCGTCGCCTAGTGTAGCTTTGTAGCATTTTTACTCGTTATTTGACCCTCCCGTTGGTCGAGTGGTTAGCGACCCTGACTACGCAATCAACGGGGCTCGGGTTCGATCCCCGACGGGGACAAGCATTTGTGTGATGAGCGTAAATGTTTGTATTTCTGGGTTTAGGTGTTTATTATATATATTCTGGTATTTATATATTATGTATTTCTATGTATTAGTATCGTTGACTAACACCCATAACACAAGCAAATATTTGCTTACTTTGGGGTTAGATCAGTAAGTGTAGTTTGTCCCGTGAATATTTATTTATTATTATTATTTATTTATTTTTGTAATAGATGGCGTTAGCAGTAATAAAATTCTAATACAAAATGTATTTTCTATTTTTTTAATGTTTATGAAATAGCATTTTAATGGTAGATAATATATCTAGACATGAATTTAAACCACCACGTCAAAGCCCAAACCTTAAAGTGGGATACTTTTTCAGGAAAATGTACCACAAAAGTGCATAGAAAGTCGCCTAGTGTAGGGCTCGCTTCGCTCGCCATAATTATACTGGCTGTTGCCCAAGACTTCGTCCGCGCGGACTTCGTTTACTCCGCACAGCATCTCCCCCGTAGGTGACAGCTTGATAATATGTAGCCTATATGTTGACCCGACCTGTTAGTAATAGTCATGCAAAATTTGAAATAAATCCATGTAGTACTTTTTGAGTTTACCCCGGACATACATACAGACAAACAGACAGACATAAATTCTAAAAACTATATTTTTGGCTTCGATATCGATTGTAGGTCACCCCCAAGTATTCTTTTAAAAAAAATTCAGTACAGTTTTGACTTTCCTACGATTTTATTGTATGTATAGATAATTTTTCATAGTACGGTCAATTACCTTAGTAAAAGACTATCTAATTACAACATTTCATTAAAACCAATAGAGCTGTTTTGGAGAAACAATTCAATAATACATGAATTACTCGTTTGGATGGAAATGTTGTTTTCACCATATGTCCGCGTTTTGTGGGCTTAGGAACCATTTTCGACTATTTTCGCGATGACGTCAGTATGTCTGTATGTATGCGTGTGTGTGAGTGTGTGTGTGTGTGAGTGTGTGTGTGTGTCAACAACTCATAAGTTTTGAACGCCTGGACCGATTGAAACGCGGTTGGTGGCATTCGATTGGATTCCGCTCAACTTATACTTCCTGAAATTTTGTACCAAATGGGCCTAAGAGATTTTGAGAAATTTTGAAAATACCCTAAACAAATTGTGACGAAACAATTTTTTTTTAATAACTTCCAGATTAATGTACCGATTGAGTACAAAAACTATTCCTCAAAAAAATACATCTAATGCATAAATTGCCTCAAAATCAGTTTATTCGTTTGGAAGTAATCGTTGACGAAAATTTTGAAAAAAGTGTTTTTTCGACATAACTTCGAAATATTTCAACCAATTATTTTTTGGTATTCTACGATATTTTAATACTATAAAAATTACGTCGAATGCCCTTTTAAAAATCAAAACCGAACCTTATTTTCAAAGGTTACAACTTTTCAAATATTAAAATTACGTTTTCTTTAGCAAAGTTACTTAATATTTTGGAAATAACTTTCAGGCTAATATACCGATTGACTTCAAAATCTTATCATCGTTTCTCCTTTAAAAACTGCGCCAAGTACCGTTAATTGGATAAAAATCGGTAAATTTGTTTGGGATCTATCATAGACGAAAATGTTTTTTTGACATTGCTTCGAAATTTTTGAACCTACCGATTTTTTAGCTAAAGCAATATTTAAATTGAGTTGAATGCCATTTGAAAGATCAAATCGATCATCGTTTCCAAAATATACAGCTTTTCAAAAATCAATACGTGCCAAGAAAACTTATCAAGGACGTACTACGTGCGTCTTCCCGGTTGAAATTTGGATGTTTTTTGATTTCAATGGCTTCTTTCACTAGCCGTGGAATGTAATATGGCGTTCTGTCGAAAATACGCGTGGCCTATGAAATTCCATCCAGTGATTACGGCCCGACTACAGCTGTAGATGTTTAGCAATCGCCGACTTATTAACGTCGTTATTCTTGACTGCTTTGATATGCTACTAGGCCTCTGACACATGCTCTTAAGGACGAAAGATTGACTTTTTCTCTGGCAACACTGACTCAACCTGTCAAAAGCTAATTAGATCAGCTGTTTTAATTTTTACTTAATTTATAAATATATTTATGTAATAAAAGTACAATAAAATAAAAATTGGCAAATAACGTTGTGATATAATAGATTTTAATAATAATTATCAAAAATTGAAGAAACAAAGTTTATAATATTGATCGACAGTAACGGTAACCTTTTTTTAAACAAAGAAGAAAGTTTCAAATTCTTAAACGGAAAACCGGGGAAGTATTAGTTATATTTTTTTCCCCTTTATTACACTTTCGTAGTATTAATAACTTTTAATATATTTCTTTTAGTACCCATAAACGTTGCACGGCAGAAAGATTTATTAACACAGAATAACTCTTCTGGAAGAGTCCGAAATTTTGGAATTACTCCGAATTTTTATATCAAATTCAGAGTTTTTCCGACTTTGTAAGACTTTTTTCGACTTTTTAAATAAAAATAAACATTCATAAACTGTTACTTTCACTTTGTAAGTTATTTACCTACTTTTGTCCGAGAAATTTTTCCACAAGGGAAGATGACAGCAATATTTTAAGTTTTGTTTCAAGTAGGTATTAGAAGTAATGCCTCCAGATATAATACAGCTTCATGGATTATCCTACGTCATCGCCATTCTGATAGGTCCTTGAAATTTTATTTTCAGTATACAGCTGACCAATACCACCTATATAAGTTGTTCGTCCTTTTTATACTCCATGATACTGACATGCGTGTCAGCATACTATCGCATCCTTTCGCCGCCAATCACGTGCTAGCGACAAGCCGTGCGATTCCATTTCATGTGCTGTGGAATGAGACAGCTGCTGGTGTCTGCATGCACAGGAGGAACAATTGCTATTCTGTTCGGACCAAGGAAGTTACATACTACCTGGAATATTTAAATACGCTTCGAAGTGATTCCGAAAAGTACAACGACATTGTTTGAGTGTGTCTTCTTCTACTCAATAAAGCGCGGCCTTGCTTAGTTTCCAAATTAGAAAACAGTTTTTGCATAAATACCTACGCAATATTAAAATAAGCACATTTTAGAACTCAATGTGTTAATTACAATACATTTTATGTTAATGTATCTATCAACGTGTATGTATAAAAAGGATTTAACGGTTACCGAATATATAAAAAACTACCATCCGATAATTTTATTTACACTGGTAATTGCAAGAAAGAGACAACATCCACCGTTGTCGTTGTCTTGCTCAGAACATTTTTCCTTTTGTTAAGTAAAAAACAAATGTCAACTGTATTGATAACGAAATAAAGTACATTTTTATTTTGTAAATATTTTTTGATATTACTCCAGTTTTCGTATATATAAGTTCATTGGTTCGGACCAAAGAACACTTATACTCTCTAGTTCGGACAGATGTGGTCCAACCCTGACGCTCTAGGCAAGAAAAGTTAAAGTAAATGAACAAACAAATCATTACCTTTTGTATCTCTCCCAACAATGCCTTCTGCTCGGTTCTTGGCGTCATTCCATCCCTGTTCAAATCTATAGCTTCCAAATTCTCAAACAATTGCTTAATCTTCATTGCCAAATGCACATCAGCATTGTCTCGTCTAGGAATACTTTGTTTTGAGCGTCTAACCAATTTCTTCCTGTACTTATCAGGAAGATCTTTCTCAATATCTTCTCTGGAGAGTAATGTCATATATTCTGGGCTTGTATCGTATGGATAAGTCCTAGGTGCTGTATTGTCACCTGAATAAAACAGCTGTTTATAACTGTAAGCCTTGCGCCAGTTCTTTAAGACTTCCAGGTTTCTGGAGCATACAAAATAAGTAATGGAACACAACTGGTGGTAATTATTGGTTTAGATAGTTTACTAGGTAATAAAGTTCTGCAATGTCTCGCCCGGACATATGGTACCACCGCCTTACCTATTCCTGTCACAATAGCGTCAATGCTTGTCATTATCATGTTACGGTTTGAAGAGCAGGGTAGCGGGCAGGTTAATGCATGTGGCATAGCTATCCTGCCACACAGATAACAACGCACCATTAACATCTTTGGTGTCTATAGGCGATGGTTTCCCTTTCTATTAGAAGAACCATTTGCTTATTTGCTATCTTATGATATAAAAAAATACTTATACGAAACCCCCATATTGATCCAGGCTCCCTTTAAGAATAGGTCAACTGCTGTTCTGCCAGGCACGTCTTATGGCGAAAGACGAAATTTATAGGCTTCTTTTTACACTATGATTGACAAAATACCGTGTTGGATTAAAACATCTAGTTTTTGTCATAGCGTGCGGGCATTCGCGTATTCTATCATCACTAGATGATGTGGCATCTAGTGATGATAAGTTACTATTTAGATGTGAGAATTTTAGTATCCATCGTAAGAAGTTCTTCCCACTTGCTAAAACAGAAAGATGGCTCTTCGTATGGAAAAACATAAAAGTCTTTTACTCCTCCGGTACTAACGTTAGTCTAAATTTTTATTGACAATTTTCAACTTCTATTCAATTAAAAATATACGTCGTTACATCAAATCCTTTTATTTGTTCTAAATAAAGTTTAAGGATACATAAAAGTCTCACCGTCTCCCTTGCAAGATTTTTTCTTGGGCAACAAGAATTTCTTTCTTCTTTTTAACCTCTATATCCTTCATAATACTTTTCTTCATTTTTTGATCTTGCATAATTTTACTGCAAGTCCTAAGAGGCCTTAAGTATTTAGAGCTTTGAGAATAAGCGCTTAAAATTTTACTACGACTTTTAGGCAGCTTTGGACATTTTCCTTGATTTTTAGAATAACAATCTTCATCAGACTCCGTTCCTTTTTCACTAAGTTGAACAGACATAGTCTTGCGTAGTTTATCTTGGTCCAATACAGAATTATAACTTCTAGCCTCAGTACTGAGTCCGCAATCAAACTGAGGACATTCTGATACTATGGATGGCGACTCAAAACCCAAATCGTCTATGAATTTTCCTCTTAAAAATGAAACAATTTTCGAACATCCTCCCATAATGATATCTTTTGGCGGATATTTTAGAGGATTATAACTCAATTGTATCACTTTCAAAGTTACCACAGTGCCTAGTTCATCAGGCAAATACTCTATGTTATTATTTTGTAATAATAAATGTGTCAAACAACGATGATTCTTTATCGATCTAGGCAGGCATGTGAGTAAATTGTTGCGTAAATCTAAATACATTAAATTCGGTAGAAGAGAAAAGAAATCTTCCGATAATGTTGTAATTTTATTATTTTGTAAATATATTACCTGTAACAAGTAATTATTATAAAATAATATAAATTGGTGAAATGCGTGTCCGGCTACGTGCAATGTAGGGTTCCGAAGTTATCCATCACAATAATGCCGACGAAGAAGAGGGCTTTTGTCGTTTCATACTATGAACATTAACCCTATTTAATGTCAGTGACGAATACACAGCACAACAGGTTCATCGCCTATAAAAAATTCTTCAAGTATATTTTATAAGTTGGCTGAATATTACTCAAAAATTTGTAAAGCGTTCTAAGCGTTATAGTTTTCCTTTTAACTTCACTATGCTTACTAATGCCGTGAACTTTTTTTTACCCTCAAAACCAACCGTAAAAGTAGCAGAAGGGGGGGACACTTGACACTTTAAATGTAACTCACCCCCTCCATCCCATGGTGGAAGAAAAAACAGGCCTTATATAGAGTCGAAATTTTTCGTTGAAATTTGAAAAATCCCAGACGCCTTTGTAATGGATTTCGGGTTTTACCCCCCAGCTCCGCGAGGAATAAACTCAGAGCAAAGTGACTTTGACAAAAATTGGTGTCCCTCACTCCCTCCATCCAATGGTGCAACAAAAAGGGCTGTTATATAGGGTTGAAATTTTCCATCGAAATTTTTCTAAGTCCTGCGTCCCCTTTCCTACACACTGACCAGCGAGGCCTTTAATCGAAGAATTGTTTCCACAAACCTACGATATTATATAAAAACCTATCTATCCCCCACTATCGGGTGCACGAGAAAAAAAATAACATCCCCACATTACAGGATATGTATATGTAGAGGAGCTACCCTAAAAATATTTTATCGGGGATTAAAAAAGAATGTACCTAATCCTAAAGACAAACAAAGAGCGTCTTCTTTTTTATGTCGGTTGAAAATCAAAAATGATTTCTACTTACACACAGCAAATCACTATTAACCTCTGGTATTATTTGAAGATTCTTTGAAGACAAGTCTAATATAGTCTCGTTATTTAAGTTTTCTTCGTAAACGTTAAATGACGTGTTTACTTCAGAATCGGAATACTGCGACATATTAAAAGACCATAATATTATATCTTGAGAAGTTTGATCAATAAAATTCAAAATTATTACAAAGACACAATCAATGGATTCAAAAAGTCCCGCTAATCACTATGACAACGATGAACGAATTAAAGATAGTTTATTTTTTTGGTTCGTACTTACGGGCCAAAATGTCTATACTATTCTGCCTAAGTTTCAACTTTTATCTCAGTAAAATGCTCTGACAAGAGAAATCAAATTAAATTATCAGATATTTATCAAAGGCTATACAATCACTACGTTTTAGTATTTCCATAAACGATTAAAATTAAAGCATACAATGCAATTCAACATGTTTGTTCCCGTTTTTGTTCTTGTCTAAAAATTTCGAATTTTCTTAAAAGACAAAGGTTGACAGTAATTTTTCAATTTAACACTTGTAAGAAACAACCCTTTTTATCAAAACTCCTGTATTTCAAAGCACTCCCCTCACCGTCCCTGATAGCATTAATATTTTAGGTGTCGAAATCGGAAGCGATGTCCGGTGTATTCATCTTTGGATCCTCCAAAGCTAAATTGGTTCAGTTCAAGAAACTGTTGGTGTTGAATCGTGCTAGACGGTATTTTACAGCTGGCCACGTACTTATACTCTATAAAGTGCAAGTTCGGCCACACATGGAGTACTATTCGCACCTTTGGGCCGGAGTTCCCCAGTACCTATCAAACCCTACAATTTGACAAAATTCAATGTAGATTGGAGCGTCTTGTCGACAACCGTGTTATCACCGGTGGTCTTGAACCCCTTAGTTGCCAGAGAGACGTTGTATCTCAATGTGTGTTCTACCATATTAAGTATAATATGGATCTTCGAGTGAGCTTTTTGATTTAGTATAGGCGTCCATGTTCCACCATCGCATTACACGTTGTAGTGATAGATTCTATCCAAATCATCTTGACGATTAGACATCTAAGATAATAATAGTCTGTTTAATATAACGAATAGGGTTATAGGTATTATAGCGCGCTATACTCAACGTAAAGCGTACGCTATTTAGATTCGCATTCGGCGCTATAGATAACATATCGCCACGCTATATACATAGCGGATAGCGTAGGCCGTAGTTATAACTTTTTTTTTTAAATATATAAACGGGTCAATAACGCGTACATATATAGAACTTACTTGTAAAGCTCGACGTTTCGGCCAAGTTACATTGACCCGTGGTCAATGTAACTTGGCCGAAACGTCGAGCTTTACAAGTAAGTTCTATATATGTACGCGTTATTGACCCGTTTATATATTTAAAAATGATAGTAGAACGCGTTAGTTTAAAAGTTCGTAGTTATAACTTTGAAATACACGAAGTTTTAAACTACGCGATCTAACGAGCAACTTGCTAGACTGTAGACGCTAGACCTAGACGTCATGATCATAGATGTACTACACGTCGAGGTATATACGAAAAGGTTATAACCTGTGGTTATAACATAATCAATGACGTGTATAAATATTATACACTTTGAGTATGTATATACCTCTAAAGAAAATATTTCTAAAGAACTCACAAATAAAAATGTCCTCAGAAAAATCTGCTTGTGTGAAATGTCTACGAGTGTCCCTTGTGTACTTACAGTAATCAAGTCACGCACACTAGCGTGGTTGGTGTGCCCAACCTTAATTTATGTTATCCCTTCTTTCGATAAAAAAAGTGAAGGTTAAAGTAAATATTATTATCCGTATTTAATTTAAGCACCTATCTAGATCCATTTACAAAGAACGCGCATAAATTATTATACGATTTGGAACTTGAAGTTTTGTAGGAAATGTACATCGCGGTCGGCATAACTTGACGCATGCCGTAAACGTAATAATAATGTCAAAAACAATATATAGAAAACTAACCAAATTATCTACGCGCGTGTAGGTAACAAAAATGCTGGTCATGGCCATACTGACACTTATATTATTATCCGTGCGAGGTAAGGTAAGCCCCGCCTTACATTCCAGAGACGCGTCAAGTTAATGTGACCGCGTTGTAATTTAAATTTACCGCCTCGTTGGTTGAGTGGTTAGCGACCCTGACTACGCAATCGACGGGGTTCGTTAAATCGACTAGAAATCTACAAAAATAAAATGTCATTAAAATCATAGTTCACTACATGAAAAAAACTTATCCTATAAGTGAGGCATATTTAATTAAAATACAATGTTGTATTAAGAGGTTTTGCTAAAAATTAGATGCTTTAAATACAATGTTACTCAATTTTGATTAAAAGCAGTGACTACATGTACGTACGTGTGAAACGAAGTTTTACTCCCCTTTAGGTAGAGAATTTTGCAATATACGCTTTTTCTAATGTCTCAAAACTTCAGAGTACACAAAATATAAACTTAGAAATTCACTAAAATATTAACAAATTAAATAAAACACGTAACAGCTTCATAATATTCAGACTACCACGGCAGCCATAAACAGCATACGTCAAAATTAGTTACCGAGACACTCGTGGGTAGCGTTTCAAATGGACCCAAAAATTAGCTGTCATTTGTATGGGATAACCTGTTCAGTGGTAATACTAAACATGTCATTGCCCCAACGACAAACACTTGAAAGAATATTTCAACATACACACTCAATATAAGAGCTTTGATATGAGGCAAAAACTCCGATAATGCATAAAGTTCTACCTACTAGAAAATAGCTAGGAAATCGATAAGTCTTCTGAATCCATCAAAAATAGCAATTTCCATAGACAAAGTTAATTGTTCTAGTTCTTATCTGTGGTCCTATGCAGTTGAAAGGCACTTCACTATAAATGTCACATACGTCATTATTTCAGTTGCAAGATGGCGAACGTACGGGATAGTGATACATCGTTGTGGCTCCACAATAAACTCGGGACTTCGAACGATTCGTGGACAAGTGGTTCAATTTGCACACAATTAAACGCAGAAGTTTTAAAAAATATAAAAGATTGTTTTCCAGATTTGCAAACTCAAGTGAAACTTAAATTACTGCTAAGTTTCTTTCATATCCCGCGCAGAAATGTTGAAGAGGTAACTTTTCTCTTGGTGTTCTTTGATTTTGCGTAACTGTACAGTGCATGTTATCTCTTTCGTGTTTAAGCAAAATACTACCAAAATCGAAAGAGATGGATAATAATATAATTTATATTGTTATTTGTTGTTATAAAATGTAGGCATATGTACTACTATGTATATAGTACATATAAAATCATAACATTAATTTTTATAATGAACGTAAAAATTGTATTAATCGAATATATAACTACATTGTAAATAATTTTATCCAATATACATGCGAATTTCGCAATAGGTTAAGATATATAAGTGCGTAAACAGATGCTTGATTTTTGATATCCAAGTTTAATAGGTAAATAAATAGGGCGATGTGTAATATATCTTTATTTTTAATTTTAAGCATTACATTCATATGGATTTTCAAAATAGGATATCGCATTTTATGCAACAGGAATTCATATGTGTCCTAATTTTAGGTTATTCTTACATTTTTAGCAAGACAAAAATGTGTAGGACCTCCTGAATATTTGTTTTTATTAATGTTTTTAGAACCAAGTCAACATTTAAAATGATATTTTAGGTATAAAATGTATTTAGCAAAGGCAAGATAGTGTTAGATCCAAGCAATTAACCGAACCTCAGAATTCAGGGTTTATGCATGCATGCTGTATAATATGCATTTTCTTTACGATATATGTTCTATTTGTACACAGAATAATTACAATTATATATTTGTTATGTGCGTTTCCTTATTTTAAGGATTATGAAGGCTTACAGGTCCAATACATCAATGCTATAAGGGGAATAATCAATTTTTTAGTATTAACCAAAATTAAAAAATACTGCTTAATTTCTTCTTCTATTTCTTCTAATATTTTATTATTCTCTAGTCTTTGTACTGAATACTCTGTTAAACTTTACACCAATAACCCTCATACTAAATTTCAATGAAATAAATAAAATAATTAAGTTTTAATGAAATGCTAAATATGGTTGTATATCTACAGAGATAAATTAGTGCTTGATTCAATTTACAGAAAATCATTATGAGATTCAGTTAATTTACTATATGTTTATTAGGGAGGTTCATATTTGGTGTATTTTTAAATTTTCTTCCACTATACCTACTCCTAAATAGATAAAAAAATCATGCCGAGTTACAGTTCTCAATATAAATGATACCCACTGCCCAAGAAGACTGAATTTTTTTACAGGGGTTTTTCTTAAAATGTAGACAAGAATAAGAAAGGCTTTTTCAAAAGCCATCCCCTACATGAAATGGGAATGAAATATTGTATGGCCGCATTCCGATTCAGAAGTAATATCTAAAACATGGACTCATCAAAAGTGACATTAAAGGCTTATTTGAATAAAATATTTTTTAATTTTGATTTGATTTTCATGGAACTTTTTACATTGGCAACATGTTAATTTACCGGAGGGTGAAGCTTTGCTGGTTAACTAGTATTTCTTTCTAAGCCTTGAAGAATTAGTTTTATTACACGCGTGTTAATGAAAAGGAAACACTTACAGAAAAGTTTCAATCGTCAAAAGTCAATCAACATAATATTCTCATTGGATTTTCTGCCATGTATAAGCCTTATCTGTTGTATTTCAGTGGCGAAATGAATTGGAAGAAATTATTGAGGTTGCAGCAGTGGATTCCGACCTCTGGGTTGCCATGCTTGCAGAGGTTCTCAAAACATTCCCTTCATCTGGTACCCTTAATACAGAGATAGCAGAGTTTGATGAGACCAGACCGATTTTTAGTGACATGATTGGAGAGCTGAGGAGAGCCCTTGCGAAACATTCAGACTTAGGACTATTACCACTTGAGTGCCTGTATTTAAATAAAAATGCCTTAATATCTGTGGTAAGTATTGTGGTATTTTTCTGTATACAAAGTACTTGTCTTCATTTCAAATTATATTTTTCTTATCTTTACCAAATCGGCAAAAAAGACACAGTGCTAAGTTCATTGCTCTTTTTTTTTAAAATTGCTCAGCACTTGCTTCTCTCATTTATAAATAATTTTTTTTACAAATGCCTTTTTGCCCTTATGACCTTTTAGTGCAAGCTTTACTGACTATATGTCAAAGGTCATGTCAAAAATTGAATAAGTAGATCATAATCTATATATTAATATGTGAAGAAAAACTTTAGACCTTTTTTTAAGACAATTATGCGAACAGTTGAGTATGAAATGTGGCATAGTTAAAGTTTACATTGTGGAGGACTGCAGAAACCTAATACTTTTAAATCAAATGCATTATAAATATATTAATTTGACAAAAATAAACATTACACACACTACATTTGTGTACATGATAATAGACACTTATGTATAATATTTCCTTTAAGTTTAAAGACATTTTTCAAACTTTGATATTGTTTAGTTTATGATTGAATTTCGGCCACAGGCGACCGGTTGTTATTATTAATGTATGATATTAGATATATAATATATAATATATTAGATATTGTTTTCTACAATGATTTATTACATTTAGGGAGCATGTAGACATTTTTAAATTTTTGGTACTTTGCAAAAAAAATCTGTAATCTGATAAGTCCACTGTTTTTGTAGCGGATAAAATTAAGGTACCAGCATATAAATGCTGAAACAAGCCATTAAGTAAATGTTTTATGAAACAATTATGTTATTTAAAAACATACCTTAAACAACCTAAGATCCCAACCAAAAATATTGAAAATTTATTAATTAGGACATGCCATTTTATGAGGTTTTAAATGTTAAAACATGCATTATAAAACACCAAACACAACTATACATATAGATATCCACCTCTACGACACTGATTATTTGTAAATACTTATTACATTTGTAAGGCAAATCAAAAATTAGTTTTTTCAGTTTTCTGATAATATTGATATTGCCCAGGATTGGATAAGTGCCTGGGTGGCGATAGGCTTGCCACCTATTACAATGTGGGACAGAGTATCTTCGGCTAATTGTGAGTGCACTGGTTGCACTTCAGCCTATCTCTAGGATTTGGGTGTGAGGATATTCTTTTATTACATTTGTTCTTGTTTGATTTGTATATGTAGTGAAATACATGAAATAAAAAATGCGATAAAAAATTGCATTTTGACATATCTATACATACATACATAGGGACCATTGATACATGGAAATAAACATTTTTGTATTTCTTTATATTTTGTTAAGAGACATATAAGTAGTGAGATACCTGGTGGAAAGTAATTGCTACTGCATATAAATATTTAAAACATAAAAACAAGTTTCTTTGTGATGTCGACTTGAAAATTTTCTTGGAAAAATTGAGCACTATAGATTTTTCTGAATTTTAAAAATACTTCTAAAAAGTATGTACAAACAGCTGAAAATAGTCCAGCAACAAGATCTTATGAATATAAATTATAAACTATTGATTTTTCACATTTTCAGGTAGGCCAACAACCAAATCCAGTTAAACATTTTACACTAAAACGTAAGCCAAAGTCAGTAGCATTGCGTAGTGAGCTACTGGCTAAAGCGGCGGAAGTTCAAGCTAATCAAAAGAAAGCACAAGCACCTACAGTTCCTGTTAGAAGTCGAGGGATGCCTCGAAAGATGACCGACACAAGTAATCATTATTGTTATTTCTATCTAGGTTCTAGAATATTTAATTATAGAAACAAAAATTCTAAACAACCTTCTTGTGACAGTCAATTTTAACTTTCTTTTATGTGTGTTTGTTTGATTCCAGTATTTATTATCACAATAATTAAATATTATTACAACTTGCTGTGATTTGAATTTAAACCAAAAACAAGGCACAGGTTTTTATTCTGAAATAAACACAATAGTCTAGATTGTCAGTGTTATACAGATTGACTGGTAAAAACTTTACATATAGGGCTTATCTGGGCCATATAAGCACCCAGGGTGAATCATTTAGCGCCCTTTATTTATACAATTGGCACCCCTGTGTCCTGGGCGAGCCACATCTAAAGGATCCAACACACTACCACATCGCTACGCAGTGCATTACCATGTTACAAAATGTTATCTATTGTTCGTGTGAGGTTTTAAATAAACCAATAGACTGATTTATCAAATTGTAATTATTATATATAGATAGACAAATAGGAGAGAATTTCACATATTGGTGGACATTTTGTCGTGTCGAGTCTGTAATGCGTCCGAATGAAGTGTTGACATATTTCCGTGCACCTCTGGATCCATCGGCGCAAACATATATTCTTTTGTAGATCATTTGTAGATCATCAAAATGTGGATCTTGCAAATCTTTTCTAAAATCTCGGTGCCCTCTTAAGGGTCATAATATGTAAGCAATGAAAATATAACAAAAAAGAATGTTACTTAACTTCACAGTAAACCTGAAATTGGAGCAGTAATATTTAAAAAGTATGGTCGCCGTGTAAACGTTAGCGGTGTTGAGTCATAAGTTCGGCAATTACTATTTGTACACAATGAATTTCGGAAATTTATGCATGAGGTGTCCATACATAAACATCATCAGGTCAAAATTTAAGTATCTTTTTTACATATTCAGTATTAGAATCAAGTACTGAACACCCCTCTTTCAAGTATGTAATGTCTTTTATTTATCCCATCTGTACAAATTAGTTTAATGCTAATATTGTTTTACACTTAGGCTTGCACCAACATACATGTTAAAGTTTTATTTAAATGAAATTGAAATTTAACTCATCATTTTTGTCTTGCACCATCATATTTAAATTGCAAAAAACATTTACCAATCTATCAAAGTTAAATAATCTGTCGGTCCCATTTAGTGCCATTAAAACAGTACTCATATCATGTTTATTTTGAAAAATAATGTGGATTTTCCTAATTTTATTATAATATTGTTATAATATCGAAATTTCCAGTAATATACATTAACATTTCACAAAAAAAAAACATTGTTTTTCGCCGAAAGAAAATAATAAAAGAACTTAGTTATTAAGGTTAATAAAAAAGATTTATCATTTTTGCTTTGCAGTTTTTCGTTGGTTTAATTTTTTTGTGAATAATTTTTGTTTGGTAATTTCATGTAGTTATACTCTTCTTAAATTACTACATATTTAGGTAATATTTTTTTTTAATCTTAATAAGTAAGTTCTTAAACCAATATGTCTACCTAAGAAATTTTAAGTTGGCGCCGAGGGTCATTAAATTACCCTAAATTGTTCATCCCCTGTTTTTCTACCCTTGGGAGTGTATTTTAAAATTTTAGTAGTAGAGTGTATTTTAAAAATAATAGGGGACTATTTTGAAAAAGTATAATCAAATATGGTTGGTGCTTTTTTTTTCAAAAATTATATGGTCCTTTGTTTTTTTTAAGCTAGACCACGCATTTTTTAAAAAGTAATGTGTGGTCTAACTTAAAACAATAAACAAGTCGAATTGAGAAGAAGAGAAAAGAGGCCGAGTGCTTTTTGAGTTTGTGGTGAGTTTTGTGTTGTTGGTGTAAATTAAAATTATTGTTTCTCACAGCTCCTTTAAAAGGTTTACCATCGCGATGGGCGGCCAGAACGGGAGCTAGAGCAGCCCCTGTCCGGCCTCCACCTCGTTCTGGCATCAAGTTATTGGATATCACTGAACAGCCAGCTACACACGCACAGATAAAGAAAAGGAGAAAACTCGGTAAGCATACACAATGATCATAATTGTACTTTCAGAAATAGATGTGCTCAAAGAATTATTAGAAACTAGCGTTTGCCTTGTCGAAATTCGACCATAAGCTAAACAATAAAATATTTTTTTTTACCTGCCCCATACCTTTCTACTACTTGTCCCTACATTTCCCTTACCTTCTCACTTCCCATACCTAAACCCTACCTTCCCCTTACTCCCCCCTACCTTCCCGTACCCTCCACACTACCTTCGTTAATTATCGCCATCCATTGGAGGATTGACGGTACAAGCGCGATTTATGTCAAAATCTCCAATAGATAGCCTTGTGCCATACATTGACATTATTAAGAGGCTAGTCCCCGACCGTGGGAATTTAAAATTGAACACACACATCCATATATTTCACTAATCATATACGTCGACCATACGTCACACTATGGCCCACACTAGGCCTAAAAATTGTGTAATCGTTGCGTGTTTTCTTCTGCGACATACGTAATGACACTTACAAAAACCGCAATGTTTCTATTTTTCATTAATTTGGCAAAAGTCAAGGTGGAGCCATAGTGAACGCGTTCTACGTGTAGTAATACATTATGTTATTCACAACTGATTGATAATGTATAATTTTGATTAAACTGCTATTAAGTACTAATACTTAATTACTTAAATATTTAATACTTCAGAATATAATACAGAGCCATGGTACGTAAATTAAATGTATATTAAAATCGACCAAAAGTATTAATTTTTTTTAATGTATCACAAAATTAATCAAATCGGAACCGATCTCCTCAAGGGACCATAGTAATTTACGTATCTATATATGTACATATATTCAGTAACATAAAAGTACACAGTCTTACAACATGACTTATTTGTGGTTAAATTTAAGTTTTTGTTTAATGTAGTGAAGCCATTGGTGACCGCTCTGTTATTCAAATAGTTAACAACCCTGACTACGCAGCCATTGGGGCTCGAGTTTGATTACCCACAGGGTCAGGCATTCATATATTGAGCATAGGGTTTGTATTTCTGGGTTTGGGTGTTTAATAAACATATTTGAGCGTTTTTATGTGTATTTCTATATATTCATATCATTGAGTAACACATAATTAGCAAATACATTGCTTACTTTGGGGTTAAGTCAGTTTGTGTAATTTATATACCGATGTTATTTTTATTATTCTGATATAAAGTTTGTTTGTAATTAAATAAACCATCCAAGCGGCACCTATGCTTATAAGTATTTCATAATTAAAATAATATAAAATTTACCTCGGAATGTTGACCGATTCTTATGTTTACTAGGACTCACCAGTTAGTCATTCAGTAAAACGGGCGGTGTCTCTCATCGCCCCATTTGCCTATGTATGTATGTGCGTGCAAACATCGCACTACTTTTTAACGGCTTTACCTATCGAAACGAGGTTGATGGCATTCAATTGGACTCCACTCAACTTAGACTTTTTGAAGGTTCGAACCAATTTGGTTTAGAAAATTTTGAGAAATGTGGATCAAATCTCAAAAATTTTTTTGACGAAATAGCATTTTTTTAAAATAACTTCTAGATTAATGTACCGACCGATTACAAAATCTAATTGGCTCTTTTCTTTAAAAAAGCTGCCTCCCTTCCATAAATTGAACTAATAATTTTTGGACCTTTTACAATAATTTAGTACGTAAAAAAATACGTCAAATACCATTTCAAATATCGAATCAAGTTTCCAAAAGTTACAGCTTTACAAATATTAAAATTTTATTGTTTACAAGAATATCATTTCATATTTGTAAAATAAATTTCAGACTAATACACCCATTGATTTCGGGATTCATCAATAGCAAAAAATTTTTAACAACATTTTTTTTTATATTTCTTTGTCGTTTTTCAGTCAATTAATTTTGTAGTTAGTAAAATATTTAAGGCTCTAAATTGCATTAAATGGCTTTCAAAAGATTAAAATCGACCATCATTTTGAAAATAACCAGCTTTTAAAAAAATTGAAATACTGTCAATTTTATAAACTGTTATTTTTTTTAACTCATTGAGCTTAAAACCTCAATTTAGCAGAAAGTTTCAGGGCTGGCCTGCAGAGTTAACCAATTTACAATTTTTTATGAATATAGGAATTTGAGTATTACATATGACTCTAAAATACTATAAACATTTTGCACGCCTCATAACTCGCGTTTGAAGTAGTGTTACACTTCCGATTCATCAAAATCAAGCACTTTAGTAAATTAGTAAATAAAAATGCCTCTATGATCACCAATTTTATTTATACTGTTATATATATGTATTTACAACACTAAGGTACAATACACTACGATGAAATACGTAAATACACTGATAAGCTAACGTAAATACACTATACACACTGGTTTCACTCGCTGTACTAACACCAAACTTAACCGCCTACGCTGTATCACTAAAACACTTTTCTTATTCACTGTATTACACACTAGTCACTTCGCTTCACACTGGTCGCAAGATTATTCGCAAAAATACTGTGACATGAGTCGACCTAAATTAAGAAAACACTAATTAATTTATTTATAGTCATTAAAAATTATTTTATGTAGTTATTTCCACAGAACATATTTCGAAACAAACAAGTTTGAAAAAATATTTACATAGGCGTGTTTATTTATTGTATAGGGATCACGATAACTACCAAAAATATGGACAGTCTTGAGACCGGGTTTTTCATTAGGTATTTCTAGAATTTCATACTCTTTCACTTGTTTCGTATTTTATATCAATTCAATAGCGTGTTTTTTTTTATAAAACAATAAATATTCACAATTTTTTTTCTCTATTTCTTATTCGTAAGATAGCAACAAGCTGATGGCTCTCCTGATGGAAAAAGAAACCATCGCCTAAAGACACCAAAGATGTTAATGGTGCTATCCGTTGTTATTCGTGTTGCAAAATGACAATGCCACACGCATAGGTCTACTAACCTTACCCTCCAAACCGGAACACGGCAATGACAAACATTGACGCTATTGCGGCAGGAATGGGTAAGGCGGAGGTACGAAACACGTGCGAGACGTTGTGGAACTCTACCAAGTACTACTGAAAGGTTTGTTGCAAAATGTACTTTATTTTGTTAAAATATAAAAGCTTTAAGTAATTACTACTGGTTTAATTTTATAAATAATTGTCGTGATTTTTTTTTTCATAATAATTAAAAATATTTTCATAATAATACTTTTATGAGAGTTTAAGTAAGCATAAGCGATTTATTGCACTCGCAACCCACCCTGATGGAATATATACGTCAGAAAATAATTTCAAACTGACGTGCTTCCACCTTTGATTCTGGGGGGATACTGAAATTTTTGATGGACTTTTCTAAAAAATCATGTTGACATTTTACCGATTAAATTCTTCATATAAATTTGTATGGAAGATGGTGGACAAAAATATTAAGCATATTTGTATTCAAATTACTTTTTTATAGGGTCGTTTAATAAAAAACTAAGACGGTGAAAGTGTAATATAATTCTTTATTAAAAAATAATCCTAAATATTTTAAAAATCGTTGGCCAATAAATACTGTAATTTTTGCAAACGGAAAAGGTCAATTTTAAGGTTTTGGGTGAAGTTTACGATTTTTTTTCTACAAAACTAAGAATTATTTTGAAAATATCTCTCGGTGAAACTGTTAACAGTTTCATTAAGATTACCACCGAATTTTTCTAGAAAGCAATTCTATTTATTCATTGAGGAATTTTGAAAACCGCAACACTCGTTTTAGCAGTTTTTAGGGAATGGGGCCTTAACCTTACTTAGACAAAGCAAATCCAAAAAGAAGCCTCCCTAATTCCTTTTTCAAAAAATGGATGACACATGTCCCTTTCTAAGTTCGCTCGGCACTAGCAAAGTTCACTGATGATTGCCATTTGTACAATAAATATGAAGAAAACATTGATTGAGCAGTTAAAAATTTTTGCATTTTAACTGGCATTTCACCATTAGAATTTAACAAAATACTCAACTATCAGAATTTTGCGGATACAAAATATATCCGAAATCATTATTTTTTTTTTAATTTTTATAGTTTAAGGTTTTGTTTGAGTCTACCGTACCCCTTAGCGAAATTATTAATATAGATATGTTGTATATTGTTTAGAAATGGAGGAAGGTGCGAAAAAAGCCGTCCCTGCTGCTCCACCATCCCCGCCGCCGCCGGACTTTGCCAAACCTGCCAACAACTTCACTGGGACCAAAACCGAGGACCAACCTGCCAGTTAGTACATTGTTTATACACACATACTTTCATTCGCTGCCAGTCTCGCCGATGAAGATGTTTTCCTATCACGCTGTTCTGAATCCCCTTAAGAAAAGGTAGACCATCAGCTGTTCTGCCAGGTAGTTCGTAAAAGGCAAGCGACTATATGTGTCACTATTATCGTGACTACTAGATCAGAGCTGTCTAACGCACGGAACGCATGCGGCCCATAGCTTGAGATTGTGCGGCTCATGAAGTATTTTTAATCTACCGCAACATACACAAACTGTCTTTTTCGTGCGGGTAAGCTGTAAGAAATCTCACTACGAGATAAGATGGCCTTTTTTACTATTGTTTTTTTTTTCATAAATCCATTAATAATTCGTGTGTTTTTCCTACCTATATAGCTATTTATCAATTTTCCTTGACATTATTTTCTTTTAAGTTTTATTCGTTTTTTATTTGGAAATTTCTGAATTGCCTTTGCGGTCCTCCAATCTCTTTGGTAATTTATATTAGTCCAGGATGGTGTCTGGGTTGGACAGCCCTGTACTAGGTAGTAAAGTATAACTCTGGTTGATAACTTTCAACGATTGACTCAGTTTATAATTTAGACTAGCAACACAGTTTAAAACTTTAAAAAAATCACACTGTATGAGCAAATTAAATAAGACTTGAAGTTTGATGGAACACCAACAAAGCTTTTTATATCTATTTACACAAAAGTTTTTGTTTTTTCAATTTTTATAAAAAACAATGTTGCCCGGAATTGGATAAGTGCCGGGTTGGCGATAGGCTTGCACCTTTCACATTGTGCGACTTATGGCCAATTGCACTAACATTGTCTTAGCTTAGGACAATCTTAAATAGTATGCTGTCACTTCTTGTTTTAAATGAAAAAAATGTGACAGCATCTCACTAAGGGGTGTCCTAAGTTAAGACAAGGTTAGTGCAATTGGCCATAAGTATCTTCGGCTAATCATGAGTGCTCTGGTTGTACATCTGTCTACCTCTTCGGCAATACGGATGCGAAGATACTTTTTATTTATAAAAAGTTTTATTTCTATATTTTATAGTAACACCTTCCCGAAAAGGACCTTCAATTTAGCTGTATTTTTTATTAATGATTGTTACCACAGAATTTGGTAACGTATGAATTGATTTTGAATAATTTTGTGAAGTTATACTTTCCGTTTGGTCCTATTTAAATTTTTCGAAGGTCCTGTCGGTTTCCAGAGTTACAGAAAGTTGGTTATTGAAATTTCACGGTCTATGTAGTTATCTTAATATATATAAAGTATATGTTACGTTGTTTGTCTACTGGATTCCTAAACTATTGAACCGATTTCAATGAAATTTTGTAGATATCTACTGTTTGGCCCAACTTAAAAGATAAGATAGTTTTCATCTCAATTAACATCTCCACACAAAAAAAGGGGGAGGGAGGTGCCCTTCGCCCTCCCCTCCAGTAGTTCCAGTATTCCAGTATCTTACCAAAATATTCAATACAAGTACTATATAATAAATATGGCAAAAAAATGTTTAAATTAAATTAAATTAAATTAAATTTCTTTATTTGCCTGAAATAGGGTAACAAGATCTCTTAACTTATATTAGTGAACAAGCCAATTTCGCTATAGATAGCATGCAAATTTGTTATTTTAATATATTAACTTATACTTAAAATTAAATATTTATTTTTCTTATTAAATAACACCGTCTCATACATAATAATCTATATTTATACATCAAAGTCTTTCTATACCAATTGTCTTTTCAAGCCATTACATTTTTTTTAAATTGTATTAAGCTAAATACTAATTAAACGTTTGCCGGGTCGGCTAGTACAACTATAAATTTATAAAAATATGGTCACCCCTTTGTATAAAGGCTTTTGTGGTGTATTTAGCCGTCCCGTTCGTCGAGTGGTTAGCGAACCTAACTACGAATCGAGGGGACTTGGATTCGATTCCAGACAGGGTCAAACATTTGTGTTATGAGCATAGATGTTTGTATTTCTGGGTTTGGGTGTTTTTTGTATGTAAAAGTATTTATATGTATATGTATTTCTATATATTAATATTGTTGACTAAAATCCATCACACAAGCAAATATTTAGCTTACTTTGGGGTTAGATCGATTCGTGTGATTTTTCTAGCAATATTTATTTATTTAGTGTGTAATGAAATGTGTTGTTACAGCGAGTGCGGCGGAAGCGGAAGTGGAAGCGGAGGCGGAGGCGAGTGCGGGCGCGGAGGCGGAGGCGGCCGCGCCGCTGCCGCCGCCGCCGCCGCTACTGCTCACGCCGGTAACACGCTCAGCTCCTCACTGTGCTCATACACTATACAGCCTCACTGCTAAAACGTACATATTGAAACACATGATAGTTAATGGTCATCTGTAACCAATAAAAATATTATAAAATGAGAATATTGTTCAACTACAAAGTAAACCTTAACGAAATTACCGTAATAATAATCAAAAAGTATGGTCACCGCGCGGGTAATAGGAGAACTATCTTGGATAACTTTAATATTTGGATTGATATTAAATCCGATAAGCTTAAAAACTAGACGTGTGCAAAACAGTGCACCACGAAGTGATGTGATATGTCATTACATTTCGTGCAGAGTAATATTACATTACACCATCACTTCAAACATCACACGTGATGTTATGATTTTATTATGTAGCGCTATGCGATAACACACCATCGCGCGTTCTAATGTAGAAAATGCAATGTTCTAGTGTGATAGGACATGTTATTGAAATAGTAACATAGCGGCGATATGAGCGATATTATTATATTGACCGCGTTAGCAAACAAACCAAAAAATATCGCAATATTTCATTGCAATTTGAAATGAAAGGACAGTTGAGTATTTACCTACGACCTTACAACAGGAGGTAGACAGAGATGTCAAGAAAATATAAATCCTTTTACAATAAAAATAGAGTTCTTAATAACATACTAAGACACCTGACCATGCGAAATAAAGTTCCGGACTTCCGATATAAACCGAACATTGCCGATGCGATGCGTTCGGGAGGGCTCGGTTCGAGCCAGTCTGCGAGTCACATCGCGAGCTATTGCACTGCTACAGCGCGCGTGATGTTTAGTGTGATGGTGAGATGCTTATTTTAGTCGAGTAATGTGTGATGTTACAGTACGCGCTCGAGTGATATTATGCGTGATGCATCACTCGCATTACTTACACATGTCTATTAAAAACTACATTAAATGTCGCAAAATCAGTCGATTAGTTCGGAAGTTTTTGTTGCCGGAATATTTTCAATTGCTTGTGTTATCAAGATAACATTTTGAATGCATGCTCAAAAAAAAAAAAAACACTGAATGTCGCTCGAAAGATCAAAATCGATTATCGCGTTTAAAAGATGCAGATTTTCAAAAATTAAATTAAAATAATGTCGTTTTCGAAAAACTTTAAATTTTTGAACTTGAAGAGTTAAAGATCCATGATAAGACATATTTATCAATGCTTGCAGCTTAAATTACCTCTAATTGGCGGTGTGAAGGGTCAATCGGTTTACAATTTCTAAATCGTATCTTCAATAATCTGATTACAAAAATGTGTTCCCAGAGTCCAGCACCAAAACCAGCTATCCCCGTGTCACCGCAACAGCCGAAACTTGTTCTGGCTGGGGGTGGGAAGCCCTTGCTACTGGCAACACAAGGACTTCTCAATACTGGTGCCGTTATACTGCAAGGTGGTGGTAAGGCCGTGCTTCTTCAGAACATCAAACCGGTAAGATTTGTTTACATACAGTATTATTCAAATCTTCTTTATATCATCAAATATCTAAATATATTCATATATGGGTGATTCCATTCTAACTGTGATATAATGTCAGTACCGTGTCATGTCTATTTTTAGAATTTATTTATAAATTGTTAGGTTTTTTGGCGTAAACATTAGAATTTATGAGGTAATTAGTTTAAATCATTTATTACGACAAAAAAACTAACAATTTATAAATAAATTCTAGAAATGGTCATGACACGGTACTGACATTTAAGTGATATATTGTAAGTTTTCTGTAAGTGGCAAGTTATATTATATGAAAATAATGTTGAAATATGTTTATTATTTTCCAATAAGTACAAAAATTTCATAAATTAATTATTAATTAATGACCTGTGAGAACAAACAATACAGGACATTGAATATCACAGTTAGAACGGAATCACCCATATCTTCAAATTACATTTTCAAAAAAAAATAACGAGTAGGTAAATAAGGAATATAAGCGGGGGCATGAAAATATTATTTTTGGCTCAGGGAGGCTCGGCCAAATGAAGGTCGGGAAAGCCTGCCATAGAGAAAGTTTTAAATCAAGTAGTGCCTATTTTAAAATATATTATGATCACTTTTATATATTGAAGTGAAAATTCTCTAGAATTGTACTTTGAAACTCAATGAAACGAAAATGCTTCGCTATATGGAAACAAACATAAGTTTATATGATTAAGCCGGCTAGAGAATGAGATAGAATGTGTAAAACAGCAAAGAAAAATTTTAACATTCTATGATTTGAACCTGAGAACTTCTTTCAAGCCGGGCAGCTCTAACCAAGTGGGCCAGTGTCAACTACTTCAAATTGGCGAAATTCTTTTTTGCTTTGTGATTGATTTCGTTGATTGTACTGATATAATGAGTTCCTAATTCAATCATCTAGCATATATGTATGTACTTTATAGTAGGGGAGCCCAAGAGGGGAGTTTGGAATTTACTCAAGCGCTTTAGATTAACATAGGGGAGGTACTACTTCACAGTTGAGGCTCCATAAAAAATAAGCCCTTTTTATGGAGTTGGGCGTCTAGGATGGTAAAAAAACAAAATTCCGATATTTGTCTTTTGGAAATTGTCGATTTTTTTCGTTATTGTTACACAATTTCCTCTGTAATAAAAAAAATCAGACGCGCTCAAAAATGTCAAGACGTTTTTTTTTGACAGTTGGTAACCCTCCCACTCCCTTACGCTATACTTGAATCATCAGATTTCTAAATTTTAAAGTTAGAATCAGCACGTCAGATTAAGGATTTCTAAAATTTAGAAATCCTTAATCTATTATTCTAAAATCCTTATTCTAAAATTTAGAAATCCTTAATCTATTATTCTAATTTTTTTATTCTAAAATTTAGAAATCGTTAATTTATTCTAAAATTTAGAAATCCTTAATCTATTATTCTAAAACCCTTATTCCAAAATTTAGAAATCCTTAATCTATTATTCTAAATTTTTTATTCTAAAATTTAGAAATCGTTAATTTATTCTAAAATTTAGAAATCCTTAATCTATTATTCTAAAACCCTTATTCTAAAATTTAGAAATCCTTAATCTATTATTTTAAAATTCTTATTCTAAAATTTAGAAATCCTTAATCTATTCTAAAATTTAGAAATCCTTAATCTGACGCACTTCAGTGTTTCCGTGCCACTGATTTATTTTTCAATTTTTTTTTATCATTTAATGTACAAAATGTATTTTGATTATCATTTAATCTACAAAATGCAATAGGTCCCTATGACGCTCGAGTAAATACTCATATTAGAATTTTGGGCTCCTGTGCTATATTTCATGTATTTATGATATGAACGTTTTTTTTTCTAGATGGCACAACCTGTGGTTCAACAAAATCCACAGCCAATACAACATCAAATAGCACATCCGGTAATATATTAAGAAATATTCTTATAGTTAGTGTTTAATACTGTATTGTGTGTTATTTGTGCCCCTTTTGGCGAATAGACCTTTTCAAGTTTCTGCTAGGCAGTGTGTTAAAGGTGAACTATAAGCCAAAAGTGTAATTATTAACATACTTTTAAGTTAATCGTAAATGTAACGTTTTATTATAGTATAGCTACGTATTATTGCGGTTTGGAAGGTAAGGTAGTCAGTAAACTTATGTGGTTTTACATTGCCGTCTCATGAATGATAACACAACGTTTATATCTTTGGGGTCTAAAGGTGGTTGTTGTCATGGTTTCACCTTAGAAAATAAGAATTATGATTGTTTTTTAATAGCAATATAATCTACGTAATATAAATTGTAATAATTATCATTATATTATGACAATTACTGTGTAATTTTTGTAGAACATTTGGTGACATGTCATGTCAGTCATCACAATGACTCACATAAGAATAATAAAAAGCCGTATTTAGGCTTGTTATGTATATTGTGGAATAAAAATTTGAAACACTAACTAAATGTTATAAAGTGTAGTTTGTCATGTATGTGTATGTGTATGTGTGTGTGTGTGTGTGCAGGTGCAGCTGCAGGCGGGCGGCGCGGGCGGCGGGGCGCCGCAGCCGCTGCTGCCGCGCCGCGGACTCTCGCTCACGGTCAGCCCGCCACACCACCACACCACACCACACCATACTATACTACACAACACCATACTACGTTACACCACAACACCATACTACATTACACCACAACATCATGTTACATTACACCACAACATCATATTACATTACACCACAACATTATACTACATTACACCACAACACTATTCTACATTATACCACAATACCATTCTACATTACGCAACAACACCATACTTCACTACACCATAACAACATACTACATTACACCACAACACCATTCTACATTACGCCACAACACCATACTACAATTCACCACAACACCATATTACATTAGACCACAACACCATACTTCATCACGCCACACAACATCACACCATACTGCGACACACCTTTCTATACCACACTACTCCACATCATAGTACACCACACCATACTACACCACATTATACAATATATTTTAGCACACTATGCCTCAACCACATTTTTGAACAATTCATTCCGTACGCAAAATAAAAGAAAAACCGAATGTCGTATATGGACACTACAACACACAACATTGCACTGCATTCTACAACTTTGCACTGCAGTTCAGTATATTTCATTGCATAGTATTACTTATACAATGTTGCACTGCAGTTTATTACTGTTTTTTACTACATTATATTGTACTGAACTACACAACATTGTTCTACATCATACAACATTGCACTACACTTTAATGTATTTTACTGGATTAAAAAGCAGTGCAATGTCGCAGTACGTTTGACTGCCCCGTTAGTGGAGTGGTTAGCGAACCTAATTACAAATCGATGGGGCTCAGGTTCGATTCCCGACATGGATAAACATTCGTATGATGAGCATAAATTTTTGTATTTTTGGATGTGGGTGTTTGCTATGTATGTAACAGTATTTATATATGTATTTCTATGTATCAGTACCGTTGACTAACACCCATAACACAAGCAAATAATTTGCTAATTTTGAGATTAGATTGATTTGTGTTATTCTGTCAGCAAAGCATCGCCTTTTCTTTTTATTAAAAAATAAATTAAAATTATATTGCACTACACTAAACTACACCATACTACTTCACATAATGCTTTGTGCTACATTACATTACTTTGCACTACATTACACGTTACACTACATTGCACTACACTACACGTTATACTACATTGCACTACACTACAGTGTACGAAACTGAATACACTACATTTTGTTATAACCATTAATATTCATATAATCTATATTTTTTTTGTGTGTTACAGCGGGAACAAATGATGGAGGCACAAGATATGTTCCGGAACGCCAACCGTGTGACGCGGCCTGAGAAGGCGCTCATACTCGGCTTCATGGCGGGCTCCAGAGGTCAGTCCAGCTTTTTAAGTATTCATCGTTAAATTTTCGCCTTACACATTGACCAGGGTACGGAAAATTACAAAGAGACGCGATGGCCCTTAGAACGGGAGGAGCGACGGTTTAAAGCGCCAGATGGCAAGAGGCGTGAGATTGCCTAAAATCAAGAAACAATTAAGACCGAGTAATAATATTTTGATAGCAATGCGCTAGGGGCCATAAATTACTTCACACAACTAGGACCTCGGGTGAATCAATTTTAAAATACACCAATTTCTTATATATACATATATTAGTATCATTGATTAGCACCCATAACTCAAGCAAATAATTTGCTTACTTTACGGTTTAGATAAATTTGTGTAATTTGTCCAGTGATATTAGTATTATTTGTCAGTAATTTTACATTTTAAAGTGATAAATTGTTTTATATTTCAGAAAATCCCTGTCCGAACCTTGGCAACATAGTCACAATAAAACTCTCAGAAAACATCGAGAATGTTCTACAATCAGACAACACATACCTTACAATGTTATCAGAAATGCATTTCCAAATGAACTACAACAATGGCCAATGGACGAGATTGAAAAAATACAGGCATATTGATGGAATGGTGCCACAGACGATACCCCCAGGGTCTACGGTGATATCAGCGAATAATCAGCAACCAATAGTGTCTATAGCCAACCAGAGTGTAAGTTAAGTGCCAAGACTTGAAGGTTTTATTCCAAAATCAGTGTCGATAAATTGGATACATTGCCACAGCTTTTTGTAAATTTTGGTAAATGTGAACGGAGTGAATGGATTGTTTATGGAATGTACGTACACCTAAAATTTAAAATCTATTCTTCGAGTTGGACTATATCACACTTACCTACTCCTCTGTGGAACCAATTACCGATAGGGGTTTTTCTGAACGGATACAATGTGACCTTCAAGATAAGAGACGACTCTTTCTTAAAAGGCCGGCAACCTGCGTCTTCTGATAGTGTAGTTGTCCATGGGCGATGGTGATCACCGACCATCAGGTGAGTTACCTCTCTGTTAGCTCCTTTTTTCTATAAAAAAACTTAATGGGCCATTATGTGCATTAATATAGTGGCTATTGAAAAATAATCAAACTAAATAAACACTACAGAAACATAGATTGATCTGGTGTTATCCGAAGATGCTGTCAAGAGTTATCAACCAGCGTGTTTGTATGAAGAGAGAAATAAATGTGGATGAAGATAAATCTGCAAGGATCGTAACGTAGCATTTTGTTCTCTCTGCAAACCTCATAAAGGATTTGATGTGAAGATATGCATGTACTAAAAAAATAGTGAGAAACCGTTGTTGGTTTTAGCCGGATAATCTGCAGATATCGAGGTATTTCACCAAGGTTGTACGAACTGAGCTATAGTGTCACTTATTCCACTCCGGGAATGTATTTTTTCAATTATCAAGGAGATGAAACTCTTGATGGTAAGAGACATCCATCGCTTATGGACACTAAAGATGTTATTTTGCGGTGCATTGCTATCCACATGGAACAGATGTGGATACTGACATGTATTATATATTTATTAGGCCTTTGAGTTCCAATCGTTATTTTAGAATTACAGGACAATACCAATATTAAGAAAGTTTTAAAACTATCAGATTAATACCTTGACCATAGAAATTAAACTCCATAAAACTATTGTATTAAAAAATTAGTTAATGGTTAATTTTCTACAAAAAACTTTTGCAAACGCCTAGCTATTTGATGAAATATAAAGCATCGAAAAAATCCATAAGTTTTTAACAAAAATTGCAGCAAAGGAAAAAAACATGTTTTATTGCAGTATGTATGAAAGTAGGATATATGAGCAGAATAATATTGTTGAGATGATCCGATGATTGGTTAGAATGTCAAGAGCATGGAGTCTAGAGGTAAGGAGGACTAACTGGATAGATGTGTCCATAAAAAAACATCCAATTGTGGTCGCGTCACCGACGCATATGAATTTTTAGAAAGAAAGCGGTAAAAGTGCTTTTAAATATGATTCCAGTAAACTGTTTAAACAGCACTACAAGTGCTGTTAAATTCTTATGCTCAGCACACTTCACTCCGTCTATAACAACTAACTTCATATTGTAGTTTAATTACACGCCAGCGTCATTCTAAAACTTTATCAGTATATAACCTGTGCCTCTGTATAAGTTGGTCCTCCTTACCTCCAAACTTCATAATCAAGAGTGTTTTAAGTACATGACGTTTTATGAAAACCAATGTGGCGGTCACGAAATGCTGGATTATAATGTTAACTTTGTGGCTTTGTTGGAATAATGCCTTAAGTGTAAATTAACGCGATTTGTTGAAGATCTCAATGCGTAACGGATTCACAATTTAATCAGTCAATCAGCTTTCAGGATATTGCTTTGATTTGTCGTTGATCTAATTAGTATGCTAAAAAATGCATATTGACTCAGTGGCTACATTGCGGCGCACCGAGTACAAGTAGATGAGGTTGACAACTGTCAAATTGACGCTAATTAGCAAGTTATACTGGCGCCAATTTGACAATTGATGTGACTTGTATTATATTTACTATATTTTTGGAAATTTATTTAAAGTGTTACTTTGCTGTGTTCCAAAATGTTTTGAAATACGAGCACATTCTTTTCCTAAAGGTGACAAAATGTGAAGACTGGTTAAAACCAATACGGCACGAAAAAGGTCGGCAACGCAACAGCAAGACCTCTGGTATTGCGGACGTCCATGGGAGATGTGGTCGCTTACCATCAGGTGCACCTGCTGCCCGTTGGCCCCATCTTAAAATAAAATCACAACAATAATTATAAGAAATTTCAGTTTCATGTCAGAATCATTCGCTTTTTTAATATTCTCTTAATACTTTAATATTTTTGATCGCCTATATACACACTTGTAAAAAGTTTTTCAAATAATAAACATGCAAGCGAGAAAATATTGAGATTTTGGAAACACTTCAAACTTCAAATTGAAATAAATATAAAATCAGCAGACCATAATGTGTATTTTTGCAAATTAGTATAGTTTAAGTGAAGTTTAATACTGTCCGAGTCCTGGCAAAATATTTTTATGAATGCAATGATATATGGTTTTCATTCTGCCCAAATAATATGTGCATTCGTAGTTTTAGCTTGAATTTTGGTCCATTGATATAAAAACTCCAAGATACACAATTATTGTCTCAAAAACGTCCTCCAAAAATGAGCGCACAATTTTAAATTGTGCGATCATTTCAAATAGAATCGCGTCGATCGCGACACTCAATTGTATTTCTTTTTGGATATTGCTTTGTAAAAACAACTATAAATCTTGCGCTTAAGGTTGGACATGCAAGAAATATGTTTTTGCCATATCTATAACCATTTAAATGAAATTAGGGACACTTTTGAGTGTCAGTTTTGTTCGGGACTGTGCATCTTGGGTTTTTCATATCAATGGTGTGGTCTTACGGACGTTAAATATTGTTATTTAATTGTAGTATTACTAAATTGTTAAAAAATAATTCACTAATAAATATCAAAACCCACTTATACTTTTAGCGAGGTCGTTTTTTATACCTAAAAAGTAAAAATATCTTCACGAGAACACGAAGAGGTAGGCTGAGGTACAACCAGTGCACCCACAATTAGCTGAAGATACTTACCCACAATGTGATAGGTGGCAAGCCTTTTCCCAACCGGGCACTTATCTAATCCTGGGCACCCTGGCACCGTTGTTTTTATCAGAAAACTAAAAAACATTTTTAATTTGCCCGACCCGGGAATCGAACCCGGGAGCTCATGCGGTCACGGGACCACTAGACCAGAGAGGTGACTTTATAGCCAATAAATATAAGCTTTATCTTCATCCATACTTCAAAACCTTGTGAGGAAGATTTAAGACTAGTTGTTATTGAGTGTCATGTATGCAAGACATACATACAGAGTGCGATGGAAAAATTTCAGTATATCAAAAGTATAGATTCTATAAATCGACGGGTCCCAAGAACAAAATCTTATGTAGAGATCAGACTAAATTTGTTTTATAATAAAATTCGCATTAAACACGCATAAAGCTACAAGACAATATATTTTTTATATTTATTGGTCTTTCATTTTTGGAAATACTCAAGTGAACATCATCATATCTACAATGTACTCCCACAAACAAACATATTGTAATTTGGTGGTTATGCAGATACGATTTTGTTCTTGGGACCCATCGAAATATACATTATCATGCATATATTCACATCTAAGTACGCCTTGTAGTTTTAGTTAAATTTATATTTTTATACTATTAAAATAGCCTGGATATATTTTTGCGTTAATAAAGCTTGTAAGTTTTTTTTAATAATAATAATTAATTTATTTGCAAGAAATTAATTTATTAGTTTAGGATAGGATGTGTCTAACATGTTCCTAAGGAATAAAAATCCTTAAAAATATCCAAATTAAAAAAGTAGTCTGTAAATTATAGATCAAATTTGCATAAATATACAATACTCGTTGACCCGCACAGCTTTGCCCGTGAGTAGATTAACATTTAGTCGATGTTTGATTTTTAAAACAAAATTAGCCTATGTTTGACTCTGATTGTCAACTATGTCTATTCCAAATTTTATCAAAATCGTTTTAATGCTTTAAAAGCGTAACAGACACACAGACATACGGGCGAACAAACAGATTTTTGCATTTATAATATTAGTATGGATTTGTGGTCTCAAAGCTTTGTTACATGAGTGGGTACATGCCCACTAAGAAGGTCTATCATCTTCCTATTCTATCTATATTATATCTATCTATTTATCAAACACTAGCTGTTGCCCGCGACTTCGTTCGAGTGGCCTTCGTTTACTCCGCACAGCTCCTCCCTCGTAGCTGATAGCGTGATAATATGTAGTCTATATGTTGACCCGACCTGTTAGTAATATTCATGCAAAATTTGAAGTAAATACATGAAGTACTTTTTGAGTTTACCCCGGACATACATTGACTTTCCTACGATTTTATTATATGTATAGATTATAGTAGGATATTTTTAAACATGGTGCTTAAAATTATCCACTTGATGTAAAACATTGTAAATAATATTTGGACCATACTAAAAGTAACCCAATAAACATATTAGTTGATTTTTAATTAACTAAATATAATATTTGGACAGCTGTATATTCTGTTTATCAAACGCGCCATTTTTGTATAATTCATTTATCAACATTCTAGTATTACGTCCGCTCAGACAATGAGATTGTAGTTCAGTTGCAACTTAGTATTTGAAAAGTTAACGTGTACATGGAATGAGTTGTTAAGAGTTTTTAATGCAATTGTGTGTATGATTTTATATGGATGACATTTTCGATTTCATTTCGATTATCGTAAACTATCGTTGCATCACTAAAAGCTGATTGGCTTGTTAAAAGACCCGTTTTATAATTTTGTTTGTATTTTAATTGCGATTTTGATGTGAATGCCAATTTTATTATGTTTAGTTGTAGCGATGTTCGTGAATTTTTTTAGTTTTAAGATATTATTAGATTTACGTTTGTTGTACGTTTTTCTAGATATTTAATATTCACCAATGTATATAATAGATAGTACAAAAATATTAAAAAAATGCTATTTAAAAATTTGTGTTTTTTCCGATTCAGTGATCCCTTTCACCCCCTTTCATGGTAGACCCTATATCAAATCCTAGTTTTTGGAGAATCGGTTTTGAAAAGCCTGTAGGTACATATTAAATTAGGGATACATTTTTATGAGGTTTTAGACCGTGAGCTGGCGGCGAATTTTGGGAAGGTCCTTCCTTTTGACAGATTGTTGCAGAAACTTTCGTAAAATGTATTTGAAGATGTCTGGGAACTAAAGAGTTTAGTAGAAGTAGTTTAGTTTTAAAGAAAACCGATAAAATGGTCTGCCGTATATTTTTTTTAATTCTAAAAAACTTCATTAAAAGATGAAATAAAATCTAGTTTCCAAAAAAAAAACATTTTTTGGAATTTTCTTTTGCAAATGTTATATACTGCGCAGTAGCGAAATAACCGCGAACGCTCTGCCAGACTCGCAGTCCTGGTATCGCCATTTGACGAAATCATATTTTTTCGCAATTCTAATCTGCCAAAAGAACCTCGAAATTCGTCGCCAGCTCCGGAACCACTTACTTATTCTTAAAAGACCGGCAACGCAAATGCAAGACTGCGCCCATGAACAGCCGTAATATCAGATATTACGGCTGTTCATGGGCGGCGGTGATCACTTACCATCGGCCTTCTAGGTACTTGTTTGCCACTTTTATAACAATAATTGTGTCAATATTTGTGATTTGGTACAACTATTTTGGTTTATTGTATAACAATTGGATTTATTGGTGTAAAAATAAGAAAAGGCATGCTCTGTTGGTTCGGACCTGTAGAAACAATCGCATATGAAAGATTTACAGATATACAATGCGAACATAGATGTAAGCAGGAATCGGGGAGACAAGGCTGACGTACCATGATAAAATTGGTCGGGTGCTGTCCAAAGATGATATCAAGTCTTCGAAACCGTCGTGTTTGCATGACGAGGGCTTAGAAGCAAGTCAAGTATGGCACTTATTGCCTCTGCAAATGCCGTATGGGACTTGACGTGAAGATAAGTATGTCTTGATTTGTTTTTAAATCGTTAACAGCACAACTGCTGTTTTCCTGGAGGCTACGGAGAACATAAAATTAGCTGAGCAGGAGTCAAAGTTGAGGATATTAAGTTTGACTTGTTAAACGCTTTTAACGATGACATATCTTCAGTTCATATTGGTATTTCTTCATCTGCAAAGGAGTAGTTTTCATCTTACGTTACAGGTCAATATGACTGCCTACTGAGTTGCATACTTTACAATGAGTTTCTTCTTCGATTGGTGGGATTCATTTGTTGGCGTTCTTCAAGGTGGTATACTGTTTCCGGAACTTTTCTTTAGTTATAAACTTAATTACTGATTGCTTAAGACTTACGATTTTTATGCGGATAATCTACAATTTTATACCTAAGTAGTTTTTGTGGCATTAATAAAAATGTGCGTCGTATGAATATGTAGATTTGATCTTGATTGGAAGAAGGAGTTTAGCATTTCAGTCAACACTAATAAACGTTAAGCAATCATTATTGATAGCATGACTCCTCTACCTTACTCTTTCATATCTGATATCACAAGCGTTCTAATTTTTTTAAAGATTTCAGACAGATTATTACCGTCATCACTATTTCCTGGTAACTACACAATGCTTGAGCACCAAACAATTAGGTACAAAAGTCAATTTCATGTATGTAACCTACTTCACTGTTCATACCATGAAGTATTAGGTATAGGTGGAGCTATCACTCGTATTAATCACTTGAAACACATATTTACGTTATATCTTTGTCTATGAGGTCTCTTCGTCTCTTTTTATACAGCTGTGTTAAAAAGAGGGAAAGACCTCAGAAGATGACAGCAGTATTTAAAATTGTGTTTCACGTAGGTGTTAGAAGTGCTGCCTCCAAATATAATACAGCTTCATGGTTTATACCTACACCTACACTCGGAGAACGCGCTATGGCTATCAACTGACATATGCACAAAAAACTTAGTGGCACTCGAGTCTAGCTGTGCGATTTATTGTTGAGAATGAAACAGGAAAAACGGACATGTAAACCAATAATAACTAGAAAACCTAGTATTTTAATGTTATCGTTATACTTATTACAAATTTTCTGCACAAAAAGTTCACTGACGCGTGACCAAGCGGGTGGCACATGCGCTTGCACCTGTGTCCGTGAGAGGTGTCTATGTGTGCTTGAACGCCCTTTGTATGCAGATTGACTTCTGTACTTGTTTGTTTTGTGGCTTAATTGTGTTGGAATATTAATTTGATATTACAAACTTCAGTCGCTACCATAACTCAAACTTTTGCCATAAAAAAGGTTTTTGTTCATTGAAATGAAATATTATCTGGTTCGTAAAACATGAACTATATGTTTAACGATATTATATTATACATATATATTATTGACTACAATCGTTAGACAACTTCTAGACGGTAGAGTTCTGCAACATCTCGCCCAGCAAGCTAAGAATTAATAAGCAACACGATAAACTTTTATCGACCCGTTTTTAACGCATGTAACGCATTTGACACTTGATTCGACATGATACTTCAAAGGAAAAGAAAATGATAGACGACAGTTATTTGCTCTACCGATCGAAAGTTTTGCTGTATTTTTATCAAACAAAAAAAATAGCCGAGCAAACGTCACTTTGTCGATCAAACGTCACTTTGTCGAGCAAACGTCACTTTGTCGAGCAAACGTCACTTTGTCGAGCAAACGTCACTTTGTCGATCGAGACGTATCTTGCGGTATTTATCCTAAGCCTGCTGGTTTTCGAGGTTTTCGTACTACTGCCTTACCTATTCCTGTCGTAATAGCGTCATAGCTCTGTCGTATTCCGATTTGGAGGGTTAGGTGGCCAGTAAACTTATGCATATAACACTACTTACCGGCCACACGAATACAAACGCACCATTAACGTCTTTAGTATCTATAAGTGATGGTGTCGGTTTCCATCAGGAGAGCCATCTGCTGGTTTGTTATAATTTTTTTTGTCATAGCAAACAAGCAGATGAATCTCCTGATGGTAAGAGTCAACCATCGCCTATAGACACCAAAGGTGTTAATGGTGCGTTGCTATCTTGTGGCGAGATTTAATGCCACATGCATAAGTTTACCGGCCACCTTACCCTCCAAACCGGAACACGACAGTGACAAGCAGTGTTGCTATTGCGTAATATTTAAGAAAAAGCGGAGATTTCATACCCGGGTGAGACGTTGTAGAACTCAACCGCCCATTGTGATGTTATTCCATTATTTGATAACGATGTCAGATTCATTCATTGAAAAATAGACCATGTACCATTCTGCCAGGTAGTATATAAAAGGCCAATAATTGACTGGTAATAAAGAGATGACAATACCACATGCATAAATCTAACGGCTATCTTAGCCGTAGATGTATGCCGTCAATGAATGTAATGTACACGTGTGCCAATAATTAATGTATTCGATTGTGTTATGTGCTTAAGGTTCTACACACCCGCACGTGCGCGCGGGTGTGCGAGACCAATCTAAATAAAAAGAAAAGTTGGATACATACATATATATAAATATATATGTCGCAGTGAAATTGTCAATAGCCGTTAGATTATAATCTACCTAGGGATTTTATAATTTGGTTAGGTTAGGTTAGCAGTTAAATTATAATATCACTTAGGTGAATTATAATCTAACGGTACTGACAATTTCACTGCGAGATATATATATATATATATATATATATATATATATATATATATATATATATATATATATATATATAATTAGTTTTAAAGTTGCTGCAAAAGCAACAGCAGCAGCAAAAAGCGAAACGGCTGTCTTAGCCTCCAAACTGGAATACCTACGATAATGACAAGCATTGACAAGTACCATATACCCTGGCAAAACATTGCGAATTCTATTAGTCACGATATTAGTGACATTTATGACCAACTAGCTGTGCCCGCAACTTCATTCGCGTGGAAAAAATTCGTAAATAAAAACCCCCAAATTTTATCCAAATCGGTTCAGTGGTTTGGCCGTGAAAGCGTAACAGACAGACAGAGTTACTTTCGCATTTATAATATTAGTATGGATTGTTCGCCTATTTCGAACTGCCTGACAGAATGGCATGCTCTATTCTTAAAAGGGAGTCTGCCTGGATCAACAAAGGGGGAGTGTTAGTTATTCCTGTCGTTAGCGTCAATGTTTGTCACTGCAGTCTTGTTTCGTTTTGGAGGTTATGATAGCTGGTAATTTTATACATGTGGCATTACCATCCCATCACACGGAAAGCAACGCACCATTAATATTTAGTCTATAAAATGGGCGATGGTGAGAAGACCATCGCCATTATGAAATAAATTAAAAAGTACACACGTTCTAGATATTTATATGAGATGTCAGTTTGGTACAAAAAAGACAATTTTTGATAAATATTTGAATTTGAATTTGAATAAATAGGTAATATATTGGATTATTAATTGACTTATACCGCTTGTTTATTTTCCTTCGAGTTTCCTTCTATATGAATCCACTAGAGGCAGGCAGCGGAATGTAACTAGAAAAATAATCATTGAAATACATTTATAAATCGAAGATTCCTTAGATTGATAACCGGTTTTTGGAGGAAATGTTTGGTTGGGCCTTTTCCCGCAGTCTGCCCGCCACAGCTATTAGACTCTATCACTTTAATGGAATAAGGTAGTAGGTAGTAAAGTACCAATGCATTTCCACAAACGTCGAATTGGTCTGGTGCTGTTAAAGGATGGTGTCGAAAGTCTTAGATCAATGTTTGTATAGAGTAACTAATGTGGAGGCAGCAAGGCAAGTCTTGTTGCACCGTGGTATATGGCGCTAAATACCCTATCAGTACTCTTCTACTTAATGAGGGATTGTGGTGAAGATATGTATATACGCAAAAAGCATTTTCTAAATCTGATTTAAAGATAGAGTTGTTAACACATGTTACGGGAAACTTGAGCGGACCCGACTCCCGGTGCTATCATTTATGCAACGTAAAGTTACTCTCACACTAAAGTTTATAACTGTTCTAAATAGTTTCTAATAGTTTTATAATCTGTTGTGTATATACATTAAACAATTTTTGTTGGTACAAGTTGACAAATGTTTTGTAACTGTTTAAATAGTAACAAACTACTTCAAGCAGTGTAACTGTTAATAACTATTTAAAACCCATGATTTTGGATATATTCTGTCATCTTCTTGATAGTCTGGACTCCCCAGTGTTGGTCTAGGCTCTTTGAAAAATAGACCTACTGACGTTCTGCCACTTCTGCTTTTACAGATCGTAAAACGCGACCGATGGGCTATTCCTGTCACTACCATTGTGATTACTAGGAGGTACAGTTCCGCAACTGTCTGGTTATATGGTACTATAACACCTCTATGGTGTTACAAGAAATACTGGCAACTCGTCGACTTTTAAATACAAGTAGATAGTTGAATTTGAATTATATCGAATGTCTAGTATAAAACAAATAAGAGAGTTTGCATTAGAAGTGATTGAGGACGGATGGTCCCTATAAACGAGAGTATAAAATTATATCCTAGTTTTCTTCAATAGCTCTTGCTATATTCAGATCCCGGGGAACCTGATAAACTCTCGCTTCACATTAGAAATGAAGGTGCTACAGTACCACCGCCTTACCTATTCCTACCGCAGTAGCATCCGTGCTTGTCATTGTCGTATTCCGGTTTAGTGGGTAGGGTAGCTGGTAGTCTTATGCATGTGGAATTACCATCCCGCCACACAGATAGCAACATACCATTAACATCTTGTTTGCTATCTTATGATATCTATTATCTATTCTATATATATATATATATATATATATATATATATATATATATATATATATATATATATATATATATATATATATATATATATATATATATATATATATATATATATATATATATATACACATACATATGATAAAATCGTAGGAAAGTCAAAACTGTACATTGAATATTTTTTTAAAAGAATACTTGGGGCGTGATTCACAATCGATATCGAAGCTAAAAATATAGTTTTTAGAATTTTTGTCTGGTTGTCTGTTTGTCTGTATGTATGTCCGGGGTAAACTCAAAAAGTACTGCATGGATTTACTTCAAATTTTGCATGAATATACTACTAATAGGTTGGGTCAACATATAGGCTACATATTATCACGCTATCACCTACAGGGCAGGTGCTGTGCGGAGTAAACGAAGTCCGCGCGGACGAAGTCGTGGGCAACAGCTAGTATAAAAGTAAAAAATCTGGCTTCATGTTTTTTGATACTGAATAAAAGAAAAAAATATCGAGTAAAGTGCTAATATTTAGTAAAGGGTTTTAACAGTATGCCAGATATCCCCCCTATGTTAATCTGACGCATTCAAGTAAATCCTAAAATCCCTTCTTGGGCTGCCTTACTATTATTATAAAGTCTTACCAAATAAGAAAGCCACTTCTGTCACAAATGTCCCAAAATTCGTGAAGCCCTCTGTTCTGTATCGAAACACGAACTCCAAGATAGCCACAATTAAACCCATCACAACAAAACCCAACATGTACCATATGTATATGCTTAGTAGTAATTCATTTTCCTGACATAGAGAAGAAGAATTAGTATTGTCGGCAATTAAATTAGAATTAACTGACGTCTTCTCCCACGGGTAAAAGATCACATAACCCCTTAGGGTTTTATTTTGAACAAAATACCACTCAATCGATCATATATCCAATTTACCCCGTGTTGGTCCCGGGCTCCTTTGTAGAATAGGCCAACTGCCGTTCTGCCAAGCAGGTCGTAAAAGGCGACCGATTGGCTATAGGTACGAGTCACTCTCATCGTGGCTACTAGGTGGCAGAGTTCTGCATTGTCTTGCCCAGGTCTGTTACCACCGCCTTACCTATTCCTGCCGCAATGGCGTCAGTGCTTGTCACTGTCGTGTTCCGGTTTGGAGCGTGAGGTAGCCGGTAAACTTATGCATGTGGCATTAGACCTCGCCACGAGATAGCAACGCACCATTAACACCTTTGGTGTCTATAGGCGATGGTTACTTTTTCCATCAGGAAACCCATCTGCTTGTTTGCTATCTTATACTATAAAAAATCGTTCGCCTTTTAAGAGCTGTCTGGCAGAATCCAGATGATTTATTTTTCAAAAAGTGCGTGAATCAGCACTGAGCAATATTACACAATATGGTTTTTGTAGTATATAAGGTCGGGGCAAAAGTATTTTCATATTGTTCGTACAAAAGAAAATATTTTTTTAGGTATAATTTTTTATTTATTTATAATATGTATGTGCCGTTTTGATCGATGACTTGTTGCCATCTTGTGGGAAGTACCATGATCCCATTTCTGTAAAAATTTTGAGATTTTTGATTAAAAAAATTTGACAGGTAGTGTTCACAGTGTTCTTTTGAGGTTAGCTTTATGCTTCCTAAAGAGTTCTGCAATGACCGAAACAGGTGGAAATCCGATAGACCAAGGTCAGGGCTATAGGAAGGATGCATCAACACATCCCAGCCAAGCTCTCTCAATTTTTGCTGCGTGGCTATAGATGAGTGCGGTCTGGTTTTTTCATGGTGGAACACCACGTCCTTCCTATTCATCAGCTCCGGCCGGATTTTCTCAACAGCTTTATTAACCTCATCAGTTGCTGACAGTAGAGGTCAGAATTTATGGATTTACTCGGTGGCAAAAGCTCATAGTAGACGATCCCTTTCCAATCCCGCCATACACATAGCATCACTTTGTTTCGAGTCAGGCCGGGCTTTTCCGCGGTCTGTGGGGCTTGTCCATGCTTCAACCATGATCTTCTTCGCACATTCTTATCGAAAGTCACCCATTTTTCATCACCCGTAATCAATTGTTTAAGAAATAGCTCGGAATTGTTACATTTCAACAAAGAATCTCAAATGGATACACGTTGCATTAGGTTTCTCTTAGTGAGATCATGCGGTACCCAAATGTCAAGTTTTTTCTTTCTTGTGCCCAGACTTTCATAAATGACGTAAAACTGTCTTATGATCAACATCCAGTTCTTCTACAATGTCGTAGCTACTAATATGTCGATCTTGCTCCAACTTCTCAAAGATGGCACTGATTTTATCTATGACAGGGCATACAGAGCGAACCTCATCTTTCACACTAAAATTTCCAGACTTGAAACGCTTGAACTACATTTGTGCTACTAGCTCTTATTGATACCGCATTAGGTCCGTAAACCGTACAAATTTTATTCGCAGCGTTCGTCGCAGTTTTACCTTTTTTGTAATAAAACTTTAAAATATCCCGAATTTCTTCATCACATACGTTCATTTTGCTTGCTTGATGCTTGATGAATTGATAAAACAATTGAAAAATGGCGAGAACTAGTTTTCTTTTTATTTATTGCATTTTCAGAATATCACAATTTAATGGTATTAAAATCAGCCAGTTACATTCAGTACAGCCAAAGAGGTTTGATTACTAATATTACATTCAAAATACGAAAATACTTTTGCACCGACCTATTATTATAATAGTAGCTTATGTGTTAAACTCAGGCTACTTGTTTTTTTTTTACCTCGAGGCTTCAGCTACCCTCTTGCCAAATTTCATCAAAATCGGTTCAGTCGTAAAAATGTGACAGACAAGACAGACAGAGTTTTGCATTTATATTAAGTAAAATTTAGATTTCATACACTTTTATTTATTATTTCAGTTCGTTAGGGAAAATTGGTTCTGCCATGAAAATGTAACAGACAGACAGACTTTCGCATACGGATATAGATTTCATACACTATTATCTCTTATTTTCAGTTCCTTAGAGAAAATCAGTTCAGCCATGAAAATGTAACAGAGAGGACAGCAGACAGACTTTCGCATTTATCATATAAGTATGGATATGGATTTCATACAATTTCTTGTCCCCTATTTCAGTCTCTTATGGGTTTTGATATTTGAAAAAATTGTTTGGTCCCAGATCTCAAATATCTCCTTAAAATATATAAAAAAAATCATGGGACAAACGGCGGACGAAACAAACGGACCTTTTGGTAGCGAATGTATATTATACGCTGCAGTGCTGCTTAATTTGGACTTTGGTTAGAAAATTTTTTTTTTCAGCGCTACAGCCAGTGTTAACGAAATAGAACACGACTTAGCATAGCTTGTCTAGTACGTAATACATTAATGTCTGATTTTACTCACAAAAATAGCACCAAGGAGTGATAATATACTGGACATTTGGTACAGAGTGAAGAGTAGGTACCGCATACAGTTTACATACTCCTGAATCTCGTAACACGGTTCCTCCGACGAATCATTAAATAACACTTCGAAAATGGACGCAAACTGAAACATTCACGGCATGTATTATATCCACGCACGTCCCCCGAAGAGGCCGAGGTACAACCAACGTGTTCTTTGTTTGTTTTCCCCGTGTTGGTCCCGGGCTCCTTTGACTACTTAGGCCAACTGCCGTTCTGCCAGGTAGGTCGTAAAACGTGACCGATTGGCTATGCGGGTCACTACCATCGTGGCTACTAGGTGGTAGAGTTCTTCATTGTCTCGCCCGGGTCTGGTACCACCGCCTTACTTATTCCTGTTGCAATAACGTCAGCGCTTGTTACTGTCATATTCCGATTTAGAGGGTGAGGTAGCCGGTAAACTAATTATGCATGTGGCACTAAACCTCGCCACAAGATAGCATCGCACCATTAACTTCTTTGCTGTCTATGGGCGATTGTTGACCCTTTCCATCAGGAGACCCATCTGCTTGTTTGATTTTATAATATATAAAAAAACCAGTGCATCCACGATTAGCCGAAAATACGTAGTTCCACAGTGTAACAGGTAGCCAGCCTATCCAAAACCGAGCAACATTGTTTGATAAAAACTGAAAAAACTTATTTTTTGAATTGCCCGACCCGAGAATCAAACCCGGTTCCTCATGTAGTCAGCACGGACACCAGACCACGAGACTATAGAGACGGCACGTATATTAGATATGTCAAGGCCTGCCTGTTTTCTTTTTGCATTTCGAGGTGTCCAATTTGTTACTGTTGCAATTTGCTACGGAAAAAGCTTTTTTATCTTTTTACTAGCTACCGCGTGCAGTCCACTGCATTATAAAAGTTTTTGGCAAATCTCACGGGATCACATAATTTTCCGGGATAAAACGTAGCCTATGTGCTATTCCAGGTCATCATCTAACTGTGTGACAAATTTCATTCAAATCCGTTCAGTAGTTTTTGCCATCCATCCATGAATGGATGCGATGAATGGATGCGAAAATTTGAATATTTGGATGAATCCAAACATTCAAATTTTCGCATTTATATAATATAATATATATAATATAGATTGTTTATACTAGAGATGTTATGAATAGTGACTTTACCGAATTCTAATATCTGGACAGGTCCTTGGCTAAAGCACCGAATTTCTAGGTGGTAGAGTTCTGCATTGTCTCGCCCGGGTCTAGTACCACCGCCTTACCTATTCCTGCCGCAATAGCGTCGTTGCTTGTCACTTTCGTGTTCCGCTTTGGAGGGTAAGGTAGCCGGTAAACTTATGCATGTGGCATTAGACATCGCCACAAGATAGCAACGCACCATTAACATCTTTGGTGTCTATAGGCGATCGTTGACTGTTTCCATCAGGAGACCCAACTGCTTGTTTACTATCTTATGATATATAAAAAAAAGGAATAGGGAAAAATCGGTAAGTATTCTCCATGTTGGTCCGGGCTCCTTTGAAGCATAGTCCAACTGCCTTTCTGCCGGGCAGATCGTAAAAGGCAATCATTTGCCTTTAAGTGTCACTACCATAGTGGTTTTCTGCTTATTTTCTAATGTCAATTTAGATAGCTTTGACCAACCAGCCTATCTACCAGCAAGTGTACCCTTGCTGGTAGGTAGGCTGGTTGGCCAAAGGCGAAAGATTGGTCTATTGTGGAAATACCATCTGACAATATTTGGTAGAGCAATACTATTACTCGTCCCGCTAAACTTACCTATTCCTATTGCAATAGTTTTCATCCGGGCTCCTTTGAAGAATAGGCCAACTGCCGTTCTGTCAGGTAGATCGTAAAAGGCGACCGATTGGCTTTGCGTGTCAACCCCACCGTGGCTAATAGGTGGTAGAGTTCGGCAACGTCTCGACTGCGTATTTGGTACCACCACCTTACACATTTCTGCCGCAATAGCGTCAATGCTAGACATTGTCTAGTTCCTGTTTGGGGATAAGTTAGCCGCTAGACTTACGCATTTAGAATTCTCGTCTCGCCAACGCCAACGTACTAGTAACATCTTTGGTGTCTATAGAAGATGGTTTCTCTTTCTATCAGAAGAGCTCTCTACTTATATTATAATATATAAAAAAGGCGGCAATATCAGCAGGCAGCTTGAAAACAATATAAATCTTTAACCATTATTGATAAAAACAATAAGTTTCGAATAACGTCAAAAAACGGTACGCTTGAAACCAATATTGCCCACATTGATTCGGTATAGTAAAACGACCTAATTATTGGAAATAGATATCATCGTTACATGCCAAGTTAGTGTTACAAGTGGAAATTTTAAGTAGGTACCGTTTTAAACAAAATAACGAATAAAAGCAATAATGAGTACTTAGTTCTAAAAACTTTCAAAATCCGTGTGGCGCTGTCGCCGAATCCAATAATTGAATATAGTTTTCCAGAGTACGAAATACTTCAAAATTCATTTAAAATTGAAATCGGTTTTCAAGAGTAGTCCTACAGGTCTGGGCAAGACAATTCAGGACTCTACCTAGTAGCCATGATGATAGTGACTTGCAGGTAATCGTTCGCCTTTTATGAACTACCTGGTAAAATGGCAGATGATTTATTCTATAAAGAAGGACTGAATCAACAGAGGGGAGATTGATAATAGTGATGTCTTTATTAACTTACTAGACTTATGACTGATATTAAGAAGACGGTACTCCTTGGAGTCAAACAGCAACATGTATCATCCTCACACCGTGTTATCATAATCAGATTTTGCATAGACATTTTGTACACCCTTATTTAATAAGTCAATACTTATTTTGTTTTCTTTTTATATTTTTTTTATCTTATTCTATTGTTGTTCTAGTCGTTTTTAAGTGAATGTGTTTCAATGTCTAGTTTTAATTTTTCTATACCTAAATTATTTATTACAATGACGTGTATAATAATATTATACACGTCATTAATTTATTATAAAATTAGACATCAGAGTATACAATACTATGCAAAGAGTATACACTATACAATGAATCTGTGATACAATGATACTATGTTCGCCTTAGACATTGTTTTTATATTTGTCATAAAATATTGACATCAATTTGACAATACTGACAGAGATGTTAAAATTGCGCTTTATTGCGCCATTCCATAGACCATGTAAAAAATAGTGGCATTTTAAATTTTTTAAGGGTCCCATTTATTGTGTAATACCGCGCGTAAAAAGGCCAACTTTCTTAATTTTATGGGATGGTGTTTGTCACAGAACAAATATAATTCCGTGGTTGTGTAATATAATGTGGACGGACGTGGACGTGTATGTCTGTCCCCACATGTACGGTTTTCTAGTCAGGATCCGGAATTCAGATTCTGACGCCTGAATGTACGAGTATCATGTTTGGAAAATATAAGAACGTGTGCGCCTTGTTGAATATATGAGTTTGTAAGTCGTGCATTCAGGTTTCCGAATCTTAATTCTGGATTAGAAATCCTAACCAGAAAAACTTTTCTACACGTGTGGTAAGCCTTCTACGCAGGAATTCTGATCCAGAATTCAGATTCAGAAGCCTGAATGACTATCATGTTCGGAAAATATAAGAACGTGTGGGCTTTGTTGAAAATTTTGGTCGTGCATTCAGGTTTCCGAATCTGAATTCCGGATCAGGAATTCTGACCAGGATACCGCACTTGTGCCGCCAGCCATATTGTAAACTTAAATTAAACAACTGGCCACTATAATTTTTTTTATCATAGACTTTTATTACTTCATATTTTTGTCTGTCAATGTCTCTAAGTTTTGTTAGCCGAGAATAATGCTTCGATTTATGTTATTTTTCGCCTTTATTTATATTATAATACGCGCGTCAAATTTAGTGAATCTTCAAAAAGGTAATCTCTTCTTAAATTATTATGATACTAGTTGTTGCCCGCAACTTCGTCCGCGCGGACTTCGTTTCGTTTCGTTTCGTCCTCAGGTGATAGCGTGTAGCCTATATGTTGACCCGACCTGTTAGTAATATTCATGCAAAATTTGAAGTAAATCCATTCAGTACTTTTTGAGTTTACCCCGGACATACATACAGACAAACAGACAAAAATTCGAAACTATATTTTCGGCTTCGATATCGATTGTAGATCACACCCCAAGTACTCTTTTAAACAAATATTCAATATACAGTTTTGACGATTTTATTATATGTATATATATATATGTATATATATTATATGTGTATATATATATGTATATATATATATATATATATATATATATATATATATATATATATATATATATATATATATATATATACCGACGACGAAAATAAGGCAACTATTTTTGTAACTTTCGCGAACTCTGCGAATGATAAAATTTAAAGCATGAATCGTAATCCTATTAGGCTATTAATACTAATATTCCACATGAATATTATAAACGTGAAAGTCTGTCTGTCTGTTACGCTTTCATGACTAAATCGCTGAACCAATTTTAATAAGATTTGGCACTAAAATAGTTGAAGATCCTGGGCCAAAGGTAGGGTATTAAAAAACTATACAGATGACATGAATCTATCCTGACGTCCATATAGCAGGCGAAGCGACGCGAGTCAGTTAGTAATATGTTAAATGCGAAAGTGAGTTTGTTTGTTACGATTTCACGGCAAAACGGTTCAACGGATTTTAATGAAATTTGGTGTTTTTTATATCAATAGATGGTCGTCTCTGTGGTCTAGTGGCCCAGCGTTGGCATTGACCATATGAGGTCCAGGGTTCGATTCCCGGGTCGGGCACATAAAAAAGTGTTTTTTCAGTTTTCTGATAAACACAAAGTTGCTCGGGATTGGAAAGTGCCCGGTTGGCGATAGGATTTGTGGGACCTATCACATTTGTGGGACCTGTATCTTCGGCTAATCGTGGGTGCACTTGTTGTATCTCTGCCTACTACCCCTTCGAGGATACGGGCGTGAAGATACTTTAATAGATAAATATAAATATTCACGGGACAAATTACACTTACTGATCTAACCCCAAAGTAAGCAAATCATTTGCTTGTGTTATGGGTATCCGTCAACGATACTAATACATAGAAATAATTTATAAATACTAATATATATATATATATATATATATATATATATATATGAACAAACATACTCATCACACAAATGCTTGTCTCCGTCGTGGATCGAACACGAGTCTCGTCGATTGCGTAATAGCAAACAAGTAGATGGCTCTTCCGATGGAAAAAGAAACCATCACCTATACACACCAAAAATGTTAATGGTGCGTTGCTATCCATGTGGCGGGATGGCAATGCCACATGCATAAGTCTACCGGCTACTTTACCTTCCAAACCGGAATACGACAATGAGAAGCATTGACGCTATTGCGCCAGTAATAGGTAAGGCGGTGGTACCATATACTCGAGCAAGACGTTGCAGAACTCTACCACCTAGTAGCAACGATGGCAGTGACACGTATAACTAATCGCTCGCCTTTTACGACCTGCCTGGCAGAATGGCAATTGGTCTGTTCTTCAGGGACCCGGACGAACAAGAGATACAAAGAGGGTCTAGACCAATATAAGGCAAAAGATAGCATGGACATAGTTGATGATCCGGGGTGGAATAAGAACAAGCGGCAGAAATTTTGTTTGAAAAACTATATCAATGACTAGCTGTTTCCCGCGGGTTCGTTCGCGTGACACAAAAATATTACATATTAGCTCAGCCGGGTAAAAAGATAGCCTATAGCCATGGGCGTACCCAGGTTCTGAGCCGGGGGGGGGGGGGGGGGCAACCGTAACATTTTAAGACTATATATTTATCTATACTAATATTATAAAATTGTAGAGTTTGTTTGATTGTACGCGGTAATCTCGATTTACTGAACTACTGAACCGATTTGAATAATTCTTTTTGAGTTAGATAGCCTGTTTATCGAGGAAGGTTATAGGCTATATAACATCTTCCTACTACCAGTTGGAGAGGAGTAAAGAAAGTCCGCACGGACGAAGTCGCGGGCAACAGCTAATCTTAATATATTTTTATCTACAGCAGTAGACATGTAGGGAGGTAAACAAATTCCAGAGGGGCAGCTGCCTCCCCCCCCCTCCAGAACGCCCATGCTTATGGCCTTCCTCGTGAATGTGGTTATCATACACAAAAAAATTTTTTTACTCTGACTGGTACATCCAGAGATTAGCGTGTTCAACCAAACAAACAAACAAACTTTATAGCTTTATAAATATACTAGCTGACCCGCGCAGCTTCGCCCGCGAGTATAATAAGTCGTCCAAATAGCTTTTAATAAAAATTTCATCCCCTATTTTAGCCCTCCAGGGACTGATTTTGAAAAACAAAATTGTCTTTGTTTGACCCCGGATCTTCAACTATATCCATGCAAAATTTCATGAAAATCGGTCCAGCGATTTAGCCATGAAAGCGTAACAGATAGGCAGTCAGACAGACAGACAGACAGGCTTTCGCATTTATAATATTGGTATGGAGTATGGATATATGTTCGCCGGAAAAGATACTCGGGTCAGATAGTCTATTATATAATTAGCACTGGTCGTGACTCATGAGGTAGAGCAAGAGGAGAGGTACTCTAGACGCCAGGTGGTAAGGATGGTTGCTTGTCTTGAATCGCCAAATCCATGAAAATTTAAAGTAATATTTTGATACCGTCTGAACAAAGCGCAAGGCCTCATACGCGTATATTGTTTCATAAGCTAGCGAACAAACAGACGGTTCTCCTGATTTAAAGACACAACCATTACCTAAAGACGCCAAAAATGTTAATGGTGTGTTGATATCTAGGTGCCGCGCTACCTTATCCTTCAAATCGGAACACGCAAGCGACAAGCACTGAAACTGTTGTGACAGAAATAGGTAAAATGGGGGTAATAAAACCCAGTCGAGACGTTGCACACCGCTACCTTTTTTTTTATAAGATAGCAAACAAGCAGATGGGTCTCCTGATGGAAAGAGTCAACCATTGCCTATAAACACTAAAGATGTTAATGGTGCGTTGCTATCTTGTGGCGAGGTCTAATGCCACATGCATAAGTTTACCGGCTACCTTACCCTCCAAACTGGAACACGACAGCGACTAGTACTGACGCTATTGCGGCAGGAATAGGTAAGGCGGTGGTACCTGACCCGGTCGAGCCGATGTAGAACTCTACCACCTAGTAGTCACGATGATAGTGACGCACATAGCCACTCGGTCACCTTTTACGACCTGCCTGGCAGAACGGCAGTTGGTCTATTACCTTCTAGTTAGTACTAACTACATATCGGTAACTGTCGATAAATTCAACATTTAGTAGTACCGTAGATTAGGCTAATGATAGTTTTCATCGACAAGCAACACTAATTACAATTGAGTTTGCATAGATTGACATATTTGTGTTGGGGGTAAAATTAAGCTACGTGTGATGTCTAAAAAACACCACAAGAAGGCCAATCTATTTACTGGCTAATTCGTGGTTTTATACTACATTTTTACCCGATTAAGAAAAAGTCGCGGCAACAACTAGCATAAAATAAATACAAACTACCTATATAACAGATAAAGCTAAATATATTACTGATTTATTTTAGATGACAATGATCATGATCAGATAATAACAAATGAACCAGTAGACTTAGATTCTGATTCAGAATCTGACGCAAATATTGAAGAATATATACAAAAAATTGAACAAACCGCCATTGCAGCAGAGAAGTCTCGTCGCGAAGGAATCATTCCTTTAGAACAGGCTGAAATACTCTACGATGAAATCGCAGAAAAACTTGATGAAATCATTATATCGTTAGCTAATATTCATAATGCCTATAAATTCTTAAATGCAAAAGGCATTCAAAGAGTCATTTTGCCTAATATAAGTACAAATTATGCTCAAGTTAAAAAACGAATTCTTACCATTATAAAAATTTTGTTTGATGTAATTCCTAATACTGCAAATGCGTTAATGCCTAATTCGCTCGTGGATAGAATGTTAGATGTTTTTGAAAACGATGATGATTTAGATTTCAAAGGATTGGCTCTGGATATTTTATATATTTGGCTACCAAATAACCCAAAATTACAGGCCCGTGTGATGAAGCTGAAAGGATTGGAGCCATTTTATCAACAAATGTCAAAGTTAGATCTGAATGTTAATCAAAAGTTATTGAGTCTATTTAATAAGATTTTACAGGAGCATATTACGGCGCGAAATAATTTATCTCAAAAAACGAAAACTGATTACGATAATGTTAAATTATATCAAATGATTGGATTAATTGAAAGAATGTCTACTCCATACGTATGTAATGGGTTTTTAAATGTAATTGAAATTATTACCTTAAATGAGAATGTTAAAAGTCTGCAAATGCCGATAATTGAGTTAATAAAGAATGTGAAACCATTTTGTTTTGAAGTCTATAAAGGGAAAAAGAAAGCTATCAACATGTTTCAAGATTTTTATGAAATCCTCTTCAATGAAAGAGCTAAATCGGCTTTGGAAGAAATGGGTTTGAATGTAACGGAAATAAAATTAGACATACAGAACTATTTAATGAAGTTAAAGGAGAATATACGAATTGAATTATAATTTCATATTTTTTTCAGCCACCTACCTACCTACTTTTGATAAATGAAAGGTACATATGTATAAGTTCACATTTAATTTCATTTAATTAAACTAGAAAAATTTTAATGTGTTATTTTTGTTGCTTGGCTGGTCTAGTGACCTCTGCTCAGGTCATGAGAACTGAAAAGAGATTAAACGAATAAAAAGAAATAATATCTCGTTTAAAAACTTAAAAAAATTTCTTCCGTGTTGGTCCCGGGTTCCTTTGACAAATTGGCCAACTGCCGTTCTGCCAGGTAGGTCGTAAAAGGCGACCTATTGGCTATGCCCGTCACTACCATCGTGACTACTAGATGGTAGAGTTCTGCACAGCTCGACGGGGTCTGGTACCACCGTCTTACCTATTCGTGCCGCAATAGCGTCAGTGCTAGTCACTGTCGTGTTCCAGTTTGGAGGGTAAGGTAACTGGTAAACTTATGCATGTGGCATTTGACCTCGCCACAAGATAACAACGCACTATTAACATCTATTTCTGCATTACACCTCGCCTTTTCCCGGGTTTTACCAGTAAATATTAATGCTGTGTCGTTGGCATATGGAAATATCCTCCCATTGGGAAGATTTAAGTTACACAGTTCGTTTAAGTAGACTAAGTCGGGCCTAAAACACTATCTATCATAGATCCCAAACGGATGTACCGATTTGAGTGAGTGATAGTCCCGTGTGTCCAGATGGTTTTCAGCTTTAATTCAATAAAATTTGTACGGCTGTTTTAAACTTATCTGCTCTTTTCTACTTGATGAAAGGAATTAAACGACTGGTAGTAGGTACCAGTAGGTACCAGGCTGATAACAAGAAATTTGGTATTCTGTAACTTCAATGATATTGCAATGATACGTAACTTTGACCTAAAGTTCTAAGATTCCTTTGGAAGATCATCAGCTCTTTCCGTGTTTTGCTCTGAAAATGCATAATTCAGGAAAATTTATAACAAAGGAAGGTGTCAGGGGTTTTTAAATTTTTAACTAGTGATATATTTTATTAACCATCGCCAATGGCCGAAATTATCATCGACCATAATATATCGACCATAGAGCAAACAATGAAATCTTTTATAGCAGAGGAGTCCAAGAGAGGATTTTTGCATTTACTCGAGCGCGACAGATTAACATAGGGGGGTACGTCGCATACTGTTGAGGCTCTCCACAAAATATAAGCCCTTTACATAGCGGCGGGTAACTAGGGAATAAAAAAAAAACAAAATTCCAATAACTTTGGCCTGTGTAAATTGTAAGATTATATTTTTTTCGTTATCCTTACATAATTTCCTGTATAATAAAAGAAAATTCAGATGCGCTCAGAAAAGTCAAATCAACGTTTTCTTTGCAACTTTGTGACTCTCCCACTCCCTTACGCTACACTTCAAGCGGCAGATATTTTAAATTTCAGATGGAAATTAACCCACCGTACCTTAATCTGACGCGATTTATAGTTTCCGTGTCACAGTTCTTTTTTAATATTTGTTTTACCTGTAGATTTTTTCCCCAGCATTGAAATGAAAATTATTATATAACCTTTTATTTTTGCTCTAATTTAATCTACAAAATCTAATAGGCCCCTACGACGCTCGAGTAACTACCTATTTAGCAGCTTGGGCTCTCCTTCTATTAAGTTTGACAACTGACTTTAGCTTTAAAGAATATTTAATATTAATTAAGATATTCATATGTGTATATTATAATGTATGTTACATCAATGTAGTGTGTGTAATATTTTTTGTTAATGTATTGTATTTTTAACGCATTTAAAATATTAGGTTTCTGCAGTTCTCCGCATGTAAATTTTGACTGTGCTAAATTTTTCCCGCTAAAAAACCGCGTAATTATCTTAAAAAGGGGTCCAATGTTTTCACGTATTGAATTGGGTTTAGAAACGTGCCGCATCGATGGAGGAAATCTGAAGCTGTGTTGGGCTTCTAGAAGGTCTCCATAACCCCTTTCATTTATTTGTTAATTAAGTTAATTCTCTTTTTTCTAAACCTAGAATGTAGATGATGGAAAAAGATAATTCTAACTAACAGCTAAACGGCCATCATTATGATTAACTGATTAAAAAATAAAATGTTCCACACAAATGATCTGTCACCCATTATAGTTGCCACCGCAAATACTATTGACTTCTATTGTGCAACCATGGGGTCGCAAACTACAATGGGACATTGTGCGTTTATATTTGAATTGATTTATAGACGCTGACTAGGTAACATTGGATTTGGTAATTGAATTAATATATTACGAATTTTGTTATATTTACAAGAATAAGGGAAGATTACACTAAACTACACTTAAAAATTTCCCGGGGAAAATCCTAGCTTATTTTGAACCGACAACAAAAGTTATCAGCTTGACATGTATCTATTTAATATTGTTGGAATTGGATAATATTTGAGTATGAGAATCTATTTAAACACCCAATTTCGTAAGTATATGATGTATGTTTGTATAGTTGAATGTCTGTTTACGAATTTCTTATGAACTAAAGCAATATTGAGTTTTTTTTTTTGTATTTAAATCTTGTATATGTTAAGTTAGAGAACAGTCTAAGTTTGATTAAAATTGGTTTAGCAGTTTTTACGATATGAGTATAGTTGGTAATTGAAGACGGTTTAAATTTTTAATTTACTATTTTTATGTAGATAATTTAATCTTGCGCCTAATACAAGAAAAATAATCATTTATTTCAGTTAGGTCCGTATACCTAGATAGCCATTTTTTAATTTATTTTTATATCCATATTACATATGGACACAGGAAGGGGGTAAACATCCCGCTTTCGCCAGAAACACGGAGCTTTTTTATGATTTTTTTCTGTCATTAAATTGCCATACAAAATCTCGTAAAAATTTTAAATTATGCCATAATATTGGGGAAAAAAGAGAAATAATCGTGATTATGATTATTTCTCTTTTCCTTAACCTAGTTAAATTGATGACATAAGATATCTGTCATCAATTTAACTAGATTAAGTACTTTTTCTGATAACAGAAAACTGAAGCTATTTGAGGATATTGATGCAATTTTGTTTTATTATACAAAACCACCAATTAAGTTCTGAATCACAGTTTAACATTACATTTTTTTTATATTATAAGATAGCAAACAAGCAGATGGGTCTCCTGATGGAAAGAGTCAACCATCGCTTATAGACACCAAAGGTGTTAATGGTGCGTTGCTATCTTGTGGCGAGGTCTAATGCCACATGCATAAGTTTAACGGCTACCTTACCCTCCAAACCGGAACACGACAGTGACAAGCACTGACGCTATTGCGGCAGGAATAGGTAAGGCGGTGGTACCTGATCCGGGCGAGACAACGCAGAACTCTACCACCTAGAAGCCACGATGATGGTGACTTGTACTGTATATTACAACTAATTCTACTAATTTGAGAAAACAGTTTTTGCATTGCATAAATAATTACGTAATAATTAAAATAAGCAAATTTTAGAACTCAATATGTTAATTACAACACATTTTATGCTAATGTATCTATCAACGTGTATGGGATTTAACGGTTACCGGATATATAAAAATCTACCAACCGATAGTTTTATTTACACTGGTAACTACAAGAGAGGGACTATGTCCATCGTTGTCGTTGTCTTGTTCAGAACATTTTTCCCTCTTAAGTAAGATACAAATGTCAATTTTATTTTTAACAAAATAAATTTATTTTTTAAAGATTGCTTCTTAATAATTTCAGTTCTCGTATATTATAAGTTTCTTGGACTGCACTGATGAAATATCGTACTGTCAATCCTTAATTGATTAATGATCGGACACATTCAATATTCAACATAAATATACAGCTATCATCAAATTCAATACCAGTTAGCGGATCCTCACCACATTATTAGCATGATGACAAATTGTTACTGCAAAGCGCCGTGGGTGGCCATTTTGTATTTTCCCGCGCATCCTTCCGGCTGCCGCAGCTTCGAGGGTTAACGTTATACTCTATACTAAATTTATTGTTCAATAATTTTGTCATATAAAATATTAAAAAAAAATACAAAATAAGCATTACAGACTATAAACTATATAAAGAATTTGTGTACTCGTTTTTTCCATGTGTTGGTGCCGGTTTTTTTTTGAAGGATAACCAACTGCTTTTGAGCCAGGCAGCCAGCAATAGCGTCAATGCTTGTTATCGTCGTGTTGCGGTTAGAAGGGTAAGGTAGCTGGTAGACTTATGTATGTGGCATTGCCATCCGGATAGCAACGCAGCATCTTTGGTGTTTATAGGCGATGGTTTCTTTATTATTTTGCTGTTTTATTTTGTAATATCTTTTTTTATCTTAGGATATAAAAAATGGATATATACAAATACAAATGTATTAATTGACAATACAATATCTATATATATAAAAATTAATTGCTGTTCGTTAGTCTCGCTAAAACTCGAGAACGGCTGAACCGATTTGGCTAATTTTGGTTTTGTATTAATAATTGTTGAAGTCCAGGGAAAGTTTAAAAGGTGAGAAAATGTAGAAAAAAATAAGATTAGTTAAAAAAGAAGAAAAACGTTTGCCGGGTCCGCTAGTTTATAAATAAAATTAAAACATTTGTACTATCTCACAATAATTATAGTTTACTAGCTGTTGCCCGCGACTTAGTCCGCGCGGACTTCGTTTACTCCGCACAGCTCCTCCCCCGTAGGTGATAGCGTGATAATATGTAGCCTATATGTTGACCAGACCTGTTAGTAATATTCATGCAAAATTTGAAGTAAATCCATGCAGTACTTTCTGAGTTTACCCCGGACATACATAACTTTCCTACGATTTTATTATATGTATAGATTTTCAACCGATTTCACTTATTCAAGCATCATGAGGGTATTTATGGTTACTAGTTACTACCACCGATGATGCTGGTGTAAGTGAAACGGTTTCTAAATAAGTTAGAATTGTCTTATTGTGAAACAGTAGAAGTACCTTTATTAATTGGTAAATATTGCGTTGATAAGGAGTTTCACTAAATACCGACGATAAAAGCTGTAGAATATACTCGTATATTATAAAATTAAATGTAATTCTTTTGTTTATACCCCACCACACTACCACGCCGCACTACTAGTAGTGTGGTGGGGAATAATTTTTCCCTTCTGCACTACTGGTCAGTAGTGTCGTGGGTAATTTATAGAGGGTCTTATACCTTTGTTCCCTTAGACATTACTATCACTACATAGTATAAAACGAAGTCGCTTTCTCTGTCCATATGTATGCTTAAACCTTTAAAACTACGCAACGGATTTTGATGCAGTTTTTTTAATAGATAGAGTGATTCAAGAGGAAGGTTTATATGTATATATTGAATCCGTGCAAAGCCGGGGTGGGTCGCTAGTTACATATATATCTGATTATGACGATTAAATTTATGATAAAAAAACGCATCAAAATCCATTGCGTACTTTTAAAGATTTAAGCATACATAGAGACAGAGAAAGCGACTTCGTTTTATACTATGTAGTGATAGTAATGTCGAAGGGAACAAAGATATGGTCTTATATCTTAAGACCATATCTTTGTTAAGACCCTCTATAATTTACCCACGACACTACTGACCAGTAATGCAGAAGGGAAAAAATATTCCCCACGACACTACTGGTTGTGCGGCATGGTAGTGTGGTGGGGAATAAACGAATTTTTTCGTCTTTTAAGTTTCGTTTACTTAACAGGTCTTCATATTATATAGGTATATTTTGTAACATTTTATATATTCCTATATATCTTTACGCCAGATTGCTTTAATCGTCATGAATGAATGCATGTATAACTTATGCATGTGGCAATTAGAATTTATGCATGTGGCATTAGACAGCTCGCCACAGGACAGCAACGCTTCGTTTACATCTTTGATGTCTATAGGCGATGGTTGACTCTTCATCACGAGACCCATCTGCTTGTTTGCTATCTTATGATATAAAAAAATATAAAGGAGCTGCTCGTGCCATCATACATCGCAATCCTTGCATTCGTCTTGCTTCCTCCACATTCATGACTTTTTATATCATTAGGTATCAAACAAGCTGATGGAAAGAGAAGCTATCGCCTATAGACACCAATGATGTTAATGGTGCGTTGCTACCCGTGTGGCAGTGTCAAATACATACATATGTCTACCGGCTACCTTACCCTTCAATCCGGAAGACAATGTCAAGCATTGACACTATGCGGCAAGAATATGTAAGATCGTGGTACTGTAACACCCGTCCGGCGATCTATCAGCCGGCCGTGTTACTCCATCAATCGTACCGCCTTTTTCTAGGGGGTTTTCCTTTGACTCGCTTGGCTGCTCGAGGATCCGAAGATCGACAGGATTTTTCAGGATTTTTAATAATAAACTCTCATAATATATCTTCGTTTATTTCTCGGGGATATGTCTATTCCCCACCGAATCAAAAAGAACACTCTTATTCTAATACATTTCTTCTTCTAAACAAAACAGTTCTACATTTGAAAGCAGACAAAGCTGCCAGTCTATATGTAACACCATAAAGGTATTACAGTACCATATATCCAGGCGAGATGTTGCGGAACTCTTTCACCTGGTAGTAACGGCCGCAGTGGTAGTGACACGTATTATAGACAATTGTTCGCCTTAGACGTACTGCCTGGCAGAACGGCAGTTGGTCTATTCATCAAAGAAACCCAGACCAACACAGGGGAAAAATGACTTTTTCATACAAACGCACTGGTTACGGAATCTCTTGATATTACCGGTGTTAGTTCGGTCTGCTCCAGCACCTAGGTATGCTTCCACATTCGCATAAAAAATTTACTTTTTAACCTTTCATCACCCATTTTTTTACATGCTCGAACTAACGGAGCAGGAGCGGTTATTAAGGACTTCTTGGTGTTTTTTATACCGACGATACTATCTTTCAGGTCCTACATTATTACGCTACCCTTCGGCCAAAGTAAATTTTTATTTTACTTTAGTCGAAGACGCTACCAAAAAGCTACCAATATTAACAACGCGGTCCGCGAAAGATACAAAGGAGAGTGGGATTTTTGGGCCCGAATGTAAGGGGTTGAAGTGTAGGTTAAAAAATTGGTACTATTTTTCCATTTCAAAGTTCAAAATATGAGCCTCATCCGCTTTCTGAGAAAAAAGAAATCACGAAAATAAGTTTGCGGTACTAAAATTGTATAATCGATAAAATTATAATCAATTTATGTAAATAATTTTAATCAAAATGGAAGCTCGTTAACATATGTAAGTGTATTCTTGATTAACATTTAATGTTATTAACAGTAAGAGCCATGGAACACTTGTAGTTTTTACAAGAAGTAAGTACCATAATTATTTAACGAACCGTTTATAATATAAAAAGAAAAAATATAATCAACACAATTTTAATAATTGATTACATCGAATTTAATACGATTTAGTGTCTGTGTTACAACTGACATCACTGACAGCTCGCAAGTCAGAGACTTCACTCTTCGCTATTTTAGGTACTTACAGGGAGACATCCTTCAATTTGTGGTTTCCAAAAATCTGTGCTTTAGTATTGTGTCAATTTATAAACATGTTATAAACATAAAACATTTTGCCTGCTGTTGCCTGTGTTACAAGTATCAGTTGCTCATATAATAATTGTAAACGGTCAAACTATGCCGTTGTGGCGTAACCTCAATCAGTATTTATATAATGTTAAACTAGCTATTAATTGACATAATTTTCATCTTATTACAAGAGGGCCCAAGATTGTATGGAACGTATCTGTCTCCTTTTTGTGTTAAAAAAATTATCTCAAATCGTACCCACTTATATTCAAGAAGTACTAAAATATAACGTGGGAGTTCTCTAAATGCCATAAAACCACAAAAGTTTAACAAGTCCACTAAACAAATATAAAACGCAAAACACATCGATCACTTTTTGGCGCGCAATAAAAAAATGACGTCCATTCGAAACTGTCAAATGTCAAAATTGCGTAACCTGTCCTGGAACGAATTTGCACAAATTCAATAAACTACTTGTAAGTGTTGCGTGAGAAATAAAAATTCAAGTTTATTGCTATGAATAACGATTATAACGTAATGGCCACTGTAAATAATGTTATTTGTAATATCGCAATGCCATTCATTGAAAAATCCATTTGGGATTCCATCTATTGTTAGGGTAACCATATTTTCAACTTGTTTACGATGTGTAAAGTTATATAATTCATTTATACAAATATTGTATTGTATTTATTAATGATGGAACGTATATTAATAATAATAAATATTGGTTAGACAAATTACACGAATTGATTTAACCCCAGAGTAGGCAAATTACTAGTGATGTGAGCTTTAATTAACGATAGTAATTCATATATTAATACTGAAATATATTAAATAAACACTGAAACTCGAACATATTTATGCTCATCACGTAAATGGCGGTTCCTGTCGAGAACCAAACTTGAGCCCCATCCGTTGTGCAGTCAACCCTCGATCAACTGAGACGTAAATATCTTGAAAACATCGTTTTCTTATTTGGCTATATACGATGATTTATGTTGCCTTTAATTTTTTTACTATGTATCGAAAAGCCGACACGACAACATGCTTCTTTTTTTAATAATGTGAGTGAGTACGTAATAAAGGGACAGTTATTACCATACTAGTAACTGTAGTACATCAAAGAAGAAAACGATGGTGGTAGTACTTAATATTTACCACGTTACTATCGATATGTATTGTACGTAATTTGATATTTCTTTAAAATCTTAACAAAGAAAAATTTTCACACGACAGGCTTTGAACCTTGCCTCTTGCCAGCATGGTCAGTTGCTTAGAGCCAGTTTTTTCTAGCATGAGATAAATGCTAAAATATAAAATATATAGTTAAACGATTACACGAAAGTATTGAACAATATTATAAATTTGAATACATGCGACCCCTTTACCTCGTATATACGAATGTGTGTCTAGCGATCAGCACAATCGATCAAATCGATGTCTAAGCAAGGAAGAATTTCATCATTTTGAACCAAGGGACATGTGGTTCGTTTGGCTTGAGTATGCTTGTCGGTGGCAAATACGCAGGCTCAAATTATATCGTGTCAAAATGTTTCTTTGTTAAGTTTATAAAGTTTTCCCTAGCACGGAGAAAGTAGACAAATATATCTATAATTGATATTTCTTTGTTTTCCTCTTAATATTATAATTGGATAATGTCCAAATAATATTTAATAATAATAATCAATAATTATAATAATAAATATTCACGGGACAAATTACACTTATTGAGCTAACCCCAAAGTAAGCAAATTTTTTGCTTGTGTTATGGGTGTTAGTCAACGATACAAATACATAGAAATACATATACAAATACTTTTACATACATAATTAACACCCAAACCCAGAAAATACAAACATTTATGCTCATCACACAAGTGCTTGTCCCCGTCGGGAATCGAACCCGAGCCCCGCTGATTGCGTAGTCAGGGTCGCTAACCACTCGACCAACAGGGCGGTCAAATAATCCATTCATTAATAATCCATTTTGAGTTTGGTAGTGGACTTAAAAAAAATGTAATCTGACACAAACTATATATTTTTTTATAGGTTCAGGCATTAAATTGCGGAAATCCATAATCAACAAAAATAAAAGACTTAAGGTAACTAACAACTTTCTGCGCATATATGATTTCTGCAACGCTAGCGCTAAAAGTAGTCTAAGGAATATAACACACTAAATGTCTGTAAATAAAACAGATCCCAGTGACACAATACTCCATCCACGTCGACGGGAAAGTGTGTTCCCAGAGGTCAGTAGCACCATGAGAAACATAAAGTTTGTATACTCAACGCACATTTCACTTCTTAATCGCAGCATTATAAAGAGAGTTGAAAGGCACTTTATAAGACTTCAAGCATTAAGTAAAGCTTCAATTCTTATAGAGTGCTTTCCTTCTATCTATATATCTTCTACAAAGGATACAGAAAATCAAAAGTTTTTAAATAACCGAAAATCGTGGTCACCCTAATCTTGTGCCAGTAGCCAGGTTGTAAAAAACAAGGTAAGCGTAGGCGTGAGCCACCTGACCGAAATTCCCATCGTCTGATCATTGAATAAAAGGCATCCAGTCTATATTGCTTTCGAGCTTTTTATTTTAACACCCCAATACATCTTTTCACGATAAGTCTATTTTACCGATTAGAAAAAATCAACTATTTTTTTCTAATCGGTAATTATTATAAAAATATGATTGTGTAATTTTTAGTAAAAGCTATAGACCGTAGTCCCACGAACAAACATTTTTGATTAATAACAAGCTGAATTTTTGTGGACAGGTTCGATTTGACGAGACAACTGTGTTTTCTATCTTCGAAAATTCTCGAATTGGGTAACTAAACTTTTTTTATCTATCTTTGATAGATAAAAAAAGTTTAGAGTATCGGACTAAGAAAAGTTTCCACTTTACGTGTAGGCAAAGTTACCTTTGAATTACAATAATAATTAACAAGCTGTTGTGTGAAAATTAGGTTGTTTTTCAATTGATTAACATCAATTTAAAAATCTCGAAATTTCAAAACTTTAGAGTGGAGGACTCTAAAGTTTTGAAATTATGAGTCAATTAGGAGTCAGATACACCATCGAATGTGTAGGACAAAAGTTTCATCGTGTTTTTCATAATTGATATAATCAAACGATTAAAGTCGAAATATTTCGTTATAGTCGAAAGTCGTTATTATTAATAAATATTTTTCCTTCGCCGAATAAAAATTTTCAAAGCGCCATCCCATAACTTTATTAGTTAGGTACCCGATTCGAGATTTTCCGAAGATAGAAAAGATTTACCTCACATCAAAACGAACCTGTTCACAAGAATTCAGCTTGTTATTAATCAAAAAAACGTTTGTTCATAGAACCATGGTCTATAAATATGTTTTTTCTATTTAATCTTTGACGATTTTCAACCGACTTCTCAAAAGGAGGAGGTTATCAATTCGGCTGTTTTTTTTGTTATTTGCCACAGAACTCGATCATTTATGAACCGATATTAAAAATTCGTTTTTTGTTTAGGAGGGTATACTTCCCGTGAAGTCCCATTTTAATTTGGTGAAGATCTGATGTAGGGTTCCGGAAATCACTACATAGTATAAAACAAAGTCGCTTTCTTTATATGTCCCTATGTCCCTATGTACGTATGTCCCTATGTCCCTATGTCCCTATGTCCCTATGTCCCTATGTCCCTATGTCCCTATGTCCCTATGTATGCTTAAATCTTTAAAACGGTTTTTTAATAGATAGATTGATTTTTGAAGAAGCTTTTAGTATATAAACCTTTCCGATATTCCCGGGAACAAAAGCTACGCGGGTGAAACCGCGGGCAGGTCGCTAGTATAGTATATACAGGGAAGTCGGTTGCTGCAGTTTTATTGCGTCAAAAATATTTTCTGTTAACCATCTAGGCTGATGCAGCGTGACCTTGGTTGTGGATGAATAAGGAAGGTTGATCAAATTGGATCTTAAAAATAAGGTGATTTTTTGATGAACAAACCACGGCTATTGGAGTCTTATAAAGCTCTATTACAAAAATTTAATTATTATTCCCATATAAACACATTAGCAAGTAAATATGTACTTTGATAAGAAGAAATACCATGCCGTCTAGTACCTACAAATGGAAAATCAGTTTAGGATACTCGCCAAGTGAATATTTTCGCTTAATTCATTAAGTATTACAATTAAAAGGTTTTATTAATTTATTAAAAAAAAGTCTGTAAACGGTTGACTCTGAAGGCCATCGCTGAAACTTACCGCTAAATTGAGGTATTTTAGACTCAAAGGAGTAAAAAGTATAAGCATTGGTTCAAAAAATCTAGTTAGTTGAAAATTACAGTATTTTGATTTTTGAAAATCTGTATATTTTGGAAACGATGATCAATTTTGGTCTTCCGAATGGCATTCAATTAAATTTTTGAGATCTAAAGTATTGTTTTAGGTATATCATCGTCAGGTTGAAAATTTTTGAAACAATGCTATAAACCATTTATTTTCAAAAAAAGTTTGAGAAAAAAAATGGTTTATAACATTGTTTCAAAATTTTTCAATTGTCATTGATAAATCCGAAAAAAATTGAATCAAGTCTGATCCAATTATCAATATTTGACGTAGTTTTTTTGAGGCGAAAAGCTGATATGATTTTTAATTCAATCGGTAAAGTCTGAAAGTCATTTTAGAAATATTAAGTAAATTTGCTAAAAACAACAAAATATTATTATTTAAAAAGCAGTACCTTTTGAAAACTTGATTCGATTTTGAAGTATGAAACTTCATTTGAAGTATTTTTTAAGTACTTACTAAAATATTGTAGAAGGTCGAAAAATTATTGATTAAAAAATCTCGAAAAAAACTTTTTTCAAAATTTTCCGTCAATGATAACTCCCGAACAGATCAACCGATTTTGATGCACTTTATGCAATGGGTGCAACTTTTTGAGGAATAGAGCTGATTAGATTTCGACTCGATCGGTACGTTAATCGGACAGTTATATTAAAAAAATACTGTTTTGCTAAAACTATTTTTGAAGTTTTTTCAAATTTTTTTAAAATCTCCTAGGCCGAATCAGTTTAAATTTTCTAGGAAGTCTAAGTTGAGTGGAATTCAATAGAATGCCATCAACCGCGTTTCAATCGGTCAAACTGTTCAAAAGTTATGAGATGATTACATAAACACATACACACACACACACAAACACACACACACACACACATATACATACAGACATCTTGAAAATAGTCGGAAAAAACCTGGCCTCAAAACGTAGAGATCTGGTGAAAACTCAATTTTCGAACTTCCTTATCTACATACGTAGCGGTAAGTTAAGTTTAGAATATCAGAACAATTTGATGTTGAACTGAAGACGGTTTTCTAATGAAAAGAGGCAACTATTGCATATAAAAACCTAAGAAGTTAATAGTGCATTGCTATCCGTGTGGCGATTCATTAGAATTGGTAAGACGGTGGCACCAAAACACAGGCGAGACATTGCAGAATTCTACCATCTAGTCAGAAGTCCCGATGCTAGCTACACGTATCAAGCCTTTTCTCATCTTTTACGAGATGCTAAGCCGTAAGGAAGTTGATCTGTTCTTTGAACGATCAAGCAATACAGGCAAAATAATATAAATTAATCACCTTTTTTTTTTTTCAAAACTGTCAAGTGCCGGAAAATTGGGAAACAATATATGTATGTTGTTTTCTACTGCGTGATATACGGCTACGAAAAACTACTAGATTGCCACGAAATAAAGAAAACAATTTGTTTTCTTTATTTCGTGTAAGTTGCAGACTCACCTAATCAGTCATACAAATTAGCAGTTTTATTAAAAAGAAATTTTACCTCATAATAAATATACTATACCTTATACATAGAAATAGGTGAATAAAATATTACATAATGATATAATACCAGCGGTCGCCTGTGGCCGAAATTCGACCATAAAGTAAACAATAAAATCTCTTAAATTTGACAACAGACGTTAGCCGAAAAGAAAATAGTATTCATGTACATTGGCGTACCGTGGGAGGGGTTGGGCAGGGAGTGGCAGCTGCCCCCTCTGGAATTTGTTTACCTCTCTACAAACTATCTACTGTTGTAGATAAAAATATAGTCTTAAAATGTTACGGTTGCCCACCCTGGCCCAGAACCTGAGTACGCCCATGTTCATGTATGTACCTACTACTGTGTATATCACATGAATGTAGTAATATTTATTTTCATTAATGTAGTGTACTTCTAATGAATTTTATTCAAACGTTGTTCTGCCTTATTAACTACTCTGATTTTTTCTATATTTTTTCACCTTTTAAACCTTCCCTGGACTTCAACAATTAATTTAAAACCAAAGTTAGCCAAATCCGTTCAGCCGTTCTCGAGTTTTAGCGAGACTAACGAACAGCAATTGATTTTTATATATATAGATATTAGGTTTCTGCAGTCCTCCGCAATGAGTGGACGGTGAAGTATGAAATTTGGCACAATTAGAGTTTATCTAATTCATACTCCACCGTTCGCGCCGTTGTCTTAAAGAAGGGTGTAAAGTTTTTCCTACACGTATTAATATATAGTTACGAACTGCCTAGCAGAAAGTCCGATGGTTTATTCCCCGTTTATTCCTCAGTAGGGATCCTTTCAAACACCAAAGGTATATAATCACTACGTTTATCCCATGAAGCTGTATTATATCTGGGGGCAACACTTCTAATACCTACTTGAAACACAACTTTGAATACTGCTGTCACATTCTGAGGTCTTACCTTCTCTTTCTAACACAGCTGTATATACCGTGGTAGAGTTCTGCATTGTCTCGCCTGGGTCTTACCTTTGTACCGCCGCCTTACCTATTCCTTTCACAATAGCGTCAGTGCTTGTCATTGTGTTCCGGTTTGGAGGGCAAAGTAGCACAAGGTAGCAACGCACCATTAAAACCTTTGGTGTCTATACCGATGGAGATGTATATAAACAGAAGGCAAGACCTCATAGAGTGATATATCACGTAGGTTTATGTTTCAAGTAATTAATCAGAGTGCTTGCTGGTAAAGGTGGACCTAATACTTCATGGTTTTACCAACATTCTTTCGGATGAATTATCAAAAATTACATTTTAAAATCAAATCTAATTTTAAAACTAGAATCATGACTCAAAATTTAATTTGAAATATAGGCGGGTCAAATCGTACAAAAATGAAATGCCGCTGAGAACTATTTAATCTTACTATTATATATATATAAAAATCAATCCCTATTTTCCTTGGTCACGACATCACGCCTGAATGGCTAGACCAATTTCGGTAATTTTTTTTTCTCGTGTTTGTAATTGTAAGGAGAAGGTTCTTTTAAAAGAAAATATTAAGAAAATTGCGCGGAAAATTAGAAAATTTAAGAAAACTTAACCACCACATAAAGTTTAATGCCATTTTGGCTGCGTGGAAGGACAATCCCGTAGTCTTATATAAATTACGTGTCACGTTGTTTGTCCGCTATGGATTCCTAATATGTAAGGCAAAACAACATTTGCCGGGTCAGCTAGTTTCTTATAAAAAAATAATAAATGTTTACACTGCTAATAATATTTTAGGATTCATTCATAACATAACGTTCGGGTTCCTGAAATGAATAAAATTTTTTATCCTCTAAACAAACCAATAAAGATTGACGACAATCGCTTAAGCGGCTGTTTTTTAAAAAACTCTTGGATCCGATAGAAGCAATAAATTGTGTCTATTCAACAAATTTGTATAAATCGTAGGCGGGTTGGCGTAAAAACATATCTCTGATCCAAAAACTTTTGTTCCTTTTTTAAATTTTAATGTTGACCAACCTATTTAAATCGACGCTTTACACGTGGGAAGATTAAAGTTTGCCTTTAAAATCGCTATTGTGTTGTTTTTAAGCAGATTTAGGACGGAGCAACATTAAATGTTATAGCTATCTATGGAAAAATTGATAATTTTGTCAGTATTTTTTTTTTTTTGTTATACTAGGAACATTTGTAGTAGTAGTAGTGTGTGTGTGCGTGTGTGTATGTGGCATGAGTGTATGTAAATCATATTTTACAAATTTTGAACGGCTAGGCCAATCAAAACGCAGTTAATAACATTCGAATAAATTCTACCAAACTTAAATTATCTGAAGATTTCGAGAAATTTCAAAACAAAAAAAAAGCATCTTCAAGCACGTATCCCCAAAGAGATAGGCAGAGGTAGGTATAGCCACTGTACCCACGATCAGCCGAATCAATGAGATAGGTGGCAAACCTATTGGCAACCTAGCACTTTTCTAGTCGCGGGCAACGTTGTTTTTATCAGAAAACTGAAAAACATGTTATTTAATTGTTCAACCTGGAACCTCTTATGGTCGACATTGCCACCAGACCACTAGACCAATTTGCAATTATGAATTGATCGCCTCAAAAATTACAGAAACAATGTCTTTAGGAATAACTTCTAGATTTCCAGACCAGTCTGATTGCAAAATATAATCAGCTCTTCTCCTTAAAAAAAACTACTTCGAACGCCTCAAATTGAATAACAATAGGTTGATTTGATATATTTTGATGTACACCGAAATTTTTCAAAAAATTTATTTTGTACTATAATACAAAGATGCAACATTTTTAGAACATAAAAAATGTGTTAAATGTCATTTAAAAGATCAAAACCGATCATCGCGTTCAAAAATTACAGTTTTTCAAAAGTTCAATAAATTGTGTTTTCGAAAAACTAAAAATTTTTTCTTTCGAAGCTCAAAGAGTTAAAAAATCTATGCTTATTATATTTTTGAAGGGGTCTGAACTTAAAATACTTTAACTTGGCTGGAAGTTTCACGGATGATCTACCAGGTCAACCAGTTTACCTTACCGAGTAGATCTTCGCTATATAGGACTTAATAGGAAATGTACCTTCCCGAACAAAAAAAAATGAAATGACCAAGATCTGAGGTAACAAACGTGAAATATATGCAGTCAACAAATACAATCTCTTGCATTACGTTAAGTAGTCGGTTTAAAAATTAGATCGCAGAAAAGCAAATTTTAACGTCTAGTTTTTTATATATCATAAGATAGCAAACAAGCTCTCGCTCTCATGATGGAAAGAAACCATCGCCTATAGACACCAATTATATTAATGGTGCTTTGCTATCCACGTGGCGGGTTAGTAATGCCACATGCGTAAGTCTATCGGCTACCTTACTCTCCAAACCGGAACACGACAATGACAAGCATGTCAATGGTGCCGTCAAGGCAGGAATAGGTAAGGCGGTGGTACCAAATACCCGGACGAGACGTTACTCTACCACCTAGTAATCATGATGCTAGTGACACGTGTAGTCAATTGGTAACCTTTTAAGATTTGCCTGGCAGAACGGCAGTTGGTATATTCTTCAAAAGGTGCGGAAGGGGGGGGGGGGGGGGGGGGGGGGGGGGGGGGGGGGGGGGGGGGGGGGGGGGGGGGGGGGGTGTATAAGTACGGTGTAATTGTCATACTTCCGTATCATCTTTATATTCTTGTGTAATCTAAGCCTTATCTCTGTACTGACGATAACCAACGTGTTCGACATTTTTAGGTACTGTGAGTTATTAATTGTTGGCAATATTTTACACAAACATAAATAAAAATGAGTATGTGCGACCATCAATTTCTAAATTGTTGAGTCAGAATAAAGCTGAAACGTTATTCTTTACTAATATTATTAAAATACTCGTAAATCTTATGAAATGTTTAGAATTATTATTCATTATTTAATATATTTTAAATTCATATTATCTTTTGCCTACAATAAAGTCAAGTATTTCAAGTCAGTCAAGTCAAGTCAAGTCAGTAATCGACTAGAGTAAAACATTATAAAAAGCTTTGACAGATATGTCAAAGTCAAAGTCAAAGTCAAAACATTTTTATTCAAATTATCCTTTACAGGCACTTTTGACGAGTCAACATTTTTTGAGTTACTACCGGATCGGAAACGCGGCCACACACTGTTTTCTAGGCGATCGTGCTTGTGAAAAAAACCGCCCCGTTGATTGAGTGGTTAGCGACCCTGACTACGCAATCAATTGGGCTCGAGTTCGATATCCGACAGGGACAGGCATTTGTGTGATGAGCATAGATGTTTGTATATCTGGGTTTGGGTGTTTATTAAATATATTTGAGTATATGTATTTCTATGTATTAATATCGTTGACTAATACTCATAACACAAGCCAATAATTTGCTTACTTTGGGGTAAGATTAATTTGTGTAAAATTGTCCAGAGATATTTATTTAAAAAAATGAATTGAAGTGTAATAATATAGAACAAAGTGTAATCAGTGTTTTTTTAATTTAATATAATTCTGTATTTTATCAGTTGATGTTTTATTACATAAATTTTATACCTTTTACTAAGTGAAGTTTATTTATTTATTTTTTAAATAAACTAAACTTAGCAAAAGTATACAATTGTGTACTTATTTATAAACTTAGAATATATTCGGAATTAGCGCAGTGAGATATGCAAGTACATATAATTTGATTTATATGAAAAATCTATATAAAAATCAATCCCTATTTTCCTCGGTCACGACATCACGCCTGAATGGCTGGACCAATTTCGGTAATTTTTTTTTTGTGTTTGTAATTTTAAGGAGAAGGTTCTTTTAAAAGAAATTATTAGAAAATTGCGCGGAAAATTAAAAAATTTAAGAAAACTTAACCACCACATAAAGTTTAATGCCATTTTGGCTGCGTGGAAGGACAATCCCGTAGTCTTATATAAATTACGTGTCACGTTGTTTGTCCGCTATGGATTCCTAATATGTACGGCAAAACAACGTTTGCCGGGTCAGCTAGTATAATATAAAAATTCAGGAGAACAGAAACATGACAACAGCAAGTACGATGGTTATCTTTAGGACAACAGTATTATAAATTGTCAATATTCCTCATCACTGCATCAACGGGACATATCCATCTACAAAGGTTACCAAATCAAATAGCACCCTTCGCCCTAATGTAAGAAATCGATACATCATCCGTCTTTTATTAGAAAGCATTATTTGTGGAACCTACGCAAGTGTTGCTATTATACAAAACAAATTGAAGTACGGACTTCCGGTGGCCATTTATGATGAACAATTAGTGCCAGTGAAATATTTTGACTTGTATTGTGCGATAAAGATCGCACATGCATTAAAAGATTTTAAGGAAATAAATAAGACCTTTGTCAATATTAATGGTTTAACCAATTGTTGAATTTTTAATAGGAGTGAGCGATAAAATATACGTGATATAAGAAGTATATTAGGACTATCAAAATTTAAAAGGAAAAAAACGGAAATCTTTTAGAATCGCCTTGTAATCTGTGTGTCTGTCAAGATTTTTTGTCTCGGGAATGCGTGGAAGTATCGAGTTGAAATCAAAATCATATATATACCTTAAGTATGGTATAGTATAGTCCCTTGAAGCTGTAAAAAAACTCAAAATTCTAAATACCTTAAAATAAGATACTGCACATGCTGCAAAAAACGTATATTTCTACACTCTCAAGGGTATCAATATTTATAGGTTACATTCCGTTTACTAGAACTAAAACTTATGGCAAGTAATATCATCTTATACTATAAGTATAAAAAAAAAAACATCTATAAACTATTTCTGAACTCTGTAAAGAGCTGCAGCGTACAGCCCGCTGCATTATAAAAGTTTTAGTGAATCCCGCGGGAACAATTCATTTTTCCGGGATAAAAAGTAGTCTATGTCGCCGTGTTGGTCCCGGCCTCCTTCGTAGAATAGGCCAATTGCCGTTCTGCCAGGCAGGTCTTAAAAGGCGACCGATTGGCTATCGCGTCACTACCATCGTGGCTACTAGGTGGTAGAGTTCTGCATTGTCTCGCCCGGGTCTGGTACCACCGCCTTACCTATTCTTGCTGCAATAGCGTCAGCGCTTGTCGCTGTCGTGTTAAGGTTTGGAGGGTAAGGTAGCTGGTAAACTTATGCGTGTAGCATTAGACCTCGCCACAAGATAGCAACGCTGGTGCGTTGCTATCTTGTGGCGAGGTCTAATGCTAACATCTTTGGTGTCCATAGGCGATGGTTGACTCTTTTCATCAGGAGACCCATCTGCTTGTTTGCTATCTTATTATATAAAAAATGTGCTATTCCAGGTCTTCATTTACCTGTGTGCAAAATTTCATCCAAATCCGTTCATTAGTTTTGACCTGATTGAGTAACAAGCACCCATCCATTCCAACATCCAAACTTTCGAATTTATAATATTATAATAATAATAAAATAATAATATAGATATGTTCTACAAATTTGTACGGAATCCTCGGCAGGAAAGTTCGACTTGCACTTGTCTGGGTTTTTTAAAATAGATTCTACAAATATTTCTTATGTTATTTCATATCAGTGAAGTCATCTCTGCGTGTTTGCTATCCTTTAAATAAAATAATTTTAAATAATTAAATAATTATAATAACTTCCAATAAAAATAATTTTAAAATATCTATAGTGAGTATAAAAAAGAGAGGCCACCAGAGAGAGAAATACATGGCAGAATTCTATTTTGCAGAGCTACCACCTATTATTTTCACCGGCATTTGGTATCACCGTCTTACTTCTTCTTTATTGTAGGTACGTATGACAATTATCAGTGAACTCTACCGGTGTATATCTGCATAATAGTATGAGTGTCAGTAGTACTGACTGAAGTGTCAGTAGTAGTCGAATTTGGATTTCCGTAAAGTAACGCCTGAATCAATAAAATAGCTTTATGGTTGTTTTATACTTAAAAATTGTATACTTTGTATATTTAATTCCCCGTTCGATAGGGTTAGATCCCCGACGAGGATAAGCATTTGTGTGATGAGCATAAATGTTTGTATTTCCGGGTTTGGGTGTTTATTATATATATTCTAGGATTTATATATGTATTTCTATGTATTAGTATGGTATTGACTAACATCCATGACACAAGCAAATAATTTGCTTACTTTGGGGTTAGATCAATAAGTGTAATTTGTCCCGTGAATATATCTAAGGCGTTGACTTAATTAGTAAGTCAATGATCTAAGGCAGTGTTTCTCAACCTGTGGTCCGCGGACCCCTGGGGGTCCGCGATCATGTATATGAGGGTCCGCCGAGTTACCTATGGACATTTGAATAAGTAAATAAATAACAATGTTTTTCATTAAGGGGGTCCTTGAAATTGTGCTTGATTTATCTAGGGGTCCGTGGACTGAAAGGGTTAAGAAACGTTGATCTAAGGTATCAAAAATTTGCCCATAAAAGTCATAATTTGACGTGCGCTGCCATTTTGTTATTTGTCCGAAAATTTAGGTTACTATTTAGATCTCTTTGATACATAACGTTCAAGTATGTGTGTAAAACTAGTGGTCCGGTATCGGAGTTGACCACATGAGGTCCTGGGCTCAATTCCCGGGTCGGGCCATTAAAAAAAGTGTTTTTTTTTTCAATTTTCTGGAAAAACAACGTTGTCTGGGACTGGAAAAGTGCCTGGTTGGCGGTACGCTTGCCACCTATCACATTGTACCAAGTATCTTCAGTTAATTCTGAGTGCACTAGTTGTATATCTGATTACCTCATCGGGGATACGGGCGTGAAGATATTTTTTATGTTTAATACAAATCCTGAGCTGTGTCGAGAATCGAACCCGAACCCTATCGATTACGTCATTTTCGTTATAACAATTCGACCAATATAGCGAATTGAAATGTTACCTTTCTCACGCTCATTAAAACTTGCCCTATTTGCGTACATTTTCGGAAGTCCGCTCTCAGCAGGGGGCGTCACTATTGCGACAATTTTACTTTAAGCAGGGCAATTTGTAAGGCGAAGTGTTGTCATTGCCATCAGCGTGACATCTTTATTCTGCGATTATAATGTAGCCATTAAGATATATTACTGGTCATCTTTCGTTACAACTGTGAGAAGTTATTCGATTCGAAATGATATTGTGACCACTTTATTGGTCAGGCGAATATCGACTCTGACTACGCAGTCGATGGGTTTTGGGTTCGAATCCTTAAAAGAACAAGCGTTTGTGCGATGAACATAGATGCATAGCATAGATGCATAGATGCATAGATGCATAGCATAGATGCATAGATGCATAGATGCATAGCCTTTCTGGATGCATAGCACTGATGCACAGATATTTGTTAATGTGTCCACTAGATCAATAATACGTGAGAAGGGCCGACCGTCCCTTCTGGGTGTACCTCGTGGATGCATTAACTATAGACGTAACGCCTTCTTTATTAGAGCCCAAACAGTCTCAATGCGGCTGGTTGACTGCCCTGAACTGGACCTTTTTAATACTTCTCCTAAATAGTATTAAAAAATATTAACAAGTAAATTTATACCATACTTTTCAATCCTCTCTCACCGCAATATTTAAAATCTAAATTCCAATTTCTCTCCAACACGCATAATTTAAATCTTCGATCTACCGATACGCTGGCTTTAGCCATTCCCCTACATCGCTCTAATTTTGTATCAACATCATTTACAGTGCACGCCTCGCGGCTGTGGAACAATTTACCACTGTCGTTGCGACAGGCTGATAACAAGTTTCAGTTTAAAAAGCAACTCAAAGCTCACATGCTGAATCGCAAATAATTTCATGTTACGTAGTTATATGGTTTATACGCATTCTATTTTATTTCTAATTCCAATAACTGAAGTATTATAATCTAGTATATGCAAATTTGACATGATTTTATATATTTGTATATGTATGTATATGCATATGTTTATGTATGTATGTGTATCTTATATATGTATATGTATGTATGTGCATGTGCTTATGTATGTATGTGTATCTATCTATATATGTGTATGAATATTTAAATATGTATGTATGTGTATGATGATAATAATAAAATAGATAAAGTTCAATGGCACCTTCACACCTTCATTCTGTTGGCCCAAAGGTTGACTGGTGGATAATGCCAATAGGCATTAAGTTCGCCTTTTGTACGAAAATGTATGTTTTTGGTGTACAATAAAGTTAAAATAAATAAATAAATAAATAAATGGATGAATGTGGATCAGATTTTTTAAAAGTATATTTTGCCTCGATAGATTTAGTTATATATTATAAATCTATTTTTTTAAAATTTACCTAATACAAGCGTTTGGTTTTGTACCTATATGCGGAGACTTATAAAATATGGTAGTTAGTTTTTAAGTTGTTTCTTATATTGTTTAAGTACTGTTTGTCTTCCCAATAAAATAAAATTAAAATCCTTTTTTAAGACGTTAAATAGGTACTTTTCAGTATTTGTTAGAGATGCTACGAATATTCGGTTACTATTCGGTATTCGGCCTATTCATCCACTTCTTTGGTGTTCGTCCGAATTCTGAATACTTAATTAAGAGAATCTTCACTAAGCAATCTTCACTTTGAAGTTCATATATACATGTACACTGGCAGTTTTGTCTGCTTTTAAACGTAGAACATTGTTCAGTTTTTTTATGTGATGTCAGTAAAATATAAGATATAGAAGCTCTCTTGACGGGCTAAGACGTATGCCCTAAAATAAATGAAGATCCGAAAAATATCTTTTATTCGATAAAACAAAGTTAGATCCCGTGTACCTTAGAAGCAGCCAAGCAAATATAGTGATCGTCCTGGGCATTGGAAGGATTCTACAGTTGGTAGAATCTCCGGGCAGTTTCAGTCGGTAGATTTTTTGCAATTTTTTTCATTTGGTGCAAGCCCCGAGTCGAGCCGTTACATTATATATATATATATATATATATATATATATATATATATATATATATATATATATATATATATATATATATATATTATATATATATATATATATATATATATATATATATATATATATATATATATATATATATATATATATATATATGTATATATGTATATATATATATATATATATATATATATATATATATATATATATATATATATATATATATATATATATATATACACACAGAAGTAAGTTGTTATGAATGAATACATTATTTTCAGCATTTCTTTTCAGCATGTCGACAAACTAGCTGACCCGGCAAACGTTGTTCTGCCTTTTTAACGACTCTTATTTTTTTTCTATATTTTCTCTCCTTTTAAACCTTCCCTGGATTTCAACAATTAATTCAAAACCAAAATTAGCTAAATCGGTTCAGCCACGTTCTGCCATTCTCGAGTTTTAGCGAGACTAACGAACAGCAATTGATTTTCATATATTATGTATATAGATAGGCAAAAGAATAAAATCTCTTTTAACTTTGCATTTATATGCATTTTTTTAAAACTATTACAATTTTTAATATTAAGAAAATAAGATGTTGTCATTGCAAAGTTATGTCGATCAGAAAAATTTACATGTGCAAAAAGATTAAGCTAACTTGTACAGGGTATATAATAACTAGCTGAACCTGGCCAAGTTTCGTTGTGGTTCAGTTTTAAGTTACTTGAAAAACGGAAAATGCTTAAAATTTTCCGTTTCCTTTAGAATTTCGGAATAAAAATCTATATACATATAATAAAATCGTAGGAAAGTCAATGTATGTCCGGGGTAAACTCAAAAAGTACTGCATGGATTTACTTCAAATTTTGCATGAATATTACTAACAGGTCGGGCCAACATATAGGCTATATATTATCACGCTATCACCTAGCGGCCGGGTGCTGTGCGGAGTAAACGAAGTCCGAGCGGACGAAGTCGATGGCAACAGCTATTATATAATAATGCTCTTTTGTACAATAGCTATGTTTCGAAGTGTACATATATATGAAGTCAATAGTTTCAATATTCGTACGTACACGGAGTAGTATACCCCGTGTTGGTCCGAACTCCCTTTAAACAATAGAACAACTGCCGTTCTGCCACGCAGGTCGTAAGAGGTGACCGATTGGCTATGCGTGACACAACCATCGTGACTACTAGGTAGTAGAGCTCCGCAACGTCTCGCCCGGGTACCTATTTGAGGTACTAAATAGGTACCCGGGCGAGGAGGTGGTAACCTCCTAACGTATTCTTGCCGCAATAGTGTCAATGCTACTCATTGTCGTGTTCGGTTTGGAGGGTAGCCGGTAGACGTGGCATTACCATCCCACCACATAGATAGCAATGTACCATTAACATCTTTGGTGTCTATAGGCGATGGTTTCTCTTTCCATCAGGAGAGCTGTCTGCTTGTTTACTATCTCATGATTTAAAAAGCGTTTAAGTTAAGTATTAAATTTTGTCTAGTTGACCCGCGCAGCTTTGCCCGCGATATGTTAAACGTGTCGTCAATGTAAGGATTTTCATATAATATTTCACCTTTCACCCCCTATTTTACCATCTTTGGGAATGAATTTCAAAAATCTGTTCTTATATATTCCTTGTCTACATCGTAAGAATATCCCCCATGAAAACTTGTCGCCTTTTTTATCCAAAGGTTTAGGCGATAACATATTTGTAAGATTGTAATAAAAGAGTATATTCATGCCCGTATCCCCGAAGAAGTAGGCAGAGGTACAACCAGGGCACCTACGATTAGCCGTAGATACTTAGTCTCACAATGTGTATAGCCGCCTCTATGATCTAGTAGTCCGGGTGTTAACCACATGAGGTCTTGGGTTCAATTTCCGGGTCGGACAATTCCAAAATATGTTTTTTCAGTTCTCTGATAAAAACTCGCTGCCCGGGATTGGATAGGCAACCCGGTTGGCAATAGGCTTGCCACTTATCATCTTGGGGACTAAATATTTTCGGCTAATCGTGTGTGCAATCGTTGTAACTCTACCTACCTCTTCCATGATAAAGGCATTAAGATACTTTTTACTTTTTTATAATAGTAGTATTTTGAAGAAAATAAAGCCGCTGTCTGTTACCCGTCTGCGTTAGAAGTAGGGTAATGTTTTTCAAGTGTATGTACTACGTATGGCATTCATTTTACGGCCTGGCATACTAAACGGCTTGATGGATTAAAGCTGCCTTTCAAACTTAGAGCACGTCATAACATTGGTTCTTACTGTCAGATTTACATAGGTCATACACTTTTTACCCAATTCTGAGCTAGAAGGAAGGTATTTTTTTTAAATAGCTCATAGTCGGCATAATTTTTTTACAAGGTTTAGGTACTTATAGTTAAAATTACTCATGTCTTAGATAAATACAACTTTATAGGTTGCCCAAATAGTCAACTTAACGAACTTGATTTATAAAAAATTCAATATGTTATATAAATTAAATTTATTTTATATATGTATGAAACATGTTAACACTCATTCTTATATTTATATATAAATTGTAAAAGATTTACAAAATATCAAAAATTTTCATATATTTTTTCAATTTCAATAGTTTTTCTTATGGATTCAGGTATTTACATTTTACAGCCATTTAAATAAAATAAAAAAAAACATTACTAAGGTAAATAAATTTCAACAGTTGGCTAATTTAGCCTATATTTAAGTTTACACATTTATTATTCAATACCAGTGGGATATTTATGGGACAATACTGGCTGGTTTATTTATCCTAAAAGTAATATTGATTTTGAGTAAAAACAGACTCTTCTTTTTTTGTTTTTCAGAATTTATGTCTGCAAACGTTATAAGTAAGTGATTGATCTCAAAATTATTTAAAAATCGAATACCTACTCAAATCAAATTAATTTTGGAAAAGGTTTCGAAAGAATCATGGTTCCTAGTAAGTAAATCTAGCTTAAATATCGTTTTAATAGCAGTCTAATAAGACTGCTATTAAAACGATATTTAAGCGAGATGTAATTTTTTTTTCATTTCCGCTGAAACTAAAAGTATAAAAATAGATTAGTTTTATCGACAATTAGATTCTACTATCTCCTAAAAAAATTGTTCAGCATTATTAGGGACATCAAAATGTTAAAACTTTTTGGATATTAAGATATTCGCTATCATATTATCTATAGTCAATTCAATAAATACCTCCTAATAGTAGTTTGGTCGAATGCTGTCCAAAGGTGATGAAAAAGAGCTCTGTGAAGGAGTCAAGGTAATTATACCTAGAGCACTCTACACATCCCATAAGGAATTCGGCATGAAGTTATGTAGTACATACATACAGTAGATGCGTTAATATTTTATGTACCCACAGTAGATACGATACATATTTTAAACGTTCGTCAAACTTATAAACGAATCAAAAATATTTGCATGGATAAAGTTGCAGTTAATTTAAAATTAGTCTGAATCATTTTGTTATAACAATGAAATTTTAAACCAAGTTAGCATAAGAGTAAAATATTTTTTCTAAACATCTAATACCCGTACAAATAAGGAAACCCACCAACGTGTGGTACAGCCGAGAGAGGAACAAAAACAGGCATCATTCTTTCTGCCTGTAAATAATGGGTCCGGGTATGCTTCTTCAGATGGTCACGTCTACCAAACTTCTTTCCACATGTAGGACATGGGTATGGACGAACTCCAGAGTGAATCCTCTTGTGTCTTGTCAACTCTTCGTTCCTAGTAAAAGTCTTCCCACAATTCTTCTCATCGCACTTATATGGTCGTTCTCCCGTGTGTATTCTTATATGACCTTTCAATTGACCGTTATTCGAAAAACCGACATGACAATGCGGGCATTTGTATTTTTTTGGTCTTTGTTTTCTTGCATTCAAAAGCTTTGCTTCGTTTTCTTGGTGAATTATTCTTGCGTATTCTAATTCCATAGCGTAACCTTGTGCTAAAGACTCTAATAGGAGTGGGTCTGTAGGGGGAATTCCAAGCGTTTGCGCTATGTCATTAGTAGCGAGATATTCCGGCGAAAATGTTGGAAAAGATGGTATCACATGAGAGATGGTATTTGGATTAGAAATATCTATAGGTAATTTGGTTGGTGTAAGTTTCTTTTCGTTTTTTATTTCTTTTTCAGGTCCTTGTAATAATCTATCGCAGCATAATGTAAGGTTAGCTACAGGAGAATCTAAGCCTAGATCTGATTGTGAATGTGAGTCTCTTCTTGGTTTAGCCTTTTCAGTTTCAATATCGGTTGTAGTAGATACAGTGGCATCTTGATCGATATTAGGATCATTCTTTTTGAAGGTTCCACGAATCTTGCGTAAACGATTTTCACGTCTTTCATCCTTTTTAATTTTCTTAAATTTCTGTTCTGAAGTTTTATCACATACTTTTATTTCATCACTTTCATCCCACGGTCTAAAAATTCGCGCGTAATTTTTTTGCACAGAAAACATTGTATCAAAACTATAACTCTCGCACTGTTCAAGTATCGAACTGAGACCCTTTCCATTTCAACAACTTTTATATACATTCCTTTAACAATAAATTTAATAAAAGCTCCCGAAAGAAGAGGGATAACTGATGCCATTGAATGGACGAAAGAGACGAAATATTATTCAATTGTTGCACACTTTAAGCCCTTTGAATTGTTCTATTTTATAACAAATGTTCTGTCAGTGTATTTAAATCCTTCCCACTGTGTTTTAAGGTTGAGTCTTGACTAAAAATTGCTTGTGATATACGTCGTTTTGTATAAGAGGGATGTCATAGTCTTTGAGATAGGGGTGTGTAGTGTTATTTATGTTGATTTTTGTGCGTCGACCGGAGGCGGTCTCAGGGGCTGAGCGTCATGCTCGAGTGGTCGCGGCCCTCGCAGCTGCTAGCTTGTTTGTTTTAATGGTTTCTGCGATTGTTGCGGTTCCCAAACGATTTATATGTTATGTACACGCAAATAATACAATGTATGTAATACTGGCTTTGTTCGATTCGGTAATTCATGGGAGATTTAACGATTCCATTCTATAGAGACATGTGTTGAAAATTTTACTTCACTTCTGTTATTGTATGGACTATGGTTGCTATGTCATTTGCTAAATTAAAAATCATCATGTCGCGGTATGGCCAAGAACACTTAATTTTATTCAACAAGTTTAATTGTTACTAAGGCTCTACTGTTTCTTCCATCTCAAATCTTTTGAATAACTCTGTTCTTAATTTTTTATATTAGCTGACCCAGCAAACGTTGTTTTGCCATACAAATTACTTGTATTGAATATTTTGGTGGGGTAATGAGAGGGAGGTAATAGAGATAAAAACTATCCTATTTTTAAGTTGGACCAAACAGAAGATATCTACAAAGTTTCATTGAATTCGGGACAGTAGTTTCGGAGTCCATCGCGGACTAACAACGAGATAAGTAATTTACTTATATATATTAAAATATATTAATATCATCAAGTGGTTCAATCTTGAAGGGTAGGCAGTGTAAACCAAACGTTAATATAATTGATATAAAAACCCAAGGTACACAATCAGTGTGCCAAAAACGTCCTCCAAAAATGAGTGCACAATTTTAAATTGTGCACTCATTTCAAATAGAATCGCGTCGGCCGCGTCACTGTCAATTTTATTTATTTTTGTACATTGCTTTGTAAAAACAACTATAAGTCTTACACTTAAGGTTGGATATGGAAAGACATATGTTTTTGCCATATCTATAACTACTTAAAAGAAATTAAGGACACTTTTGAGTGTCCGTTTTGTTCGGGACTGTGCATCTAGGGTTTTTTATATCAATGGTTAATATACGTGTTGTGTAACAACGATTTCACATTTCTCGATTGGTGGGATGTTACCCCCGTATTGGTCCGAGCTCTGAATTCGGCCTCGCAATTTAAAGACCCAACTACCGTTCTTGCAGGCAGGTCGTAAAAGGCGAGCGATTCGCTATAGGTACGTGTCACTACCATGCGAATACTAGATGGTAGAGTTCCGCAACGACTTGCCCAGGTATTTGGTACCACCGCCTTACCTATTCCTACTGCAATAACATCTATGTTTGCCACTGTCGTATTTTGGTTTGGAGGATAAGGTAGTCGATAGGCTTATGCATGTGGCATTGTCATCCCGTCACACGGAGAGCAACGCACTACTTACATCTGTAGTGTCTATCGGCGATGGTTTTTCTTGCCATTAGGAGAACCATCTGCTTGTTTGTTATCTTATTATATAAAAAAAGGACTCAACCCAATGACTAAGGACTCAGGACTAAAACCAATCAATTATCTAAAATAATTAGACAATTGACTACACCTACGTATAATAAAATCGTAGGAAAGTCAAAACTGTACATTGAATATTTTTTTTAAAGTATACTTGAGGCGTGATCTACAATAGATATTGAAGCCAAAAATATAGTTTTTAGAATTTTTGTCTGTTTGTCTGTAGGTATATCCGGAGTAAACTTATGGATTTACTTTAAATTTTGCATGAATATTACTAACAGATCGGGTCAACATATAGGCTACATATTATCATGCTATCACCTACGGGGGTGGAGCTGTGCGGAGTAAACGAAGTCCACGCGGACGAAGTCGCGGGCAACAGCTAGTATACATATAAATTACGTGTCACGTTGTTTGTCCGCGATGGACTTTGAAACTACTAAACCGATTTCAATAAAATTTCGTAGATATGTACAGCTTGGTCCAGCTTAAAAGATAGGATAGTTTTTATCTCAATTAACCCCTTACCCCCTCTCAATTACCTCACCAAAATATTCAATACAAGTAATTTAAAAAAAACTACGTTTGCCGGGTCAGCTAGTATAATATTACATACCTATGGTATAATACAATAAGTACATCAACTATACAATGCCTGGTATCTAGATTTTTAACGCTTGAGTATTTTAACGCTTGAATATCTGGTTGACCGAGGTTTTTCACATACCCATATCCTGGGAACCGAGTTTTTCTTGGACCTGGAACCTTGATAAATCGATTCCTATAGAATTTTTTTTTCTGTACCTGGTTGACCGAGCTTTGCTCGGTTTTTCACATACCCATATCTTGGGAACCGAGCTTTTCTTGGACCTGGAACCTTGATAAATCGATTCCTTGGCCCGAAAAACCCCTAATTTGTGACTTTCATGAAAATCGTTGGAGCCGATTCCGAGATTTCAATTATATATATACACAAGAGTTGCTCGTTTTAAGGTATTAGATATAAAAAATCGAGTGTGAGTTCACACGTGGTAGGAGTGAAACTATGTATTTTGATTAATTTGTAAGAGAAGTTCCTCGTGTTAGTCCAGGGTCTTTTGAAGAATAGACTGCCCTTCTGCCAGGCAGTTCGTAAGAGGCGAACGATTGACTATGCGAGTCATCATGGCTACTAGGTGGTAGAGTTCTGCATTGTTGCGTCCGGGTCTGGTATCACCGCCTTATCTATTCATGCCGCAATAACATCAGCGTTTGTCACAGTGTTCCATTTTGGAGGGTAAGGTAGCCGGAAAACTTATACAAGTGGAATTAGCCCCTCCACAATGGTACGTTGCCACATAGATAGCAACGTACCATTGACACCTTTGGTGTTATAGGCGATGGTCTATATATATAATCGGCCCCGCGATTTAAAGAACCAACTGCCGTTCTTTCCATCAGGAGAGTTATGTATACAATTTATTTATTTATTAACAAAATCCACAGCGCTTAAATTACATGGATAGCAATACATGAATATTAGTAATTTACAGCCAATTACGGAATTACGTTTTATAAATCAAACTGAATGCACATTAGTGATGATAAAAATAACACTAAATTGTTCTTACATTATTAACAGCAAAAAAGAAAAACAGTTACTTTAAGCTATATTAGAGGTAAGTACATATAATTATACCTACTCGTTTTCTTTTTAGGGGGAAACGTAGTGTATGTTCATGTGTGTGTGTGTGTGTGTATGTCTCTGCGTGTGTGTATGTCTCTGCGTGTATATTCGTGTTATTTTTTATGATGAAAGTTATAAAATAAGTTATGTGAAAGTTATAAAAAACATGAGAGAAAGAAATAACGATTGGTCGTCATTTTTTCGGATTCGGTGAGAGAGATAAAGTTCAACAGAAGGTGACGAGAAAAAAAGATTTTCGTATAAGGAAAAATTTGCAGTAAACTCTTTTTGGTAGTACCTACTGTATTTGGGTGGGTTTGGAACCATTGAATAGATGATATTTTAAACATAAAATAATATGTTGTAATGAATTTTATCTCATTCTCTTGCTGGCTTAATTCTACACATTTATGTGCTTGTTTCTCTATCGTGAAGAACTTTCATTTCATAGAATTTCAAATCACAACCATTCTAAAAAAGTTTAACTTCAAAAAATATTTCAATTTAATCAAAGAACTTACAAAAGAAGTATAACGACAGACGAGCAAGACAGAAATGATTATAAAATGAATATTGTTTTATTTTTACCTGCAATGTGCATTCCTTATTGTCAAACCCAATTTGTGTCTGAGAAAAGGCAAGTTAAAATATATGCAGCGCTCAAACCCTTATAAACAAAAAATAAACTATTCTAATATCAAAAACAAAATTGTGAATTTAAAAAATACACAAAAGATGAATTTCCTGGTTTTAAAAAGGTTGCGACAGATATAAAATTGATCGAATGTATCAATCTAAACATCGCTTACTGTATTCAAATACAATGGGCTTGATTGGGTGTCCTTTGACGGTTTTTGGCTAGTTTTTGAACGAATTGCGGAATCCCCGCGATCTGTCAAATTCGGAGACGTTTCTGATTGATCATCAACCATATTGATCTTTTTTGATTATGAACTTAACGGTCAAGATTATTTTCCAAATTTAAAAAAATAAGACCAATTCATCTAATCTAATATAATCTATACATCTATACCAATAAATAAAATTGGAGTGTCTGTAATCTATACATATAATAAAATCGTAGGAAAGTCAAAACTGTACATTAAATATTTTTTTAAAAGTATACTTGGGGCGTGTTCTATAATCGATATCGAAGCCAAAAATATAGTTTTTAGAATTTTTGTCTGTTTGTCTGTATGTGTGTCCGGGGTAAACTCAAAACGTACTGCATGGATTTACTTCAAATTTTGCATGAATATTACTAACAGGTCGGGTCAACACTACATATTATCACGCTATCACCTACGGGGGAGGAGCTGTGGGGAGTAAGCGAAGTCCGCGCGGACGAAGTCGTTGGCAACAGCTAGTATTAAAATAACTGATTTTTACTAAATGCATATGCGTATATACACGGTACATATACTTACTAGCATTTTTTTTTACAATTTTTGTCTGTCTGTCTGTCTGTTCCGGCTAATCTCTGAAACGGCTGAATCGATTTTGATGGGACTTTCACTGACAGGTAGTTGATATGATAAGTAGTAACTTAGACTACTTTCGATTTCAAAATTTTCCATGCGAACGAAGTCCCGGGCTCAGCTAGTATACAATAAAGGGGCAAGATTTGATTTTTTTGTTTGTTACGATTTAACTCAAAAACTACTCAATCGATTTTAAAAACTTATTCTCTTATAGAAAGCTCCGTTATCCAGGAGATGTAGACTATTTTTACTCGACTGAGTAAAGGGAACTAAAGATTTTATGAAGCGAACGAAATTGCGAGTAGCTGCTAGTTATATAAATAACTGGCCTCGCCGGTAAAAAAAAATTCCTAAATGCAACAATATTTGACTCCCAAATTTTACTACGCGTCCTAAAAACGAACGTACAAAATATTTGTCGTCGAACTTAATTTTATGTACTTAAAACGCTATGTTACGTACACATTGAACGTAATTTATATAGCGACTTATGTTAGGGGTTGTTAAGGGTAGGGTTGGTAGTTTGTCACTAATTTTAGGTGTTAGGATTGATGCTTTCTTGCTTTAAGAAATAAGTATCTTCTCGCGCGTATCCCCGAAAGGTTAGGCAGAGGTACAACAAAGTGCACCCACGATTAGCCGAAGATACTTGGTCCCACTATGTGATAGGTGGCAAGCCTATCGCCAACCGGGCACTTTCCAATCCCGGGCAACGTTGTTTTTATCAGAAAACTGAAAAAACACATTTCTGAATTGCCTGACCCAGGAATCGAACCCGGGACCTCTGTGATCAACTCCGACACTGGACCACTACACCACAGAGGCGACTAAGAAATATGTTTGAAAAACAATTCTTTAAATTGATTGACTCATATATTGTAAGGCTTTAATAACGTTTCTGTAGTCGGTTTTATAATATTACTCGTATTAATTCTATGATATAAGTAGAATAATTTTTTTTCAGGCCTTAATAAGGCGCAACAGTGCTTATAAATAAACTGGCATCGTCCATCACTAGTGAGAATATTTTGGATTCATCGTTACGCTTTGAAGAAGACTTAATAAGCATCAAGGTTACATGGAACAAGGTTAGCTCACAATTAAATTCTTGACATGACAACAGTCCCTGTACGGACAACAGTCCTGTCTTCTTCAAAGCGTAACGATGAATCCAAAATATTCTCACTAGGGATGGACGATGTTAATATATTTATTTGTTTTAATTCAATAACTGTGTTGTCAGACGTTTAACCATGTATTTGAATTTCGAACTTTAATTCGGTTATTAGCAAAAATTATTTAATATAATTGATTAAAAAATTAAAAAATATTTAATATTATTTAATATAATTAATTTGATACGGTACGACGTGACATTTTAAAAATTAAAAATAAAATTGCTATACATTTAATTATAAAAATATTAAGACTTTTCTAAGTTGGTTAAATGTGATGTTTAAGAAGTATAATTATTTATATATCTGTATAATAATCTGTTTCGTTAAGTTATAATAAAAGCTTGTATCTTTAATGGACTAACGGATCATTTTCTGACCCTCAAGGACCTACGGCTCGAATCTTGGGCTGAGCTGATTATTCTGAATAACTTCTTCAGATCTTTCGTTAACCATACCAGTGGACAAATTACATGAATTGATCTAACCCCAAAGTAAGAAATTTATTTGCTTATATTATGAGTCATAGTTAATAATACTAATACATAAGAAATACATATTTAAATACTGAGATATATTTAACAAACATCCAAACCCAGAAATACAAATATATATACTCATCACTCATCAGTTATCAGACAAATGGATGTCCCTGTTGGGAATCGAACCCAAACCCCATTGATACCAAAGTCAAGGTCGCTAATGTTGTCAAAATGTGAAGTTCGTCACCTGTCACACCATGAGTTTTAGCATCACCGCTCAACGAATAGGTACTGTAAGTGTTTTTAGTGGCTATAGAATCGATGACATTAATTTTTTTCTGGAAAAACATCAGAGAAAAGGAATTTATTAAGAAAGGAGGAACGGCAGGATAAATTTTTATGCATCACCTGCCAGACTCCGAGCTATTACTAAGCTTTTAGATTTTCAAGTAAACCTCGAAAGAACCCAGTGACCCAGGGACCAAACCCGGGATCTTATGACTTGAGTCAAATAGGCTAGCCCTATGAGACTTTTTTTTTAAACATATGATATAACAATTTTTTTTTTTGGTTTTATTAAATTTTATTGAGATCGAATTTGATAGTTGAAAGTTCTATTTATTCTTGAATTTAATAGGGAGATAGTTGAAGACAGGTCATGTCGTCGGTTGGCCGGGATGAAAGTTTGTATGAAAAATTATCTTAATGACATATTATTTTACTCGCAAACAAAGTTGCGGAGGTCAACTTGTATTCGTATATTTACGTCTATACTAAAATTTGTTTTAAACACCCTCTACACGTAACAAAGGAAGAACTAAACTATCAAAAGGAGCGATGCATCAAGCTCTCAGCTCTGGAGTTTATTGAATTCTCCGAGAAATAGTATTTACAAGTTTTACGAACACGCCCTGTTATTGTAGGTGATTGATATGCCTTTACACAAAAAATAACAGAATTTGAATGCTTCGTGGTCTAGGAATGGCCTTCTCGGCTCAAATCATGAGGTCCCGGGTTCGATCCCCGGGTCGGGTAGAAGTGTTATTGAGGTTTTTTCCAAGTTTTCTCGAAAATCTGAAATCTCTGAATCTAGCGGATTGGTGTATAACTTTACCATTCCCGTGCCTCGGATGAATACGTAAAGCTGTCGGTCTTATTATCGCTAGAAAGAGTAAACATGTCAATAAATGCGGTGGTGAGGAACACCACTTATCTCGCGCCAAGTGCCAACCGTCAAACCGGTGAACCGCGGTAAACTGGAATACACTGCCTACCCCGTTTGGGAACCAAGTTTTTATTCTCTACCTTCTTTACTTGTATATGTTAAAAACATTGACTTACTAATATAGTTAAAAAATAATAATTTTGAGCGTTTCAGTAATTAATAATGTTTAAATCGACTTATAAAATAACAACGCTTAAAAGAGAATTAGTGCTGTTTTTTAACGCTATCAAATTGTTTTTTTTTTAATAAGACGCTTATTAGGTTTCAATAAAATTTCGTCCGTATCTTCCTGAATACCTTAAGTATCTTTTTGACTGGCAGAGGGACACATATAACCAGAATCTGCTGTCCAATGAGAATTTATCCTTACACAATCTATTTTGCCATGCAGGGCTTTTTGCCGTATATTTTTTCCACCGAGCAATTCGTTTTTGGAATGCCCTTCCTGCACATATTAGACAATTCCCCTTCAAAGTTATCTTTAAAAAGACAGCTAAAATTATATTTCAAAGTGCAAAAGTAGTACCTACAGTCAATTTAGTTACGCATGTAGGTATGTATAATATATGTATGTATGTATCGTTTAATTTAATAATTAATATGTGTTATGAGTAGATGTTCCCTTTTTTACATCCTTGTGTGACGGAGTCAACCTTTAGACTAGAGTGATTACCGACTGCCTCTTTTCTTGAGAGCCTTCAAGAAAACCATTACTCAAAGGCCGGCAACGCACCTGTAAAACCCCGCTTTGTAGCTGTCCATGAGCAACGTTGATCATTCACGTATAATGTGAGCCTCTGCACCCCCACCATTCTTTAAAACAAATCCTGTCATCAAGATAGCAACGAACAATTGAGAAGTTAACTTTTTTATCAGGAGAATCTGTTTATTTCTTTTCCTATGATTAAAAATCGGATTTACAATTAAATAATCTTTATGATGCAAACCTCAGATTAACAAGGGGACAGATGGAGTTTACGCAACAAACAATGTGACGGCACTTTTTATTCATGTGTGAGTGGCGACTAGAAATGGCACTGTAGAGACACGTGTATCTGAGTGAGTTTAGGGATACCAGACGTAGAGGTAAAGTCCCTGTATTTTTTAAAATATTCTTTTATGAACATAGGCTCTAAATTTTTATTTTTTTAAACAGAAACCCATTCCTCGCGTAGAACAACATCTGTCGGCAATCTGCGAAAATCATAAAGTATAAAAACTCGACACTGACTACAATAAGCATATTAAAAAAAATAATTGGATTTCATAAAACATATCAGAAGCCAATAAACTTTGCTGTTTTAATTATATTGTTTTAGAGATGTTTTAAAGAGTTACAAGTTGTATGTACTAAAAACTAGTATAGTATTTATGCTATAATTGACTCAGTTTGAGTTTTAGATAGGATTCAATTTATATTCGTTTACAAATAAAAGGAAGCATAGATTTAGATTCGGATTAGAAGGTACATGTTGAATTGTACATTAATCAGTTGATAAAAGGAAGCATAGACTTAGATTCGGATTAGAAGGTATATGTTGAATTGTAGACTAATCAGTTATGAGATAAATATGTTCAAAACTCTAAATCAATATTCATGATAAAAATACTGAAAAAGAAAATATGAAAATTAATATAATCGCACTTCTACCACGAAGCACGAAAATAATGTTTTAAGTAATCACATATAAAGGTTATAACTTGAAATGGATTTTTGCACAAATATTCACGATATTTTTGAAAAAATCCTCTTTATAATATATTATTCCATATGTGTGTATATATTAGGGTGGCGCAAAAAAACTGACTATTTTTTTTTGAATCTCGAATGAAAAAATGTTAGTTTTTGATGTTTTAAGAGCCCTCTCCAAAGGCCAGCTCACAAAAAAAAAATTTTTAAAGGTCGCTCCAAATTTTTTAAAATTTTAAAAATCGTCGAAAATCAAATTTTTATTTTTTTCATTTTTTTTTCTCGTTACGGTATAATTTCATAGACCAAAAAAAAATTTCTGAAAGTTTCAGTTAAAAATTTTAATTTTGAAAGGTCGCTCATAATTTTTTTTAAATTTATTAGTAAATAACTTTAGATTTTATCGAGCGACCTTTTAATATTAAAATTAAAATTCCAGCCATTTTTTTCCCCTTTATTTAGTACAATAATCTATAAAAATACACCACGAGATGAACTAAAAATCAAACATAACAAAAAAAACAAAACTTTTTTCTAATTTTATAATTTTATTTAATCAACTACAACATTTTAACAGTATTTCAATGAACTTTGTTATTAATTCTGAATCTAAATTTTAAACTATAACCGATTTTAACTTTATTTAGATCGATATCATATATTGTTTATTATTTATATATATTATATATATTTATTATTTATTTATATATTTTATATTATATATTATTTATTTAAAGTCCGTATCAAATTCATTTTATTTGCATTGGGATATAACTTACGATTTTCTTCGACAACTTGTAATACTTTCTGCAGTTCATCGTCATTTTTTACAAATTGTAGATACTCCTGCATTAATGAAATACCACGCTCAGCTGTGTCATTAACTATATGTAATGTACGAACTATATTCAAACTCCTTAAGTAGGACTGGACAGATAAAAATACATCCAAACTCGGAACAAAAAAAAGGGCGTGGACTCGAACAGGTAGTTTCCTCAATTTAAGGGAAAAACATTTCGCCATTAACTGGCAACACAGTCGAGTTAATGTCGAGGTTTTGTGTTTCGTGACAACGGTATAATTATTGGGTGAATAAATAATAAAATCAATCAGATAATTTATAGTTACTTATGAAATGATATTCCATCCTCTATTTTTTGTTTTTGGGAACAACTTTTACAGTGTTTAATAACACAAGACGGCATTTTTAGACACAAAATACTGAATCACTTGAGACGTTTAAATAGTACGACGCTTTCTCTAGCACTATAGCGAGATTGTATTCGCTTTTGTATTTGTATTCGTTTTGGTGGCCTCACTCGCATGTTCGCTGCACTCCATCTGCCCCTTGTTAATCTGAGATGCAAACCTAGAAATAACAATCATAATTTTGAATGTAATTTTGAACGTACGACATTTCGTCTGGCCCGGCGTTATGCCCGGCGTCAGTTTGTCTGTGAATAGAGGACCACGTCGCGAACAATACGTTGTCAACCATTCGAGATTTATAGTACTTTTTGTTCTTACCACTCGTGGATCCGCAAATGTGGTCAAATATAGACCACACACTGCAATATTATTAACAGGATGATGTCGATACTTATTTATGATAAAAATATTAACTTTCCTTTCAGTTTTTATACCTGGGTTCTTTAAAAAATTACATTAGTTAAAGGTCTGGGGATTTTGAACAGCAAATTGAAAATCCTCGAAAATACTTAACAATATACAGGATGGGCAAAAAATCGTGGATCAAACGAAACAGGGTGATAGTTGCGATTATTTGATATAAAAATATCTCGACGCTAGAGCTCAATCTTGATCTTCTTAGAAGTTACGATTATTTTAGTGTTTTTGACGACAACAATAAATGGTGTTTATTTGCTTCTAGGGAAAGTATCAACACTACCAAAATGCTTTTATGATAATGGGTAGATACCATGATTTATGAGTATTGGCACCTTTTTTAAAAAAAAAACCTAGTGGTCCAGTGTTGGCGTTGACCACACGAGGTCCCGGGTTCGATTCCCGGGTCGGGCACATTAAAAAAAAAAAAGTGTTTTTTCAGTTTTCTGAGAAACACAAAGTTGCCCGGGATTGGAAAGTGCCCGGTTGGCGATAGGCTTGCCACCTATCACATTTGTGGGACCCAGTATCTTCAGCTAATCGTGGGTGCACTTGTTGTACCTCTGCCTACCCCTTCGGGGATATGGGCGTGAAGATACTTTCATTAAAAATTATTTGTAACTTTAGAACCTTACTGTATAAAAATGTACTAAAAAAATTGAACTTGTATTAAAAAACTTGTCTATAATAATCCCAACTATCACCCTGTTTCGTTTGATCCACGATTTTGCCCAACCTGTATAAATATAATTTTATTAGACAAGCTCTTGTCGATGCAGCACTCGGTGCTTTATAGCGAATATCTTAGAATATTTATTTTAAGATACTCGATATAAAGCCAGTAACATTAGTTAATCTAAACAAATCTAGTAAAAAATAATTTTCAACTTTTTAAACCAATTACCTCATTGGGATCTATATTTGTCACCTAAGTTGTTTTTATATTATGAGATAGCAAATCAAAGATGTTTATGATGTGTTGCTATCCTTGTGACGAAGTCTTAATACCACAAGCATAAGGTTACCGGCTAGTTTACCCTCCAAACTGGAATATGACAGTGACAAGCTCTGACGCTATTGCAGCAGGAATAGGTAAGGCGGTACCTAGTAGCCACGATGGTAGTGACTCGCATAGTCAATCTTTCGCCTCTTACAAATTGTCTGGTAGAACGGCAGATGACCTTTTATTCAAAGGCGGTCTTTTGAAGGGGACAAACACGTAGGGTATACTTCCTATTTAGTCCCATATTAATTTGTTGAAGATCTAATTCTTCTTCTTCTTTTCTTATTTCTTCTTTCTTCTTTCGATTCTTAAGATACAGGAAATTTCAAGTCAAAAATAAATAAATAAAAACGTCTGTTGTAGACTTACCGCATTTAAATTATTTACGCCGTGACTCGCGAAACAATTTCACACACCCTCTATTCCACGCAATCCATTGATGAAACTCCAAACTATATTCACGTAACGACAACCGTAGTAATTGTACACTACAATACGCAACACTTAAAAAAACACACAACGAATCTTATAAAGTTGTCACGCTATCCAAGAATTTAGCTAAAGGTCTCTTGAATGTAACTGATACATTATTTGTAAGATTTATACGATTTTTATAAAGAACCAGAACTATATTAGAAAATATTAAGTCGCATTAAAGTATAAAGATTTATGAATGACTTGGTTGTATGAACCACCCACTCTGATTTTGAATTAACTTTATATTTATAGAAGAAAAATGATTAGAACTTTTAAATTTTTAGATCTACTATTATATAATAAATATTAGAATACTAAGATGAAACAATCTGATTTAAAAAAATGATATTGTGTGTGGTTGAAATTAAGTGTACTATTGAATTTATGACTACCATTATAAAGCTATGCGAGAGTAACATAGGCTTCTTTTTAATCCGACAATGATGATGATTTAAACTTATAAGTTTAAATCATAATTGGTTTAATTAAGTACATGATAGCAAATAATGTGTAATAGTAATAATAATAGTAATTGTGTTACCCATACCTCCGTTTGTCGGATTAAAAAGTTGCTTATGTTACTCTCGGATAGCTTTATAATGGTAATCATAAATTCAATAGTACACTTAATTTCAATCACACACAAATTCATTTTTTTTTAATCAGATTGTTTCATCTTAGTATTCAAATATTTGCTGTAGATTAGCACTTTTAAACAAACAAAAATCTCTTAAGCTTCATTACATTAGGTACACAAGATGTGTTACCACCGAGTGATAGCAATTTCATTATTTAAATGATCTTTTAACATTTACAAATGTTAAAAAATCATGTAAACGAACATTTTGATTGTTTTTATTGTCAATTACGCTTAAAAACCAGAACGGAATTGCGTAAAATTTAAAATACAGACCGATATTAATATTATTATTATAAATGCGATATTCTGTCTGTCTGTATGGCTTTTACGACTAAGCTGTTGAACTCATGTTGTTAAAATTTTGCACGGAGATAGATGAAATCCCGGGGTCAAAATCAGACTACTTTTTCTTCAAAAATCAAACCTCTGACGGGCTGTTATTGGGGAAGAAAGATTGTGTGAAAATTACATTGACGATATGTTAGTTTAATCACGGGCAAAGCAGCGCCAGTGACATGACAATCTATATTACATATTATTAATTATATATTATATATTATATTATTATTATCCATACTTTTTTTTCCGCCGTGTTGGTCCCGGCCTCCTTTGCAGAATAGGCCAACTGCCGTTCCGCCAGGCAGGTCGTAAAAGGCGACCGATTGGCTATCGAGTCACTACCATCGTGGCTACTAGGTGGTAGAGTTCTGCATTGTCTCACCCGGGTCTGGTACCACCGCCTTTCCTATTCCTGCCGCAATAGCGTCAGTGCTTGTCGCTGTCGTGTTCCGGTTTGGAGGGTAAGGTAGCCGGTAAACTTATGCATGTGGCATTAGACCTCGCCACAAGATAGCAACGCACCATTAACATCTTTGGTGTCTTTAGGCGATGGTTGACTCTTTCCACCAGGAGACCCATCTGCTTGTTTGCTATCTGATGATATAAAAAAAAACTAATATTATAAATGCGAAAGTTTGTCTGTCTGTTACGCTTTCATGCCTAAACCGCTGGACCGATTTTCATGAAATTTGGCATGGAAATAGTTGAAGAGCCGGGGTCAAACATAGGTTATTTTTTTTTCAAAAATCAATCCCTAAAGGGTTGAAATAGGGGATGAAATTTATATTAAAAATCTATCTAGACGACATGTTAATCTACTCGCGGGCGAAGCTGCGCGGGTCAGCTAGTAATATTATAAATGCGAAAGTTTGGATGTTTGGATGGATGTTTGTAACTCAATCACGCACAAAACAACTGAACGTATTTGAATGAAATTTGGCACACAGGTAGATGACGACCTGGAATAGCACACAGGCTACTTTTGATCCCGGAAAAAATTTGGTGATTCGCAAAAAAACTTTACAATGTAGCGGGCTACACGCATCAGCTTGTATAGTATAATAATATGAATGAACCAATAGGGATACCCTGTCTTAGTCTGGGCTCTTTTAAAGAAGAGACCAACCGCCGTTCTGCCAGGCAAAGTCAAAGTTGAAACATTTTACTCAAATTATCCTTTACAGGAACTTTTGATCAGTCAACGTTTCGTTTCTCTGCTACCGGATCGGAAACGCGGCCACACACTTAAAAGATCCTACGGAAGAAACTCAGCGGGCTCGTCTGTTTTGTGCATATACATTTTTTAAATTATCTATTTAAAATAATTTATTATTAATCTATATTTATATTATAAATGCGAAGGTTTGGTTGTTTGGATGGATGGATGTTTGTTAGTCAATCACGCAAAAATTACTGAATGGATTTAAAAGAAATTAGACACACATATATATGATGACCGGGAATAGTATATAGGCTACTTTTTATCCCGGAGTAATTTGTTGTCCCGCGGGATTCACCAAAAACTTTTATAATGCAGCGGGCTGCACCCTTCAGCTAGTATAATATTATAATTACTATGAGATTGGTATGAGGAACAATAATTAATACCATGCTTTATTACTAGACACTTTTACTTTTCCACTTGTACATCAATTTCACTTTACACAATTTTAATTATATCACTCGACCGGTTTCACTTTTTAAAGCATCTTCAGGATGTAATATACTTAACTGATTATTAAACTGCTTTATTATATGTATCTGCCAAATGTTCAAACATTTTATGACAACCTTTTTTTTTGATGTCATAAGATAGTAAACAAGCAGATAGGTCTCCTAATGGAAAGAGTCAACCATCGCCTGTAGACACCAAAGATGTTAATGGTGCGTTGCTATCATGTGGCGAGGTCTAATGCCATATGCATAAGTTTACCGGCTACCTTACCCTCCAAACCGGAACACGACAGCGACAAACACTGACGCTATTGCGGCAGGAATAGGTAAGGCGGTGGTACCTGACCCGGGCGAGACAATGCAGAACTCTACCACCTAGTAGCCACGATGATAGTGACTCGCATAGCCAATCGGTCGCCTTTTACAACCTGCCTGGCAGAACGGCAGTTGATCTATTCTTCAAAGGAGTTCGGAACCAACACGGGGAAAATCCTTTTTTACAGAGTTTTGATTTTAGACGTTTTTTAAATTTGTGTGTTGGCAGATCTTTAATAGCATTTGGAAATTTATTGTAAAACCGTATTGACTGCCCCATAAAACTTACTTATTCTGTGGAGACGTGATATATGCAGAGCAAATTTGTTTTTATTTCTTGTAGTTAAATTATATACATCATATACATCACAATTTTTCATAAATGAAGAAATATTTTTACGAACATACATCAAGTTTTCAAATATAAAGTGCGATGATACGGTTAAAATATTAATTTCTTTCAATTTTTCTCTTAGGGAAACTCTTGGGCTGAGATTGTAAATAGCTCTTATAGCTCTTTTTTGTAATACAAAAATTGTATTTATATCAGCAGACTTTCCCCAGAGAAGGTCATAAAACGTGACGGATTGGTTGGTACGTGTCACTACTATCGTTACTACTGAATGGAAGCGTACGTCTCGCCCGGTTATTAGATCCACCGTCCTACCTATTCCTGCCGCAATAGCGTTAATGCTTGTCATTGTCGTGTACCGATTTGGAGGGTAAGGTAGTCGGTAAACTGCATGCATCCCGCTACACGCATAGTAACGCGCCATTAACATCTTTGGTGTCTATAGGCAATGGTCTGTCTTTTCACCAGGAGAGCCATATGCTTGTTTCTATCTTATGATATAAAATACAAACTTTTTATTCCTACAGAAATATCCTTTTCGCTGAATCCCCGAAAACCTTAAATATCGCAGCACAAACTAACTGCATGTGATATTTTTACAGCAATGCTGATTTACTGTCAAAGTTTAAAGAGAAACATCACCACAATCGTGTCTGTCAACAGGGGTACGCCATCGCGGTTAAGTTAGGGGACAGTGCCCCTCCCACTGACCCTAACTGAGGGGCGATCGAGTGGGGACAAGCGTTAGGGTTACCGTTTAATATTATTATTTTAATCTTTCCGGGATGACATCAACCATTTAGCTTGCACTCAAAAATAGGGACTTTTGATTTCTCGATTGTACAAAAGTTTAACGGCCGGTTTACGAAACGCAAGTTAATTTTAACAAGCAATTAATCTGTGTTTATCATAATTTTTACAAGCAATTAATGATCTGTTAAATACAAATTTATTGTGTGTTAAAATTAATTTGCGTTTCGAAAAGCTGCCATGGCACTAACATTCCTAAGTATTTTTTTATATCAAGATAACAAACAGGCAGGTGGCTCTCCTGATGGAAAGATAAACCATTGCCTATAGACACCAAAGATGTCAATGCACGTTGCTATCCACGTGATGGAATGGCAATGCCACATGCATAAGTCTACTGGTTTACCTTACCCTTTAAACTGGATCACGACATTGAGAAGCATTGCCGTTATTGCAGCAAGAATAGGTATCAAATACCCGGGTAAGACGTTGCAGAATGATGAATCTATGACCTAGTAGTCACGATGGTAGTGACTCGCAAAGCCAATCGGTCGCCTTTTTCGTTCTGCCTGGCAGAACGGCAGTTGGTCTATTCTTCAAAGGAGCCCGGAAAAACATGGGGAAAATGGGTATTATAATTGCGAGTCGAAAAATATATTATATTCTTCATACAAAATTTCATTCTAAATGCAAAAAAAATGCAAAGCATTTAGAATGAAATTTTGTGTGATGTGATGTGTGGTGTGTAATGAAATGACTAAACTTTGGAGCCGTTTCGGATCTGAGTAAAAAAGTAGCCTGTGTTGCCTTTACTTACTTTACTAAAAGCCGTTTACTAGTCTGATATAAAAAAAAACAGTAGCAGTCGTGGGACTGCCGATAGAAGTGAAAACGGAACTATTAAGTTGAGAGTAATTAAAACTATATAACTATATAAAGCGTCCAACGCGCACATAATACAGTCAGAAATAGTCGATGTATTAGTGTATACGTGTACACAGGCTACTGCGCGTGCGCTAGTCTGGCTCTCCATAGCTATAGATATACTATTATCATTAGCATGTCGGTGACGCGAACCGAGGATTTTACCCTCTACCAAAACGCTCAACGCGCCTAAAGAAGTTTTCACTTCAAAAAATATTATAACTAAAAATATTTTGACGTGCGTGCTTAAATTGAAACTCAATCCTTTAAAACTAGAAAACACATCGATCACCTTATTTTGACACTGCATTTATAAGCTAAAGGGAGAACGCTTGTCTTGTGATCATGTAAGCAAAGCAAATCACTGCGTTTTGAAAGACTGAGTGCTAAGTGTGAGTTTTTCTTTTCGCATTCGATCGTGAGCGTGTTTGGAGTTTACTAGGAATTTGTATGTGATTTGTACAGCGCCACCTAGTGGTAAACGTGAGAAACCAGTTTACCACTAGGTGGCGCTGTACAAATCACATACAAATTCCTAGTAAACTCGAAACGCGCTCACGATCGAATGCGAAAAGAAAAACTCACACTTAGCACTCTGTACTGTATACTTCGGGTTTAGCTGAAGAATTACATAATTCACTGTGTGCAAACCAATACTACACATGTAGGTAAATATAGTAAATAGTACACTTATACTTTTATTTTTATTTTTTTTATTTCATAAAATAGCAAACAAACAGATGGGTCTCATGATGTAAAGATTCAACCATCGCTTATAGACATCAAAGCTATTAATGGTACGTTGCTCTTTTTGTGGCGAGGTCTAATGCTACATGCATAAGTTAACCAGCTATTCCGGTTCCGGTTCCGGGCTCCTTTAAAGAATAGACCAACTGCCGTTCTGCCAGGCAGGTCGTAAAAAGCGGCCGATTGGCTATGCGAGTCACTACCATCGTGGCTACTAGATGGTAGAGTTCTGCATTGTCTCGCCCGGGTCAGGTACCACCGCCTTACCTATTGCTGCCGCAATAGCGTCAGTGCTTGTCGCTGTCGTTTTCCGGTTTGGAGTGTAAGGTAGCCGATAAACTTATGCATGTGGCCTAAGACCTCGCCACAAGATAGCAACACACCATTAACATCTTTGATGTCTCTAGGCGATGGTTTACTCTTTTCATCAGGAGACCCATCTACTTGTTTGCTATCTTATGATATAAAAAAAATGTAAACAAGTGATAAATAGTATAATTTTAATTGTTTTTTAAAAGTGTACAGAGAAGTACTAGGTATTACGGATGTGATATGGAAGTGAGTTTCAAAGTCTTATTGCAGACACTGTAAAAGAGTGAGAAAAGAAGCTAGCATTGTGTGAAGGCATGCGTAACAGAGCAGAGACAGTAAGTCGACATGAAAGGCCAGGAGGGTGAAGAAATTGGAAATGTTTTTTTAAATAGTTCGGTGTTGAAAGATTGTAAATAATGTTATAAAGGAGACAGAGTATATGTGTATGCCTTCGCAAACGTATGGGGAGCCATTTTAATTAGGCTCTGTATTGAAAGACCCGGTCATATTTCCGTAGGCCAAAAATAAATCAAATACAACGATTTTGTATTCGCTCCAACTTATTTAATAATTCTTCAGTGGCATCAGAATAGCATGAATCTGCATAGTAATTAATCTGTCAATCAGCGGAAGTATAAGACAGAATATAAGAGATATTTTGGTCTGTAAGGGTAAAAAATTTTCAAAGGTTTGCAAACTTTCTTTAAATTTGAACTGCTTCGACTTAGTACATTTTGAGAAATTAAAAAAAGCTAAAAAATCAGTGGTTTTTTATGTCCTGTGTCTGTGACTCCCCCCCCTGCTCCCAAGTACTCCACCAAAATTTTCAATACAAATTATTTGTATAGCAAAACAATGTTTGCCGGGTCAGCTATCTTTGCTTTTAAAATTATCGTAATTTTACAATACAATTGATGTTTTATATTATACAGGAATTCTTTCACTATTAAAACTGGAATTTACTTCTTTCCCTTATAAGAAGCAGTACATATATAATCTGTACACTTGTAGCTACTTATATTCTACTTTTTTTTCAGCATTTTCACCCTTTCGGGTTTGCTGAAAGCAATATACAGTAATAAGCTCACCTTTTGTAGTTTATAATATATTTTGGCTTTGATATCGATTGTAGATCACGCCCCAAGTATTCTTTTCAAAAAATATTCAATGTACAGTTTTGACTTTCCTACGATTTTATTATATGTATAGATAAGATAATATTTTAAAAGCAAGGCAGGAATGTTGCGACCCTGTATTTTTTTTGATAGCCCGGTATTGGGTCGCGACCCGGCAAATGGGAAACGCTGTTCTATATCCATACTAATATTATAAATGCGAAAGTTTGTCTGTCTGTCTGTCCGTTACGCTTTCACGGCTAAACCACTGGACCAATTTTCATGCAATTTGGCATGGAAATTGTTAAATATCCTTACAAAGATCAACCCCTAAGAGGCTGAAATCGCGGATGAAATTTATATGAAAAACTATATAGACGTCAAGTTCAACGACTTGCAGGCGAAGCTGCGCGGGTCAGCTAGTATGTATTATAAATACGAAAGTCTGGCTAAATGTCTGTTACACAGTAGATAAACTTTCATCCGTTGAACCGATTTAGATGAAATTTGGCAAAAAGATAGATATAAACCTGGGGTAAAATACAATCTAGTTTTTCAATAATATACTCCTAAAAGGCTGAAGTAGGGTTGAATGAATAATGAAATGAAGATGATATAACATTTTTTACATTGATAATAATCTTCCAGTCCACTTGCAGGCGAAGCTGCGCGAATCAGTTAGTAATAAATAAATACCTACTATAAGACAGGGGTCTGCAACCTGCAGCTCTTTGGATATAAGCTGTGGCTCTTTAGTTCCATATGCAAAAATTATTTATTTTATAAAAAAAAACATTTCTTTTCATCGCTTTTCACCTTTCCCCGTGATACGCGTCGTCATAGTCATCAGTCCGTCGGAAGCTCTCGAATGACGAGGTTTTAATTCGCTTTCGTCGCAAACATATTTTTATCAAAAACTTTATTTCTGGAAGTACTGTTTATTGTAAACAAGAAAAAAAATTGGTGGCTCTTTAAAAACTTTGAAATTTTGTAAATTGTAATTTTTGGCTCTTCCAACTTAAAAGTTAGCCGACCCCTGCTATAAGGCTTCGTCGACAGAAATTCAGTATTGCTTTCCCATTTCCTTACACAACGGCAACTTCTGTAAACAAGTACTGAAACTAGACCTTACTTTGCTAAAGTTAGTTCAGAACTGTGGTAATCCAATCTTAACTTAGTATTCTAAATGCTATAAAAAGATAAATCAACCTGCAGGCCTACTCTTGAAAACAATATAAATCTTAAACCAATATTGATAAAAACAATAAGTTTTGAATATCGTAAAAAAACGGTACTCTTGAAACCAATAGTGCTCACATTGATTCGGTATAGAAACGACCTAATTATTGCAAATAGATGTCATCGTTACACGTCAAGCTAGTGTTAAAAGTGGAAATTTTAAGTGCCGTTTTAAATAAAATAACTAATAAAAGCAATAATGAGTAGTTCCAAAAAAAAATTCGAAATCCGTGTCGCACTGTCGCCGAATCCAATAATTGAATATATTTATCCAGAGTACGAAAAACTTCAAAATTCATAAATATTCATTTAAAATTGAAATCGGTTTTCAAGAGTAGCCCTACTGATCGACTTATAATTACAATCTAAATTAATATTATAAAGAGGAAAGATTTGATTTTTTGTGTGTTTGTTAGATTATTGCTACAATTTAACAAAAACTACTCGACGACTACAGATTCCTTCACCTTTAGAAAGCTTCACTATCTAGAAGTTACATACGCTACTTTTTTACTCTTCTGAGCAAAGGAAAATTATGATTTTTAGTCACGCGAACGAAGTATATATAAAATTCTCGTAGTTACCATACTCCTCCGAAACGGCTTGACTGATTTTTATGAAATTTTATATACATATTCAGTAGGTCTGAGAATCGGCTACTCTATATTTTCATACCCCTTAATCCACCACTAACATTTTTTTTTAAATTTTAGGACAAAATTTATTTTTTTATGATTCTGCTTTGAAAAATACATACAACCCTAAATTTTTACCCTTATACCATCAACCCCTATTTTTTAATTCAATAATTTATGTGGCAAAACAACGTTTACCGGGTCAGCTAGTTAACTGTAAAACCATACTTTTATTGTGTCATGTTTTAAAACCGTTTAACCTCCAGATTACGTTACTCATAAAAACACGAGATTGGAGTCTGGTTATATGGTATCATAGGACCGTTTTCCTTCAATGAACAGGTAAAGTTGTCAGTACCAGTCATTATGATCCTAAAAGGGTTATACCTAACTTCTCGCAGTCAGATTCAAGTTTTAAAGCGAAACGTCTTTAAAATAACACCGGAACGTACAGATACAGATCAGAAGTTTTTATAATTGGTGAATCTGTGGTGCAGATATATCCATCGTCGGCGATAAATAAGATAAATGCTCATAGTATAAAAAAACCCTATTCTTAGTCCACATTATTGCGATAGGAAACTATGGAATCTTACACTGCGCGCAGCCTGACACGCATTGGCCAATTTTTCATTTTAGGTTTATTTTTTCCTGTAAATTATTTCACACTGTGTACCTACCTATAATAAAATGTACATAAATAAAAATAAATCGCCAATATGTTTGTACATTCATAACTTAAAATAAATGCACCAATTTAGATATTTTTTTGTTGTTGTTATTGTTAGTATAAGTGTAGGTATATAAGTTTTGGTATTCCATATAATATTGTATAATAAAACAGTCTGTAAATACTATAACTTACACGTAAAACTTATATTTTATGTCTTAGATCGCAGTCTATAAACAATAATAGCACATATTACAAATCCTATATCGGACCATGAAACTGTATTGTAACTTGGAGGCAACACTTTTAATGCCTACATGAAACACAACTTTTAATACTGCTGTCATCTTCTGATGTCTTACCTTCTCTTTCTAACATAGCTCAATAAAAAGAGATGGCGAGACCTCATAGACAGAGATACAACGTAGGTAGGTATATGTTTTAAGTGATTAATCCGAGTGCTAGCTCCACCTTATTATTATATTGGATGTCAAAAGTTCGTCAAGAGCATGAATCTATGGTCAAGAGTTTCTACCGTTTTAAACAAAATAACGAATAAAATCAATAATGAGTAGTTCCAAAAAATTTCGAAATCCATGTGGCGCTGTCGCCGAATCCAATAATTAACTATGATCAGAGACCCAGAGTACGAAATATTTTAAAATTTATTAATTACTAGCTGACCCGCGCAGCTTCGCCCCCGAGTATATTAATAAGTCGTCCAAATAGCTTTTAATAAAAATTTCATCCCCTATTTCAGCCCTCCAGGGACTGATTTTTGAAAAAAAAATTAGCGTATGTTTGACCCCCGATCTTCAATTATATCCATGTCAAATTTCATGAAAATCGATCCAGCGGTTTAGCCGTGAAAGCGTAACAGACAGACAGACAGACTTTTGCATTCATAATATTAGTACGGATTGAATTAAAACGTTAATCGGATTTCAAGAGTAGCCTTGCATGTTTGTGTAAAAGAAAATGTTAAGAAATTGTGCAGGAAAGTTTTTAAAATCTAACCCGTGCGATGTCGGGGCGGGCAGTTAGCATTAAATAAATAACAGATAACTAAATCGTTTCCCTAGCAAGATAACATTGAAAGCGAGAGAAATTGTAACAGAAACATTGTCAACATCTTACAATGGCACAAACCCATGTCTAACCCTGTTCACGCTTCACTGATATTCCGCAATACATATCCACAACCCGACAAGGTGCGAATCAAGCGCCGACAAACAAACAAACAGAGGTGTCAAAGATACCGCGCTCCGCCCATGCGGCACTTCAAAAGTGCGTTTACCGACGCGTAGATCTTGATATTTCTAAATGACCGCCCCGTTGGTCGAGTGGTTAGCGAACCTAATCACGAATCGATGAGGCTCGAATTCGATTTACGACAGTGACAAACATTTGTGTGATGAGCCCAGATGTTTGTATTTATGGGTTTAGTTTAATAAGTACGTAACAGTATTTATATATTATGTATTTCTATGTATTCGTATCATTGGCTAACCCATAAACACAAGTAAATAATTTACTTACTTTGGGATTAGATCAATTTTTTTTATAGAATAGGGGGCAAACGAGCAAGAGGTGCGCCTGATGGTAAGTGATCACCGCCCATGGACATCCGCAATACCAAAGGTCTTGCAGTTGCGTTGCCGGCCTTTTAAGAATGAGTAATCTCTTTTTTTGAAGGTCCCTATGTCGTATCCGTTCGGAATCACCCTGCCGGTAATTGATTCCACAATTCAATTTGTTTAGTTCGTCCACAGTATTATTATTATTATTATTATACGAACAAAGGCTACTAACTTGTGTTATTATATTACTAACACCCATAACACAAGTAAATAACTTGCTTAATTTGAGGTTAGTTCGATTCGTGTAATTCATCCAGATATATAACAAAAAATAAACGAAAAATACTTGTATACGAGAGCAAGATTGTTTAGGTAAGTCTACGAATCTGAGTCGTCATTTTTTTAATATCACAAGGTAGAAAACAAGCAGATGGGTCTCTTGATGGAAAAAAATAACCATAGCCTATAGACACCAGAGATGTTAATGGCGCGGGCGTGTTGCTTGCTATTCGTATGGTAAAATAGTAATTCGAATCGAAACACGACAGTGACAAACATTGACGATATTATAGCAGGAATAAATAAGGCGGTGGTACCGATAATCCGGACGAGACGTTTCTGAACTCTACCGTCTAGTAGCCACGATAGTAGTGACACGTGTATCCAATCTTCGCCTTTTACGAACTGCTTGACAGATTGACAGGTGGTCTATTCTTAAACAGGATTTTTGTAATAAATGTGAGTTAAAAACTCGAACATTAAACAAAGGTCGAACATTAAGCAAATAAGTCACGGAGTTACCGAGAAATAGGAATTGTAAATGGATACAAAAATCCAATATTAAAATATGCTATCGCATGGATGTAACATTTTTTAAGATTGAGATATCATTACGTAAATAAACTCGAAAATTAGCAGAAATTTAAAAATATTTTTTTATATACATATGTCATATAGGTATGGTCACCTCTGTGAACAGAACATTTTTCTAACTAGGATTTTGGTTTTGGTTGTTAATTGTTACTTGTTAGTAACTGTAAATACCCTGAGGATGCTTGTGTAAGTCAAACAGGTTGGAAATTAAATATAATTACCTTACTGTGAAATGAATTTTATATAAAAACAACGCTACCCGTGTGCAACACGTGCAGAATCCTTAGCATTTGTTGTGACGGTCAAAACACCCTATCTTAAAAAATATGTTAAGATTTTCCCCCAGATTTTCTTAGGGTGTAGCACCATAAGGCGAGGCACCAGCGGCAAACGGAAAAAACTGGTTTGCTTAATCACATTTTTATGTATTGATTGTTAAATAACGGTTTTACAAAAATTACACGATATACCTGAAGATATTATCTAAGGAATGTACTAACTCATTACATGATAGAATGTACTTTACTCGATCATATAAAATTCCGAACAGGCTCGAATTTATAGAACTCGATCATATAAAAAAAATCTCTAACACAAGTAATTTGTTCATAATATTTCTTATTTTCCACATAATTTTTATATAATGATATGTAGTTTTAAATACTAAAAAGATTGTACTAAATTTTGGTTTTCAGCTGAAATCATATATTTATTTATCCGAATACTAAACCGTTTCCCAGTGGTTTCAGAACATACCGCGCCGCCCACTTTTTATAGAAATGGTGCGCGTTAAAAGACCTCGCCTTAAAAGTAGTTTAAGTACAGCGTACTATTATTAGGGCGAGCGAAGCGAGCCCTACACTAGGTCACTTTCTATGCACTTTTGTGGTACATTTTACTGAAAAAGTATCGCACTTTTAGGTTTGAGCTTCGACGTGGTAGTTTGAATTCATGTCTAGATATGTTATCTACCATAAAAATACTATTTTATAAACATTTAAAAATTAGAAGATACAAATTGTATTAGAATCTTATTACTATATATTATAATATAATAGTATATATATCTGTTATGGATACCCTACTCTATCTTTAAATGTTATCCTTATCAACAAAGGTTGTCTGGTAGAGATCGCTCTTTTGGCGATAAGACCGCCTTTGTGTACTACGAGTATAGTAATTAATTATACTAAAAATGTATTTTTAAATTCTAAGTTTGTGCACAATAAAGAGTTTCATTCATTCATTCATACTACTAACGCCATCTGTTATAAAACTAACGAGCTAAAATTTTTAAACTTATTAAGAAATTACTTCACAAAATGTTTATATTTGACTGGCGGCGCACGGGCATCGTGCCCTTGTATAAAGGCAAGAGTTCACGTATATACTACAATAGCTATAGGGCCATCAGTTTGATCAGCTTGGCAATCTGACGACGTCTTTGATGCGAATATAATGTTTGGGCGATAGAATACGCTGGATTTTTTAGGTTAGATAATTATAAATAAAGTCCATACATTAAAAGATGTAATTCTCATAAAAATACTTTTCTAACAATATTACTAGATATAATATGACTATGCGAGCCCTTACAAAGCTCTGCTTTTTGCTAGTAATATATTCTATGGTACAGCTCTAAGTTACTGAATTATTAACCAATCAAAAATGTTGATACAGGTTCATTAGCCTGATTTTGATTTCAATTTGTTTATGATATTTCAATTGTCTGTACTTTTTCGGACTAACTCTAATGTAACTAATAAGTGACATTCCTATATTTATGCTAACCCCAAAGTAGAAAAGTCGAAATGATGTTTTAATTCATACAACAATAAACACGACGTAGTCTAAAGCCGCCGACGGTGTTAGCCAAACAAAAATTGGCCACAGTATCAATTCAGATGTGCTATTCTTGTTTTTTTAAACAATCTAAATGTGACATTTGCGATAAACGCTATGGAATAGGCGGGGCCATTATTCTGCCGGACACTTCAAAGTATGGCGGCACCTTTCGTAAGTCATTGACAAAGAGGATGATACGTTAAAGTTACGCACTCGTTATGAATGGCATGTTCTATAAATCGATTTTGAAATTTTGACTCAAAGGCAGAGAAATATATTTTTATATTACAGAATAGCAAACACGCAAAATGATGGAAAAAGACCAATTAAGACTATCCACGCCACATACAACACTACTAATAGACGGTGTTGGGCGGGAAATGTGTCGCTGTTTATATGAGCAAATGTATGTAAGTTTCAAACGCTTGTAGATATACTATATCGTAAAAAATAGAAATATTATGCTATTTTGTGGTGTCGAATAAAAACTTTAGGTTTAAAAAATACCTCTAGAGTGATTTTTATTTAATTGGTAAGTAGCTAATTCTGTATTTCGGGGTGTAAATGCAAGCGACATGGACAATCTAAGAAATGCCTTGAAATGCTTATTCAGTATAACCTGTGGTCCACGCCTATACGTGCCCCTTATCTACAATAGCTAGGCCTTATCGGTCCTTAAAAAATGACAAACATATTATCGTGTCGCGATCCGAAACGTAAACGTTGTCGTCTAAATCTAAATTTTCTAACAGCCTTACCGTTCATGTTCTAGCAATATTTTTTAGCTCCGTTTCTGGTAAAGTCTATTTGGTAAACTCAAGACGCAATTGCTGTTTCTTAGAAACAAGTAAGCAATTTGTTTAATTTAATTCTAAGGAATTCTAACGTAAGAGATTTGGCTCGTAGATATGTAGGTATTCTATATTAATATATTATCGCATTATCACAGATGTGCTTTTAAGGTACTTTCTCTACAATATCATGCTGAGATCACAATTAAAACATCAACAATTCGACACACCGCAGTGCCCCGTCACACAATTTACCAAAGTCAAATATTCAATTACTTTTAAACCTGCCAACATATATTTTCATTCAAAAAATCCTTTTTACTTAAAAATTAAACTATATGTCATGGAAATAAAGTATATAAATATTTTATACACTGTAATAATAGGATCGAGTACTTAGTATAGATGACAATGTTGAAAAGATCATGAGTGCATTAGCTATTGTGGTTTTTGCGAACATTGTTGTATTGAATGACATAAGTCAACGGCTTTAAAAGGAAAACAAATTTAAGGTGAACATAAAAAACATCTTTAAGTGTAAGAAATAAGAGTGTTAAAATCGCATTTCTAAATTTGTAAGTAAACAATAAAACTGAATGGTCTTTTTTGTGCTGCGATCGCTAAATTGGGTTAGGATTTTTTAACGCATTATGTCGGCTTAAATATTTGTCACCTCGATTCGAGAGGTTCTAAATGTTTATAGTTATTCATCGTAAGCGGATTACTTAGTGTGTGTTATTGTGTTACCAACTGATTGACAGGACAAGCTAAGTTTTTGGTTCATGAACGGGAAATCCCGTTAAGGCACCCACAAAAAACCCGTTACAAAATATCGTGCCAGCTTTTTTTGAACAAAGTTAAGAAAAATTTAATTTCGTTAAATTAAAAATTGGAATCAAAAAAAAATCTCTAAATGACCCTTGAAATAAAACTTCTTTAGGTCCGAATTGAGAGTAATTCAGATTTTTTTTGTAAGAAATAATGCTTGACGTTGTTTCCGCTATTTAAAAATAGAATGGCATGTAGCTAATATATTTTATACCAAGCTTATATTGACATGAGCTGTAAATCAGCCTTCACCTTTATTTTTAACAATACTGTCTAAATATTAATACGTGAAGCAAACCTTTAAACCCCTTTTCACAATTTCACAATTAAAGTTTTCTTTTAGAACTGAAGAATTTAGTTTTTAGTAAAACATTAAATAAAAAAATAAACATGCCTATCACACAATATATTCAGGTGAGATACATGATAAAATATACGCACATGTATACTTTTTTCTATCATAAGATAGCAAACAGTAGATGGCTCTCCTGATGGATAGAGCAACCATCACCTATAGACACCAAAGATGATAATGGTACGTTGTTCCCCATATGGTAGAATGGCAATGCTACATGCATAAGTCTATCGGCTTCCTCACCCCCCAAATCCGGGCGAGACGTTGCGGAACGCTATCGCCTAGTAGTCACAGTATTAGTGACACGTATAGCCAATCGGTCGCCTTCTACTGCCAGCAAGAATGGCATCTATTCTTCAAAGGAGCCCGGACCAACAGGTCGTAAAAGTATAATATACTATTATATACTTTTATCCTCTGTTATGTGTAGTATACGGTATGTAAAGAAAACCCTGTCCGATCCGAAAGAGACATATAGGTTGGTTAAAGACATAACTGAATTAATATTTAAATGACTGAATTTATGAAAATAAAAAAATATCGTTTTTTAAATTCGTATATTTACTTATATTTCCCTAGAGTTAAGCAAATATTTTAAAAATGACTACACCTTGTCGCTGTTTGTTTCATTGTTTCGCTTTGGCGGCTTTGGCATAAACATCATGCGTAGGCGCGCTATTTGTTTTTCGGGTTTTTACAAAGGATTTTTTAAACGCGCCTCACACGCGCCGCGTGTTCTTTGGTAGCATCCGACTTGCGTGGCATTAAGTGGCTCAAAGAATAATAGAATTTACTTATTTGTAGGTGTTATCATACTTAATGTATGAAAATACCATTTAAGATTTTTTTTATTGGAATAACTCATTAATTAATATCCATAAAATAATTACACATAATATGTAACCGTATTGTGGTACCAAATAACATCTTTAAATATCCGACAGGGTTTTCTTTACACACCGTATATACAGTATTTTCTTCACGGATAAATTTTGATAAACGGTCTGTTATTAAACTTAAAAAGGATTTTTTTGTTTAGTCAATGGTCGAATTTCGACCACAAGGCAATGATTAATCTATTTAATTCAAATATTTAACCATTTCAAACCAACAGAATACAAACAGTACAAGACTTTACTGCAACTTTTTACTTGTAATTACCAAAAAGATTTTTCCTAGTATTTTTCCACTTATTTATAATTGATAAAAAAATGAATGAATATTATTTTAGAGGTGAAATTAGTCTTATACGATTAAACTATCACTTGTACAATAATTTCACTTTATGATTTTATTTTATAGTATAATTAATATTTAATTAATCAGAAATCAGAAATCAGAAGAACTTTATTCAATAAAACTTTTTACAAGATATTTTGACACGCCAACATTTTTTAAAACTACTGCCGGATCGGAAACGCGGCCACACACACATTATCTATATATACATACTAGCTGACCCGGCAAACGTTGTTTTGCCATATAAATTATTTAATTAAAAAATAAGTGTTGATGATAGAAGGATAAAAATTTAGGTTTGTATGTATTTTTCAATGCTGAATCATAAAAAAATAAAAATAAAAAAAATTGTTCATAAAATAAAAAAAAATATTTTTAGGGGTGGACAACCCTTATCACTTAGGGGTATTAAAAATAGATAGTAGCCGATTCTCAGACCTACTGAATATGCATACGAAATTTCATCAATATCGGTCCAAGCCCTTTCGGAGGAGTACGGGAACGAACATTGTGAAACGAGAATTTTATATATATATATTTTTTTTTTTTTATATCATAAGATAGCAAACAAGCAGATGGGTCTCCTGATGGAAAGAGTCAACCATCGCCTATAGACACCAAAGATGTTAATGGTGCGTTGCTATCTTGTGGCGAGGTCTAATGCCACATGCATAAGTTCACCGGCTACCTTACCCTCCAAACCGGAACACGACAGCGACAAGCACTGACGCTATTGCGGCAGGAATAGGTAAGGCGGTGGTACCAGACCCGGGCGAGACAATGCAGAACTCTACCACCTAGTAGCCACGATGGTAGTGACTCGATAGCCAATCGGTCGCCTTTTACGACCTGCCTGGCAGAACGGCAGTTGGCCTATTCTACAAAGGAGGCCGGGACCAACACGGATATATATTTAAGATAGTAAAATCGTAGGAAAGTCAATGTATGTCCGGGGTAAGCCCAAAAAGTACCGCATGGATTTACTTCAAATTTTGCATGAATATTACTAATAGGTCGGGTCAACATATAGGCTACATATTATCACGCTATCGCCTACGGGGGAGGAGCTGTGCGGAGTAAACGAAGTCCGCGCGGACGTAGTCGCGGGCAAAAGCTAGTATTAACTAAAGTAATTAAGAATATTTTTCGTTAATATATATTGAATATATTAACATCCTGAAGATGCTTAAAAAGCGAAACCGGTTGAGTGATTTGTTAAAAATAAAGTCACAAAGTGAAATTATTGTACAAGTGATAATTTAAACGTATAATAAATTAGCTGTGCCCGCGACTTCGTTCGCGTGGAAAAAATTCTAAAATAAAAACCCGCATAGTTCACGTTCCCGTTGGATTTCCGGGATAAGAACTATCCTATGTCCTTTCTTGGGTCTCAAACTATATTTGTACCAAATTTTATCCAAATCGGTTCAGTGGTTTGGCCGTGAAAGCGTAACAGACAGACAGCGTTACTTTCGCATTTATAATATTAGTATGGATAACGGAATTTCACCAAGTGCCGACGATGGAAAGTATAGAATATAGTGAAATTAGTAATTTCGTTTAAAATTGAAAACTCACTTTATTTCAGAAATTCGATTGAAAAATTATAAGAGACTAGCTGTTGCCAGCGACTTCGTCCACGCGTTTACCTCCCCGCTAGGCGATAGCGTGATAATATGTAACCTATATGTTGACCCGACCTGTTAGTAATATTCATGCAAAATTTGAAGTAAATCCATGCTGTACTTTTTGAGTTTACCCCGGACATACATACAGATAAATAGACAAACAGACAAAGAGTCTAAAAACTATATTTTTAGCTTCGATATCGATTGTAGATCACGCCCCAAGTATTCTTTTAAAAAATATTCAATGTACAGTTTTGACTTTCCTACGATTTTATTATATGTATAGATATAAGTTATAAGCATACTATTATGAATTTATGATTTACAAGCACCTAAACACGAGCGAAACGCGACAGCTGAGACCGCGAGCCGCGATGTGATATTGATGGGTAAAGACTATAATGAACAACAATCGGCAACACCACAATGGGGCAGTGACGCGGAAAAGGCGGCTGTGTGACCACGCACGTGTTGACAAAGATCTTTGGAAGCTACATAACACAATCAATTTTTCTTAACCTCTTGTACTGTTTCAAAATTGCAGTGAATAACAAATATCCGACTCGAAAGAGGCATATATTTTTTTATTTTTTTTTTATTTTCATAGGTAGACTTAACGCCCAGCATTCTCTGCCAGTCAACCTCAAAAAATATAGAGCAGACACAAGAGTGCATATAGAGAAAGAAAAACCAGTATTTTTTAAATATTGATTTTTCTCGCCGTGTTGGTCCCGGCCTCCTTTGCAGAATAGGCCAACTGCCGTTCTGCCAGGCAGGACGTAAAAGGCGACCGATTGGCTATCAAGTCACTACCATCGTGGCTACTAGGTGGTAGAGTTCTGCATTGTCTCGCCCGGGTCTTGTACCACCGCCTAACCTATTCCTGCCGCAATAGCGTCAGTGCTTGTCGCTGTTGTGTTCCGGTTTGGAGGGCAAGGTAGCCGGTAAAGTTATGCATGTGGCATTAGACCTCGCCACAAGATAGCAACGCACCATTAACATTTTTGGTGTCTATAGGCGATGGTTGACTCTTACCATCAGGAGACCCATCTGCTTGTTTGCTATCTTATGATATAAAAAAAAAATGGGGTTAACGTCAGTTTAGAGTCAGGAGGCTTACCTGTATGCAGTAATGGATTTACCCATAGGCCCGCAAGGTCCGTTTTAGGGCGGCATAATTGTAGGGGCGGCAGTTTTAACTCCTTTCTCAATTCCTTGACTTTGGATTGCTTAGCAATACGAATCCAAAAATCGAACATATGAAATTTTTTTCGAACAAAGTAGTGAAAAACTATATTATTCCGGGTATAATAGGCTACTTTTTTCGGATTAAACAAAAAGAAGTGGTTTTTGGGCACGCGAACGAACTCGCGGACAGCAGCTAGTATTTCGTAAATCATAAATCAACCAATAATCCTCCTAATATAAATGCGAAAGTTTTTATGCATTGATGGAGGGATGTTTCTTACTCTTTCACTCAAAAACAGCTGAACCGATTTAGATGCAATTTAGCACATATATAAATGATGACCTGGAATAGCACATAGGATACTTTTATCCCGGAAAAATTAGTTGTTCCCATGGGGTCCACCAAAAACTTTTAGAGATGCAGTGAGCTGCAGGGCGCAGTTAGTAAATTAGAAGGCATGTTATTTCATAAAATTATGTACAGTAATAACTCGACTTACGCTACCCTAACTTACGTGAACATGATATAATATTTGGGAAGTGTTTTCAAAAGTAAATTATTTTTATTTATACTTAATTGAGATAAAAACTATCCCATCTTCTAAATTGGACCAAACGGTAGATATCGACAAAATTTCATTGAAATCGGTCCAGCGGTTTAAGAATCCATAGCAGACAAACAACGCGACAATTTATATATGAATGTATTAAGATTTTCTTTATTGCATAAAATAGCAACCAAGCAAATAATTCTCCTGTTATTGAGAGGAAACCATCATCTACAGACATCAGGCGAGATCGTGGTCAAGCGCTTCCCTATGGACACTAAAAAAAGATGCTGGTGGTGAGTTTGTTTATAAAAAAGGGGGCAAACGAGGAGCTACACCTAATGACAAATGATCGCTATGGATATCCGCAATACCTACTAAAGATCTTGCTGTTACGTTGCCGGCCTTTTAATAAGAATGAATAAGCACTTTTCTTGAAGGTCCCGAAGTCGTAACCGTTCGGAAATATTAATGCCGGTAATTGATTCCATAACAGAGTAGTGGGAGACAGAAAGTGTCGAGAAAAACGCACATCTGTAGACTTCCAGACATCGAGATGGTGAGGATGGAAGTTGATATCCTATTGTGGCGGGATTGGAATGCCCCATGAATAATTTTACCAGTTATATTGCTCCCTAAGTCAAAACATGACAGCGATAAGTACCGACGTTATTGTGATAATAGGCAAAGCTGTGACACTCATAGATTACTTATGGTGATACCAGACCAGGTCGATACAGGACCAGATGTTGCGGAAATCTACCATCAAATAATAGTTTTATGATGACTTGTCCGCAAACGTTTAATATATTCCTGTCGATTGTCGCTATAATGCATGTGCATGTTGTTATTTTTAAGAATGGAAGATAATGCAAGCTGGTAAACTTATGCTTATGGAATTAAATCTCACCTTTTTCCTAAATATAAATAATTTTATTGTTTAATAAATAAATAAATAATAAATCTCCATCCCGGGTAATAAATATCTTTGTTGTGTATATCGTGGCCTAATGGTTGATCATTTAATGAAGTGCATTTTATGATGTGGACAACTAAAACTAACTAGATCGGTAGACGTATCATCTAAGGTCTGCAATTCGCCAGCGATCAGCGATGACTCGTAAACGTAATGAAAAAATCATCAAAAACGTCGCCAATTGCTTGCTGGTCACTAGATGTACTTTTTGCAATGTCACAGCATGAAAACTAATCAAGCGGCAAGACTACCACTAATGTACAAGGCTGTTATGTGTCTTGCAATAACTAAACAATCACGATAATTTCGCATTGCGAGTTACGTGATCACCCCGCCGTATATCATTATCGTTTCACGATTCTATCATTCATGATTGGCCATATTGTGAAAATATGATCTCCATAAAAATCCAGAATAATATGTTAGTTATTTATTTATTGTTTTTTAATTACGAAAGACATATGTTATTAAACGTAGAAACTTTAGGAAATAAAAAAGTTTTTTTAACATAACGCTTCTAGCGCTTCTATCGGTAGTCAATGTAACTATTTTACGATATTATCAAATTTTGATTATTTCATGAGGTAGTCACACGTTTAGTTAACGATATCGACTAACGATTTCTTGTTATTGATAGTAGTAAGGCACATAATGATGTAGCTAATGGATAGAGAAAATAACCATGAAATGCCACCATTTCATGAAATTATCGAGCATTTTATGATGTGGGTAATTCTACGATCAGCAGGCTTAGGATAAGCACCACGAGATATATATCGATCGAGAAAGTGACGTTTGCTTGACATTTATTAGTATCTCGATGGACGTTATTAAGCATGCCACGATAAACATTTAAAACGTTATAGATAAATTAAACAAAAAGTTTACTCGAATAGAGAAATAAATGTTGTCACTAGAAGACATAGATATTATACTAATTCTGATTTTTAAGATACACCTTTGGTGCATTTAACTTGTGTTAATCATTATGAGCTTTTGTTTACATTTATAACTTCCTGTCATCATTTCTCTTCTTTGTCAGAGTCGAAGGAAATATAACCAAAGCCTAGTGTAGCCGTACCTATTTACAATTGTAATTAAAGATATTTTACAGGTTTTTGAATTATTCTCTCTTTTTAGTTTTGACCATCAAAACTAGTTTTTTATTCTATAAAACTGAAACAATGAATTATGATTCATAAGATGTTTTAATGTAAAGGGCAATTAAGATGCCAGCGTGTATTTATTTCTGGGTGTATAACTGCGTAACTAATTATGCGTAAAAGTGCGTAACAATTATTATTAACAAGCTATTTTTTTCCACTATAATTATTCCTTTCAATTATAATTCTAACATTATTGAGTAAATTAACATCTTCTTTGAGACTAATCAATCAACATTTTTGATTAATTTTTTTGATGAGAAACTTCCATAGAATTGTTGTGATTTGACAATGACACGAAAATGCATTACGATAAACAAACATAAATATATAGTATTATGCCAACTAGAAAATAAGATAGAACAGAATACAATTCACAGTATTTTATGTTACAAATAATGTTATCTATTAATAGCTCCAAAAATCAGCCAGATGCAAGCAATCCAACCTAAGACTTACTGTTAGACCGTGGTCTCCAAGAACAAACTGAATTTTTGTGAACAGCTTCGTTTTGACGAGACAACCATATTTTCTATCTTTAAAAAATCTCGAATCGGGTAACTAATAAAGATCGATAAAATAGGGAAACTTTAGAGTGTCAGACTAAGAAAAGTTTTCACTTTACGTGTATGACAAAGTTACCGTTGAATTACAATAATAATTAACAAGCTGTTGTGAGAAAATTAGGTTATTTTTAAATTGATTAATATCAATTTAAAAATCTCATAAGTGGGATTCTCAGAAAAATCATCAAATATGTAGGACAAAAGTTTCATCGTAGTTTTCATAATATAATCAAGCGATTAAAGTCGAAAAATAATTATTGTTATTAATAAATATTTATTATTTACCGAACCAAATATCTTCTCAGCATTAACTTTATTAGTTACCCGATTCGAGATTTTTCGAAAATAGAAAAGACGGTTGTCTCGTCAAAATGAAGCTTTTCACAAATATTCAGCTTATTGTTAATCAAAAAAAAGTTAGTTTTTGGGACCACGGTCTGTGATTTACATCTCAAGAACGAAAAACATTTTTCTTCCACTTTTCAGTTTATCTCTCTTTGATTCAAAGACTTACTCAAAGAGTATATATTTTATTTTATTTTGTCTTCTTACATTTACTTCTAACGAAAAAACGAGTGTGAGCTACACTCGATTTTTTTGTTATTTTTGATTGATTAATATTTTGATTATTATAATATGTTTTTATGTATTATTTTTCCTGAGTATATGTTATTAATAGTAACATTAAATAATACAAAATAAGTACCAGCTTTAAATTAATCTTTTATTTTACATTTAGTTTTCTACTGAATTTTGTAGAAAACCTTGTAAGTAGTTGTAATTTTGAATAGAGTTGGTAACACTGAGTAACACGAGAATTCGTAGAATTATTTTCTCTATACGAAAAATTAAAAGTTTATTTACATTACGTCAAAAAGTATTGTACTTTAACTAATTTGTATTTTGTAATTAATTATAAATTAATTAATTATCTAACCATTACGTACAAGGAATTATTGATTTATACTGTTTGGTTCTCACATCTCTAAAATCATCATCATTCTTCCGATTCTAGTACAAAATTAAATTGTGTTAGGTATGTGAAATGGGAACACAAAATAAAACGTAAGTAGTGTACTTCTTTATACTTATATTTTTTAAAAGCCTATATAGGTTATTAAAAATAATTATGATTTTCTTTTCAGGATAAGAAGTAATAAGCATAAATTAACTTTGTCACCATGGTGGATTCATGGACTAGACTTGTAGCACCAAAGATTAAAGTCTTTAATATTGGGAAAGCATAATATAACACCATATATTCTACAAATATTTCATACATTATAGTTTCTAGAGGAAGAAAGAAAAACAATGGAACACTGTGTAAGTATTTATTTACATACATATCTCCATGACAAATCATCTAACAAGGTAGACTGAAAGAATCAAATTTTAAACATATTTTAATATATTTCTTTCATTGTAAAAATTGTGGTTTTTTACAAAATTAATATCATAAATTCAAGATTATATCAAAAATTTGATTCTTGTAAAAAAATCCTGAATAATATGAGAAGCTTTCTCTGGAGAATAGTGTAGGCTTCTTTCACTCCCTTTTATAAATGTAACCAATTGTTTTTCGACCCCATTATATAATTTACAATGCAAATCTATATAACACTACACAAAATGCAACATGCAAGACTGGAGTCATAAGTCCTCTGAGTTAACTGACAAAAAAATATATTAAGTAAACATATATAACAACATTTTGATAAGATATATTTGTTTACAGGTTGACTAAATAGCGAGTAATGGAAATAGAATAAAGAAGCCTTTCTATTTATTACATTTTTTGAAATTGTTGATTAAGAAGATTTATAAGTTAATGCTGAATATTATATTTTTCTTGCTGTTTTTAATGGTTGTGCTAGATTGAAAAATAAATTTTAATTTGTAGAAAACAATTAAGTTTATAACATGATAGTCTTAATGTACCTAATATGTGTAATTTTTAAAATTTAAATTAATAGAAAGTTAATGTTACCTTAGGAAAAAATATTTTACTTGTTGATTTTTTATTTTCAAGTGAAATTCCATACTACTCATACTATATAGTAAACTAATTTTTGATATTGAATTTTCATTACTGATTAATTATGCGAGATAACAAGAGATATTTAAATTGTAGAAAACATTTAAATTTAAAATATAATAGCTTTAATATAGTGCGTGTAATCTTCTATAAGTTTGTTACATTAGTGAAAATTCAAAGATACATGTTAATAAATTTAAGTCATAAGTTGATAAATTGTGAAAATTATTTATCTATTCTGAGAAGTACAAACATTAATAATAATTGTTAGTTTAGTAATGTAGATGTGTTTGTATATTTTTTAAAACTCAAATTTAATTTTCTTTACAAGACTGCTTCATATTGCACACTTTTTATAATTATTCATTTTGTATTTTGTGTGATTTATTCATTTTGTAACTTTATTAAAGAAAATAAAAATTATTTCTCAAGACTTTTCCATATAGTAAAATCTATGTTTGGCATTAAAACATTAAATACTATGAATGGTGTGTCATTAAACTTATACTTTAAATTAGACATTGATGACTATAGGTTTCATTTTTATTATATAAAATTATTTAATACTTAGATAGAAGGTTTGCCTAGAGTATATATTTTTTTAAATAAATCTTATACAACACTAAAGTATTTTATTATACCAATAATCCACTAAGTATTGTTACTACCAAAATCACTTCGATTAAAAAACAACAACAAAAGTAACAAAGTTAACACTTCTAAAAGAAAATACTTGTAATTATCATATCGAAGGGTCCTACGTATACTTGTGCAAGTGCAATGACACAACTTTACTGGAGGCCGGATTAAATGTTCTGTAGCTTGTAATCTATACCTTCATATAATAAAATCGTAGGAAAATCAATGTATGTCCGGGGTAAACTCAAAAAGTACTGCATGGATTTACTTCAAATTTTGCATGAATATTACTAACAGGTCGGGTCAACATATAGGCTACATATTATCACGTTATCACCTACGGGGGAGGAGCTGTGCGGAGTAAACAAAGTCTGCGCAAACAAAGTCACGGGCAACAGCTAGTTTTAACATAAATCAATAGAAGTATTTGAAAATTTGTACAAATTTTCAAATACTTTATTACATTAGGACAAATATAAGGTAATTTTAAGGCTTTTGAGGCAAGAAAATGGTTTCGTTGTTTTGCAAGTTGCACCAGTATACATAGGATCCGTCAATATCTTCTATTGTGTAGTCTTCGCATTTCATCCATTTCAATTATGCCATATGAGGGCATCATTTGTTCTTCTAGGATATTTGTCAGTAATATTAAAAATTCTGCAGTTGAAGTCTTATCTGCAAATAATAATTATATTTTTTATTGATATATATTATTGTAATAAACAATAATAACAAGAACTGACTGCCTTTTTGTATGGTAAATTATCTTTAAATGTAGACTAATATAAAATAATAATGTTTACACATGTAGGTACCTAGGTAATTGAGAACTACATGTGTCATATTGGATATTTTAAGTTATGAATATTACAGAAAATAATACATCATAGTAGTATGTTAATCATACATGGAACTTGGTCTGAAAACAACTGATTAAAACAAATACTTTTTTTGACTAAATATAACTTGAATGGGTAGTAAAAACTCCTTAAATACATAATCAATGCAAGCCTTAGAGGAATAACACATTTGCATCATTATTCTATGATGTAAGCATTGTTGTTGTTTGTTGGTATGTGGCTGTAAGTATTGTGAAAAGTTGACCACCAAGAAAAGGATTATTACTTGTATCCAGCTGAAATTTAACATACACTTGACATGTATATGTAACATATTAACTGTTTAAAAAAGAAACTCAAAAACTACAGATAACTTTTGAAAAAATATAACTTTATTGAGTTCACCTAAGTCAAATTAGTATTTACTACAAAGATATTCTGTTATTACAGTTAATGAAGTTGGATGGCTGTCATATCTACTCGAAACTGAATTACAAGTCTCTTATGTTCACTTACCTTTAACTAAAGAGGCATGCCTTGATCGGTGTGTGGCTCTAAACCTCAAAATTCACAAGGGTCTATATTATTTAGAGAGCCATGGTTATTGGGTTTATTGAAGCGCTATAGTGATTGGAATGCTCCGTCCGTTGTGTAAAAAGATCACACAAATTTCCTATGTGCCTTCTTTGTATTTTGCAGGCTTGCCGTTAACCGTAGATATTTAGCACATAATAGGTATAATATGGAACTGCCACCACTATTAAATACATATATGCCATACTGCCTGCCTGCCTGCCTGCCATACATACTACTGCCAACACTGGACCGAAATCTATATTTAATAAAATGAATAGAAATCAAAAAGTTTTGTAATTATTGTATAATTAATGTATAATAATATGAAATAGTGGATAAGGTTATCAACATTTTAACCAAATTTTAACGAAGTGTCAAATGACAAATCGATAAAATGACAGCAAGACGTTTCGATCGATAGAGAAAATAACTACCGTCGAGTAAAATTGATCATTTTCTCTTCCTTTGAAGTATCATGTCGAATCAACAGGCTTAGGATAAACACCACGAGATACATCTCGATCGAGAAAGTGACGTTTGCTTGATATTTACTTATATCTCGATGGACGTTAATATGCATGCCACGATAAACATTTAAAACGTCAGAGATAAATTAAACAAAAAATTTACTCGAATAGAGAAATTAATGTTGCCACTAGAAAACATCAACATTATACTAATTCTGATTTTAAGGTACAGCTTTGGTGCATTTAACTTGTGTTAATCATTATGAGCTTTTGTTTACATTTATAACTTTCTGTCATCATCTCTCATTTTTGTCAGTGTCGAAGGAAATATGACCAAAGCCTAGTGAAGCCGTACCTATTTACAGTTGTAATTAAAGATATTTTACAGGTTTTTGAATTATTCTCTCTTTTTAGTTTTGACCTTCAAACTACAGTTTTGTACTCTCTAAGACTGAAACAATGAATTATGATTCATAAGAGGTTTTAATGTAAAGAGTAATTATAATGCCAGTGTGTATTTATTTCTGGGTGTATAAGTGCGTAACTAATAATGCGTAAAAGTACGTAACAAATATTATTAACAACCTATTCTTTTTATACTATAATATTCCTTTAAATTATAATTCTAATATTATTGAGTGAATTATCATCATTTTAGATGAAAAAAATCAACATTTTTGATTTTTTTTTGATGGGAAACTTCCATAGAATTGTTGTGACATTTGACAATGGCACGAAAATGCATCACGATAAACAAACATAAATGTATAGCATTATACCAACTAGACAATAAGATAGAATAGAATACATTACACAGTATTTTATATTACAAATAATGTTGTCTATTAATAGTTCCAAAAATCAGCCAGATGCAAGCAGTCCAACCTAAAACTTACTGTTAGACCGTGGTCCCAAGAACAAACTTTTTTTGATTAATAACAAGCTGATTTTTTGTGAACAGCTTCGTTTTGATAAGACAACCATCTTTGAAAAATCTCAAATCGGGTAACCAATAAAGATAGATAAAATAGGGAAAGTTTAGAATGTCGGACTAACAAAAGTTTAACAAAACTTTACGTGTAAGACAAAGTTACCCTTGAAGCACAATAATAATTAATACCACGGTCTATGATTTACATTTCCAAAACGAAAAACATTTTTTTTCGACTTTTTTCGATATTGATTAATATTTTGATTATTATTTTATGTTTTACGTATTATTTTTCCTGAGTGTATATTATTAATAGTAACATTAAATAACACAAAATATTAAATAAAGCACCAGCTTTAAATTAACCTTTTACATTTACCTATAGTTTTCTACTGAATTTTGTAGAAAACCTTGTATGTAGCTTTATTTTTGAATAGAGTTGGTAACACTGAGTACATCGAGAATTAATTGAATTACTTTTTTCTATACGAAAAATTCAAAGTTTATTTACATTACGTCAAAAATTATTGTACCTAATTTGTATTTTGTAATTAATCTAACCATTACGTACACGGAATTATTGATTTATACTGTTTGGTTCTCACATGTGTAAAATCATCATCATTCTTCATAATTCTAGTATAATATATAATAGTTTTATATAAAATGGGAACACAAAATAAAACGTAAGTATTTGTTTATACTTATTCTTTATTTTTTAAAACCCTATATAAGTAGGTAACTAAAAATAATTATGCCTTTCCTTTCAGGATAAAAAGTATGGCACAAATTAACTATGTCTCCGTGCTACCTATATATGTATATGGCTAATCTTCCACATTAACTTAATGGATTCATGGACTAGACTTGTAGCACCAAAGATTAAAGTCTTTAATATTGGGAAAGCATAATATAACACCATATATTCTACACATACTCCATACATTATAGTTTCTAGAGGAAGGAAGGAAAACAATGGAATACTTTGTGTATTTATTTACATACATATCTCCATGACAAATCATCTAACAAGGTAGACTGAAAAAATCATATTTCAAACATATTTTAATATATTTTTTTCATTGTAAAGGTTGTGGTTTTTTACAAAATTAATATCATAAATTCAAGATTATTTCAAAAACTTGATTTTTGTAAAATTTCCCTGAATAATATGAGAAGCTTTCTCTTGAGAACAGTGTAGGCTTCTGTCACTACCTTTTGTAAAGGTAGCCAATTGTCTTCGACCCCATTATGTACTTTACAATGCAAATCTATATAACACTACACAAAATGCAACGTGCAAGACTGGAGCCATAAGGCCCGAGTTAACTGACAAAAAAAATATATTATGTAAATGTATATAACATTTTGATAAGATATATTTGTTTACAGGTTGACTAAACAGTGTGTAATGGAAATAGTAAAAAAGAAGCCTTTCCATTTATTACATTTTTTGAAATTGTTGATTAAGATTTGTAAGTTATGTTGAATATTATATTTTTCTTGTCATTTTTAATGGTTATGCAAGATTGAAAAATAAATTTAAATTTGTAGAAAGCAATTAAGTTTATAACATGGTAGGCTTAATGTACCTAACATGTGTAATTTTTAAAATCTAAATTAAAAGAAAGTTAATGTTAAATTAGAAAAAATTATAATAAAAATTGCTATTTTATTTGTTGAATTTTATTTATTCAAGTGAAATTCCATACTACTCGTACCATATAGTAAATTAATTCTTGGTACCTATTTAATTTTCATTACTGATTATGCAGCTTCACAAGAGACATTTAAATTGTAGAAAACAATTAAATTTAAAATATTATAGCTTTAATATAGTATGTGTAATCTTCTATAAGTTTGTTACATTAGTGAAAATTCAAAGATACACATTAATAAATTTCATAAGGTGATATATAGTAAAAATTATTTATCTAGTCTGAGAAGTACAAACATTAATAATAATTGTTAGTTTAGTAAAGTAGATGTGTTTGTATATTTTTCAAAACTCAAATTTAATTTTCTTTACAAGACTGCTTCATATTTTATTTCTTAATACACATTTTACTTTATACTTTTATATGTGATTTATTCATTTTGTAACTTTATTAAAGAAAATAAAAATTATTTCTCAAGACTGTTTCATTTAGTAAAATCTATGTTTTGCATTAAAAAATTAAATAATATGAATAATGTGTCATTAAACTTATGCTTAAAATTAGCCACTGATGACTATAAGTTTAATTTTATTGTATAAAACTGTTTAATACTTAGATAGAAGGTTTGCCTAGAGTAAGTATTTTTTAAATAAATGTTATACAACACTAAAGTATTTTATTATACCAATAATCCACTAAGCTTAATAATAAAAAGTATTGTTATTACCAAAATCACTTTGATTAAAAAACAACAACAAAAGCAACACAGTTAACACTTCTAAAGGAAAATACTTGTAATTATCAGATAGACAGGTCCTACATATATCAGTGCAAGTGCAATGACACAACTTTACTGGAGACCGGATTAAATGTTCTGTAACTTGCAATTTTGACATAAATCAATAGAAGTATTTGAAAATTTGTACTTTTGTACAAATTTTCAAATACTTTACTACATTATGACAAATATAAGGTAATTTTAAGACTTTTGATGCAAGAAAATGGTTTCCGTTATTTTGCGAGTTGCACCAGTATATGTAGGACCCATCGATATCTTCTATTATGTAGTCTTCGCATTTTATCCATTTCAATCATGCCATGTGAGGGCATCATTTGTTCTAGGATATTTGTCAGTAATATTAAGAATTCTGAAGTTAGAGTCTTATCTGCAAATAATAATTATATTTTTTATTGACATATTATATTATTGTAATAAAAATAAACAATAATAACAAGAACTGACTGCTTTCCTGTATGGTATATTATCTTTAAATGTAGACAAATATAAAATAATAATGTTTACACATGAAGGTACCTAATTGAGAACTTCATGTTTCATATTAGATTGATTTATGTTAAGAATATTACAAAAAATAATACATTACATACTAGTTGTATGTTAATCATACGTGGAACTTGGTCTGAAAACTACTGATTAAAACAAATATTTTTTTGACTAAATATAACTTAAATGGGTATAAGAAACTCCTTAATTATATAAGCAATGTAAGTCTTAGAGAAATAACACATTTGTGTTATTATTCTATGATGTAAGCATTGTTGTTGTTTGTCGGTATGTGGCTGTAAGCATTGTGACCACCAAGAAAAGGTTTATTACTTTGTATCCAGCTGAAATTTAACATACACTTGACGTGTATATGTAGCATATTAGCTGTTTAAAAAAGAATCTCGAAAAACTACAGATAACTTTTGAAAAAATAACTTTATTGAGTTCACATAAGTCAAATTAGTTTTTACTACAAAGATATTCTGTTATAACAGTTATTGAGTTGGATGGCTGTCATACCTACTACAAACTGAATTACAAGTCTCTTATGTTCACTTACCTTTAATTGAAAAGGCATGCCTTGATTGTTTGGCTCTACACCTCAAATTTCACAAGGGTCTATATCATTTAGAGAGCCATGGATATTGGGTTTATTGAAGCGCCATAGATTGGAACGCTCCGTCCGTCGTGTAAAAAAATCACGCAAAATTTTTTCTCCGTAGATATTTAGCACATATTAGGTATAATATGGAACTGCCATCATTATTAAATATATACACTGGAACGAAATCTATATATTTACTATTTTCTTAGGTAACAAATAAAATGAGTGAATTTAATAAAATGAATAGAAATCAGAAAGTATTGTTATTGTAATTATTGTATAGTTAAAGTATAATACTATAAAATAGTAAGGTTATCACAACATCTTAACGAAGTGTCAAATGACAAATAGGTATGAAATCGATAAAATGACAGCAAGACGTTTCGATCGATAGAGAAAATAACTACCGTCGAGTAAAATTGATCATTTTCTCTTCCTTTGAAGTATCATGTCGAATCAAGTGTCAAATGCGTTAGCGAATCGAGAAAGTGACGCAACTGTCGAGAAAACGGGTCGATAAAATTTTTATTGTGTTGCTTATCCTAAGCCTGCAAGTGTCAAATGCGTTAGCGAATCGAGAAAGTGACATAAAAGTCGAGAAAACGAGGTCGATAAAATTTTATCGTGTTGCTTATCCTAAGCCTGCAGGTGACGACATATTATAATCATGATTGTCTCTTTATTTATATCATAGGGAGATTTATCGAATAACTTCACGCTGCAAATTGTATGCTGCAAACATGCTGCGCGCATTCGCAGTAAAGATTTACTAACTTATTTTTTTAACCAAGTTTCCAAAAGGCGGATGCTATCAATTCGATTGTATGTTTTTATTTCTATTGTTTATGTTTGTTACTTCAGAACTCGGTCATTTATGAACCAATTTTGAAAACGCTTTTTTTGTTTGGGGGAGTATACTATTAGTATTTTTTTTTTATAATTCGGTGAAAATATCTGATACCTACAGTGTTCCGCGTATACAGGAAATAAGAAGTCGGTTGTCGTTTGGAGGGTAAGGTAGCCGGTAAACTTATGCATGTGGCATTATACCTCGCCACAAGATAGTAACGCACCATTAACATCTTTGGTGTCTATAGGCGATGGTTGACTCTTTCCATCAGGAGACCCATCTGCTTGTTTGTTATCTTATGACATAAAATAAATAAAATAAATAGCCATTTCTGATATTCAGATTATATATTTATATATTATACAAGAATTGCTCGTTTAAAGGTATTATATAGATTAGATAGGTAGATATAAATTTTGTTTTGCTGTATATTCTCAACGTGAAATTTTGTTATATTTTTTTCCCTAACGGACCAAACGAAGAATTAAGCGAGCTGTTTTATTGACACTTTATCAATATCGTTAAAGAACTATTAAGCATATTGTGCACGTTGCTTACGGCAAATTAGCATGACTGTTTAAAGTAACGTAAAGAAGTATATTTTGTCATCTGACTGTCCCGTTGATAGAGTGTTTAGCGAACTTGACTTCGCATTAATGGCATAATTCCCGACATTGACAAACATTTGTTCAATGAACATAGATATTGGTATTACTGTATTTGGATGCTTATAAAATATTGGCGATCGTTTTCATACATGAAATTTTAATTTATTTGACCCCAATCCGCACTAACTTACTAATTCACTGCTTGATACAACTTTCTTTAAGTATATTAAATGTTGGTCGACTATTACTCCTAAATTTGTAAATCATACTTAGCTGTAATAGATTTTCTTTAAAATTAATTATATATACTATTACCGTAATTTTTTTTACACATCCAAAACCAGTTTAGGCGGCAGAGGGCGCGCTTGACTCTAACAAAAATTGACACTTTAAAAATGACTTAAAGCTTAGTATTTCCGCATTCCTTAATTGAAAAACGGTTCGTACAAACCCATACGTAAGAAAAAGTATCACCACTTTAGGTGTTTGATAAATTACGGTAACCAAAAAAATAATTTTTTCAAGATTTTATTTTACCACTTTGTAGTGGTGGTGGTTAGTGACTATTGTGCGTATTTGAGCCAAATTACAGGTTTTCTAGCACGAATAATCTCTGAGTTAAACTGCGAACGGACATACGGACGGATGAACAATGCGAAACTGTAAGGGTACCTTGTTCACTTCGGAACCCTAAAAATTATATAAAACTTCCAAAATCTAGTACCGTATTTCATAGACCCGGAATGAATTCTCTATTTAAAAATGCCCCATGCACCCCAAATGAAATTAATGTAATCAAAAATATTTAACCGCACATCTGTTTCGCCACACCCAGACAGTTATCTGCGGCTTCACAATACATTGTCATCCATTTTACTAACCATTTATAATACCTGCTTCTGAATAGCGTGCTATCAAAATTGCTTTTGGAGTTTGGACTGACTTCAATAAATAAAAAGGTGTACATCACGAAATAAAGAAAACTACGAGATATAATAAAGAAATATAATAAAGAAAACACTAAGGCAATTTAGAGTAAAAGCGCATAATAGTGACGCACGCGGCACGCCCACTCTTCACTTCCCCTTGTTTTCTTTATTTCGTGGTGTACATTAAAATCAAAATTAAAAAACCTATAATCGCCAATTCCCCGTGTTGTCCAGGGTCTTTTGAAGAATAGACCATCTGCCGTTCTGCCAGGCATTTCGTAAGAGGTTAACGATTTGCTATGCGATTCACTACCATTGTGGCTTTTAGGTGGTAGAGTTCTGCATTGGCTCGCCCGGCACTGGTACCACTGCTTGGCCTGTTCCTATCACAATAGTGTCAATGCTTGTCACTGTCGTGTTCCAGTTTGGAGTACAAGGTAAACAAACTTGTGCAACTGACAGTGACATTTGATAACACCTCGCTATTAGGTTAGCTACGCGCCATTTACACCTTTAGTGTTTATAGGCGATGGTTTTCTCTTTCCTTTAGGAGAACCACCTCCTTGTATGCTATTTTATGGTAAGAAATTTAAATTAAAATAAAACAAAACGTACAGATGCAAAAATTGATTATATTTATTATTATATCTATTAGTATTGCACTTGAACCTACTTAAATTTCACTTCTAAACATATATCTCCATTGATATTATAAATGCGAAAGTTTGGATGTATGGATGGATTGATGGATCTTTGTTACACAATCACGCAAAATCTGTTAAACGGATTTGATTGATGATAATCTGGAATACTTTATCCCGGAAAATAAGTCGTTCCCGCGGGATTCTTCAAAAACTTTTATAATGCAGCGAGCTACACACTGCAGCTAGTTTTTAATATATTATTCGACCGATTTCACTTTTTAAAGCATCTTCAGGATGTAATTAATATACGTACCTACTTAATAAATATTGGATATGTAATAAAAGCGTACAGAGGTAAATGTTCTTATTGAAATTTAACTTGCAATGCGAAATTATCGTGATTGTTTATTTAAAATAAAAAGCGTATGAACAAAAATATTAATAACTAGCTGTTGCCCACGACTTCGTCCGCGCGGACTTCGTTTATTCCGCACAGCTCCTCCCCCGTAGGTGATAATATATAGTCTATATGTTGACCCGACCTGTTAGTAATATTCATGCAAAATTTGAAATAAATCCATGCTGTACTTTTTGAGTTTACCCCGGACATACATACAGACAAACAGACAAGAATTCTAAAAACTATATTTTGGCTTCGATATCGATTGTAGATCAAGCCCCAAGTATTCTTTTAAAAAAATACTCAACGTACAGTTTTGACTTTCCTACGATTTTATTATATGTATAGATATGACTTTCTCTTATATTGAGCTTTTTTGTTTTAAAGTATTTTATAACCTTCGAGCACCTACCGAACCATACTTAAATTTTAAATTGATTCTTAATTATTGATATTATCAATGTTCTCAATATATTTTAAGATTTTATAAATAGACAGTAAATTTACAATGCACAGTAAATTATCAAACGTGATTCCATTATAATGTGATATAGTAGTAATGTTCTTAATATTATTTAAAGAAAATTTAAGAGTGTCGGTCTAGAAAAAGTTTTTACTTTACGTGTAGCAAAAAGTAACCCACAAATTATGATAATAATTAACAAGCTGTCGTTAGAAAATTAGGTTGTTTTCAAATTGATTAATATCAATTTAAAAATCTCATAATTCCGAATCTTAAGAGTGGAGGACTCGTCAAGAAAACAATTGAATGTGTAGGACAAAAGGTATTTTGTGTTTTTCATAAAATATTCAAGCGATTAATGTAAAAAAATAATTATTGTTGTTAATCAATAATTTTCGACATTAAAATAAAATTGTAGAAGCCCCCTAACTTTATTAGTTACCCGTTTTGAAATTTTTCGAAGCTACAAAAGATGGTTGTCTCGTCAAAATGAAGCTGTTCACAAAAATTCAGCTTTTTATTAATCAAAAAAAGCTTTTTATGGGACCACGTATATAAGTAACTTGTAGCTTAGAAAAAAAATATTTTTAACTAGCTGCAGGGTCAACCCGCTGTATTATAAAAGTTTTAGGCGGATCCCGCAGGATGACATAATTTTTCTGGGATAAAAAGAAGCCTATATGTTCTATTCCAGATCATCATCTACCTGATCGCCAAATTTCATTTAAATCCGTTCAGTAGTTTTTGCGTGATTGAGTAAGAAACATCCATCCATCCAAACATCCAAACTTTCACATTATACATATCTATATCTATAAAAGAGAAAGTGTGTGTGTATGTTCCGTATAGGCTCCGAAACGGCTGGACCGATTTCAATGAAACTTTCAGGGAATCTCCAGATTGACCTGGCGAGTAATCCTGTAAAGTTTGGTGACGATCGGAGCACTCCTATTTTTGAACTGTCAAATAGAGGTTTTATTTACTATGATGATATTCTATTGTTTTATAACCCAAATTTGTATTGACACATGCGTTGTGTATATTTATGTCATTATGAACCATGTAGAATTATAATGGAGTATATTGAAGTATAATGAAGCATAATAAATGTAAAAACTAAAAATGTAGTGCCTATATGAATTTAGATATTTCAAAGATAGCAGGAAATCTTCATGGTATAGGGAAAGGGGAATTGTTTTACTCCAAATTTAACGCGTGCGGGCCACGGGCAGTAACGAATAAATCAAAACTACTGGATCGATATTAATCATTTTCTTCCCGTGCGAAGCCGGGGCGGGCCGCTAGTATACATATATATTAGGGTGATTCATTTGCGACAAACATTTTTTTTTTAGGTGCTCAAGCAAAATTTTGTTCTACATATTGAAAAAAAAATTTCCACCAAGTTAGAGCTCTTAATTCGAGTATGAAGTGCTTGCCGTTTTAATTTGATTTTTTTCCATTAGAAATGCATGTAAATTTTTTTTTTTTTCAAATTTCTAATGCTTGGACACATTTAATGATATTGGCATTCTGATTGCTGAAATATATCCAGGATTCCACGCTCTTTAAATGACTTTTCGTCAATTTTAATGTCGCCTGCTTTGGTCCACTGGTACCATCTGAAAAAGTTATGTTTTCGAATAAAATGCACATTTTTTTATTTTTACAGTGAAAATTGATTGATAGATGGAAAAAATTATACATATTTTTATAAAAAATTTGATTCTCTTCAAAAAAGGTCGTAACTTATAATAATAATATATTTATAATAATTATATAACTTATAATAATAATAATAAACACATCGCTCGGCTGTGTCGTTTACAACTTTTACCTGCTCAAATGTATTATGCCTTTATTATTATTAAATAATACAATGTATTATGCCGCAAAGTATTTGAGCGGGTATTTGACACAGCCGAGCGATGTGTTACGCTCATTGAAAAATTCAATGAGTTTGGCACATACGACGAAGATCAAAAACAATGCCTATTGAGCACCTAAAAAAAAATTTTTGTCGCAAATGAATCACCCTAAATTATATATATATATATATATATATATATATATATATATATATATATATATATATATATATATATAATTTATATATATATATATATATATATATATATATATATATATATATATATATATATATATATATATATATATATATATATATATATATATATATATATATATATATATATATATATATATATATATATATATAATTTAGGGTGATTCATTTGCGACAAACATTTTTTTTTAGGTGCTCAATAGGCATTGTTTTTGATCTTCGTCGTATGTGCCAAACTCATTGAATTTTTCAATGAGCGCAACACATCGCTCGGCTGTGTCGTTTACAACTTTTACCCGCTCAAATACTTTGCGGCATAATACATTGTATTATTTAATAATAATAAAGGCATAATACATTTGAGCAGGTAAAAGTTGTAAACGACACAGCCGAGCGATGTGTTTATTATTATTATTATAAGTTATATAATTATTATAAATATATTATTATTATAAGTTACGACCTTTTTACTATTTAATAATAATAAAATGCACATTTTTTTATTTTTACAGTGAAAATTGATTGATAGATGGAAAAAATAATACATATTTTTATAAAAAATTTGATTCTCTTCAAAAAAGGTCGTAACTTATAATAATAATATATTTATAATAATTATATAACTTATAATAATAATAATAAACACATCGCTCGGCTGTGTCGTTTACAACTTTTACCTGCTCAAATGTATTATGCCTTTATTATTATTAAATAATACAATGTATTATGCCGCAAAGTATTTGAGCGGGTAAAAGTTGTAAACGACACAGCCGAGCGATGTGTTGCGCTCATTGAAAAATTCAATGAGTTTGGCACATACGACGAAGATCAAAAACAATGCCTATTGAGCACCTAAAAAAAAATGTTTGTCGCAAATGAATCATCCTAAATTATATATATATATATATATATATATATATATATATATATATATATATATATATATATATATATATATATATATATATATATATATATATATATGTGTATGTATGTATGTTTGTTAGCCTCGCTAAAACTCGAGAACGGCTGAACCGATTTGGCTAATATTTGTTTTAAATTAATTGTTTACGTCCACGGAAGGTTTAAAAGGTGAGAAAATATACAAGAAAAAAGAGTAGTTAAAAAGGCAGAACAACGTTTGCCGGATCAACTAGTAATATATAATATTAATATAGATTATTATAACTTAAAAACTTAATAAAATTATGATATAGATAACATACTAATTCACATTAAATAAAAAAAGTATTATTATATCATTAGATAGCAAATAAACAGGTGGCTCTCCTGATGGAAAGTGACAACCACTGCCTATAAACACGAGAGATGTTAAGGGTGCGTAGCTATTCGAGTAGCGGGCATTAAATGCCACAGATAAGTTTACCGGCTACCTTACCCTCTAAACTAAAACACCACGAAAAAAACCAACGCTATTACCGTAGTAGAGAAGGATGGTAACGCACTCAGTTCAGACTTCGCAGAAACTTTACCACCTTGTTTTTTAAATTATAATCATAATACCAGTTCCCTTGCGGGGTAGGACTTGGTTAGAGGTTGGATTTAATAAAGACTAGGGTACACCAAAATTCACCGGTTTGTCGATAGCAACGTGGGTAGTGATCTGAGTGCTAAGTGTGAGTTTTTCTTTTCGCAGTCGATCGTGAGCGCGTTTCGAGTTTACTAGGAATTTGTATGTGATTTGTACAGCGCCACCTAGTGGTAAACGTGAGAAACCAGTTTACGACGAATGCGAAAAGAAAACCTCACACTTAGCACTCTGTATGTTCACCAGACTGATAACCACTATTATTTGTTTTTTTACGATCACCAGGGCCTACAAAAAGTATTATGTGTTCACGAGGCACGGGAGAGCTTACACTCCACTATCAGACACCTAGCTGCTACTGAGATTTTGAATTTTAAGAAAAACACCATATAAACCTTAGTCATGCTTTTTCCCGACCCGGAGATTGAACCCTTGTGATCTGAGCCAAAAGGCATATTTTTCTTTAAAATATTGGATCACTTGATCATGGCAGTTGCTTAACGCCCATGCCAAAAAAAAAAATTGGATCAGGTCTGGTCCACCACCACCTTACCTTTTTTTACCAGAATAGTGTCAATGCTTGCCACTGTCGTCTTCCGGTTTGGAGCATAAATACATTACTCTTTCTTTGGGGGTTAAGGAAGCCGCTAAATTTATGCATGCAGTATTAACAATAGCTGATGGTTGTCTCTTTCCATCAAGGAACTATTTGCTTGTTTATGATCTTATGGTATAAAAAAGTCAAAACTGCGTTTCAGTCCGAGACTCGGTCTCAAAAATAAGTAACGTTATTAATCACTTTACGTTCCTGCTAGTCTATAGTAACGAAGTTGTAGGCAAGTTATAGCCATTTAGTCTTTAAGTATATATAAACCCACGGATGATTTCTGTGTATAAACCTCTATGCATTTAGTCTATTAGCTATTCATTTCAATTTTCAAAGAAAGTACAATAAGTGTTGTGATTCATAGTGCTTAACAAAAACTTCGAGCGCCATCTATGTTAAGTGACAAGTAACTTAAACAGTGGTGCTCGAACAAGTTTTTACTTTTAGGATGTCTTAGTTATAGTAATACCCAGTGCTAGATGGCACTATTGTCAATTATAATAAAGGTTGCACTCAAAGACTAACTCATTAGTCAAAGGTTATACATATATACATTTTGAGTTGGGTAACTATAACATGTCCTTCTATACATATAATAAAATCGTAGGAAAGTCAATGTATGTCAGGGGTAAACTCAAAAAGTACTGCATGGATTTACTTCAAATTTTGCATGAATATTACAAACAGGTCGGGTCAAGATATAGGCTACATATTATCACGCTATCACCTACGGGGGAGGAGTGGTGCGGAGTAAACGAAGTTCGCGCGAACGAAGTCCGCGCGAATGAAATCGCGGGCAACAGCTAGTAGAATAATAAAGCTAGGCCACTGCTAGGCGTTATATGCATGGGCGTACCCAGGTTCTGGGCCAGGGGGGGACAACCGTAACATTTTAAGACTATATTTTTATGTTAATATATTTTTATCTACAACAGTAGATATTTAGTAGAGAGGTAAACAAATTCCAGGGGGGGGCAGCTGCCCCTCCCTGCCCCCCCATCGGTGCGCCCATGGTTATATGTGTACTACTTATCAAGGTTTTTCTAAGAGCTATATAGATTTTGCCGTGTTGGTCCCGGCCTCCTTTGAAGAATAGGCCAACTGACGTTCTGGCAGGCAGGTCGTAAAAGGCGACCGATTGGCTATCGAGTCACTACCATCGTGGCTACTAGGTGGTAGAGTTCTGCATTGTCTCGCCCGGGTCTGGTACCACCGCCTTACCTATTCCTGCCGTAATAGCGTCAGTGCTTGTCGCTGTCGTGTTCCGGTTTGGAGGGTAAGGTAGCCGGTAAACTTATGCATGTGGCATTAGACCTCGCCACAAGATAGCAACGCACCATTAACATCTTTGGTGTCTATAGGCACTGGTTAACTCTTTCCATCAGGAAACCCATCTGCTTGTTTGCTATCTTATGATATAAAAAAAGATTGGAATAATACACAAATAAACGCATTGAAACTGTCATAACCAATTTCCAATAACCAGCTTCAATAAATTTTCTTATAAGATCGAATTAGAAAACACTAAATCCAATAAAAGAATTAAACACAAGTATAGAAATAAATATGGCCGCGCTTATCCTCCTTCCCTAACTTAAGTGGTTAGTCCTTCCCTAACTTAACATTAGATGGTAGATTTACAAAAAAAAAATCAATCCGAACTCTTCGATTATAAAATTATTGAAATATACCTTTTTCTGAACATAAATTCTTTTCCTACACAACACCTCGACTTTTTTCGAATTCTAGCAGCGTCTATTTACCCATCATATCAGATTATCCAGCTAGATAGGGTTTCTTTTCAATTTTCATTTGCGCAGAAATAATAATACTAAATAAAAAACTACATATCATCACATGCAGGAACTTGGAGTGAATTGTCTACTCAGTTCCCCATAATTTACCGGTTCATTTGTTGTCTAGATGGCTGGTGATTCCCATCATCTCATTTACACCCGTATTAGTCTGGGTTCCTCTGAAGAATAGACCATCTGCCGTTCTGCTAGGCAGTTCGTAAGATGCGAACAATTGACATGCGAGTCACTACCATCGTGGCTACTTGGTGGTAGAGTTCTGCATTATCTCGCCCGAGTCTGGTTACAACGCCTTACCTATTCCTGCCGCAATAGCGTCATTGCTTGTTACTGTCGTGTTCCGATTTGGAGGGTAAGGTAGCCGGTATACTTGTAAATATGACACTAAGAACCCACCATATGGATAACAACGCATCATTAACATCTTTAGTGCCTATAAGCGATGGTTTTCTCTTCGCACCAGGAGAGCCATCTATTAGTTTGCTGTATTATGAATGATGATATAAAAAAACATTAATAAAATATATTTGATGGCATTTCTTACGAAATTTCCGAAAGTACGTAAATACAAATTCATAAAAAGTCACTTATTTTGATTTTTTCTGTTTTTATTAAAGGTTATGGTACAAGATTTTATTAATACAGTTTTCCTTTTAAAAACAAGCTTTAAAAGTTAAAAATGAGGGAATGTCGATGGAGAAGAGGGAATGATCGTCGAGCGCTATTCAACTTTGTCCGCGCTCTGAACCACTCCTGAAAATGAATGTTACGTGAATAGGGAATTCACATAATAAAATTTCAATCGAATCGAAGCGTTCAGAACTCTCACACACATAAACAGGATATAACGTGTAGTCGGGTTACGGCATTGTAATGTTTAAGAAATGTGTGAGAGCCCTATATGCCTAAGTTCTATTGCCGTTTTGTAATGTAAATAAGGCCCCTGAATATGACTGATCGTACCAGCGAAAGTTGTACTGATAAATCTAAAGCCAAACAGAATTTACCAAATACAGTAGAACCTCATTAAGTCGAATCTCGATAAGTTAAAAACCTCCAAATCTCGAGAAAATGTTTTATTACTTTCCCTTCAAATATTAAAACCTCCATTACTCGAAATCTCAACACTCTATTAGGTTCATATTTTTTCTGCATAACTCGAAAAAATAAATTTTACCTCTGTACCTCGAACACAGCAATGATTTATTTTACAACCTTTGCAACTCGATTATTTCGGTTAATCCGATCGGTTACCATAGATAATTCACCCTAGAGTGAACTCTGGGAAACGTATTTCTGAGAATTTACCTTAAACTGGATGAATAATAGGATTTTTTATCGCTACTCACTTCCTATTTATCACTTCGATAATGTACAATTGATTATGTAAAGATTTTCTAATACGCTTAATATAGAACACACATAAAAATAATAATTATCGTCGACTTGATGAATTTATTAATGTCATTAATGATGATTGCTTATGTCCAAGGCACCAACCATCAGCACTACGAAAATTGTTAATAAGATTAACTGTACAAACTTTTGGTCAATTTTGGGATGAAGTTGTAAATGTAATAGAAACACATATGTAGTGAAAAAAATCTGTTCTTTTGTTTGCTTTATTGGCTCTCACGGTTGGTGCTACTACGCACCGTTTAACCGGGTTACAGAATATATATATATATATTAGGGTGGAGTAAAAAAAAAAATTTTTTTTTCTTAGCCTGAGGGTCAAATTTGTAGCTTATAAAAAACAAAAATTTTTGAAAAAAAAAAATTTTTTTTACTCAACATCTTGAGGCAGCCCACTCATTTTTAAAATTAATTACGAGTAAAAACATTTGGTTGCAAAAAAAAAATTTTAAAAGCGTTCTAAAAACTTCAAAATATCCTCTTTTATGCCAATTAAAAATCACAAGTTAAAAAAAATTTTTGTGACTATTGTTTTAATATTTAAAAAAAATCCAAAAAAGTAACATTCCTCGTTAGGGCACTAGAATAAAATTTGAGTTGGAAATGATCATAATTGCCAATTCTTGGATGTTTTAAGACATTAAAAGACAAAAATTTTTTTTTTTTGCAACCAAATATTTTTACTCGTAATTAATTTTAAAAATGAGTGGGCTGCCTCAAGATGTTGACAAAAATTTTTTGTTTTTTATAAGCTACAAATTTGACCCCCAGGCTAAGAAGAAAAAAAAAATTATTTTTTTTCACTCCACCCTAATATATATATATATATATATATATATATATATATATATATATATATATATATATATATATATATATATATATATAACATAAAAATCATAAAGATATAAATAGACACGCTGACTGTACCTAGAGTGAAAAATCGCAATAAGAATCCAAAGTAAATTCCATTTTTAACCAAACATAGGGTAAATTTTAGGACATATGTTTCCCGAAATTTACCCTAAGGTGAATTCTTCACTGTAACAGATCGGAATAACCGGATTATTTGAGACTTATTACCCCTATAATTCAAAGAAGAATAAGTTACACTTACCTCTGCAACTTGAATTTTTATTTATTTTGACTTAACTTGAATTTTTACCTCTCTAATTCGAAATGTATAAATATGAATCTCAACCTCTTTATGTCGAATCAAAATCCGCCTAAGTCGAAATTCTTTATAAATCAAAAACTACAACTCGAATTTTTTGGCATTTCCCTTGAGGTTTGACTTATAGAGATTCTACTCTATTTGTATAACCGTTACCTTCATTTTTATCATTCGCAAACTCCTTGGTCTGAATGAACTCTAGCTATTTCGAATTTTTCGAACCTTCTCGTGTTCATCGGGGTCCCTTTTTGAAGAATGTATCAACTGCCTTAGTGCTGGACATCTCATAAAGGACGAGAAAATGCTAATATGTGTTTGTGGTAGAGTTTTATAACGTCGCGACCGGATCTGGTACCACTGCTTTACATATTCCTGCCGAAATAGCATCGGTGCTTTTGACTGACCCTTTAAACCAGAACATGACCTGGTTTAGAGAGTCAGGGATTTTCAGTTTAGAGGGTAAGCGACAAATTAATCTGGGTGTACCTTTCAAGGTATTTCTTAGGTTGTCAGTGTCTCCTGCATTTACACCCAGAATACAGAGTTACAGTACTTACCGATGAAATAAAATCACTACATGGGTTTCTTTTAAGCCTTAACTTCTTATTCGGTATGATAAATATGCGAAATACGGCATAATTCATTTTTTTCACTATATATCTCCAAACGTTTGATATTTAAAAGCATTTGCTCATATTATGTGCGGCTACACGTCTTCCTTCCTACACCGTAGCTATTAGTATTGGTGTGGTGTGCATGGTAAAGTATTATTTTTATTTTAGATAATATCATGTATTTCTTATAAGGTGTTCGGGATAAATTAAAACAAGCTAATAAGAATTATTTATTATTAGAGTATTCTTATTAGCATAATATAATAAATTATTAGCAATCGCCTAAGGCCGGAATTCGACTATAGACTAAGCAATTAAATCTGTTTTAAGTTTAATAACAAATTTTGTTGTAAAGAAAAAAGCCTAACTATACTAGACCGTGATCCCCAGGAACAAACTTTTTTTTATATTAATAACAAGCTGAATTTTTGTGAACAGCTTCGTTTTGACGAGACGTAAATCTTTTCTATCTTCGAAAAATCTTGAATCAGATAACTAATAAAGTTAGGGGGCTTCGAATATTTTTATTCGGTGTACGAAAAATATTTTATTAATAACAATAATTATTTTTTTGCTTTAATCGCTTGATTATTTTATGAAAAACGCAAAAAAATTTTGATCCTACATATTCGATGGTTTTTCTGACGAGTCCTTCACTCTAAAGATTCGGAATTAAATTTTAAATTAGAATTAGAATTTCGGAATTAGATTAGAAAATTAAGGTTGTTTTTAAATTTAAAAACAACCTTAATTTTTTCACAGTAACCTAGCCCTTGAATTATAATAATAATTAACTTATTATTATAATTTATTTTTCAATTAATTATTATTATAATTCAAGGGTTGCTTTGTCCTACACATAAAAGTGGAAACTTTTCTTAGTTGACACTCTAAAGTTTTCTTTATGATCTATCTTCATTCATTACTCGAATTGAAATTTTTCGAAAATAGAAAAGATGGTTGTCTCATCAAAACGAAGCTGTTCACAAAATTTCAGTTTGTTATTAATCAAAAAAAAGTTTGTTTCTGGGACCACCGTCTATGTACATATTGTGCGTATATTATTATGCATGTGAAATGAACTTAGTGTGTGTAATGTTTATTTTTATTGATTTAATGTATTTCTAATGAATTTTATTTAAAAATATTACGTTTCTGTAGTTTAGAAGTTCCCTTAGAAATGGGTCCAAAGTTTTTCCTTCATGTATTAATATATAGATTAATCGAATTAAATTATAAATTAAATCACAGATACCGATCATGTAATTTATAAATTACATTATGTTATGTTAATTTAACTTGAAATAAGATATTTAACATAATAATGTAATTAAAGAAAATAGTGTAATAATGAAGAAATCCATTTATTCTGAACTACTTAAATACTTTTAAATGAAAATAGCCATAGTTAAGTTTTACTAGGTGGTTGAGTTTCCTAACATCTCATCCAGATATTTTGTACCACTGCCTTACCTATTCTTGCCGCAATAGCCTCGATGATTGTTATTGTCCTGTTTTGGTTTGGAAGGTAATGCAACCAGTAGACTTATGCATGTGGCCTTGCCCTCCCGCCACACAGGTGCCAACGCACCATTAATATCTTAGGAGTCTACATTTTCTCTTACTATCAGGAAAACAATCTGCTTGTTTATCTAATGATATATAAAAAAAAGATAAAAACAGATTTGTAGGCTCTACTGACTAACTGACAACCATGTATATATTCTGTGACGCAGCGTAGTATTGAAGAGACAGGAGGCATGAGATCTGGCCCTGAATACAAAAAAATGCAATGGCAAGACCGTGTTTTTTGCATTGCAAAATCCCGTTTTAAATTCTAATTTGAAACTGCGCAGAAGCCTAGCGAGACCGTACATTATAACAACTGAAGGCACAGGGCAGGAAAATACAGTTAGACGATTCACAGCTTACTTCGGGGATCCCTATAACTATTAGCGCTAGAGAGCAGACGTTCACTTACATCGATTTATCCATCTTTAACGGAAATCATTAAGACCGGCTTTCTTACCACATCCTAAGCAACAGAAAATGCGTAGTCTTCTATTAAGTTTATCAACCGACTATGGCAAAGCTTCAAGGTAAAACCAAGACAGCCAACTTATTACGAAGACACATTCTTTGCACAATATGGAAACCTAATGAAAAAAGTAAGAAAAGAAGCGGATGAAACAGGCTTTGAACCCGATGTGTGTGAAAGAAAAATGAAAACCACTACTAAAATCTGACTGTATACAAACAAAAACTGCAAATAAAATCATGATAAAATGCTGTGGATTGACTATGCGAGTTAACACCATCATAGCTACTAAGTGGTTGAGTTCTGCATTGTCTTGCTGGGGTCAAGTATCACCGCCTTACATATTCCTGCCACAACAGCGTCAGTGTTTGTCACTGTTGTGTTCTAATTTGAAGGTTAAGGTTCCCAATAAACTTACGCATATTGCACTAAGACCGGGACACGGGGATAGCAACGCACTATTAAAACTTTGACAGCTGATCACGATCTGGTGCCGGTACCTTTTTTCGTACATACACCGATCACAACCCCACATAGTGATCCGTTTTCCTTGATTTTTTACTAAAAACACGACGCTCTGTCGTTATCGGCGTTCATTGCAATGTGTAGCTCCGTTATTTAGCTACACACACATAGGCGATTCATGGACGTGGACATGAAGTCGGGGTAGGGGGACGAAACTGCCGAGAGTACTTTTGGTTAATCTTTTTGTACCGTACGTTTTAATTATGTAAGAGTTTTTTTCCACAAAAAAGGTTATGTTGGGTTGATTTTTTTAAATAAAAAATACAATAGTATATCTTGTTTCATTTATTATGATTAAAATATAATAGTTACTCTAACATATACATTCGAATCGAATGCATTACTATTATAGTTTTTTCCTACAGATAGAATTTAAAATAATGTCGGAAAAAGCTGGCGCACGGGGAGATGCGCGTAATAAAATGGTAGGCTGTCAAAGTGTTAACATCTTTGGTGTCTATAGGCGAAGGTTTTCTCTTTCCATCAAGAGAACCGTCTGCTTGTTTTCTATCTTTTGGCATTAAAAAAAGAATGAATTATTACATATTGTACTACTATCTTATTATCTCATTATATAAAAAATAACAATAAATGCTCCATTTAAATAGAACAGAAAATAAACAAACGTAAAAAGTAAATGGAATCTCGGAGTAAACTAAAAATATTATTAAATTTTTTTCAAGGTTTTTCTCAAAACGTACAACCTCAGTAGTAGTGAGTAATCTTATGTCAGCATGTTAGCATTTTCATGTCTCGGATGGGAACGTAATATTAAACTTTAAAGTATATTCACGCCTGTATCCTCGAATAAGTAGGCAGAGGGACAATCAGTGCACTCACGATTAACCGAAGAATATAAGAAAAGTCCCGCAATGTGATAGGTGGCATGCATATCGGCAACCGGGCACTTATCTAATCTTGGGCAACGTTGTTTTTATCATAAAATTGAAAAAACACGTTTTTTGAATTGCCAAACCCGAGAACCAAACCTGGTACTTTATGTGGTCAATACCGACATCGAGCCACTAGAGCACAGAGTCATACCGCCTCTATTAAACTTGGGGAAGCCACAATTCTAAAATTCTTCTTTCTCAAACTTTTTCCCTCTTCGGATTTACTCTTATAATAATTAACTATAAATTAGGTAATGATTAAAATATATTATTTAAATCATTACAAAATTTGTCTTTTACACAAATATATAAGTTTATATTAAAATCTCGACAGACAAATCTTAATAAAAACGTTTATCTTATACGAGAATTGAATCAAATTACGAATAATTGCGTCGAGTGTAGAACTCATCGTAGCGGTAAATGGCTACGCGACATGCGTAGCTGATGTCGTAGCAGCTACATCGTAGAAGAATCACGGATTATGATAATTTCATGAGATTGGATTTAATGTTTAATTTTGTTTAATAATAATTTAAATATTAAACGAACACTATTTTTTATATGGAATGGAATGGGATAACCTTATGGTTATGGAATGGGATAATCTATAGAAACCAAAGATGTTAATGATGTCTTGCTATTCGTTTAGCGCATGTACAATACCCGTGCGAGATATAACAAAATTCTATAAAGGGAGATATTGGATAAGCAGATTTAAAAAATATTTTTGTCGTGTTGCTTTATTGATCTTACAGTACTAGCTTGGAACATTTAAAGAAGATCCTGGAATAGGAATCCAGGCAATTTTTAGTGAATCCACCAGTTTTTCTAAAAGTATAACTTGCCCAAAACTCAATATATATATATATATACACATATATATATATACATATATATATATATATATATATATATATATATATATATATATATTATATATATATATATATATATATATATATATATATATATATACATATATATATATATATATATATATATATATATATATATATATATATATATATATATATATAACCATATATATAGTTTGTTATAATTTTGACCACTTTCCACTTGACGTGACTTCTATCTTTTTTCATAGATAGCAAACAAACAGGGAGTTCTCCTCATGGAAAGAAATAACCATCGCATATAAACAGAAAAGATATTGCGGCGCTGCTGGCCGGTATAACTGAAGAGCTAGCGATAGAACCTACTGTCAGAATGTCGGCCATCGTGGTGACGTCACTATCATGAAGGTCGATGACATCACACAATAATGAAAATGGAAGAATTTTCCAGCCAGGCAATGTGTAGTGTATTGAAGACCGAAATTTGCAATTACAAGTTAAAAAATTGCAATATTGCGACTTAGAGTTTACTTAAATGGTGTGTTATCATCTACACGACATCGCATACAGACATCAATGATGTTAACGGTACTTTGTTTCCGCGTGACAGGTATGTAATGCGACATCTATAGGTTTACATCTATAGGATACCTTACGTTTAAACTGACCCAAAACATTAAAAGTATTTGTCAAATACTGATGTACTTCTTTAATCGGATTAATATGCTCCTTTAGTCGGATGAATATGCTCCTATGATCAGAAATTAACGATGGGCTTGGAATCGATTCCCAACAAGGCTGAGTTAGGATGTACAATAAGTTTCAGTATTTATGAATGTATTTCTATGTATTAGTATCATTAACTAGCACTTATATCACAAGCAAATTATTTGCTTACATTCGAATTAAATCAATTCATGTAATTTGTTCAGTAACAAAAGGAACTATTGTCAGCCGTGACGGGTACAACCGGACAAACACGAATTAACAGAGAAAACAACCTGACGCCAATGTGTCTGTCTCTCCCGTCAATTCTAGGACAGTGGTAAAATGTCATGACCGCAATATTTTACAGTCAAACCAGCTTCACCAATTTAAACTTTATGTCTTCGAAATAAATCACATATTAGCGAAAAACACACAGCCACCCTTGTGAAATATGTAATTAAATCTCAATCGAGGGCAGTTGTAATTGAGTCCATTTTTCTATAAATGAAATAACTGTGGTACAAACTACGCGCAGTCGCTTGCCACTCGCCACTAGTCTTCTTTGTGGCGCCACTGAGCACGGATGTGTTCTGGGGTGGATTATCAAATTTCCCGTGATATAAGTCAATTGTTTTAAACGAATCACTTCAGTCAATTGTAGCCTTCCATTTAAACACTAGTTTTATCTTTGAATAGTATAGAAAATCGCGCGTTAAAAGAAATGCATTGAATCTCTATAGAGTATCAAAATGTATATAATCCCGTGAAAGCCGGTAGCGTCAGAGGCGCCAAACCTTTTTCGTAGTGTGTGTAAATTACGTAACTGTTCCGGGCAAAATCGATATCCTGGGCGTATAAATAGCGACCAACGGTTAAAAACAGCTGGCCGCTATCCAACCATGCAACCTTCAGTGAGTATCATTTTTTATCAATAGCTTGAATAAATTTAATTTAAGGCTATAGTTATATATGCACTAAGGCAAAAGGAATTGTATTTGTATTTTTTGAAAAAAATTGTGAAATTTCGTATATTTTTTTATTTGAATTACCAAATAGCATTTTTCAAACTAATAAATCATTCTCTTGATAATTCGAATGTGACTTGAATGCGGTGACAAAATTTGAAAGCAAAATAGTTATTTGGGTAAGTATATTATATCAATAAAATCGACTACATTTACAGATGAACTAGCAATACAAATGAATTTTATTGAAATAGAAAAAAAAATGGAAATTAGTAAACAAAAACAAAACAATTTTATGGTATAAAGTAAGCAAATTATTTTTTCAGACTAATGTGCCATGGTCAAATTATTCGGATGCTGTCCAAAAGTAGAGTAGAGTCTGTCTTTACGACAGGGCGACGTGTAATTACTATTTTTTTACATCATAAGATAGCCGACAAGCATGTGACTTTTCTGATGGAAAGAGTCAACCACCGCTTATACACACCAGAGGTATTAATGGTATGTTGCTATCCATGTGGCGGAATGATAATGCCACTTGGATAAGTTTACCGGATACCTTACCCTCCAAAGCGGAACAAGCATTCACGACATTGTGGCAGGAATAGATGAGGCAGTGGTACCAGACCCGGGCGACTGAATGACAGACATTGTGGCAAGAATAGATGAGGCAGAGGTACCAGACCTGGGCGACACAATGACAGACATTGTGGCAGGAATATATGAGGCAGTGGTACCAGACCCGGGCGACACAATGACAGACATTGTGGTAAGAATAGATGAAGCAGTGGTACCAGACCCGGGTGACATAATGACAGACATTGTGGCAGGAATAGATGAGGTAGTGGTACCAGACCCGGGCGACACAATGACAGACATTGTGGCAGGAATAGATGTGGCAGTGGTACCAAACCCGGGCGACACAATGACAGAAATTGTGGCAGGAATATATGAGGCAGTGGTACCAGACCCGGGCGATATAATGACAGACATTGTGGCAGGAATAGATGAGGCAGTGGTACCAGACCCGGGCGACACAATGACAGACATTGTGGCAGGAATAGATGAGGCAGTGGTACCAGACCCGAGCGACACAATGACAGACATTATGGCACTAATAGATGAGGCAGTGGTACCAGACCCGGGCGACACAATGACAGACATTGTGGTAGGAATAGATGAGGCAGTGGTACCAGACCCGGGCGACACAATGACAGACATTGTGGCAGGAATAGATGAGGCAGTGGTACCAGACCCGGGCGACACAATGGAAAACTCTACTACCTAGTAGTCACAATAGGTAAGGCGGTGGTAATAAAGGACCGGGCGAGACGCTGCAGAACTCTACCACCCATCATAACTATTGGGTGGTAGAGTTTTGCGACGTCGTAAATATCTACAACATACAGCCAATCTTTTTTTTTAAATATATAAACGGGTCAAAAACGCGTACATATATAGAGCTTACTTTAAAAGTTCATACAGCCAATCGTTTGCTTTTTACGAAATGGCAGAATGACAATTGTTCTATTCTTCAAAGAGGGCCCCAACCATCACGGAGCTTCCCCCGTAATGGAACGAGTAAGAAGAAGAATTAGCGTGAAGAAAGTCATAAATATGGAATCTGCAAGGATCGTCAAAAATGGCACTCGTTTTTATTCGCCTACCCCATAAATAATCTAGCGCGAAGATATGTATGTAATTATTAGTTGCAGCGTGCAGCCTACTACATTATAAAAGTTTTTACTGAATCCCACGGGAACAACTCATTTTTCCGGGATAAAAAGTAGCCTGTGAGCTACTTTAGGTCATCATCTACCTGTGTGTCATATTTTATCCAAATCCATTCAGTGGTTTTGGCGTGATTTAGTAACAAACATCCGAATATCCATCTATCCATCTGTCCATCAATCTAAACATCCAAACTTTTGCATTTATAATATCAATATATATTGATTAAATTACTGTCTCAAAATTATTATAATTTCGTATTTAATGCATAGTCAAGAAAGCGATTAAGAATGCCTATTATTAAGCACATAAATTATTAATTATTTGATTTAATTACATAACTAAGTTAATACAATTGTAACGAACGATCTACAACTCTATAAGAAAATACAATAAAAGATTTCATGTGTAAATGTAAATTATTGTCTCAAAATTATAATTCGTATATTTTAATACACAATCAAGAATGCGATAAGAATGCCTATTATTTAGCACATAAATTATTAATTAATTAATTCAATTACATAATTAAGTCGTAACAATTGTAACAAACGATCGAAAATCCTATACGAAAATAAAATAAAAGATTTCGTGTGTGATGTCATCAATTTTCACAGTAGTGACGTCACCTCGATGACCGTCATTCTGACAGTAATGTTAAGGCCGTACTTACGTCTAATTTCCCGAAGTTATATGTGCGCTAAACACTGATAAAACAAAAACCCAAGATACGCAATCAGTGTCTCAAAAACGTCCTCTAAAAATGAGCGCACAATTTTAAATTTTGCGCTCATTTCAAATAGAATCGCGTCAGTCGTAATACTGTCAATTTTATTAATTTTTGCATATTGCTTTTTAAAAACAACTATACATCTTGCGCTTAAGGTTGAATATGCAAAAACATATATTTTTGCCATGACTATAATTTCATAGATATATTACACGTCTCAAAGTATAAACTTTTAGACTAATTAGCTTTGTTCAGGACAGTTTTGTTCAGGACTGTGTACCTTGGATTTTTTATATCAATGACGATAAAGCACACGCAGTCCGAAAATGTATGCAAAAATAGCCGATAATAGCCGGTCACATCTGCATTTAGCGTGTCGTAATTCGTAAGCACGAAGCTTTGTAACGATAGACGCAATTGCAGCTGAGGCATAACTGGTACGCTGGTTTACCGCTAACATCTTCAGGGGTACCTACCAAAGACGTCACTCAATTTTAAATAAATTTTAATGGAAATCATTATCATTATCTCATGGCGTCGAAGCAATTGTGTATACAAAATAAAATAAAAAAATTGTACTCATTGATGTATAAGCTAGGGTAGATAATTTTTGAAACAAAAGAAAATTACAGTAAGATGAAACCCATTGCAAATGGAATAAAATAAAGCCAAAATAAGAGGAAAAATAAATTACGGGCGATTTGAGTTCGGGAAGTGAGAGAGAGTGAGAATGGAATAAAATAAAGTCTCTTTTCTAGAAGGTAATTTAATAAAATCCCCTTAAAATCTTATGTTTGATACTTAAAAAAATTAACTATTTTCGCATGTATTTCGCAATTTCTATGTTTCATGGATTTCATTTTTTAATTTGTCAATATAAAATAAGAACTTACAATTTTCGAGTAATTAAAGTGAACATTTAAATAAATAGATTAATATTTTACATTATGATGAATAAATAATTTTCAAATCCTAATTCTTTCATTATTTTCCATTTTCTGCGAAAATTTTCCACAGGGTTTTATATTTTTTTTTGATACCATCAGAAAGTAGATATTCTAAAGAAAAAAACTAATAACGATTTTTTAAAACTTCAGATAATTTGACGCGTGAATTTTCGATTGAAAATTATTTTTTAATATTAAGACAAAATAAGGAGAAAAAATTTCTATTTTAAATTTAAAAAAAATACAGTCTATTCATGATATAAAAAGCAACTTTTTACCAAGTTTCGTGAAAAAAAAATCTATTTTTGTGGAAGACAAAAATTAAAAACCAAAAGTCAGTTTTTCAAATTTTTCGCATAATTTTGAGATTATATGAAAAAAGTGCAAATACAAAAGTTGTAGATCTTCTTATTGTCGATAACTTTGCCATTCATCTTTTTTTGATAGGATGCGCAGTTTTGCCGGAAATCGTGATAAACCGTTTTTCCCCCTTAAAATCCCCCCCTCTCACACTTCCCGAACTAAATTCGCCCGTAATTTATTTTTCCTTTTATTTTGACTTTATTTTATTCCATTTGCAATGGGTATCATCCTACTGTATTTTTCTTTTGTTTTTGATTATTTCAGAGGGATCGGCCCCGGTCTAGTATCTGTCCGTTTGTAATAAAATTGAAATTCCCGAGATAAGAGTTACCTCAATATTACACTTACAGACATGCAAATACACATACGCGTACACACACATACATACCAATGCACACAACTATACACTCACATCACCATTTAACAATACAAAGTGAATGACCAAGCTTTGCTAGGATTTTAGTTTTTCATGTGATATCGTATTATCATGAACATGGCACTTACCAACTTAATTTTAATAGTAAAAGTCTATTAAATACAAAATTTCGTCAAAATTGTTATAGCGATTTCAAAAAAAAAATTACGTACACTTGTATAAATATACAAGCTTTATACAAGAATAGCTCGTTTAAAGTATAGAATGCTAGCTTTTACCATTGAAACTATCCTTTGTTACTTCTAATACATCCAAAAATATGTGTACAAAGCTTCATAATGATTGGTTTTTGAGTTTATCCATTGTAACCAAACTTTAAATCTCATAATATTATTGCAGACGTTTTAACTTCATTAAAAATAAATTTATAGTTTAACAGATTAATTGGTTTATTTTACGGATATGTGCATTATAGTAGGGAAGCCCAAGATGCTAAATGAGATACTCGAGCTAGAGTTGATGCTAAATGCTAAAAGATGCTAAATGAGTAGTTACTCGAGCTAGAGTTGATGCTAAATGCTAAAAGATGCTAAATGAGTACTTACTCGAGCTAGAGTTGATGCTAAATGCTAAAAGATGCTAAATGAGTACTTACTCGAGCTAGAGTTGATGCTAAATGCTAAAAGATGCTAAATGAGTAGTTACTCGAGCTAGAGTTGATGCTAAATGCTAAAAGATGCTAAATGAGTACTTACTCGAGCTAGAGTTGATGCTAAATGCTAAAAGATGCTAAATGAGTAGTTACTCGAGCTAGAGTTGATGCTAAATGCTAAAAGATGCTAAATGAGTAGTTACTCGAGCTAGAGTTGATGCTAAATGCTAAAAGATGCTAAATGAGTACTTACTCGAGCTAGAGTTGATGCTAAATGCTAAAAGATGCTAAATGAGTACTTACTCGAGCTAGAGTTGATGCTAAATGCTAAAAGATGCTAAATGAGTAGTTACTCGAGCTAGAGTTGATGCTAAATGCTAAAAGATGCTAAATGAGTACTTACTCGAGCTAGAGTTGATGCTAAATGCTAAAAGATGCTAAATGAGTAGTTACTCGAGCTAGAGTTGATGCTAAATGCTAAAAGATGCTAAATGAGTACTTACTCGAGCTAGAGTTGATGCTAAATGCTAAAAGATGCTAAATGAGTAGTTACTCGAGCGTCGTAGGGATTTTGTAGATTAAATTATAAGAAAAATAAAAGGTTACATAAAGTTTTTCATTTCAAAGGTGGGTAAAACAACAACAGATAAAAATGTTTTAAAAAATCTGTGTCATGGTAACACTAAATCGCGTCATATTAAGGTATGGCGGGTTAATTTCCACTTTTACTTTGCAAATCTGCCGATTCAAGTGTAGCGTAAGGGAGTGGGAGGGTCACAAAGTTGCAGAGAAAACGTTATTTTGACATTCGGAGCGAGTCCGAATTCTCTTTTATTATATAGAAAATAATGTAAGAATAACGAAAAAAATATAATCTGACAATTTCCACAAGCTGAAGATAATTTTGTTTTTTTTTCTGCCCTAGTTACCCCCCTCTATAGAAATAGCTTATATTTGGTGTAGAGCATCCACAGTATGCGAGGTACCTCCCCTATGTTAAACTGACGCGCTCGAGTAAATACCAAAATCCCTTCTTGGGCCCCCCTACGATTAATAAATGTTTGTATTATGAACGAATGAACAAAATTGCCTTCTGGATTAGAGATTTAGACTATAGTTAGCGCATAAGGTAACCTAAAATAACTAGCTATGAATACCTATCTGTCATTGATATAAAAAACCCCAGATGCACAGTCCCGAACAAAACTGACATTCAAAAGTGTCCCTAATTTCTTTTAAGTAGTTATAGATATGGCAAAAACATATGTCTTTGCATATCCAACCTTAAGTGCAAGACTTATAGTTGTTTTTACAAAGCAATGTACGAAAATAAATAAAATTGACAGTGACGCGGCCGACGCGATTCTATTTGAAATGAGTGCACAATTTAAAATTGTGCACTCATTTTTGGAGGACGTTTTTGACACACTGATTGTGTATCTTGGTTTTTTATATCAATGCTATCTGTGCATACATGCTTAAAGTTTAAGTCTAGCTTGTATCTTAATGTATATTTATACAAAATTGTAAATACGATTTAATCTTATTTTGTATGCCAAGTAAATCTATATTATATATAATAAAATCGTAGGAAAGTCAATGTATGTCCGGGGTAAACTCAAAAAGTACTGCATGGATTTACTTCAAATTTTGCTTGAATATTACTAACAGGTCAGGTCAATATATAGGCTACATATTATCACGCTATCCTATATACCTACGGGGGAAAAGCTGTGCGGAGTAAATGAAGTCCGCGCGAACGAAGTCGCGGGCCACAGCTAGTAATAAAATAAATAAATTAACTCTGTTGATCAAGAGATTTTTTCTTTTTTCATATGCTACGGCACAAACACACACATACATACACACACAATCATTTATCCTGATATCTATAGAAATAGTAGAATAATGAGAAAATATATCATAAACATTTCGGTACCACAAAATTTGAACAGATATTGATATCAAACTAATAAAATTAAATAATCAATTAATAAAATTTAATTTAGTATCAGTAGAAACAAGAAATTGTGAATTTTTATGGTCAGGTCTAAAAAAGTCAAGTTGTATTTTAATTTAACGCAACGCCTGCTCGCTCTGCCCCTTGTAATCAACAAACCGTACTGAGATAATTAATTAACAACTCTGTAGGAATGTTAAATAAGATATTACTTTAACTTGGGGTGAAAGATTTCAAGTGAATTTTGTTAAAATATCTATACAAAAACATACTACAAATAAATAAAATTGGAATGTCTGTTTGTAATATTAAAATAATCGCTATTTAGTAAACGCATATGGATTTATATACCAAAATAACATTTGCTACAATTTTTTACAAATTTTCGTCTATCTGTGTATCTATTTGTTCTGGCTAATCTCTGAAAAGTCTGGACCGATTTTGACAGGACTTTCACTGGCGGATAGCTGATGTAATAAGGAGTAACTTTGGCTACTTTTATTTTAGAATTTTTCCACGCAGACGAAATCGCGGGCACAGCTATTTACTAATATAAATGCGAAAATTTATGTGTACTTAAACGTGTGTGTGCGTGTATAAATATAAAATAAAAAAATATTATTACGTACTTTTTGTTTTATTTGTAATTTAAAGTTGTAAAACAAAAATGGTCCCTTTAAACCAAATTTTTATTAATTTTAAGCAAGGGTAATCGTGTATGCGACAAAGGAATATTTGAAGTGAATTACTTGTCCGAAGAAATTAATATTCACGGGACAAATTATACTTACTGATCTAACCTCAAAGTAAGCAAATTATTTGCTTGTGTTATGGGTGTTATTCAACGACACTAATACATAGAAATACATATATAAATATTGGAATATATTTAATAAGCACCCAAACACGGAAATACAAACATGCATAAGTTTACCGGCTGTCTTATCCTCCAAACCGGAACACGACAGTGACAAGCACTGACGCTATCGCGGCAGGAATAGGTAAGGTGGTGACACCAGACCCGAGCGAGATAATGCAGAACCCTACCATCCAGTAGCCAGGATGGTAGTTACTCGCATAGCTAATCGGTCGCCTTTTACGACCTGCTAGTGCCCCGATTAATATTTGGCCTCGTTAAATAAATCCAGTCATAAAAAGGAGGTAATGATATTGCACAAAATTTATCCGTTAAGAAAAATGTCTCATTTAAATCGAACCAAGGACGACAGCTTCGAAAATACACTAACTTCAAACCAATATTACCTATTTGTTGGTCTATTCAACACAGCAACAATCAACACCTGTTGTATAAATTATTCTGGTGGCACGGACAAACAAAACGAATTCGAATTCTGTAGATACCACGAGCAACTAGAACAACCACCATCGCTAGCCGTTTTTAGTGCGATACAGACTCCATTGCTGGAATCTACCCTTAACAGTAGTACGACTGTTGTCCGGAATTCGAGGCAAACGGTTCCATAAATGCAATAAATGCAAACCATTTTTATGAATAGAACCGTCTAGTGTCGAAGTAGATAAGGCCTACGTATGTATATTAAAGGTGATAATAATTCTAGTAGTAATGATAGGACCTGGCCAAATTTCAAACAAATAATAAATATTGGTATGTCCTAAAGATATAACGGGGTTATCCTCTTTGACACGCCGCATACGCGTGTCGCTTATCATTAGCATTAAAAAATGATAAAGGTTGAATACCAACCAAATATGTGCTTACCTAATTAGTTCCAAATAATAATCACGTAATTTAAAAACAATTTAAGTAAATTTTTTGTGTAGATATATAAAATCTGATATTAAAAACTCACAATAGTCCAATAGTTTAAGTCAGTTAGTTAAAAGGTGTTAATGGTGGTTGCTATCTTGTGGCGAAGTCTAAGGCCACATGCATAACATTACCGGCTACCTTACCCTCCAAACCGGAACACGACAGTGGCAAGCATTGATGCTATTATGGCAGGAATAGATTAGGCGGTGGTACCAGACTCGGGCGAGACAATGCAGACCTCTACCACCTAGTAGCCACGATGATAGTGACTCATATAGCCAATCGGTCGCCTTTTACGACCTGCTAGCAGACGCCCCGATTAATATTTGGCCTCGTTAAATAAATCCAGTCATAAAAAGGAGGTAATAATATCGCACAAAATTTATCCGTTAAGAAAAATGTCTCATTTAAATCGAACCAAGGACGACAGCTTCGAAAATACACTAACTTCAAACCAATATTACCTATTTGTTGGTCTATTCAACACAGCAACAATCAACACCTGTTGTATAAATTATTCCGGTGGCACGGACAAAGAAAACGAATTCGAATTCTGTAGATACCACGAGTAACTAGAACAATCACCATCGCTAGCCGTTTTTAGTGCGATACAGACTCCATTGCTGGAATCTACCCTTAACAGTAGTACGACTGTTGTCCGGAATGTATAAATTATTCCGGTGGCACGGACAAATAAAACGAATTCGAATTCTGTAGATACCACGAGCAACTAGAACAACCACCATCGCTAGCCGTTTTTAGTGCGATACAGACTCCATTGCTGGAATCTACCCTTAACAGTAGTACGACTGTTGTCCGGAATGTATAAATTATTCCGGTGGCACGGACAAATAAAACGAATTCGAATTCTGTAGATACCACGAGCAACTAGAACAACCACCATCGCTAGCCGTTTTTAGTGCGATACAGACTCCATTGCTAGAATCTACCCTTAACAGTAGTACGACTGTTGTCCGGAATTCGAGGCAAACGGTTCCATAAATGCAATAAATGCAAACCATTTTTATGAATAGAACCGTCTAGTGTCGAAGTAGATAAGGCCTACGTATGTATATTAAAGGTGATAATAATTCTAGTAGTAATGATAGGACCTGGCCAAATTTCAAACAAATAATAAATATTGGTATGTCCTAAAGATATAACGGGGTTATCCTCTTTGACACGCCGCATACGCGTGTAGCTTATCATTAGCATTAAAAAATGTTAAAGGTTGAATACCAACCAAATATGTGCTTATCTAATTAGTTCCAAATAACAATCACGTAATTTAAAAACAATTTAAGTAAATTTTTTGTGTAGATATATAAAATCTGATATTAAAAACTCACAATAGTCCAATAGTTTAAGTCAGTTAGTTAAAAGGTGTTAATGGTGCGTTGCTATCTTGTGGCGAAGTCTAAGGCCACATGCATAACATTACCGGCTACCTTACCCTCCAAACCGGAACACGACAGTGGCAAGCATTGATGCTATTATGGCAGGAATAGATTAGGCGGTGGTACCAGACCCGGGCGAGACAATGCAGACCTCTACCACCTAGTAGCCACGATGATAGTGACTCATATAGCCAATCGGTCGCCTTTTACGACCTGCCTGGCAGAACAGCAGTTGGCCTATTCTTCAAAAGAGCTAGGGACTAACACGGGGATGTTATGTTTTCATAAATACGACTTCTTAAGGTTTGGTAAAACCAGACATGATGCCTGTAAATAGTATTTTTCTTTTTATTTTACATCATCATGATTCTCTATTAAAGCATCTATTTGTCAAAAATGTTAATGTTAATATTTATGTTAATCTAGCATGTCGTCCATGTACAGCGGGTGCTCTCGTGAGGGTAGCTACGTGGATCAGCGAGTCACGAATAAATATATCATTAAATATCAAAGAGTTCGCTTATCATATTCTACCAGGCAGAAGCCATGTTGTTTATCCTCCGACAGCGGCTCAAATCAACACGGATTAAATAATTACTTGGACAAATTCGGCATTAGTAATAAGATACTAAATTCCAGACATGCGTAGTAGTCACGAATAAATCTTTATGAACAACAAAGAGAGGTTATTACGATTTGGCAACGGCTCCAATTCTCTGACGTCACTAGACACTCCGCAATGCCTTTATAGCACTTGAATTAATAACCAAAGCCTCTTAATTATATTTATTACATACGTTTCGTTATTATTGTGTAGTTATAAGACGATTATTTCATGACGACGTAAGGATATATTTTGAGAAACATAAGATTATTATTACATGCTAGAGAATACTAATACTCTCTAACAAGGTATAAAGATTTGAGTTAACTCAAATCCCTTAAGGGTCTTAGTATTATTTATTATTTTCTATACAGTTTCGGAGTTGTATACAGGGATCGGATTTGTGTGCTTGAATAAAGTATAAATCTACTCTGCATTTTAGGTTTCCGAAGAAATTAGTAAGTAGTAACCCTTACAGTTTCCGAACAGATACGGCTTGGACACCTTCAAGACAAGAGCTTACTCATTCTTAAAAAGCCGACAACGCAATTGCAAGACCTCTGGTATTGCGGATGTCCATTGCGGCGGTGATCACTTACCATCAAGTACACCTCCTGCTCGTTTGCCCCTCCCTTCTATAAAAGAAAAAGATATGCTTATCAGGCCCTCGGTCCACAGTCTAGCGCAGAGATCCTTAGTACTGGAAAGCTGCTTTAATTTGGCATGAAAACTTATACATATCGCACCTCCGCTCAAATAGTGTCATAAGTCAAAACACGATTCTCGAGTAAAAGTGGATAAAGTCGCTCCTGCCTACTTTGTTCTCTTTTCCGGCCAACGCCACCAACGTCACTAACGCCATATAGTATCAAATCATTGAAAATAGTAGTAGATCACCGTTCGAAATAAAACTGTGGCATAATACGGTACGAATAGTACAACAAATGATTTTTACGATTTTTTGAATTGTTACACTATTTGAACGGAGGTGCAATATCAGTCATGGCAAAAAGTGGTAACAAAATTAATGAAACATTTTTTTTATCTCTTCTACATCTAAAGTGAGGATGTTTTTTTTTGTGTACCCCATATGGGGTATCGTTGGATAGGTTTTTAACGATTTTTCGATTAAGGGACTCGTTTGTGAAATATTCAGCCTTAAAATGCTAATTTTTGTTAAAGTCAAGCGCCACCCCTGCCAGCTAAACGTTCTGAAGGTGGAAAAATGTAATGAAGTAGTAATTCATGACAGAAGCAAAATATAATGAAGTTAAAAGGAAAACCATCACAGCTAAAATAGGCTTTGTTTTGAGTAATAGTCGGCCAAATTATAAAATGTATTTGGAGGAGTTTCAGACACCGCCTATAAAAAACCTGTTGTGCGTATATTTGTCATTGACGTTGTATAGGTTAAATGTTCATGGAATGACACAGTAAAACTCCTCTTCTTAGTTGACATTATTGTGATGGGCAACTTTGAAACCCTACCATTGCGCGTGGCCCGACACGCACTTTACAAATTATATTATTTATATAAGAATGTACACACACATGTATAGGTATACAATAACGTTTCGTACTTGCTGAAAGTTTGTATGTTGTCAAATAAATATGGAATAATGAAAACCAATGTTGAGGTGCACCAAGCCTCAATAAATACTGAGTCACGGTAATGTTATCTACCAGTATTTTGACTCGGCCCTGTCCTTGAAATAAATACCTACAGCCGGCTGCGACATGCTGTATGTAAAATGCGATAGGGCTGCCCACCTTCAACATTTTAACGACATTTGCCTGTGCTGTCACATCGCGCGGCCGTTCGTCACTGCGGCGCAACGTCTGTTGTGTATCGAGTGCATGCCAAACTCCAAGCGCGTAGGTACAAAGCGATTCTCACACTGCCACGCATCACGCCGCGTAGCGCGTGCGCGTTACTTTGCGGAAATCCATTATTAAAAAGGTGAAATTAATTAAATTTGCTATGATCCGCGAACTGTTCTACGTATCCTCCGCGATGGTACCGAAAAGAGAGACGTCGGTTTAATAAATGGGTAAGACTCACCGATGGTCCGGACAAAAAGAAGACCCCAGCGGCACAATTATCCACCCACATCCACCACACTTTTATATGTAAGTATTATATGCGGGTGGATAATTGTGCCGATGGGGTCTTTTGGTCCAGACCATCGGTGAGTCTTACCCATTTGTCAAACCGACGTCTTTCTGTTCGGTACTATCGCGAAGGATACAAAGAATAGTTCGCGGATAATAGTAAATTTAAATAATTTCACCTTTGTAACAAATTAATTAACATCCTCATAGAATAAGTCACCTTACAAAACAGTCCAATTTACCTGAAGTTACCTGTAACTGCTCGGATTACTTAAAAGTGTTAATTGAGGTCGACGTTTTAGTAGTTACCCATTTACCTCGACCGAGCTTCGAGGATCAAGGCAATATTGAGGGAAAGTTTCCACAATTCTTTTTCATTTATCTTAATATATTTACTTCCATTTTGGAATCAAGACGGCAATTGTTTTTTTTTTATTTTATACTAGCTGTTGCCCACGACTTTGTCCGCGCGGACTTCGTTTACTCCGCACAGTCCCTCCCCCGTAGGTGATAATATGTAGCCTATATGTTGATGCAAAATTTGAAGTAAATCCATGTAGTACTTTTTGAGTTTTCCCCAGACATACATACAAACAGACAAAAATTTTAAAAACTATATTTTTGGCTTTGATATCGATTGTAGATCATGCCCCAAGTATTCTTTTTAAAAAATATTCAATGTACAGTTTTGACTTTCCTACGATTTTATTATATGTATAGATCATTAGATAGCAAACAACCATCTGATTGTTTGCTCTCCTGATAAAAAGAGAAACTATCGCCTATAGACACCAAAGATGTTAATGGTGCGTTGCTATCTTGTGGCGAGATGGGATACCACATACATAAGTCTTCCCCATGTTGCTCAACATACTGAATCTATTTACATAAAAAATGCTCCAACAATTCAATACAGGAAAAATCCTTTATTGCGTGTATTAAATGAAAGAGATATCCATCGCTAATAAAAATAAAAAAATTTAAAGGCGTATAGAAGGGAGGGGGGGGGAGGGGGTTGTGGCCCTTACCCACCCCAGAACGGTCAAGTGCCCACCCTAGGATATTAGGATACCGATTCAAAATTGTGGCGCCGCTGGTTCGTACCGCTGAAGAATCCTAGTGATGGCACCAGCGGGCATTTCTTGTCAGGTGACGTCATAACTGTGGAGGTTGATGACGTCACACAAGGACAAGGACGGGGAAAAGGAAGATCTTCCCAGCCAGGCAAGGTGTACTGCCTGGGGACCGAAGTCCATTTGAGAAACGTTGAAACTTTTATATAGCTTGTACAAGATAAATAATTGTGATATCGTGATTCAGGATTTAATTTTTAATTTCATCATTTTCTATTTTTTATTATTTTTTTCTTGTAGCATTTTTGATTGTTTAGCCGCTACAAAATTATAGGCTGGACACCCAACTTCACACAAAAATCATTGAAATCAATTTGTCTGCCAGCTATGCGATCGGTGTTGCTGCTCTCGGATCGGCCTAACTAGTCAGCTACAATAGGTGCCGAGTCCACCAAACCTCTACGGACACTATATAAATCACTTATTATAAATGAAAATTGGCCAATGATGATTATTTTTTAGTAGTAGAGGCTCAGGTCCCCTCTGAAAAATAACTCTACATACGTCAATGTAAAGGCGCCATGCTTTCGTGTGGCAAGTATTTAATGCCACATTAATAAAGCTATTTTGCCTTTAACCAGAACAGAACATATAGTAACAAAAACAGTATATAAGAGTAGTAACACAATCGAAGTAGGAAAGCGTATGTTCCAAACTCCAGGAGATAGAGCAGAAATCTATAATATGGTTTTGTTTATGGTTACAAATTGGGTTGAATGTGCCGCCATTTTGCGAAAATCCATTTCGGCTTATATTTTTTTTCATGAAACCTTTTTAAAATAATCCTTTTCAATAAAAAAAATAATAAAAAAGTCAAATAGTTATAGTCCTATAAATCGTAAACGATGATATAAAAAAAATTGTACAAAAAGATTGGTAATTTAATTTTCTACACCAAAGGACCCTACCATTTTTACCATTTATTTTTTAATCCTATTTGAATAAAAATTATATTCAACATATAAATAAACTGTCGATATTTTTTAGATTTAAGTCTTCACATTTTGTTGTTTTATTTATTTAGTTCAGTGGATTTCCGTTGGATTGTCAATTGTTATGTAGACAGTCCGCCATTACCCGCGACGAAATTACACGTTTTTTCCTTAGCTATTTCATATGTAGTAGTTTCCTTAATCTAAGATCTTTAAGGAAACTACTAGGTCTTTTTCTCTTTAGAGAAGGTTCTTTTCTTAGAAGAATTTGCTTTTTTCTTTATAAGTATTCTATTTAATAAAAAAATATTGACGTATAAAACGCTATAACATGTTCGTATGTAAATTTGGTAATTACGAAATGTGTCAAAAAGCGTTTAATCTAATGTGAGTTAAACGTTTCCAGCTTTGTCATATCTCCTTGACCTGGTAGCGGCTCGCGCTACGGATTACGAATCGTTTAATTAAGGGGAACCGTTTGCTAGGCAACAAAACTGTAAATAAACTATTTTATAGGTTTCTCTCAACTTCAAGTCGCATCGCAGAAATATTGACAGTAATAATAATATGGTATATTTGTAAGTTGCTGTGTACTGTATTACTAATGCAACTACAATATATATATTCATACTAATATTAAAAATGCCGTATCTGTCTGGCTGCTCGTCTGTCTGTTCGTCTTTTTCATCTAAACTGCTCAACCATTTTAAAAAAAATTCAACAAGAAGATAGTTGAAAGCCCGGGATCAATCATAGGTTACTTTGTTTTTGAAAAGTTAAGCCCTCAAATATGCGAACATGGTTTTAGATCACCATAGGCTACTATGTCACCCGACTAAGCTTAATAAAGTAATGTCCTTGGGACACGCGAACGAAGTCACGAGCAACAGCTAGTAGATTATACGTAGGTCACACTATAAGTTTTGCGTAACTTAAAAAAACAACATGTTATAACCAAAATATTATGTTTATTGCTTTTCAAAATAATCTCCTTTACATTTTAAACATTTTTCTCATGCGATCGAACAATTTTTTAAAACAGGAGGACCACAGGTCTGAAGGCATGTTTTTTACGTGCTGATTGAACGCTATCACTGCCTTTTCGGAGTTGGTAAAAGTAAACCCTCTTATCAAATCTTTGAATTTGGGGAAAATACAGAAATCACAGAGTGCTAGGTCGGGGCTATGCGCAGGATGAGTGACGAGATGTAATTATATGGGACAACCGTCGGGTATATTTTACCCAATAAAAGAAGTATTATCAAAGTGTGATCACTCTAAAAAAATGTTATGCGTGGTTATGGTATTAAAATTAGTAGGCGTCAATCAATCATCCCTTGTTTACGGACCCTTGTGGTTGGACTTTTAAAAAAATGGGATCATTCTCGGGTTATACCCATTCCAATAAAAAAGAATTATAGAAATCAGACTACTCTGAAAAGTTTTATCCCCGTGTTGGTTCCGGGCTCCTTTGAAGAATAGACCAACTGCCGTTCTGTCAGACCGGTCGTAAAAGGCGACCGATTGGCTATGCATCGTAGTAGAGTTATGAATTGTCTCGCCCGGGTTTGGTACCACCGCCCCACCTATTCCTGCCGCAATAGCGTCAGTGCTTGTCGCTCTCGTGTTCCGGTTTGGAGGGTAAGGTAGCCGGTAAACTTATGCACGTGGCATTGTACCTCGCCACAGGATGGCAACGCACCATTAACATCTTTGGTGTCTATAGGCGATGGTTGTCTCTTTCCAACAGGGGACCCATCTGCTTGTTTGCTATCTTATAATATAAAAAAAAAAGTTATTTGAGTGGTCTGACATTAAAAATATACGCGTTGAAAAATATTTTTATTGCACGGACCAAATCCAATTATTCTTTTAAATCTAAACTCTGATGCTCAGTGTCACAAGTACAATGTAGGCATAATGGATTACTTTCTTTGCTCATAAAAATAAAAAAATATTCGCGTCAAGAAAACCGCGCTATTTGATAAAAAATATGGCGTTAGAAGTTCAGAGAGCCCTCAACAGGACAGATCAAGAGCTCGACAACTGCTCAACCCATTCATTTGACAGGTGCTTTTATTCGAATCATTTTTAAAAGGAATTTCCTTGGCGCTTTTAATAAATAATATTTTCTTATTTCTTTATTATTTATATGCTAAAGGAAAAATAGAGTGGTAAAGTGCATGTCGGAAATGTAGGGTTCTTGAAAATGAACATCATAATAATGCGGACTGTGAAGAGGGCTTTTATTGTTTTACACTATGAATATTTAACCTACTAAACGTTAATGACGGATATATTTATATATCATTTTTTATATTTACGTATTATATAAACTTGTAATATATAGTTATAATTATGTACTTTAACATCGTAATGTTTATTATATATGATTTTTACGTATATTTATCTATATTTATTATTATGTTAATACTATTGAATCTGACACGCACAGGAAAATATTATTATGCCTACTTCAACACGCACAGTAAAAAAGAAGTAAAAAATGTTCGAACAACTTAGTGAGTTCATAAAGTTTATTTAAAAAAAATGTAAATCCGTTATTGGCTTTTAGTGTACATCATAAGTAGAATAAGTTTATATATATATATATATATATATATATATATATATATATATATATATATATATATATATGTATACATATATATATACATATATATATACAAATATATATATATATATATACATATATATATATACATATATATATACAAATATATATACATATATATATATATATATATATATATATATATATATATATATATATACATATTTGCATGAATTGACGAAAAATTTAAAAAAAGTGTTTTTTCGATATAACTTCGAAATTTTTTAACCATTTTTTTTCGACTTTCTACAATATTTTAATTAAATTTACGCTGTTTGCAGGAAACTTACTTCGTATTTTTAAAATAACTTTCAGGCTAATATACCGATTTATTTTAAAATCTGATCATCTTTTCTGCTTAAAAGACTGTGTCAAAACCATAAATCAGATTGAAATCGGTTTATTCGTTTGGGATTTATCAATGACGAAAATTTTTGAAAAAAGCTTTTTTTTTACATGTTTTAGACATTTTTAACCTAATAAAACAATTTAGAGCTAAAAAATTGCGTTCAATGTTATTCGGAAGATCAAACTCGTTGGTAATTTTGAAAAAAATATACGTCTTTTCAAATACTGAATAACTAAGTATCATTAAAAAAAACTTTTGAACGTTTCGACCTCAAAAATCTATGCTTAGGCATAGTTTTTGTTTGAGCTTAAAATCCCTCGATTTAGCGGGAAGTTTCAGGTGACCTGTAGGGCCAACCAGCTCACAGATTTTTTTAATATAGTTTTTAATATAGTTAGTTGGTTACATAGGTGTGTTACATACATAGCAATCCTAATAGATGCATATATTTAGTTTGGAGTACAGTTTAGTACATGTAATATTATTGCCAAAGGTAATTTTAGATTAGATATTTCCTGTAAATATAGATTTCTTTTATAATTACGTTAGTTTGTTCGATAGGCGTGTTACTAATAGGTATTTTTAGTTTGAGGTATAATTTGTTATGATATTAGATATAGAAAATTTAGAAGTTATAGGAAGTTCAGGCATTACGTTTTTTACTTACATTTTAATAACAAAAATGTCATATATAAATAATTAAGATGAATATGTAAATATTTTTTTTAAAGTACTAGCGGCCCACCCGGCAATGTAGAGATTTTTAATAAAATAAAGAAAAGTTAAATAAGTTCTAAAGTAATTATGCGCGAGCAAAGCCGCGGGTAACAGTTAGTGTGCAAATAAAACAACTCATACATATAAACAGGCACTTAAAATGTATACGAGACTAGCTGCAGATCTTTGCATTAGGATAAAAGTATGCTATGTGCTATTCCAGGTCATCTTATATCCGAGTCCAAATCCAAATTGGTACAGCCATTTTTACGAGATTGATTATCAAACATCCAAACATACAAACTTTAACATTTATAATATGTATAGTATAAGATATCCGCAATCAAAAACAACATTTTATTTAAATTAAATTATTAAATCAAAAAATAAACATTCTTAATGCAACCTGTGCCTTCCACTTTAGAAATCGTTATCAACAACACAAGTAAACATAACAAAATTCGATGCTACTTATAATTTCCTATTGTTATTTTATATTCGTACAAATAGAATAAAAAGAATCACCTAATTTGGTCCTCAAAATAAGTAATCGATTTTAAAATCGTCAAATTGATGACCTCTTCTCTTTTGGCAGTTGGTTAACAAATATAAAAGGTATTCAAAATTAGTAATAAAAAAAACTTTTTAATAAAAAAATTAACTTATTAATAAAAAAAAATCGACTCCACTAATAACAAGATCAATTTGTATTATTCGACTAAATTAAAAGGAGGTTGTAATGCATTGTCATTTTACTGAAAAAGTGACCACAGAAATTTTGTCGTATTATATTTGGAGCGTCGAGTACATTTTTAAGACAAATAAAATGAAAATCATACATTACACCCTATATTTAGTCACATAAACAACAAAAATAAATCGATAAACTCTTATACTTACCAAAAATACAATATCTTATATATTTTTAACGTTCATGATGTTGTATTTTACAGTTTATCAGAAAACAGTTCTGTATTTTTGACGTGCGAGCAGTGACGTGAGCGACGGGATTCTGTTTGAACTGAGCGCACAGTTTTAAATTGTGCGCCCATTCTTAGAGGACGTTTTTGAGACACTGATCGTGTATCTTGGGTTTTTATATATTAATGGGTTGATGCTATTGATTGCACAAACTATCGATAGTATTGAATATATCGATAGTTAATGCAATATTGCATAACAATACCATTGATCGAATTGATACTTTGTTTATCACCAACGATGGATACTATCGATACAATCGATAGTTTATTAGCAGCGTGCATATGCGTATCAATACTATGGAAACTATCGACGTTGCAATCCATATTTTGGCGTTTCTAGATTAAAACTATCGATTTTATGGCGGCACTACTATAATTATATTGTTATAAATATTCAACATTGTGGCAAGAAACAAAACTTGTATTTCTGGACTTTGCTTAAACTTATTTGTTTATATATATTTTCCAATTTGTTGTCCTAGTAAATTTGAAAATTAAAGTTATAATGTTCATTGTGTATTTTGCGGCAACTAAAAGTTACAAATAAGCCGTTTTGATTCTCAGACTATTCGCTACTGCTGCTGCTATATACATTTGTTTACATTTCTGTCATACGTTTGTTTCAATCGCCCGCGGCATCGCCCGACGCCCACCCGAGTCGTTCAGCAAAATTCGTCAGTCGCCCCGGCGGTCGTCGCGCCACGTGGCATGTTTAGTACTTTCCCGTACATTTGTTTTAGACGCTAGACGCTTCACTATTCGCGCCGCGCAAAAAATCGCAGGCGCGAATTTCCCGTGGCCAGGCCGTTAAGTCTCTAGAGGGGCTAATAACAAGTTTAGACCACCACAAGTTACTTAATAATCCCCACGATATTCACTCTCTGTATGAAATTACAAGATTGCGGAATTTACCATCGTACCTATAATCCTAATGTCGAAGTTAATGAATCCTAACTAAAAAGATAAAATAAAAAAAATATTGAAAACAAAAACCCGACTGCATCTTGAAAAAAGATTCATTGATATTTAGCTATTAAATTTTCACAAAGGGCCCCAACTATTAATCGTTCTGTGATGAATTAAAATTCATGGATTGCTGTATATGTACATGGATTAGAACTATTTTAGTGGTGTAATTATTTATTATTACTTAAAATGATTCTAAGCTACTGGGCTTGTTTCTTTCTTTTTAGTTTTCATCTTAGGCAATGAATCTTTTTTCAAGATGCAGTCGGGTTTTTTGTTTTCAATATTTTTTTTATTAATGGCTGTATATAACCCATACATATTACGAAGCACGCAAAAAACTTGATCTTCTACTAGCGTAGAAGGCTTTTAAAGTTAAACGGATTATGTCTGCACCATGACCCACTAGATGCCAATTATTATTTTTAACTGTCGTTTCAGAAGTTGTAACCATGAAGCTGTATTCAAGGAAGTTATATTCTACCCGGAATGCTTACACGCGCTTCAAAATCGTTCCGAAGAGTACCACGACATGAGTGGAGTGTGTCTCTTTCTACTAAATAAAGCGCCAATCGCCATATATAAGTGTGGCCATACGTAGTTTGGAAATTACTACTAAGTAATTCTACTAATTGGAGAAACAGCTTTGCATTGCATAAGTAATTAAGTAATAATTAAAATAAGCACATTTTGGAACTCACTATGTTAATTACAATACATTTTATGCTAATGTATTTATCGACGTGTGTGAATAAAAGGGATTTAACGATTACCGAATATGTATAAAAATCTACCATCCGAAAGTTTTATTTATACTGGCAATTGCAAGAAAGGGACAACATCCACTCATGTCGTTGTCTTGCTCAGAACGTTTTTCCCCTCTGTTATGTAAGAAACAAATGTCAACATTATTATGATAGAAATAAAGTACATTTTTATTTTTCAAGTATTGCTTCGTAGTAATTCCAGTTATCGTATATAAGTTCCTTGGCTGTATTATAATACTTCATAGTTGTAACATCGCGCCATTCTTAAAGTGATTTACTATACTTAATAAATATATTTAACTTACAATGATTTTAAATATATTTTGTTTTTAAAACGTTAAAGTGTGTTAAGTGTTAAAAGAAAAGTAAAATGATTAATACAATTCGCTAAAATGTTGTATAAAAACTGCCCAACTGCGTGATACAAAGTGAATATATTTATTGTCAAATATCTATGAAACAAAAACGGTCCCCCGTGTTGGTCCCGGACTCCTTTGAAGAATAGGCCAACTGCCGATCAGCCAGGCAGGTCGTAAAATGCAACCGATTAACTCTACGTATCACTGCCATGTTGACAAGTAATTTGTAGAGTTCTGGAACGTCTCGCCCGGATATTTGCTACCATTACCTTACGTATTCCTGCCGCAATAGCGTCAATGCATGTAATTGTCGTATTTCAGTTTGGAGGATAACAACGCACCATTAATATCTTTGATATCTATAGGCGATGGTTTCTCTTTCCAACAGGAGAACTATCTGCTTGCTTGCTATTTTATGATATAAAAAAATCTAGTATTTCTGATGGTATTGACGTTGTTACCGGTTGGTAACAACGTCAATACCATCAGAAATTCGTAAGAATGTTCGTAAAAGGCAAACGGTTGTTTGCCTTTTACGAACAACCTGGCAAAATTGCAAATAGTCTTATACTCAAAAGTATAGTGATTGATATACAGCAAATTTTGAATTAATTGTTGAAGTCCAGGGAAGGTTTAAAAGGTGAGAAAATATAGAAAAAAATAAGAGTAGTTAAAAAGGCAGAACAACGTTTGTCGGGTCAGCTAGTGTTATTATATTTTTTTTAAGTTTGGATGTTTGGATGGATGGATGTTTATTATTCAATCACGCAAAAACAGATTTGAATGAAATTTGGTACACAGGTAGATGATGACCAGGACTAGCACATAGGCACTAGCACTTTTTATGCCGGAAAAATTAGGTGATCCCGCGGGATTCGCCAAATACTTTTATAATGCAGCGGGCAGAACGCTGCAGCTAATCATATATAAATAACATTGACGCAAAAAACCCAATATACACAATTAGTGTCTCAAAACCGTCCTCTAAAAATGAGCGCTTAATTTCAAATTGTGCGCTCATTTCAAATAGAATTGCGACACGGTCAACTTATTACTTTTTGTACATTGCTTTGTAATAACAACTATAAATCTTACGCTTAAGGTTGGATAGCAAAAACATATGTTTTTGCCATATCTATAACTACTTATGTGATACTAACTGACCCGGCAAGTGTAGTTCTGCCAATTCTATGTCTACTTTTCCGTTTTTTTTTCTACATTTTAAATCTAACCTGAACCTCCATGAATATTTTTTAAAAGTGAGGTTTTGAAAAACAAAATTAGCCAAATCCGCTAGCCAAAAATAGCCGTTCTCGAGCTTTAGCGAGACTAAAGAACAGCGACAGTTTTGAGTGTCAGTTTTGTTCGAAACTGCGCATCTTAGGTTTTTTATATCAACGATTATCAATATATATATATATATATATATATATATATATATATATATATATATATATATATATATATATAATGTATGTGTAATGTTAGTATTTGTTACTGTTAATGTTAGCATTCAGGTTATTTGAGTAACGTAAACTTCAATCAAGTGTGGAATGTTAAATGGATAACCCTCCTCAAATATCGTATGAAAGCCTAAATAAACATTATCGAATTCGGTCTTTCTTTAATTCACCACACGCCCGAGATTATATTACCGAAGAAAATCAAGTCGTCTATACATCACTGCTGACATCGATCTCGCCTCTTCAAAACGTTCTCGCTGAAATAATAATTTATTTTTGTTCAGACCAGCCCAGATAAATTGCTGTATAACAACGCTGGTCACGTTCTGGGTGTTAAAGGAACGGAGGTTTTATCGTTGTACTGAAATAAAAATGTTTTTTGAAGTGGTAATTTTATGAATATTCGAAACTCAGTTTTTCTTATTCGGTAGATATACGTATTCTGACAGTTCTGTTATTTGGATTGTTATGTTAGTCAAAATCTTAAACAAAAACTGAATTTGAAAAATAAAACCGACCAATATCTCAAAAACTACAGATTTTGATGAAACTTGGACTGTTCTATGAGTTGGAATATACTTAATACTATCTGAGCCCGCGACTTCGTCCGCGTGGAAAATTTTCGAAAAAAAAGTTACTCCCTATCACATCAGCTATCTGCCAGTGAAAGTACCGTCAAAATCAGTCCAGCCGTTCCAGAGATTAGCCGGACGGATAAGACAAACAGACAGATAGACAAAAATTGTAAAAAATGTTATTTTGGTATATGTATCGTGTATACATCCATATTAGTAAAAAGCAGTTATTTTAATACTACAAACAGACACTCCAATTTTATTTATTTGTTGTATTGTATAGATATAGATAAAACATCTATACATATAATGAAATCGTAGGAAAGTCAACACTGTAAGTACATTAAATATTTTTTTTTTTTAAAATACTTGGGGCGAAATTTACAATGGATATCGAAGCCAAAAATATAGTATTTAAAATTTTTGTCTGTGTGTCTGTATGTATGTCCGGGGTAAACTCAAAAAGTACTGCATGAATTTACTTCAAATTTTGCACGAGTATTAGTAATAGTAATAGGTCGGGTCAACTCAAACTACATATTATCACGCTACCACCTACGGAAGAGGAGCTGTGCGGAGTAAACAAAGTCCGCGCGGACGAAGTCGCGGGCAACAGCTAGTACTTATAATGGAGGGCCTGGGGGTTTTCACCTCGGATTAGAGTTACAGTGAATTAATTGATTATTATTTTTGTATTTTTGTATTTTGTATAATATATATTATAATTACAGTAAATTAATGATTGATGTGGGATATTGTTTTTTAAACTATAAATTGCAATGTTCACCCAAAAATTTTTTGTGCACTCTATTATTTCATTGTTTAAACAAATTATTATGAAAAATTAATATTTGACCATATATTTTCACTTTAAACGTAACGTAAACGTAACGTAAACGTAACGTAAACGTAACGTAAACGTAACGTAAACGTAACGCAAACGTAACGTAAACGTAACGTAAACGTAACGTAAACGTAACGTAAACGTAACGTAAACGTAACGTAAACGTAACGTAAACGTAACGTAAACGTAACGTAAACGTAACGTAAACGTAACGTAAACGTAACGTAAACGTAACGTAAACGTAACGTAAACGTAACGTAAACGTAACGTAAACGTAACGTAAACGTAACGTAATCGTAACGTAAACGTAAACGTAACGTGAACGTAACGTAAACGTAACGTAAACGTAACGTAAACGTAACGTAAACGTAACGTAAACGTAACGTAAACGTAACGTAAACGTAACGTAAACGTAACGTAAACGTAACGTAAACGTAACGTAAACGTAACGTAAACGTAATGTAAACATAACGTAAACGTAACGTAAACGTAATTTAAAAATAATTTAAAAGTAACGTAAACGTAACGTAAAAGTAACGTAAACGTGACGTAAACGTGACATAAACGTAACGTAAACGTGACGTAAACGTGACGTAAACGTGACGTAAACGTGACGTAAACGTGACGTAAACGTAACGTAAACGTAACGAAAACGTAACGTAAACGTAACGTAAACGTAACGTAAACGTAACGTAAACGTAACGTAAACGTAACGTAAACGTAACGTAAACGTAACGTAAACGTAACGTAAACGTAACGTAACGTAAACGTAAACGTAACGTAAACGTAACGTAAACATAACGTAACGTAAACGTAACGTAAACGTAACGTAAACGTAACGTAAACGTAACGAAAACGTAACGTAAACGTAACGTAAACGTAACTAAACGTAACGTAAACGTAACGTAAACGCGTAATCGCGTTTTTTTCCTCAGCAATGGGGCCCATCTGTAAAATTCCACTTAAAGGTCAAAAGAGTGTTAATGCCGAGTGATATTCTACAATTTGTTTACCCAGGGTGTTAGAAAAAGTTCGCGAAAGTCGACCCAAAACCCGGGACTTCACGTGGCCAACGCCAACGCCAGACCACTAGACCAAAAAGCTTTTCTTTTTCTTCTTTCCTACTTTCCCACTTCCCAGGTCGGACAAGATATAAAAAGCGTTTTTTTTCAGTTTTCTAATAAACACAAAGTTTGCCGGGATTGGAAAGTGCCCGATTGTCGATAGGCTATCACATTTCTAAACCTAACACATTTCTGGGACCAAGTATCTTCGGCTAATCGTGAATGCACTTGTGGTACCGCTGCCTACCCCTTCGGGGATACGGGCTTGAATGTACATACCTACTCTACTTACCTTACTTTCCAACCACCCTTGTCATGCTACAATGATTGCATTAGATAGGTAGGGTGGAAAGATTTAGCAGGAATGACCTACCCAAATCTTTCCACCGACCCCTATTTAACGTAAACGTAACGTAAGCGTAATTTAAAAGTGAGGTAAACGTAACGTAAACGTAACGTAAACGTAACGTAAACGTAACGTAAACGTAACGTAGACGTAACGTAAACGTAACGTAGACGTAACGTAAACGTAACGTAGACGTAACGTAGACGTAACGTAAACGTAACGTAGACGTAACGTAAACGTAACGTAGCCGTAACGTAAACGTAACGTAGACGTAACGTAAACGTAACGTAGACGTAACGTAAACGTAACGTAAACGTAACGTAGACGTAACGTAAACGTAACGTAAACGTAACGTAGACGTAACGTAAACGTAACGTAAACGTAACGTAAACGTAACGTAAACGTAACGTAAACGTAACGTAAACGTAACGTAAACGTAACGTAAACGTAACGTAAACGTAACGTAAACGTAACGTAAACGTAACGTAAACGTAACGTAAACGTAACGTAAACGTAACGTAAACGTAACGTAAACGTAACGTAAACGTAACGTAAACGTAACGTAAACGTAACGTAAACGTAACGTAAACGTAACGTAAACGTAACGTAAACGTAACGTAAACGTAACGTAAACGTAACGTAAACGTAACGTAAACGTAACGTAAACGTAACGTAAACGTAACGTAAACGTAACGTAAACGTAACGTAAACGTAACGTAAACGTAACGTAAACGTAACGTAAACGTAACGTAAACGTAACGTAAACGTAACGTAAACGTAACGTAAACGTAACGTAAACGTAACGTAAACGTAACGTAAACGTAACGTAAACGTAACGTAAACGTAACGTAAACGTAACGTAAACGTAACGTAAACGTTTTTTTTTGAAAATATTACTATGCAACTCAACAGCAGCTGCAACTTTAAGCATTTCCAGGCCAAGTTCCTTACAAGTCAAGCGGCAAATAGTGCTAGAGTCTTTAACATATAAATAAATTTCTTTACATGACGAATTTCGTGAAGAGGGGCCTTCAACTACCGTCAACGAAAATAATGTGGCTACTGTTAAGCGGTTAATTGAAGAACTAGGACTATTGAATTCGAGGACTATTGGGGATTGGTATGAGCTAAATTCAGAAAATTTTACACGAAGAATTGAAAGTTCGGAAACTTTGTTGTCGTTGGATCCCTCATGAACTGACAGCGAAGCAAAAGCAGGCTCACGTGGAATGGTGCTCAGAGATGCTACTAAAGTACGACCACGGACATTCTTATGCTGTTTATAATATCGTCACAAGAGACGAAACGTGGATTTATTGTTTTGAACCCGAAAAAAAACTGCAATCTTGTGATTGGGTGTTTGAAAATGAAAACAGGCCAAAAAAAGTGAGACAGGCGCGAAACGTTGGTAAAATAAGGAACTTCGTTCCAAAAATGATCGCGTTTTTTTCCTCAGCAACGGGTCCCATCTGTAAAATTCCACTTAGAGATCAAAAGAGTGTTAATGCCGAGTGATATTCTACAATTTGTTTACCCAGGGTGTTAGAACAAGTTCGCGAAAGACGACCCAAAACCCGGGACTTCACGTGGCCAACGCCCAACGCCAGACCACTAGACTTTTTCTTTTTCTTTGTTCCTACTTTCCCACTTCCCAGGTCGAACAAGATAAAAAAAGCGTTTTTTTTGTTTTTTAATAAACACAAAGTTTGCCGGGATTGGAAAGTGCCCGATTGTCGATAGGCTATCACATTTCTAAACCTAACACATTTCTGGGACCAAGTATCTTCGGCTAATCGTGAATGCACTTGTGGTACCGCTGCCTACCCCTTCGGGGATACGGGCTTGAATGTACATACCTACTCTACTTACCTTACTTTCCAACCACCCTTGTCATCCTACAATGATTGCATTAGATAGGTAGGGTGGAAAGATTAAGCAGGAAGGACCTACCCAAATCTTTCCACCGACCCCTATTTAACGTAAACGTAACGTAAGCGTAATTTAAAAGTGAGGTAAACGTAACGTAAACGTAACGTAAACGTAACGTAAACGTAACGTAAACGTAACGTAAACGTAACGTAAACGTAACGTAAACGTAACGTAAACGTAACGTAAACGTAACGTAAACGTAACGTAAACGTAAACGTAACGTAAACGTAACGTAAACGTAACGTAAACGTAACGTAAACGTAACGTAAACGTAACGTAAACGTAACGTAAACGTAACGTAAACGTATCGTAAACGTAACGTAAACGTAACGTAAACGTAACGTAAACGTAACGTAAACGTAACGTAAACGTAACGTAAACGTAACGTAAACGTAACGTAAACGTAAAGTAAACGTAACGTAAACGTAACGTAAACGTAACGTAAACGTAACGTAAACGTAACGTAAACGTAACGTAAACGTAACGTAAACGTAACGTGAACGTAACGTAAACGTAACGTGAACGTAACGTAAAATTAACGTGAACGTAACGTAAACGTAACGTGAACGTAACGTAAACGTAACGTGAACGTAACGTAAACGTAACGTGAACGTAACGTAAACGTAACGTGAACGTAACGTAAACGTAACGTGAACGTAACGTAAACGTAACGTGAACGTAACGTAAACGTAACGTGAACGTAACGTAAACGTAACGTGAACGTAACGTAAACGTAACGTGAACGTAACGTAAACGTAACGTGAACGTAACGTAAACGTAACGTAAACGTAACGAAAACGTAACGTGAACGTAACGTTAAGTAACGGACACGTAAACGTGACGTAAACGTGACGTAAACGTAACGTAAACGTGACGTAAACGTAACGTAAACGTGACGTAAACGTAACGTAAACGTGACGTAAACTTAACGTAAACGTGACGTAAACGTAACGTACACGTGACGTAAACGTAACGTAAACGTAACGTAATCGTAACGTAATCGTAACGTAAACGTAACGTAAACGTAACGTGAACGTAATGTAAACGTAACGTGAACGTAACGTGAACGTAACGTGAACGTAACGTGAACGTAACGTGAACGTAACGTGAACGTAACGTGAACGTAACGTGAACGTAACGTGAACGTAACGTGAACGTAACGTGAACGTAACGTAAACGTAACGTAAACGTAACGTAAACGTAACGTAAACGTAACGTAAACGTTTTTTTTTTTTGAAATATTACTATGCAACTCAACAGCAGTGTCAGGAATTAGTCATTTTAAAGCTGCAACTTTAAGCATTTCCGGGCCAAGTTCCTTACAAGTCAAGCGGTGAATATAGTGCTAGTCTTTGAAAAATGTTCCTGTATGTCTACTCAGGTAAGATTTAACATATAAATAAAAAAAAAAAACTATTTAAAGTGAAAATATATTAATTTATCATAATAATTTGTTTAAACAATGAAACAATGGAGTGAACAAAAAAATTTTAGGTAAACATTGCAATTTATAGTTTAAAAAACAATATCCCACATCGATCATATTAATTCATTCACGATATAATATTCTGAGGTTTTACGGTTTTGAATGCTCCAGGCACTCCACTATTAATATAAAATAATGATCTCGATATAGCTTTTGGTTCACGAGAAGTTTATAGACATACGAATATATAAACATACACTTCAGATTTAGTACACTTATTTGGATGCTTAAATAGATCATTATACTCAAATATCATCCAGTTCCGGTTGAAAATGGCAACTGACCATGCAATCCGCAATGTAATTGAATTTTTAAATAATCTCTCGGAGACCACGCATTTTTTAACGGAATATAAATTGGACTGAGCATACATTTTTAAATAAATGAATAAATATGGAATTCCAGCCCGCCACACGAATAACAACGCACCATTAACATCTTTGTTGTCTATAGGCGATGGTTATCTCTTTCCATCAAGAAAACTTTTTTTTCATCAAAAAAAAAAACAACCCGATGTATCTCTGCGTGTATGTATAAATTTTTGGTCGACAATAACCGAAGCATTGTTGATCGGAAAGATTTGAAATATGTAAGGCCAATTAATAAAACAAAAATATTATTTTAGTTTGAATTTGAACTGCCGATGACACGCTTGTAATGACGCGTGGGAGCTCGCTGTAAGCGCCGTACTATCGCTGGTATAGTCACCATCTTTGGCCGTATTAGACGTCTAGGAGTGAAAGTGCGCAAACCTTTAGTTTCTTACTATGAATTAGCGGCAGCGAAATTGAGGTCAGATCCACTATCTTGGTCTAACTCTTGACGTGACGTAAAATTGTGGTGCCCATTTTCGAGCAATAGTGCCCCATTTATCGAATACGGCTGCAGAAATAGGGTGCTTAAGGCCAAATAGCGGAGGACCGGGCTCGGCTAGCCACCGCTTGTACTCTGGGGTCGTGCAGTCGGTGGTAATATATGGAGCTCCGGTGTGGAACAATGCTCTGACTGCCTACAATAAAACACTATTGCGGAAACCACAAGTCATGACAGTGAAAGCAATTCGTGGATACTGTACGGTGACTTTCGAAGTGGTGATCGTATTGGCAGAGCAGCTCCATTGGGATTAGAAAGCCAGTGTCGTGTAGTGCACGGGCGACGAAGCAGACGAGAGTGGTTTCAACGTCTACAGTCAAAACCTCGCTGTAGAAGAGTGGACATAAAGACTAGAGCAGCCATATGCTGAGGAAAAGACAATTCAACTTTGAGAACGAACTTGGATCTGTGGCTGTAAAGATGTATTTATGGCATTTCGCTTGACGCAGGTGTTTTACAGGTGTCGGACAGTCGTTTTGGTCATTGACGTGGTAATAGCGTTGAAATATCTGTACATATTTTATTTGAGTGCCCAGCATGGAAAGTGGAGAGGAGGGTCCTGACCAATGCAATTGGCATAGATTTGTCATTCACAGTTGTGAACATGAAACGTGAAACAGAAAGAATTTTTAACTCCTTCTGCGAAAAAGTAATCGCTTTAAAATAAGTAGCAGAAAGACAAAGAGAAGGACACGCCAATGCTCTGAGTAAGCTAAAATAAGGAGGAGTAAAAGGGCAGAAATTGGCCAATTTCATATTCCATAAGGAGTTTGCAATTGCGGTGAGCTACCTGAGCCCGCCGCCTTTGCAAACTGGACTCTGAGATGAAGTGATGGACCGAAGTGTCCCAATATATCGCTTGATTCTCGACATCAAGGGGCAGATAAAGTGCGAGAAAACTTCGCGAACAGGCACCTACGAGTATAATAGAGGACCGTGGTTGAATGATCATACCGATCCCGTAGTCTTCGATCTAAACAGAGAGAACACCATGAAGTTTTAGTTGGTAATAACTAATAATACGATAAACCCAACGAGAGGGTACCCATAAAAGGGCAATTCAGGCACCCGGGATAATTTCCGTGGCTTCTACTGCCTACGCGTTGTAGGACAGATTGTCAACATTCCAATCCCAAATAATACCAGCTACTTGTTTGTGTCGCTCGGTGCCCGTTCGGTCAAGTAAAAAGCTTGCATATGGCGCGTGGAGGCATTTTAAAGTGCTATTCGGGAAAAAACGAGTGAGAAATCGTATGACTTTCCCGTGAGGGCCGTCGGGCTGATAAGACATCGCTTCCTTAGTGACGTTTTTTGACGTTAAGATTAATACAAAAAACCAAAACTTTATACCCCTTTTTAAGATATTTACGGGAACGGTGGAGTGGAGTAATATTTGACGCAGTTAAAGTTTACATTGCGGAAGAGTGTAAAAAACTAATATTTTTAAATAGTATGCATTAGAAATACATTACTAAATTAATAAAACTTAACATTACATACAACATTTATCTGACATACCTCATTACATACACAAGTGTATACTATTTTATTTATGGCTAAAATGTGTTGTCAATCTAATAAAAGATGTTATTGTTTAGTATTATAGTCGAATTTTGCAGAGGGCGATCGCTAATAAATTTAAAAAAATTGTCTAAACAAAACACTGAAAAAATAAGTCCATTCAATACTGTATATAAAAACACTTGTACTGTTTCACAATAAATTAATATATAAGGTATTTCTAAAATACGTGAACATATTTCAACACCGCGTTCGGCACGTATAACCAAAGATATCCAACCACAAAAAAAATGTGATTTAAACGACTACAACTTTTTGATTTTTATGAATAAAATAATTTTGCCTCAACACTTTATATCTTTCTGCACAAAATATTCCACTTTTAACGTAATATAGCAAGAGGTTATTTACCTTACTACTACTCTTACGTTAAAAGTGGATTATTTTATGCAGAAAGGCGTAAAGTGTATGAAGACAAAATTATTTTATTCGTAAAAATCAAAAAGTTTTAGTCCCTTAAGTTCTTTGACAAGAGGACTTGGCATTTATTTCCATAAACAATCAACATTATAGAATTGTATGCATTCTAACGCTGAACATATAAAAATTGCTTTATCTCTGTCTAACAAGTTCGAATTTTCATAATAGACAAAGCAAAGACCTACAAAATATATATTTTTTGTAGGTCTTTGAGACAAAGCTACAAAAATTTTGTCAATGCTCTTATTTCAAATCATTTAAGAAAATACCGTCACCTTCGTTCGCCGGCGTCGGGAAGTGACGACGCCATCGCCCGCCGGAGGGATAATATTCTTTTTTGAAATTATTCCACCGGTGCAGTCAGTCAAAAAAAAGTGCTAGTGTCATGCTTAGCTGAATGAGTCGGCACGACCGGGGCGATACCACTACCTCACTTAAAACCAACGTAAAGTAACAGCTTTGCTGTTGCGTTTCGTTTGGTCTGTGAGGTTCCCGGGGGCCCTTTCCCCCCTTCCCCTAACACTATGGAAGCGCAATTAAAAGGTAGAAGTTTACCCCAGGGGGTACCACTAGCGTAAGCGGTGGGGAATCCCCCTCTGGACATCCACGTTCAGGGGTTTGTAATCAGCCTAATCATGGATGCCCACATTTCCCTGCGTACACCTGGGTAGGGGGGGGGGGTAGAATTGCGCTCTCAAACTTCGCTGTTCAGGGCAAATCGAACAGAAATCGAAAGGCACCCCATATCACACTCCACGTGGACTATACTAATATTAGGGGTCTTCACTCAAACCTAAATGCCGTCCACTACCACCTTGAGACGGCTAAGCCGGCTCTGTTCTTTTTAACTGAGACGCAGATATCTTCTCCGGCTGATACCTTATATCTCTCCTACCCGGGGTACAAATTCGAGCATTCATTTGTACCCCGGGCGGGAGTTTGTGCTTATGTCAGAGAGGATATCTGCTCTCGACGTCTCAGCAGCCTTGAAGGCTATAGGGACCTATCCATCCTCTGGCTGCGTGTAGACTGCGACGACCATCCACGCATCTATGCGTGCCTCTACAGGTCCCATAGCGGAAATGCTGAAGCCGACAGGCTCGTTGAGCACCTCCAAACGGCTGTAGATTCCGTGTTGCAACAGACCCCATCCGCTGAGATCGTGATCTTAGGCGATTTTAATGTCCACCACGCCGAATGGCTTCACGCACTACCGATCATGCGGGGAGGTCTGTTGACGATTTTGCCTTGGCATATGGTCTAACACAATTGGTAACCACGCCTACGTGAGTTCCTGATGTAGACGATCATACGCCTTCACTGCTGGACCTTCTGCTGACCTCCCATCCGGACAATTATCAGGTATCTGTGGACGTCCCTCTTGGTACGTCAGACCACTGCTTGATCCGGAGTAAAGTGCCGGTTACGCGCCTATCACGGCCTTCTTTTGCAGGCTGTCGTCGCGTTTGGCACTATAAGGCAGCAGATTGGGACGGGATGCGGTCTTTTTTTGCGTCCTACCCATGGGGGCGGATGTGCTTCTCGCTGCATGATCCTAGTGTCATCGCTGACTCTATCGCTGATGTGGTGCTGCAGGGCATGGAACTTTTCATTCCATTTTCTGCGGTACCAGTTGGTGGTAAGTCTCAGCCTTGGTTTGGTCGCTCCTGCAAAACGGCTTCACGCCGAAAGCTGGATGCTACCGAGCTTGGGTTAGGAGTACAATTCCGCTTCGAGGTTCGTCAAAAGAGCTATCGCCAAGGCAAAATCTGAACACATTGGCAGAATTGGTGAGAAATTAGTTCGCCTTCCTTCGGGAATTCTTCTGTCTTGGGGAATTTCTCACAGCCCTCTCTTCCACCTTTACACAGAGATGATGACTCTCTTGCCCATACCGCAAGGGAGAAGGCCGATCTTTTGGGTTCGTTCTTTGCGGCCAACTCGACTCTGGACGAGCAAGGAATTGCACCGCCTACTATTCCGCAGTGCTATAGTTTTATGACGGAATTAAAATTCTTGCAGCCTTCCGTACGTAAAGCACTTTTTTCCTTGGACGTCCATAAGTCGAGTGGACCGGATGGCATCCCTCTGATTGTACATAAATCATGTACTCCAGAGCTGGCGCCGGTACTAACACGCCTATTCCGGCACTCCTACTCACTCAGCGTAGTACCGATTTCATGGAAGACAGCTTTAGTGCATCCCATCCCTAAAAAGGAGATCGCTCTAATCCGTCTAACTATCGGCCGATAGTCATAACCTCCTTGTTCTCCAAAATTATGGAGACAATCATCTACTCGCAGCTCCTCAAGTATTTAGAAGAGCACCAGCTGATTAGCGACCGCCAGTACGGTTTCCGTCGTGGCCGCTCAGCTGGTGATCTTCTAGTATACTTAACACATAAGTTAGTTATTGGCAGTTAGTTTAGACATAGCGAAGGCCTTTGATAGGGTATGGCACAAAACGCTTCTGGCTAAGCTGCCTTCCTATGGGCTTCCCGAGAAATTATGCAAGTGGATTACCAGTTTTTTGCTGATCGGAGTATCAAGGTCGTAGTTGACGGTGCGTGCTCTGTCTATCAATGCTGGTGTTCCACAAGGTGCTATCACCGACACTGTTCCTTCTGCATATAAATGACATAATGCGAATTCGCAACATACATTGCTATGCAGATGACAGTACTGGTGATGCTACATACTCCGGCCGAAGCGGTATTTCTCGGGAACACGTCGAAGAGAGCCGAAACAAGCTTGTGTCCGAAGTTGAGAATCGACTAACCGATGTGTCTGAATGGGGTCGTCAAAACCTGATCACTTTTAACCCCAAGAAGACACAGCTTTGCGTGTTTTCCACTAAAAAGACACCCTTTCTCGTGCCACCTCGATTTGGGGATACTCTCCTGACAGCCTACGCTAGTATCGGAATTCTGGGAGTCGACATATCGAAATACGTTCAGTTTCGCGGTCATTTGGAAGGTAAGGCTAAACTAGCCTCCAAAAAGCTCGGTGTGCTCAGCAGAGCGAGACAATACTTCTTACCGACCCATCGCCTTCAACTTTATAAGGCTCAAATTCGGCCCCACATGGAGTACTGTTCTCATCTCTGGGCCGGGGCTCCTCAGTACCAGCTCCTTCCTCTTGATCGCATTCAGCGTAGAGCGGTTCGAATCGTTGACGACCTGACTACTTCAAAACGGCTCTACTCTTTGGCATTGCGCAGAGATGTTGGTTCACTCTGTGTCTTCTATTGTATCTTTTATGGTGAGTGTTCCGACGAGTTATTTGGATTAATTCCTGCCGCCGAATTCCATCATCGGACATCGCGTCAAAATTTGAAATTCCATCCTCACCATCTCGATGTCTGGAAATCCACAACTGTGCATTTCTCTCGACATTTTTTGCCTCGCACTACTTTGTTGAACCAATTACCGGCAGGGATGTTTCCAAACGGATACGACTTGGGGGCCTTCAAGAAAAGACTTACTCATTCTTAAAAGGCCGGCAACGCAACTGCAAGACCTCTGGTATTGTGGATGTCCATTGGCGGCGGTGATCACTTACCATCAGGTGCACCTCCTGCTCGTTTGCCCTTCTTCTATAAAAAAAACCTTAAACAGCTTGCGGCCAATACGCCATTACTGAAATACGCTGTCAGTGTACGTAAAATGTCAAATAACCCTTTGTTTACAAAATATTAAATTGATTTGAGCGTTTATTTGTATTTTTCTATAATTTTAGTGTTTCTTAAATCTAAAATAAAATCTAATTGTTAAAGTAACATGCCCAATTGCAATATAACTTATCAATTGTTATGTAGACAGTAAACAGCTGTCCTTAAGTCTGCCATTACTCGGGACGAAATTACACGGTTTTCCCTCAATTATTTCATATATATTATTTCATATAATTTCATATAATTATTTCATATATTACCATTAGTTTCCTTCAGTCGCCTCTGTGGTCTAGTGGTCCAGCGTTGGCGTTGACCACATGAGGTCCCGGGTTCGATTCCCGGGTCGGGCACATTAAAAAAATGTGTTTTTTCAGTTTTCTGAGAAACACAAAGTAGCCCGGGATTGAAAAGTTGGCGACAGGCTTGCCACCTATCACATTTGTGGAACCAAATATCTTCGGCTAATCGTGGGTGCACTTGTTGTACCTCTGCCTACCTCTTCGGGGATATGGGCGTGAAGATACTTTTTTTTAGTTTCCTTCATCTAAACTTAAATCACATTCTTTTTGGCTGGATATCTTCGGTTACACTCACTGAACACTGTTGAAATATAATCACCTATTTTGGAAGGACCTTATATATTATCCAACCGGATTTGCTTCTACAAGCATCATTAGGGCAAAAGGGAAAAAATAAGTGCAATATGTCATATGTGCAATATAAAATGTATCTCGAACTGTCTACACAGCGCGCAATGGGCTTCACGGAGACGATAGAGCAGGGAGATGAGTTCTATTAATAATATTTAAACAAATTAACTCCTTATAATAAGCGGACAAAGCCGCAAGCGACGGACAGTTTCTGATAGTCTAAGATCCCGATATAGATCGACCTTCACCGAGTTGGTTAATGGATCAAACATATTTTTTATGTAATTTAATACATCAAAAAATATGTTACATATGGGTTGCCTATCAAATTTCAGTCCAGGATATTTTTAATTAATTTTTGAAAATTTTTTTTTTAAACATTTCACCGGTGTGGTTAATAAATAAATTTTACACCAATCGAAAGTACGCAACCCATAGTATATGCAAAAGTTAGGTTGCCTATTTTTTCCTGTCACAACCCTTGGGTTGCCAGGTATGAACAGGTAGGTAAGTCGATACTAATAATTTGCACCGGCGTGGTTAATGGATAAAACTTATGCATGCATACTTTCGATTGGTGTAAAATTTATTTATTAACCACACCGGTGAAATATTTAAAAAAAAAACAAAAAAGAAATTTGATAGGCAACCCATATGTAACATATTTTTTGATATATTAAATTACATAAAAAATATATTTGATTCATTAACCAACTCGGTGAAGGTCGATCTCTATTGGGATCCTATACTATGATAAATTCATCAGCGGAATATAGTGATTTCAGACAGTCCACATTGCGATAGTTAGCAAATGCCAGAATTACATTATCCCTACGCTGATTTGTAAGGATTCTGCTCGTAGTGCTATACCAATGCGTATTATTGACTGTTTCCAATTACAAATTTATAACATAGAATAGTTAACAATCAGACAGGTCATAGTATTATTTTTGATCAAAATAAAGTGTAATTATCATTTTTTTTTCTGCTGGTTTTTTCCGGCAGAATTTCTTTATATATTAGGCGGCGTTTTCGATCCGGTAGTAGCACAGCTCCCACCAATACTAATAAATTTGGTGTTCGATGGAAAACGTGTAGCCGCCATTTATATAAAAAAAGAAGAGAATAAGCACTAAATTGCATATATATTTTTAACTTATACAAATGCAAATATGAATTTTAGTAACAAAAACGTCGTCTCGTTTTAACACGTAATTATTTACTTAAGATATTATTTACTTAAGGATATATACGGTATACGTCATTGATTTCAATTTTTTGAACGATATTATTCGTGAGTTCAATAGTGAGTGAGTCACGGCTTGAAGCACATTTTTTTACACGACCCGATTTTATGATTTAATTTTGATAAAGTAATTCGTCTGTCAAATAGCTGTTGTTCGGAGTGTGTGTGTGTGTGTGTGTTTAGTGACTTTTGGTAGTGTTTGATTAGTTAATTTAGTCAAAATCAACATGACTATGAGTTGCATTAAATGATGTATGAGCGGAGACAACACCATATTTGAGAAACATTTGGCTTGGTCAAACACTTGTAGATATATCGTGAAAATATAGAAATATACCATACTAGCTGCCGCGTGCAGCCCGCTGCATTATAGAAGTCTTTTGCGAATCCCGCGGGATCATCTAATTTTTCCAGGATAAAAATTAGCCTATGTACTATTCCAGGTCATCGTCGTAGAAAAATCGGTTAGAAAAAGTACTATAGAGTATTACAATAAATCGTATTATACATGGGGTCCCCTTACAATAAACATGATGTTTTCGTTTTTTTTTTTGCTATGATGGTATGGAATCCTTCGAGTGCGAGTGCGACTCGCACTTGGCCGGTTTATTTATGATTTAATTACAAATGTATAGTTTTCAGATTTCTACCTATACCTACTTGCAGTATCAACAGGCTCGACGTGGCGAAATTCTTCTTTGTTATGTGATTGATTACATCGATTGTAATTTTTTTGTTGTTTTTAAAGATTTTCCACTTTCCTAAGCACGGGTTGAGTGCTGTAAAAACAAAAATAATTAGATATCACGTAAGTACTGATCAAAAAATTATAAATGTGAATTTCATCTGTAACGATGAACCCATTTAACTAGTTATACGTATGTATATCTAGCGATCAATACAATCGACGTAATCGATCATATAACAAAGAAGAATTTCGCCTCGTCGAGCCCGTCGACACTAGCTCAGTGGCAGAGCGTCCCAGCTTGAGGGAAAAATGAAAATGAAAAAATGAAAAAATATTTATTTGCAAGAATATGGGTGTCCCATATTATTAAAATAAATTAAATTACCATCATATTCTACCTTAATATGGCGTGCAAACATTTTAATTTAGGTCGATTTCTTTATATTTACTACCGGATCGGAACGCGGCCACACACTGAGAAGATCCGGCGGAAGAAACTCAGCGGGCTTCTTTTTTTCTATTTCATGTATTACAATTGTATGTATTACAATTTACTAGAATTATTTCACATCAAAAGTTATTTTTACAATTTACAAAATATCATCTTATGCTCAATCCAAATTTTTACAATTTACAAAAAAATAACCGTTTTACAAAATTTGCCATTCAACTTTTATTACATTTAAATTTTAAGGTAAATTGTACAAGCTTATATTTCTGTTTATTAACATTTGATCTTATCAGCTAAAAATTCTCTAATATCATAGTATGTTTTATTTAACAGTAAATCAAACAATTTTTTGCGAAATTTATTTATAGATAATAATTTTAGACTATCAGGAATATGATTGTATATATTAATGGCCATACAATATGCATTTTTTTATAAATATTTAGTCTTTGGCTTGGCACATGTTCTTACTGTTTCTAAAATATGAGTTTCCTAATACATTTGAGAATTTTTTTTAATCAAATGTTGAGGTTATTTTACAAATACGCATAACGACAGTATGAAAAGACAAGGTAAAGGTAGTATTTTAAGAGTTTTAAATAGGGGTTTAGATGAATGTAGTTGATTAACATTACATATTGCACGTATACATTTCTTTTGAATTCTGAAAATCCTAATTAAGTCAACTGAGTTTCCCCAAATTGAGATTCCATATTGCAATACAGATGAGACATATCCGTGATATGCCAGCAATGCAGCATTTAAGTTGGCTACTTCTCTTATTCTTCTCAAAACATAGATAAATCTACCAATTTTTTTGCAAAGAGAATCAATGTGCGCTTTCCAATTGCAATAGTTGTCAATAAATATTCCTAGATTCCTTTTCTATATTTATATTGTTAAATAATATATTTGATTTTTGAGCTTTATTGCTATAACATGTTTGAAATTCAACTATCTTTGTTTTAGTCAAGTTAATTTTTAAATTATTACTTTTTAACCATTCCGAAATTTTAAGTAAGGTTTCAGTTGTTTCTTTTACTAGATGATTTTTATTTTTACATAATGAGGAGTGTAGTATCATCTGCAAATAAGAATGACTCATGTTGCATAGTCTCTGGAAGATCATTAATGTAAATCAAAAAGAGCAAGGATCTTAAAACACTTCCCTGTGGTATTCCAAAGTCACTACAACTATAATTTGAAGAATATATTTTCTTATGTGTCCCAGAAATTTTTAAAATTTCTACACACTGTTTCCTATTTTCTAAATAACTTTGTATCCACTCTAATGATTTTCCTCTTATACCATATTTTTCAAGTTTTGCCAACAGAATTCTATGAGAAACAAAGTCGAATGCCTTCCTCATGTCTAAAAATACACAAAGTGGATATCTTTTTGTATTCAGGCATTCCTTTATACTCTTTACCAGTTCAAAACATGCTAAGGTTGTCGACCTACTTTTTATAAATCCATATTCATTATTTTTTAATATAATACATTTAAGTAAGTAATTTTTCATTGTTAATACTTGTTTTTGATTGGTTTATAAAAAAATCATTAAATAGTTTACAAATTGTTTGAGATTTTGTATACTCTGTATTGTTCACTCTAATTTTCTAATAGTTCACTCTAATTTTCTAGGGAGATGGTCGTGGGTTCAAGTCTCGCGTTTGGACATTTTTCTTTGTTGATTTTAAAGTTTTTCAAGTTTCCCAAACACGGGGTGAGTGCTATAAAAACAAAAATAATTAGAAGATGATATTACTTATTACTTAGCACATTTAATAGTTCTAGGTCAACTGAAAATATCCTATAAATTTTGATTCCCTTAATAGTGTCTAAATATAAGTTTTTTGTGACATAAACGGCCTTATGTTGATTGTTAAAGTTAATTACTTTGTTGTGTAACTTTTTTCACAGCTTCAAATAACTATAGACCAGAATGTATAGTTTTAGTTTCAAATCGATATATCTCCACGCATTCTCGAGATAAAGAGCCTTGACAGACAGACGCATAACCAAGGGATCCTATAAAACTTACATTTTTTTCCTTATAAAGTACAGAACGCTAAAAATCATTGCATAAAAGATAATTTTCTCTGCATATCTTTCATTATGTCTTTTAAAGGTTATAAGCTCGTACACTAACATGCTTAGCCTGGTAGAATTTCCTGTAAGACACATCATATTATGATATGCTATTATGACAAATGCCGGCAAAACATTATCTCTGAGCTGATTTGTATGCTTTCTAGATATATATTCGTGTTATTAACGTTTGTTGGTAAACGACATTGATAGTGCACTTAATTTTATTACCCATCAGTGCTATCACTCACTTGTGAATAAATCACTAGCTATACTTTCCCCCGCATTAGTCTGGGGAATAATAAATAGATCGTCTGTCGTTCTGCAAGGCAATTGCCAACATTTCAAAATTTTAAAGTCGTCAAAATAAAAATACCATGTCTTTATTTTTCAATTCCAATTAGTAATATATATTTTTTAATTTCTTTTGTTACTCAATGCTGGAGAAAAAAATGAATAAACGTGTTATGACGTCACTTAAACGGCAGAATAAGGTGATTGCTTTGCTAAAACACATGGTTAAAAAGTATAATGGGAATGTCATCATACGATAACGTCAAATATTCCGTATTGTTTGTGTCAGAAAATTATCAAAGACATGCTTGAGCGACTCCACTTTATTCTATTTGTAATTAACACCTGGATTTATTTGATACTAGGTGACCCGCGCAGCGTCGCCCGCGAGTAAATTAATAAGTAATCCAGATAGCTTTAAATAAAAATTTCATCCCCATTTCAGCCTTCCAGGCAAAAAAAAACAAATGTTTGCCCCTCTCGTGAATAGAACTTGAGTCTCATTGATAGCGCAGTGAATGTGGCTAACAAACAACGAGGTGGTTATTAAATGTTTAGATAATGTTTGTAATGAATGTAGGCATGTTTATTTGAGTGTGTTCTCAGAGATATTGACGCTTAACTTATAATATACTCTGTTAAGTCGGGGGTTAAAAAGAATAACACTTAGCCGTGCGTGTGACGTCATCAAACTTGGTATTGATCGAGTTGAAGACGTAAGCACGACCTCATCGTATCCTCCATTACCGTTTGCCAGCTGACCTGTTAATTTGTAGTGTTTAATAACAATCTTATATATTGTAGGTACTGTAGAATGTAGGGTTATCACTTATGAACTTATGACATTTTCTTTTCCTTTCTTTTTATACGTATAAAAAATATAGGGCGAGGCTGTGTTGGTTTACGCGGCCGTTGATTTTAAATGAATCGTCTACGTCAGTAAGTCGTTTTGATGTTAATGGATGTATTCAATACGACTTCTTATCTCAGAAATCTTAGTTAGATAGTCAGAATTTTGAGCCAATATTTTGCCAGGACACTTTATATATACTTAGAAATATTCCAATAATGCCATTTTACTTTGTAAGTCAAGGTGCTATGCACTATCTAAGATTTTCTTTTAGCATAATTAAGGTAAACTGTGAGAAAATGCTTAAAAGTATTAATTTACGCCTTTTGTATTGATTTCGTGCAATAAAGTGTTTGAATAATTAGATAAAATAAAAAAATATCTACATTAAATAATCTAATAGTATTATTAAAATAAATTAATAATTAAATGTAAATACTAATGTTATTAGAAATATATGTCATTGTTTCTTTAGATATAGAAAGCTTCTATTAGTCTCCAGTATTCTGTGGAATTACTACCTAATTTCCGTTCCATGTCAGTACAGCTATTAACTGTTCGTAATAGTTTGAAACAGTTTTTAATAATTCGAACAGTTACAAACTGTCAGAAAACAATTGTTAACTTTTGTGAACAAAAGTTATGCATTGAAACGCAATACACACTGAGCCCGCCGGGTCACCGACACAGCCCACCGACTCTACGCGGCGGCTTTTATTAAAAGCATCATGTCTGCAACATGCGCCCGCGCGTGTTGTCCGCCGACATGGTGGCGACTTGCAGACGCCAAAGCTTAATTGTGACTAATAAACTAGGTCGAATCCAACAGCTTCGTTTCCTTTGGAGGGATCCACCAATAATATTTCCAAGAATTTTATGTATGACAAAACCTCTTTCGGCACGTGGCAATCACTATAACTGTCAATTAAGTTCCTCATCTCAAGCCACCGACATGCCGCCGACAAACTTTTCGGACTTGCAATGAGTAAAGCCGCCAACTAACCCGCCAACAAAAAGTTAAATTGTGCAACCTAAGTCAAAATTAAGCAGGGCTGCTGCTTGTCTATATTAATTATTAATATTATATATGCGAAAGTTTTGATGTTTGGATGGATGAATGTTTGGATGGATGGATCTTTGTTACTCAGTCACGCAAAACTACTGAACGGATTTGAATGAAATTTAGCTCACAGTTAGATGATGACCTGGAATAGCACATACTACTTTTTATCCCGAAAAATAAGGTGGTTCGCGGGATTCATCAAAAACTTTTATAGAACTTTTATAAAACGTAGTGATTGGTTTGTACTCTTTGGTTACATACAAGTCTTTAGGTTTGGAACTGTGGTATAAGAGCACCTTTACATATGCGCTTATGGTTAGCCCATGAAACTGTATTATATCTGGAGGCAGCACTTCTAATACTTACTTGAAACACAATTTTAAATACTGCTGTCATCTTCTGAGGTCTTACCCTCTCTTTCTAACACAGCTGTATAAAAAGAGACGGAGAGACCTCATATACAGAGATATAACGTAAATATGTGATTCAAGTGGTTAATACGAGTGCTCCACCACCTATACCTAATACTTCATGGGTTAGCCTATACTCTTCTTATATACAAAAGAAATGGCGAGGTTATTTCACAAAAGATGTTAACACAAAAGCCACCCAAATACAAAGAAAGTACAGATAATAAATCATAAAATTATCCTTTTCTAGTCAATTGTCAATTCAATTCCTATTGACGTGGATTTCCATATTTATAAGCAAAAGCCACTTGACTCGGCTGCTATCAATAAAGTAAAGAGGTTTTTATCGATAATAAACCCAGTTTATTCGGTCTTATATCATATAACTGAGGATTTCAGTACCAGATCACTTTCACAACAGGGAACGTAAAATCTATACCGTAATAAAACCAATAATGTACCTATTGATAGCTGATTCATTTTAAATTAAATTTTTATCATATCATCTGATCTTGAGTATAACCGCATTTTGTTAAAATATTTTACCGTACGATTAGAAATCTTATTTAATATCTCTACAGATGGGCGATTTTATCATAATCCATTAATATTAGTAGGGGTGCCAAAGATGCTAAAAAAGTTAAAAAAGTTACTCGAGCGTTACGTCGTAGGGACCTATTGAATATTGTAGATTATAGGAAAAATAATAGTAATGCGCAAATGCGCAATCACGGTCAAACTGTTCCTGTGTTTTAACGGGACATAAATACATAAAAATTATATTGCTTATCATTTGTGCAATCATAATCGAGCCGTTCTTGTGTTATAAAGGGGCATACAGACAAGTCGAAATTATACAGCCTATCATTTGCGCAATCACGGTTAAGCTGTTCTTACATTAAAACGGGGCCTACAGACAGATAAAAATTATACAGCCTATCATTCGCGCAATCACGGTCAAGCTGTTTTTACATTAAAACGGGGCCAACAGACAGATAAAAATTATACAGCTTATCATTTGCGCAATCACGGTCAAGCTGTTTTTACATTAAAACGGGGTAAACAGACAGATAAAAATTATAAAGCCTATCATTTGCGCAATCACGGTCAAGCTGTTTTTACATTAAAACGGGTACAATAGATAGATAAAAGTTATACAGCCTATCATTTGCGCAATCACGGTGAAGCTGTTTTTACATTAAAACGGGTACAACAGACAGATAAAAATTATACAGCTTATCATTTGCGCAATCACGGTCAAGCTGTTTTTACATTAAAACGGGGTAAACAGACAGATAAAAATTATAAAGCCTATCATTTGCGCAATCACGGTCAAACTGTTTTTACATTAAAACGGGTACAATAGATAGATAAAAGTTATACAGCCTATCATTTGCGCAATCACGGTGCAGCTGTTTTTACATTAAAACGGGTACAACAGACAGATAAAAATTATACAGCTTATCATTTGCGCAATCACGGTCAAACTGTTTTTACATTAAAATATTAATTTTGAGGGTGTAAACTTAAATATCACTCATCTGTATTGCCAGCTTTAAAAAAACGTTGCCACTTTACTCAGCGACCTACGATTTTAAAGCTTGCCGTGCTTTTATTATGCAAATATTTATAACAGATATACCAAAATTTCTACGTGTTTTTAACCGACTTGAAAAAAAATGAAGATCTCAATTTGTTGGAACCTTTTTTAATACTACTCTGTGAAGAAAATACCGGGAAATCTATACATATAATAAAATCGTAGGAAAGTCAAAACTGTACATTGAATATTATTTTAAAAAAATGCTTGGAGCGTGATCTACAATTGATATCGAAGCCAAAATATAGTTTTTAGAATTTTTGTCTGTTTGTCTGTATGTATGTCCAGGGCAAACTCAAAAAGTACTGCATGGACTTACTTTAAATTTTGCATGAATATATTAACAGGTCGGGTCAACATATAGGCTACATATTATCACGCTATCACCTACGGAGGAGGAGCTGTGCGGAGTAAACGAAGTCCGCGCGGACGAAGTCGCAGGCAACAGCTAGTTATCAATAATACACAAAATGTTTTTTATTCATCAAAATTTATATTATCACCTTCAAAGTATGTTCCTTCAGAAACGAGACACGGCAACAACCGTTTTGGTTCCGGGCTCCTTTGAAGAATAGACAAAAGGCGACTAATTGGCTAAGCGAGTCACTACCATCGTCAAGTCCTAGTAGTCAAGGTGATAGAGCTCTGCATTGTCTCGCCGGGGTCTGGTACCACCGCCTTATCTATTCCTGCCGCAATAGCGTCAGTGCTTGTCACTGTCGTGTTCCGGTTTGGAGGGTAAGGTAGCCGGTAAACGTATGCACGTGGCATTGGACCTCGCCACAGGATGGCAACGCACCATTAACATCTTTGGTGTCTATAGGCGATGGTTGGCTCTTTTCAGAAGACCCATCTGCTTGTTTGCTATCTTATGATATAAAAAAAACAAATAATACAATCATCAAAACATTTTTAAACGCTTTTTCTCAATTGAGTTCAGTTCTCGCCGCAAATTCTCCTTTTTGTCTTTAACGAATGAAAACGGGTGCTACGAAGTGGTAATTTGAGTTTAAGGAAAAGAAAAAAGTTGGCTGGAGCAAAATCTGATTGCTCGATGATATTTGTTGAGTTGTTACTCAAAAATTGGTTCAAAATCATGGCCTTATGCAAAGGCACATCCTCGTGGTAAAAAACATGAATTTTTTTCTCTTGCCTTTTTTGTCGAATTTTCTCTTAAACATAATGCCTTAAAAATATTCTTTACATATCGTTTGATCTTCCGGCAAGAACTCCGACTACACAACACTGCGATAGTCAAAGAAAGTCAAAAGAGTAAGAGCTTTCTCGGTTACTTGTTGAATAGTTTGCATATCAAACTCGTAAACCCTCGTCTCGTCACCAGTGGCAATGATTTTCATGAATGTTGGATCGGAATTGACTCGTTATATATCATGATCTCAGTGACTCCTATGCGATTGAATTTTGGGAAAAAGATCAGTAGGGCTATTCTTGAAAACCGATTTCAATTTGAAATAAATATTTAATGAGTTTTGAAGTATTTCGTACTCTGGACAACTATATTCAATTATTGGATTCGGCGACAGCGCCACACGGATTTCGAATTTTTTTGAAACTACTCATTATTGCTTATATTCGTTATTTTGTTTAAAATTGTACTTAAAATTTCCAGGTGTAACACTAGCTTGACGTGTAACGATGACATCTATTTCTAATAATTAGATCGTTACTATGCAAAATCAATGTGGGCAATATTGGTTTCAAGAGTACCGTTTTTTGACGATATTCGAAACTTATTGTTTTTATCAATATTGGTTAAAGATTTATATTGTTTTCAAGAGTAGGCCTGCAGGTCTTTTGAGACTAGCCGATTAGCAACATGTTTCATATCAAAGTGATTATTTAAAATGGTACGGATCGAAGAAATTAATAACTGAAAGTTTAGCGACCATCTCTCTTAAACTCTGACTTGATTCATAAATGGAGTAGGTATGATTTTTGCAGTACACAAGACGTATGTGCCACTATTTATTCTTTAAAACGTAAGTATACACAATTGTAAATAATTTTTTAATTAAATAAATAACGCAGTAGGTATATTGCAAATAGACGTACCGGAAAATGCCGTGTGAACCCAGTCTAAAGGGTAAAGTACCGCTGGAGGCACTCTATACACATCCTAATTGTTATGTAAAACATAACAAATGATACCGTAATACAAAATGTCGGAGAGGCAATTTACGAAATAAGATTACTAACTCTTGAAAATTTCGTAAACACTCCTCCCCTTAGAAATGTTTTGTACGTAGGGATGTCTGTTTTTCGATATTTGTTTAATTTTTATTTTTTTAGTGTAACTTATAATTGCTATTTTACAGTGGGTTACGAAAACCCTATCCGACCTGAAAGGTACAGATAGGTTGATGAATATAGCAAAAGAATAATGAAATAAATCTATTTGTACAAATAAAAATACGTTATTTTATAATAGTTGTATGTGTGGTAGCTTGCATTATACCCAGAAATACAGTTATTATATATTCATTCTTATCGAGAAAATTAAATTATTCCATGCATATTTATTAAACCTTGGCTTCTTATTCGGCACGAAAAAATGGTACAATATGGCGTATTTCTATTTTTTACGAAAAAATATATATCTACAAGCGTTTGACACTTACAAGCATTTGACCATATGCGCGGCTACACGTCCCCACCCAGCACCGTGTATTTGTTTGGTCTGTGGTTATGACATATGTTATATGAAATAACCAGATACAACACATAGATTTTTTATATTTTCCCAAGCCATGAACATGTTATCACTTAGAAATTAACGATAACAGTTCGGGCTGCATTAGACTAATGTGGCAAACATGATATCGAGATAAATGTAAACATCTAAATTTTTACAGGGTGTAAAGAAAGCTCTGTCCGGTCTGAAAGAGGTATGTAGGTTGGTCAATGACATTATCAAAAAAATATATATATTTATTTTTATTAAAATAAAAAAAGATCGTAGTTTAGAGTTTAGTACTAAAATTGAGCAAATTCCTCTTAAATCAAACAAATATTTTGAAAATTTATGTATCAATATCCATAAAATAATGACACAAATATGTTGATATTAAGCTACCAAACAATGCCTTTTGACGATTGGATAGGGTTTTCTTTATACACTGTATAGTTTTGTAACTTGTAGTACAAATTGCTTTTACTTTTTGTAATCATCGATTTTAGAAGCCTTGTTAGTCTTTAGATGTCTCATTGTTATTTGATATAAACTGTATTCGTCACAATCGGATGTAAGTTAAAAGTTAAGAGTTTTGGCCTTGGATTTGATATTGATTAAGGAAATATAACCTTTTTTAGCTATATATAATTTCGACCCTTTTTCAATATTTATGGTGTAGAATATACCTACTTAAATCGAAAAAATTAGAATATTGCTATGACTATCGAGTATCGATATATACTGTTATTTGGTGCTAAATTTCTACAACCCTAGGCTTGGCGCGAACGAAATAGCGCTAAAGACATTTTATTTAGGGTGAATACGCTTTGATGTTTCGCAAGAGAGGGTTTTGTGCTTTGATTTATATGGGTTTCCACAATTTGAAACAGAAATTGCGCTTTTATAGACAAAAATATTCTGGGTTAAATATTTATATCTTAATAGAAATTGATTTTTCCTTTTTATATATTATGAAACATGTTAACATAGATACAGGCTACGAAATCAAAGGCGCCGGGGCCGCTGGCATGATGTAGTGTTGTCCTTTCAAATATTCGACAAATCTTAGGTAAATCGAAGGGTAAATTAAATATATAAACAATTTAAACACCATAGCACATATTATTAAATAGTTATTTCGTAAACCATAGGCATTGACATATAATATAATTACTATGGACGTCGGGCCTGCGCTAAAAAATGTCCGAGGCAAATAAGCTACAAAAAGAGCTACAATTCCGCGTTAGTCGATATTAAATCTTGATATAATTCTTTAGTGTTTAAATTACCTTTTTAACATATCTATTCTTGTGATGTGTAAATGGGACATTTTCATCGCGGTCTTGAATAACACTTAGATCAAAAAAATGAATATTTTTTAAATGATGATTGATTTTGATCTTTCGAATGGCATTTAACGCAATTTTTGAGCTCTAATAGATAGAAATTTTCAAAAAAAAACTTTTTTCAACAAGTTTCGTCATTGAAGGAATCAATGATTTTAATCTGATCTACAATATTTTACGTAGTTTTTGAATTGGAAGAGCTGACTAGATTTCGGTATATTACCTGAAAGTTGTTTCAAAAATATAAGGTAAGTTTGCTGTAAACAACGTAATTCTAATATTTGAAAAACTGTACCTTTTGCAAATTTGATTTGATTTTTATTTTTAAAACATCATTTGACGTCGTTTTTTTATTACTAAAATATCGTAAAAGATCAAAAACTAATTCGCTGAAAAATTTTGAAGTTATGTCGAAAAACCCCTTTTTTTAGTTTTTCGTCAACGACAACTAAACGGATAAACCGATCGGGCAAACACCGAACGGTTAAATCGATTTTGATGAAATTTATGTATTGGTGCTGATTAGATATTGTACTTAATCGGTACATTAATCTGGAAGTTATATTAAAAATACTGTTTCACCCGTTTTTCAGGTTTTGTTAAAATTTTCGGGAAGTCTAAGTTTAGCTGAATCCAATCGAATGGCATCAACCGCGTGTCAATCGATCAAACCATTCAAAAGTTATGAGATATTTACATACACACACACACATGCACACATACAGACATACTGACGTCATCGTGAAAATAGTCGGAAAACGTTCCTAGGACCTCAAAACGTGGAGATCTGTTGAAAACTCGATTGCCGAAAATCGGAGCAAAATCAATAATTTCCTTATCCACATAGATGCGTAGCGGGAAATTGAAAAAAAGAAATTGTAACATTAAATTTTATTAATGCAATGCATTATTAATGCTTTTCGTTGTCACGTTCCGATTTGAAGGTTAAGGTAGCCACCGATTTTCATTCAACCACGCGAATAGCAACGCACAATTGACATATTTGGTGTTTATGGGCGATGGTTAATCTTTCCATGAGGAGAGCCATATGTTATTTGCTATTTTATAATGTAAAAAAAACACGTATACCAAATATATATTCTTTCTATCAACGACGATGATTTTTCTTTCTATCAACGACATTTTCACTTATATATGCGTTAATATGTATATGTGTGTATAATTTGGGCGGACCTTTAAAAGTAGCCTTGTATATATATCACGAAGCTGATAAACCAAATTTTAAATACTACTGTCATCTTCTGAGGTCTTACCCTCTCTTTCTGACACAGCCGTATATGTAGCTTGCTTGCTCTATCTGTACATTATATCCATGGTTAAAGCTCGAAGTATTTATACTCTGTATTGTGAATCGTGATATCACTTGATATAAAGATTGTCACAACAATAATCATATTGCACGACTTGCGAATGCAATTTTAATTTTTAATTGGGAAAATGCGAAACAAATTGGATCCCAGCTTAATAGAACTACGCATATTAACTGCGTCCGTCCTGAAATCTTATTATTCACAGATAAATAGGAAGGATTTTTTCAATTTATACTGGTAAATAAGTTACTATTGTTTATCATATAAAATTCACTAAATCAGAGTAGATTTAGCGATTGGGTAGAAATTCGTCAGACTTCTATGTACATCTCTTTGAAATTCGTCAATGATTTAAAAAGATTCATAATAATATTCACGGGACAAATTACACTGACTGATCTAAGCCCAAAGTAAGCAAATTATTTGCTTGTGTTATGGGTGTTAGTCAATGATACTAATACAAACAAATAGGTACATATATAAATACTGGAATATATTTAATAAACATCCAAACCCGAAAATACAAACATTTATGCTCATTACACAAATGCTTGTCCTCGTCGGGGATCGAACCCGAGCCCCGACGATTGCATAGTCAGTATCGCTGACACTCGACCAACGAGGCGGTTGAATTTGTCAAATAACTTCGCATCTCTTCTTATACGTATTTTAAACGCGAATTCTAATGGCTTTACTAGCGACTCGTTATCCTTGTTATGACCACTTTCGGTGGCATTGCAAGTCTCCTATTACAAAAAGATCATACTTTAGCTAATAGGAAGCTCGGAAAAGGTGAGCGAATGCTTTTTTACTGGTTTTTATAGAATAGCAAACAAGTAGTTTTCCCTGTGTTCGTCCCGGGCTCTGAAGAATAGGCCCACTGCCGTTCTGCCAGGCAGGTCGTAAAAGGCGACCGATTGGCTATTCGAGTCACTACCATCGTGGCTACTAGGTGGTAAATTTCTGCATTGTCTCGCCCGGGTCTGGTACCACCGCCTTACCTATTCCTGCCGCAATAGCGTCAGTGCTTGTCTCTGTCGTATTTCGGTTTGGAGGGTAAGGTAGCCTGTAAACTTATGCATGTTTCATTAGACCTCGCCACAAGACAGCAACGCGCCATTAACACCTTTGGTGTCTTTAGGCGATGTTTGACTCTTTCCATCAGGAGACCCATCTGCTTGTTTGTAAGTAGACGGTTCTCCCAATGGAAAGAGACAACCATCCATTATTGTAGCTGTATGGTACCACATGTGGCGGACCGGAGTACGACTGTGACAAGCTATTGCAGCAGGAATAGGAAAAGCGGAGGTAAGAAGTCCAGGAACCTGATGGCTCTTCTGATAGAATCAACCACCGCCTATAGACGCCAAAGATGTTAATAGTGATGTTAAAACATGAATGCTATCATGTAGTGGATAAGTATATTGGCTACCCTTACCCTCCACACCGGAACACGACAGTAACAAAGACTATCGCTTTTACACGCGTGATGTGTTAGGTACATATTATAACTTACTGGTATCACGTGTGGCGAGATGGCGATACTACATGAATAAGTCAACCGGCTACCTTACCCTCCAAAACGGAACACGACAATGACAAGCATTGACGCTATTGCGGCAGGAATAGGTAAAGCAGTGGTGCCATATACCCGGGTAAGACGGTCTGTACTCTACCACATAGTAGTCACGATGGAAATAACACGTAGGTATAGCCAGTCGGTCGCCTCTTATGACCTGCCAAGTAGGACAGCAGTATATTCTTCAAAGGAGCCCGTACCAACACGGGGAAATGTTATCCTTCTATGACAATAAATTAAATAAATAAATATAAATAAATATTCACGGGACAAATTACACTGACTGATCTAACCCCAAAGTAAGCAAATTATTTGCTTGTGTTATGGGTGTTAGTCAACGAGACTAATACATAGAAATACATATATAAATATTAGAATATATGTAATACATATCCCGGAAATACAAACATTTATGCTCATCACACAAATGCTTGTCCCCGCCGGGGATCGAACCCGAGCCCCGTCGATTGCGTTGTCAGGGTCGCTAATTATACAATATACTTCTAACACTGAATATCGTCGCTACTTATGCATGTGGCATTAGACCTCACCACAAGATAGCAACGCACCATTAACGACTTTGGTATCTATAGGCGATGGTTGACTCTTTCCATCAGGAGACCCAACTGCTTGCTTGCTATCTTATGATATAAAAAAATACTAGATAAAACTCCATGTTAACGTATATATATGAGTAATATTAAGTGTAAAAGCACCTGTTTAATATTAGACTGGGAGCTGGTCCTTTTGGCACATTTAAATTTCTAAAAAATTTAAATTCGTAAAATGGCGATACCAGAGTTGCGAGTCTGGTAAAGCGTTCGCGGTTATTTCGCTACTGCGCAGTATACTACAATTTGCAAAATAAATCCCAAAAAATGTATTTTTGCCAACTTGATTTTTATTTCATGTTTTAATTAAGTTTCTTAAGAATTCAAAAAAATATCCCAGCCTTTTTTTGTCGATTCGAAAGTATTCCCAGACACCTTCAAACACATTTTACGAAAATTTCCAATAAAATATTTAATATTTGTTTATTTAATATTTTATTTGTACATACCTCGCCATTGTCATTTTCTGGTTTTTAAAATAAGGTAGTCGGTAAACACATGCATGTGGCATTGCCATCCCGCCACACGGATAGCAACGCCATATTTTTTATCTATATGCGATGGTTTCTTTTACCATCAGTAGAGCCATTTTCTTGTTTGCTATCTTATGATAGTAGGTACCAAGTAGTACCAAGTACCTTGCAAGACGTTGTGGATCTCTACCTCCTTTTAGTCGCGACGGTAGTGACGCGTACCTATAGACAATCGTGAGCCTTTACCGAACTGCCTGACGGAATGCCAGATGGTCTATTCTTCAAAGGCATCCAAACCAACATGAAATTACGTCTCACCCAGATTTTGGTACCACCGGCTTATCTATTCTTGTGGCAATAGTTTCAGTGCTTGTTGCTATCGTGTTCCGCCTTGGAAGTTAATGTAACTGGTAAACTTATGCATTTGGCATATCATCCCTGCCAAACGGATTACCATTAATATCTCTGATGTTATAGACATCAGAGATGTTAATGGTAATCCGTTATATAGCGATAGCTGTCTCTGCCCTTCAGGAGAACCATCAGCTTGTTTCCTATCGTATGATATTAAAAAAACTCTTAAAATAAATAATAAATAAATAATAATAAATAAATATTCACGGGACAAATTACACTTACTGATCTAACCCCAAAGTAAGCAAATTATTTGCTTGTGTCATGGGTGTTAGTCAACGGTACTAATACATAGAAATACATATATAAAGAATAAATACTGGAATATATTTAATACACACCTAAACCCGGGAATACAATTATGCTCATCACACAAATGCTTGTCCCCGTCAGGGATCGAACCCGAGCCTCGTCGATGGCGTAATCAGGGTCGCTAACCACTCGACCAACGGCGCGGTCTTAACTAATATTATATAGAGGCTAGATTAGATTTTGTTTGTTTTTCTTTTGTTAGGATTTAACACAAAAACTACTCGACCGATTTTAAAAATTCTTACACCTTTAGAAAGCTACATTATCTAGAAACGACGTAGGCAAATTTTTATCCGACTGATTAAAGAGAACTAATGATTTTTGGTCACGCAAACGAAATCGCGAGTAACTGCTAATGCGTTATAAGTCTATGAATAAACTTATACTACATAGAAAAGCTTTCAAAATTCCCAGTGTAAAATATGTTGATTCAGTTCGAAAATATAAATGTAAGCAAAAATATTTTATAAAGCTTTTTTCTTCAAACATAATATTCGTTTCGTTGAAGATGTAAGGAATAATATAAAAGTTATAATTCCGAGGTAGTAAAAAATTTTCTCGCGTTAAACTAATCGCAAGTTTCCAAGTTCCAGAACATTATTTGTATACAACCTTGGGGTTTTTTGTTATTTTGAGGTTTAATATCTTCAGTATAGTTGAAGGAGTTGTATATTTTCATATCAGCTCCCATATTATCGTCCGAGTTCCAAGTGCCCGTATAAATAAATTTGCTCATAAATATAAAATTGGTATCTTGTTCCAAAACATTTTTTAATAGTTTGTCTTCTATGTTTATAAAACTGTTTTGTTATTTTGAGGTTTGTTTCGTTGAGTTATAAAAACGCTATTTCTCTGTGCTGATAAAATAAACTTTAATATACTGTATATTTGCTGTCGCGGACATTTTGAATTCATGCTTTATTTGTTTAATTTAAATTAAGTTAAAATTATACGTGTTACATTTATTCATTTTTGGGTCCACTTAACCAAAGGTTGACAAACGGAATGTTTCCGCTGTTTGTCTGTCACAGAGCTCTAGGTATATCTTGAATTGAAATACCTATTCTTTCCCTAAATATTGTCACAAAGAAAAAACATTTTTTCTATTGCACGTAACATTTATTACTATTACAGTATGTTAGTTTAATACATAAATATAAAACCATTAAAAATATATAAAGCTTATTCAAAGTGCTCTCCATTGGCTAATACAGTCCTTTACCTAAACTTTGAGGCCAGTTATCAATAGAAGCACGCACTCCTTCCATGGGAAAATTCTTTTGTGTCAATCGTATGGATTGTTTACTACGCTGTGCTATACGTGGCTATACTCTCTAAAACAGACCATAAATCATAATTCAGCGAGTTAAGATCGGGAATATATGACGGCCAGTTTTCAGCTCTGATGAAGTCCGGAACGTTGGTTTCTAACCAAGATTGGGGTTTTTGTTACCGTGTTCATAAAAATATGGCTCAAGTCACTCCTTCATAGCTAACATCCCAACAAACCGTCGCTGGATTCGCATGACTCCCACGTTTGACGTTGTACTCTCTTAACTAATTGGGAAGCTTCCTTAAAGCTTTGAGCAAACATAAATATGGTCGTTTTGTATGTCAAAATATTGCTCAATTGTAAAAAAATCTTTTCCATAAACAATTTTTTCTGTGATCTTCCTTTGCGTACCACTTGTTTTGATTTTATCACTCTATTTTTTTAAAATTATTTGTTAACAAATGACCAGCGCGTCTCTTATAGGATGTAAGTCCTAAGTCTTCTTTTATAATACGCGACATATGTATTTTTCAGTAGAATTTCATTTAGAAGAAGTAAGAACCATATGGTTCTTACTTCTTAATGCAATCTCCCGAGATACAATCTTTTACTTTGACTGCTTTGTGTGGTTTGATCGCCGTTTTCGCACGAACATAACGGGACGGCCGGATGTTTTTCTGTCACAAACAAAGGAGGTTTCATTGTACCTATCAAACCGTCAAACAAACATTTGACTAATTTCAAGCGTATGCAGAGTTTTAAAAACTGTATTTGGCCCCATACCCAGTTTGTGTAATGCAATCACAGCGATTTTGTTCTCTTTATTTTCCCTATTCCATTACCCTATTCCATTTTAAAATCATAAATTATTTTACAATGTCTTTGCGTGATAAAGAGAAAACATAATGAAGAATGCTGTCAATCATATAAAAATGACGGATTCAAAATTCAAATTTTTAATTTGAATTTAGTTTTTTTTTTATTTTTAAAAATTTTGTAAAATTTTGTTTATTTTTAATTGCAGTAAAGTATTTGTGGCCAGGCCAGACAGACAGACAAAAGTAAAATTTTCACAGAATGCATATTTTTACCTTGGTCATTACATATCACAATAAAGAATTAATTTAAAAAAAGTAAGTTATATCACGAACATCATAAAATAGAGCGAAAAAACGATGTAGTAAATATTTTTGATTTTTCAACCGTCTGTTATTTTAAATTCTTACAAATAAAAATAGAAAGTAATCTGGGAGCACAGCAGTGGCCCCATTACGACGAGCCAAGCGAAGAGCAAAGGGCACCACCTACATTTTCTTGAAGCGCTTCGTTGATTTTTAACCCTCAAAAATTGAGTTTAGATTATACCAGACTAGCGACCTGCCCGTGGTTTCAGCCACGTAGCTTTTGTTCCAGTGGGAATATTGGAAAGGTTTATATACTTAAACCTTCCTCAAGAATCAATATATCTATTAAAAAAACCGCATCAAAATCCGTTGGGTAGTTTTAAAGATTTAAGCATACAGAGGGACATATGGACATATGGACATAGGGACAGACAGAGAAAGCGACTTTGTTTTATACTATGTAGTGATAGTGATAAAGGAAAATTTTCAGGATGTTAAATCAATAGTTTATTATTAATCATGTAAAGTTTCAATCGTATATATCTCTTATATTTTACATCTTATTGATATCTAGCAAACCCCGATTTCGTCACTGACTCACCGATGATCATCGAAATTCTTATTGTACTTTCTCAAGTCTTAAAAAGCTGAATTAAACTATGTGAACTAGTGTTATTACGCAAACAACAAAAAAAAAACTAAAACTTGGCTCTTTAACCCCCTGACCGCTTAAAATAGTGGTGTCAATTTTAATGCTAGAAGTCTAAAAATAAAATACGTATTTTAGGATTTTAGTTATATCACCCCCTTCCTTTAAATGGAAGTTAGTATGGGTTTTCTTCCCATAGAAACCTAACTTCAGGCTAGAGATCTGAAACTATACAAGTACACAGACTTCTTATAACTTTAACATTACGCGTATAAAAAAGAAATATTTTCATCTAGGCAACTTACAAACAGAAGCGATTTCCCGCCTAAAATATTTTCATGTAAAATGTTGATAAGACGAGACTAATATGGCTCGTGTAGAACCAAGTTTTAACTCTACACGCTCTTAATCCACAAGCCCTAATTTCACAAACATTACACTTGGATGTTTCTTTATTATAAATACTATTGTGTAACAGAAAATAATAAATCTTTCACCTTTGGCATTAAGGGCGGATCCATAGGGGGTCAAGGGTGTCATGACCCTCCTCCTCCTCCCCCCCCCCCCCCCTAGTCAGGGGTCTAGCATTTTGGCATTAGCAAGGGTATAGCAAGGTTATTGCAAACTAAGGATTAGAGCCTATATTGACTGAATCTCAAATGTGTGACCCCTCACCCCAACCCCCTGACCCGAGGGCTGGACCCACCCTTGTTTGGCACCATGTGGTAGTAGCGAAACAGCCAAGCAACATATATTAACAAGGTTTAGAGTTTGTGTAGTTAGGTATTGTAAAGAGAGGGCGTGTGGAGTTAAAAGCATAGCTCTACGTGAGATGTGATAATATTTTGACAATGTGGCCCATATGGTCTCGTTTTGGCAACGTTTTATATGAAAGTGTTCTTGTTGGAGTCCTTATTTGCCGAATCAACACTCAAATGTCGTACACATTATGCAACTATACATGTACCTTCATTTACCTATAGTCTTGATACGAACTTACAGTTCGAATTGTGCAATAAAATACCACTTATATTTAAATCCACACCAAAATACAATACGTAAATACGCACTGATCATCACTAAACGCACTGTCACTATATTCACACTAGAACTAATTGACAAAACCGAATCACTATACTAACACACTTTTCACTATACTATATCGCTTCACACTGATCGTCCGAACTATGGCTTCCGAATCGCCTTATAAAATTGACTCACTATTCGCCAACACATCCTTATTTATGCCCAAGATAAAGTTCGACTATGTTCTCGAAAGTTCCGAAAATGACTCGTAAACAAGTCATTGTACACGCCATTTTCACCTTTATGCCTTTCGCGAGAAGGTCAATTATGGCATAGCTATTTGGGTAAAGGCAACTAATGTTTATTGATAGAAGCAGCAATTTTTTCTTCTATTTTTGTTGTTTCTAGATTTTTCTTAGATGAAGGAAACTTCTCTTGTCTTCTCTTTACTTTTCTAAATTTTTCGCAACAATATGTCTGTTCCATTTCCATGAAAGATTTTTTATCTGTAATTTTGAAGTGTGTATAGTGCTATAAACTAATCTGTTCAGCAGATACCGTCGATAGTGAAGCGTTTAGGTCAGTGTATCCCAAACATTGTTCTGCCGAAGCTCGGTAATATTCACACTGCTATTTCTTGATGCACTTAATACTTTTAAACCCTTAAAAGTATTAAGTAATTACTTTAAACCCTTAAGCTAAGTTAAATAATACACGTTTATTAATAGTAAAATATTTTATTAGTATTACATACTTTCGTATCGCCTATTTAGTCATTAAATTTTTAGTGCGAAATATGGAGCTGCTGCTTTTTTTTACTCAAAAATTCAAGTTTGAGAAAAAATACGAAAGTTATATACTAAGATCTGGTTCCGCTTCGAGTTGGTTTCTGTATTTATTTTTAAAGTAAATTAGTGTTAAAAGTTCAACTTCACATTTATAAGTTGTGTTGTGTATTTTTGACTACAAGATAACCATTTTTCCCTGTGTTGATTCCGGGCTCCTTTGAAGTATAGACCAATAGCCATTTTGCCAGACAGGTTTTAAAAGGCGACCGATTGGCTATACGAGTCACTACCGTCGTGACTACTAGGTGGTAGAGTTCTGCATTGTCTCGGCCGGGTCTGGTACCACCGCCTTACCTATTCCCACCGCAATAGCTTCAATGCTTGTCACTGTTGTGTTCCAGTTTAGAGGGTAAGGTAGCCGGTAAACTTATGCATGTGGCATTAGACCTCGCCACAAGATAACAGCGCACCATTAACATCTTTGATGTCAGTAGGCGATGGTTGACTTTTTCGATCAGGGGACCCATCTGCTTGTTTATCTTATGATAAAAAATGTATCCATTATCGATCGTTATTAAGTGATATTTTTAAAACAAGGAATATTATGTCCCGTTATTTTATTTTGATGGCTCGGTACTGAGTCGCGACTTATCTCCATATTCTGTGTCGCGACCCTGCAAATGGGAAACGCTGGTTTAGATCATAGAGACGATAATATATAGATAGAGTAGGCGAGTCATAAGCGCATATGTAAGTGAAAATGTCCCGTTGATAGAAAAAGAAAGAAAGTACATTTGATATATATGATTTACATAGGTTAGATAGCGAAGCAACCAACTAAATGACATGACAACTTATCCTCGGCTCACATACGTTGTCAATGTTTTTAGTTGCTATTTAAGAATTTTACTAAGAAAAACCTTAAAGCGCACTTACTTTACACGACATGACGGCGGATTTTGTCTATTCCCCTTCTTCTATCGCGTGCGAAAATCGCGCCTTACACAAAAGGCAGTCCCTGTATGTATATATTTTTTTTTACTGTCGATATGGAAGCGCTTGACCACGATCTCGCCTGATGGTAAGCTAAGATGCGGCCTAAGATGGAACGCGATTCCCTAGAAGGTGTCTGTTCACTCTTCTCTTGAAGATCCCCAGGTTGTACCCGTCATGGAACACAGACTCAGGTAGCATATTCCAGTCCCTTGCGGTTCAGATCAAGAATGTCGAGAAGAAAGAAGAACGTGGAACGTCCACCATATGGCGATGCCTATTATGACTTATTTCTCTTGGTTACAGAAAATGAGGCGGCCGCGCCGACACCGGTGGCTAACAGTGTCGGTATTCTTCATCGCGTATTCCGTGTTCCAAGCCGTGCTAAGCAACGCATCCGAGCCCGCACCGAATGTAGAAGACACCTTGAAGAAGGTGTCGCCAACGCCTGCCATCACGAAATCTACGGGACCAGATATACCTGAAGGTAATATTTTTATACCATAAGATAGCAAACAAACAAATGGGTCTCCAGAATCCAGATGGACATTTGGATTCTGGAGCCAGAGCCATTTGCTTTAGAAAGACAACCATCGCATAAAGATGTTAATAATGCGTTGGAATCCGTATGGCGGAATAGTCATGCCACTTGCATTAGTTACCAGCTATATTACCATGAAAACCGGAGCATGACAGTGACGAGCATTGACACTTTTATGGCAGGAATAGGTAAAGCACTGGTACCTGACCCGGACAAGACGTTGCAGAATTCTATCACCTAGTAATCACGATGGTAGTCATCGTATAGCCAATCAATCGCCTTTTACGAACTGCCTGGCAGATGATCTATTCATCAAAGGGAACCCGACCAACGCTGCTTAAGTGTTTTGCTCATTTAAGGAAAAATATTTTTTAGCAAACAAGCAGATGGGTCTCCTGATGGAAAGAGTCAACCATCGCCTATAGACACCAAAAATGTTAATGGTACGTTGCTGTCTTGTGGCAAGGTGTAGTGTCACATGCATAAGTTTACCGGCTACCTTACCCTCCATCCAAGTTGGCTTTACAAGTTTACGGTAGCTAAACTACCCTCCATATCGGAACACGACAGTGACTAACACTGACGCTATTGCGGCAGGAATAGGTAAGGCGGTGGTACCCGAATTCGGACGAAACAATGCAGAAATCTACCACCTAGTAGCCACGATGGCAGTGACAAGCATAGCCAATCGGTCGCCCTTTACGACCTGCCTGGCGGAACGGCAGTTGGCCTATTCTTCAAAGGAGCCCGGGACCAACACGGGTTTATAAAAAAAACAAGCGATCACCATTCGACGATAATTCTTTTTTTGACTCAATTTGATCATGAATTAAACATTAAAATCTTTTCTCTTCTCTTCTAAATTTAACCATGAACTACTAAACTAAACTAGCTTTTGCCCGTTACTTCGTCCGCGTGGTATAAAGTACTCAACAGAAAATGCCGATCACACAATATTTAGGCACTACTTAGAAAAAAATGTGTTGTTATTTTTGTAAGATGAGAAAGGTATAAAGGTGAGAAAGGGCATGTTCCGCTGATTCAGACATTTAGAAAGAATGATAAATGAAAGATTAGCAAAACGGATATACAGTGCGAATGTGGAGGGATATAGGTACCGGGGAAGACCAATACTGATAGATTGATCGAGTGCTGTCTGAAGGTGGTGTCAAGTCTTTGCAACCGGCGTGTTTGTATGAAGAGAGTGATGAATGTGGAGGAAGCGAGGCAAGCATGCAAGGACGTGGTCGTGGAGTTAAGGATGTCGTGATGTATGGCACTCGGTACTCTCTGCCTACCCCTTTTTATTATCGATAGAAAAGCGCTTGACCACGATCTCGCCTGATGGTAAGCTAACATGCTGCCTAAGATGGAACGCGCTTCCCTAGATGGCACCTGTTCACCCCGTAAGGGATCTGGAGGGAAGATATGTATATATGTAGTTTTTTTGTGAAACCACTCTTTATATCATACATTACACTATATGACGATCTATGCACTTTTGTGGTACATTTTACTGAAAAAGTATCGCAATTTTAGGTTTAATCTTCGACGTGGTAGTTTAAATTCATGTCTAGATATGTCATCTACTATAAAAATACAATTTTATAAACATTAAAAAAATATCAGATACTTTGTATTAGAATCTTATTACTACTAACGCCATCTATTATAAAACTAACGAGTTAAATTCGATAGAAGATACATTTTGTATTAGAATTTTTGAACATATAAGAGACTACTTCAAAAAATGTTCATATTTGATTGGCGGCGCGCGGTCATCAGGCACTTGTATAAGGCAAGGGTTCACGTATAGCCTGTAATAGCTATAGAGCCATCAGTTTGATCAGCTTGGCATCGAAGGTATATGGTAAAACACTGAAAGGAGAATGCAAGGGAAGTCCGAAGGAATGTTGTAGGAGCCACCAGCATATATCAACCACCACCACCCTGCAATCAAACGTAAGTTCAAAAAAAAAATTACCAAGTAATTTAAATAAAAGTTTGAATAAGTGCCTAAATTAATAAGTTTTTTAATATTTATTATCAGATCAGAATTTTTAAACAGTAAAATCAAGTGAATATTTTAAAGCACAGAAATAATAATCTAAGAAATAAAGGACGTTATATAAAAGTTTCTATAAAACTTGTGAGAACCCTTCGACCCCATTAAACCAACCTGTCGCAAAATCCGAGTTTAACGGACGTCTATTAACTATTAACTACCTACCTCCCTACTAAATTCAAGTTTGTAGCACAGAATATGAAGGACTTTTATGTTAACTTTCAGCAACCCTTTTTTTTAATCAATACTCATATCTCAACTTAGAAGCTAAAAGCCCATGATAGGAGGTTAAAGCTATGTTTTCACCAGCTATCTGCCTTAACCTATACAGAGCATATACATGCGAATTGATACTGCTGCATAACTTACGTACGTGTGTTTTCCAATTACAGTTTTTGTCAATATACCTTATTTGCCTTATACCTCATGAATCCGTCTCTGTCATAAAATCCGTTCTTAGCGGACTTCTACTTATTATTAACTATCTCCCTGCCAAATTCAAATTTGTAACACATAAGATGAAGAACTTTCATGTAAACTTTCAACAGCCCCTATACCTCTTGAATCCGTGTCTGTCATAAAATCCGTTCTTTACGGACTTGTACTTATTATTAACTACCTCCCTGCCAAATTCAAGTTTGAAACACATAAGATGAAGAACTTTCATGTATACTTTCAACAACTCTTATACCTCTTGGATCCGTCTCTGTCATAAAATCCGTTCTTTACGGACTTGTACTTATTGTTAACCACCTCCCTGCCAAATTTCAAATGTGTAGCATAAAAAAAGTATTTTCATACAAAATCGCGAGAGCCCCTAGCACTCCTTAATCCAGACCTGTCGCAAAGTCCGTATACCCAGATTAATAAGTTTTTTAATATTTATTAGGAGTCAGAGTTTTTAAACAGAAAAATGAAGTGAATATTTTAATGCACAGAAATATTCTAAAATATAAAAGACTTTTATATAACCTTGCGAGAACCTTTCGACCGTGTTAATCCGGACCTGTCGCAAAATCCGTTTTTAACGGACGTCTATTAACTACCTCCCTGAGAAATTTAAGTTTGTAGCACAGAAAATAAAGGACTTTCATGTAAACTTTCAAAATCCCGTAACATCTTTAATCTGTTTCGTCATAAAACCCGTTTTTAGCGAACTTCTACTTATTATTAACTATCTCCCTGCCAAATTTCAAATATGTAGCATATAAAAAAAGGATTTTCATACAAATTTGCGAGAGCCCTTAAACGTCCGTAATCCTGACCTGTCGCAAAGTCTGTTCATAGCGCACGTCTATTAACTATTAACAAGGTACTTCCCTGCCAAATTTCAAGTGTGTATCATAAAAAATTAAAGAATTTCATATAAGCTTGCAAGAACCCTTAGACCTCCTTAATTCTAACCTGTCGCAATATCCGTTCTGTAAGGATGGCGGCCTGTTAGTCCTTTTTAAAAAAAACACTTTAATTCGGCTGAAACTAATGTATATTCACACTGCTTGATATTTACAAAGTTATGTGTTAACCGGACAAAATCTGGAGGAAGACTGTGGAAATTAACATAAAAATCAGTTTTATTGAAGTGACATAATGCTTGCATATGCATTTACTTCATATAAGGTTTGCTCATAACATCTCCCCCCTTAAGACTGAGCTTTATTTTTTTTTAATAAAGCGAAGGATAATATAAGAAATCAGAGTGAGTTAAAATAACAATATGTAAAAAGATAAAACTCAGTAAATCAATAATTAGTCAATTTAAAAATAGCTATTTGCTATATAATTCAAATTAATACATTAAGTTATAATAAACAAATGTTTTCTAAAACTCAGTGAATCAAAAGTTAATCAATCTAAGAATAGCTATTTGCTACATAAATTCAAATTAATACAATAACTTATAATAAACAAATGTTTTCTAAAACTCAGTGAATCAAAAGTTAATCAATCTAAGAATAGCTATTTGCTATATAAATTCAAATTAATACAATAACTTATAATAAATGTCTCCATGTATAAAAGTAGAAGTCGATATCGTTTAATCCTAAAACAAAATTCTTTTCTAGAATTTATAAAAAATATAAAACTTAGTAGTATTTGAAAATAAAATAGAAAGAAATGTATAAAGAATGTAAAAGAGACGTTAATACATTACTTACTTTTCTAATAGTTGGTAAAATTATGATTACAATAAAATGAAATGTATAAAGTACAAAAGAGATGTAAAATATTATTCACCTTTTATGATAGTTGGTTAACCTATAAAGTACATAAAATAGATGTAAAACATTATTCACCTTTTATGATAGTTGGTTAACCTATAAAGTACATAAAATAGATGTAAAACATTATTCACCTTTTATGATAGTTGGTTAACCTATAAAGTACATAAAATAGATGTAAAACATTATTCGCTTTTTCTAATGGTTGGTTAAGTTACGGTTAGATTTGCCTAAGTTTCTATATAGGACTTTATTCGAATTTTTATTAAATTCTATTTCTGCTGGGAGACTCTTAACAGATCTCTGGTCGCATTCTGATTCATTAGAAATATCACTTAGCTCGATGGACGTATTCATAGTCCTGTCGTTGACTGTTCTATGCGAGTTATGACATTGATTATAGATTTGAATACAACATGAGGTGCTAGTAGACTTACAGAAACATTTTTTATAAATGTTATACAAAATATATAAAATAATTACAGTTAATATAAAATAAGTCATACCAGAATAATAGTGACCATATTTCATGATATGTGATTGATTAGACGCTTGGTTTATTTGGTCTTCTAAATGGTCTAACTTATGAGATGCAAATTTTAATGATTCTAAATCGATATTTGATAAAGTTATCGGAGATAAAGACTGATATGTCTCATTTACTAGATTATACTTACAACAATCATCTTTGATAATATTAAAATTAAGTAATAATTGAGCTGGTAAAATAGTCTTATAATTAGTAGAAGGAACAAATTGCAAAGTTTGAAAATAGGCAATACAATTTTTCTCTAATGATAAAATACCAGTGCCTTGCAAGGTAAAGTCACTTATCTTATCGTCACATTTCAAAGTCAATTTGTTAGGCTTAGATTGAACAAAAATATATCTACCATCATTAAGTTTTTGCCATACGTTAATATTACCATAAATGACATTAGAATTACAAACTTCAGGAAGTGATAGAGTAACTTCAGTTAATAACTTAGTTTCACAAATAGGATTATTAATTGTAGACAATATCGAAGCCATGGGACATACCATGTATTCGTCATTAACACGCTTACAATCACTTATGCTATCTAATAAAGCGTAGTTCAATCTGTCATCCGTTACGGCTAAATACAATTTAGAAGGGTGTATTAACACATAAGTTTTATAATTATTTGTTTCATGAGGAGTAGGTAAAGCCAAGTTCTTATAAAGACTAAATTTAACAGGATTTATTAAAGGAATTTGAATAACAAATACAATTTTTTCTTTATAATAATAAGATGTTAATTTCGCTAAGTCAATAATCGTGTGTATATTTTTTAAGGAAAGCGAAATAGGGAACTCAGAAGTTCGTTTCATTTTAATATTGTTAGATAACACATTATATAATTTAGTAGGTGTAATGACATAAGGGTGTAAAATATTTGCTTTTGCGAATAAAATTGAATTTAAAGTTGTATCTAGAATATTAGAAATTGATAATAAAGAACCTTCAATAATATTAAAAATAGAGTTAAATTTTTCTAAGTTCATTAATTCTATATTTGTCTTTGTACTGTTTAAAAATATGAAATTTAATTTTTCTATCTGGTTATTTAATTTAATTTCATTATTATTTAATTTTTCAATAGAAGCATTAAAATTATTAATCGTAGATTGGACAATATGGATGTTGTCTTTCATAAGGGAATAAATTTCATTTTCATTCTGCTGACACGACGAAATTGCTTCGTCATATTTTCGTGCATCATCTGCATCTAAGGTGCCAAAAAAGAATTTAAGGATTTCACCTCCAAATTCAAGAGCTCGTTTTGTTCTTTGATCAAAAATAAGGTGAGATATAGATTGGTACTTTAGTTCATTTGAATTTATTAATATTTCTAGAGGATTCAAAACGTCGTTACAATCAATTTTGAAATTAACTAAGTTTAATCTTTGTGCTTTATTGCATAGAAATAAAATATTTTGGATTGAAGTTTTGATTTTTTTCATGTAAGGAAAAATAGGCAAAATATCGATGTGGGTTACTACATTCCAGTTGTCATTTTGAAAGTACACAACAGAAGTAGGGTCGAAGTAAATACCTGGGCTATTTGTTACTAATTCAATCGGATTCGAAACGCAAGGATCGATTACATACCTGGAACAAATTATACAAGTTTACATCGGCTTTAGTTCGTTAACATGATATTTAACATGTTTTCTATTTATGCATATAGTAACATTATTTTTACCATGTGTTTTAATAACTTTAAAAGGGCCTTTCCACACTGGAGATAAGGCTTTGCGAAGTCTGTGGTGATGTTTGACATAAACCATATCACCTGTTTTATAACTCAGTTCTCTCGAAGAGACGTCATAATATTTTTTTGAGGCTTGTTTACTTTTAATTATATTTTCAATAGCTTTTTCACGAGAGTACTTCATTCTATATTGCAGTGCGCGGATGTACTCTTGGTAGGTAGTGTTGTTATCAGTTTCATAAATGCTGCTAGGTATGGACGGCTTATAACCGTATAATAATTCGAATGGTGTAAACTCCGTCGTGCAATGAGGAGTAGTATTATATGATAGAATAGCGGTTGCAAGGTAACAATGCCAATCGCTTTGATTTTCGTTAACGAAAGATCTTAGATATTCTTTTAGTGTAGCATGTGATCTTTCAAGGGAGCCATTAGTCTGAGGATGATACGGGCTAGAATAGAGACTTTTTATTTTAAGTATGTCTGTCAGTTGCCTAAATAATTCAGAGGTAAAAGTAGTGCCTTGATCAGTGAGTATCATTTTTGGAAACGAGAATAACGAAAAGAAATGAATGAGACTTCGTGCAACCTCGTCGGTTGTACACGTGATCATGGGATAAGCATTAGAAAATTTAGTTAAGTCGTCTTGTAATGTTAAGATATATTTAAATTTTTGAATACCGGCTTCAGGAAAGGGACCAACCATGTCGAGAGCTAATCTCTCAAATGGCCTAGTACTAGTGGAAGTAATTACCATAGGCGCTTTATTAGAGAGTCGTAATGGTTTATTAACTTGACACATTTTGCAGTCTTTTATAAAACGTTCAACATCAGATCGCATATTTTTCCAATAGTAGGAAGCTTTGATTCTACTTAGCATGCGTTTGATACCGGGGTGACCGGCGATAGTAGTACCATGATTTTCTTTTAAAATGTTCGGTATTTCGGCCGGAGTAGGATAAACTATTTGATTTTTGTATATATGAATCTTAATATTTGTGCCGTTAAAAATATAAGATATCATGTTATAAATTTTCACATACACAAATTTTGAAAACGGTTCTGAAAAATCGGAAATAGCTAATTCTTTATCATAGTCATTATTAGAAATAATTCGGTCTCTTAGTTTAATTAATAAATTGTAAATAGTTTTGTAACTAATTTCGTCATAATGATGAACCTTAGAATATAAGAAATAAAGCTTTAAATTGTTTTTACAATCGACAACCTGTATGGTATCAGGTGTCCGTTCCGACTCGCGGAATGAAATGGAATCATCTAACATTGATAAGAACTGTTCGCAATATGGCATAGAGTAATCAAGGTCTAGAGACATCGGGCAAGCAATTGATTTTTGTTTGGCTAAATATAAACTTTGATTGTGTTCTTCAATTTGCGTATCACAATTAGGCATAGTTTTAGTAAATTGCTTTTTAAAATATTGTTCATAAGTATCATTATTAATATTAGAATTAGTGATAGCATTTACTGGGTAACGAGATAAACAATCTGCATTACTATTTATTCTACCTGGTTTATATACAATTTCGTACTCGTATTCTTCGAGTTTTAACCTCCACCTAAGCAAGCGTCCACCTGGATCTTTAGCGTTAAACAACCATGTTAATGGACGGTGATCTGTCACAATTTTAAACTTATACCCATATAAATAAGGTCGAAATGTATTTACAGCGAACAAAATTGCTAAAAGTTCTTTTTCTGTCGTTGAATAATTGCCTTCTTGTTTATTCATAGTACGAGACGCGAATGCAATAGGTTTGTCTTTACCGATTTCACCTTGTGATAAAATAGCACCAACGGCATAATTTGAAGCGTCAGTTGTAACAATAAAGGGTTGCGAAAAATCTGGGTATTGTAACAAGGGAGCAGAAATAAGTTTTTGCTTTAAAGTGTTAAAAGATTGTTCCTGTTCAATTGACCAATGAAAATTTACATCCCTTTTTAATAACGAAGTTAGAGGCTTAGTTATATGAGAGAAATTTTCTATAAAACGACGATAGTAACCAGTTAACCCAAGAAAAGATTTGACATCTTTTGGAGTTTTCGGTGTAGGAAATTCGGAAATAGCCTTGACCTTGTCAGGGTTAGGCGAAACACCTTTATCTGTAATAACATGCCCAAGATACGCAACTTCACGTCGCAAAAACTCACATTTGTCGGGCTGGAGTTTAAGATTTGCCTCTCTAAGTTTAGAAAATACAGATTCTAGCTTTATTATGTGAGATTCAAGATCGTGAGAGTAGATAATGCAATCGTCTAAATAGATATAACAGTCTAAACCTTGTAGACCAGTAAGCACTAAATTCATCATTCTTTGAAAGGTACTAGGGGCATTTTTTAACCCAAATGGCATGCGCAAAAATTCAAATTGTCCAGAAATACCATTAGTAGAAACACTGAATGCGGTTTTCTCAATATCTTTAGGATTTAATAATAATTGGTGAAAACCAGATGCTAAATCTAGCGTGCTAAAATATTTCGAGTGACCTAATTGGTCCAAAATATCCGTTATAAGTGGAAGAGGATAAACTTCAGAGACAGTAACGTCATTTAAACGACGATAATCAATAACGATACGCCATTTTTGTTTACCGGAAGCATCACGCTTCTTTGGTACTACCCAAACGGGAGCACACCAAGGTGACGTAGAAGGTCTGATTATATTTTCATCAAGCATTTTTCTAATTTGCTTTTCTACTTCATCTTTATGAACTTCAGGGAAACGGTATGATTTTACGTGAATCGGGGGCGCATCCCCAGTATTAATAGAATGTTTAATAACATCTGTATGTGTCAAAAATTCTCCGTCGAGATGAAATATGTCTGTATAGTTAGAAATACAATTGATTAATAACTTTTTCTCTTGAGGATTTAAATGAGATATTCTAATTTGATCTAAAACCTTTTGAGATCTATTTATATTTAAAGAATTTAATTGATGAATAAGTTCTTGTTGAGAATCATCTAACCTTGAAGTTAGTAAATCGAACGGGGTTAACTGTACCTGAAAATTATCAACTTCGATTTCAGATTCGGTGGTATTTAAAACTGTAACATTAACTCTGTTGTTTGATTTTTAACTTACAATAGCGTTAGCTAAAAATACACCTTCACAAATTTTCTGATCTAGTACTAGAGCTTCGCGTTTATTTACGAAATCACGTAGATTACTGACTGGACATTCGATTACCATTTCTGATCTCGCAGGTATAACATATGATGATTTACTAAAACATATAGGTATTAAGTAACCTTCTAAGTTTAATGAATTATTAGTATATTGTATGTTGATTTTAAAATGTTGTATAAAGTCACTACCAATTATACCATCATAATTTAATTGAATAGCATCGTCAATAGCGTGAAACACAAAATCAAAAGCAATTTTACGTGTAGATGAGATTTGATATTCGAAATTAAGTTTAATAGAACCGAGTGATTCACACGTTGAGTCGTTATCACTTAATCCCTTGAGTGTAATGATATTATTTTTAAGTACTGGACCTTTTAATAAACTTGAGAGTTTCACGATTGAAACTGAGGAACCAGTATCAATTAATAAACATAGAGGCTTATCATTCATATTGGTTTTTAGATAAACATGAGGAAGAGAAACTTTGTTATTTACGTTATTTATAGAATACGTTTTATTATAAGAGCAATCCCTTGAAAAAGAACTCGATTTTTCACGAGATAAAGGGTTGCGTTGCGAAAGGTTCGAGAACCTTAATGATTTCTTAAGAGTGACGTCAGAGACATTAACATAATTATTTGACTTAGAATACTCTGTATTTTCATTAACCTGTGCAGGAAATAATTTAGAAACACAAGGTTGAGAAATCTCTGATCGTCCATTACGCTGTGTAGAAAATAACTTAGGAACACAGCTATTATGAGTCATTGTCTTTACCTTAGCCTGTGCGGAAAATAATTTAGGAACACAGGATTGAAGCCTATTAAAATTAGAGTTTATAGAATAAACAGAAGGTACATCTTGTGCAACCGTGAATTGACCACAAGAATGTCCTTTAGACCCCTTTAAAGACTCATTAGATTTAGGCTTTTTGCCGTAGTTTTTTGTTGTCTTAGAACTATTCGTGTCGTTACGAATTGCAAAAGGTTTCGGTAGACACGGCACCGAAACCAAATTTAGTTTAAATTATCTTCGTTAGAGATAACGTGTATATTAGAATTGTTATTGGTAACGTTATGATTAGACGAATTGCTCGTCGGTGACCGTGAACTTGAAGGTATCACGTTGCGTGGCAGATCGCGGTGCATATAATTATTGTTTTTATATTTAAGCTTCCGACAATCGCCTATTAAATGACCACGATTTTTACAATACGCGCATATTTGATTCGAGGCGTAGTTATTTTTATTTGTAGAATTATTAGAGTAATTATTACGATGATTTAAATTCGAATTTACGTGGTAAGAGTTTGTAAAAGAATGTTTAGATTTATTTTTGAAACAATCGGAAGAGCTATGGCCAAACTTTCGACATATTGAACATTGTTTAGAGGAAGAAGAAGGTCGTTGATAGTTTAGATAGCTTAAACAGTTTTTCTTCTTCAATGGCATGAGTGATCGCTTCGGAAAGTCCTTTAGGATTCCGGCAGCGCACAATGTGTGAGAAGTTTGAGTTCATACCTAATAAAAATGTATTTAAAGCCAAATCTTCCATGGCAGCAAGTCTGCCCATAAGTTCCTTTTCATTTTCACAACTGTAATGAATATCGGACTGAAGCCGCGTAAGGCAGGATTCAATCCTTAAAGAATATTGTGTCACATCTTCGTTGGGTAATTGCTTGCAGTTTTGTAAATCTACTAAAAGGTGTGTTGAATGCTTTTTTTCTCCAAAAGTTACCTTTAAAAACTGTTTGATTTCAAGCCAATTATCGAATTTTTTCAAACAACAAGCTAACTGAGCCTTGCCCTCAAGTTGTGACACGATATATTTGACTAAAAAGTTCTGTTGGTCTGTACTTGCTAAAGAAATTGCACTTTCGCAATTGGTTAAAAACGCGGGAAGGGATTCCCGATCCCCGTTATATGGTTTAATGAATTTGGTAAGAACAGAGAGTGTAATTTTATCACTCATGTTTAATTTTTTCCTTTGAGATAATGGTTTCGATAGAGAACTGTCTGAGTCGGTATTAGTATCGACTTCAGTAGTCTGTTCTTTTTTATTAAATTTAAACATCAATAATTGTAAATTAAAAAGCTGTACAGAACATCAGAAAAATACACACAAAAACGTAAATAGAAAAAATTATAGAAAATGTAAATTAATATCATATAAGTTAGCAATAAGATTGTATAAAATTGTATAAGTAGTAAATTATTTATACGACTTTAAAAGTTATTTAAAAACTCTGAAATAATGTTCTAATAAAAGTTCTGAATCTAGGAATATAAAATCTTGAAAAATAAAATCTTGATGTTTAAATGAAAATTCACTTTACACTTTAAATTGGAAAAAATAAAACTCACAGAAAAATAATCACGAACCGCAGGAACATCTTAACCTTGAAGGTATTGTGCATGGCAACGAAGAATGCAGAGCGCAGCGAATGTCCCTGGCGACAGCTTCGAGTAACCGGCACGGCGACTCACGGAGTCGTATTGCAGTTCCGTCGAAGTCACGTTGAAATGCCTTTCGTTTTATAGGTTCGGTGATGATGACGAGTCTTCTTGTCCGTCGATGATGAATTAAGCAGTACGAGGTGATGCGGGCTCACGCTATAGAGCGGAGACTTACACGTCGATCAAAGTTGACAGCGCGATGTAGGTGATGTGGTGATGTAGCGCGGGCTTAGCTGATGATGCTCAAGACTTACTCGTCGACCACAGGGTGCAGTAGCGCGGGCTTAGGCATACGGTGCCAAGGCTTACCGTCGGCGAACTAGCACGTAGCTAAAGACTAAAGTCACAGGGCCACAAAATGGTTGTCAGGCGGAATTCGAAAATCGCGACGCCTAACACCTAAATTATCCTGGGAATTCGGAATCCAGGATATACCACTTCTGACACCAAAATTGTAAGGATGGCGGCCTGTTAGTCCTTTTTAAAAAAAACACTTTAATTCGGCTGAAACTAATGTATATTCACACTGCTTGATATTTACAAAGTTATGTGTTAACCGGACAAAATCTGGAGGAAGACTGTGGAAATTAACATAAAAATCAGTTTTATTGAAGTGACATAATGCTTGCATATGCATTTACTTCATATAAGGTTTGCTCATAACAGTTCCATCGAGCATGTAACCTAAAAGAGTAGCAATATGAGCCATCTAATTCTGAAACTGATAAGTGTTTTGACACTGATAAATAGCAATTCGCGCTCGCACTAAAACAGTACCGCATCAACAAGTAACCTCTGTGTACGTCCCCGATACTCTCGAAAATATTCAAAGTTGGTATATTATACCCTATAATGTCGTGTTGTTCTATTAGATGGTGTGGAAAAAGCAGCAAAACGTCGAATTATAAAACAGGCGGAATTACGTTTCATCGGCATCAATAAACATTGATTTTATTTTAATTTTCTTTCATATAATATGGCTCAAGTCAAACTGGACAGATAACACGAAACACGTGGACACTTGTTTATGCGTCTTGCTCTTGCCTAGGTGTAACCTATATCAACTATCTCATTTTATTCAATACGCGTTTACTATTGCTGCGTCATTATCACATTAACATTGAGTCAGCCAATCACAGCATTACAACTGGCGTAGTGTTTTGGCGGAATTTGTTTGCTAACAAAACAAATAACATAGCCACTCTTCTGGTTACTTACTCGATGATCCTTTCTTAGTGGACGTCTAGTGAATATTAACTACCTACTACCAAAATTCAAGGACTTTCATGTAAACTTACGAGAGCCCTTAATCCGTCTCTGCCCTAAAAATTTGCAGGAAATTTCATCTTCATATGCCAAGCGGTTTTCGATATTTCGTGACGAGTGTGTGAGAGACCTTTCGCGTGGTGGTGTGTGTAATGTTTATTTTTATTAATTTAATATGTTCTCAGCCGCACTTGCGCCTATCGTCACAAAGCTTCGTGCAATGACACGATAAATGCAGATGTGACCGGCTATTATCGGCTGATTTCGCATACATCTTAAGGCGAGGCATCGCGACAAACGGGAAAACACTAGTTTGCTAAATAACGTTTTTTTGTATTGATTGTTAAATAACAATTTTACAAAAATTACACGATATACTTAATGATATTATTTAATGAATGTGCTAACTCATTACATGGTAGAATGTACTTTACTCGATCATATAAAATTTCGAAAACAGGCTTTAAAAAAAATCTCTAAAACAAATAATTTGTTAATAACATTTCTAATCTTCCATGTGATTTTTATATGGTAATATTTAGTTGTAAATACAAAAAGGAATGTGCTAAATTTTAGTTTTCAGCTGATGTCCTATTTTTATTTATCCAAAAATTAAGACGTTTCTCAGCGGTTTACCGCTGAACATGCCGCGCTACTCATTTTTTATAGAATTGACGCGCGTCGAAATACCTCGCCTTAATAGAATGATCTACTCTCATAATGAAATTGTAAAAACACATAAACTCGACATATTTGCAGGCAGTATTAATGTATTCAAAAGGTGCTTTTGGCCCACCCCCACTATCGATAATGTCCAAGTTAAATATACTTTTAAATATCGTATATTTATTTTAAATAACCATTATATTATTTATAAAGAAAAAGACAAAAGCAATTTTGTTCGGACACGCGGCCACGCGGCTATATTTTACAAAAGGAATACAGATAATAGAAATCAACCAGTCACAGACTATAAAACATTAATTACTTATAAAGCTAATTCCTTAGTGTTGCCACCTGATGGCACTAGTATTCGTACAATACTAGAGAATATGGTCAAATTATTTCGATCAATAAATTACACATTATTTTTAAATTTTCATTCATTCTAATTTTTCATTATTTCATTTTAACCACCTTATTCAATTTATGACCATTTAAGTTTATTAATTCCTATTTTTGTTAATGTATTATATTCTAATTGAATACTAATTTTTTTAAATTCAAGAATGTCGTTATTGCCTTTAAAATTGAGGCAGCATTTAACTTGCGTTATTGTACTATAGTGCGCGCGGAACTAGTTGGCCGCGCCTTAGGTGGTGACAGGGGTAAGGGGGCGGGTTGTCAACTGCTCGCAATGCACATGAGCTTAGACAGTGATGACCAATCTGAAGATATCGTGAACAATATTTTTTCATTTATTGAAAAGAATAAATAAAATACAAATTGAACTTTGTAATGTTAGTTCAGTAATTTGGTAGTAAACACGTGTCAGTGGACGTTACGAAAAGTATTTACAGTACCCGGCGATAAATATTGCACATCGACCTTTGGAAAGAGACAATCGGCTAATTTCAGCTTCGTAGAGCGTTATCTCTGTCGCATAAAATACAAACAGTCCGGTACCTATTAGGAGCTGTTAAAACAAGTATGATTTGCTTCTTTAATATTTTTATTCTTTGTATAAAATACACTAATTTTTCTATAAGTGATGGCTTTAGGTTGGGGTAAAATAAATTAAAAAAACATGTTCACATTATATTTACGTATTTAATTATTTTGGAACATTACAGCTTTAGTGTACATAATAAACACCATTATACCTATTGCTAAAATGAGACATTGCAATAAAAATAATAATAATTCTAATTCTCCATTACTTCCATTTCACTATCTGTGCTCTCAAAGAGGTCAATATCACTGCCACTATCAGCCGTATTTATCACTAATCTATCAGTGTAATTGTCTAAACTGTGTTGAATGCTTCTATATTCATTCTCACATTTGATTGCATGATCGCAAACCTTTTTCCACTCTTCAGCGCCGATCATGTTTACTTTTTCAGTCAATAATGTTTTTACTGTAGTTAAGTTCATACCCACATTTCTAGAGGCTACATAGCCTTTCAGTTGAGACCATATATTTTCAATTGGATTAAAATCCGGATGATATGGTGGCAATCGCAACACAGTGTGCCCATGTTCGGCAAGTACTTTGTCCACAGAAAACTCTGTATACCTCTCCTTGTGCTGACATATAATAGCGTAAATCTGGGTTTTTGTTAATTTTGGATCAACTGGAATTTCGTGTCTGTTTAACCAGTTGATCATTTCCCGTTTAATGGTGTTTGAGTTGGGGGGTCTCTCAATATATTTGTTGTGATAGGGTGCGTTGTCGATAACTATAATTGTCGATAACTATAGTGATTCTGTTCTAGTTATCGACAACGCACCCTGCGTTGTCGATAACTAGAACAGAATCACTGGGTATATTTGGGATTAATTGGTTAACCAGCCATTTCTCATAGTTATCGTTATTCATTTCATTGTGATAGTCACCTGTAGTGTCCGTGGATTTATACGTTAAAAAAGCACCGGGTACAAAGCTTTTTCATTTCCCGCATGAACTATTATCAAACGTTGACCTTTTGAAATTGGCTTTTTTACTCCTTTTTTCTTATCGTCACTCCAAGATTTCCCTTTAGTGTGGGATGCATGTATATATGACTCATCCATGTAGACGATATTTTTTCCTGTTTCGCGAAATTTGCGTATTTTATCAAGGTATTCCATTCGTTTGAGACTAACGTCGTGCTTTTCCATTAGAATTTTTCGATTATCTTCCATTTTAGTGAACTGAAATCCCATGTCATGAAGTATTTTTCTCAACGTTTTTTCAGACCCATTGTAATTAATAGCTTCAGATAATTTAGCTTTTAATGATTTTATTGTTGGCAGTTCATTAAATCGTAAGTGAAAATCATACACCATTCTTCGAACAACATCGTAATCAAAATCGTCCATATCCAAACGAAATTGCTTTTTTGGTCTCCCTTTTTTTGGAGTGCTGAACTTAATTCCAGTCGAATGTGTTTCAGTACTGACTTCGTTTAATATATTGTTCAAAGTTCTTCTTGAAATTCCAGTGGCATTTGCAACTCGCTCTTGAATCTTCTTAAAATAACAACTTACATTTTCATCTACTTTTTTTTTAAATCTATCAGCTTCGGTTACAAAGTATTTATAAACATTGTAGATAATTTCACGTGACTGATCTCGTAAAGGTTTCCCTCTTTTTCCGAAAGATGCCATATTACAACTTTAAATTATTTAAATTTGTGGGTGTTATCAACTCTAAATATATATTTTTGATCGGGACGCGACCGCACTCTATCGTACTTGAACAACGACTGACTAAACGTCACATAGGTAGTGTGGGACTGAGATAACGCTCTACGCAGCCGAAATTATCCGACTGTCTCTTTCCAAAGTTCGATGTGCAATATTTATCGCCGGGTACTGTAGTTCAGGCTGAGTCATCAGTATACGTTTATCGTGATCGGCATTGAAGACACTCTGCGTTGAATGCGTTCAAGAGGAAGGAGCTGGTATTGTGGAGCCCCTGGCCAAAGATGAGAACAGTACTCCTATGAAGCCTGATTTGTGACTTGTAGAGTCGCAAACAATCGACTGTTTTGCCCTGTTCAGAACAACAAGTTTCTTGGACGAAAGCTTTGCTTTTGCCTCCAAATGACCACGAAACGAGATAATGATGAGTTATGGATGTGTATTAAATATGTGTATTATATAATAAAAATCAGAATTATTCAAATCGGTTTAGTAGTTTTTGGGATTACCACGTTCAAACAAACAAACAAACTCAATTCTCAGAATCACTTGATTCTGAACTCTCTGAACTTGATTCAGAATCATCTTTTAAACTTATAATGATTTGGTCCATCATAGTATCAAATTTCATATCATGATTCCAGTATTCCTGTTCATTTTTTTGTACGTGGTCATCGCATTTTTGCCATTGTTCGGCAGAGAATTCGGAAAATAGCCTTGTTAGTATTGTCATTTTCTCGTCCAATGTAGCATTAATGTGATCTCTGGCCAGGAATTTTTTAATATTTGCCCACACAAGCTCGATCGGGTTGAGGTCTGGACGATATGGAGGTAGTCTGAGAACAGTATGACCTGCAGCTTTCAGAAGTTCGTCAATCTTGAATATTTTTTCTGATTGGGTCGCATTAATCAACCTCAGGAGTTCAGCTTTGATCATCGTGGGAGAAAATGTTACATTATGATTTTGCAACCAGTTCTGCATATTAATTTTCAAACTGGACATAGTCGGTTTCTTCTCAACTTGCACACAATGATAGGCAGCATTATCCATAACTATGACTGAGTTAGGTGGAAGTTTAGGTATTAATTTTTGATCAACCCAGTTGTAAAAATTTGTAGAGTTCATGACTCCATGATAATCCCCCGTTTTTGAATCTGATTTAAAAATTAGCAAAGCATCGTCAACTAACCCGTTCCGGCTACCAGCGTGAACTATTATCAAACGCCTTCCTTTGCCTATATATGTATAAATTCCAGGCTCCGACGAAGATTGCCAACATTTTTGGACATTGTGACTTTGGTTAACGTAAGTTTCGTCCAAAAAGAATATATTTCGTTTGTCTTCTCTGAATTTTCTTATAGCCCTCATATATTTCACTCGCCATTCAACAATATTTGGTCTCTCTATTAAAAGGCATCTCTTCGATTTACATTTTTTAAAAGAATATCCCAGTTTGTGCAAAAAGTGTTCTTAAAAAAGTCAATCCGCAGTCTAAAATATTATCCTCTTTTAACACAGCATTTAGTTTTCGTAGACTTGGAATTTTTTTCTCTACCGTATAAAACTGATTTATTTTTCTTCTTATCACTGCTAAATCAAAGTCATCAACTTGTATTTTCTTTTTTATTTCTTTTGGTCTACGTGGAGAACTAAATCTTGCTTCCCCTGTATTTTGCAACGATTTTTTACTTTCAGCAATCACTCTCCTAACACTTCGTTCTGATATCCCTGTTGCTTCTGCTACTAGTTTATGTATATTCGCATCAGTTTTATATTCTAAACTATTGACATCGGCTTTCCGTTTATTAAAAAATGTATGCACTTTAAGGCGATTACAGCTGCGAACGACCTTGAGTTTCTAACAGGAGCAGCGCAAATACTATTTCGCGCGCTGGTATGCATCAATGTCAAAGAGTATTTACAGTGGATGCAGATACCTACGTTTTAACATTTTTGTTCACCTATATGAACTTTTATTTTCATGAATCGGCTGAATGTTGTCAAACTCAAAACCAATAACCAGTAATCGCTCATTTATCGATTACATATATATTCATTTTAGAAAAACGATAAATAACTAAAGAAAAAATATATCGAAAATCGACAAAAAATCATATAAAAATTTACACAATATTAACAGTTACGTATCCTATTTCTTTGAAAGTTTTGTAATATACAATACATCCCGTGTAGCACTTTATTTTAATACATACAATCAACAATTAATATTTAACAAAACCTTTCAAAATTTGATTTTGTAAAATGTAATCTCTTGAATAATATTTTAAAAGTAACTAGCTTCTTAGTTTTTGTTTCAAAATCTCGTAAGAAAAAAGTAGATATATAGTTTGATTTAATGTTTATAGAGGAAACTACTATAGTGCGCACGGAACTACAGTACCCGGCGATAAATATTGCACATCGACCTTTGGAAAGAGACAATCGGCTAATTTCGGCTTCGTAGAGCGTTATCTCTGTCGCACAAAATACAAACAGTCCGGTACCTATTAGGAGCTGTTAAAACAAGTATGATTTGCTTCTTTTGATATTTTTATTCTTTGTATAAAATACACTAATTTTTCTATAAGTGATGGCTTTAGGTTGGGGTAAAATAAAATAAAAAAAACATTTTTACATTATGTTTACGTATTTAATTATTTTGGAACATTACAGCTTTAGTGTACATAATAAACACCATTATACCTATTGCTAAAATGAGACATTGCAATAAAAATAATAATAATTCTAATTCTCAATTACTTCCATTTCACTATCTGTGCTCTCAAAGAGGTCAATATCACTGTCACTATCAGCCGTATTTATTACTAATCTATCAGTGTAATTGTCTAAACTGTGTTGAATGCTTCTATATTCATTCTCACATTTGATTGCATGATCGCAAACCTTTTTCCACTCTTCAGTCTTCAGCGCCGATCATGTTTACTTTTTCAGTCAATAATGTTTTTACTGTAGTTAAGTTCATACCCACATTTCTAGAGGCTACATAGCCTTTCAGTTGAGACCATATATTTTCAATTGGATTAAAATCCGGATGATATGGTGGCAATCGCAACACAGTGTGCCCATGTTCGGCAAGTATTTTGTCCACAGAAAACTCTGTATACCTCTCCTTGTGCTGACATATAATAGCGTAAATCTGGGTTTTTGTTAATTTTGGATCAACTGGAATTTCATGTCTGTTTAACCAGTTGATCATTTCCCGTTTAATGGTGTTTGAGTTGGGGGGTCTCTCAACATACTTGTTGTGATAGGGTGCGTTGTCGATAACTATAATTGTCGATAACTATTAATCCAATTGAAAATATATGGTCTCAACTGAAAGGCTATGTAGCCTCTAGAAATGTGGGTATGAACTTAACTACAGTAAAAACATTATTGACTGAAAAAGTAAACATGATCGGCGCTGAAGAGTGGAAAAAGGTTTGCGATCATGCAATCAAATGTGAGAATGAATATAGAAGCATTCAACACAGTTTAGACAATTACACTGATAGATTAGTAATAAATACGGCTGATAGTGACAGTGATATTGACCTCTTTGAGAGCACAGATAGTGAAATGGAAGTAATTGAGAATTAGAATTATTATTATTTTTATTGCAATGTCTCATTTTAGCAATAGGTATAATGGTGTTTATTATGTACACTAAAGCTGTAATGTTCCAAAATAATTAAATACGTAAACATAATGTAAAAATGTTTTTTTATTTTATTTTACCCCAACCTAAAGCCATCACTTATAGAAAAATTAGTGTATTTTATACAAAGAATAAAAATATCAAAAGAAGCAAATCATACTTGTTTTAACAGCTCCTAATAGGTACCGGACTGTTTGTATTTTGTGCGACAGAGATAACGCTCTACGAAGCCGAAATTAGCCGATTGTCTCTTTCTAAAGGTCGATGTGCAATATTTATCGCCGGGTACTATAGTTGGCCGCGCCTTAGGTATGTGAACGGTGGGGCGGAGAGGCAGGGGCGCTTGCTGTCATTACTCAGTGCGGCGCCGTACTTTGCGACGGCAACACGCGTTGAAAGTTCCGGCTAGTTTAGACAAAACGCACATAAAATTGCAATAGCGAGATGAGTCCGCCGATAAAAAGACAATCTAAGGAAATAATATTTAAAGTGCATACATTTTTTAATAAACGGAAAGCCGATGTCAATAGTTTAGAATATAAAACTGATGCGAATATATATAAACTAGTAGCAGAAGCAACAGGGATATCAGAACGAAGTGTTAGGAGAGTGATTGCTGAAAGTAAAAAATCGTTGCAAAATACAGGGGAAGCAAGATTTAGTTCTCCACGTAGACCAAAAGAAATAAAAAAGAAAATACAAGTTGATGACTTTGATTTAGCAGTGATAAGAAGAAAAATAAATCAGTTTTATACGGTAGAGAAAAAAATTCCAAGTCTACGAAAACTAAATGCTGTGTTAAAAGAGGATAATATTTTAGACTGCGAATTGACTTTTTTAAGAACACTTTTGCACAAACTGGGATATTCATTTAAAAAATGTAAATCGAAGAGATGCCTTTTAATAGAGAGACCAAATATTGTTGAATGGCGAGTGAAATATATGAGGGCTATAAGAAAATTCAGAGAAGACAAACGAAATATATTCTTTTTGGACGAAACTTACGTTAACCAAAGTCACAATGTCCAAAAATGTTGGCAATCTTCGTCGGAGCCTGGAATTTATACAGATATAGGCAAAGGAAGGCGTTTGATAATAGTTCACGCTGGTAGCCGGAACGGGTTAGTTGACGATGCTTTGCTAATTTTTAAATCAGATTCAAAAACGGGGGATTATCATGGAGACATGAACTCTACAAATTTTTACAACTGGGTTGATCAAAAATTAATACCTAAACTTCCACCTAACTCAGTCATAGTTATGGATAATGCTGCCTATCATTGTGTGCAAGTTGAGAAGAAACCGACTATGTCCAGTTTGAAAATTAACATGCAGAACTGGTTGCAAAATCATAATGTAACATTTTCTCCCACGATGATCAAAGCTGAACTCCTGAGGTTGATTAATGCGACCCAATCAGAAAAAATATTCAAGATTGACGAACTTCTGAAAGCTGCAGGTCATACTGTTCTCAGACTACCTCCATATCATCCAGACCTCAACCCGATCGAGCTTGTGTGGGCAAATATTAAAAATTGCCTGGCCAGAGATCACATTAATGCTACATTGGACGAGAAAATGACAATACTAACAAGGCTATTTTTCGAATTCTCTGCCGAACAATGGCAAAAATGCGATGACCACGTACAAAAAAATGAACAGGAATACTGGAATCATGATATGAAATTTGATACTATGATGGACCAAATCATTATAAGTTTACAAGATGATTCTGAATCAAGTTCAGAGAGTTCAGAATCAGGTGATTCTGAGAATTGAGTTTGTTTGTTTGTTTGAACGTGGTAATCCCAAAAACTACTAAACCGATTTGAATAATTCTGATTTTTATTATATAATACACATATTTAATACACATCCATAACTCGTTTCGAGGTGGCAAAGTTGAAATTCAAAAAGAGCATACCGAAATCCATAAAACAAGCAATTTTCAAAACTACCGGAAAACTTTCCAGGTAAAACTACCAAATTACTGAACTAACATTACAAAGTTCAATTTGTATTTTATTTATTCTTTTCAATAAATGAAAAAATATTGTTCACGATATCTTCAGATTGGTCATCACTGTCTAAGCTCATGTGCATTGCGAGCAGTTGACAACCCGCCCCCTTACCCCTGTCACCACCTAAGGCGCGGCCAACTAGTTCCGCGCGCACTATAAATAAGTTGGTTTATTGAGACTATTTGTGTATATAATATATTTAATTTATTTATTTTTAGTTGCGAAGTCCTTACTACCTTCAAATAGTACCAGTTTTTATTTTTTTTTCTTTAGAGTTTTGCTTTTTATTCGCTTGCTTGAATTATCTTCGTTGTTTATATGTTTTATTTTTTTTATTTTTGTACATTTATACAAAATATTGACAAAATACTTATCTATCTATAGCTAATAAAACATTTAAGCGTAAACGTAGGTAAGTACATGAATAGTCTCAAAATATAATTCAGCGTCTACTCGCAAACAAAACTATTTATAAAGTACTAGCTTTCAGCCTCTTTAATACCCTCTTTACCCCTCCTCTTTAAGAGATAAAACTCACAGCATCCTTACATGCACGTTTATTTAATTGAATTAAAGAACATGACTAATAAATTTGAAGAGATTTTGATAAAATATATTTTATTTTTTCTACAAACTTTACCACTTTTTTCATCCTTTTAAGAGATGACATTTGAAAACCTTAAACTCGTATTCATTTAATTGTATTAAAAATCATAAATACTAAGTTTTAAATAATTTCTACAATATTCTAAATAAACAATCTATTTTTTTTATTAATCAATGCTTTTTTACCCTTTAAGGAATGAAATTTAAAAAATCCCCAAATATATGATTCTTAAATTGTGTTGAAGAACATAAGTGCTGAATTTCAAGTTATTTTGACCATAAACGTTTGATTTTTCATGTAAATTGTAACACACATTTTTATTCCTTTAATGGGTGAAACTTCGAACATTACGTATATGTTTCTTTAATTTCGATTGAAGAGCATAAGTACTAAAAAAATCCGAAAATTCGCACTTCTTAATTGTATTAAAAATCATAAATACTAAATTAAAATAATTTAGATTTTATAGTAATGCAATAAATAAACAATTCTTTTTTGATACAAACTTTAAAGCCTCTTTTTACCTCTCTATGAGCTAGAATTAAAAAAAATATTAAATTTGTATTTAATTTTTTTTCAGTTAAAGGATAATTTAATTACGGCATATCATTCATTAAAACTCAAAAATGACAGAGTTTCATACAAACTTTCACCCCCTATTTCACCATCTTAGGGGATGAATTTAAAAAAAATCCTTATTCCTTGTCTATATCATAAGAACAACATCTGTAAAAAAACAGCCTTCTCGGTCCAAGCTCATTATCTACTATAAAAAACATCCAAGCGTAAACGAAATGTTCAATTTCTGTTCTGTTCTATTACTCTTTGTCTATTCTGTACTATTACTCTTTGACTCGAATATGGAGAGTGGAGCACGATAACATGCGACACAGCCTCCCCTTATGAAAGCTACCGGGAGACTGACTTTCGACGCGAGCGCTGTCCGCGAATTAAATAATAAGGTTTTTATTGATTTAATAGCACACTGTAATGATTTTGTAAAATTTTGAACTTAAATTTTATAAAGCAATAAATTGTCTGTAATAAAAAGAAAAAATCATCAAAATCGTTACAGTAGTTTGGAAGTTATAAGCAAATTTTTGCGTAAAAATAAGAAAGATATTCGATTTTTTTCCGTCAAAAATAACAATAAAATTTGAAAAAACGAACTTAAAATTTAAATTTAATTATATTATACGTATAATACATATTTTTTTTTAATTATTGGACCAACCGGTTAGCAGTAGTAGGCTTTGAAAGAGGAGTCTATTTCGTAGTTTGGCATTAACTATCGCCTTAAATATTATTTCCTTAGATTGTCTTTTTATCGGCGGACTCATCTCGCTATTGCAATCTTATGTGCGTTTTGTCTAAACTAGCCGGAACTTTCAACGCGTGTTGCCGTCGCAAAGTACGGCGCCGCACTGAGTAATGACAGCAAGTAGAGATGTGATAAACGGCTTTTAATTATTAACACGTTTAAACGTTTTGCTTATACTTTTAAGCGTGCTTAAAAAAGCGCTTTTCGTTTAAACGCTTTTTTAAACAAAAGTTGTTGATCGTTGAGAAGGTCAATTATAAAACGAAGATTTAAGTGAATTAGTAGCGACCGATAAAGCCGAGAGCTGAAAAAAGCGTTCAATGTTTTGTGGTTTTGTTAGCGTTATTACTTATTACTAGCTTATAGAAATGACGTGTTATCAAATACTATACAAATTATTATACAATACTAGCTGACCCGGCAAACGTTGTTTCGTCATATAAATTATTGAATTAAAAAATAGGGGTTGATGATAGAAGGGTGAATATGAGGGTTGTATGTATTTTTAAAGCCACAATTTAAAAAAAAAAACTTGACCAGACATCAGAATGGAACGAAGTTCCTTTTATTATTATTTACAAAAAACCTGTATATACTCAACAAAAATAATCGTCACGACACCACACTGTTCAATGCGAAATAGAATTTCGGCACCCGGTCGAATTTGGGAACCCGGTCGAATTTCGGCACCCGGTCGAATTTCGACCCGCGGTCAAATTTCGGCACCTGGTCGAATTTCGGCACCTGGTCGAATTTCGACCCACGGTTGAATTACGCCACCCGGTCGAATTTCGGCACCCGGTCGAATTTCGGAACCCGGTCGAATTTCGACCCACAGTCGAATTTCGGCACCTGGTCGAATTTCGACCCACGGTCGAATTTCGGCACCCGGTGGAGTTTCGGAACCCGATCTAATTTCGACCCACGGTCGAATTTCGGCACCCGGTCGAATTTCGACCCGCGGTCGAATTTCGGCACCCGGTCATATTTCGACCCGCGGTCTAATTTTGGTACCCGGTCGAAATTCGACCGGCGGTTGAAACTCGGCAACCGATCGAAATTCGACACTCGGCCGAATTTCGACACTCGTTCAAAATTCGACTGTCCGTCGAAATTCAAATTTTGGTCGAAATTCGACATTCGGCCGAAATTCTGTATAAATGTCGACCATTTGGCACTAGAAAAACAAGTAAACTCAATCAAATAGTATATAGACTCTTTCACTTTCAATGCACGAGCTAAAGGGAAGTGGCTGGATATTTCTGTGCTTACAATATTTTACTATAGCAAAAAGTGTCGTGACAACTTTTCGTAAGAATTTTTTCCGTCTAGCCCCCTTTCACAGCGCGTGATAAGTAACTTCGTTCCAATAAAAATAAAAAAAATTGTCTTAAAAATAAAAAAATAATGTTAGGGGTGAACAACCCTTATCACTTAGGGGTATAAAAACAGTAGCCGATTTTCAGACCTACTGAATAAGCATATAAAATTTCATGAAAATCGGTAAAGCCGTTTCGGAGGAGTATGGTAAATAATATTGTAACACCAGAATTTTATATATAAGGTACTTTCTCAATCAATCAACTTCCCTTCGTACTTTTCAGACTTAGGACTCTCTGAAATGAATAGTAACACAATATATACTTTTTTATCCATCACGTAATTTCAATAATTAATATAAACAAAATTACTTTGGAAATTTGTAAAGGGTTTCGAGTCATGTTCTTACGCGCGCTAAGTAAAATAAAACAAACAATAAAATAAAATAAACAATTGATGAGCGCGTCCAATTTCTTTAACAACGAAAAGCGTACTAGAACTTGAAAAAACGCAAGTTGTCAATTCGTTGTAAAAAGCACTAACCAACCAAAAACGGAGCGTTGTCAGTCCGACACAAATATTGCGTAAACAAGTAGAAAATAATTGAGCCGCTTAATACGATAACTAATCCAAATTGTTATAGTTTCTTATAGGCATAGTAATAAGGTTGTTAATCCAATAAAATGAAAAATTATATTGAGTTTTAGAGTATAGAAATAAGGTTCTTTATTCTATTTTATTTTGATTTTTAACGTTATTGAAATAAGGTTACTTTTCGTCAATCATGCTAATATGGTATTTAAATTTTTGTATCTTAAACATCAACGTTTAAACGAAAACAGCTTAAATCCGTAAGCGCGCTTATAGGCTTATTTTGAAAAGCCTAATTTTTTAAGCCTATATCGTTTAAACGCCCACGACTAACAGCAAGCGCCCCTGCCTCTCCGCCCCACCGTTCACATACCTAAGGCGCGGCCAACTAGTTCCGTGCGCACTATAGATGTAATAACTAGTTCTCATTAACAAAGTAAATCATAATTATTCCTTACTACAAATAAGTCATAATTTAAGCAATAGATAGTCAATTATAAATTGTACTGCGACTAATTTATAGTTGACAATAATAATTAACTTGTTTGCACAAATTAATTATCCAAGAGTCAAGGATAAGCTACGAGCAAGATACAACAAGTGTACCGAGCCACGCCAGAGCCAAGACTGCCCGAACGGGGGGCGCTCAGAGCCTTTTATACAGGTAGCAAAACAATTTGAGTAGTAGGGATATCGAACGATGCGCTCGGTGGCTCAGGCGTACACCTGTTGTTTACAATATTCTTGCATTTGATGGCGCGGACGCCGTCACATGCTTTGTTGGCAATACTTTAAATAAATAAATACATTCCGGACTGCGTGTGCCTTAGCGCGCATATCTAACTATTAGCCTGAGTTTAATATTTTATTAAAATCCATGTTGCCAACACTGATTTGTATCGTACGACGGTATAACTAGAAAAAACAATATATATTAAAGTACTTTGTGGACTGCACCCAGCGTAGACATCGTTTCAAACTATTACTTTGTAGTGTTTCAATCGCAATGAAGTGTGAAACCCACGCAAGTTTTGTGCGTAAACTGCAATATGATAAAATTACCCACAGATACCCTGTTTTTAAACTAAGTACTGAAGTTGTCATATTGCTTACTACCGTCACATAAGGTAACCTTTAGGACATTTAAAATCAAAACTCTTTAAGTTCTGGATATCACGGAAGAAAACCCTTGTTAATCAATGTTTAGTAACATATGCCGATTTTTTTTATATATCTCTCATTATAAGACGTTACGAAGCAAGACCCTCCACCAACCCATGGCCCTACCGACGTCTCAGTCATACGGACCGCGTCGTAGCCGAATCGTGGGAGATGCACGGGGAACGTTTCAGCGTTCTCGCTCTCGTGCATGTTCTCTTAGCTCCCTACAAGTTCTTCCTACATGCCCCTAAAGTCACTCTCCCCCTTCTGGGGCTGACAATATAACAACAGATTCGCATCAGCCGTTAGTCTCACTCCACGCTTTTGCGATACCACGACTTAGAAAACTCTCGCAACCTCGCAAAATTCACCTCCGAGGACACAAGATCCTTGATTATAAGACGTTAGAACGTCGGCAAACTCTCATACATCACAATAGCTGACTATTGTGATGTATGAGAGTTTGCCGATGTTCTTTAAACGAAAATATACCTGTTTACACCTGGGTGCTTAGAGGTTGCGGCCAAGCAACAATGGCAACTATCACTTTTCAAATATTTTAAATACACTGTTGTGAAGTGGTGTCGATATACGATGTTGAAGAAGTGTTAGCCCAAAAGATAATTAGTAATATTTTACTAATTAACCTTAATTATTATTAATTGAAAAATTGCCCGCTAGTACATTAGTACTAGCGGGCAATTTTTCATTGGCACCATAAGAAATATGAATTCCTCTACTTCTTAAAATACTCAAAAAATAGATTTTTATTAGACACATTATTCATGTAGCGATTTCGCTACCGGATCCCGTACTACGTCATTTATGATATGTTCTCAATAATTTATGCCGTACCCAATTTTAGTTTTTTTTACTTTACCTATTAATTATTCACTTTGTTTGAAACCGGTTTAATTTTTTAAATTACTGTTTTTTTCAGAAACCGATTCTATACCCGATGAAAAGGAAGAACCAATGGCGTCTGATGGTAAGAAGGCTATGAAAGAACGAATAGAAGAAACTGATGAGGCAGAGAAGAAGAAACAAAAAAATGCCGGCTACAAAGAGGTGGGATTAGTTTACAACTTTCGTGAATAAAATATAATACAAGCTTGATATTTCTTTAATGTACTTCTTGCAGACTATTTTAACATTACAAGTATAGATTTGGGTGTTCACAAGTTGTCGAGCTCATGGCTCAGAACCGTCTGTCGCTGAAAATGAGGTCTCTCATATCGTAAGCCCCACTACGCGCCATCTTGCCGCGTTCTGTCCCGCCGTTTAGCTTTTACAACTTCAATGAATAGGAAGATGACGCCTAGTGTTGCCATATTTTGTCACTTATTCTAATTTAACACAATTGAAACAAATTCTTTTGATGAACAAAATCATTACAAACAAGTTAAATCAATACACAACTTTATGCTTATACTGTCAAGTCATGAGTTTAGACCATGAAGTATTAGGTATCAAGGTGGAGCTAGCACTCGTATTAATCACTTGAAATACATATTAACGTTATATCTCTGTCTTGAGGTCTCTCCGTCTCTTTTTATACGGCTGTGTTAGAAAAAGAGGGTAAGACCTCAGAAGATGACAGCAGTAGTTAAAATTGTGTTTCAAGTAGGCATTATAAGTGCTGCCTCCAGATATAATACAGCTTTATGGTTTAGACATTCGCAAATGTCATTGCGAATATTCGTCGAACAATGGTGTTCCTTGCCGTATTGGTTAGCAATAAAATTATTTAAACTTTCGTGAGACATTATTTACTAAATAATTGATTACGGCTAAAACTCACGTATAAATCGGTATAGGTTCCAACTAGTTTCGGACCTATATGAGGTCCTTCATCAGGGCGATTGCAACGCTGTTGCCGCGACAGCGACTCGACGCGAACTGCGGTCGGCTGCCCGCTGCGCTCGTTTTGATGAAATCGGGTGTGTGAGGATTTCCGCCGACGATACACACAGTGCCGTTGGCGTGTTCGTACCACTATTTGAATTATTTTGTGCACAAAATGTACTTACAATATCTCCTACGCTGTCATCTACCATATAGTTGTCCTTTCTGGTTGCGTTCAACAACACAGGTTTCCAAGTCGGCGGCAGTGTCCACCCCTTGTCTCTATTAAAATTAGGACGACGTTCAATCTCGATGGCCTCGACAAACTTACGCGATACAAAGTTCTTTTCGCGGGCCAACACTTTCACCTTGTCGAACCTAATATAATGTGACATATCTGAGCTAAGGACATGTTCTGCTACCGCCGAGGTATTGCAGTCCATTTTGCGCACACTACGGATATGTTCGGCGAGTCTGACGTTGATGTTTCGTCCTGTCTCTCCAATGTAGCTTTTGCCGCAATCGCAAGGAATTTCGTAGACTCCCGGGCTATTTATACGTGAGTTTTAGCCGTAATCAATTATTTAGTAAATGGTGTTCCTGACGAATGTTTAAACTCAGCCTCCAAACAAAATTGGACAGATGGTTCACCTAAGATTTTGCCAGGACACTATTGATAGACACAATCTAATGCCGCCATTTTACTGTGTAAGTCAAGGAGCCTTTGCATAAATCTGACAGTTTTTCTATAGGTATTGACAGTTAAAGATAGAAAGTGTGTCCAAAAGAAACCAGTTACACTAAGACAAATTTGTTTACTCTGACAGGTCTAAGTAAGTTTGGTAGACTGTCAGACAGACTTAAGTCAGACAAGTTAGCAGGAACACGCCCATTGTATGAGGATACTTAATACTAGCTGTTGCTCACGACTTCGTCCGCGCGGACTTCATTTACTCCACACAGTTCCTCCCCAGTGATAGCGTGATAAATAACATTCATGCAAAATTTAAAGTAAATCCATTCAGTACTTTTTGAGTTTACCCCGGACATACATACAGACAAACAGACACACAGATAAACAAACAGACAAAAATTCTAAAAACTATATTTTTGGCTTTGATATCGATTGTAGTTGTACGCCCCAAGTATTCTTAAAAATATTCAATGTACAGTTTTGACTTTCCTACGATTTTATTATATGTATAGAAGATACTAGCTGATCCGAGCAGATTTCTCTACATACAAACTTGTATACTCTATAGGATTGTCCTAAGAGCTAAGACAATGTTAGTGCAATTGGCCATTAGGATTAGTTTAAAGTGGCCGTTTTTTCACCCCGGATCTTATTTTACCGGAGTCAGATTGTAAGTTAAGGCGAGGCATCGCGACAAACGGGAAAAAACTGGTTTTTTAAATTACGTTTGTATTGATTGTTAAATAACAATTTTACAAAAATTACACGATACCTGAAGATATTATCTAAAGAATGTGCTAACTCATTACATGATAGAATGTACTTTACTCGATCATATAAAATACCGAAAACAGGCTAAAAAAATCTCTAAAACAAATAATTTGTTAATAATATTTCTAATCGTCCACATGATTTTATATGGTGATATTTAGTTATAAATACAAAAAAGAACGTGCTAAGTTTTAGTTTTCAGCTGAAGTCCTATATTTATTTATCCGAAAATTAACACGTTTCCCAGCGGTTTCAGAACATACCGCGCCACCCATTTTCTATAGAATTGACGCGCGTCGAAATACCTCGCCTTAAGGTAGCCAGTAGACAGCATGCAGTATCCCGCCAGACGGGTGGAAATGCACTATTAAAACCTTTGGTGTATATAGGCGATGGTTTGCCTTTCCATCAAGAGAGCCATCTACTCGTTCGCTATTTAATTATATAAAAACCTAAAGGATTATTGGCTATTGGTTCACTTTATCTTCCCTGTACAGAAACTGACCTATTACATAATGGCTATTACATATTTTTGTTAAAAATATCGTGAATGTCTAACGACAGTGTCAAAGCGCGGCGATGGGAAACTGGTAGCTAAATTATGGTAAAGTTAAAAGAATGACTATTCGTTCACTTATTTACTTATAAAAGTAATTAACTTTAACCTACATATATCTAGTCTGATAACTGATAATATATTTTATTTTTATAAAAGGAGGATCCCTAAACGCATCAACTATTGCATACGTGAATGAATTTCCAACGACAAATCGAAGGTATTTCAGACCGCAAATTACGGACAACCAATATTGAAGAAATTTCTAATAAAAATTCCTCCGCGCACTTAAACTTCTAGCTGCATCTATGGAGCTTTGCCGGATCGGAAATCATTAGAGCAGAAAGTTTTAATGATTTGAACTTCTTTATGTGAACATATTTGTTTCAGTGTTGTTTTTCATCGTTTTTTATAAATTTTGCTAGTATTTTAATCGCCTCTTTAGTCTAGCGGTCCAGTGTTGGCGTTGACCACATGAGGTCCCGAGTTCGATTCCCGGGTCGGGCACAAAAAAAGTGTTTTTTTTAGTTTTCTGAGAAACATAAAGTTGCCGGGATTGGAAAGTGCCCGGTTGGCGATAGGCTTGCCACCTATCACATTTGTGGGACCAAGTATCTTCGGCTAATCTTGGGTGCACTTGTTGTACCTCTGCCTACCCCTTCGGGGATATGGGCGTGAAGATACTTTGCTAGTATTTTAATGTAGAGTAGGATGAAGCGAAAAAAAATAAATTGTATGTTTGTTGCGGAACTTAGACTGGCAGATAGCTGATGTAATAAGGCGTAACAATTTTATAATAATAATAAAGTATAGTATAAGCATTAATTTTATGTTGGAGTAATTTATTTTAAAAATTGTTCGCTTTCCAGAATGAAGAAATGACTGAAATAAGAAATATTGAAGAGTTGGAAGAGGAGGATGCGGTTCCCACGGTTCACCCTTTGCGGAACTGTACACCACCAGCTATTGAGCAGGTGATCTCAAAGTATTATAGGATGTAGTATCTAATAATTGCTATCGTGATGATATCACCCAGTCTTTCCGTCTGTCAACACGATTATATTTTCCGAACGAGTACTTGCAAAGTAGAATGATGAGGGTCCATACAAAGTTGGTCTAAAAAGCTACACATGTTGAAAGATGCTTACCGTATTGTAATCTATAATTAATTTCTTCTCAAATGAAAATTGTATCACACTATTTACAGTGCTAAAATTCATGAAAACTTTCAAAGATTAGTATTACATACTTCAATTCATAATTTTTACATTTTGTTTTTAAATATTCACATCGTAATGTATCATCAAAAATATAATTCGTTTATGTATCACTTATCGTAAAGATTATTTGATTATAACTACAGAATATAGAATATCGCCGTTTGTTTCCAGCAAAATATTTGTTACTCGTTCTCAGATTAAGATGAAACTTGTTTGTTTTTGTTTCTTTAGGATGATACTGTTACGTGCTTCCGGTTCGTTTTGTACAAGAAAACACCACTTATATTAAAACCGTGTATTTAAAACACTAAGGTACAATACACTATGATGAAATACGTAAATACACTGATAAGCTAACGTAAATACACTATACACACTAGTCACACTCACTGTACTAACACTAAACTTAAGCGACTACCCTGAACGAAAACACTTCTCTTATTCACTGTACTACTACACACTGGTCACTCCGCTTCACACTGGTCGCTCGTACTATCGCTTTCGATCGTTGTATAAAAACTGCTCTCTACTTGTCAACACATCCCTATTTATACTCAAGGTAAAGTTCTACCTCGTTCCCGAAAAATCCAAATTTATCGCGAAACAATAAACAAATATTCTAAAACAGTTATCAAGTCCAAGTAAGTACACGCAACGTTCACCTTATTCCCTATGACAGAAGACCGATTAGGGCGTAGCTGCTTGGGTAACGGCAGCTATTGTTTATCAACAGAAGCAGCCCGTCTCTTTCTTTTATTTCTAGATTTTTCCAGCGTTTTAATTCTTCACTTTTCTAAATTATTCGTAATAATACTAAGAGTAACTTGTTTATACAGCCTTCTATGTTGTGAGTTGTGACTAAAGTAATAATATTTTCATTTTTGTTACATTTTATACAATTATTTGTTTAAAATGTTGCGTTTTACCTATCCGACATTTTTCTAATTTGTTTAGCTGATAAAAGAAAGTGTTAACTTTATGTCAAAAAAGATAAACCTTTGCTTGATGTAAAAATAAGAAAAAACCTACAAGTTTGATTTGTTTCATGACTTTTCAACTAAAATCCTTTTAAAATTTAATTGATTTTAAAAAGGGTCCGTTGAATTCTAATATGGGCTTATTGTATATTAAATAAATGTGATAATTTCGGCTGACGCTGTATTCTTGACGCTATCTTCTTTATATTTAAAAAAAAATATTTTTAGTGTTACTTTTAAAGGTCCGGTTAAATTTTAAAATTAGGAATTAAATATGGAATTGAAAGTGCGTTTTAATTATTATTGTAAAATTATTACAAGATCATGTAAAAATATTCGTTTAAAAATATCTCACTAAATTCATTAATTGGATGAATCGAGTCTTGTGAATGAACTCTGTAATGCTGGCAGTGTGTCATTTTACTTTTACTTTACTACGATAGTAACTATTATGTAATCTGTAGCTCTAAGTACATTTTTCTCGATCCATTTTAATTTCGTTGAAGGCTCTAAAATATTTTAGTTTGAACTTTGCGTAATTGAAATTATATCCATGCGTTTTGCGTTGTGTTTGATAAAAATGAAATTTAAATATTTTTAAATTATTTTTAATTACATAAATCGATTATATTATCGATACTGAACAGACTACCAGGGGGTTTGCAGCTGCGTCGCCGGCCTTGAATAATAAGTAAGGTCTCTTCTTGAAGGTGCCTAATCCGTATCCGTTTGGAAAAAAAATCTGCCGATAACTGGTTCCACACATATTTTCCAATCGCACCATCCAATCGTACGTCCTATATTTTACATAACAATGAATAAATAGACTTATAAATTATGTATTAAATAAAAGCTATATAAATAACATAATAATAAATTTATAAAAAATATTTTTACTAGTAATTATATATTATGAACGCAATTATGGTAGCATAAGTGCTAGAATAAAGATAAATAAGAGCCATTTTTTACTATCTGTTTGCAGAAATATAACTAAAACTAGAGGGGAAGGTCTTGGCTTATGCTACGGGTGGTCACCGCGGGCGAGGGAGCAATTGTTAAAATAAGTGCCCTAATATAATATGATCTAGTACTTTAAGTGAATTTTAATGTAATCATGTTTGAATTTTTATATTTTTTAAAACTACAAGAGCCCGGGACGAACATGGGGAAAACTACTTGTTTACTATTCTATAAAAACCAGTAAAAAAGCATTCGCTCATCTTTTCCGAGCTTCCTATTAGCTAAAGTATGATCTTTTTGTAATAGGAGACTTGCAATGCCACGGAAAGTGGTCATAACAAGGATAACGAGTCGCTAGTAGCGCCATTAGAATTCGCGTTTAGCATACGTATAAGGAGAGATGCGAAGTTATTTGACAAATTCGACCGCCTCGTTGGTCGAGTGGTTAGCGAACCTGACTACGCAATCGACGGGGCCTGGGTTCGATCCCCGACGGGGACAAGCATTTGTGTGATGAGCATAAATGTTTGTAATTCTGGGTTTGGGTTTAATAAATATATTCCAGTATTTATACATGTATTTCTATGTATTAGTATTGTTGATTAACACCCATAACACAAGCAAATAATTTGCTTACTTTGGGGTTAGATCAGTAAGTGTAATTTGTCCAGTGAATATTTATTTGTTTATTATTTATAGTTTCCAAGACCATTGATGGGACAAACTGCACGTAAGCATGGTGGACTGATCATCCATATCCTGGTGGCTGTGTTCACATTTATCGGACTGGCCATCGTCTGCGATGAGTACTTCGTGTCTAGTTTGGATAGGATTTGTGAAGGTAAGGTTTATTTAATATGGTAATAGCACGTACATACTTCTTCACGCCAAATCTCTTTCGGAGTAGGCAGAGAGAATCGAGTACAGTATGTCACAAGCCTTTATATAATTGGAACGAAGTTCCTTACGGCAGGCTTGGAGGGGATAGGGATTTTGCTGCGCGACCGAACTGAAAAAAATGTGATAGTAAAACCGTAAGAAAAATGCGTGGAATAAAAGCGTTAAATGAAACGTGCGCAGGCGCGACAGTCGCGTACACAAGCGAGTAGTGCCATTTAGCCGAAGGAAGTTCGTTCCTACCTGGTGTCCCGCGACACCACATCATTTTTTTTCTATATTTCAAAAAGTAGATGAGAGTACTACAAAAAATTTTTTCTTACGCATTTTTCTTACGGTTTTACTATCACATTTTTTTCAGTTCGGTCGCGCAGCAAAATCCCTATCCCCTCCAAGCCTGCCGTAAGGAACTTCGTTCCAATATTTTCACTCAAATCATCTAAAATCGCCTCTGTGGTCGTGTGGTCCGTTGTTGGTGTTGACTTCATGAGGTTCGGCGTTCGATTCCTGTGTCAACAGTTTTCAGTTTCTGATAAAAACAACGTTGCCCCGGATTAGATAAGTACCCGGTTGGCGATAGGCTTGCCACTTATCACACTGTAGAACTAATTATCTTTGGCTGTTGGTGGGTGCCAGAAAGAAATAGACAGAGTTGCAACCAGTAGGTCTATTTCTTTGGGAATACTGGTGTGAGGGTACTTTGGCGTAGGTATTCATAATCTATACATATAATAAAATCGTAGGAAAGTCAATGTATATCCGGGGTAAACTCAAAAAGTACTGCATGGATTTACTTCAAATTTTGCATGAATATTACTAACAGGTCGGGTCAACATATAGGCTACATATTATCACGCTATCACCTACGGGGGAGGAGCTTTGCGGAGTAAAGGAATTCGGCGCGGACGAAGTCGCAGGCAACAGCTAGTAAATAATGTATTCCGCAGAGCTGCAGCTGGCCCCGGACGTGGCGGGCGCGACGTTCATGGCGGCCGGCAGCTCGGCGCCCGAGCTCGCCACCGTCGTCATCGGGGTCTTCTGCGCGCAGGACGACATCGGTCAGTACACCTCACATGTGTCTCCGGAACTGGCAGGGGCTAACATTCATAAAGATCAGGAATTCCGCACGCGGGCTGTCACAGATCAAGTATACTACTCGTAGACCATAGGCACAAAATACTGGAGACTAACAGAAGTCAATGTACACACATGTAATATTCGGGCAACACACACATAGACACCTCTCACGGACGCGATATCTCGGAATGGTTCGGGACAGTTTGTTCCGCACCAGTACGAGATATCGCGTCCATGAGAGGTGTCTATGTGTGCGTTGCTCGAATATTACTTGTATGTACATTGACTTCTGTTAGTCTCCAGTATTCTGTGCTATAAGTGAGTGATATCTATAGATATTTGTCATCAAATCCAGATTTAGGGGCTACAACTCCAAAGCCTCCACTAGGATGGGACCCTACAACAGAAGTAACAAAAATATCAAAATTTCGACAGTGCAGCAACTTTTTCGTTTTTTTAACCTTATTTCGAATTTTTTACTACTTCTGTACAAAAACACACTTAACAAACTTACTTATATTGTTGCTGCCCCGTTGGTCGAGTGGTTAGCCACCCTCACTATACAATTGAAGGGGCTCGGGTTCGATCCCCGACGGGGACAAGCATTTGTGTGATGAGCATAAATGTTTGTATTTTCAGGTTTGGGTGTTTATTGGAACGAAGTTCCTTACGGCAGGCTTGGAAGGGATAGGGATTTTGCTGCGCGACCGAACTGAAAAAAATGTGATAGTAAAACCGTAAGAAAAATGCGTGGAATAAAAGCGTTAAATGAGACGTGCGCAGGCGCGACAGTCGCGTACACAAGCCGTGCACACACAAGTGCCGTTTAGCCGAAGGAAGTTCGTTCCTACCTGGTGTCCCGCGACACCACATCATTTTTTAAATATATTCTAGTATTTATATATGTATTCCTAAATATTAATATCGTTGACTAACACCCATAACACAAGCAAATAATTTGCTTACTTTGGGGTTAGATCAGTTAGTGTAATTTGGGCCGTGAATATTAATATTTGTTTATGAATATTATTCTTAAATATTAAGTTTGTTTTTACTTTGTTTTAAAATACAATATTTTTATAGTTATTTAAAAAATGATGTGGTGTCGCGGGACACCAGGTAGGAACGAACTTCCTTCGGCTAAACGGCATTACTCGCTTGTGTACGCGACTGTCGCGCCTGCGCACGTCTCATTTAACGCTTTTATTCCACGCATTTTTCTTACGGTTTTACTATCACATTTTTTTCAGTTCGGTCGCGCAGCAAAATCCCTATCCCCTCCAAGCCTGCCGTAAGGAACTTCGTTCCAATATTGGTTTTTTTTGATGAAACAAGCAGATGGGTCTCCTGATGGAAAGAGTCAACCATCGCCTATAGACACCAAAGGTGTTAATGGTGCGTTGCTATATTGTGGCGAGATCTAATGCCACATGCATAACATGCACCGGCTACCTTACTCTCCAAATCGGAACACGACAGTGACAAACACTGACGCTATTGCGGCAGGAATAGGTAAGGCGGTGGTACCAGACCCGGGCGAGACAATGCAGAACTCTACCACCTCGGAACCATACCTTTATTTTTGTAGGAGTTCAGGCCGAAAACCACCGGAGAATTGTATATTTATATATTTGATTAGCTGATCCGCGCAGCTTCGCTCGCGAATAGATTAACATGTCGTCTAGATAGCTTTTCATACAATTTCATCCCCTATTTCAACCCTTTAGGGATTGATTTTTGAAAAAAAAATTAGGTATATGTTTGACACCGGCTCTTCAACTACTTCCATGCCAAATTTCATGAAAATCGGTCAAGCGGTTTAGCCGTGAAGGCGTAACAGACGATGGTTGGTCCCAGGTGTGTCGGGCGTGATCGGGTCCGCGGTGTTCAACATAATGTTCGTGATCTCGGTGTGCGCGCTGTGCGCCGGCACAGTGTCGCACCTCAACTGGTGGCCGCTCTGCCGCGACTGCTTCTTCTACGCCGTCTCCATCCTCGTCATGCTGTGCACCATCGCCAATGGATATGTCTCCTGGTAACTCATCATTTATTACTACTAGCTATTTACAAATTTACCCCGTGTTGGCCCAGTTAGTCTATGCTTCAAAGCCCTCCTTTAAAAGCATAGACTAACTGCCGTTCGGCAGACAGAACGTGAAAGGCGACCGATTGGCTATACGTGTTTCCTGCCACAATAGCTTCAATGCTTTTCCTCGTCGTGTTCCAGTTTGGAGGGTAGCGTAACCGGTAGACTTATGCATGTAGCATATTACCATCCCGCCTATAGACAGCAATGCTGCCCTGCTAATTTATTCGACCGTAAGTGCATGTTGGGTGCAGTAGAGAAAATCGCGCCTAAAAATTTGCACCTTAATTTTTGACGCTACAATAATTTAGGTAGATCAACATTATATTCTAGGGTTGTAACGGAACTCCGCCTCCGCCTCCGTTACTGCGGAACTTCCGCAAAGAATCGCACCTCTGCCTCCGCATCCGCCTCCGCCAAATTTATGCGGAGTTTTATTTACGCTAACATACAACGCGCAAAGGCGACGCTGGGAGACGCGGCCGCACGGCTGCGTATTTCAATATAAATGATTAATGATATATATTTTATATATTTTGCTTGTGATGCGGGAACACGGGCGGGCGGACGGTGGTGGCACAGAATAACTAGAACACAGAATAACACAGAATAACTTGTCGAATCGTTCGGTACCGCGTAATTATTTTGTGTTTGAGCCGTGATTGTTTTAAGTGATTTAGTGCATGATTAATATGATGTACCCATTTAAAATAAATATTTTTAACTGTAATAAACCATAAATTTCTATTTTTCCTACTTCAAATTTCAACTCCGCCTCCGTTAACCTCCGCATCCGCGGAGGCCAACCTCTTCACCTCTGCATCCGCCTCCGCGTCCGCTAACAATTTTATTCCATGTCCTTTATAAGCGTCAAAAATAAAGATGCAAATGTTTGGGCGCGATTTTCTCTGTTGCACCCAACATGCACTTACAGTCAACTAAACTAGTGGGATAACAATTAATATCTAATCGATGGTTTCTCTTTACATCAGAACTATCTTTTTGTTTGCTATCTAATGATATATCCCCCCCCCTCCCCTCACCCATCTTAAAAAAATCGATGATTACCTTGATAGACTTTATCAAGGTAATCATCGATTACCTTGATAAAGTTATATAGTTTATATAGTTTTCTACTTAATTATTGATTCTGTCATTTTTTTAGTGTATATCATGTATTTTTTAAGTGTAAGTTATTCCAGTTCAAAAAATGTATAAGTTATACTTATTTTGTACAAAATATATTCTGTTCTGTTCTGTTCTGTTCTGTTCTGTTCTGTTCTGTTCTGTTCTGTTCTGTTCTGTTCTGTTCTATTCTATCATGCCCCCCCCCCTCAAACAATAATTCGCCTTCCCAAACAATCTGGATCCCCCACTGATTTGCATTCATGCAAAGCAGGTCATAAGATGTGAAGGATTAGCTATAGGTACTTGTCACTACAGTCTACTAAATGGTAGAATTTTTCATCATGCCTTTTGTTTGTTACCATTACCTAACCTCCTGATGCAATGTCGTGAGTGGTTATTGTTGTTGTGCACCGATTTAAAGGGTAAGGTAGACTGTGAAGTAATGTTTGCATCAATGCCACGTGGTTGATAATGCACACTTAATGTATTTGGTGTCCATACGCGGTTACCACTATCCATTACACACTATATTTGGTAGAAACAGATTGAAAATTTTACTGAACAAAAGCTTGTAACGCCATTTTTTTGCAAATAAACTATATTTAATTTCATTAAAATAGCAACTGGTTGCTTGCAATTCTAAATCATCCTCGTGTGGGTCGGACCCCCTTTTGAAGTATAGACTGACGTTTTGCTAGGCAGATCGTAAAAGACGACCTATTGGCTATACATGTCACTCCCATCATGACTACTATGAGGTGGAATTCCGCAGCGTCTCGCCCGGTTATTTGGTACCACCGCCTTACTTATTTCTGCCGCAATAGCGTCAATGTTTGTCATTGTCATGTTCCGGTTTAGAGGTTAGTGTATCCGTTAGAGTTTATACATGTGGCATTATCATCATGGATAGTAACGCACCAATAACATGTTTTGTGTCTATAGACAATAGTTTTTCATTCCATCAAGGGAGTCATCAGCTTGTTTGTCATCTAATGACATACAGCAGTCTTAACGTCTTTGGAGTCCGCGAATATATGTATGGGGGTCCGCCGTCTTATCTATGAACGTTTAAATTGCCAATAAATGCCAATGTTTTTTACTAAGGGGGTCCTTGAAGTTGTGCTTGATTTTCAAAGGGGTCCGCGAATTGAAAAAGGTTAAGAAACGTTGGCATACAGGGTTACTTTTGAAAGTTCGGGCAAATTTTAAAATTAGGAACTAAATATTGATTTGAAAGTGCGTTATAATTATTATTGGAAAATTATCACAAGATAATATAAAAATATTCGTTTAAAAATATCCCACTAAATTCATGAATTGGATGCACCGAGTCTTGCGAATTAATTTGTAATGCTGGCAGTGTGTCATTTTAAATTTACCTATTATTACGATAGTAAATGTTATGTAATCTCTTTACGTATAAGTACATTTTTCCCAATCACTTTTAATTTGGTTGAAGGCACTAAAATATTTTAATTCGAATTTTTCTTAATTGAAATCATATCTATATGTTTTGTTTTTATGTCGGATAAAAATGTAATTTTCAATTTTTAAATTATTTTTTATCACATAAATCGAACATGTTATCGCTTCTGAATAGCCTCTGAAAATTTGGGCGGCCTGTTAAAGGTAGCCCTGTATAAAAATAGTTAGGTTAGATGTGTGTGTTGTGGTCAGGCCCGAGGCGCTGTTCATGCTGGTGATGTACGGCGTGTACTGCGTGGCGCTGCGGTTCAACTCTGCGCTGGAGCGCTGGGCGCTGACGCTGCCGCTGCCCTTCAAGCTGCCCTCCAGGGAGGAGCAGGCCGCGCTCGTCACATACAAGTAATGCTAGTTAACATAACGCATAGCGTTGTATTATAGCGCGCTATGTCTACTCAACGTAAACCATACGCTATTTACATTCGCATTCAGTGCTATAATATTATAGCACGTTATGTCTACTCAACAAACGCATACGCTATTTAGATTCACGTTCGATGCTATATTATAGCATGTTATGTCTACTCAACAAACGCATACGCTATTTAGATTTGCGTTCGGTGCTATAATATTATAGCATGTTATGTCTACTCAACAAACGCATACGCTATTTAGATTCGTGTTCGGTGCTATAATATTATAGCACGTTGTCTACTCAACAAACGCATACGCTATTTAGATTCGCGTTTAGTGCTATAATATTATAGCACGTTGTCTACTCAACAAATGCATACGCTATTTAGATTTGCGTTCAGTGCTATAATATAACCCATAGCGTTATATTATAGCACGCTATGTATACTTAACGTAAAGCGTACGCTATTTAGATTCGTATTCGGTGCTATAATATTATAGCACGTTGTCTACTCAACAAACGCATACGCTATTTAGATTCGCGTTCGGTGCTATAATATTATAGCACGTTGTCTACTCAACAAACGCATACGCTATTTAGATTCGCGTTCGGTGCTATAATATTATAGCACGTTGTCTACTCAACAAACGCATACGCTATTTAGATTCGCGTTTAGTGCTATAATATTATAGCACGTTGTCTACTCGACAAACGCATACGCTATTTAGATTCGCGTTTAGTGCTATAATATTATAGCACGTTGTCTACTCAACAAACGCATACGCTATTTAGATTCGCGTTCAGTGCTATAATATAACCCATAGCGTTATATTATAGCACGCTATGTATACTTAACGTAAAGCGTACGCTATTTAGATTCGTATTCGGCGCTATAATATAACTCCACGCTATATTCCTAGCGGCTAGCGTACGCCATAGTTATAACTTTATAACAAACGAAGTTACGAACTACGCGATCTAGCAAGTAACGTGCTAGACTGTAGACGCTAGATGTTATAGTATAATTTATACGCTCAATCAGTGCATACTAGCGCCCGCTGTACGATTTGTGATAAGTCACACGCGGTCAGTGTTCCAATTATAGGTACGTTATAACATAGTCCATAATGTTGCGCGCTAGAAAAATATATAGTTCTATAACGCGCTATCATACAATAGTTTATTTCAATAATACTACATACAAGTCAGTCCAATTAGCTGTTTTTAAATATACGGTCTTTAGATGCCGCGAATAGTGATTTTGTCAAATACCAAATATCCGACAAGTAGGTAGTAGTAAAAGCAAAATATAATCTTTGGTCGAAACGCCGAACATTCGATTTTCGAATATTCGGCGCATATTTTGTATTTTTTTTATAGTAGAAGGGGCAAACGAGCAGGTGGTGTACCTGATGGTAAGTGATCACCGCCGCTCATGACAGCTGCAAAACAATCTTGCAGCTGCGTTGCCGGCCTTTTGAGAATGAATAAGTTCGTTTCTTGAAGGTCCCTAAGTCGTATCCGTTCAGAAACACCACCGAGGGTAATTAATTCCACAAAGGAGTAGTGCGAGGCAAAAAGTAGCGACAAAAGCGCACGGTTGTGGATTTCCAGACATCGAAGTGGTGAGGATGGAATTTTAAATTTTGACGCAATATCCGATAATGGAATTTAGCGGCAAGAACTAGTCCGAACAACTAGTCGAAACACTCCCCATGATAAATACGGTAAAAGATGCAGAGAGAACCAAACCTAGTCTAGTCACCATCGACCCATCAACATAATATGGTAGGCCAAAGGTGTTGGGCGCAAAATGCGTATGTAAAAAAATGTATGTAAAAAAAAGAAATATGCCATATTGTGCTATTTTATAATGTTGAATGAAAAGCTAATGCTTAAGGAATACCTCTGGAGTAATTTTATTTCATCGGTAAGCATTATAACTCTGTATTCCTGGGTGTAAGTGCAAGCGACACTGATAACCTAAGAAATTGCCTTGAAAGACGTATCCAGTTTAATCCGTGGTACATGCTAATAACCTAATAGTTACGTATGCAGTAATAATCTTGTTGTATTGTATTTTAAATTATAATGCAAAAAATATTCTCTATCTGCGGCCCTACCATGAACTCTTATAGCAGGTCAATTTAAGCCGATAATTAAACTGTCCTGCTATTTCGTACCATGAAAGCGTTATCTAACAGGCCAGTCAGCGACCACGTGACCTATGCCGGTGAGCGATCGTATTGCTATTCAAACCTACTTCTGCCCTGCATTAGCGTACCGTGAAGTGTTTTTGACAGACCGAAATCGATATTTGAATTGCTGAAGTGTCATAATATTGCCGGTCACTTGCAGCTGTAAAAAAGTAACTTTTATTGGATTGCTTTGTCTTAAATATACTGTAAATGTTAGTATTTTTTATTACTACTGCTGTTTATACCTATTGTATATTTTTTGACATTAACTGTTTTAGAAAAGTATCAATATCGGAATAAAATATAGTAGTTCATTGCTTCTATATAAAGTTTTCTAAATACTATATTATAATTTTTAATTTTTATTTATTTATTTAAATTAATTTAAATAAAATAATTAATTATGAATTATTATTTTAAAATTTAAATTAATAATTTTTGATTTAAGATGTGTGTATAACTAAAAAAAATGACAAAAACCGACCAAGTGTGAGTCGGACTCGCGCACGAAGGATTCCGTACGATCATAGCAAAAAAATACAAAAAAAATTGTTTATGGTATGAGGACCCCCTTAATATTTTCATTTTTTTATTCTTAGTATTTGTTGTTATAGCGCAACAGAAATACATAATATTTTTCTAGCTATCACGGTTTATGAGATACAGCCTGGTGACAGACGGACAGACATACAGCGGAAGCGTAGTAATAGGGTTCCGTATGTAAAGGTTGTTTTAGGGTCCTGTACCTAAAAGGTACAACGGAACCCTAAAAACAACTTTTACATATTCTCTTTTTTTTAAATATTTGGATATTGTACGTTAGTTTAGGATTATCTAAGTAAATACTAACCGTAGCCCAGGCTTTTTCATCTTTCACAGCTTCGCCAACCATTGTCCACATTTGTCTCGACATTTCTCGGATTGTGTATATGTAATGAGTAATTTTAAGCTTTAAAATAATCACAAACTATTCCAAAACTCTAATCTCAAGTACCTACCATTGACATGTATAATATTACCACTATTATACACGTCAATGGTACCTACTCAACGAATTTAAAAACCGCGCTCATAAATATCAAATTGATAATAAACAGTTCAAGGTCAAGTGTAATATTCCCAGAGTAACGTTCTTTAATGGATGCCACTTAACAAATATTACGTGGTTTACTTTATTTTCCATATATTTTACGTAGACTTTAAATAACTTGAAACTCGATCTCTTTTGCCAATTTGTATTCTTAAATTCAAGATTTCTAATTAAAAAGCATTAATAGTAATAACTTTATACTAAAATTTAAAAATCGGTAAGTTATGTGTTTCTCAACGTTAATTTGATATGTCCTAGTCAGAGATAACGTGACCGGCCAGAAGACACCGCATTGCAGGTCAACAAGAATTAGTTCATGGTACGATAGTAAAACCTGACAGGTTAATACTCATAGTTGAACTGCCTGGAACTTGACAAGTATTATAAGAGTTCATGGTAGGCCCTCTGATCGTCGAAAGAATAATCCGTATCAAAAATACTGAAAAAAAAAGTGTTTTCACTCATAACAACTTAGCCGAAGTAAATTTTAAGTATTATTTGTAATGTTAGTTGAAAAAATATATTTAATTCAGTAATGTGTGCTACTTTTTCTCATTATTAAGTATTTGGTATTCGATCGAATAATGCTTACTATTCATCTGTATAACATAAAAAATAGGCCAAAAATCATTGTCTTTTTATTCATAACTTCTAATTGGCTTTAAACAGGATATTTGGAACGAAGTTCCTTATCGCGCGTTATGAAAGGGGGCTAGACGGAAAAAAATCTTACGAAAAGTTGTCACGACACTTTTTGCTATAGTAAAGTATTGTAAGCACAGAAATATCCAGCCACTTCCCTTGAAAGTGAAAGAGTCCATCTCCTATTTGATTGAGTTTACTTTTTTTCTAGTGCCAAATGTTCGACATTTATACAGAATTTCGGCCGAATGTCGAATTTCGACCAAAAGTTGAATTTCGACGGACAGTCGAATTTCGAACGAGTGTCGAATTTCGATCGGTTGCCGAGTTTCGACCGCTGGTCGAGTTTCGACCGGGTGCCGAAATTCGACCGTGGTTCGAAATTCGACCATTCGACCGGGTGCCGAAATTTACAGGTTTTTTGGAAATAATAATAAAAGGAACTTCGTTCCATCCGGGTGTCCCTTGACACTTCTAAAGTTTTTTTTACAATTTCTAAGGAATTTCCAAAAAAAATCCAGAAAAATATTTTTGTATTTATTATTAACTTTCGTCGGAGTGCCACCTCAAAACGTTAAATATTTTTTATTTCAACATTTCTTTTTATCAACTACAAATTACACACCCAGGCCAAGAAAAAAATGAATTTTCTTCTTTCGCTCCTATCTACTTATCAATTACCTCAACATCTTAACTTATATCTTCCAGAAGTGGTACCCAGGCCCCAACAGCTGCTTCGGCAGAAGGGCAGTACGCGCAAATGGAGGGACAGAACGTGGTACAAGAGACCACCACTAGTAAGTAACAAGAACATGCAGCAATACATTTATTTAGAACTAGCTGTGCCCGCGACTTCGTTCACGTGGAAAAAAGAAAAAACTTTCACTTTATCCGTATTCCACGGCCAGCTGTAATGCGACATGCGATAGATAAACGAAAAAAATGTGGGCGATAGAAAAAATGTTTTACTTAGTAATAACCGATCTTTTTAGATTAATTTCCTGTTGCGTCCTTTAACCGGTCAAATATATGGCCTTCAATAATAATACTAAGATCTTTATATATCATATTTGAAGCAATATTTTTTTTATGTCATAAGATAGCAAACAGGCAGATAAGTCCCCTGATGGAAAGAGTCAACCATCGCCTATAGACACCAAAGATGTTAATGGTGCGTTGCTATCTTGTGGCGAGGTCTAATGCCACATACATAAGTTTACCGGCTACCTTAACCCTCCAAACCGGAACACGACAGTGACTAGCGCTGACGCTATTGCGGCATGAATAGGTAAGGCGGTGGTACTGTAACACTCGTCGGGCGATATAACAGCCGGCCGTGTTACTCCACCAATTGTAACACCCTTTGCCCGGGGGATTTGCTTTAACCTGCTTGGCTGCCCGAGGCACACGAAGATCGATGGGATTTCGTATTATTCCCGATAATACACGATTTTTATAACTTCATTTATTTTTCGGGCATATGTCTTTACCCGTCAAGATTATTTCGAATACTCCTATTCTATACACGTTCCATATAAAAACTAGACAGAGTGCTAAGTGTGAGTTTTTCTTTTCGCATTCGATCGTGAGCGGGTTTGGAGTTTACTAGGAATTTGTATGTGATTTGTACAGCGCCATCTAGTGGTAAACATAAGAAACCAGTTTACCACTAGGTGGCGCTGTACAAATCATATACAAATTCCTAGTAAACTCGAAACGCGCTCACGATCGAATGCGAAAAGAAAAACTCACACTTAGCACTCAGTTCTACGTTTAAAAGTAGACAAAGCTGCCAGTGTATATGTAACACCATAAAGGTTACAGTACCATATATACGCGGGAGAGACGTTGCAGAACTTTATCACCTAGTGATAAATGATTTGATTTAGTTTTATTTCTATCAAAACTCAACGCGGCTAAAGAAATCTTCACTTCCGTATTGCATATATATCAGACATTTCAGGCTACAATCCGGAAGGGGCGTATGATAACGCGGCATACAACGCTGATCCAACACAAGCCTGGGACCCCAATTCCACCTGGGATCCCAATGCTACCTGGGATTCCAACGCGACGTGGGACGAGAATTCTACGGTAATTGATTGTTGGTGTAATTTTTTTTTATATATTATTCGATAGGAAAGAAGCAGATGACTGCTGATGAAAAGAGACAACCATCGCCTCTAGACACCAAAGATGTTAATGGTGCGTTGCTATCCGTGTAGCGGGATAGCAATGTCATATGCATAGATCTACCGGCTAGCTTACCTTTCAAATCGGAACACGACAATGACAAGCATTAACGTTATTGTGGCAGGAATAGGTAAGGTAGTAATACCAAATACCCGGGCGTGACTTTGCAGAACTCTACCACCTAGTAGTTACTATCGTGACACGTATGCCCAATCGGTCGTCTTTTGCGAACTGCCTTATTGAAAGTCTTTAAAGGAGCCCAGACTAACACGGGGAAAATAATATGGGATCTGGTTAGTTCCTGGATCAATGCTCAGTCCACTATTCTATATACATATAATAAAATCGTAGTAAAGTCCAAACTGTACATTGAATATTTTTTAAAAGAATACTTGGGGCGTGATCTACAATCGATATCGAAGTCAAAAATATATTTTTTAGAATTTTTGTCTGTTTGTCTGAATGTATGTCCGGGGTAAACTCAAAAAGTACTGCATGGATTTACTTCAAATTTTGCATGAATATTACTAACAGGTCGGGTCGACATATAGGGTACATATTATCACGTTATCACCTACGGGGGAGGAGCTGTGCGGAGTAAACGAAGTCCGCGCGGACGAAGTTGCTGGCAACAGCTAGTATAATCATAAAACGCAAATTTTGCAAATTTTCCCACTAAAAAGGAATTGCCATCATGGCTAAAACTTTACTCCGCACAGCTCCTTCCCTGTAGGTGATAGCGTGATAATATGTAGCCTATATGTTGACTCGACCTGTTAGTAATATTCATGCAAAATTTGAAGTAAATCCATGCAGTATTTTTTGAGTTTACCCCGGACATACATACAGACAAACAGACAAAAATTCTAAAAACTATGTTTTTGGCTTCAATATCGATTGTAGATCACGCCCCAAGTAATCTTTAAAAAAAAAAAAATTCAATTTACAGTTTTGACTTTCCTACGATTTTATTATATGTATAGATACTGAAGGAAGGTGTTTGGAATTCGATTCTGATACCAAATATCTAAAAAAATGGTTACATTTTGACCTAATAATCCAATAAAAATGTAAGTACGAACGGGGGTTCGTAAAAATTCGCCATGGCGAATTTTTTTTTTCGAAATGACTATTACAGTTGACCTTAAGGGTCGTTACTGCGTCACTGGACTTTTTGGGCGAGCAGAGCTCTCAGCCAGAGTTTAAATTAAAATTGGGCCTATAAACGCCCGTGCTAAGGACTGTCTCCTGTGAGACCGGACCTCGGCTTAATGCGACGTTCGGACTAGTGGTGGAGGGAGGAGTCGTGGCATTGCGCGGTAAAGAAGTGTTCGTCGTCGAGACCGGCGACGACGGTGTAGTGTAGTGTGCATAGCGCATACAAGTTTATTGTACAAGCGGTGATTTACGGACCTCGCGAATAATTAATGTTAGTACCTCATGCAGTCACTATACTTTTTGAATATTATTACACTAATTTCGTTGAGTTTAATTAATATTTTCTTTGTATAATACCTTTTTTTTACCAATGACTATTAGCTATCGTGTCTTTCAATATGTAGATACAATCTTTTACCAGTATATGTATATAAAGTAGTAAAGTAGATGTTTTCCTCTGGTTCAGCAGCAGCATCAGGCTCCAGTAGCCATGCCGCAGCCGCAGCAAGCCCCGCCGCAGCACGCCGACCAGCCACCACCCGCGCCGCAGGTGACCACCACCACACACTACACAACAACCACACACCTCACACCACACACCTCACACCACACACCACACACCAACCACACACCACACACCTGACACCACACATCTCACACCACACACCACACACCAACCACAAACCACACACCTGACACCACATACCTCACACCACACACCAACCACCAACCGCACACCAAAAAACACTACAATTTGTGGCGCTTTTAAATACTTAATAAAATACTTTGTAATAGAAATAACGAAATTTCAGGCACCGCCAGCACAACCAGCCTACTACAAAGCAAAAGAATATAACCCCGAAACTGCCGTCGACCCCTTAGTCAAACCTATTGGAGCCAGTAAGTATTAAGCTATAATGGTTTTTTATTTCATTAATCATTAGATAGCAAACAAGCAGATGGCTCTCCTGATGGAAAGAGAAACCTTTGCCTATAGATACCAAAGATGTTAATGGTGCGTTGCCATCTTGTGGTTAATTCCACTTTTACATGCATAAGTCTGCCGGCTACCTTGCCCTCCAAACCGAAACACGACAATGACAAGCATCGACGCTGTTGCGGCAGGAATAGGTAAGGCGGTGGTACCATATACGCGGGAGAGACATTGCAGAACTCTTTCACCTAGTAGTCACGATGATAGTAACACGTATCGCTAATAGGTCCTCGTCCTGGCAGAACGGCAGTTGGTCTATTCTTCAGAGGAGCCCGGGCTGACATGGGGGACATTTTTTATCGTGCCATATTTTCGTTTCAAGTTTGAAACACACCGCCCGAGGGAATGTTCAGTGTGTGTGTATGTGTGTATCAGACGCGGTGCAGCTGGCGTGCTGGTACGTGGCGTGGCCGGTGCACTGGGCGTGCCGCCACACCATGTATGTGTATTGTGTGTGTATGTGTGTATCAGACGCGGTGCAGCTGGCGTGCTGGTACGTGGCGTGGCCGGTGCACTGGGCGTGCCGCCACACCATGTATGTGTATTGTGTGTGTATGTGTGTATCAGACGCGGTGCAGCTGGCGTGCTGGTACGTGGCGTGGCCGGTGCACTGGGCGTGCCGCCACACCATGTATGTGTATTGTGTGTGTATGTGTGTATCAGACGCGGTGCAGCTGGCGTGCTGGTACGTGGCGTGGCCGGTGCACTGGTCGTGCCGCCACACCATGTATGTGTATTGTGTGTGTATGTGTGTATCAGACGCGGTGCAGCTGGCGTGCTGGTACGTGGCGTGGCCGGTGCACTGGGCGTGCCGCCACACCATGTATGTGTATTGTGTGTGTATGTGTGTATCAGACGCGGTGCAGCTGGCGTGCTGGTACGTGGCGTGGCCGGTGCACTGGGCGTGCCGCCACACCATGTATGTGTATTGTGTGTGTATGTGTGTATCAGACGCGGTGCAGCTGGCGTGCTGGTACGTGGCGTGGCCGGTGCACTGGGCGTGCCGCCACACCATGTATGTGTATTGTGTGTGTATGTGTGTATCAGACGCGGTGCAGCTGGCGTGCTGGTACGTGGCGTGGCCGGTGCACTGGGCGTGCCGCCACACCATGCCGGACTGCCGCGGCCGCTGGTACCCCATCACCTTCATCATCTCCATGCTCTGGATCTCATTCTACTCCTATTTCATGGTCTGGATGATCACCATCATTGGTAAGTTAACACTTTCAACCTTAGGGTATACCTATTACGTTATTTTATAGTATATTTAGCATAGACATCACCCAATGCAGTCACCATAGTATCACCCCTACACAGAAAGTTGTCTATGAATGTAAGATGTGTTGAAGAAGTTACCCGTTTCAGTCACCATGGTATCACCCCTAAACAGAAAGTTGTCTATGAATGTAAGATGCGTTAAAGAAGTTACCCGATTCAGTCACCCCTACACAGAAAGTTGTCTATGAATGTAAGATGCGTTGAAGAAGTTACCCGATTCAGTCACCATGGTATCACCCCTAAACAGAAAGTTGTCTATGAGTGTAAGATGCGTTGAAGAAGTTACCCGATTAAGTCACCATGGTATCACCCCTAAACAGAAAGTTGTCTATGAATGTAAGATGCGTTGAAGAAGTTACCCGATTCAGTCACCCCTACACAGAAAGTTGTCTATGAATGTAAGATGCGTTGAAGAAGTTACCCGATTCAGTCACCCCTACACAGAAAGTTGTCTATGAATGTAAGATGCGTTGAAGAAGTTACCCGATTCAGTCACCATGGTATCACCCCTAAACAGAAAATTGTCTATGAATGTAAGATGCGTTGAAGACGTTATCCGATTCAGTCACCATGGTATCACAGGAAGCTGACAATGAATCTAAGATGCGTTAAAGAAGCGACGATGACAGAGTGCCAACATCCTAGGTTCGAATTCGTGTTTTTAAACGTGTCGATTGATGTAATTAATCATCGTTCATGATCTTTGCAAGTAACAAAAGGCACTTTAAACGGTTGGTTCTGGATATTATCCAGGACCAGGAACCTGAATAATACCCAAGACCAGGAATTAAGTAATAAGTATAATAATCTTCCCGGTGTTGGTCACGGGCTCCTTTGAAGAATAGGCCTGTAGTGGTATGATAGTTTATAAAATAAATTGACCTATTTTCTGTACACGTGTAGCCTTAGTATGTACTTGTGTAACTGTATTTATAAAGAATATTATTACAATATATGACAGTATTACTCGAGAATTCATCGGTTTCATTTCGAACCTTGTACGCACCTCACATGGCGACCCTGCCAAAGGAGTCCGCCCGACCGTCGGCGCCGCGAATCTGACACGTACCTGATACCTATCCATATTTGTCGGCCGCGTGACTAACAGCTATCACTAAGTGCTATGGAGTCAGTGAATATTAATAATTGTTACCTATTAGATTCGTATAAAGTTAACGTTGCAATCAATTATGGGAAAATCAATATCTAAAGAGGACACTATTATAGTCCAAAACGCGGCTGCAGGAAACAACAACTCCATCCTGGAGGAGTACCGTTATCATCTATCCACCACAACTATTATTTTGATGGTCATCCTCCTGATTTTACTGCTTTACTTTATATACAGGCAGTATAAAAAAATGCCATAAAAAATGGATTACCACGGAAATTAATCGTACATATTTAACAAGATCACTATTCCGCCGGCGACAGCAACCGGGGGTTCCAGAGGCTCCAAAAATACATCCCGATGTATAGTGTTAAAGTGAAGTGCAAGTTTAGTGTTTAAAAAGTGTAATCGCATTTAACCTAATTAATAAACTTTATCACCGCCGTAATTCGACGCGAGTAGTTTTATAATCACGAATCGCGAGACGGAAAAATATTCAATGCTTTACTATATTATATGCGTATTGAACTTTGGACCTATGTGTTTTTAGTTAATTATTTACATTCGAAAATTATTTAAATCTATTTAATTAATATGATAAATAAAAATAAATCGAGAAATATGTCGCTGAATGCAAAACGAGAATGATTTTTTATGAATATCGGGAACTGATTTTTGGTTATTAACCGACTGTTAAAAAAAAGAGGTATGTTTTTGTACATATTCTAAACCTCTCATTTAATATTCGAATATGAAAATATTTTATTAGCGTAGTGAGCTCGTGACTAAAAGTTTCTGCATGTTAACCGACTGCGTTTAAAGAACTAATGTGTTTTTGAGCAGTTAGAGTATACAAATAAATATCAGGCATAAAGGCAACACATACTTAATTGCTTTTATTCATTATGTTGGTAAGTTATGGATATATTTTTAACTTTATATGACGATTTAAAAAAGATTAAAGTATACTTTATAAAGATTGGCCCTAGTAGACGATCAGAAAAAATATTAGAAAGTAAATTAAATGAAGTAAACATAATTTATCAACGATACGAAAATTGTTTATTACAATTTAAGGAAAAGGTTAGTAAAAAATATTTTAGTAATGAGGATATATTGTTAACAGAAAATTACTGTCGTCAATTTATACAGTTGTATGAAGAAATTATATCGTTGTGTAAAAGTGGAAGTTCATCAGTGGTTACAAAGATGAATTCCTTTGATTTAAAAATTGCTTTGAGCCTTTTGCCGATTATGACCAACGAAGAATCGAATACAAAACAATTAATAGACAATATCCTTTATTATGACTCATTATTAAAAGAAAATTCTTGTAAGCAGAATTTAATAAATTTCGTTCTTAAAAGCCGATTGTCTCAAGAGGCAAAGTTAAAGTTAAAGTCAAAATATGAGACTGTAAAAGATTTAATTGTTGATATGCAAAATGTTTTATTATGTAAGAAAGGTGCAACCGCTATATCGGATAAATTAAATAGAATAAAACAAAATGACTTGTCAATTGTAAATTATGGGAAAGAGATCACTGATTTATTTGTTAATCTTACGGTCTCTCAAGCCAATGGTGATGAGCAAGCATATGCAATATTAAAACCAATTAATGAAAAAACTGCAATTAAGCGGTTTACCGATGGCTTGCGGAACCGTAGGCTTAGTACTATTTTAGCGGCTAGGAAATACGACTGTTTGAAAGATGCCATACAAGACGCCCAAGACGAGGAGGTATCTTCAGCAACAACGTCTGGAGAAGTAATGGGTATGTATAAAAAACCAACTTATTATTTCCATAATAGAAACAGATCGTATAATCACATGAGTCCACGCGGTGGCCGTTACAATTTTGCTTCATTTAGAGGACAAGCGAGAGGACAAGGATATAGGACACCGAATGCAACGAGAGGGCAGGGGTCCCGCGGACGATTCAACAATGGCTCAAGACAGCAAAAAGGTAACTTTAATCGTTCAAACAGAGGCTACCAAAGGACAAGAGAGGAACGTAACATTAACGCAATTCATCAAGTTGCAGAAAATGCTACAGAACCAGAAACAACTTTTAACAATTTTTTTCGTGACTAACAGAGAACATATAATTCTAGCTAGCGATAGTAACTGCTATATTTCTTTAAATTCGTCAATACATAACAATAAAAAACATTCTTTTCTTTTAGACTCTGGGGCATCTTTATCAGCCTACAAATATAGATATGTACTCGAACAAAATATTCCAATCCATAAAGACTATGTAACAGTAGACGGATTAGGAGGCAAAGTCCAAGCAATAGGATACGTTTATTTATCTTTTCTCTTAGGTGATGAGACAATTAGTCACAAGTTTTATGTTTTTAATAACTTGCCAGTAAAATCAAATGGAATTTTAGGTCGTGACTTTCTCAATGAATATAAAGCTCATGTGGACTTTGGTAAAAATAATGTAACTTTACATACAGCAATAAAAAGTTGTCAATTACCCATCGTTAATACATGCGATATAGTTTTTGAAATTCCTGCTAGAAGTGAATCGATACATTTTATTGAAACAGACTTTAAAGAAGACTGTGTTGTTTTAGCGAAAGAAATAAATGATGGTGTTTTTGTAGCGAGTTCTATTGCTACTCCTAAAAACGGACGTATACCTATTAAAATACTAAACGTTACTGAAAACAATTTATCATTGACAAAGATTAATCCAATTATTGAACAGTTAAGTAACTTTAGCCTTTGTATCTTTGATAAGACAAGCAAAGATGCTGAGCGCGTGAAATCATTATTCTCCCTTTTACAACTTCAACATTTAAACAATGAAGAACAAAGCACTATTGAAAATATTTGTGCCAAATATGCCGACATATTTTATTTGCCAGGTGATAAATTAAGTACGACAGACGTTTATACACACACAATTAATTTAAAACAAAATACGAACCCAGTGTTTTCAAAACAGTGTAGATTACTAAATTCGCAAAAACCTGAAATTAATAGTCAAATAGACAAAATGTTAGCAGAAGGTATTATAGAACCAAGTAAAAGCGAGTGGTCTAGTCCAATTTTATTAGTACCTAAAAGATCAAGTTCAACAACAGATAAAAAATGGCGATTAGTAGTTGACTACAGGAAACTTAATAATTGCATAGAAGATGATAAGTTTCCATTACCGGATATAACTGAAATTTTAGAGTCATTGACGGGTAGCATTTATTTCACTCATTTAGATTTATATCAAGGGTATTATAATATTAACCTAGATAAAAACAGTAGAAAATATACAGCATTTTATTCAGGTCAATATCAAATGACTCGGATGCCAATGGGCTTAAAAACAAGTCCAAGTTCTTTTTCTAGAATGATTACAATAGCTATGGCAGGTCTAAATTATGAAAAATGTCTGATATATCTTGACGATTTAATAGTTTTCGGAAGGAATTTAGAAACCCACAATAAAAACTTACAGGACGTATTTGAAAGACTCCGATCAGTAAATTTGAAATTAAATCCATCTAAGTGTGATTTTCTTAGAAAGAAAATTTTATATTTAGGTCATATTATTTCTAAAGACGGTATCTCACCTGATCCTGAAAAAATTAATGTTGTAAAAAACTACCCATGTCCCAAAAATTCGGACGATGTAAAACGATTCATAGCTTTTACAAACTACTATCGTAAATTCATACCTAACTTTGCAGAAATCGCGTATCCTTTAAACAAGTTATGTAGGAAAAATATAGCATTTAAATGGAGTAATGATTGTCAAAATGCATTCAATAATTTAAAACAATGTTTAATATCTCCGCGAATTCTACAATATCCAGATTTCTCACCCGAAAATCGATTCATTGTCCAAACTGATGCTTCAAATTTCGCTATTGGCGCAATTTTGTCAAATGGCAATGGTCGACCTATAGCATATGCTAGTAGGACTTTAAATAAAGGAGAAAAGAACTATCCAGTAATTGAAAAGGAATTACTTGCTATAGTCTGGGCTGTAAAGTATTTTCGACCATATTTGTATGGCCGACCTTTTAGGATCATAACTGACCACAAGCCTCTTGTATACTTATTTAATATGAAAGATCCATCAAGTAGATTAATGAAATTTAGGATATCGTTAGAAGAGTACAATTTTGATGTTCAATATATTAGGGGTTCTGACAACGCGGCTGCAGATGCTTTGTCTAGAATCACAGTAGAGGATTTAAAAGAAATGCATAATAATGTAGTAAATGTAATGACAAGAGCACAGACTAAAATGTTAAATAATGTGAAGACTTCGGTTGAAATGGTAGACACTGATTTGAGGCCTGCGCAACCAAAAATCGTGAATACTCATATCAAACCGAAGGAATCAGTCGAATTAAAATTCTTAAATGAAAAAGAATTACAAAAATTAAGGAAAAGTAAAGAGATTACTAAGGAAAATGAAGTATTTTGTTATGTAAAAGAGAAAAGAATAATTTACGTTAAATTTCTAAACTCTCAATCACAAATGACGCGAGGCGAATTTGTGAGAGAATTAGATAGTTTTAGTAATTGTTTAAAAATAGAAGAGATTTTCATTATGAAAGATAAAAATAATGAAGAATTTATAAAGAAATTATTAGAAGAATTAAAGAAGCATAAAAATAGGTCCGGACCGCGAATTTGTATTTTAAATAATATAAAAAGGATCGACAATAAAGATGACAGACGTGTCATCATAAATGATTTCCATCTTTTACCTAGTAGTGGCCATGCTGGTATTAGACGGATGTCGAACAATATAAAGAAATATTATTATTGGCCTGGTATTGAAAATGATGTAAGAGAATTTGTCAAGCGTTGTGATAAATGCCAAAAACAAAAACACTCATTACCAACAAAAGAACCTATGGTTATAACCAGTACAGCAAATACTGCTTTTGAAAAGATTTATTTGGACTTGGTTGGTCCATTAGACGTAGACAATAATAATAATTCTTATATCTTAACATTGCAATGCGAACTAACAAAATATGTTGAGGCTTATCCTTTAACTTCCAAAAAGTCTGAGGAAGTAGCAAGTAGTTTTGTAAATAATTTTATTCTTAGATACGGTGTACCTAGTGAAATAGCAACAGATAGAGGAAAGGAGTTTCTTTCGGAAGTTTTCCAAAAGGTATGTAAATTATTAAATATAAAACAACTCAATTCAACAGCATACCACCACCAGTCTATCGGAGCATTGGAGGTAACACATAAACACCTGAATGCGTTCTTACGCATACAAACTGAGAACCATCCTGAAATGTGGAGTAAGTGGCTTTCATTTTGGTGTTTCGCTTACAATACCACAGTGCACACGGAAACTAAATTAACACCGTACGAGTTGGTGTTTGGTAACAAGTGTTCTCTACCCAGTAACCTAGTAAATAACTTAGAACCTCTTTACAATTATGACGATTATCCATGTGAATTAAAGTATCGGTTGCAGCTCTCCCAGAGAGAAGCAAAAAATAATTTAATAAAAAGTAAAATAAGTAGAAAAACTAGGTATGATAAAACGGTAAATCCTATAAAATATAAGGAAAATGATCTAATTTTAGTGAAAAATGAATCATGTAATAACAAATTGGATAACATATACATTGGTCCTTTTAAAGTTGTAAGAGATGAATCACCAAATGTAAGAATAATAAATGATAAAGGTAAAATAGATATTGTTCACAAAAATCGCACAAAGTTGTACCATGGAGCTTTGTAAAAAAAAATGTGTAATTTTTCATTTAACATTTTTTTTCTTTAAGGGGGGTGATGTAGTGGTATGATAGTTTATAAAATAAATTGACCTATTTTCTGTACACGTGTAGCCTTAGTATGTACTTGTGTAACTGTATTTATAAAGAATATTATTACAATATATGACAGTATTACTCGAGAATTCATCGGTTTCATTTCGAACCTTGTACGCACCTCACAGGCCAACTGCCATTCTGCCAGGCAGGTCGTACGACAGGCGACCGATTGGCTATGCAAGTCATCATCGTGGCTACTAGGTGGTAGAGTTCTGCATGGTCTCGCCCGAGTCTGGTACCACCGCCTTACCTATTCCTGTCGCAATAGTGTCAGTATTTATCGCTTTCGTGTACCGGTTTGGAGGGTAAAGTAGCTGGTAAACTTATGCATGTGGCATTAAACCTCGCCACAAAATAGCAACACACCATTAACATATTTGGTGTCTATAGACGATGGTTGACTCTTTCTATCGAGAGACCCATCTGCTTGTTTGCTATCTTATGATATAAAAAATCGCCCGTTTCCCTTGTGGAGCAGGCAGAATAACCCGAATGTCTATAGATTTTCGATTAACCAAGATTCATCGATTTGTCGGTTAGCCAGATGAGTAGTGATACCCATCGACCTATTTTACCAAACTGATAACGATTGTGGAATATTTCTGAGGACTGACAGCTTTGCGTGCTCATCCGAGGTTCCACGCTACGTGCTTTGCCTCCCTATTTTCTATACTGTAATGCTGCCCTGCAAGTAAGCTTGTAAATCAGCACTATTACTGTATAAATACTCGCTGTTTCCCTAATTTCACTCATTATCTAGTCTCATTCCTGCCCAGCTACGGACCCGGCTTTTGCCTACCGGCTGACCTTCAACAAGGAAACTAGTTTAATATTTTTTTATACGCAGAGACTTATAAAATGTGGATAGTTTTTAAGTTGTTTCTTATATTGTTTAATTATCACTATTTATCTTCCAAATAAGATAAATAACATATTCCCAGTCGAAACCGCCCTTCCTCAGGTCATCGCGAAGTATGATCCAAGTTAAAAATATAATTGTGTTCTAAGTCCAATTAGCTATATAAAGTGGTGTTGAAACTAATAATAAACTAGTTTGTTTCCACTTTCCAATAAAGTGCTTTTTTGTGCGTGTTTAAACACTACTCGTCAGACTCCGAGTCGCTACTGAGATTTTGGATTTAAATAACTTATTTGAATGTTATATATGTTTATACATATGGATAAATTGTTGACCACTGATATGTGTTCTAAATGATGAGTCCATGACCGTGGAGCTGTCGGCTATCCGCAGGGTACACGCTGGGCATCCCGGACACGGTGATGGGGCTTACGTTCGTGGCGGCCGGGGTCTCCGTGCCGGACGCGCTCTCCTCGCTCGCCGTCATAAAGGAGGGGTGAGCACGGATTAAATGGATACGCCTTTCAGCACAATTTCTTTGTTTGTCAGTGTAGCTTGCGATTACATACAAAAATACAGAGTTATACTACCTACCAATGAAATAATCACTTCAAGTATAGTCATATTATTACTATCAATGACCTTCTTATTATATTACTGTGGACATCAGGTCTCATACTAAAAAAGCGAAAAAATTACAACAGGGTAATTTAAACACTAAATCAGGATTTAATTTTGACTAACGCGCAATTGTAGCTCTTTTTGCGTTTTGTAGCTCATTTGCCTCGGTCATTTTTTAAGGCGGACCCGACGTCCACAGCAATAATATGTCAATGATTTCAAGGGTTATTTTTAAATCTTGTCATCTCACTCGGTACATAAAACAGTACAATATGGTTTATTTCTATTTTTCACAATATAATCCTCCTCTATGGTCTAGGGGTCCAGCGTTGGCGTTGACCACATGAGGTCCCGGGTTCGATTTCCGGGTCGGGCACATAACAAAAAGTGTTTTTTCAGTTTTCTGAGAAACACAAAGTTGCTTGGAATTGGAAAGTGCCCGGTTGGCGATAGGCTTGCCACCTATCACATTTGAGGGACCAAATATCTTCGGTTAATCGTGGGTGCACTTGTTGTACCTCTGCCTACCCCTTCGAGAATATGGGCGTGAAGATACTTTATAATCTACAAATATATCAAATTTTTGTCAGTGATAAGAGCGTTGCTCATATGCGCGACGACACGTTTCCTTTCCCGTGGCGTGTCTATTAGTATTCATGTTATCTATGGGGGTGAGATTACAGTGGACAAATGCCACGTTATTTTACAAGTTACCCCTTTTTCGTGACACAAACATTTAAAAACACCATTCAATGACTCATACATTCATGTGACCAACGAGACAGTACTTATTCTTTTCGTAAATTTTTTTTAAAAAAATGTCTCTGATCCAAATGATTTGTTCAGCTACGGCGACATGGCGGTGTCAAATGCGGTTGGGTCCAACGTGTTCGACATCCTGGTCTGCCTGGGCCTGCCCTGGTTCATCCAGACAGCCATCATTCAACCAGGGAGTCACGTCAACGTGATTAGCAAAGGTACGTTTAAAATTTTACTAAGTGGTAGAGTTCTGCATCGGCTCGACGGGGTCTGGTACCACCGCAATGGCGTAGCTATGCGTGGGCGAAATGGGCCTTTGCCCACGGTCTCGCACCTAAAGGGACCTCGCACTACCTGATTTAAAATCTTTGTTTATTTTTAAATTAAATAAAAGCCTGAAAAATATTGGCCTCACTCTTCTGTATCTGAAATACAAACACAACAACTCCTGGATTCTAAGTTAACGCGTTATAAAGAAACGATAGTTTTTCGCTTATTTTAAACTTGGCGCGTGTTTTTGGGTAGTTTTTGGGAACGAACGGAAAGGGGCCTATCCATATCCCCGTGAAATCCATATCCCCGTGCAAATCCTGGACTCTTTGGTAATGATATGGATGTAGACCTTCTTTCTTCAAAATTCTCCACGCTGAGGTTAGTGATATACCGTGAAGTAAAGCTAAACGCCTCGTACTAATAGTAGGAGTGGCAAAAACGGTACTTAAAACCGCTTCTTTCATCTCTGTGTCGATTATAATGGATTCCTTTTCACGTCTTGTGTGTTGTAATCCAAGTCCGATGTCAGAGAGCTTCCGATGAACTTACTGGAAGTTCCTTGCTGACGGTGCAAGTCTGTTCGGAAATGCATTTATGTATGCCGATCGAGCGACAGTTGTGCGTCCACCATACATTCCATAATAATAATGGATGTCAGCGATTTCTCGCGGGGAGAATGCATTTAATCGCGGCATCTCAACCCAGCACAACCACAATAACAGTCGAGTACCGTAACAGTCAATAACAAAAACGTAACAGTCAATAACAAAAACGTAACAGTCAATAACAAAATCGTAACAAGTAGTCAATAACGAAAACTCAACGAAAAACTGTAATTTTAATGCGAGAACAATACGTCAGCAGCAGCAATGTGATCGGAGCGGACTGACGAGTGGCGACTGCCGGACCTTCCTTTTGCCTGTTCCTTTGCCCCAAGCATTGAACACAATAGCAGCCGACTACCGGACAAAGTAATAAAAAAGGGTCTCTACCTGGTTTTGCCCATTCTGAGTAGTGAACTTCAAAAATTTGTAATTGGTAAAAATCTCAGCTTTCTAGCTATCACAGTTTATGAGATGCCACACAGCCACAGCCTGATGACAGACAGACAGACAGACAGACGGACAGACAGACAGCGGAGGCTTATTAATAGGGTCCCGTTTTTAACTTTTAGCTACGGAACCCTACGGTATGGTAGGTACGGAACCCGGAAGGGTTCTGTTATTAGGTAGATTTTATTAAAAAAATCAGAAGTCGAATATCACGATTTTTTCCGAGCTTTTCCCGAAATCCAATTTCCAAAATTTTTGTATCTATACATACATATAATAAATACGTAGAAATATCAAAACTGTACATTAAATATTTTTTTAAAAGAATACTTGGACCGTGATCTACAATCGATATCGAAGCCAAAAATATAGTTTTTAGAATTTTTGTCTGTTTGTTTGTATGTATGTCAGGGGTAAACTCAAAAAGTATTGCATGGATTTATTTCAAATTTTGCATGAATATTACTAACAGGTCGGGTCAACATATAGGCTACATATTATTACGCTATCACCTACGGGGGAGGAGTCCTCGCGGACGAAGTCGCAGGCAACATCTAGTTTTAAATAAAGATTATTTTTAAGATTTAATTACAAATGAATAGTTTTCAGATTTTTCCCTGTACTTGTAGTATACGGCAATATTACTTGCCAAATTATTTGCTTAGTAGGTGGCGCTATAGTCGTTTTAATAAGAAGTGGAGATCTGTCCATCGAGCCTCTAATGGTGATAAAAAGATATTAATCATAAGATTTCTTCTTCAGGTCTGATCTACTCAACCTTGTCCCTATTCTCCACTGTAATCTTCCTGGTGGTTGCCACCCACGCCAACGGCTGGAAGCTGGACCGCAAGTTCGGAGCCGTGCTGATGGTTTGGTACCTGCTCTTCATCACCCTGGCTAGCCTCTACGAGCTGAACATCTTCGGGAACTTCCATCCACCTGACTGTGAATCTAGCTATTAAAGATCCATTTAATATAATCAAATTTAAAAAGGACAGTATATTTTAAAACAATGGCTATGATACAGTGTTACAGATATAGCGGCAATAGATAACGTTATTTATATATTTAAATATACTGATAAAATTGCAATTAAGAGATGATTTGAAAACCTAGTCAAAAATAGTTTTTATATGCAATTTGTAATCGTTGTAACGAGCATTATTTATATTAGTGGCTCAAAATCTTTTAAAAGACAAAAAAGATGCGAGTATGAGGTTTTCTATAAATATAATGAAGAGGGCTTACTGACGTTTCGTCCACAGTGGATGAAACGACACCTTTTCATTTTATTATTTTTTTTCACTGACTATTCGTCTACCAATCAAAAAAGTTGTTTTATACAGTCAGATACAAAATGTTAACAAAATGACTTTTCTTAATAATAAATAATACCAAATCAATGTGACTGTTCTTACATACCTATATAGATATTTTATGTGAATTATATTGTTGATTAGCATAAACCAATATTTTTAAGATATTGATTTTTATACTAAATATACATTATGATTGTTTTTTTTTTTTTTGCATAATAAATATTCTTATATGACTAACAGTGATACAAATTGCTTTGTGGAGACATTATAAAGCCATTTTTAACTAAACCGCCGTCAAATAGTTATAATTATAAAGTCTTATAATAACATAATATTATGGTATCATCAAACTTTTTCATCTGATTGTACCTAACAACTTTATTAATTTGATAGTGGACGAATCGTCAATGAAAAAAATAATAAAATGAAAAGGTGTTGTTTCGTCAACTGTGGACGAAAATTTTGTGGACGAAACGTCAGCAAGCCATGAAGAGATTGCTCATTATCTCTATTTGAACTACTTGACTATTTGTGGAAAATTGAATTACAAAGAAAATTTTTAAACCTCAAATCTTGCATTGTGAAATACCTCAAATATTTTTTTCATAGAAGAGGGGGCAAACGAGCAAGAAGTGCACCTGATGGTAAGTGATCACCGCCGCCCATGGACATCTGTAATACCAGAGGTCTTGCAATTGCGTTGCCGGCCTTTTAAGAATGAGTAAGCTCTTTTCTTAAAGGTCCTCAAATGTAACGACAACATCACACTTAAAATAGTAAATTGGAGACAAAGCAATAGGGAATCGCTTGTATATTTTCATGGTACAGTATAGAAAACAAATTGGTCGCCGGATGATGAGATAAAGCATAGCCTCTGTAACTCCTAATGCATAAGTTTAGTTTATTATAACGATTGAGCAACAAACGGCATTTTATCTTTTTTTGTTTTGCAAACACGATATTATCTTCCAACAAATGCCAGATATATGCAAAACAAAAAAACTACAAAAAGGCTACAATAGCTTAATATAAGTTGACTGGTAAAGACTGTACATAATGTAGGAGAATGTTCAGTGTTCGATTCTGATACCGAATATGTAATAATAGGTACTTAAATTAGCGGCCAGGCCATTGCTTTCACTTGATGTGACTGAAGCCTAACTTTATCCATTTCCTCTATATCTGTGTGACTTATAAATAGGCAACTTTGCTACGTAGCTCATATAGTGCTTAGTGCATTTTTCTATGTAGAATTTCTAAAATCCCTGTTGCCAGTTTAGCTCGAATCTGCCATTACTGTTCTTTTTTTATTATTTTTGTTTTTTATTTTATCATACGAAATAATTAGAATCGAATTTATACTATATATTTTAAAACATCCCGTAAAAGAGTATTTTTTAATAAAGCATTATTGTCAAAACATAATTTTGTGCAAAAGTGACATAATTCAAAAAACAGCTTTTTTTTAATTCATTGCATAAATGACATGATAACAATAAAAATTAGGTCCTATAATTTTAAAATCTTGAATAAAAATTTATTGAATAAAATAAAAAATAAAAATTACAGTTTTTTTAAATACGTAGTTATGTTTTTTGGACTATGACACATCTTATCTTTCTTTTTAGTTAAAAAATAAAATAAATGTTATTATTTACAAAATGTTGATTTAAAATAGCTAAAGATTTTTTATTCAATAGTTCGGAATCTGATTGGGTTGGTTTTTTATAACATGAGAGAGTGGGGGCCGCCGAATGGTAAAAAATAACGCCGCATGAATTGATGATGCGTGTCTATTTTCATATAATATGGCTCTCATGTTTTACAGATAATTAATTGTTGCGCACACAAAAAAGACGACTACTTTTCTGAGCTATTGTATAAATCAATCTACACAACTCTTGGATGTTTACGAATTACATAGCCATATCTTTGTAACACGTATACTTGCAAATTAATATTCTTTCTTACTTATCGTGAACAAGTAAAACGCTTAGTCATATTTTTCATTATTTTAGATACAATACAAATTAATATCAAGTAAATTTATTATTAATTTTGTATTAAGTTCTAATTTCAGGCTTGGTGTTGTCAAAACATGACCAGGCCTTTTAAATAAAGGGTTATTTTAATTACAACACCATTATCTTATGCAAAAACATCGAGTGTAGCTTTTACTAACATTTTATGATAAGCATAGATTATTTTACTAGATGTTCACATAGTGTTTATAAATTGGTCTTACTTCACAAACTACTGTAGATGGGCTAGTTTATTTATTTACTGCAAACGCAGAATAAAAGTAAAATATTTAATCGTATATTACATTATATTGTTTATAGATATGGGTTAACTGTATAACTCTCATTCGTAAGTATATGTGCATTGTGATTTTTACGACCAACAACACATTATAGAGTATACTAAACCAAAAACTTAAGATAGTGAGCCCTTTCGCATAAGAGAATAATGAATGGGGAAAATGAAATGATTATTTGTACCTACTCGAGTTAGAACATCAAAATATCCTTAATGATTAGAACAATTGAAATAAAGCTGTATTTTAATTTGTAGTCAATTATATTGAATTTTGCTTATTTTGTTATCAATATAATAATATCAATTATAAAATTTTAATGTTTCTATCCTCACTAAAAATCTAATAAAATTTGCATTTATAAAATATATTTTCTCTTCAGAAGTGCTTAAAACTAAGATATTTAAATTGTTCTGTAAAAACTCAAAAATATTTTATTTTTAATGTGCGTTTCATAAATATAAATCCAAACATTTTTTTCGTCATTGTTATCTTAAAATATAAGATGAATCATAAATCGATTGACAGATGATAAATTAAATAATATATGTTTCTTTATTTCGTATATAATATTGCGCACAAGTTATTGTAGCTTCTCAATATGTGTGCTAAATTTAAACGTCGCTACTTTGAGTCCTTGAGTAAGTAAAGCTGACCCAAATGGGAACACATAAACGGGCCCATTTGTATTAAATAGTTTGGCTGATTTGAATATATCAAAAGCTTAAAACCCTGATGCTAGGCTAGGACAATTAGGTACTTGACAATACTTTCGAATATTTTAGTAGTTACTTGACAATATACATGTGAAAATATATGGATATTTCGTATGTAATTTGAGTAATGTTCGCATATAGATGATTGATTTAGTGTATGTTAGCATGAACGCAGTAAAAATATTAAGCTTGAGTAAAAATTAACAAAACACAAATCTTTATGATTTGGAGATATAATTGAATTAGAAATTTTCCAATGACCTATGGACTAAGTTGTATATGTAAAATTATTAATAGGTATCTGACGAATTAGTTAAAAAATACAGATAATTTTATCTTTGGTCTAATGATTAATTTTATTTAACTGTAAAATATATACCTTTGATTTTAAAATTAACAAAATAATTGGAAATATATTTTTTTATATTTTTTCATATCACCTTCTAAGAAATGTGATTACATACTAATTAAAAAGTAGTTTAAAAATATATATGTATTCCGGAAATGTATCTTTTGCTCTTTCAGCGTCGATCTTCTTTTTACATACAAGAATTAGCCATTTAGAATTTAGAATTAAAATTAACTATGTATCCATATTCTAAAAAATAAATAAATGTGAATTTAATTAAAATATTAGCCAAAAGTTGAAAATATGTTATAAAAAATTGTAAGCGGTATTAAGATAGTTATTTTTAAGACACGTGAAGCACTTTACAATATTTTCTGTCTCTAACTTAAAATAGCCGATTTTAATTCTAAATTCAAAATGGCCCTCTTGTAAGTAAAAAACAGATCGACGCTGAAAGAGCAAAAGATACATTTCCGGAAAACATATATATTTTTAAACTACCTTTTATATATCTCCAAAAAAAATTTTTTGTGATCTTTTTTATGTACTTTAATTTTAAAAACATTAATAAGTAACAAAAGGTACAAAACCCGAATTATGTTCTCAAATTTGACGATTAACACCTTTTTAAAAATCTAATTTTTTTTTATTTGAAACTTTTTAAATTATGCGTATTTCATAGTTCACCTATATTTTATTAATCCCGCAAAACTACCTCATTTTTTTTCTTCCAAAACTTAAAATATCTAAAGAGCAACTGAATATTTCTTCCAACTTTATCAAAAAACTCTTTACTCTGTAATCACTTTAATTTAAAAAATACATAGTATCAACGTAAATATCTTATTTGTGTAAATCATAAGCACCTTAAAATAACATGAATTTATAATTAATAGTTTTTTGCTTTAATCTATCCAATATCTGTTATCTAATAAAAAATAAAGCATGAAAAGCAAATTATGCGAAAATATTAATATAAGAAATGGACATTTTAAGTGTTGATTAAATTAAAAATACTTAATAACATGTGTATAAAATTTACTTTTAAGTGTATACCGTATATATTTAGTAAGATTTTAGAAGGCCTTCATATTATAAAAAAAATACTAAAATACTTCAATTTTCACTCTATAAATGTAGTTCTTTACTACTAATGTTTGCTTTTTCTAAACTATGTTTATTGTATGGTGTATGAATATAAATTATTACAATTGAGAACATATTAGATGCGTATTTAAAAATGGCTAACAACAACGATTTTAAACAATGTTCTCTAATTTAATATTGATTAGAAAATATGATCATGCCAGCTTTTCGTGGAGCGGGCAAAATAAATTGACCGTCCATAGTGTTTTCAATAACAGCGATTAAGGACGAGATGGGTGGTGATCCTGATCGCCGCGTTTTACCGTATTTATACCGACTACAGCTCGTTTTTTGCGATAACTAGAGTCAATAGCTTTATGTACTCAACCGAGGAGGTATAAGCACATACTTTCAACAGACTCAAAGCTGCTACTCGATTTCAATTTCGATTATTGAATCAAAACTTCGAAAAATGGCAATAGCACTATTGTCAGAACTGGAAATTGAACGCCACAGATCATGAAATCTAAGCCAAATATGCTAGCTGCTAGACCACGCCTAGAAACACTGAATAAAATTATAAACACATAAAATATATCTCAACAATAACCCATTGCAGATGATGCTGTTTAATCATTTATATTTTTGTATGAATTAATAGTAATAAATTTCATTATGCAAAGCATGAGTGCAATCTAATAAATAAATTAGAAAGAACTATTTCTGCATTTGAACATACTTTTGTTTGTTTAAAATGTTGATTAAATGCATTACAAAATAACAAAACAGTATAATATATAAAAATTTAATTATACGTACTATCACTTACTTAGATAGGTACATTATGTAATTATAGAAAGATGTCAAACATAATCTAGTGTTTGACATTTTGAAAAAAAATAACATTAAATGTTAAAAGCTGTGCTTAATTGTACTTAATTGTGGGCATATTTAAGCTCTTAAAAATGTTTCATTATAACTTGTATGTAATGGTAGCATTCAATTAATATTGTCAATTCAATATTAAACAGTATTAATATAATATGATATTATAAAAGCAAATACTTTATTACGGTTGAGAGTTAATGAAATAACTTCTGATTTTCTTAAGAAAACTGTTATGTGAACCGTCAACCAACTATTATACAAGTTGATGGTAAACGACTGTACATACTCAGTTCAGTCCTCGATTTTGATACAAAATATGTATTTATTTTGACCTAAAACAACATATCTTTACATTCTTTACCAAATCCCTTACGGATTACCTAACTATTCAATAAAAAAGTTTGTGAACGGACACCCGCGCATAGATATCTAAGTTCATTATTTATAAACAATGATTTGCTGAACTTGTAGCTATACTCGTCAGTACGCCGCTGTTGCCCGAACGGTCTCAATACTTTCTGATTTCTGAATACCGTACACTACACTGATTTCGTTGAAGTTTACTATGCAGTTAAGCCATATTCTCTTATTATTATATTTAAAAAAAAAAGTATCTTCACGCCCATATCCCCGAAGGCGTAGGCAGAGGTGCAACAAGTGCGCCCACGATTAGGCGAAGATACTTGGTCCCACAATGTGATAGGTGGCAAGCCTATCGCCAACCAGGCACTTTCCAATCCCGGGCAACTTTGTGTTTCTCAGAATAACTGAAAAATCACTTTTATGTGCCCGACCCAGGAATCGAACCTGAGACCTCATGTAGTAAACGCCAACGCTGGACCACTAGACCACAGAGGCGACTATTTTTATTGGTTATAATATATGACCATTAAATGTCGTGTCATTTAATATGTGCAGGTTTTTACCAATCAACCTGTATAAGAAAATAATAATTTTACCCAATAGTAGGTACACTATTTATTGAGTTAATTGGATGGAAATTTCTATTGATTCTTGATCGCACAAATTCACGAGATCATTATAGTGGACCATTTTCATATTAATTATTATAAAGAACGTATTATATATTGCTAGTCACTACAGTAAATAGAATCTACTACATTTAGATTTAATATTCTTTCGTACTTAAATGTAATGCCTTAATGATAAATCTGTGTCTATAAATAGCCTGTTTTAGTAGCTATTTTTTAAATCAGTAACTTTAAATATGTTTCATAAAACACATATATGTATATTTGATAACAAATATCTTATTATTATTTTTCTTTACTAAATTGTTTTTAATAAAATAAATTTAAAGCAACCGTAAGTAAACAGCGCACTACTACTACAAACATTTAAAATTAAAACAATCCTGGGAAATATAATGCCTCCCTATAATATGCTTTCTATTCAATCGCATTACATATATATATTTGAATATCGCATTAATTTCGCAATTTAAATTGCAATTTACAAATTCCTGCCTCGAAATCTTAGTAACTTTTTTATAATTTTAAAAATATACTGACTAAGATATTCTTTTTTTAATTTAGTTGTTGTTAAATATTTATTTTATTAGTGTTATATATTTTCTAAATAGTATTTAGGATAAGTTAATAAATTTGTTGGCATATCTTAACTAATTGGTATATAGAACCCTAAAATATTTTTTAATTATTTGCTAATAAGATAAAAAATTAAATTGGGACGTGTTTATATAATTATAAAATGCTCAAATATAAATCTCACTAATATTGAGGCTTATATTTTTGACCACCTAGATATGAACTGTTTTTTATTAAACATGTTTTTAATTCTTACTAGAAATAAGCTTTAAATATATGTACCTAGCTCTGGTACATTTTTTTTATAAGTTTTGTAAAGAAAATGTTTTATGTTATATTAGATCTAATTAGCCACTATTAACGTTACACGCCATTATACGTTTTAAATATAAATAGTAATTTTAAAAATCTTTTCATCAAAAATCGTGTGCAACCATTTTTGGTATTTACTTTTTTAATGCCAAAACTACCGAGGGAGGAAGATTATTTAATTAAAACATTTTTTTTAAAAATTGAACGCTCGCGTTATATTATGTTAGATACTATACAATTGTACTTTTTACGTAAACTAATTGAACCTATAAACCAAAAGCACGTATTAATAAAAAATATGAAATTATAAGTTACAACAGTTTCATTCTAGGTGTGCGAATATAATGAAGATTCTTGCTAATAAAATTAAAAATAAAAATATTATTCTAATTAAGCTTCTCGTATATAACTTTATTCATGTTATGTACAAAGAAAATAATAGCCATGATTATTGCTAATAACTAGCTCACTCGGCAAACGTTGTTTTGCTAAATATATTTATAACATCCATTATATTCTATATTATTATAACATCCATTATATAGTATTTCTCTACTATATAATGGATGTTATGATATATAAACCTTTCTCTTGAATCATAAGATATCTATTAAAAACAGCATCAAAATCCGTTGCGTAGTTTTAAAGAACTAAGCATACATAGGGACAGACAGCGGAAAGCGACTTTGTTTTATACTATGTATGTAGTGATACTTATATTTATGTAATGGCAATTATTTAATAGATGTGTAATGTGTATAGAATACCGCCAAAGGGCACTATCACTTATAGTGCCGTGCTATGGCTGGTGTATTTAGCAGCTACCCGACTTATTATATAAATAAAAAAAACTTTTATTTCCCAAAGTATGTGGGAACTAAAGCTTTTCTTACAGTAACAGATATGCGCCTTAGAAATTGGCTAAATTGGCGCGGATACGCTACAAAACCTGCCTTCCATAGATTTGTTAAAATATAATATGGTGAGTACCCGTCGCTTTTTAGGTTTTTTGGATTTTTCACGAAAACGGTAAATTTTATCGAAAAAGTACTTGACCAAAGTTGTAAATCTCAAAATTCTCAATAAAAATGGTCCTTATGATTTTTTTATTATGCCATGTTAGAAGTTACAAATAGGGACTTTTGGCACTTCATTTGTAATATAAACTCTAGTCCTCTGCGAAAATTTAGCTCTGTCGGAATTTTAGTTATTTAATCACTATTTTTATGTTTAAATTGACCGGACTATTAGATCTTCTGTTTCTGTTAAGAAATAAGGGAACGTACCCATACTACGTGACCCGTTTAGGGGGGGGGGGTCTTTAAAATACTACGGTCAGTCACAGGAGCGGGGGCGTGGCTCAGATTTTTGTCACGTAGTCGATTTTAATGAGAGAAATTTAATGAATGAAAATAATTGTTGTGTTCGTAAATTAAGTTACTGTAAGTTCCATACTGTATAGCAATATGTTTTCACGAATGTTGTTCTTTTTCATAATACATAATTCACTAGTAATTTAAGTATGCATGCAGTCTTATGCAATAAAGACGAGTATGAGCCAAATTATTTTTTTTTTCAATTTTTGCCTGTGAAATGATTAAAAATCATAATTATGAATTACTACGTGAAAACTAAAGGAGGGGGGGGGTCTTGGCATATACTACGAGTGGTCACCGAGGGGAGGGAGGGGTCGAAAAATCTTAAAAAATAGGTCACGTAGTATGGGTACGTTCCCTAACCGCTTTGAATTGGCCCTAAAAATAATAATTGAAATGGGTCAAAACACAAAATTATACTAGGTACACATTGTAGTAATCTTTTCACATGTTAAAGGCTACCATATTCGGAAAGTCTTTCTAAATTTAGGGTCAGAAAACAAACGTTTAGTGAAAAAATAATCTTGAATATTTCAGATTTCTTACAAATCGATCTGAATCAATAATTTTCTAAAAAACAGATGTGTGTGTAATACATTTAAATTTTATGCGATAGTGGGCATCCTGAATTAAAAAAATGCACACGGGCGAAACTCCATACATCGTTTTCTTTAGTAATTACATTATACTTCAATATATTTCATAATAAGATTCTTTATCAACTTCTTGACTTATCCGCATTTAATATATAATTTTTAAGCTTGGGGAATAACAGCTAGATTAAGTTGGAATTTAGGTTACGTTCATTTACCTACGTAAACGTTTAGATGACTACTTTAACTAATTTTTAACTAATTTAGTTCTCTTCCCAGTAGTCTGTGGTTAGGATTTATCTTGTCAATGTAAAAAATACCTATAGTAAACCATAATATTATGTCAATGTCACCATGAATAATAATTTTCAATTACAAAGTTTTATACATTGCACACTATGGTTTTAATTAAACAACTTTTTAGAACATTCATGTGTTTCACACAAGGAACTTATATACGATAACTGGAATTACCACGATAAGCAATATTTGAAAAATAAAAATGTGCTTCATTTCGTTCTCAATAAAGTTGACATTTGTTTCTTACATAACAGAGGGGAAAAACGTTCTGAGCAAGACAACGACATGAGTGGATGTTGTCCTTTTCCTGCAATTGCCAGTGTAAATAAAACTTTCTGATGGTAGATTTTTATATATTCGGTAATCGTTAAATCCCTTTTATTCATACACGTCGATGCATCTACATTAGCATAAAATGTATTGTAATTTACATACTGAGTTCTAAAATGTGCTTATTTTAATTATTATGTAATTACTTATGCAATGCAAAAACTGTTTCTCAAATTAGTATAATTACTTAGTAGTAATTTGCAAACTACCCATGGCCACACTTATATATGGCGATTGGCGCTTTATTTAGTAGAAATAGACATACTCCACTCATGTTGTGGTACTCTTCGGAACGATTTTGATGCGCCTGTAAGCATTCCGGGTAGAATGTAACTTCCTTGGTTTCACATTAATTTGTAAGAACCATAGACTATAATATTCTATATATTTGCCAGGGGTTTTTAGACAAAGATGTCGTGTAAAATAACAAAAAAGGAATTAGCTTTAAACTATTCATACTATTATAATAAAGATGGTTATATATAAACTTACTAGCTGACCCGGTAAACGTTGTTTTGCCGTGCAAATTACTTGTACCTATTGAATATTTTGGTGGGATACTTGAGGGGTGGAGGAGGGATTGAGGTAAAAACTATCCTATCTTTTAAGTTGGACCAAACAGTAGATATCTAAAAAATTTCATTGTGATCAGGTCAGTAGTTTGGGATTTCATCACGGACAAACATTAAAAATTAAAAAATTAATGTTTTAATGTAAACGAAATTAAAGTTTTGTTCAATATTTTATTTGAGTAATTTAAAAATGATTATTCGAGTAATTAATTTAGTGTTTGTGACTCCAAAAGACACGCAATAGATGTTACAAATAAAAATCGCCTGTGTTCGGGTGAAGGTGCGCGAATGAGCTAATTATAAACTATTATTAGTTTTAAAATATCCGCATTATTTCCAATTATAGGTACTATACGCAAAACAAAAAGTTTTTTTAAGAAACAACAGATGTCTTTAAATAGCAATTCTAATTATTGATATACTTGCAAATACCATAAGTATTTCTTTACAAAGTATATTGGCGAGGCTTATTTTATTTATAATATTATAGACTGGTTAAAAACATGTATAAGTACAATTAATTTTATAGTGACAAATGGACTTTGTAAATTCAAAATAAATAAATATATTTAGAGATTCCTAAATAGCTATAAAATAGTGAGTTATTTGGTTAGTTTCTACGCTTTACATTTGTTAAAGATTTACTTACATAAAATGCCTATGTAGATTAAAAAATTTAATAAAAAATATGTAGGTATTTTAAAAGCAAAAATAATGTGTAGCGTAGCAAATCATGAGCACTATCAATAACGGATCTGATAAACTAAGGCATTTTGGTATAATAAAAAAATACCCAAAAATATTTTGTCAATATTCGTTAAAAATAGCTTATGAGCATTTTTCGCAATTCACATGTTAAACGCACGAAAAATTGGCTGAAAATATTCAAGAAAGATCCGAAAATCTAAAATTAAAAAAATATACGAAAAATTTATACTTACTTCAAAAGCTTTAGGTCTTTAGTATATATCAGATATACCTTACCCTTATATGCCTTAGCCTATTTATTATATTACGTATGTGAATTATAAATTATTGATCTCAAAAGCTAAATTATTTTGGTACAATTATAATACCAAAAGATCTCTTGTCGTTGTTAGTAGACGTAAAAATTAGTCGTATCAGTGAATTTTTTACCAATTTGTACGTGAGTATTGCCCCCCTTCCCCTTTTACAATCCATTTCTAATATATTAAATTCAAAAATAGGGCAATATTCGAACCAGTATTTTTTTTAATAGAGACATAGTCAAGAGTAGTGCTTAAACATTTTCATTTGTCATACCTATGTTATATAATATAAATGTTTTAAAAATAATAATCATAAAAATAATTTAAAAATAATAGGCAATCATGTTCATTTCAAATTAGCTTTATTTCTAGTTTGATGAAAAGACAAATACCTCTACCAAGCTTAATATGTCAGTCAATGTCTAATGAAATATATGTTCAAAGCAAGGAACTTATATACGAGAACTGGAATTATTACGAAGCTTAAATAAAAAAATAAAAATGTACTTTATTTGGTTCACAATAAAGTTGACATTTGCTTCTTACTTAACAAAGGGGAAAATGTTCTGAGCGAGACGACGACAACGGTGGATGTTGTCCCTTTCTTGTAATTACAGGTGTAAATAAAACTATCGTATGGTAGATTTTTATATATTCGGAAACCGTTATATCCTTTTTTTCATACACGTTGAAAGATACATTAGCATAAAATGTATTGTAATTAAAACATTGAGAGGTTTAAAATATGCTTATTTTAATTATTATTACGTAATGATTTATGCAGCGCAAAAACTATTTTCTCAAATTAGTAGAATTAGCTGAATTAGTAATTTGCAAACTAAGCACGGTCACACTTATACATGGCGCTTTACTTTGTAGAAAGAGACACACTCCACCAATGTCGTTGTACTCTTCGGAACGATTTGAAGCGCACGTGAATATACCAGATAGTATGTAACTTCCTTGATTCGAAAATAGTTTGTGTCCTGATAATAAAATATTGAAGAGGGACTAGATTTAGACTGATGTCAAAAAAGATGTTCACTCACCAAATTTAGCCCCCCCCCCCCCCCCAATTATTTTTCCTAATTTTCAAATTTTTACTTGTCCATAGCTACTGTTAGTTTGTCGTTTGTTCATTTTTTGTTATAAATATTTCTTTGTTCCAATCTTATTTGTTTTAAAAAATAAAATGCACTCACAAATAAGCCTCCATAATACTCTTTGTGTTATTATGAGTCTTCAAATATTCGTTTGCGTTTGTTTATGTATAAAATACGTTGGTTCTTTTGGTTAGTTGGTTCTTTCTATTGTTATAGTCTTTTTTTTTACTTATTAACAATAATCACTAAACTGAATAATTATTATTGTTCAGATAAATCATGCGCATGCGCCAATCTCATAATTAAGCGGTTCTTTTAAAAATAGTAGCTGACAACGAGAAATGAAATATAATACAAAATGAAAATTGTTAAAAATATTAGATGCTTTATGTTAAAATATAAACGAAAATTTAAGGCCTCATATAAACATTAAAAAAAATTATAATTAGTATTTGTGAGGCTAATTTGAGAGCGCATTTTTTTTAATTAAACAAGATACGAACAAACATTTATGACGAACAACAAAGCACAAACGACGAACTAATGTATATGTGAAAATAAAACTAATAAAATTAGAAAACAAACTATGGGGCTAACTTAAGCTCTATGAATTTTTTATTCGTTCATTGTGAAACTTATCTATAGATTGTATTAAACTTTCATTTTATTGAATCTCGGATGTGATCTATTGTCACTTTCATTCGAATATTACTTATCAGTCATAAGAACGAAATTGAAATAGCTCACATCAGTTGCATATAGGTACTATGTTCAAATACTTTTATTATGGACTATGACTATCCTTGTATTTAAATCGTTTAAATTTAACGTTTGTCAACGGTTTGTGTTAGATTTTCAGCTGGCGAGTTGAAATAATTGTTAATTGGTGTAAGTTATATGAGATGTTAAATAAATAGAAAACAATATAGATTTGTTTTGTTTTCCACTAATGTCAACGTATTTGTCTACAGGGCTGTTAACAAAAGAGAGAGAAACTTGTTATAAAAATGTTGTTAATCGGTTAACATAAAATCTAAATCAGTACAAACTACGAATACATAAAGAGCGCTTTGTAAAGGTTTAACTTTGCCATAGCCTCAAAAATACCTACGGTTTCCTTATGGAGCAAAATTATAAGGGTTTTGAATCAATAAACCGGTTTATAGAAGTTTTAAAAAAATATTTCTTTGATGTTTGCCGCTTCCTATTTTTACCCATAGTGTATTACGTTCAATTCTACTTTTTTTAAGCTTAAACCGGATTATACATCGGGCACACTAAAAGTTTTGAACTTCTAGCTAATCGGAACTATTTGAATTTGGAATGTTATATTTTTAAAACGTTGCAACCTTCTTAGTAATAAAAAAAAACAATTGGCGGGAAATGATTTGTCAATTGTTTTTTATCACACATCAAAGTTCTACGTACGCAACGAAAATGGAATTAAGTCGAAAAGATTTTAGAACGATGATTTTTTATGATTTTAAAAGTTCTCTTTCTCCGCAAGACTGTGCCGCTCGTCTTCTTTTTTTTTATGTCATAAGATAGCAAACAAGCAGATGGGTCTCCTGATGGAAAGAGTCAACCATCGCCTATAGACACCAAAGATGTTAATGGTGCGTTGTGGCGAGGTCTAATGCCACATGCATAAGTTTACCGGCTACCTTACCCTCCAAACCGGAACACGACAGCGACAAGCACTGACGCTATTGCGGCAGGAATAGGTAAGGCGGTGGTACCAGACCCGGACGAGATAATGCAGAACTCTACCACCTAGTAGCCACGATGGTAGTGACTCGATAGCCAATCGGTCGCCTTTTACGACCTGCCTGGCAGAACGGCAGTTGGCCTATTCTACAAAGGAGGCCGGGACCAACACGGCGAAGATATATAGAAGATAAGATATCTTCATAATGCTTTTGGGAGAAAAGCACCTTGTTTGAGCACCGTGAGGCGATGGTTTGCTACATATATATATGATGATTTTCGTGAAGGGTGGTCTTCAACTGCCGTCAACGAAAATAATGTGGCTACTGTTAAGCGGTTAATTGAAGAAAACCCCCGGATTACCTATGAGACAATTCGAGGACTATTGGGAATTAGTATGAGCCAAATTCAGAAATTTTACACGAAGAATTGAAAGTTCGGAAACTGTGTTGTCCTTGGATCCCTCATGAATACTGACAGCGGAGCAAAAGCGGGCTCGCGTGGAATGGTGCTTACAGATGCTACTGAAGTATGACCACGGACATCCTAATGCTGTTTATGACATTGTCACAGGAGACGAAACGTGGATTTATTGTTTTGAACCCGAAAAAAACAGCAATCTTGTGAATGGGTGTTTGAAAATGAGAACAGGCCAACAAAAGTGAGACAGGCGAGAAACATTGGTAAAAAAATGATCGCGTTTTTTTCTCAGCTACGGGTCCCATCTGTACAATTCAAAACAGATCAAAAGAGTGTTAATGCCGAGTGGTATTCTACCATTTGTTTACCCAGGGTGTTAGAAAAAGTTCGCAAAAGACGACCCAAAAGCCGCATTCTCCTACACCATGGTAACGCTTCGGGGCCGTTCATAAAATACGTTCGCATACAAGGGGAGGGGGGGGGTCTGGCTGAGTGTGACAAGATGTGACAAGGGGGGACGGGGGGTATACGGCAACGTGACGTTCGCCGTTTATTATTTTTTGACATGAGCGCTAGCTCTGTGGCGCGACTCTAGCGGCGTTGCGATCCGTCACAACGGGTTTCTTTGTTTTTCCAATACTTGAGACAGTAGCGTTTCCACGTACCCTGCGCGTAATGTTATTATAATAACTAAATAAATATTTTTAATTTTCAGAATTTGTGTACTATCATTTAGAATTTATCATACTCAGCAGGGGGGGTCTTAGTTTTTGTGACGAAATATTTCTAGGGGGGTCACAAAAAGTGTGACATAGCGTGACAATGGGGGGGAGGGGGTCAAAAAAAGCTGATTTTAGTGTGACGTATTTTATGAACGGCCCCTTCTAACAAAACAAAATCATTTTTAGCTTCCGAAAAAGTACATCTCGTCACTCATCCTGCGCATAGCCCCGACCTAGCAACCTGTGATTTCTGTATTTTCCACAAAATCAAAGATTTGATGAGAGGTTTTACTTTTACCAACTCCGAAGACGCAGTGATAGCGTTCAATCAGCACGTAGAAAACGCCTTCAGATCTGTGGTTCTCCTGTTTTAAAAAATGGTTCGATCGCATGAAAAAATGTTTAAAATGTAAAGGGGATTATTTAGAAAAGCATTAAAAATAATATTTAGTTATAACATGTTGTTTTTTTAAGTTACGCAAAACTTATAACGTGACCTACGTATAGGTTTATGAAGCGTTTTTGGTACGCTCCAAATGAAACCTTTTATAAAAACCGGTACCTAAATACCTCTATTAATCGGTATTTTTAAACCGGTTTCAAGTCTTGCTTTTCTGTGTTGCAGCGTGAACAGCCCTGATTTTTCATACATTATCTAAAATTATTAATTTATTTTTAATATTAATATTGCGAATAATCTAGAAACGCCAAGAGTTGTAACGCTGGAGAGATCTAGAAATAAAGGAAAGAGATAGCTACTCCTATTAATAAACAAATAGTTGACCGTTACCCGAATAGCTATGCCATAATGAACCTTCTAGTATAGAGCATAAGGTATGCTCTATACTAGAAGGTCCATTATGGCATAGCTATTCGGGTAACGTTACCGAATGTGGAAGAAAAGTACCAGTAATAGTGTCTCAACATGTTCATTTCATAATATTTTTGAGGCGGGTTTTTTTGTCATGTATAGACGTCGTTGGCGTACAGGGCCCACAGGTGCTTGTCACAAATAGATGACCAAGGCGCTCAAAAGGTTAAAGAATTGACTCTTACCTACCTAATGCATTTATTCAGTTTTTATTATTTCTTCATTAGCCGGACGTGTGCCTACCAAGTAACAGGGTTTCGCTCGGATTTGATGCCATTGCCTTACCTATTGCTGCCGGAGTAGCGTGTGCTTGTCACTATTATATTCTGGTCTAGCTTTCATAGCCGGTAAACTTATGCATACTACATTAGAACCCTGGCCTTCCTCGAACACACCATTATCGTATCTGGTATATATGCAATTTATGAATTTAATAATTTAATCGCCTCTGTGGTGTAGTGGTCCGGTGTCGGAGTCGATCACAGAGGTCCCGGGTTCGATTACTGGGTCGGGCAATTCAGAAACGTGTTTTTTCAGTTTTCTGATAAAAACAACATTGCCCGGGATTGGAAAGTGCCCGGTTGGCGATAGGCTTGCCACCTATCACATTGTGGGACCAAGTACCTTCGGCTAATCGTGGGTGCACTTGTACCTCTGCCTATCCTTTCGGGGATACGGGCGTGAAGATACTTTTTTATGAATTCATGATGTTGGCAATGTTTTAATTAATATTAAAACATTAATAAACATAGTAAAAATAATAAAAATTAATTGAAAAAATTACAGTTACCGTAATTTTCGTTAAAAGGGGTACAAAGCTTCACTTCAAGTGTTAATATAAAATTAACATCCGTGTGCTGTTATGTTATATTTGCCGTGTGCTGGTATATTTCGAAAAACTCCACTCTTTTTTTTCGAAATGAACTTAAGCAGTTGGTCCAAATGACCGCTACTGCGAAACCGAGCTTTTGGGGCGAGCAAAGTGCTCAACCAGAATTTAAGTGAAGTGGGCTAAGAGCCCGCCCTAAGGATGTCGCCTGTGAGACCGACCCTCGGCTTAGGGCAGTATCTTGAGGATTGGTGGGAGAGTAAGTGGCATCAGGATTTCGACTCGTTAATGGCTCTTGACCGGAGTCTCGAGTGTTGGGATCGGATCGAAATAGTGGGCCGACTCGCCGCCGCCGGCGACTTTGGCGTGTGCGTGAAACTCCACTCCGTTTGGATTTGAACTTCTGTTCAAATAAATTTTAAAGCAAGTATTATACATATAAATTGAAAATCTGTAATCCTATGTTCCCATAAATCGATACTGCTTGCGTAACAGAAACCGCATCAAAGCAGTCAGTACGGCATGTCCGGTCTTTTGCAGGCTTGCGGTCGCCATGTGCCATTAACAGGAACCACACCAAAGTGATGTATAATCTGAATTAAATCCTTTTATTAGAGCTTTCAAATTCATTTTAATGTATACTTCTTATTATTGCCACTTGAAACTCCATACCTATTTTATTAAGTTGGCAATAGCGTCGGTTCCTGCGTTTTCGTGTTCCGGTTTAGAGGGTGATCCAAACTCATACATTTGGCATATTCCATCATTTTCACATGGATTCACTTTTTCCATGACTAGAACTTGCTATCTTATAACGGGTCATCCATAAATTACATCACACCTTAAGGGGAAGGAGGGGATTGGAGGAGTGTGATATTGTGTCAAGGGGTAGGCAGGGGTCCCAAATTTTGTAATAATTACCTGTATAGATAAAAAATAAGCAAAGGAGATCATTTTTCTAATGTAAAATATTTGATCACACTAAGTAGGACACTAAAAGGTCTCACATATGTGACCAGCTGTGACAACGACGGGAGAGGGGTAAAAAATCATGAAATTTGTGTAACGTAATTTATGGATGACCCCTAATTAAATTAATGCCATATGTTTATCTCGCGTTTGCCTTTTACAAACTGCTTAACAAGGCATATTATTTATTATATAAAGGAGGGTTTGGTGCCAACGCTGTAGATATTTCGGCCAGTACTTTGCCAACATGCGACAAACTCAGGTCAGAGGCCTTAACCCCACAAAAAGAACACCCATATTTCGGATCAGATGTGTCAAATTATATTTATTAATAAAAATAAAATAAACAAACGATGTTTATATCATATATTAATTTAGAGTTAAGTGCAATAATTATGAACATACTCAGTTGGAGACAAAAATAACACTAGTCTGATCGTTATAATTTTTTTAACCTTACTGAGGAATATTGAGATCCATATTATCACAAGACAAATTAGAGAAGAAAATGGTCGATATTCCAGTCACTGTTGGTTTCTGAACGGTTTTTTTGTCCCCACTTGAATTCTCCCACACAACCATTCGATTCACATACACCAAACTAAATATCAGGGACAATGTATCGCGGCACAAGTTCGTATGCTGTCTTCACATAAGCAATTATTTAAAAGGTTATTGTTTGCGAGATATTATTTGAATAACCTAATCAAAATTAAAAGTACATATTCTCTCAATATTTAATTGTGTTCAAATGTATATTCACTTGCGATTTTTCTTCCATTGTTGCGCAATGTATAAAAAAAATATTCCAAACATTAAAGTGCACTTGCACCCTATTTAAACAATTTTAAACACAGTAAAAGGCATTTTAATAGTTTTGTACAAGCAGACCTTAATCTCCGAGTTAATTTCGATTGTAAAGTTAACGGATTAAAGATTTAATTTCTTGGTCTATAACATACTTGACCATGTATTTCCAAGCTCATTCACTAGTTGTTTTTTTATCATTACATAGCAAACAAGTTGATGGTTCTCCTAATGAAAAGAGAAATCATTGCCTATATACATCAAAGATGTTATGGTGCGTTGCTATCCAGGACGGGATGGCAATTGCACCTGCAATCTACCGACTACATTACCCTCTAAACCAGAATACGGCAATGACAAGCACTGACGCTATTGTGACAGGAATATGTAATGCAGTGATACCATATACTCAGGCTAGACATTGTAGAACCACCTAGTAATCACAATGGTAGTGACACACGTATAGCCAATTTGTTGCCTCTTACGACTTGCCTAGCAGAATAGCAAAAGTGGGTCTAACAAGGGAAGAAAGTTTATAATAACCGTAAAAATTAAACAATATGTATTGATTGAATATTTAAAAATTATTCAATTTATTACCTTAAGAAATAATTGCTTTTACAAAGACGGCTTGTGACTATTGGAAGCATAGTTATTGATATAAAAATATAACAAGGTTTAAGGGCAGTTGGTAGACTTGTACCACGATGACTAGTCCACGCGGGCAAACGTATCGTGTTCTTAAAAAAATAACAGTTAAATTGAACACTGTCTCATATTTACAAATTTTATTCTTGGAGTACTTAAAATATAAGATACATATTTATGTACCATTTCTTTTAAAACGCTCTGCACGAGAAAACTAAAATTAAAATGAGTTGTATCTAGTAAAAAGAAACTTACAGAATCACACCGTCCAGAACGTTTGAAAAGATCGGATTTAGATTTCTTCTAGCCTAAATTTTCTTTTTTTTACATTTTCAATATAGAAACCTATATTAGTATTCAGTAATTAAACAATGCTTCCGCCAATATTCTCGCGTCGAGATAAAGAAAACATCTGGTTTTAGACCGTCTAGGTATATACTAAGCCTCTCGATGTCACTTAGACAAATAGTCAAATCAAGATATTCTGCAAGTGACTACTCAAATTATTAATTTATACATTAGGGTATTACTAGTTTTAATTTAGTTTAATTAAGGACTAACTAATAAAACTAAGAACTTAAATTGAGAGACACATTGAACAGAGTATTGTAATGTTGAAATGCATAGGTCCTAAGACCAGACAACTTCAATGTTATCATCACAGGTATTTAAGATTTTATATCCTTAAAATTATTGAAAAATTATCAAGCTAAGAGATTAACGTTAAATTAAAACAGAGCATTGATTTAAAAGAACATTTTCCATACATTTAAAGCTATATGTGTTTGCGTCTATATCATGATATAAATTCGTAACAATATGATGTATGATAAAAGAAAATGTTCCGTGCCAGCTTAAGCAAGTGCATTTGACCTGCGTTTACACTAACTGAATAGAATAAAAATGTCATTACCAAACCTGCAAGTCTATACAAGTGTCAAAAACGTTTTTAAAGTGAAACTTTTATTCTATCGCCCCCAAAAATTTTCGTTCATCTATCGCATGTCGCATTACAGCTGGTCGCGGAGTAGAGATAACGTAGAAGGCGCATAGAAGAGCAGTTAAGGCCAATATGGTGGCGCCCATAACTTGCATTAGCTGACCATGTAGCACTTATATATGTCGCAGTGAAATTGTCAATACCGTTAAATTATAATCTAACTAAGTGATATTATAATTTAACTGCTAACCTAACCTGACCAAATTATAAAATCCCTAGGCAGATTATAATCTAACGACTATTGACAATTTCACTGCGACATATACATACTTATTCATGGAAGTGTTCCAGGGTAAAAAGTTTCACTTGCAGCATGGTTTCATAAAACTACAATTTTTTTATTAATAGCTTTTGCCCATTGTTAGGGTCAATGCAATTCCAGCAATGTCTACATAGTGACTAAGACACGTTGGAGTATTGTTATATGTTGCTGATTATTTATCAGTGAAAGATTAATTTCGGTTCTACTACTATATTTGTCACCACCACCGCCAAAAACAAATGACACAAAAATATCCAAATAAATTGTTGAAAAAAAAGTAAAAAACGCGATTCAAATACACAAACTACTGGTATGTGTGTTTATCAACTCCGTAAGCGAAATCCAACATTAGTAGAATAAAAAGAAAGACGTGTAGATTTCACATAAGCGTTAGATTAAACTCAAGAATATACTATATGTTTATCTTTCTAGCATTAGTGTCACTTGGTTAGACCCTCATGTGGCTTGAAACCCGTCTATTCCAGCGGCGTTAACGCTAGTAGACACTTCGCCAGATACATGAGAAAAATGTCTTCTCATTTTAGCTGGAAAATACGTCTAGAAATTATAAATATTGATGGAGAAAATTAATAAATGGAGGGAAAATAATTCGGCTTAATATTTATATTTTTAATTTAGTCAGATTCTATAGACGAAAATTAGATACACTGTTCTATAGTCTCTCCCAATTTACGCCGTAACATCAAACTAAGTAAATATGAGAGCAACAAAGACTTTACAAGCCAGAAAATCCGACAGATATGAAATTATACACGGATTTATATAATTTAAAATAAAACGACGGTCTCCAACAAACCAAAAATATTTTCCAATATGTAGAGTTATCGGGAAATGTGTTAATCTAAAAAACTTCATAGTTGGAATATAGTATTCGGACAATATAAGAACATGTAACTGTAAAAGTATGAAAAATATCGAATGGCGTTTACATCAAATATGTACAAAAGAAGATTAGCAATATTTGTATTTATAAAACAAATAATTTACATTAAACTAATATTTATTATTCATCAGTTTTCATAAAAAAAGAAGAAACTGAAAATCTTGCCTAATAATAAAAATATTTAAAATTTTTTAAATTTAAAATTTTATGTTTTGAGTTGTTCCTTCAATGACTTGGCTAGAACCTAGTAGTTTGCAGCCAATTTGTCTTCAGTTTCAATATACTTTGTAAAAAATAGTTTTCTTTTATTTAATATAAACTATTTCTCTACTGATAATGCTAATAAACTTCGTCTAAAATAAAAGGTCTGGATATTAATAGTTGTTCCTCAAAGCATAATATTTATAAGTAGAGAATTATAAATATTATGTTTATAAGTATCCCAGATTCTGACATTTATTTTTTATTTGTTGTGCTTTTATTTTAGATTTCAAATTACATTTAAGTAAAGAAATAAAGATTTTAATACGAGGCACTAACAAGTACTCTACAATCAACATAAACACACTGTTAAGTTAGGAATGTATTTATTAATAGCAATGATAATGTAATGTTTCTATATTGTTCCGAATAATACATTACTAATTTTTAACCTTTTACGAAGCCTCACATTGTTTCCAAAGTTGCAATATTTTTTACATTTTCAACCAAAATAGGACCGTCGTGTACTAATACTACACTGATATTAACTTAGGGACTTTTGTATCAAAATGTTCCTTTTAGCTTAAACCGCGAAGAGTCTGTTAAGGCTGGTAAGGATGCCATCACTTCATCACACCCCAAAGGTTTCCAGCACTTCGAAGTCATCATCGTGATGATGTACGTTTAAGGTAGAGTTTGTGTGCTACTAAGATAGCAAGAAAACCAAAAAACATATTACGAACAATTTAGGTAGCAGATTTCCGCAAAGTCTGTTGAATAATTTTTCTGACATTTCCCTTAGAAGAAAGTTTATGACTTAAGAATAAATATTTATGACAAATAATACTAATTAATATTACCCCCAAGACTCAGTCTCAACTTTGTCTCAAAAGTAAAAGGTTTTTAGCAGCCTAAAACAATGTCCTTAAGGTATAATAAGTATGCACTTTAAATTAAATATTTTTTAACAATACAGTAAATGTAAAGACTTATTTTAAAAAACATTATTTTTTATAAAAATGCATTTTAAAAGAATATTAAATACGGTATATACTCTAAATTATATATCAAAATAGTTTTGATTTCAAACCATTATATAAAATTATGGAAACGAAATCTCAGAAGCAACCCTGTACTTAGGTGTCAGTATGTCACACCAATTGCCTCATATAGCACATAAAACTGTCGATCTTGGCTATCGCACAAAATAAGCAACAGTCATTTTCAGGTCGATAAAATTCGGAGATGGTTGTACTACCTATATAGCCAACTAGTGAATCGTAGTGATCCTAAACATTCAGTTTACTCGATGTAAGGTACCCAATATGGTATGAATCACTAGCTGCAGTGTGCAGCTCGCTAAAAGTATTTGGCAAATCCCGCGGGATCACCTGTGTGCTATAGCAGGTCACCTGTGTGCCAAATTTCTTCAAACCCGTTCAGTAGTTTTTGAATGACTTAGTAACAAACATCCATCCATAACATCCAAACTTTCGAATTTATAATATTAATATAGATAAACACTAAATGTAGATAAAAAAAATATATACCGGCCGAATTGAGAACCTCCTCCTTTTTTGAAGTCGGTTAAAAATAAACTTTACCGCATTAATCTAAATATTATATAGTCATTTCATAATATTTTGTGAACATATCTTAACACAGCATTCGGTACGTCTAATCAAAGATATCCAGCTAAAAACAAACGTCATTCAAGGGTTAAAAACTTTTTGTTTTGTATGAAATTTATTTGTATACAAAATTTTATTCGTACTAATCAAAAAGTTTTACACCCTTGAATGACTTTTTTATCTGGACATCTTTGGTTAGACATACTAAATGCTGGGTTAAAATATTTTTACATATTATGGAATGACCTTTATAATAATTGTTAAATAATAATTTGTATAACTAATTAGTATTATTTCGCATTTATTGACTTTTGAGTATTTTTTATTATCTTATCGCCATGTCCCAGTAGCTACACAAACAATTACCTTAACCTTCGAATTGTCGTGTGCCAGGCAAACCTTAACACACGGCTCACACTTGACGCTCGGCGCACACACGCGCACACGCACACACACACGCACATTCACACACACAATGTTATCGCGTTCGCTTTTTCGTCGGACTACTCGTGGCTGCCGAACGTCGTAATCTCTTTCACTGAAAAAAAAAAAGAAAAAAATTAAAATAGAATAAAACTCAAGTCACTATCCATAAATCTTATATGAATTTTTACTACATAAACTTTGAATAAATAAAACCATGGATTATATTATACTGATGAACTACTAGATGATAAAATATTCTATACAGTTATAGTATGGAAATTTTTTACCGCATTCAGAGATCTAATTTTACTGTAGAGCATGACTTCGCTCATTTTAAGTTGAAATTACAATTATTTTATTAAATACGTTAAGTACATAATTATATTGTACATGTACTTGATGAGTGCACACAATTAATAAAATGTCAAATAAAAAACACCAAGTTACCTATAGTAATACAAAATCATCGATAAATCTAGTAATAATATGTAATGATTTTACGAAATCTCTACTAATTTTAAAAACATACAATGAAGCTACCGCCTATTCAAAAATTTCAGTCTAATAAACGATGTTAGTTTTTAATAAATTATTATTTTACGCCCTAGAAACAGAGTTTAATGTATTATGTACTGGAGAAGCTATGTTAAGTAGAAGTCGTGTTCCATTTCGTTGTCGCTACATCGCTGTTATAATAATAAATCATCCAACCAAAGTCATAATCAAGCAGGGCTGCAGCATATAATATATATTCGCCACCGAAAAGTTGCATCCGCCGCGAATTTCATTGCGCTTACGCGTTTTATTTAACGAGCTACGAAGTATGTGCAGTTCGTGGACTGCACTTTAGTGAACAACAAGTAGAGTGGCGCATACCTTGCCTAGTACGTTAGTACATAGAAGTCTTTGTCTAAAGTACGTTCGCGTTAAGAATGCAGTGAGTCATCATTATCCGCTGGCTCATTAACCAATCAAATCACGCATAATTATAAAGTCAAGTTCACAATGACAGTTATGAGTGACTTGATTGGTTAATGGACCAGCGGATAACGATGACTCGCTGCATTCTTAACGCGAACGTACTGTAGTAAAACCGAATTTGACGCAAAAATTAAGTGTGTTTGCTAATATTCTTACTAGCATTTGCCGTTTGCCACTATAGTGTTTCAACACTATTGCGAAATTGAAAGCGTGATATGTCACTTTAACAAATCCCGTAGCTCTCGGTGATCGTATTCATTAATTTATATTTATTATATTCTTAGATGGGTCAATATATATTTTTTTACTTAAAAATCGCTTATCAGACTGACAATGCTACAATATAAATACGATAAAATGTGCCAATAAAATGAATTTTAAAACTCGCCTTTATAAATCCTTAAAAAGCCAATCCATAAGAAGAAAAACGAATTGAAGGTCGTTTTTATTTTATTATAATAATTTTATACATAATTTACAACATAACACCTAAAACGATATCCCTTTCACAAAATATAAGTTAACAACGTCAAAGTTTTGATTGTCATTAATTTTACGGCAATATTTTGAAACTAACTTTAATATAAAAAACACCTAAGGCGTGTTCACCTGCAAGAAAAAGTTAGCGATACTTCCAGTAAAATATTGCCGACAGTTGGGTTACTACATAAAATTAAAATTACAGCAATAAAAGATACAATTAAAGTACCCAAACTTCCAAAGCAATTCTTAAGAAAATTTTGTTAATTCTTCTATAACTTGAAGTCACAAAACTTATATTTTTTCATATATATTTAAAACATTACTAAAATATGATCCACAAATAGGCGTTGTATTGAAGGCCACCAGGTCTCGGCACTTATATGAATATTTACACCACCTATTTTAAAACCATGTAAGGGTTCTAAAGAAAAAGAATCGGTACATCTTAGGATATGTTTGACAGTTTTAATATTAATTAGTATGCATGATCGATGGATTGCACTGAGTAGGTCTGAATTTAAACCCATCTCCTGATGTGCAAAGTATAAGAACATCGCTTGTATAGAACAAATGATTCATTTTTATGCTAACCCCTAAAACAAAAATGAAGTCAGAAATGAAAAAATGTTACTAAAATTTTTGATTAGCCTCTTAGGAGGTAGTAATTTTATAGCGGTAGTCCGGATCGAAAATGAAACCTTTTGCACATAGATAGATACCTATATGTCAGTTAGAAATCTGTCACATATACTCGCATTCTTGGACGGCAATTACACTAAAGGTTTAAATTAGGCAATGTTATTTGTTGTTAAATATGGATAAATTACTATAAGATTTTTCAAAACCTTTTCTTAGTAGTCCCTATGCCAATGCCTATGCTAAAATTTCAGTTAAAAAACATTAAATTAGGTGTTATGCATTGTATAACAATTTAAACTATGTATTGATAGATCGAATAGAAAAGAAAAAAAGAAAGGAAGGTATAGGTCTATCCTTATTGCACCTACGTGTGAAAGGTATCTTTCTTATGAAATACAAGTGATTTATTTTAAATTAACATTATAAACAGTGTCGCACCTATTTCTTGTAGGTGGTATAACCCCATAAATAGTATTTTTTATATTAGCCAATAAAAAATATTAAAACCAATAATTTTAGTATTTCACAATATTATGTATTTATAAAATACAAGAGAAAAAGCACCAATATCCATTTTTCTGCAATTTATATACTTTAATCAATAATGCATTAGGCCCTCCAACTTCTGGTAAAAGTTTTACTAAATTATTAATGAATAAGAAAAATTTAAAATACCTTTAATAAATTAATATTATGATTTTTTTAATGTTTAAAGTAAGTCATTAACTGAAATGGAAATAAAAAGGGATATATAATTATAAGACTATATGTGTATCATCCTGAAGTGATATTTGGATCACTTCTGTATGTGTAAGGTGTTGGTTTAAAAAACTGCATATGTTTGTTTATTATTAAACCATGATTCATGGGGTTTTCTATAACTGAAGTATGTTTAGTTTAGCATGTCAACACTTGGACATAAATAAATGTAACTAGCTTTGTTTTCTTTGGTTCAGTTTTCTATGCTTATTGCATATTAACATAAAAAGTTTCTACGGTTCTTCTCAATATATTGAGTAACGAAAATCTTATCAGATCGTCAATGGTATTATTTTGTAGCTTAATATGACCAAATATAATATGTATGTTATTATTTTATGTATAAAACTTAAACCAATTTATAACATTTTTCTCGATTTAAGGGAATTTTGTTTAATGTTCATTCTACTACTTATTAAAAGAATTATTTAATTATTTTAATAACATAATGATAATATATGTATTGTCCAACAATTAATAGTTTTATTATTAAACACAACTGTTAATCACTTTATAATAATAAATAAAATATTTATTTGTCAATTTCCACCTTTTTTTCTTTTTATTATTTCATATTACGATGAACATCACTACAAAAAATATTATTTTTACGTATTTTATATTATACTCTTTTTCTGTCCCGTTACTTCCTTACCCTATTTTTTTTAAAGAAATATGTCAGACATAGAAAAGAAACAATACATAGTTAAATATGATATAAAATATTATATAGACCGGAGGGCCCTATTTTTGTTACATTTAAAAAAGTTTTATTTTTTTATGCTAGGTGCATTTTCTCGTATTACAAATAAAAAAGCTTATAAATTGTTAGGATAATGCAGTTTTCTTCTTGATCTGACTGACCGATTGATGTGCTTTAACGGCCTGTTTATTAGTGGCTGAGTCATGGTTTGATTTCACCTAAAAGGATTGAAATAAGTAAGGAACCAATTAAGAGGAAATGAGTCCATAATATTATTTAATTTACCATAGAATTAAATAATATTATAGACTATCCCGTTGGTGAGATGGTTAGCGAAGCTAACCACGAATCGATGTGGCTCAGGTTCAACCTTCGACAGGGAAAAACATTTGTGTAATGAGCATAGATGTTTGTAAATCTAAATTAAGGTGTTTATTATGAAACAATATTCACATATGTATTTCTATAGTATCATTGACTAATACCATTGATATAAAAAACCCTAGATGCACAGTCCCGAACAAAACTGATACTCAAAAGTGTCCGTAATTTCATTTAAGTAGTTATAGATATGGCAAAAACATGTCTTGTCTTTGTATATCCAACCTTAAGTGCAAGACTTATAGTTGTTTTTACAAAGCAATGTAGAACAAGAAATAAAATTGACAGTGTCGCGACCGACGCGATTCTATTTGAAATGATTGCACAATTTAAAATTGTGCGCTCATTTTTGGAGGACGTTTTTGATACACTGATTGTGTATCTAGGGTTTTTTATATCAATGACTAATACCTATAACACAAGCAAATAAATAATTTCCTTTGGGATAAGATCAATTCTTGTAATTTGTCCAGCGATACTTATATATTTGTTATTTATAGAAATAGTATCACAAGTGGATGGTTTTCATAATGTATAAATAACTAATGCTTCCAGACACTTATTCTTAATAAAGAATAAGTGTCCGGAAGCGTTAGTTATTTGTTAACTTATGGATGTGGCATTAAACTTCGCCTCAAGATAGCAATGCATCATTAACAATCTTTAGTGTCTATAGGTGATGGTTGACTCCTTCCATCAGGAGAGCTATCTGTTTGTTTGCTATCTTAGGACACCTTATTCCCAAATGGGTCATGACTGTGACAACGGGGCCGTCCATATATTACGACACATATTATGGGATGGGGTCAATGAAATATGAAAGTGTGACAAGGGCAGATGGAATTAAAAGCTTTCTGATATCAATTGTTAAAATCTAAAACGAAAAATATATATGTAAACTGTTTACTTAAAAATATTTCTAGCTCAATCTATGTATATAATACAGACAGCGGTCCAAGGAACAAACTTTTTTTGATAAATAACAAGCTGAATTTTTGTGAGCAGCTTCGTTTTGACGAGACAGCTCACTTCCATCTTCGAAACATGTTAAGTCAGGTAACTAATAAAGTTAGATAAAAAAGAAAACTGAGTGTCGGACGAAGAAAATTTTCCACTTTACGTGTAGGATAAAGTAGCCTTTGAAGTATAATAATGATAATAATTATCAAGCTCTTGTAAGAAAATTTGGTTGTTTTTAAATTGATTAATATCAATTTAAACATCTTATAATTCAGAATCTTTCGAGTGGAGTACTCGTTGAAAAAACCCATCGAATGTGTAGGACCACAGTATTTTTCGTGTTTTTCATAAAATAATCAAGCAGTTAAAGCAAAACAATAATTACTGTTATTAATAAAATATTTTTCTTTCACCAAATTAAAATGTTCAAAGCCTATCTTTATTATTTACCAGATTCGAGATTTTTCGAAGAAAGAAAAGATTTGCGTCTTATCATAATGAAGCTATTCACAAAAATTCAGCTTGTCATTAATCAAAAAAAGTTTGTTCCTGGGACCATGGTCTATAAGGCTTATGTATATAGATTTACCTCGTAGGCAAGTGTCAATTAGGAAAAACTGCTGTTATAACTTAATAACTTTTAAATAAAAAATATGTGACGTCACACCAGGAGTGAAAGAGTTTTACAATTGTGACAACCTGCGATATGGAGGGAGGATCCAAAAACTAAAATGTGTGTGACATATGTAATTTATGGATGGGCCCAAGTACTGACGCTATGCGGCAAAAATAGCGTATAGGGGTAGTAAACTCAGATGAAATGTAATCTATCACAATAATGGAGTGCCATAAGGCATTAAAAATTGTAAAACCTTGGAATCCAGGGATAGTCAATGAATTTGTATAACGAATGTTTGTCAGCATTATTAAAGGCTTAAATAAAAAAAGTATAAAAAAAATAATTGGCCAACCTCGATAACAATTTTTTTTAACAATTTACTGGCAACAAGAGATAGAAAGGGGAACAAATTTTTCAAATAATCGGTATATTAGCCTGAAAGTTATTTTAAAAATATGTAGTAAGTTTGCTGTAAACAACGTAATTTTAATATTTGAAAAGCTGTAAGCTTGACCAAATTGGTTCAAATTTACATACAGACATATTATTGACGTTATCGTAAAAATATTCGGAAAAGGTTCCCGGGACCTCAAAAAGTGGGGAGATCTGCTGAAAAAACGGTTTTCGAAAATCGGGGCAAAACTAGTAACTTACTTATCTACATACGCGGGAAGTTAAAAATAAAAATCTTTAGCCAATTAAAAAATCAAACAAATTAACATTAATGTTACTATTCAAATATAATTTACTAGCTGCAGCGTGCAGCCCATTGCAATATAAAAGTTTTTGGTGAATCCCGCGGGATCACCAAATTTTTCCGGGATAAAAAGTAGCCTATATGCTCTTCCAGGTCATCGTCTATCTCTGTGCCAAATTTCATTGAAATCCGTTAAGTAGTTTTTGCGTGTTTGAGTAACAAACATCCATCCAAACATCCAAACTTTCGCATTTATAATATTAATATAGATTAAATATAAAATTGAAATCTTAACATTTTTTTCTCCTTGTATCCAGATCCAGTCTCATTTCCAGAAAAAACGTTTAAAAAAAATGTAATCAAGATCAGTCAATTATTTTTTTAAACTTTTTTATTTGAGCCTTTAGTAATGCTGACAAACACTCGTTATTCAGATTCATTGATTAGCCCCAGATTCCAAGGTATAAATCTTACGGCGCTCCACTACAATGATAGGGGCATGTACAGAGCGACCGTAAACAAGAAATTATTGTTGGGAAACTTGAATTTTATAACAGCACAACAACCGAATTCTTATTAGCCGTCCGTCCGTATCAATGTGATGTGTATTGCATTGTTTCTTTGAAACAGACGAAAATGTTTATTCAGCTATAAAGATGCATGTCGAATGTGTTCAGTCGTAATCCATTGGTGGAACGTGTTCGTGCCATTGAGACCGTCGTTTTAACTAGCGTTATTCTACACTCGTCTAAACAAAACATGGCGATGCAAGTAATTTTCTCTAACCGTATTGTTGGGCGGCAGTGCAGGGTGAGGCCTCGTTTACAATTTGATTAATGCGAGTGATTATTAATCAACATCTATTCATGTTTGCTACGCCGATTACTAACCACTAGCACTTATCAACGGCTGTCTACACGTGTTTTTTGTTTAATACTAAGACCCTGCATTAAACACTCGCATTCGCACTAATCAAAGTGTAACCGGGGCCTGAGTGTGAGTGTGAGTCGAGTGAGGGAGGCGAGTCTGACCTCGTTGTTGGGCGGCGGCTGCGGCGGCTGCTGCGCTGCGCGGCGGTGCAGTGTGTGTGTATGTGTGTGTATGTGTGTGTATGTATGTGTGTATGTGTGTGTCTGACCTCGTTGTTGGGCGGCGGCTGCGGCGGCTGCTGCGCGGCGCGGCGGTGCAGTGTGTGTGTATGTGTGTGTATGTATGTGTGTGTATGTGTGTGTATGTATGTGTGTGTATGTGTGTGTCTGACCTCGTTGTTGGGCGGCGGCTGCGGCGGCTGCTGCGCGGCGCGGCGGTGCAGTGTGTGTGTATGTGTGTGTATGTATGTGTGTGTATGTGTGTGTCTGACCTCGTTGTTGGGCGGCGGCTGCGGCGGCTGCTGCGCGGCGCGGCGGTGCAGTGTGTGTGTATGTGTGTGTGTGTATGTGTGTGTATGTATGTGTGTGTATGTGTGTGTGTGTATGTGTGTGTATGTATGTGTGTGTATGTGTGTGTCTGACCTCGTTGTTGGGCGGCGGCTGCGGCGGCTGCTGCGCGGCGCGGCGGTGCAGTGTGTGTGTATGTGTGTGTATGTATGTGTGTGTATGTGTGTGTCTGACCTCGTTGTTGGGCGGCGGCTGCGGCGGCTGCTGCGCGGCGCGGCGGTGCAGTGTGTGTGTATGTGTGTGTATGTATGTGTGTGTATGTGTGTGTCTGACCTCGTTGTTGGGCGGCGGCTGCGGCGTCTGCTGCGCGGCGCGGCGGTGCAGTGTGTGTGTATGTGTGTGTGTGTATGTGTGTGTATGTATGTGTGTGTATGTGTGTGTGTGTATGTGTGTGTATGTATGTGTGTGTATGTGTGTGTCTGACCTCCTTGTTGGGCGGCGGCTGCGGCGGCTGCTGCGCGGCGCGGCGGTGCAGTGTGTGTGTATGTATGTGTGTGTATGTGTGTGTCTGACCTCGTTGTTGGGCGGCGGCTGCGGCGGCTGCTGCGCGGCGCGGCGGTGCAGTGTGTGTGTGTATGTGTGTGTATGTGTGTGTATGTATGTGTGTGTCTGACCTCGTTGTTGGGCGGCGGCTGCGGCGGCTGCTGCGCGGCGCGGCGGTGCAGTGTGTGTGTATGTGTGTGTATGTGTGTGTATGTATGTGTATGTATGTGTGTGTATGTGTGTGTCTGACCTCGTTGTTGGGCGGCGGCTGCGGCGGCTGCTGCGCGGCGCGGCGGTGCAGTGTGTGTGTATGTATGTGTATGTATGTGTGTGTATGTGTGTGTCTGACCTCGTTGTTGGGCGGCGGCTGCGGCGGCTGCTGCGCGGCGCGGCGGTGCAGTGTGTGTGTATGTATGTGTATGTATGTGTGTGTATGTGTGTCTGACCTCGTTGTTGGGCGGCGGCTGCGGCGGCTGCTGCGCGGCGCGGCGGTGCAGTGTGTGTGTATGTGTGTGTATGTGTGTGTCTGACCTCGTTGTTGGGCGGCGGCTGCGGCGGCTGCTGCGCGGCGCGGCGGTGCAGTGTGTGTGTATGTATGTGTATGTATGTGTGTGTATGTGTGTGTCTGACCTCGTTGTTGGGCGGCGGCTGCGGCGGCTGCTGCGCGGCGCGGCGGTGCAGTGTGTGTGTATGTGTGTGTATGTATGTGTGTGTATGTGTGTGTCTGACCTCGTTGTTGGGCGGCGGCTGCGGCGGCTGCTGCGCGGCGCGGCGGTGCAGTGTGTGTGTATGTATGTGTATGTATGTGTGTGTATGTGTGTGTCTGACCTCGTTGTTGGGCGGCGGCTGCGGCGGCTGCTGCGCGGCGCGGCGGTGCAGTGTGTGTGTATGTATGTGTATGTATGTGTGTGTATGTGTGTGTCTGACCTCGTTGTTGGGCGGCGGCTGCGGCGGCTGCGGCGGCTGCTGCTGCGCGGCGCGGCGGTGCAGTGTATGTGTATGTGCGTGTATGTATGTGTGTGTCTGACCTCGTTGTTGGGCGGCGGCTGCGTCGGCTGCTGCGCGGCGCGGCGATGTACGGAGGGCGAGCGGCGGTCTGGCTGCGCGGCGCCCGCCTCCATGCCCTGCTGCTTACGTTGCCGCAAAATCGTCCAGTCGAACGTGTAGTCGTACTGGTAGTTCATCGTGCGGAACAGAATGCGGAACAACTGGAACACAATAAACACCACATTTAAGAGTCTAAATTATGCAACTATTATATCTAATAGGATAGCAAACAACCAGAATGAAAAGAAATAACTATCGTATAGACACACCGAAAGTGTCGATTGTACGTTTCTATTCGTAATGGGGTCAAAAAGTCCCTTGTATAATAATTTATGATTCTCTTGCTGTTTCCTAACATCAATGTCGCGAATTAATAACATACATTTCTATAAAGATGACAGTACTGGTGATTCGGCCGTAGCGATATTTCTCAAGAACCAACTTATGTCTGTCGAGAATCGACTAAATGATGTCTCGGATGAGGTCGTCAAAACTTAATAACATTAAACCCCAAGAAGTCCCAGCTATGGGCATTCACCGCTATAAAGACACCCTTTGTCGTATCACCTCGATTTAGGGATACTCTCCTGACAGACTCAGCCAGTATAGAAATCCTGAAAGTCAACATATCGAAAAATCTTCGATTCCGCGGTCATTTGGAAAGTAAGGCTAAACTAGCCTCAAAAATATCTGTGTGCTCAGTAGAGCGAAACAGAACTTCTTTTCATGGAATAACTTTTTAATTAGCATTCAAAATATATGGATTGGAATGCATGGAATATGGAACATGGAAATGGTATTCTTACCGAAGTTGTTCGGATTAATTCCTGTCCCTAAATTCCATTACTGGACATCGCGTCAAAATTTCAAGTACCACCCTTAACCATCTCGATGTCTGTACACAACAACCGTATATTTCTCTTGGCACTTTTTGTCTCGCACTACTCTGCGGAATCAATTACCGGCGGAGGTGTTTCCGAAAGGATATTACTTGGGAACCTTCAAGAAAAGAGCTAACAAGCCAGCAACGCAATTGCAATACCTTTGGTATTGCGGATATCCATTGGCGGCGATGATCACTTAAAATCAAGTGCACCCCTTGTTCGTTTGCCCTCTTCTATAAAAAAGACAGCCTAGATCGACCAGTTCGCATACTGCGACTGACACTGGGGAAAGAACAGCCAGATATTTCGGCAAGGTTACAATAATTTTATTGGTTACTAAAGGGGTTAAATATAAGGCATTGCTGACGATTTACAAGGTACATTCGTTGCCGTAGGGCCTATCCAGTCAGAAGCGCCCTGCTATCTACACACAAAGAGCGTCATTGATATTAATGATGAAGGCCTACAGATCGGTTAGCACCATGAATTTCCCGATGCTAGCTGGAGTACTCCCGGCTGATCTACAGGTCAGGATAGGAAGAGGAAGTAGCACAAAAAGCGACAGGAATAGGCAAATAGAGGCGAAAACTATGAAGCATACTGGACAGGCGCTTGTTGACTGGCAAAAACGCTGGGACGGTGGCGACGATGGTCTAGACCTTTTATTACTTCTTTCGCTGTTCGCGATATGCTGCGATCTGAGTGGGTTGAGCCAGATCACATGAGGGAGCAAATTTTGAATGGTTAACGCTATTTCGAGGCAGACTTCGGAATATGGCTTTCTGTGTCACAGGACAGTTTCCGCGAGGAGGACGAATATAGATCAAGTTCTGTAGAAGTGGGATCTTGTATGTCATCTGGAGCGCAGAGAAATGTAGCATGAATTGTAGAGAAGCGTAGCTTGGGCGGTTCAATTTGCGGACCTTGTTACGACGCTGGCGAACTGCCAGTTTTTTCGCGGGATACGCGCAAAACTGGTTCAGAAAGAGAAGACCGATGGACACTAGCCTTTCATAGTGTTGCGAATAATCTAGAAACATGAAGAGTTCCAGCGCTGGAGAGATCTAGAAATAAAAGAAAGAGATAGCTACTTCTATTGATAAACAAATAGCCGACCGTTACCCGAATAGTTATGTCTTAATTGACCTTATTGCTTAGAGCATAAGGGTGAAAATAGCGTGTATTAGGAATTGTTTACATTAAAATAACTTGTTTACGACTAGCCTGTTTTATGCGCAGATGGTTCGGGAATAATGTCGAACTTTAACACTAAACTTAACCGACTACACTGAACGAAAACACTTCTCTTACTCACTATTACTGGTCGCCCGTACTATTGCTTCCGATCGCTGTATAAAACTGGACTCTATTTGACAACATATCCCTATTTATACTTCCCTGAGTGCACCTGAGGTCTTACTCCATTAACTTCGACTTTCTGAATTCTTACATTTAAATAAGAAATCAAAGGATGGAGAGCTTTATTTCTAATTACATAGTGGTATAATTTCCTGATTGATATACTATGACGAACCCAGTCCAAAAAATTAAAAGTAAAGGAACATTAGATTAATTTGTATAATATATAATATGATTCTTGAATTGTACTCCATTAAACATTACAAAATCTAAAATAATGTATTCAAACTTCGAATAGGTGATTGTTCTCTCAATTACGGGTTCTAACGTAAGAATTGTGCCACATAAAAGCTTCTAATAATAATGGTGTAGTTATAATAATAACAATAATGTATTTATAATAATCACTCACTTGTCTAAGATACATATAATCAGGCGCCTCATCGAACGACAGTCCGCGACAATAATTTAGGTACATCGCGAATTCAGCGGGGAATCCCTGCAATGGACAATAAATTTATAACATTGAAAAAATAACAATAAGTTCACTTGCAGGCATTAGCAGTTCTAAGTGCTTAAAGGATGGATTATGGGCTCAATCTACTCCTCCTAAAATCAACAAATCATATGAGTGCAGCTGTAAAACTAATAAATGTGTTCCTACAATGACAATGATGAAGACTGCTTGAAACGGATTAGAACAGATCTAGCTGTCTACAACATATCAAAGCCATTAAAAACATTTAAAAAAGTTACTTGTGACAAAACACATAAAATGAAATATAATAATTAATAATGTACTAATTTTTTTAGAATATTTAAAATTTACCTCACATAGAGCGATAGTGTACCCATTTTGCATTCTATCATTTACCTGTCACTAAGTAATAGTGTGCCTAATTTTCTTAAAATTCTAGCATTTACCCATCACTATGTGATAGTGTACCTTGAATGTGTACCTGTAATTTTCTTAGAATTCTAGCATTTACCCATCATTATATTGTGATAGTGTACCTAATTTTCTTAGAAATCTAGCTATCAGTGGGTGATATGACTGCCCCGTTGGTCGAGTAGTTAGCGGCCCTGACTACGCAATCGACGGGGCTCGGGTTCGATCCCCGACGGGGACAAGCATTTGCGTGATGAGCATAAATGTTTGTATTTCCGGGTTTGGGTGTTTATTAAATATATTACAGTATTTATATATGTATTTCTATGTATTAATATCGTTGACTAACACCCATGACACAAGCAAATAATTTGCTTACTCTGGGGTTTGATCAGTAAGTGTAATTGGTCCCGTGAATATTATTATATGCTAGTGCCTAATTGCCTTGATATTTAAGTGTTTCTCCTTTACTGGGTGATAGTTTACCCAATTTTCTTAGAATCGTAGAAGTGTTTACCTGTCACCAGGTAATATTCAGGTATTATTTCTAGAACAGGTATCTACTTGTTAGAATTGTATTTTTTTAGGAATTTTTACCAGGTATCTACTTGTCAGAATTGTATTTTTTTTTAGAACCTTGTTTACTCACAGCCGGGTCAAGCTATCATTATCTACAAAACGTTCGAATCCACTATGCCTATATCGAGCAATAATGCTCGATGTTAAATATAGTTCATCACGTTTTGCATAAATAGTGTAACAAACAATTCAAAAAATCGTAAAAATCACTTTTTTGTACCATTCGTATCGTATTTGCCATAGTTTTATCTCGAATAGTGATCTACTACTGTTTTCAATGATTTAATACTATAACGGCGCTAGTGTCGTTAGTGGCGTTGGCCTGAAAAGCGAAAAAAATAGACAGGAGCAACTTTAAACCCCTTATACTCGAGAATCGTTTTTTTGACTTGTGACACTATTTGATCGGATGTGTGATATGTGTATTTTAATTTGTTCACAATACTCACCTTGCATAGCACCTCAACGGGTGTCGACATCTTTTTCTCGCTGATTCGCTCGTACTTTTGCTTCTTTGTAATCGCCTTCAGTCCTTGCCATGGCAATGAACCTCTGATGAAAGATATTAAATATAAGTTATAAATGTCCTTCCTATATGACGGATAATTTTGGGAAATATACCATCTATGAGGTGGCTATACTAACGATTAAAGATAGAACTGTTGCCAATAAGACATTATTGTGAGCGTGTTGCTATCCTAGTTATCTAATTCTCTCTAAGAATGCTTTCTGAAGAAGAAGTTTCTATTAAGTAAATTGTGCATTTAACTTACAAAAAGTCAAGTATTATAAGGAATCACCAGCACGGCCATTGATATGGTAACTGTATATTTACAAAATAGATGACAAAATATCAAATATCTATTTGTTATTGTGTATTTTTTGATCTACAACTGTTAGTTAGGAAATATCGCTGATTGATCAAACTGGGTAAAATTGTATGTAAAATAATTTTTGGTATTTTTTTTTAATTTTTGCTTGAATTCGGTTTTGTTAAATAAGCAGAAAATTTTTGTTTCAGAAGTATTTAGGTTTGTTAGACTGAATAGCCTCATTTCTTTGTCAGGTTCAGAAGACAAATACACTAATATTTACCAATGAGGTTTTAAGTAATTACTATGATGTATAGAGAAGACAAGGAACACGTCATGCTCATTAGGCCTTTTTACTCAAATAATTTCTTTGAGTAGCATTATATACGGGAGACAAACTGCCGCTCGTGTAACGGAAAAAACGATTTAGTAGTTTTAAAAGAATTGACGTTTTGCAGAGTGGATGCTTTAATTTCAGCTACTTTTATTGTTTTTCTAAAAATGCTCTTTTGGTCCATTTATTTTACAATGAGGTAGTGTTCTTTATCTCTCTTCACTGGAAATACATATATCCTAAGTAATTACTATGGATAGTAATAAGTAATTACTTAGGATATATGTATTTTCTTGTACCTAGCAAACATGCTAGACAGGGTTGGCATAATTTAATAATTTTGATTTAAATCGCGATTCAAATCAAATGTTTTTTTTTTCGTAAAGTTGAGTTTTCGTATGAGTTAGATACGTCATGTCACATGTCACTCGCGACTTTTTATGATTTATTAAAAAATCGAGATTTTTTGATTAACTGAAAAAATCGTGTTTTTTTATTATTATTAGTCTTATTATTAGTCTAGATCACATTAAGATTCTTAAATATACTTGATACTCCTTCATATTTTACAAAATTATTTAATCAGATTTGAAAATACTTTATTTTAAGATAAAAAATAACTTCATTTATAGAGATCTCAGTCTCAGTAAAGTCGGATTATATCGTAAATTAAAATAGAACAAATAAATTATCCTTCAATTGTTTCCTGTTGATCCAAAAAATTATAATTTTTATGCTTGCGTAAAAAAACCAAGGCTTAAAATGTTTAAAAAAACCTGAATATCAAGTTACTACCGCTTCACAATACTGGCTTGCCAAGGAAACAGAATCGGAAGAATAATGCAAAGCACCAACTTGACCTGACCTTCTATAGTGGCGGAATTGTGAAATATTTGCTCATTTTTTCAACTTCAAAACGTTTTTCGTACGTTTCGTATCTATGTCTATTTGTGATATTTTTAACTGACTTAAAAAATGACCAGGTTCTCAATATGACAGGTTATTTTTGTATATTTTTACTTCACTGAAAAAAAATATATAAAAATATAAAATTTAGCGAATATTTCAAACTGTACAACACTCCGTCGAGTAAGGGGGCGCGGCCTTGTATACGCATTTGTGTCTTGCTGATTTTTGTCCTGCATTTTATTTGGGCATACTTAATAAGTATTCGAAATATCATTTAAGATTAATTTTGTTGATCGGCGTAAATTTATCTATCTATATCCGCAAAATGATAGCATATATGATTGTATTAGGCTACCAAATTATGCCTTTGCGGAACGGACAAGTTTTTTTATTGACATTGTATATGTCATTATTTTTTGGATATCAACAGATAAATTTTCCAAATCAAAATAGGTAATGAACATTAAATAATATTTTTAACATTGTTACCATTAACCGACAGAAAAATGCCGACACAAAGACATTTCCGCTGCAGACGCGGTATATGGCGTCCACTCTTTAAATATGTCCTCAATTTTAGGGAAATTGAAGTCTAAATACGAGCATTTTAAAATACATTCCATAATATTTTCATAAAAAGGATTATGTATTTTATTACTTTTATTGCTAATTTCATCGACCTATCTGTATGTTCTTCAGTTTGGACAGAATTTTTGTTACTGTAGAAGATTTTTTACAAGAATTATCTACTTTTTTATATCATAAGTCATAAAATATCAAACAAGCAGACGGCTCTCCTGATGGAAGAGAAACCATCACCTATAGACACCAAAGATGTTAATTGTGCTTTGCAATCCGTGCAGCGGGATGGCAATGACACATGCGTGTCTACCGGCTATCTTACAATCCGAATCGAAACACGACAATGACAAGCATTGACGCTATTGCGGCAGGAATAGATAAGGCGGTGATAAATACCGAATACTCGGGCGAGTCGTTGCGGAACTCTACCATCTAGACCGCAAAGTAGCGTTCCATCTTAGGCCGCATCTTAGCTTACTATCAGGCGAGATCGTGATAAAGGGCTTCCCTATTAATACTAAAAAAAATCTAGACTACTAGATGGTAGTTCTGCAACGATGGTGTGATACGTATTCCACCTAATAGTCACGATGGTAGTGACACATATAACCAATCAGTCGCCTTTTACCACCTGCCTGACAGGACGGCAGTTGGTCTATTCCTCAAAGGAGCTCGTACCAACACGGGGATACCTATTATATTTTAATAGTAAAGACCGCCCCGATGGTTGAGTGGTTAGCGACCCTGACTACGCAATCAACGGGGCTCGGGTTCGATTCCCGACGGGGACAAGCATTTGTGTGATGAGCATAAAATGTTTGTATTTCCGAGTTTGGGTGTTTATTATATATATTCTAGCATTTATATATGTATGTCTATGTACTAGTATCGTTGACTAACACCCATAACACAAGCAAATAATTTGCTTACTTTGGGGTCAGATCAGTAAGTAATATTTATTTATTATTATTATTAATAGAAAAACGCCATAGTAATACTATTGTAAATTCTAATCGTATCTTAAAAGTTGATGGACTAAATTGACAAATGAAGCAGTATTTTTACATTTCAAAATATTATCTGATATAGTTTCTGGATATTTCCATGTTATCAGTAATCTTACCTATCTCAAGATAACGAATAACAAAACTAATTTGATTACTCCAACATTTGTACTTCCTAGTATGGAAGATGACTCACGATTCTGAGATTTAATAAAATCCAATTCTTGTTTGTGACGACTTATTTTTATTATTGTAGCTAACTAGCTACAATAATAAAAATAAGTCGACACGAGAATTCCTTTCTTTGAATAAAAAAATCGTAATATTTCTAAAAACTTATCAATTTTCTTTTAAAATCAAAATTGACATTAAAGATAGTATTTAAGATTTTTTTATGTTTGAAAATAAAAAACACAGGCGGTTTTGGTTTTGTACATCCCTTGTGTGTTTTTCAGAGTGACGAAAATTAGATAAACTAGAATAATTTTCGATGTTTTTTAAATTAATTAAATAAAATATATCACTAGAAACAATCATATAAAAATATTGAGACTTCAATTTGATTAACTTCAATCGTCATATTTAAGTGTTGTTTTTATAAAACTTAAATTACATTTGGATTAAAACAGCAATAAGTTTATATGTCTTAATTTTCATTATATGTTAAGTATCGAATTAAATAAAGTTCTCCCTGTTTTTACTAAAGAATAGTTTAAAGCTAATTTTTATTATTTTAAGTATCTAAAAAGTGTCTTGACAAAATCTTAGTTTAAAATTTTGTCAATCTAACTTAGATTTCTGAGATTAGCAGTTGAACTAAAGACACCCAATGACAAGATAAATACCTTGACACAGACTACTACCTAATGTTTACGTTACAGCTTACCTAAATTTCAAGTTTATTTAGCTGCTACTCCCCAAGTTTAAAAAATGTTATTAAATGCATAGCAATTAAGAAGTTGATACAGAATCTTACGGAATATAGTAATAACTAAAAAAACGATGTATGAAATCTCGCCCGTGTTCTTTAATTTCTTACTACTTACTGAATTACTACCGGTACTTATTTTTCAGTTACATAATAGGTGTATTGTGGGGTCATGCGGTTGTCGTATAAAAAATATAACTCTTGCAATACGCTTTGAGAAACGAATTGAAAACTTTTTAATGCATACAATAAAAAATGAATTTTCCTAGACTCCTCAGTTTATATATTTTAATACCTCTTTAAACTAATATGTATAAACAAAATTAAAATATTTAAAACAAATAAAATACCAAAAAATAATACACAGATATTAAAATAATAATGGAACGAATAAACTGTCCCAAATTGTGGATTTGATTAAATGACATTCATTTTTAGGCAAGTAAAGTGATTCTAAACATCATTATCGTTATAGAACCGTTAATCATATGCACGTTGCTAACATAAATTAGCTTGACCTTTAATAGTGCCGTAAAGTATTATTTGTAAGAATGCAATTGATACAGTATCGATTTTTTCAAAAATCGATATATCGCTCATAAACATCGATGTTTTAACATCGATATTGAAACCAAAAACATCGACGATACATCGTTCTTCATGAGCGATGTTTTGTGAACAATATTTTATCATAGGACCATCTTCTCCCCGCTTTCAAGACCCCAACAAAATATTGAATACAAGTAATTTGTATGGCAAAACATCGACTACAATCGACATCGATGTATCGTTCATAAACTCCGATGTTTTTAACATCGATGTTTTACTCTAGAAAATATCGATGTTCTGATATTTTTATGAGCGATGTTGCATCCCTAATTATTTGTCAAGTGTCATTGCAATGTCACTTGAGTAAGTGTCACTGCAATGACAATTTTAGATAAGGCTCTAGTCGAGCTGCACTCCTTTTTATAGGAACCCTTTTCTAAGCAACTCATCAAAACTACTTTATATTTATGTAACAATAACTTGTCGGGTAGCGCCTAACTAGTAACTTGAGGCTATTTCAAACTATATACTAATATTTGCGGCACTAAATTAGATAGGAACAAAGTGCCGCTAACGGAATTTTTTATCCACTTATTATTCAACATGAGGGCTACTGTGTGACATGACGTTGTACAAATTAGTTAACGTCTCAATTCCCAGAAATGAGTCAACAAAACCCTTCGCCTATGAGTCACATAGTCGGCATTATCACCGACAGAAAGCGGCCTCCGGACTGTACCGTTATAAATTTTAACTTCTTTAGACATGCCTGCTGCGTTTTGAAACATGCTAAGCAACTGGGGCGGTATCTTTGTGGGCTCAACCTTTCTACGTAATGTAAAATTGATTTTAGCATTATCCCCGCTACCGGATCAGAAATAATATTAAGGGCGCGTATTCGTTTCGCAACGAAACCTTCAGGTTTTCAATTTTTTCCAGAGCAATATCATAATAATGCGAGCAGATTATTCGAAGGATATTACAGTTTTTGCAAGATTAAGTCTTGATTATTCGATTTAGCGCAGGTTCAAAATTTGATCGCCAAAAGATTGCGCGCGGATTTATAGTGTTTTTAAAATAATTCTTCTAAATAAATGATTTTATATAACGAACTGAAAAAAAACAGTATATTAAACATTACCTTATTTCACATACAAATAAATATTTTTGGTTTCTACTGAAATTAACTGGTGAAAAAAAAATGTTAAAGTGAGCTGATTTTGTAGTTTTTCATATTATTTTTTAATATCTAACAACAATATTTGTATTTTGCATATATATATTGCTCTATTTGCTCTATAGTGCACTTTACGACCATATATCCCGTTGAAAAATTAATAAAATAAAATATTTTGGCACATTACAATGGTTCTATTCGTCTTGAAAGATAACTCTGACGCCTATTTTCGTAAAACGCTATGCAGGGATTGTCTTCGTTTTAAAAAACCGTTATTAAAAATTTTATTCTTGCTCTTATTCTTCATGTCTTGAAAAAACATGAAGTTTTCGTTGCAAATCGAATACGCGCTCTTAAAGGTGTTACGAAGACAATCCCTTCGTTTTAAAAAACCGTTATTAAAAATTTTATTCTTGCTCTTATTCTTCATGTCTTGAAAAAACATGAAGTTTTCGTTGCAAATCGAATACGCGCTCTTAAAGGTGTAAGCTAAAAACAATTCTGGTGTTACGCCTCGTTTATTATTAAATTGGTTGCTAATAGATGTGAATACGAATGACGGGTAGTTCGCTATAGGAACACAACATTAGCTACCAGAGTTTGACTAAATACGTAAAAAGTCGACATAATACCTACCAACCATTTACTTTATCAATTGATGTTTTGTCTGCAGAAGGGAAAAATGTTTTCCGCGAGTCATTTTCACGTTCTTAGAGTAAACGATAATTTTATAGGACCGTTTAGTGTCCATAAATTATGTGATTTGATTTTGGTGTTTTCTTCAACTCCCTTTGTTGTGATGGGAAAGTTTTCTCGACCTTTGCTACGATTTAACATGTTTTAGTTTTCCTTAAAATTTATACTTTTTTTTCAGCAAAATAACTTCAATATTGTCCGAGATATTTTGCTCAAACCCCTTAACGCCTCATGCATTTTATGGACGTCACGTCAAATTGCTTAAGTCTAATCTTGATTCGGTATAAACGAGCCTAAATGTATACTCGAACTGAGGGCCTACCATGAACTCTTATAATACTTGTCAAGTTCCAGGCAGTTCAACTATGAGTATTAACCTGTCAGGTTTTACGATCGTACCATGAACTAATTTTTGTTGACCTGCAATTCGTCGTCTTCTGGCCGGTCACATTATCTCTGGCAGGACATATCAAATTAACGTTGAGAAACACATAACTTGCCGATTTTTAAATTTTAGTATAAAGTTATTATTATTAATGCATTTTAATTAGAAATCTTGAATTTAAGAATACAAATTGGCAAAAGAGATCGAGTTTTAAGTTATTTAAAGTCTACGTAAAATATATGGAACATAAAGTAAATCACGTAATATTTGTTAAGCGGCATCCATTTAAGAACGCATCTCTGGGAATATTACACATGACCTTGAACTGTTTAATATTCCCAGTCCCAGAGTACAATGGATATAGAACAATTCAAATTCTGAAACGGAAAACCCGGGGAGTATTAGTTTTATTATAATTATCACGTTCTTATTTATTTTAACTGCTTATAATTTAACATTAATTTCATTTAATTATTTTCAATTCAATAAATATCTTCAAATCATCTAAGAAAAATACGTGGATACATTAATATTGCTATTTACCTATAGACACCAAACTTAACCAACCAAACTTGTCTAACCAAAATTCACTTTTATTTTTATAATATTAACAAAAAGAAATCAAAAATACGTAACACTTATTGTCCCTTGCGTCCTAGATAATTATAACATTTATTATTTTATATTAAAATATTTTAACATCTTTCAGTACTGGACATAATCATAATGGATTTCACTTTCGAAAATGTCACTTTAAGAAGAAAAAACATATCCCTGTCTAATACTTCTATGGAATCCTTCGAAACAACTACCTCGGACTACTTAGCTAGGAGTCTTCCGGATTTGTCAGCTGTAAGCGATACCACAAACAAAGAATTACGTGAGGAAATTAATACCTTGAAGTGTCAGTTAGAAAGTGCTCATTGTGAAATACAAAATCTAATTTTAGAAAATAACTCTCTTCGCAAAGTAAACAAAGAACAAGCTAGAAACATAGAAATTTTAAAAAAAGTAACAAAAAATACACCTTCCAAGATATCCACACAACATAAAAGTTATAAGTGTTCAACACCAAAAAATAAGTATGTGAAGTCAAATAAAACTCAAAATAAAACAAGTATTTCTACATCTTTAAATTTGAACTCTGAGGACACTACAAGTAGTATAACAAAATCAAATTCTAAGATTTCAAACACTATTCAGACACAAAAAAAGGAAGAAGTAAAATCTAAGAAATTGAAGAACTCTAGTCAGCAGGTTTCTATGTGTGTTTCTCTACAACAGTGTTATGAAAAGTCTACTCAAAATCCTTCAAATACACAAAAAAATAAGATTCTTATATTAGGAGATCAAAGACTCCGGGGCCTATCTACTAGATTGGTGAAATACAAATCAAGTGAGTTTTCAGTTTTATCTACAATAAAACCTAATGCGAAGTCATTGAATATATTAAATAGTTTTAGTGATTATTCAAATTTAAGTAACAAAGACTTTACCATACTTGGCATTGGTACCAATGACAAAGAACCTTATTCTGTTTTCACTAATTTGTGTAATATGTTAGATAAACTAAAAGTGTGTAAACAAGTGTTTTTAATAAAAGTAGAGTCGAATAAATATCTAAATGTAGGATTACTAAATTATAAGTTAAATTTAATTGTAAAACAATATAACAACTGTACTCTAATTGATTTAGATTCTTATTTGTCTAAATATAATAATCATTATTCGCATAAAACCTATATAGACTGTTTGTATAACAAATTAAAAATTAATATGGATTATCAGGAATACAAAAATAACTTTTTGTCATTTTCCAAACAAAAAATTAATAAAGTAACTGATAGTGAAAATAATAATAAGCAATTAAATAAACAGACATTTACATTCAACGAATATAAAGCAAACTTAGAAAAATTAGTGTCTAGTAGAATAATTAGTATCAAAAATGATCAATATCCTACCCCTAAGATAAACAAAGGTACAATACCTTATTATTTCAGTAAAAAACTAGGAAATAAAGTAGAAAACAACCTAAAACATTCAGTTTCAAATAATGTAATAAAAAAGGGTACCATACCATATTACTTTAATATTAAATCGAGAAGTGATATAAAAAATATAGATAACAAAGACCAGTTTTTTCGGAAATAAACACCAGTTTAAATTATTACACCAAAATATAGCAGGTGCTCTGAGTAAAAGAGACTATTTGCAAGTAGCTTTAAGTGAGCTTAGTGATGAATTGGGCAAAATTGATGTTATCTGCCTTTCTGAAACATTTCTTAAACAAGGTTCCGAACAAAATTTTAGAATAGAAGGTTACTCTATGGCATCTTATTTTTCTCGTGAAAACCAACGACGGGGTGGCACTTGTATTCTGATCAGAAATGATCTACAGTTCAAAACTCTTGATTTACAAATACGCTTACCATTCTCTTTTGAATGCTGCGCTGTTGAAATTATAGATTATAAATTAGTAATAATTTGTATATACCGCACACCCAACTCAAATGTTGAAACTTTCCTTTATAATTTAGAATTACTGTTAGAAAATATAATGAAAAACTCTAAGAAGAAATTTATACTATGTGGGGATTGGAATATAGATCTGTTACAGGATAATTATACTCAAAAGCAGTTAACAGGCATTCTATCAAATAGTAATATTAAGGTGCCACTAGTCGGCGGCACGAACTCATTGGTGGGCGTAGTCAAAATGCATGCTATTTCATCCAACATTATGTGCGAAAGGGACAAGCACTGTAATGAGCAGTAAGAAGCTATCGGCTCGCGCGAACGGCGCGCGTAGTATTTTGGCGCGGTGATGATAACAGAAATACTTGAATGCAAACATAAACCTATCTAATTATGACAAAATGGCATGATTATCATCACTGTGTGCAGCTCATATTTTTATGGTGGATACATCTATACAAATAAATAAAATTGGTGTGTCTGTTTGCAATATTAAAATAAACGCTTTTTACTAAATGCATATGGATATATACACGGTACTAATACCAAAATAATATTTTTTACAATTTTTGTCTGTCTGTTTGTTCCGGCTAATCCCTGAAACGACTGGACCGGTTTTGACGAGACTTCACTGGCAGATAACTGATGTGATAAGGAGTAACTTTGGCTACTTTTATTTTAGCTATACATCTTCTATACATACATACATACATACAAATAAAATTGCAGTGTATGTTTGTAATCCATACTTCCATACTAATATAAATGCTACTGTAAAGTAAGAGTAACTCTGTCTGTCTGTTTCTTCTTCACGTCTAAACTACTGAACCGATTTTAATGAAATTTGGTACAAAGATAGTTTGAGTTTTTATCCCAGAAATCCCATGGGAACGGAAATTATGCGGGTTTTTATTTTAGAAAGTTTTCCACGTGGACGAAGTCGCGGGCACTACTAGTATTAAATAATCGCTTTTTACTACATGCATAGGGATGTATACACGGTACATATAACAAAATAACATTTTTTACAATTTTTGTCTGTCTGTCCATCTGTTGGTTACAGTTAATCTCTGGAACGACTGGACCGATTTTGACGGGACTAAACGGGATAAAAAGTAACATAGACTACTTTTATTTTAGCTACAATACATCTTCTATGCAAATAATCTATACAAATAAATAAAATTGGTGTGTCTGTTTGTAATATTAAAACAACCGCTTTTCATTAAATACATATGGATGTACTCGTGTATACGGTAAATATACCAAAATATTTTTTTTTTAATTTTTGTGTGTCTGTTTCGGTTAATCTCTGGAACGACCGGACCGATTTTAAAAAGACTTTCACTAGCAGATAGCTTATGTGATAAGGAGTAACTTAGGCTACTTTTATTTTAGCTACTATACATCTATACAAATAATCTGTACATTTATACAAATAACCGGTTTTTACTAAAAGCATACATAGCGATTTTTGTTTATCTGTCTGTTTGTTCCGGCTAATCTCTGGTACGGCTGGACTGATTTTTACAGCACTTTCACTGGCAGATAGCTGATGTAATAAGGAGTAATTTAGGCTACTTTTATTTTCGAAAATTTTCCAAGCGGATGAAGTCGCGGGCTCAGCTAGTTATTTTATAAGATATATTATATATATAGATAGACAGCTCCGCGAGTAATCCTAATGCTTATAATACGTATATACGTACGTGTCCGGCGTTTCCTGCGGAAGAAAAGTACCTACATAGGGCCACATATCAAGCTATACGTGTCCAGTGCAGCTTGTCTCGCAATGGAAAGAGTTTCTGTGTGCGGTGCCAGCTCGTTCTTGATATGTAGCCGTCTACATACATACATATTTACGGGTAGTTGATATTAGATATCTTAATTCTTAACTACCCGTAAATCGGTACCGGGTAGCCAGATGTCAATAGAAATAGTGCTACCCGGGTGAAACCGCTACCAATTTTATTATATACAAATTGTATATATACATCTTTACAAATAAATAAAATTGGAATGTATGTTTGCAATATAAAAACAAGTTTTTTTACTAAATGTATATATGTACATTTTTTTTGAACGGCCGCGACGGAAACCGTACTGACGGTCGCTAATCAGCTGGTGCTCTTCTAAATACTTGAGGAGGTGAGAGTTGATGATTGTCTCCATAATTTTGGAGAACAAGGAGGTTATGGCTATGGGCCGATAGTTAGACGGATTAGAGCGATCTCCTTTTTTAGGGATGGGATGCACCAAAGCTGTCTTCCATGAATTCGGTACCACGCCGTGTGAGTAGGATAGCCGGAATAGGCGTGTTAATACTAGTGCCAACTCTGGAGCACACACTTTTGCCACAATCAGAGGGATGCTATCCGGCCCACCCGACTTGTGGATGTCCAAGGAAAGTAGTGCTTTAAGCGCAGATGACTGCCGAAATTGTGGTTCTGGCATGAAACTATCACACTGCGGGATGGTAGGCGATGCGTTCCCTTGGTCATCCAGAGTCGAGTTGGCAACAAAAAAGAACCCAGGAGATCGGCCTTCTTCTTTGCGGTATGGGCCAAAGAGTCATCGTCTCCGTGCAAAGATGGTAAAGAGGGCTGTGAGAATTTCCCTAAGACAGCCTTGGCAAGTGACCAGAACGCACGAGTCCCTGAAGGAAGGCGAACTAATTTCTCGCCAATTCTGCCTATGTGTTCAGATTTTGCCTTAGCGATAGCTCTTTTGAATTACCTCGAGGCGGAATTGTACTTCTTACGTAATGTGCTGGTTTTTTCATCACAATATGCGGACGCTGCAGCCCAGGCCCGGTAGCACTCCACTCCTGCTTTCGGCGTGAAGCCGTTTTACAGGAGCGAGCAAACCAAGGCTGAGGCTTACCACCAATTGGCACCACATAAAATGGAATGAAAAGTCCCATGCCCTGCAGCACCACATCAGCAATAGAGTCAGCGACGACACTCGGATCATCTAGCGAGAAGCACAGCCGCCCCCCTGGGTAGGACGCAAAAAAGGTCGCATCCCGTCCCAATCGGCTGACCTATAGTGCCAAACGCGACGACAGCCTGCTAAAAGAGGCCGTGATAGGCGCGAAACCGGCACTTTACTCCGGATCAGGCAGTGGTCTGACGCACCAAGTGGGACGTCCACAGATACCTGATAATGCTCCGGATGAGCGGTCAGTAGAAGGTCCAACATTGAAGGCGTATGGTCATCCACATCGAGAACTCGCGTGGGCGAAGTTACCAGTTGTGTAAAACCATACGCCAAGGCAAAATCGTAAAGAGACCTCCCGCATGATCGGTGGAGCGCGAACAAAGCCATGCGGCGTGGTGGGCATTAAAATCTCCCAAGATCACTATCTCTGCGGAAGGGGTTTGCTCTAACATGGAATCTACAGCTGTTTGTAAATGATCAACTAGCCGGTCAACTTCAGTATTCCCGCTATGGGACCTGTATAGGCACGCGTAGCTGCGTGGATGGTCGTCGCAAGCTACGCGTAACCAGACGATGGATAGGTCCTAACCTTCAAGACTGCCGAGGCGCCGGTAACAGATATCTTCTCTGACGTATGCGCACACACCGGCCCGCGATACAAAGGAATGTTCCAGTTTGTACCCTGGGTAGTAAAAGTATCAGTAGGAAGTATCATTCGGAGAAGATATCTGTGTATTGGTCAAGAAGAGCAAATCTGGCTTCGACGAGATGGTAATGGACGGCGTTCAAGTTGAAATGAAGTCCCCTAATATTACAGAAATCCACAGTAAGCGTGGTAGGGGGTGCCATGGCTTTCTTGCTTTGTCTGCCCCGGATAGGATTATTTATAAGCGCAATTTTACCCAAAGAATGCGCAGGGCATTCAAAACTTACTGAGCCCGCGACTGCGTCCGCGTGGAAAAAATTCGAAAAAAGTAGCCTAAATTACTCCCTATCACATCAGCTATCTGCCTGTGAAAGTCCCGTCAAAATCGGTCCAGCCACTCCAGAGATTAGCCGGAACAAACAAACAAACAGACAGACAAAATTGTAAAAAATGCTATTTTGGTATGTGTATCGTGTATACGTCCATATGCGTTAAGTAAAAAGCGCTTATTTTAATACTAGCCGTTGCCCACGACTTCGTCTTCGTTTACTCCGTACAGCTCCGCCCCCGTAGATGATAGCATGATAATATGTAGCCTATATGTTGACCTGACCTATAAGTAATATTTATGCAAAATTTAAAGTAAATCCATTCAGTACTTTTTGATTTTACCCCGGACATACATACAGACAAACAGACTAAAATTCTAAAAACTATATTTTTGGCTTTGATATCCATTGTAGATCACGCCGCAAGTATTCTTTTAAAAAAAAATTCAGTGTACAGTTTTGACTTTCCTACGATTTTATTATATGTATAGATTACCAACAGACACTTCAATTGTAATTATTTGTATAGATTTGTATATTTTTTACTTTTTTCGATTCGATACATAGCACATGATTTAAGTCGTCAATTACAAACACGGCATGCGCGAGCGCGAAGTTACTACGATGACGTATACACCTCCCCTTGTCACCCGCACACCGCGCGGGTATAGTGAAATGCAAGATGATTTGCAACAAAAACGAACGCATAAAATTTTATAAGCAGACCTTTGGGCGTATTGATATTATGACAAAACTACTTAATATATCAATTTAAAATAAAGTTATTTGAACTTTTGAATAAATTGTCTATCCCTGTATGGTTTTCTTTTTTACAATTTTAGACTCTCTATGCTATTTATTTACGCCCAAAAATGGGTTAAATTTAGTAACAAAACAAGGAAGTTTCCACGCTCATAACTTCCAGACAAATATTTTTTTTACAATTCTGCTTCCATACAGGGCTAGATAATGACGAGACAAAATGATATAATTTTTAATTTTGGACGTACACCGTCAAACAGACGAGTAATGACCATACTACGTTTGTATGGAAGAATGAGCGACTAGTGTACCCTTAATCAGCACATACTTAAACCCACTAGGAAGCATGCATGTTTAGATGTAATTGCTAGCAATTTGGAAAATGTTCAGTCTTACACTCATTATCTCGGTTTATCTGACCATGAGACAGCCCAGAGTATAAAAGTAAATATTGAGTCCATCTCAAACTTTAAACCAAAACGAGCTTTTTGGTTTGAAACAAAACAACTTTTTAGTCAAGAAAATAAGAAAAGTTTTTTGAATGTCTATCATCCTTAAGTTTTAATGAAGTTCTTGCAAGTTCAAATTGTGAAGAGGCATTTAATAATTTCCACGACATATTCTTATTGTTTTTTGAGCTATGCTTTCCAAAAATTCGTACTAAGGTATCAAATAAACCAATTAAAAATAAATGGCTGTCAAAAGGACTTCTTAAATGTTGTAAAGTCAAACGCCAGCTATATTTAAATTATCGGTTTGGTAAATCTAATAAGAATGAAAATAAAAATAATTACTTGCGTTACAAAAGAATTTTATCAAAATGTATACTAGAATCACAAAGGCAATCATCTCTGAAATTTATTGAAAAATCTTCCAATAAATGCAAAGCTTCGTGGGATTTAATTAAAAACACATTCCAGAATAAAACAAATATACAAGAAATTGAGAAAATTAGAGTGAACAATACAGAGTATACAAAATCCCAATCAATTTGTAACCTATTTAATGATTTTTTTATAAACCAATCAAAAACAAGTATTAACAATGACAAATTCACAAACACTTCAAAAATACTTGGGTTACCTAATAGCAGTAAAACTATGTTTCTTACACCAGTAGATGAGCATGAAGTATTTAAGATCATAAACTCCTTAAAAAATACAAGTGCAACTGGTTATGATAATATTAGTACAGAACTACTCAAAAATGTTGCTGCTGTAATATCAAAGCCGCTCAGTCATATTATTAATTTGACATTTTTAGAAGGGAAGTTCCCACAACGACTTAAAAAGTCTATAGTTAGACCAATACTTAAAAAAGGTGATCCTTGCGATATGAATAACTATAGACCCATTACACTAATTCCGATTCTCTCAAAAATTTTTGAAAAAGTTATGTATGATAGACTTCATAATTACTTACTGAAATGTAATATATTAAAAAATAATCAATATGGATTTAGAAAAGGTAGGTCGACAACCTTAGCATGCTTTGAACTGGTAAAGAGTATAACGGAATGCCTAAATACAAAAAGTTATCCACTTTGTGTATTTTTAGACATGAGTAAGGCATTCGACTTTGTTTCTCATAGAATTCTGTTGGCAAAACTTGAAAAATATGGTATAAGAGGGAAATCATTAGAGTGGATACAAAGTTATTTAGAAAATAGGAAACAGTGTGTAGAAATTTCAAAAATTTCTGGGACACATAAAAAAATATATACTTCAAGTTATAGTTGTAGTGACTGTGGAATACCACAGGGAAGTGTTTTAGGACCCTTGCTCTTTTTAATTTACATTAATGATCTTCCAGAGACTATGCAACATGAGTCATTCTTATTTGCAGATGACACTACACTCCTCATTAAATGTAAAAATAAAAATCATCTAGTAAAAGAAACAACTGAAACCTTACTTAAAGTTTCGGAATGGTTAAAAAGTAATAATTTAAAAATTAACTTGACTAAAACAAAGATAGTTGAATTTCAAACATGTTATAGCAATAAAGTTCAAAAATCAAATATATTATTTAACAATATAAATATAGAAAATACTGAATACACTAAATTTCTAGGAATATTTATTGACAACCATTGCAATTGGAAAGCGCACATTGATTCTCTTTGCAAAAAAATTGACAGATTTATCTATGTTTTGAGAAGAATAAGAGAAGTAGCCAACTTAAATGCTGCATTGCTGGCATATCACGGATATGTCTCATCTGTATTGCAATATGGAATCTCTATTTGGGGAAACTCAGTTGATTTAATTAGGATTTTCAGAATTCAAAAGAAATGTATACGTGCAATATGTAATGTTAATCAACTACATTCATGTAAACCCCTATTTAAAACTCTTAAAATACTACCTTTACCTTGTCTTTACATACTGTCGGTATGCGTATTTGTAAAAAAACATCAACATTTGTTTAAAACAAATGCTCAAGTATTAGGGAACTCATATTTTAGAAACAGTGAAAAGCTACATGTGCCAAGCCAAAGACTAAATATTTATTAAAAAAATGCATATTGTATGGCAATTAATATATACAATCATATTCCTGATAGTCTAAAATTATTACCTATAAATAAATTTCGCAAAAAATTGTTTGATTTACTGTTAAATAAAACATACTATGATATTAGAGAATTTTTAGCAGATAAGATTAAATGTTAATAAACAGAAATATAAGCTTGTACAATTTACCTTGAAATTTAAATGTAATAAAAACTGAACGGCAAATTTTGTTAAATGGTAAATTTTTTGTAAATTGTAAAAATTTGGATTGAGCATAAGATCATATTTTGTAAATTATAAAAACAACTTTTGATGTGAAATAATTCTAGTAAATTGTAATACATACGATTGTAATACGTGAAATAGAAAAAAAGAAGCCCGCTGAGTTTCTTCCGCCGGATCTTCTCAGTGTGTGGCCGCGTTCCGATCCGGTAGTAATTATAAAGAAATCGACCTAAATTAAAATGTTTGCACGCCATATTATGGTAGAATATGATGGTAATTTAATTTATTTTAATAACTTGTGACACCCATATTCTTGCAAATAAATATTTTTCATTTCATTTCATTTCATTTCAATAAAGACATTTATGTTATGAGCGCGGTTTTTAAATTTCTTGAGTACATCTTGATTTCTTGAGATTAGAGTTTTGGAATAGTTTGTGACTATTTTAAAGCTTAAAATTACACATTGATTTAATGAACATGATTGATGTCGGAAGCAAAACGATCGTATGATATCAATATATTCAATGAACAATTGGAAGTTTTATGAGATATTTTAAATACTCATAAAGATATTGCAACGGGATTCAATAAAAGTGCACACTCAAAACGTTAATTTTCATCACACATCTAAATTTATGTGTATCTCCTCTGTGGTCTAGTGGTCCGGTGTCGGAGTTGATCACATGAGGTCCCGCGTCGGACAATTCAACAAAATGTGTTTTTCAGTTTTCTGACAAAAGCAATGTTGCCCGGGATTGGAAAAAGTGCCCGGGTGGTGATAGGCTTTGGCTAATCGTGGGTACACTTGTTGTACCTCTGCCTACCTCTTTGGGGATACGGGCGTGAAGATACTTTTTTTATCTAAAATTAAAAATAAATAAAAAATGCTTTAAAAGTAAGTAAATATTAAATAATAAATAAATAACTTTAAATAGAAGTAATGAATTAGGTACTATATTTTATACCAATATCAATATTTTTCTAAAACACAGTTAATGTCAAAAAATATACATTATAAATTCCAAATATGACTAGGGCTAGGAATAGCAGTAATAATAATAAAAAATACATACGTTTACAGTATATTTAAGACAAAGCAATCCAATAAAAGTTACTTTTTTCCACCTGCAAGTGACCGGCAATATTATGACACTTTACCAGTTCAAATATCGATTTCGGTCTGACAAAAACACTTCATGGTACGCTAATGCTGGGCAGAAGTTGGTTTGAATAGTAAAACGATCGCTCGCCGGCATAGGTCACGTGGTCACTGACTGGCCTGTTAGATAACGCTTTCATGGTACGAAATAGCAGGACAGTTTAATTATCGGCTAAAATTGTCCTGCTATAAGAGTTCATGGTAGGGCCGCTGTATGAATAAAAACCATTTTACAAAATCGACAATTATTAAAAACTAGCTGTACCCGCGACTTCGTTCGCGTAGAAAACATTCTGTTCCGGGGTTCTATTTACATAGTCTCCGTTCCCGTGGAATTTCCAAGATAAAAACTATCCTATGTCTTTTCGGTTCAATAGATGAGGCGTGAAGAAGAGACAGACAGACAGAGTTACTTTCGCATTTATAATATTAGTATGGATACGAGTACCTATAGAGAACCCCTCTGCCAGAAGAACTACTTTTGAGTGTTAAAAATTGTCTGATCGCGTTGTGTTGCCATTGTACTGGGGCCGCACTTGCGTCTATCGTGCCGAAGTTATATGCGCGCTAGGGCACGCGCAGTCCGGAAATGTATTCGAAAATAGCCGATAATATAATAGCCGGTCACATCTGCAATTATCGTGTCATTGCACGAAGCTTTTTGACGATAATCGTAAGTGCAGCCCCGCAGCATTAGCAACACGTGATGTGTAGTGGTAATATTGCAAGTGGCACTGACCTATTGAAATACATAAGTACGTAGCCGAGCGACTCCATGTCGTCCCGCCGCGACTGCTCGATGCCGAGGTGGGCGTTGATGGACGCGTACCGCGCCGTACCTGCGACACACGCTCACACATCAACTACCATACTATTTATACAATATTATTTACCTAACTAATTATATTTGTGTTTTAGCACTCGCCCCGTGCTTGGGAAAACTTGAACTTTTAGAAAAACAAAGAAAAATTTCGACACGTAAGATTCGAACTTATGACATTTCCTCAAGCCGGGACGCTCTAACCAACTGAGCCAGTGTCGACTAGTCGGAAATGGCGAAATTATTAATCTATCTAGATAATAATTAATCCCTATTTCACTTGGACACACCATAACTCGACAATGCCTACCAATTTTATTTACCTATAAAAAAACTGAGTCAAAAATTCCAAAAAGGGATGATAACAAAATTGGGGGATATAGTTTGGTATTGAAGTTACATAATTAACACCAATATCCAAAATATATACCGCAAGATGCGGTCTACGATACTTCGCGGAGGAAGGGATTTGTTGTGTTGGAGAAAGTGCCGCCTTTTAGGTAATTTCGCTGCGTTACATATTTTGCATATAGTAGGTATATCTATTGACTCAGAGCAGCTGTGACGTTCGACTTAGTTTTATTCGAGAGCTCTTATAAATATTTATCGATAGTGTGAGTAAGAATAATTTAAAATGCTTATAATAAATACATATATGGCGTATAAGTGAAAAAAATTAGAAAAAAAATTTAATATGTCAAAAAAATCTATCAAAATGCAATAACCCGCCTGAAAAGGACTTTAAATAGCTATCTATTGAGACCCATAAACCCCCATACAAAAAAATTAAGAAATGTCAAGAACGCAAAAAGATGAAGGCGTCCGAACCGATCAACAAAGGCGCCTGAACGACAAATGACAAATATTATCATTGTAAAATATTACCTGTTATGTAGATGTGTCTACGTAAAGCATACACTTTTAAAACTATGCTGTTTAGTTAACACTTTGTAAAGGGCCTCGCAGATTGAAAAATACAAAAAATGCACAGAAAATTGGGGAAGTCAAAGCTAAGAGCTTTATGGAAAGTAGAGGCATGGAAATAATGTGATGTGAGATTCAAACTGAAAATCGATCTATCCGGCAATAATAACAGTTCCAGAAATGGCCAGATTGCCGCTTGTGTATTGAGGGTTTGATATGAACATGGCAGGTCTGCCAAGCGGAAAAATGTAACAGCACTTTCTTAACAATTTACTATAAAAGCATTTAACAGTGCTATTTGTGCTTTCATTCTTTTCTTGTCTAATACACTATCCTGATCTGAAACTTTTGGCTTATTACTATACACTACTACTAATAATAATCTTTAAAGTCGTCCCACTTACTGCGGTGGCACAACTCCTAATTTTTGATTGACACTTTTTATACACAGAACTAGTCCTTTTTTTACCCCCTCCATAACTAAGTACTAAATATTATAAGTCCATTTATAATATTGTATTTTTTTTTAATTATTGTTGATGACACGACATGACATTACCTGTGAGATTTTTATCCTCGCGGTACAAGATGTGTTGTCTCGTGCGCAGATCCCGGAACTTCTTGGCGAGCCCGAAGTCGATCATGTAGAGTTTGTTGCAGTGCCGTCCGATGCCCATCAGAAAATTGTCAGGCTTGATATCACGGTGGATGAAGCATTTGCAGTGGATAAACTCTACGCGACCAAGCATTTGGTCTGTAACAAAACAATGTAATTAGCAAAGTCAGCAAACACATTTTTCTTTTTTTTAATCAGAAGTATAGCTAACGGGCAGATGGTTCTGATGGAAAAACAAATATGTAAATGGCGCATTGCTAATAAATTAATTTAAAAAAGTGCACTTCTGTTCTTATTCTGGACGGATTCTTTTTGACGGTCTCCGCTCGGACTATTAAAATCATGTTGTTTACAACAAACTTACTTCGTATTTTTAAAATAACTTTCAGACCAATATACCGATTGATTTAAATATAGGATTAAAAATAGTAGATTCGTTCGGGATTTATCAATGACGAAAATGTTTGAAATAAGTGTTTTTTTAAACATTTCGTCGACATTTTTCAACCACTTTAAGTTGACACAATTTTAGAGCTCAAAAATTGCGTTGAATTGTCAATCGAATGATCAAATTTGATCATCTTTTTAAAATACAGTTGTTTAAATATTAAAATTCTGTAATTTTTAAGAATTTTTTGAAAATATCTATACTTAGGTTCGGTATAGTTTTTGCTCCGTTGAACTCGAAATACCTCATTAAGAGAGAAGTTTCAGGGCTGCCCTTGTAGGGTTAACCGGTTTACAGATTTTTGTTTTTTCATTTATTATTTGTATAGGAGACATCACCTAGTAAATTGCACTACGAAAATTTTACAGGTACTAAATGATACAAAAAAGTTTTTTCCCGTGTTGGTTCCGGGCTCCTTTGAAGAATAGACCAACTGCCGTTCTGCCAGCAGGTCGTAAAAGGCGACCGATTGACTATGCGAGTCACTACCATCGTGGCTACTAGGTGGTAGAGTTCTGCATTGTCTCGCCCGGATCTGGTACCACCGCCTTGCCTATTCCTGCCGCAATAGCGTCAGTGCTTGTCACTGTCGTGTTCCGGTTTGGAGGGTAAGGTAGCCGGTAAACTTATGCATGTGGCATTAGACCTCGCCACAAGATAGCAACGCACCATTAACACCTTTGGTGTCTATAGGGGATGATTGACTCTTTCCATCGGGAGACCCATCTGATTGTTTGCTATCTTATGATATAAAAAAACCGCCCGTATCCCCGAAGAGGATAAAAAAGGTAGGCAAGGATACAACCAGTGCACCTACGATTAGTCGAAGATATTTAGTCCCACATTATGATACGTGGCAAGCCTATCCCCAATCAGGCACTTCCAATCCCGGGTAAAGTTTTTTTAATCATAAAACTGAAAAAAAAAAACATTTTTGAATTGCCCGACCCTGGAACCCGAAACCTCATGTGGTCAACACCTATACCGGGCCACTACGACGGTAATACTTTTGGGTATTATATGCCAATAGATGACAGAGGCGACTGATATGATTCAACATATTAAATGTTATGCTATTGTTTATAACAATTACTGCTATCATGTTATGACATTAAATAAATATTAGTCAATGACAAACGTTTTAGTCTAAAGGGAACATGTTAGACGAGAGAAGAAACTTCGAGAATATACTGACCGTCTAGAGTCTAGACTCTAGATCGTGTCAAAAATTTATTTTGCGAAAATATTATTATACTAAAGTAATATTTACTCTGAATGCCTCGTCGTCGTCGGTCTTATGGTTAGCTTGCTCGATTCAGACCATGAGGTTTCGAATAGAGATTCGACGAATGGTGATTTTTGCCGAATACCAAATATCCGGCCAGGGTCTTGGCAGAAAACCGAATATTCGACGGCGTATATGCTTCATTAACGAGTTAATTCTGTCACTACACCTATTACCTACTTGTTTATGAAATATGGATAAATTAATAGCCTTGCAGTATTGTATTGATAAAAATATCTGTTTGTCCAAAAAAAAAATAGTATCAAGAAACGCTGAAAAGAATATTTTCAATTATAACAACTAACCTCCTTGTGACGTCTCTTGGTATAATACATTATTTTTTTTAATCATATGTGCGACTTTTTCTCATAATTATGTAATAGTTCGCAATATTTGGACGATACCGTATAACCGAAGAAAGTTACCACATAGGCCGAATACCGATACTATTCGGTGATCGGCCTAATTCGGCCTCAGCAGAATACTCGTGGCACCTTACTTTCGATTCCCACAGTACTTTGTTTTTTATGTCGTCAAAGATGTCGGTCCCGAAGCTTTTGTAGTACCCGAAATAGCGTAAACGCTTTTCATTGTTGCATTCCTTTTCGGAGGGTCAGGTATGCGCTAAACTTATAAATTTAATATACAATATTGTCCCACAGATAGCAACGCACGATTAACATCGTAGGTGTCTCTTGGCGACGGGTATCTCATTCAATCGGGAGAACAGTCCGCTTGTTATTCTAAGATATAAAAAAAAACTCACACTAAGATCATCTTTGAAATAAACATTAAAATAAGTTTCTCTTTTAGGTAGCTACAATTGCTTAAAACTTTCACTTTTGCGGTCTAATTACCATAAACTTTGTTTGTATTTTAGTACGAAAATTTTGTAATCCTGTAACTACGTTTTCCTTTTTAACCGACTTTAACAGAAAATGTTTTTTTATTCTTCCGAATCTTTCTATGTATGTTCCCCGATTATTCAAAGACGCCTAGTCCAGTTAAGATTCTTATTTTACTTGGGAGGACCTTACTTCCTATTTGTTGAAATATAAATTTAGGAAAAAAAAGGGTTCCATAATTACAGGAGATTAGAAGTCGGAAATGGATATTTTTCTTTTTTGTGCAATTTTACTGCATTGAAATAATTATATCATAGATAAGCGCCTAACATATAAGCGCCTTAAGAGATAACCTTCGATTGATGCCAAACATGCTAGAGATAGTTCGCTATCCTCGTTAGTATTGTTGAGAGGCAACAGGAGATAGCATTTCTGCTAGCTTAAAAGCGCCACCACTACGTAAGTGACGCTTTTAACAAAACCCACGAACAGACAGGAAAGATAAGATGATACTGGCGCATTCGTGCGCGTGAACAAAATTCATTACTTCCTTTTGCTCAGTTGGGTAAAATAGTAGCCAATGTTACTAACTATATATGCGTTTTAGTATCTACTTAAAAGCTTAGCAAAAAAAATTAGAAAGGGATTTTTTTGATCTGTAAGTACTAAGTTTTTATAGCTTTTGTTATTTAAGATTCGCGAAGCCCTAATGGTAAATAATTTTTAGAATATTGCCGCAGTTTTAAATTTTTTCCGTTACAAAAATAAAAAATACAAAATGTGTATTTTTTAAAAAATATTCATATAGAATCACTAACCTGCTAACATAAGAACAGTCTTGATGGTGAACTGACGTGAGCAAAAGTTGAACAGGTCTTCTAGTGACGGACCCAGAAGGTCCATCACGAGGATGTTGTAGTCCTTCTCGTAGCCATACCACCTGGGGACAACACAACCGTTAATACCTTATGATAATACCACCCGAAAAATTTAATTCAGGTTTCAGGTAACCATATTTAGTTTAGTAGACATACAACTAATAGGTCCTATATTCGATTGTCAAAACAGAAAATCTACGAGTATATAATTTTCTATAAAAAGTACGTGGATTTGACTGCAACTGAGGATATGTGCCAGATTTAACGATATTTGTTAATAGACCATCTGCCTTCCAGTTAGGCAGTTCATAAAAGTCTTAACGATTGGTCAAACATGGCACTAACTTTCTGACATAATCCTATTCCTACTAAGAAGTTTAAACCAGGTGTGGTAATCAATGCCTCACTTTTTTCTACCGCAATAGTTTCCACGTTTGTCACTATCATGTTGCAGTTTGTAGGGTAAGGTAGCCGGTAAACGCATGTGCCATTACATCCGTCAGACTAATTACAACGCACCATCAACATCTTTGTGTCTATATACGATGGTAATCTTCTTCCTTTTACATAGAGCCAGCTTGTTAGTTATCCTATAATGAAAAATAATAATATTAATACGACTAGTAGTACAAGTAGGAGTGCATCTTATTCGTTACTACCGCTACGGGTACAATATAAATTATACTGGTTCAAATTATACTGGTTTATTGCACACCAAGATCTACAATTGGAGCTATAAAATATTATTTATTACTATTTATTATTGTCTAAACCAAGTACATAAAATTAAAATAAAAAAAGAGTTTAATCATTGCATTATTTATTGATTAAAATCAATTTCATTTCACACACATATTATTTTTACATATTTTACTGAATCTAACACTACATTCAAAATTAAAGACAGCGTCTTATAGCTATTTAAACCAGCCAAGCGCAATTATGAAGCTGTATTAAATCTGGAGATACTTCTAATAACTACTCAAATGCAAACCGCTAATATGACAGCATATGAGGTCTCACCCTCTCCTTCTAAGTAGGGTTATCATATTAATATTCATTATAGTAGGAAAGAGAATCTGAGACCTCAAAGCAAGAGCGGATTTTTTTTTCTGGGAGGGGCACAAGAGACATACGGACAAAAAATCCAGAATAATTGTTATAAAATAAACTTTGCCTGCCTATAAATATTTACTGCGATGGAATATCCACAGCAGGGATAGACAGACTCCACTCCACCTCTTAGCTACTGAGATAAAATACTGAAAAGATTGTTAGCTCCAAGTTTACCTTACATTTCATGAGCGCAATCGCAGCTCTACAAACAGTGCTAACATATTGGTTGTTGCTTAAAACATGTTAAATTATACTTAAATTTGTTCATATTATTTTCCGTACAACAGAGAACAACAGTAAGTCCACATAAATTTCATACAGAGGAAAGACTCAATTGTTTGTATATTTGTAATGCAGGGCTCGTATACCGGTTAATTTTCAAACCAAAATTGGCACAAGTTCAAATGGAGCGTTCTGTTAAGGTGTGGCTCTACCTTAACCTCAAAATACCGGTTTTGAATCTAATAAAAAATTATAAGGGGTTTTGAATCAATTAACCGGATTATAGAAGTTTATGTCATTGTATGTATGTATGTCTACCACTCCCAATTTGACGCTTGTCGTACTTTTCGCACTTTTAGCTTAAATCGGCTTGTCGAGAATTATGAAGCTCTCACATCAAAAATCACTCCGAGAGACACCTTTTATAAAAACAGCAAAAAATTTATATAAATCAGTTTCAAACCCTATTGTAATGGATAAATTCAAAATCTACTTAATCGATTTTAAAAATTCTCTAACCTATGGAAAGCTACATTATTCGGGGGTAACATATTATGCTTCTTTTCACCTGACCAAACAATAGGAAGTAGGTAATGTTTTTGTGTCAATAAACAAGTCGCAGGCAACAGCTATTATTAATTAATCAATTCGGATTACTAATTTCAACTAATTTCAAACTAAATGTTTGTTGAGCGAAATCGATATTTGTTACTCCCAGGATGTAATAAAGTTTTATGTCTATTTACGTATTATTTCTGACTAACCTGTGACTCGCGACTTCGTTCATGTAACCCAAAATGATTATTTCCTATATTGCACAATCGAGTAAAAACTAGCGTATGTTACACCCGGATTATATAGCTTTCTGATGTAGTAGTTGTGATCATTTTTTACAAAAATACATACGTTTGCTCCTCGCAATATAGATTAAAATTAGTAGGTATTATTTCAATGTTTTTTTTAACATGCCTGTAACACTTTCGTAGAAAGTTATTTTGTTAAATTACATTTGATTTAACAAAATAATTTAAAATAAAACACGATCTTCCTAAATCTTAAGTTATCGGTAATATCGGTTAGAATGACGGGTTGAAATTTACAAAAAAAAAACCAACGATAAGTTTACAAGTAATGCACAATCACACTAAAATTTAAGGTCAGTATTACGGTTCACTTTAAAATTACTGTAAGTTATAACATACACTACGTACATTCGAGTTTTGTAAAATTTAGAGCATTTATATACTTAGAATCCATTTATAAATCTTAAATCCGCAATTCAATAGTGTTGTGCCCGAGAAATTGCCAATGCAACATATATACATATGTTATAACATACATTACGTACATTCGACTTTTGTAAAATTTAGATAAAATTTAGAACATTTATATACTTAGAATCCATTTATAAGTCTTAAATCCGCAATTCAATAGTGTTGTGCCCGAGAAACTGCCAATGCAACGTATAATTCCAGATAAGTTGAAATCGCTATTGTTATTAAGTGACGTGCTGTTCGATTCACCTGTTATAACATACATTACGTACATTCGACTTTTGTAAAATTTAGATAAAATTTAGAACATTTATATACTTAGAATCCATTTGTAAATCTTAAATCCGCAATTTAATAGTGTTGTGCCCAAGCAACTGCCAAGGCAAGGTATAATAATTATAATAAAAAAATTAAACGATTATTAAAAAATAAAATTAATCTATTAAATTAAATTAAACGATTCCAACTTATCTGGATAAGTTGAAATCGTTACTGTTATTTGAGTGACGTGCTATTCGATTCACCTGAGAGTGCTTCAGCCACGAAGTGAAACGGACATTACAGTAGTCACATGAAACATAAGAGTTCACGGTAAGTTAATAAATTACTTAACCCTTATGGTTTGGCGAAACTTAAGTATTAGTTAACATTGTTTCCTTTAAAATTAAGATGCAAACACTACTAGTGACTTATTACAACACAAATATTATGAAATTCCACTAAGCGCCGACGATGAAACGTAAAAAACATTTAATATTACGCAATATTGATACATACATAATTATACATTCATTTTCTCATATAATAAATACTAATTATCTAATTCATGCGACTTAACTATGATTTGACACGACATTAATAATGTAATAATTCAATTGAAAACCGTTTTAATTTCCTTTTTATTACGACCAAATAAGAAAAATAATATTTAATTGTAATAAAACTTTATGTAAACAAGCCTATCATATCAAAAACTGTCCGATCGACACTCATTATTTTGTTCATACGATCAAACATAGGTAGAGCAAATCCAAAATGTGTTTTTTCAGTTTTCTGATAAAAACAACGTTGCCGAGGTTCGGATAAGGGTTGGCAATAGGCTTGCCACCTATCATATTGTGGGACTTCGGCTAACCGTGGGTGCGCCGCTGGTTGTACCTGTCTACCTTGCACACATGTCACATACGGAATCATGTTTTATCAGGATTTAGATAAACATGCAAATTAATGTTTACCTACATTGTTTCGCGATTCAAAATTCAAACTTAGATGAACTAACAAACACGATGGATACATTATTTTTATATATTATGATGTAATTTTCAAACTAAAAATAGAAACAGAAAAAAATTTAATGCATCCAATTTCAAGGTAGGTTTGTTTTTTGACGAACGTGATTTTTAAGACTTTACGTAATTTAAGAAGTATCTTGTCATTTTTCCTGATTCTTTGTGCGCGTTGCGTGTAAACACGGGCATTTAAAACATTGACGGTGATGACCTGAGAACTATCTTAAAAGGACTTTAATATTTCCTATCGTTCCTAGTTTTTATGTCTGTCGTACTCAAAACCAATAAACAAGTTACTAATATATTCTGGATTTTTATGAAATATATGAAATATATTATATAATATATTTTTATGAATATCTCGAGAATTTCGTATTTATTTAATAACTCGCTGCGCCCGCGACTTCGTCCGCGTGGGATTTTTTAAAAAAGTAGCCTAAGTTACTCCTTATTACATCAGCTATCTACCAGTGGCAGTCCCGTCAAAATCGGTCCACCCGTTCAATAAATTAGCCGGAACCAACTGACAGACAGACAAAAATCGTAAGTGTTATTTTGGTATATTGTACCGTGTGTATATCCATACGCATTTAGTTAAAACCGGTTATTTTAATATTACAGAAACTCCAAATTTATTTATTCGTATAGATGGATATGAATAGAAAAATGAAAATCAAAACAACGTTGCTGCGACAATATCTAGTCGACGCCTTTTTGAGTTAATTAAATAGCAGCAACATTAAAATCAACAACAGTTTACAATAAGTATTAATACCTACTATAGATAATCATGTTTTTTTAACAGCTGCTTACTTTCAGGTTAATTTGCCGCTCAATTTGCCCCAAGAGCACATACCTTTGAGTATTGTACGGATATTTATAACACTACCCCTAGATAAATTTAATTAAAAGCTTCTTACAATACGATTCAAGCAAGTATACCACTCGTAATTATAGGGTTCACTCAAAACAAAAAAAAAAAAACGATGACTGGCATCAAAAAAAATCATGCACGATCAATTGTAACCTCCGAAAGGCATACTTTTAATCGTATTGTAAATAGTACATGAGTTTCACTCCGACGAATCTTCCCTTCTTGCGAACGGATTCTTCATATGCGACGCCGATTGTGTCATATCAAGAAGGCGAAAATGTTGTCTTTCTCTTTGCTTTCTTTTCTTGAGTTTCCAAATTATTCTTGAGTCGTTTATCTCTTCTGGTGTTAAATCTTTGGCAAGCTTTTTATTTGAATGGTATATGGCCCTTTTCTTTTCTTTGTACTCATTATATTTGTTAGGATCACTCTTTATCTTTTGTCTATACCTTTTTTGTTTTTCTGAAGACGTTAACGGCCTTCTAACTGAAATAAGATGACTAGTTAGTTAAAAATGAAGGATATAGCAACTAATATTCAATCGAATATAAAAAATAAAGCACTGTAATTTGGTGTGTCAAAGTACCTACCGTATCTTTAATAAAGATCGATATATAAGAATAGTAAAAAGGTGATAGAAATGAATCATAAATAAATAAAAAATTACATCTAAGACCTCGTTTTTTAGTTCGCTATATAATATATTCGCGATATAATATATATCATAAGATAGCAAATACAAGAAAGAGTCAACCACCAAAGATGTTAATGGAGCGTTGCTATCTTGTGGCGAGGGTTAATGCCACACGCATAAGTTTACATCCTCTGAACCGTAACACGACAGTGACAAACACTGAATAGGTAAAGCGGTGGTACCAAACCCGGGCAAGACAATGCAGAACTCTACCACCTAGTTGCCACGATGCTAGTGATACGCATAGCCAATCGGTCGCCTCTTACGACCTGCCAAGCAGAAAGGCAGTTGGCCTATTCTTCAAAGGAGCCCGGACCAACACGGAGGAAAATTTTTAATCATAAGATTGCAAACAAGCAGATGACTCTCCGGAAAGAGAAACAATCGCTTATAGACACCAAAGATTATTAATATTGCATTGCTATCCTTGTGGTGGGATAGCAAAGTCACATGCAGAAGTCTATTGGCTACCTACACACATGCACACACAGACACACATACATACAACTCACAACCACCTTCTTCCTCAAATACATACATACACACAAAAAATCTCACACATAAGAAACATTCACTTATACGTAAGTCACGCAGAGCAGTTAGTCAACCAAAATTATTGTGCCTGATGTTATCATTTCTTTTTTCTCAAATTTTCGTGTAATTTTCTTCTCGTTTTATTGTACAATTTTATTACCTCCCGTGAAATTTTGTTAAGTGAATCTACGGAAATCACTCCATGGTATCCACGCCACAGGCCTTGCCTAGTGTGGAGTCCAATAGAAATTTAAGTTATTGAACTGTATTTTTGAAATAAGAAATAATAATAAATCTTATTTTAACTTATCTTACCTCACCCTCCAAAACCCGAACACAACAGTGACAAGAATTGACGCTATTACGACAGGAATAGGTACGGCAGTGGTACCAAATACCCGAGCGTAACGTTGTGAAATTCTACCTAGTAATCGCGATGTTAGTAAGGCACACGTATAGCCAATCGGTCGCCTTTTACGACCTGCTTAGCAGAACGGCAGTTGGTCTTATTCTTCAAAGGAGCTCGGACCAACACGGCGGATCTTAAATTACTTTTTTTTTTTTTTTTTTATATCATAAGATAGCAAACAAGCAGATGGGTCTCCTGACGGAAAGAGTCAACCATCGCCTATAGACACCAAAGATGTTAATGGTGCGTTGCTCTCTTGTGGCGAGGTCTAATGCCACATGCATAAGTTTACCGGCTACCTTACCCTCCAAACCGGAACACGACAGCGACAAGCACTGACGCTATTGCGGCAGGAATAGGTAAGGCGGTGGTACCAGACCCGGGCGAGACAATGCAGAACTCTACCACCTAGTAGCCAATCTTAAATTACTGAACAGATTTAAAGTTTTGAAATAGAAGACCTAGGTTTGAAAATCAGACGACATAAAAGTTATTCTCATAATATAAAGATACTGACTATCGCTTGCAACTTTACTCGAGTTGTAAACTCTCCCTTTACCCACCATAAAGAGGTTAAAATAAAATTGAAAAAACTTACCACTCCAACGCCACTTCACGCTGCTTAAGGTACTGTTGTGTTTTATTGAAATAATAGTTATATAATTATAATAATAATTTATAATTATTTTCTAAATGTTATGTTAAATTACTTTTTAATTAATCTATTTATTTATTTATTTAATACTTTATTGTACACAATTAAAAGAGAAGTAGTACATAGAGAATTATTAAAAACAGACTGTACAATGGGCGAGCTTATCCCTAAAAAAAGAGATTTCTTCCAGCTGACCCGAATAAGAGTAAACACAATAATTATTGAGATGTTAAAATAGTGTACAATAATCATAAAACTAGATACATATGAATATAACAGTCTTGATACATTAAATTTATCCACATAATATTTAAAAGTGAACAACAATCGATGCAAATGAAAGAAAAAATAAAAAATAAAATAAAAAATAAAAATACTATGTAGACCCAGCAAGAAAATGTTCTCTTAGACTCTTTTTGAAAATTGGAAGAGATTGACTTATACGAATCTTGGGTGGTAGTGAGTTCCATAACCTGACAGCTTGAACATGGAAAGAATTTGATAAAAATTTTGAACTGTGTGGGGGACATTTTAAAAGGGCAGTAACACTTAATCTACAAGGTGATCCAGGTGGATGCAAGAAAGAAAGAAAGAAAGAAATCTAATTAATGTTAAATTACTTTTTAGTGTAGATAGTAAAAAGTAACTTCATGTACTGAAGTAAGTGTACATGTGTGTATAAACTAGTATGTCACATGGATGTAGTATGTATAATAATGTTTGTAATGAATTTTATTTAATGAATAATCAATTTGTTTCTAATGAATTTTATTTAAAAAGATTAGGTAAATTATGAATAACACAGTAGACATGATCGATTTCATACGCTGAAAAATATGCATATGTTGATCTTGCTTCACCTTGAATTACACGTATTGCGCTGGCTTTGTTGTGCTTCCTTGAGTCTCGGTGTGCCTATAATACGGATTCAATTGATACCCGTCATATTACCACAGGTTTGAAACACAATATAGTATATATTATCAATGAAAATGAACAGAAAAATTCCGGTCAACATTTGATTTTTATTTATACATAAAGTTCTGGTTGGCTGACAGTAAAATAATCAGCCTTCTTGGTCCAAAAGTTAGGCAACGCGTGGACATGTCAACATTTTCCTTAAGACAGACTTTATTAGAGGGACTGTTCCTACGATGTAGACGAGGAATAAAAAAGGACTTTTCGAAATTCATACCCAAAGATGGTGAAGAAATATTCTACGACTTTTTTATTACATTGACGACATGTTGATTTACTCGTGTGCAAACTGCGCAGTTTTTATATCATTTAAATACAGTAAACTGCATAACTGCATCAACATATTTTTTTTCTATCTTCGTAACGTTGCAACAGATCTTCAGCAAATTAAAATGGGAACAAACGGAAATAATACCCCCCCCCCCCCTTCTAAAGAAGAGGAATTTCAAAACTAGTTCATAATTGACCGAGTTCTGAGGTTGAAAAACTTAAAAAACAAATCGAATGATATTCCAAAGCAAGCTGGAAAAATATTCAAAACAAATGACATTTCAAGCAGAAAAAGATGCTCTTCCCGAGGTATGGAAAAATATATCTAACACAAGGAAATACACGGGCAAAAGCAAGTTTTCATACAATAAGCGAAATACCACCTTACCGAATTATCTCCAAATATCGAGAACTATATGACCTATGGTGATGATATTTTGCAAAAAGGTAGTTTAAGGGCAAGTTACAACTAAGAACGGATTTAGCGACAAAGAAAGTCTCTCGCAAATTTCAAAGTATTCTGCTATTCTGCGTTCCCAGGTTCTTCTTTCATGGGCCGGTGGGTACCCGTAACTCGCTTATTCTGCGATTTTAAAGAACGACGATTTTACTCCCGACTAGTAGGTGTTGATCAACTAGCCAGCAAACCCGTCATGTGTGAAGATTTGTGAAAAAAAATATAGCAAATATGATGAGCCGCGAGCCCGGCACGTCGATAAATAACACATCGCGGTAATGCTACACCGGCAATCTTTACAGATAAATTATAAAATCACGGATTTACTCGCCCGTCGCTCATGTCCTTGAGAGGCTGACAAGACCTAATTTGGAAATTGATGTTATTTAAGCAGTTTTTTTAAGAAAAAATATATGTTTTAGCACGTCACAAAAAATAATGTGTTTAATATTTCATTATAATTTCCAAGACCGTGGCCGGACTCGATACATATTGAACAAAATTGGGTCGATAGAAAAATGCGAAGATTGGTCTAAAATCATCATTAAACGGTTTTTTTACGTATGGGTCTGCAATTAAAAACGTGAAGTCATCATATTCATACCTAAACCGTTAGCGAATCATATTTGACAAATAATCTTCACTTTTTTTATTTCACTATTTATTTATTATAAGACCTGAATAAGGGCTTTCATTTACTCTGATGGAAACAGACAGAATGCGCGTTTTTGGTGTTAACAGCGCCTTAAGGTCAAGGATAGCTCTACTCTTGCTGTCTCAATTCCTCCAGGAAGTCCGGTTTAAAAAATAAGTTTCAAAAGCGTTTTAAAATAATTTAATAGCAGGATATTTTATGATATAAATGAAACACTACCTAAAATAATTCGCAGTTGAATCTTCACAGGAAACCACACAACCAGCATGGCGGATGTTTACCGGTTACCTCTAGACCAGAACCGAACACTACTAGTTCTCTCTTATAACGTTAAACGTTGCTTAAATACCTACTATTAATTATTCATGACTCTTGGGCTTTAATTCTTCGTTTTAGATAACGATATTTTAAACATTTTTAAATAATAAAACCGTATACATCACTACAATAAGACGCCTTATAACGTTAAATCAGTGTTATATACCTCATTATCGTTATAAACCCCTAAATATTGGTGTTACAATACCAAAAACATTCTCATTTCTTGTTATACCAATAATAAATGTACATTCTATGTCTAGTTTTTTAATTATTTTTGTGTTATAGCACTCACCCCGTGCTTGGGAATCTGGAAAAACCTTAAAAACAGCAAAGAAAAATATCGACACGCGGGATTTGAACCTGCGACCATTTCCCTAAAGCCGGGACGCTCTTCCGCTGAGCTAGTGTCGACAGGCTCGAGGCGGCGAAATTCTTCTTTGCTATATGATCGATTACGTCGATTGTACTGATCGCCAGCTATACATACGTATAACTAGTTAAATGAGTTCATCGTTACAGATGAAATTCACATTTATAATTTTGATCAGTACTTTCGTATTTCTAATTATTTTTGTGTTATAGCACTCACCCCGTGCTTGGGAATCTGGAAAAACCCTAAAAACAGCAAAGAAAAATATCGACACGCGGGATTTGAACCTGCGACCATTTCCCTAAAGCCGGGACGCTCTTCCGCTGAGCTAGTGTCGACAGGCTCGAGGCGGCGAAATTCTTCTTTGCTATATGATCGATTTGCTATATGAGAGCGGAAGAGCGTCCCGGCTTTAGGGAAATGGTCGCAGGTTCAAATCCCGCGTGTCGATATTTTTCTTTGCTGTTTTTAAGGTTTGTCTAGTTTTTTGTCAATAATGTCATAAGATGCAACAAACAAGCAGATAATTCTTCTGATGGAAAGAGACAACCATCGCCTGTAGACATCAAAGATGTTAACCATGCGTTGTTATCCTTGTGGCCGGGTCTTAATGTCTGGTTTCCTTACCCTCCAAACCGGAACACGATAGTGACAAGCACTGCCACTATTGCGGCAAGAATATATAAATAAGGCGGTGGTACCAGACTCAAACGAGACAATGCAGAGTACTAAGTGTGAGTTTTTCTTTTCGCATTCGATCGTGAGCGCGTTTCGAGTTTACTAGGAATTTGTATGTGATTTGTATAGCGCCACCTAGTGGTAAACGCGAGAAACCAGTTTATCACTAGGTGGCGCTGTACAAATCACATACAAATTCCTAGTAAACTCCAAACGCGCTCACGATCGAATGCGAAAAGAAAAACTCACACTTAGCACTCAGAACTCTACCACCTAGTTGACACGATCGTAGTAGTGACTTAAACAGCAAATCGTTCACGTCTTACGAACTACCTGGCAGAACAGCAGATAGTTTATTCTTCAAAGTAAAATCTAAATATAAATCAGTAATAATATACTGTTTGCTACCATGTAAGGTTGTAAGGCCCTTAATAAAAAACTAAAAAAAACTGAACGGCAAATTTTGTAAAATGGTAAATTTTTTGTAAATTGTAAAAATTTGGATTGAGCATAAGATCATATTTTGTAAATTGTAAAAACAACTTTTGATGTGAAATAACTCTAGTAAATTGTAATACATACAATTGTAATACGTGAAATAGAAAAAAAAGAAGCCCGCTGAGTTTCTTTCGCCGGATCTTCTCAGTGTGTGGCCGCGTTCCGATCCGGTAGTAATTATAAAGAAATCGACCTAAATTAAAATGTTTGCACGCTATATTATGGTAGAATATGATGGTAATTTAATTTATTTTAATAACTTGTGACACCCATTTTCTTGCAAATAAATATTTTTCATTTCATTTCATTTCATAAGATCACATTAAACATTACTATCAAATATACCTACCTACTGTGGATACATTATCACCTTGCGGCGAAGATTCGCGGTCCCAATGGATGTGGTCAATCACTTCGTTAAATTGCAAATCTTCCGATTATTGTCAGTTGTCTATCGCGACTACGTTCATCTTTCTTTTGCATCAGCGCGCAACGCAATTTGAAGCGAGATAGAGTATTATATCAGCGGAGTATATGTGACCACTTAGATCGTCGTAGCCATTGCTATAAAAAAAACCCAAGATGCACAAATCAGTGTCTCAAAGCCGCCTTCTAAGAATGACAGTTTTGAGTGTAAATTTTGTTCGTAACTGTGCATCTTAGGGTTTTTATATCAATGACCGTAGCGCGATAACACACCATAAATCATAAGGCGATAATGTAGCCCGGCGTGTATAATATGTAAATAATTATAAATTTCTTTTAACTATTTTTTCATTACGATAAAATTTGTTTTAAAGAAAACCAGTTTTAAGAAAGACCTTGTCTTAACGTCATTAGAGCTTTCATTATTTTATTGAAAGAACAATTTGAATTCTAAAATTTACTTCAACAAATAAAAATATGACTTAAACGCAGTAAACCAAAAACAAGACTCGGGTTTCAAAGTTACAGGAAATATGTAACTTTGAAACCCTGCATCATAATATTCACCAAGTTTAAATGGAACCAAACGAGAAGCATACCATCTCAAACCAAAAGAATTTTAAAATCGATTCATAATTGACTGATTTTTGAAGTAACAAACATAAGAAAATATAACCAAATTACCTCTTCTTTCTTTTAGAGTTCGATTGTCAAATGAAAGCCATGACGATGCACTAAAATGCGAAACCGGTTAGATGTAATACATAGTAATATTAAATTTGAAATCGAACGGTCGAAAAAAGACGTCAATATAATTCAGTTCCAACAAATGTCGTCGATGAAATGCATAAAACTGGTAACACTCACCTAATATGTGGTATGCCGATGCCCCCTTGGAGCATCTTATACACCCTGCTCTCATAGAGAAGTTGTGGGTGGCGCGCTTTCAAAGATTCTATTTTCACTGCAACTTCCTATAACAAAAACAATAGATATATAACTACAAATTACATATGTCATGTTTCATCATAATCAGTATGATCAGTGCAGTTTATCAGAGCCGTGGGACATTAAAACAATAACTACGAGAGGGTCTGACTTTGAAGAAGGTCAAGCCGGAGCTGGGTCAATTGTGTAAAACTATGAAAGAATGGTCAAGTTTACGAATGTGTGTAAGATGTATAGGTACTTGATAAGCGCAAGATACAGAAATATACTTTTTGTATGCCTGTATATTAAATAGTGTTTAATATACAGGCCTTGCAGCCCGCAGCAATATAACAGGTTTTGTGAATCCCACAGGGACCACTTATTTATCCAGAATAAGAGTCCCCTAGGTAAGTCTACCAACTACGTTACCCTCCAAACCGGAACACGACAATGACAAGCATTGACGCTATTACAGCAGGAATAGGTAAGACGGTGGTACCAAAAACCCGTGCGAGACGTTGCGGAACTACCACTTAATAGTCACTGGTAGTAGTGACATGTATTAAGCCAATCGGTCAACTTTTACTACCTGACAGACAGAACGGTAGTTGGTATATTCTTCAAAGGAGCTCCCGCGCCAACACGGGGTAATATGGCATTACTTTAAGTAAGTTTTGATGCGAGGTAAATATTGTGTAAATGAGGCTCATGTGGTGCCACTCAAATTGAAAACTCAAAGTAACGCATAGAAGCATAGAAAGAATACGAAGAAAAGTGAGGGAAAACAATATGTAGACCCAGAGTAAAAGTTTATTTATTTTGCTTTAGTGAAGTGTGTACAGTCCATTTCTCCAGCGTATGCTTTCATGCGAAGCGAAATGTGCCATGAATGCAGCCGCAGTCTATTGTTTTAGGATATGTACTTCGGTTGCGATGCAAAATATGCGTTGCATGTTTTTTGTGTTGGTTGCATCATTGAGTTGTGCAGCCGGAGTCTAAGACGCGTCTATTTGTCGTGCAATCCTTCTTGGTTGAATGTAATTTAGCATTTTCAGTTGCTATTAAAGTACCGAAATTCAAATCCTCATAATCGCATTCAATGAAACAACTTTTGTACCAATTTTACTAATTTAGCGTCAATGCTTATCATTGTCGTGTTCCTGTTTGGAGGGTAAGGTAGCCAGTAGACTAATGCATATGGCATTGCTATCCGCTACACGGATAGCAACTTCCCCTTAACATCAGTGCCACTTTTCGTTGTAATTTTATAACTCAAGAACGGGCTCACCTATTAAAACCAAATGTTTAGGCTTTGTTCGGACTATTTAGTACAGTACCCGGCGATAAATATTGCACATCGACCTTTGGAAAGAGACAATCGGCTAATTTCGGCTTCGTAGAGCGTTATCTCTGTCGCACAAAATACAAACAGTCCGGTACCTATTAGGAGCTGTAAAACAAGTGATTTGCTTCTTTTGATATTTTTATTCTTTGTATAAAATACACTAATTTTTCTATAAGTGATGGCTTTAGGTTGGGGTAAAATAAAATAAAAAAACATTTTTACATTATGTTTACGTATTTAATTATTTTGGAACATTACAGCTTTAGTGTACATAATAAACACCATTATACCTATTGCTAAAATGAGACATTGCAATAAAAATAATAATAATTCTAATTCTCAATTACTTCCATTTCACTATCTGTGCTCTCAAAGAGGTCAATATCACTGTCACTATCAGCCGTATTTATTACTAATCTATCAGTGTAATTGTCTAAACTGTGTTGAATGCTTCTATATTCATTCTCACATTTGATTGCATGATCGCAAACCTTTTTCCACTCTTCAGCGCCGATCATGTTTACTTTTTCAGTCAATAATGTTTTTACTGTAGTTAAGTTCATACCCACATTTCTAGAGGCTACATAGCCTTTCAGTTGAGACCATATATTTTCAATTGAATTAAAATCCGGATGATATGGTGGCAATCGCAACACAGTGTGCCCATGTTCGGCAAGTATTTTGTCCACAGAAAACTCTGTATACCTCTCCTTGTGCTGACATATAATAGCGTAAATCTGGGTTTTTGTTAATTTTGGATCAACTGGAATTTCATGTCTGTTTAACCAGTTGATCATTTCCCGTTTAATGGTGTTTGAGTTGGGGGGTCTCTCAACATACTTGTTGTGATAGGGTGCGTTGTCGATAACTATAATTGTCGATAACTAATAATCCAATTGAAAATATATGGTCTCAACTGAAAGGCTATGTAGCCTCTAGAAATGTGGGTATGAACTTAACTACAGTAAAAACATTATTGACTGAAAAAGTAAACATGATCGGCGCTGAAGAGTGGAAAAAGGTTTGCGATCATGCAATCAAATGTGAGAATGAATATAGAAGCATTCAACACAGTTTAGACAATTACACTGATAGATTAGTAATAAATACGGCTGATAGTGACAGTGATATTGACCTCTTTGAGAGCACAGATAGTGAAATGGAAGTAATTGAGAATTAGAATTATTATTATTATTATTGCAATGTCTCATTTTAGCAATAGGTATAATGGTGTTTATTATGTACACTAAAGCTGTAATGTTCCAAAATAATTAAATACGTAAACATAATGTAAAAATGTTTTTTTATTTTATTTTACCCCAACCTAAAGCCATCACTTATAGAAAAATTAGTGTATTTTATACAAAGAATAAAAATATCAAAAGAAGCAAATCACTTGTTTTAACAGCTCCTAATAGGTACCGGACTGTTTGTATTTTGTGCGACAGAGATAACGCTCTACGAAGCCGAAATTAGCCGATTGTCTCTTTCCAAAGGTCGATGTGCAATATTTATCGCCGGGTACTGTAGATTATTTATGTGAAGTTTGCACAAAATCGGTAGAGCGGTTCTTCATTTATCACATTTTTTGTAACAAATGAAATCAATAAATGGCGATAAGTAGCGAAGCACGTAACGGGCCGCTAGTTTGTTATAAAAGATAAGGATAAATAATATTTTAGGATATAATTTCGGCAAAAATAGACATTAAGTCACGTGACAACAAACGCATATCTGGAAGTGTTGACGTCAAACCGCGGTAAAACGTCCTATTGTTTTTGACATTTTCATGCTGCGGCCGCAGCGTCTATCGTCACAAAGCTTCGCGAAATGACGCGATACATGCAGATGCGACCGGCTATTATCAGCTATTATCGCAAACATTCGGATTGCGTGTCTAGTAGAATATAAATATAGATTGAGCACAAAGTAAGTGCAGCTATGTTAAAATTCACAGAAAAACAATATAATAATATGGATGTATTCTAAGGGTACATAATATATCGTATATAGTATAGAGCGGCGTGCATATTGGAATAATGACATATTAGACGACGACAAAAAAATCTGTACAAATAAATAAAATTGGAATGTCTGTTTGTAATATTGTTACGAATAATCTAGAAGCGTGTAGAATTGGAGCGCGCGCGCGGTAACTATCTAGAAATAAAAGAAAGAGATAGCTACTCCTATTGACAAACAAATAGTTGACCTGGGCTATGCCATAATGGACTTTGTGGGATATGGCATAAGGTTGAAAGTAGTGTGTACTAGGATTTATGACTCATAACATGTTTACGATAAGTGATTCATTGTATAAAAATAAATAATAGCACAATAAAGAGAAAAGAATCGGTAACATATTTAGGTTTGGTCATAGAAAAAAATTATACTTTTATAAATCATATTAACTATATCGGTGAAAAGGCTAAACGGAATTTCTTATCCTTTGCGGGCATATCTACCTCGACATGGGGTTTAACGTTTAACACTTTAAAGATAATTTATAACGCCACGTATTTAGGTTGTATCTGTTATGCTTGTTCAGCGTGGGCTGATAAAGTTACGAGTGGTGCGATCCGGCGCAAACTACTTCAAAATCAGCGTCTAGCACTAATATTTCTATGCAAAGCATATCGCACTGTAAGCTCCGAAGCTTTACCCGTTTTATCAGGCGTCTTACCATTAGATTTAGAAATTCAGCGTCGGGCTTCAATGTATTACAATTCTAGGAATTTTACTAACCCAGAATTTATCAACTCGCAAGCCCAAACAAAAATACGTCGCCTTTTTAATCCCGTAATCGACGTTACTAATGAATTAATTGATGAATGGCAGTCGCGTTGGTCTTGTTCAACTAAAGGACGGCATTTATATAACTTTTTCCCGTGCATCCGGGATCGCTTAAGTAAAACTTGGATAGAAATAGATCATTGTGTTGCACAGTTTCTCACTAGCCACGGTAATTTTAAAGCTAAATTATTCTCGTTTAAATTAGTTCCTTCTCCCTTTTGCGAGTGCTCTACATTAAACTGTAAATATGAACAAACTGCACATCACATTCTTTGGGAGTGTAATCTTTGGCAAAACGAACGTCGTCAAATGCTTGATAGTATCCAATGTATATCCGGTGTAATTTATTACTCCGATCTTGTGGGTACACGTGGGAACTTCCGTGCCTTCAAACGATTTTGTCACACTTACTACTGGAAGCAAAATTAAGTAGGCCATTCTGGTAGGTCCCTAATTTCCAAACTTCCGTGGTGCAATAGCAATCAGGCTTAACCTGATTGTAAAAGTCTCATTTCGTAGCATTTTTATGCTTTTAACATTTTGCTGTCTCCTGCTAAAAAGGGAGGGAAACAGGATGTATTTTCCTACTCCTCCTATATACTTCTGATTAATTTCGTTGCGGGATCCAAGACAGCTTAGCTTTTCCCCAGGGCACCCTGAGCTCGCAACTCAGAGGTTATCAGGACGGTTGCCGCTGTTGATTCTGGTTTACAGAAGTTACAGTGGTGGGAACGAGAGGTGGGCCCATTGCCCTTTAGAAGTGATTCATTGTTTCCCGATACATTTAGATTTTTCTGGATCCAGCTAGGACTTTCCCCTGCCTATAAATACAGAGCTGGTGACAAACACAAGTCAGTTTTTATCAAGCGATCGAGAGCGATACATCAAGTGACTATTCCGACGCGAGAAGTGTTTTATTGTGTAGTGTTCTAAGTTCAGGGATAGTACAGCGAGTGACTATTGTGTAAAGTGTATTTTAGTATTACGTTGTGTTGTGTTGTGTAAATACACGGATTTAATATAAGTGGTGTTTTCCTACTATTGCGAACCCGAGTACGTAACAATATTTATAACCACTTTTCAGTAAATACATAATATAAATAATCACGCGACAAATTACACTTACTGATCTAACCTCAAAATAAGCAAATTATTTGCTTGTGTTATGACTTGTGGGTGTTAGTCAACGATACTAATTCATAGAAGTATCTTCACGCCCATATCCCCGAAGGGGTAGGCAGAGGTACAAGTGCACCCACGATTAGCCGAAGATACTTCGTCCCACAAATGTGATAGGTGGCAAGCCTATCGCCAACCGGGCACTTTCGAAACCCGGGCAACTTTATGTTTCTCAGAAAACTGAAAAAACACTTTTTTTTTAATGTGCCCGACCCGGTAATCGAACCCGGGACCTCATGTGGTCAACGCCAACGCTGGACCACTAGACCACAGAGGAGACAATTCATAGAAATACATATATTAATACTGTAACATACATAATAAACACCCAAACCTAGAAATACAAATATCTATGCTCATCACACAAATGCTTGTCCCTGTCGGGGATCGAGCCCGAGCCCCGTCGATTGCGGAGTCATGGTCGCTAACACTCGACCAACGGGGCGGTAATATGAATGTATACATTGTACATATACCAAAATAACATTTTTTACAATTTTTGGCCGTCTGTCTGTTTAATCCAGCCGTTTCAGATATTATCCGGAATCTCTGACACGGCTGGACCGATTTTGAGAGGACTTTCACTGGCAGATAGCCTGTATAATGAGCTCAGGCTACTTTTTTTAAGAAAAATTTCCACTCGGACTAAGTCGCCAGCACAGCTAGTATAATATAAAAAATATTCTCGTGCGCGTCATATCACACGTTATTTATCCTCAGTGAGCAAGTGTCAGAAATTAAGTCACTCGGCGCGCTTTCACCAATAATATTTACTGAAAATTTTGATCATTGACTTCTCTCAACTCTAAGCTTTGTCTGTATGAGGGTGTTTTAGTGCCGAAACTTATAGTTGCTCCAAGTAAAATAAAATATCAGAAACTTTCAAAATATGTACAGTCAAGATATTATTAATAGTACAAGAAATTGCCTGTGGGCGCTGACAACGGCGCGCTTACAGCAACGTAAATGACCGAAATACAGATTGTTGCGTTTAAATCGATATAAACGCGCGTACGCAGCGAAACAAATTAGCTTTGAATGCGTTTTTTGCGCAAGATTTAGCCACGGTCACGCCATTTCGTCTCTTTTTCCGCCCTCAGTTACTAATTTCATATTTTATATTATAACTAGTTGCAGCGTGCAGCCCGCTGCATTATAAGAGTTTTTGGCGAATCCCGCGGGATCACCTAATTTTTCCGGGATAAAAAGTAGCCTATGTGCTATTCCAGATCATTATCTACCTGTGTGCTAAATTTCATTCAAATCCGTTCAGTAGTTTTTGCGGGATTGAGTAACAAACATACATCCAAACATCCAAACTTTCGCATTTATAATATTAGTTAATTAATATAGATTAGGATTGCCAAGTGTCTAGCCACAGGCGGACATGTTTGGCTTTTTTGTGCCGTGCCGTAGAATAGACCATCTGCCGTTCAGCCAGGCAATTCGTAAAAGGCGAAAGACTGGCTATGTGCCACTACCATCTTGACAACCAAGTGATTTCTAAAATAGGTAAGGTGATGGTACCAAAACCCCAACGGTTTTAGTATCACCACCTTATCTATTCCTGCCGCAATAGCGTCAACGCTTGTCATTGACAAATTCCTATTTGGAGGGTAAGGTATCCGGTAAACTTATGCACGTGGCACAAATATCTTGCCACACGGATAGCAATGCACCATTAACATCTTTGGTGTCCATAGGCGATGTTTGTAACTTTCCATCACGAAATCCATCTGCTTGTTTGCTATCTTATGAGTTATGATATAAAAAACGCCTACAATAAACTGTAAAACATAATAACATTCAATTTTGACAAATCGTAAAACAATACGAAGTGCATAAAGATTCCATCTCAAAAACCTTGTGTAGATAGAGACCCCTAATAAGGTCACTATCAAAAATCGTATAATGATGAAGATTTTTATTTTGCAATTAGTAGCAATGCTCAAGCCACATGCATTGTTTTTTAGTGTGGATTATTTAGATTTGATTGCTTAAGAATAAGGCTCCTGCTTTGTTAAAATTTTAATTAGATTTGATTCTTACAAACAATACGTTACCTACCAGATATCGCACGCCTAAAATTAAATATAAATTGGGTCGAATCAAAAAATTTGTTTTATGAAAAAAAAAAGACAGAAATACTACATATTATAAACAAATATACGTAGCATTTCCGGTATATTTTTATAAAATTCATCTTATATATAAATTACGTGTCACGTTGTTTGACCGCGATGGACCTCCGAAACTACTATACCGATTTCAATGAAATTTTGTAGATATTTACCGTTTGGTCCAACTTAAAAACATAGGTTTTTATCTCATACAACCCCAGCTCCCCTCCCCTTTCAAGTATTCACCAACATATTCAATACAAATAATTTGTATGGCAAAACAACGTTTGCCGGATGAAGATGCCGACCTAAGAGCTACATGTGACTTGTGAGCCGTAGGTTACCGACCCCTGCCATAGGATTAAATTTTATTTTAAAAGTAGCTTATACTCCGGCGGGGTTATCACGTATCCCGCATTGCGCAATTATCGTAATTGCTTAGTTGTTGCAAGACACAGAATAGCCTTGTTTATTACGGACAGTCGTTGCCGCTTGACTATTCTTGGTGCTGACGCTGAGACATCCAAAAAAGCGCATCCAGTGACAAGTAAACAATTGGCGAAGTTTTTGACGATTTTTTCATTACGTGTAAGAGTCATCGCTGATCGCTGGCGGATTGCAAATGTTAGGTGATACGCCTGCCGATCTTCAACTATTTTATAATTTTCCCAAATTAAATATCAAAATTAAAATTCGATCCAGCTGTTAAGCCTTGAAAGCGAGACTAACAGATAGACCCGAGATTATTCAATGCAATTACAAATGCAATTTAGTTATTGAATGTCTCATCGAGTTTGAGATCCAGGTTTAACAGCTTTTGGCGTTTTCCCCGTGTTGGTCTGGGCCCCTTTGAAGAAGAGACCATCGGCTATACTGGTAGTATTCAGCAACATTTTTTTTTATGTCATAAGATAGCAAACAAGCAGATGGGTCTCCTGATGGAAAGAGTTAACCATCGCCTATAGACACCAAAGATGTTAATGGTGCGTTGCTATCCTGTGGCGAGGTCTAATGCCACATGCGTAAGTTTACCGGCTACCTTACCCTCCAAACCGGAACACGACAGCGACAAGCACTGACGCTATTGCGGCAGGAATAAGTAAGGCGGTGGTACCAGACCCGAGCGAGACAATGCAGAACTCTACCACCTAGTATTCTGGAACATCTTGCCCCGATTCGGTACCACCACCTTACCTACCCGAACACTACAGCGACAAACACCACCTCGTGTTGTCGCTGTCATGTTTCACCAGTCTACCATTCTCCTTTTACGGGCTACCTGACATTTTTATCACAGCATAACAAACAAGCAAATGGCGCTCCCGATGGAAAAAGACAATTATCATCTATAGACACCTAAGATGTTAATGGTGCATTGCTAATCGCTAACATATGTCAGGATAGTAATACTAAAATATATAAGTTTAACGGCTACTGTACCCTCCAAACTGGAATAAAGCAGTGATGAACATTAAGGCTATTATGACGAACAGATAATGTAGGAAATTTTGAGTAGATAAAAAGCAGGAACCCAAGACTGATAATCAATGAAACCAGTGCTGTGTGAAGGTAGTGTCTTCGAAACCTTATACAGATGAGACTATTTTAAAAACATAAATAAACACATTTCAGCCAAAACCGTGAATGGTACATATATTGGTAGTGCCGGCATATATTAGCAAACATCAAAAAAATATTTTTATAAAATTTATGTAAACTGTTAATCGATTCAAAACCCCTATGACAAGGAAACCCTCCCTCCCTATAACAAAGAAATCCCTCCTTAAGGAAACCAGTAATTTTTGATGTTAAGGTGAGGCAAACCTTTACAAAACACTTCTAATGTACCTGCACTGATTTAGATTTGAAAATGAAAAATATTTTTTTGCAAGAATATGGGTATCATAATTTATTAAAAACTACTAACATATTCTGCCCTGCTAATTTCGTCGACCGTAAGTGCATATTAATTGCACCAGAGAAAATCTAGCCCAAAAATTTACACCTTTATTTATGACGTTACAAAAAATCTGTAAATAACATGTAAAAATTGTTGATCTACCTAAATTTTTTATAGTGAAGCTAATTTTTAAAAATAAAGATGCAAATTTTTGGGTGTGATTTTCTCTGTTACATTCAACACGCACTAATGGTAGATTAAATTAACAGGGCAGTATTCTACCATGATATGGTGTGCAAATATTTAAAAATAATTATATAATATTCTATGAAATTTCACATTTTATGAGTCAATTTCTTTGGAAATACTGTTGGGTTAGAACATGGCTTGACAAAATCACACACTGAGAAGATTTGGCGGTGAAAACTCAGCAAACTTGGTTTTTTTTTTACATATTATGCATTACAATTATAAAATGAATTACAATATTTACAAGAATTACTTCACATCACAAAACTTTATTTTTACAATATACAAAATTTATCTCTTGTTCAATCAAAATGTTTATAATTTACAGATATTTGACCATTTGCAAAATTTACTATTCCATTTTTATTTCTCAATTGTAAAGTGAATTGAAAAACCTTATTTCATTTCTTTTTCTTTAAATCATAAGGTAGCAAACAAGCAGATGGCTCTCTTGATGGAAAGAGGATCGCCATCGCCTAGGATGTAACCTATACACCAAGGATGTAATTTAATCTCATTGGCTAAAATTCTCTAATATCATACCATGTTTTATCTAATAGTAAATTAAACATTTTTTTGTGAAATTTGCTGGACAAGCTCTGTTGCCACAAATAAACCAGTAGAATTGAGGTCAGATAATAACTTTTGCACATTATGTAAGTCTATTTATTATCTAACTTGGACTATTACTATATAAAACACTGTAAGCATGTTGTGAGTCCTTGACTATTAAAGAGAAAGTTATTATATGCATTGTAGAATCTTTCAATTACACATTAAAATTATATATTTTGAGAACTTATGTTATAACTTAGTGTAGGTGTTTGATTTATATATATATATATATATATATATATAAAATAGCAAACAAGCAGATGGGTCTCCTCATGGAAGAGTCAACCATCGCCTATAGACACCAAAGATGTTAATAGTGCATTGTTATCTTTTGGTGAGGTCTAATGCCAAATGCATAAGTATAAGGCTACCTTACCCTCCAAACTGAAACATGACAGGAACAAGCACTGACTAATGCGGCAGGAATAGATAAGGTGGTGGTATCAGACCCGGGCAAGGCAATGCAGAACTCTACAACCTAGTAGCCACAATGGTAGTGACTCGCATAGCCAAACATTACATTGGGGAGAACCACAAAAACCTAATATTTAAATAATATGATTAGAAATACATTAATAAAATTAAACATTACACTCAATACATTCATGTAACATACATGATAACATACACACATGTATATTGTTTTCTTTGTGTTCAAAGAAAATAAAGTCTGTATTCAAAGTAAACAGATTTTACTGTTGTCTATGGCCGAATTCTAACCACAAGATGATCGCTAGTTAACAATAATTTGTTTATATTGAGGCTAGATGAATTCCTGTTATTTGTCCAGCAATATACCTCGGAAACACGATCTCTTTAAAAAAAAAAAGAACATTTAATCTTATTTATAATAGACTGATCCTAAAAGGACTCCATTTTTCTAACTACTGTCTAAATCTGTGTTGTTTAAGTAAAATTAATGAAAAACTAAACTACTATCTTCTTTATCTTTATTTATTACATTGTAGAGATATTCTTATTTTTCTCCAAATAACAGCAGTACCATAAGAAAATGAATTTTGAATAACATTCGATACCAACTGTCAAGTACTAATATTTCTTAATATCAATATTTCAGTAATATTACTTAACACTCAATTACTTTTCTCATACAGTTTTTTTTTAAGATTGTATTGCATGAGTCATGAACTTCTTGATTTAAATTATTGCTGACTGTCATCAATATAATCATGACCATGGCAGTTGGGTGGTTAGCAAACCTAATCAGGAATCTATGGGGCTCAGGTTTGAATTCTGACAGTGACAAACATCTGTGATTAGCGATTTCCATTAAGCTGGTAATTAGAGATGGGTTAATACTTATATTTCTCAAGATTAGGTGATACTAATATATTCACTTTGAAATATTATGTCTTAACTAATATGTCAGTATTAACTAATATTTCACTGTAATTTGGACCTTAAAGCAACAGTAATAAGATCTTATACCGATACGGCAGGAAAATAACTAATATATCAGTATTAACTAATATTTCACTGTAATTTGGACCTTAAAACAACAGTATATTGCAGGAAATACGTCTGTCTCATTCGTACGTACGACGCGGCGTATCGTGAAAATATTTTAATATTTTCACGAATACGACGGGCGCCAATCTAGTGAATCCGAACTATTCCGAAGACCAAATGATATTATCTGATTCATTTTGGATAGCCATTACAGATATTAGGCGAATATGAAATATTAGCATATTACAGTTTGCCGAATTACTAAGCCACGAATCCTTTCAATATTACTAATATCTTAGCGAATACTAATATATCAGTCACACCATTACTGGTAATCTGTTCACTGACTTGACATAATAGCTAACCTGCAGAACCATTCTTCTTAACTAGACATCAGATTATATGCATTTGCATGTTTGCATATGCAAATGCATAAAGCACTGTTTATATAGCATTTATATAGCAATGCTTGTTTCAGTAGTTAAATGTACAGGGTGTGTTATATTACTCGAAAACAGTGGTGGAACAGGTGTTACACAAAACTACATTTTTTTAAAAAAATTAGAATTTGCGATTTCTAAACATAAGAAGTAGCCGCAGAATAAATATTATTGCGAGGTATAAAACCATAGATTTATGCTAAAAAATTTTTAGGCAATAAAATGAGTATTCAATTTGAAAGTCAGAAACATTGCAATTAACTGAGGCCAACTGGCATTTAAAAATTCTTCAATCAAACAAAATATTGCTCATATAATGTGTTATGTGTTGTTCATTTATTTCAATACTTTTAAGCCCAAGCTGGTTCTATCAGGTGAAATAATACTTATTTAATAATAGTAAAAAGGTTTAATTAACGCTACATACTTTGATGTCGCCTATTTTGTCATGACTCAACGCTTACGAATATTCGTCGCATCGCGTTGCGTCGATCTATAGTAGATAGTACTTTAAAAGCAAGGCGGGAATGTTGCGGCCCCGTCTTTTTTTGGATGGCTCAGTACCATGACTCGACAAATGAGAAATGCTGATTTAGAGCTATACACAACCTACGCCATTGGGGGACTAGAAACTAAAAACCTTCATTATGTGAAGCCCTTAGAAATATTGAAAATAATTATGGAACAGAATACCACAGTTGTGACAAATTTACCTTAAAAAAATCTAAGGGTGTAGACAGACGGACTGCATTTCAACTGCAATCCGACTGCTAAATGGCAGTTCAGATACAGTTGAAATGATTGCAATAGAACTGCAAATCATCCATGCAGTTCGATTGCAGTCGGTGTGCAGTTCGCACGACTGGAATTGAATTGCAAACGGACTGTGCATTTGGTTTGCAGTTGTGTTAACTGCATTCAAACTGCATCTGAACTGCCATTTAGCAGTCGGATTGCAGTTGAAATGCAGTCCGTCTGTCTACACCCTAAGACATATAATTGTGTATTGTCATAAAAATTGCATATATATTAATATTTTGGTAAAATTAACATAGACTAACACTAATGGTATTTTGATTGTGGATATTCAGTGCATATTTTGCTTTTTATAGTAAATATTGCATATATATTTTAGCATTGTGATAGTGCATAGAATCCAATTTCTATTCATACGTATTTTTCCTTACATTCCCATTCCACCATTCTCCTGACAATGCAATTAACCTAAACCTAATTTTATTTTGTTGTATCTTTATGTCTTGAATTTATTTTTATAAGATTTTTACTTTGAAAAATTGATGTTCCACATTTGGGTCCATGGAAAAATTGGGATAAAATATGTATGAGATAAGGCTTTATCTACTCAGGAATAATGTACCATTTTACTGTTGAACAAATTTTAAAAATTAGTTCAGTAGTTCCAGTGATTTCCAGTGATATGTCCTATAAACTTTACCTCTTTATAAATACACATAATGAATCATAGTAACACCAGAGCTAAATGTTATCTTTAGATTTTATTTTAATTATTGAAGACACTAACCTTAATATTCCTGACAAGATAAGTAGTTTGAAAATTTGGAATATTAATCTACACATATTTAAAAATTAGCACTATCGCTTGGCAGTAGTATTTGAATTCAATTTATCGTATGCATTGTACTATTGTTCTACTTTTCTTTCTACTTCCTAATAAACAAACCTTACAAAGGCAACAATTCATAACAGCAAAGTTTATTAAAACTGAATTTCGTGAAGAAATAAAAATAAGACCATAATAATGAAAAAAAGGTCTCATAGCTTTTGTCACTTCCCTTAATTACTTATATACTAAATTTTATGTTATATTCTACATTAGCGGTTCTTAAGTGGTGGTCTATACATAAAATAAAATCACAGGAAAGTCAAAACTGTACATTAAACATTTTTTAAAAGAATACTTGGGGTGTGATCAACAATTGATATCGAGGTCAAAAATATAGTTTTTAGAATTTTTATCTGTTTGTCTGTATGTATGTCCAGGGTAAACTCAAAAAGTACTGCATGGATTTACTTCAAATTTTGCATGAATATTACTAACAGGTCGGGTCAATATATAGACTACATATTATCACCTACAGAGGAGGAGCTGTGCGGAGTAAACGTCCACGAGGACGAAGTTGCGGGCAACAGCTAGTAACAATATAAACGGTATGATTATTAATTTCAATGTAATCACCGACAATTTTAATAGCAAAATGGAATATTTTGAACGACATGACAATCGCAATGAAACACTATTGCAGTGAGAATAGGTATAGAATAGAATCTCAGGAAAATTTAGATATTGAATCTCAGGAATTAGTCTCAATAGTAAGTAGTAGGTAAATATAGGTATTTTGGTGTCAGTACTGTTCCCGGTTCTTTCCAAACACAAAAACTTAATGAATTAGATATAATTATATCTAATTCATTAAGTATCATATATAGTCTATATAGATAATATATATGTGTATGGAAAAACATTGCTAGATACAAACCACATATTAAGACAGGTATTTCAACGTCTCATCCAGTCAGGGTTAAAGTTAAAAATGAACAAGTGTACATTTTTTGAAAAAAGTTAAATATTTTTGTATTGGAGGTAAATAAAATAGGTGTCAAAATTATAAAAAGTATAATAAAACCTTTATTGTCATTGCCACGGCCAGATAATCTATCTAAGATGGTGATACCATATACCTGGACAAGATGTTGCAGAACTCTACCACCTATAAGTAGTCACAATGCCAGTGACATGTATAGCCAATTAGTCCCCTCTCAAAATCTGCCTGGCAAAATGGCAGTTCAACTATTCATCAAAGGGGGCCCGACTATACACATGGAAATCCAAATATCCTCAAATAAGAAATATTTAAAATGCACATGGACACATACACACACAAACTTTGGCCTTGATTATAGTATAGAGTAATAAGATACTTGAGAATATTTGTTGCCATGTAATACAGCAATAATTGTGAAAGAGTGGGGAATGATGATTCAAATATTTTAGTAATTGTGATTGTAGGAATAAACGAAAAAGAACCTTTTTTTTGTTAATGTTGTTTGTGCTATTTATAGTTCAGAATAATTTGTAACCATGCATAACTAGATTAGAAGTTCAACCATGTATTGATTTTTAATTTCGTAATTAATTTGTTCACACAAATATGATGATTCTTTCATCATAAAAAATATACGAATGTTAAATTATTAACTTCTATCGACATTAATCGAAATTCTACGTTCTTTTATTTGTACAAAGCTAACAAAGGCAGCTGTTCCATACAAAGACCAGTTTTATTACGGAATCGTAAACATACCTATAAAGTCTGATTACTGTAGGACATACGATATTGATCAAAAGTAACTAGATTTGTTAGAAATCTTATGTATGCTTTGGAGGACTAAGGAAATTAATAAAGTTTCACCCTGGACGGCCATTTTCCAACTAATATCTTGAAATACAGGGAGACATGATACGAATTGTATATAATTTTGTGTCAATGGTTACGAAAAGAATATAAACCTCGGATCCTGTTTGAGCTAAGTAGATATCTCCGAAGCTTCCACCGCCAAGTCTCCGTACAACTTTGAAACGATCATTTAGTATTATCGGTTTCTTGGCCAACAACATGCGTTCGAAGGTAGCCATTTTCTTTTGCCTTCATCACTCACTGTCACTAATATTACGAATTCATCATCTCACGAAATAAATTGAGTGTAAATTACTATAAACACCCGTAACACTTAAATCCACAACATATTGTTTCACTATAAAAACCACAAATCCTTTTTTTCCGAACACTAATTTTAGTCCAACTTCTACGTGACGTCACAATGGCAGTGTTGCCATAAACATTTGCAAAAATATACCATCTATTGGTAGACTAAATAAATATCTACCATGAACCTGACATTATATCAGACGCGCATTGAAAAATATATTTAGGTTGACTTGTTTTTATTACTAATGAAAATAAAAATTAAATGCATATTACGAAGAAACCGTTAAAATTTAATAAAAATTATTTGAAAAAGGTCCTATGATTTTTTTAATTCATTAAGATTAAATATGTTTTTATAATATTTTCACACCGCTGTTATTATTTATAGTAAAAACTAGGTCTGCCGTGCACTTTTGTACAATACAAAAATTAGTACATTTTTGGCCGGTTTCCGAACAGCAAATTAATACTAACTTAATTTAATAGATCATTTGCTTGTAAAAATTATGAAACATATTAATTGCTTGTTAAAATTGATTTGCGTTTCGGAAACCGCCCGTAAATTTACTAAAATTTAAGGGGCGAAGACGGCGGCTACAGTAGTATGTATTGAGCTAACGTAATAAATATTTAAAAAACAGGTATACTTTTTTATCGCTTAAGGATATTATAAATCAGAAGAACTTTATTCAATAAGTCAACATTTTTTTAAAACTACTACCGGATCGGAAACGCGGCCACATTTACATTATATATAAAATAAATATATAAGTTTGCTTATAGCAACGTTAGTACTACACTACCGATATTTTTACTTTATCAGTTCTGGTGCCAAATAATGGATATATCTGTTGTCTACCAGCTGACCCGGCAAACGTTGTTCTGCCAACTTTGTATCTACTTTTCCGTTTTTTTCTACATTTTTTCACTTTTTAAACCTAACCTGAGCCTCCACGAATATTTTAAAACCAAAATTAGCCAAATCGGCCCAGCCGTTATCGAGTTTTAGCAAGACTAACGAACAGCAATTGATTTTTATATATATAAATGAACATTTTATATTTTACACTTTATTTTTGCATGTTTTAAAGTAAAAAAATTCGACTCAGCTTTTTTTAAATTATAAAATATAATATTGTTACGAATAATCTAGAAGCGTGTAGAGTTGGAGCGCGGGCGCGCTAACTATCTAGAAAACTCCTGTTGACAAATAGTTGACCGGGGCTATGCCATAATGAACTTTGTGGGATATGGCATAAGGTTGAAAGTAGCGTGTACTAGGATTTATGACTCATAACATGTTTACGATAAGAAGTGATTCATTGTTTCCCGATACATTTAGATTTTTCTGGATCCAGCTAGGACTTTCCCCTGCCTATAAATACAGAGATGTTGACAAACACGAGGCAGTTTTTATCAAGCGATCGAGAGCGATACATCAAGTGACAAGTGCGAAGCGGGAAGTGTTTTATTCTAAGTTCAGTGATAGTATAGCGAGTGACTATTGTGTAAAACGTATTTTAGTATTACGTTGTGTTGTGTTGTGTAAATACACGGATTTAATATAAGTGGTGTTTTCTTACAATAACGAACCCGAGTACGTAACAATATTAACGTTTAAACAGACGTAAGATTTTTTGAAATAAAACTTCTTTGGATGCGGTTTGAGAGTAACTTAGATTTTTGGACGGCAACATAGCTCGACACAGTTTACGCTATTATAAACTACAATGTTGAGATATATAATGACATGAAATACATAACATACATGGTATATTTTATGACGAGCTTATATTGACATGAGCTGATAACCTTCAATTTTATTTTTAGACTAGCTGTTGCCAGCAACTTCGTCAGCGCGGACTTCATTTACTCCGCACAGCTCCTCCCCGCTAGATGATACCGTGATAATATGTAGTCTATATGTTGGCCGGACCTATTAGTAATATTCATGCAAAATTTGAAGTAAATCCATGCAGTATTTTTTGAGTTTACCCCGGACATACATACAGACAAACAGACAAAAATTCTAAAAACTATATTTTTGGCTTCGATATCGATTGTAGATCACGCCCCAAGTATTTTAAAAAAAAATATTCAATGTACAGTTTCGACTTTTCTACGATTTTATTATATGTATAGATAATTTTTGTTTTATAAACATCACGATAAGTTCATATTTTTAGTATATTTCTATCTAAAAATATACATTTATAAAATCTAAATCATTGATTAAGAGAACGATGAATCTGTATGTTGTGTAATGTGTGTAAGACTGAAATTGGGGTAATAGATATAATGACCACCTCGTTGGTCATTAGCGAGCTTAACTACGAATCGACAGGGCTCGTGTTCGTATCCCAATATCTATTCGGCTTTGATCATGTCCCGGGTTCGATCTCGGGTCAGACAAAAATGAGTTTTTTTCGGAGTTTTTCCCGAAAACCCAAAATCTCAGTCGCAGCTCGGATTTTGGGGGTTGGTATGTTACCACTCACGTCCCTCGAATGAACACGTAAAGATATGTCGGTCCCGGTTATCCCTAGAAATAGACGATAATCGTAATCAGGTCGGCGATCGGCGATGACCAATCATCTCGCCAAAAGAGAAAGTCTATAGACGTTGGGTTTTCTCTGCCTACTCGCATATTGATACTTAACAGTATTTATATATGTACTTCTATATATTAATTTTGTCAACTAACATCCACAACACAAGCAAATAATTTGCTAGGTTTGGGGTTAGATCGATTGTTGTAATTTGTCCAGCGACATTATTATTTATTATTATAGACGTATAAATTATTCAAAAGGTATATACCACAGTGCTAATTAATGTATTTTTTAAGCGTATATCACCTAAAACCCCATGTTTGCTTTGCGTGTTTATTTTATTACTAGCTGTGCCCGCGACTTCGTTCGCGTGGAAAAAAAACTAAAATAAAAACCCGCATAGTTCCCGTCCCCGTGGGATTTCCGGGATAAAAACTATCCTATGTCCTTTCTTGGGTCTCAAACTATATTTGTACCAAATTTTATCCAAATCGGTTCAGTGGTTTGGCCGTGAAAGCGAAACAGACAGACAGACAGACAGACAGAGTTACTTTCGCATTTATAATATTAGTATGGATAATTAAATAATTAAATTTCGCAACATGACAGTTTAAGTTTTAACAGCATCGTTTAAATATATTTAAAAAATCTATCATTTGTTATAATGAATGATGATTGATATAATTAATGACATTATAACTAGCGGACGTGCCATAAGGCTGAAACCCGTGAAATATAATGTTTAATACCAATAGTCAGAATCATGCTGACATATAATAATTCGTAGTTAAGTTGTAGTTTTCTGTATTAATTTTTCCTTGGTATTTAAATTAACATTAATAATAAAAAATATATATTATATATATTTTTTATTATTAATGATTAATATTTTTTATTTTTATTAGATGCAAGTAAAATGAAGTACCTATTATGAACAACTTCCGGTATTTGGTAGTTTATGGAACAGAAGTATGGTAACACTGTATCAATAATAAAACTGATCAAAAACGATCTTTCTTTGCAACGACACTCGACATTGCGTTTGCAATTTTCGACAACAAAATTTTCTAATGTTTCCTAAAATCAAATATAGGTATGTAAAGGATTATCCTTGTAAACCCCGAAACGAATACGTTACAGATGGGATGCCTGTCTATGGCATTATTCATAGTTCCCATAGATATACATATACTTCCGAATTATCTTTATTACATATAATAAAATCGTAGGAAAGTCAAAACTGTACATTGAATATTTTTTAAAGAATACTTGGGGCGTGATCTACAATCGATATCGAAACCAAAAATATAGTTTTTAGAATTTTTGTCTGTTTGTCTGTATGTATGTCCGGGGTAAACTCAAAAAGTACTAGATGGATTTACTTCTAATTTTGTATGAATATTACTAATAGGTCGGGTCAACATATAGGCTACATACTATCACACTATCACCTAAGGGGAGGAGCTGTGCGGAGTAAACGAAGTCCGCGCGGACAAAGTCGTGGGCAACAGCTAGTATCTAATAATTCCCAAACGGATGAACAAATTTGAGTGCATTTTTTTGTTACCAAGAGCCTGTTGAGACTGTTTTTAACTTTGATATAATAAAATCTGTACAGCTATTTTTAAATTATCGGCTGTTTTCTAATTGATGAAAGGAATTAAACAACTTTAACTTGATCGATACGTTGGTATTCTGTTACCTACTTTAATCGTATTGCAATGTTTAAAAATTTTTGTCTGTTTCAAAATGTGTTTGTTTTTCGAGATAATGTTTGGTTTGTAGATTTTTGAAGTTATAATAATTCTTTTGGCGCATCAGCGAATAATGATGAGTAAATTTTTGAGATGCGCGCGCACGCCATCGGAAAAACCGACAACCATGACAATAGCTAGTCAATATTCTAGTTTTTTGAATATGTACAAATAATGAATAAATGAAAGGTTAACAAAACAGATAGGTATACAATGCGAATGTGGAAGGACGAAGTACCGGGGAAGACCAAGACTGGCATACCATGATCAGATTGATCGAGTACTGTCCGAAGGTAGTGTCAAGCCTTCGCAACCGGCGTTTGTGTATGAAGAGACGAGACAAGCCTGCAACGATCGTGATGTATAGCACTCGATTCTCTCTGCCCGTCTCGTATCCCGTAAAGGATCTGGCGTGAAGATATATGCGTTATAAAAAAAAACTTTCAATGTATTAAATAATAAATACCTTTTTTCTATTTTATTAGTGTCGTTTCCTCTACAAACATAGGGAGCTCTATAAACATAACGCGAAGAATAAAAATTTTAGAAAGATTCTTCTCTTCTATGCTAAAGAAGTATAACTTCTTACGTACGTACATAATTACATACACACGTTTTTTTTATGTTAACTTCTCATTACGTTAGTACCTAGTAGAAAGATGTTACTGATTTTGCCCCGATTTTGGAAAAGCGAGTTTTCACCAGATCGACACGTTTTGAGGCTCTAAGCTAAAAACACTTTCCGACTATAATAACAATGACTTCAATATGTATGATGTGTTTGTGTGTATGTAAACATCTCATAACTTTTGAATGGCTTAATCGATCGAAGCCAGGTTGATAGCATGAGATCGGGTTTTGCGAAAATTTGACTTTCTGAAAATCTGAATTGATTCGGCCCAGAAGATCTTAAGATAGGTATTTTGCCAAAACCCAAAAAAACAACTTCGGCAGTAGATTTTTGACGATCGGTGCAAAGTGGGGCAAAAGCTTCCCCTTCACGCATGCAATAATCTATATTAATATTATAAGCTGAGCCCGCGACTTCGTCCGCATGGAAAATTTCGAAATTAAAAGTCGTCATCCCACCCCACCACTCGTGAGTATCCCACCAAAATATTCGATTAAGTATTTTGTATGGCAAAACAGCAAACGGGCCGACTAGTATTTATATAACAATCATCGCCCACTCTAAATACACAAAATCAAACACAACTAATAGAGCAAGAATAATAAAGAAAGTGATAGAAATTGAAGGCAAACATTCTTCCAAGGGGCACAGAACGAGATGTATATTATATCGACGCAAATTCGACTATCAGAAAACGAAGAAAAATTTATCGATCTCGATATTTATGATATATATTTTATCATCGTATATAGCTATAATGTAAATAATCATTACCTCTCCATTAAATATGTTGTACGCTAAATATATATCCCCGAACGATCCGGCACCGATTTTTCTAATGACTTTATACTTTCCTGTGAGTAGAACCTCGCTTTTATTCCACAACGTTCCGTTGGACATCGTCAGAAAAACACACTGTTCAAGATATTCATCACGGGAACTCATAAAAATAAAGCCATATGATTAGAATTGCTGCATTTGACACTTACAACGTCCGTTTGACTTCTTACTTTTTTGAAAGTTTACGCCGGGTATACACAGTCCAAATAAATTGTCTACAGACGCTAAATCACTAAATTGTAATGATCAGAGAACAAATAATAAAATTCTATGGAATAAGGCGCCCAATAGACCTACAATAACATTGCGCAATACTTTTATTGTGCAATAATATTGAATACCCCTTTGACTCCAAATCCATACTAATATCATAAATGCGAAAGTCTGTCTGTCTGTTACGCTTTCACGGCTAAACCACTGGACCGATTTTCATGAAATTTGGCATGGATATAGTTGAAGATCCGGGGTCAAATATAGGCTCATTTTTTTTCAAAAATCAGTCCCTGGAGGGCTGAAATAGGGGATGAAGTTTTTATTAAAAAAGCTATTTGGAACACTTACTAATATACTCGCGGGCGAAGCTGCGCGGATCGGCTAGCGTTCAATAAATTCACTCAATAAAATTGACAAACCAATCTGATCAATATCTTCGAGCGAGCAACATGTCTGGCGACGAAGTTTTGGCGGCAACCATGTTTGTGATTTAGCTAAATAAATCTCTATACAAGTCTATACATTCAAGTAAAAACTCCCGTTCTTTATCTTTTATAGCATTCTTGCCCGCCATTTTGCTTAAATTTACGACACGACCATACATTAAATAACGTGACTGACCGAACCCGACCGCTCCCACCTCTGAAGTGAAAAATATTGTGCAATATTAAGCCTACAATGCGCAAGAATTAAATATTGCGCAATAAAAAAAAACCGCGCAAACTTTCGTTCAATCATTGTGCAAACTTCAATATTAACCCTAAACGGCCAATAGCATTGCGCAATACGTAATATTGCGCAATATTATTGTAGGTCTATGGGGCACCTAATACGTCCCTTATATATATACGTACGTGGGACCCTCAATCTTAGAGAGGTTGCAACTAGGATTGCTAACTTTTAACACGTTTTTTTTGGAAAAAAAGTTGTAAATTTTGCGCGACTTAATGTTAATTTTTCCCGAAATTATATTCTAAAAATACTATTAATCACTAGCTTATAAAATAAATATTTTAGTTTTTTGTTATCTCCATAATATCATAATTAATCAGGAGAAACTACAATATATCTGTTTTATTCTTAGTGAAACGGGTGATTGTGACTGATATTATATCTGTCGCAGTGAAATTGTCAATAGCCGTTAGATTATAATCTACCTAGGGATTATATGTATAATTTGGTTAGGTTAGGTTAGCAGTTAAATTATAATATCACTTAGGTAGATTACAATCTAACGGTACTGACAATTTCACTGCGACATATCGATAAACGCAGCGCAATACATAATACGTGAAATTTCAGGTACAAACTTCGCCAAGTACATTTTATAAATTGTCGACTATTATAGCGCGGCTACATATATCGGCTTACGGCGAAGGTTCGCGCTAGCACGATGTTGTCACGAACTACATCGCGACAAGTACTTATATTATTCGTTCCTTAAATTCTTTAATTTTATGCTACTGTATAATATGTTTCATTCGTCCAAAGATTACGAACTTATGATACAGCTTTATAAACATGAAATGTCATATCGTCATCTGTTATTTTTTTCTACCATGAAACAAAACAAAATAGCATACGTCAATACACTAGGTCAATATCAAAATACGACTTATAACTGTTTGCTATTATTATTATTGTTTATCTTATTATAATATGTAGTGTAATTATAAATAATTACACTACATATTATTGTTTCATATTTTCGATACATTCTGCTAGCGCGATATTTCGCAGTAGGCCGATATATGTAACCGCGAGGTTACTCGTAAAATTGTAAAGCCACTGTTTGCTATTATTATTATTGTTTATCTTATTATAATATGTAGTGTAATTAGAAATAATTACACTACATATTATTGTTTCATATTTTCGATACATTCTGCTAGCGCGATATTTCGCAGTAGGCCGATATATGTAACCGCGAGGTTACTCGTAAAATTGTAAAGCCACTGTTTGCTATTATTATTATTGTTTATCTTATTATAATATGTAGTGTAATTATAAATAATTACACTACATATTATTGTTTCATATTTTCGATACATTCTGCTAGCGCGATGTTTCGCAGTAGGCCGATATATATAACCGCGAGGTTACTCGTAAAATTGTAAAGCCTACTTAGCCGCGATGGTTTTCCTTTAAATTCACTATATAAAATATAAACTATTAAAGTGTTTTTTACGCACATCCAAATCAAATCAATCCTTTATTTGTTACAAAAAATAATCTGAACCGAGAAACTGTTTTTATCGCAAATATTTTCAACCGACGCAAAAACGGAGGTTAATCATGACATTATATATATTTTTTTGACATATATGTAATATTGTTGGAATTGGATAGTATTTAAGTATTATGATTTATTTAGACGTCCAAACATGTGTATTAATTTCGCAAGAAGTCGCAATGTATGTTTGTCCACAAATTTCTCGAGAACTAAAAGCGACATCGAAATTATTATTATTGGTTTGAATCATCGGAAAATACAATAATGTTTATGGAACAAATCGTTCGACACTCCTAATTTATCTGACACGTTCTATTAACGGCCACGCGGGTTGGGCCGCCGCGCCGGTACCAGCGCTATGTATGACGATTATTTTCCTTTTTGTCACTACGTAATTAGTGAATTGAAGAACCGCCATACTGGTATTAATCATCTAATATTTTGTGTCATCATCTCCCGGTCTATCACTGTTCAAACAAGGATTAAAACAGTTAATGGGTTCAATAGCACATAATTTTAAAACTTTCTACTTTAACTGTTTGTACGCGGCATCAAGCGCGAACGCCGATTTACGATTCTAGTCTGCAATTACAACAGCAACGTGTGAATTTAAACAAATATTAACATGATACTCTTGAGCGCATACCAATTTGTAGAAACACTGCAGAGAAACTAACATAATTTCTGCGCTTAAAACAACAAACTTTGGATTGGACAGCACACGTTAAGGGTAGGGAGGGGGTCGACAAAGTATGACATTGTGTGGCAAGCGGTAGGGAGTCCCTACCCAAATTTTTAGGACACGGGATGTTGGAAACAGTTATTGCAGATGTAATGTGTTTAAATTATGTTCCAATGATAATTTTTTTATAACAAATTCTACAAAGATTACTTTATATACAGTACAAGGTTGTGATGTAATTTTTCGATAAACACAACTGATAAAAATTACTAGGAAACAGAGTTAAAAATACTCATCAAATCACACCTAATAATATAAGTAGATTTTTTTATCATTTTACTACGTATCGGCTTGAAAATTGTTAAGTAGGTACGGCCACAGCTAGATTTACTAGTTTTTTTTTATAAATAGACAAATGGGTCTCTTGATGCCTGACATCTATAACTATCCTATCTGATGCTTAAAATTACATCCTACTCCACAATTATAAAGCAATTGCTCATGGCTTTTAGTGCGTTACACTAAATTTTACATTATAAAAAATGCGTTACTATTTTACAGATTCAGGCGTTATTTTCCGGAATTCCATTATTCAAAAAGAAGAAACCTAGTAATTTTGCAAATTTCCACGAACTTTTACGTGTACCCTTGCGATGTCACTGAAAGGGGAAAAAAGCGGTTTAAGAAATGGAAAAAATTCACCGTAGGCCTGAAAAATAACTGTACTGCTGGTGCTGCTGCACTAAACTCAAAAAAATCCATACTAATATTATTAATGGCAAAGTGTGTTTGTTTGTTCGTCTTTCACGGCAAAACAGAGCGACGACTTGACGTGATTTTTTAAGTGGAGGTAGTTGAATGGATAGAAAGTAAGATAGGCTACTTTTTTTCTCTTTCCTCCCTCCCTCCACCTAGTAAAGACGCGGGCAAAAGCTAGTAATTAGTATTTGCTTCAACATTATGTCAATTATTTACGAGTTGCGAAAACGTTGACGTTTATTAGATTTTCAACGTTTTCACTTCGTTTGCATTGCGAAGAATTTATTAGGTTTATATTTTTAAGCTTTTTAAGTGGCAAAAAAAAACAGTAGCAGTCGTGGGACTGCCGATAGAAGTGAAAACGGAACTATTAAGTTGAGAGTAATTAAAACTATATGCAAAACATAGCTATAGATATACTATTATCATTAGCATGTCGGTGACGCGAACCGAGGATTTTACCCTCTACCAAAACGCTCAACGCGCCTAAAGAAGTTTTCACTTCAAAAAAAACAGTTAATTCGTTGATGAACATAAAACTGTCAATAAAAACAGTTTATTAATTTAACGACCACTTCTACTGCTGGGGTCTTCGTTATTTTTCACGCCTATTATGAGTTTGTTTCATTTTTTACACCGCTTTTTTATTTTTTCCCTTTCATTGGCATCGCAAGGGCACACGTATAAGTTCGCGGAAATTAATTTTGTTCGTTAAGGGTACACTAGTCGCTCATTCTTCCATACAAACGTAGTTTGGTCATTACTCGTCTGTTTGACTGTGTACGTCCAAAATTAAAAATTATATCAATTTGTCTCGCCATTATCTAGCCCTGTATGGAAGCAGAATTGTAAAAAAAATATTTGTCTGGAAGTTATAAGCGTGGAGACTTTCTTGTTTTGTAACTAAATTTAACCCATCTTTGGGCGTAAATAAATAGCATAGAGAGTCTAAAATTGTAAAAAAGAAAACCATACAGGGATAGACAATTTAATCAAAAGTTCAAATAACTTTATTTTATATTGATATATTAAGTAGTTTTGTCATAATATCAATACGCCCAAAGGTCTGCTTATAAAATTTTATGCGTTCGTTTTTGTTGCAAATCATCGTGCATTTCACTATACCCGCGCGGTGTGCGGGTGACAAGGGGAGGTGTATACGTCATCGTAGTACGTCGCGCTCGCGCATGCCGTGTTGTAATTGACGACTTAATTCATGTGCTATGTATCGAATCGAAAAAAGTAAAAAAATATCTATACATCGATACAAATAAATACAATTGGAGTGTCTGTTTGTAATCTATACATATAATAAAATCGTAGGAAAGTCAAAACTGTACATTGAATATTTTTTTAAAAGAATACTTGGGGCGTGATCTACAATCGCTATCAAAGTCAAATATATAGTTTTTAGAATTTTTGTCTGTCTGTATGTATGTCCCGGGTAAACTCAAAAAGTACTGAATGGATTTACTTCAAATTTTGCATAAATATTACTTATAGGTCTGATCAACATATAGGCTACATATTATCATGCTATCACCTACGGGGGAGGAGCTGTGCGGAGTAAACGAAGTCCGCGCGGACGAAGTCGTGGGCAACAGCTAGTATTAAAATAAGCGCTTTTTACTAAATGCATATGGACGTATACCCGATACACATACCAAAATAGCATTTTTTACAATTTTTGTCTGTGTTTGTTCCCGCTAATCTCTGGAACGGCTGGACCGATTTTGATGGGACTTTCACTGGCAGATAGCTGATGTGATAAGGAGTAACTTAGGCTACTTTTTTCGAAACTTTTCCACGCGGGCGATGTCGCGGGCTCAGTTAGTTTTGAGTAAAAATATTTAAAAAATATCTGCATTTTTATTTGGTGCTTGCGTAAATATCTGCATTTTTATTTGGTCTGCGTAAAAAAATAAAAATATAATAAATATTCACAGGACAAATTACACTTACTGATCTAACCCCAAAGTTAGCAAATTATTTGCTTGTGTTATGGGTGTTAGTCAACGTTACTAATACATCGAATTATATGTATAAATATTATAATATGCATAATAAACACATAAACCCAGCAATACAAACATCTATACTCATCACACAAGTGCTTGTCCCCGTCGGAAATCGAACCCGAGCCCCCTCGATTGCGTAGTCAGGGTCGCTAACTACTCGACCAACGAGGCGGTCAGCCTATGTTATTCTTTATGCACAGCTGCCAGCTGTAGGCGGAAATCCTGTCAAAATCTGTCCAACCAGTTCAGAGATCAGCTAGAACATACAGACAGGTAAGCAGACAAAAATTGTAAAAAATGATATTTTGCTATATTTACCGTATATACAAAATCTGAACACATAGGCCGAATTGGCGAGAAATTAGTTCACCTTCCTTCAGGGACTCGTGCGTTCTGGTCTCTCGCCAAGGCTGTCTTAGGGAATTTCTCACAGCCCTCTCTTCCATCTTTGCACGGAGACGATGACTCTTTGGCCCATACCGCAAAGGCGAAGGCCGATCTCCTCGGCTCCTTCTTTGTGGCCAACTCGACTCTGGTTGACCAAGGGAACGCACCGCCTACCATCCCGCAGTGTGATAGTTTCATGCCAGAACCACAATTTCGGCAGTCATCTGTGTGTAAAGCACTACTTTCCTTGGACATCCACAAGTCGAGTGGGCCGGATAGCATCCCTCCGATTGTGCTAAAAGTGTGTGCTCCAGAGTTGGTACCAGTATTAACACGCCTATTCCGGCTCTCCTACTCACACGACGTGGTACCGAATTCATGGAAGACAGCTTTGGTGCATCCCATCCCTAAAAAAGGAGATCGCTCTAATCCGTCTAACTTTCGACCAATAGCCATAACTTCCTTGTTCTCCAAAATTATGGAGACAATCATCAACTCTCAGCTCCTCAAGTATTTAGAAGAGCACCAGCTGATTAGCGACCGTCAGTACGGTTTCCGTCGCGGCCGTCCAAAAAAAGTGTACATATATACATTTAGTAAAAAAACTTATTTTTATATTGCAAACAGACATTCCAATTTTATTTATTTGTAAAGATGTATATAAACTATTTGTATATAATAAAATTGGAAGCGGTTTCACCTGGGCAGCACTATTTCTATTGACATCGGGTCAATAGAAATAGTGCTACCCGGTACCGATTTACTGGTAGTTAAGAATTAAGATATCTAATATCCCGTAAATATATATGTATGTAGACGGCTACATATCAAGAAACGGAAACTCTTTACATTGCGAGACAAGATGCACTGGACACGTATAGCTTGATATGTAGCCCTGAGTAGGTACTTTTCTTCCGCAGGAAACGCTTGATACGTACGTATATACGTATTATAAGCATTAGGATAAGTCACGGAGCTGTCTATCTATATATCTATATATATAATATATCTTATATATATCTATATATAATATATCTTATAAAATAACTAGCTGACCCGCGACTCCATCCGCTTTGAAAATTTTCGAAAATAAAAGTAGCCTAAATTACTCCTTATTACATCAGCTATCTGCCAGTGAAAGTGCTGTAAAATCAGTCCAGCCGTTCCAGAGATTAGCCGGAACAAACAGACAGACAAACAAAAATCGCTATGTATGCTTTTAGTAAAAATCGGTTATTTGTATAAATATCGCCTCTGTGGTCTAGTGGTCCAGCGTTTGCGTCGACCACATGAGGTCCCGGGTTCGATTCCTGGGTCGGGCACATAAAAAAGTGTTTTTTCAGTTTTCTGAGAAACACAAAGTTACCCGGGATTGGAAAGTGCCCGGTTGGCGAAAGGCTGGCCACCTATCACATTTGTGGGACCAAGTATCTTCGGCTAATCGTGGGTGCACTTATATACGAGTATACATATATACCGTATTTACGAGTACATCCATATGTATTTAATAAAAAGCGGTTATTTTAATATTACAAACAAACATTCCAATTTTATTTATTTGTATAGATTATTTGCATAGAAGATGTAGGTAGGTGTAGCTAAAATAAAAGTAGTCTTTGTTACTTCTTATCTCATAAGCTATCTGCCAGTGAAAGTCCCGTCAAAATCGGTCTAGCCGTTCCAGAGATTAGCTGTAACAAACAGATGGACAGACAGACAAAAATTGTAAAAAATGTTATTTTGGTATATGTACCGTGTATGCATTTAGTAAAAAGCGATTATTTAATACTAGTTGTGCTCGCGACTTCATCCACGTGGAAAACTTTCTAATATAAAATCCGCATAATTTCCGTTCCCGTGGGATTTCTGGGATATAAACTATCCTATGTCCTTTCTCGGGTCTCAAACTATCTTTGTACCAAATTTCATTAAAATCGGTTCAGTAGTTTAGACGTGAAGAAGAAACAGACAGACAGTTACTTTCGCATTTATAATATTAGTATGGAAGTATGGATTACAAACAGACACTGCAATTTTATTTGTATGTATGTATGTATAGAAGATGTATAGCTAAAATAAAAGTAGCCAAAGTTACTCCTTATCACATCAGTTATCTGCCAGTGAAAGTCTGGTCTAAACAGGTCCAGTCGTTTCAGGGATTAGCCGGAACAAACAGACAGACAAAAATTGTAAAAAATATTATTTTGGTGTTAGCACCGTGTACATATATATCCATATGCATTTAGTAAAAAGCGTTTATTTTAATATTGCAAACACACACCAAATTTTATTTATTTGTATAGATGTATCCACCATAAAAATATGAGCTGCACACATTGATGATAATCATGCCATTTTGTCATAATTAGGTAGGTTTATGTTTGCATTCTAGTATTTCTGTTATCATCACCGCGCCAAAATACTACGCGCGCCGTTCGCGCAATAGCGTCTTACTGCTCATTACAGTGCTTGTCCCTTTCGCACATAATGTTGGATGAAATAGCATGCATTTTGACTACGCCCACCAACGAGTTCGTGCCGCCGACTAGTGGAACCTTAATATAACTATCCCATCTGATGATTACAATTATTGCTCCATCTAGTAAATTTTTGGGGTACTATTTACTAATGAATGATAAATTAATCGTTATTTCAAAATGTTGCGAGATAATCATTGACAATGTTACATTTGTATATTAGTATGTGAAGCGAAAACTTTGTACCGTTTTTACGACAATTACGCAAATATTGCGGAGAAGTGCAGAAGCTAATATTTTTATGTAATGCGTGTTAGAAATACATTAAATTATTAAAAATAAACATTACACACACTACCATTAATTTGGCGCATATCATAATATACACACATAATATACTATTGTGGTTATTGATTAAAGTCTGTTCTCAAACTTAAGGAGATTTTATTCTTAACTAGCGATCTGCCCGCGGTTTCACCCGCGTAGCTTTTGTTCCCGTGGGAATATCGGAAAGGTTTATATACTAAAACCTTCCTTGAGAATCAATCTATCTATTAAAAAAACCGCATCAAAATCCGTGGCGTAGTTTAAAAGATTTAAGCATACATAGGGACATAAGGACATAGGGACAGACAGAGAAAGCGACTTTATTTTATACTATGTAATAACACACCTATTACAAAAATATACTGAACAAATCTCAGTCGCCCATGTATTGAAATGACATGAAAAAATATATTTATTTGCAAGAATATGGGAGTAACAAGTTATTTAAAATTATCAACATATTAACGAGACATTGCATAAATGCACTTAGTTAGAAGTTTGCACTTAGTTAGAAATCACGATGTTAGCGACACATATTAAGCCTTTCCTCTCCTTTCACGAGATGCCCAGCAGTGATGCAGTGGATTTAATCTTCGAAAGGAGCCCAGGTCAACCCGGATGTATGTATATACGTATTTGGTGAGAGTTCTAAGCTTACAAAATCCGTATGTAAAAAATGTGTCTCATCACCATTTACGTAAGAGCCAAATGTAACATAGAATTCGTTAAATATATTGCAAACTTTTTAACTCCAAAAATATTATGTCAATTTTTTCTTTCCGTTTTTTAGTATACGATAGCAAACAAGCAGATCTACAATCAAGCTATTATACAAGCTCACTTCCCCAGATAATAATAATAAATAATAATAATCTTTATCTGTGCATTCAAAAGTGTATAAGATTAAATTATAACATAAACTGTGTTGCAGTCAATAGCACCCACCTCAAACAGTATAAGGTACTGGACGAAACAAATATTTAAAAAATGTGTGTGTATGTGTGTGTGTGTGTGTTGTATGAGTGTGTTGTGAGTGTGTGTGTGTATGTGTGTGTGTGTGTGTTGTATGAGTGTGTGTGTGTGTATGTGTGTGTGTGAGTAACTGTTGTACGTACGGTTTAATTTATTTAATAGTAGATCGACATCATCTTAATCAAGCTCTAGAAGCCGCTGATTCAATACAGATCTACATTTAGTAAAGATATAGTTTATTCAGCCGGTAAACTCCGGTACCCTTGGCGGTGGTAATTTCGTAACCGCCTAGTAAACCAAACCCTTTAATATTGAGGCCATAGGCGATTGCCCTATTTGGCACTGTTCGCTTGTATTACCTCTTCGTCGCGAGGTCCCCACCACGAATTCCCGCGCTACCCACCGTCCTCAATAATGCCGCCTACGTGACTGAGCGTTCATAGCCGCTACCTACGCTTTACGATTTTTATCATATTATGGTTTTTGTTAAATAAAATAGACTATTATATTAATAAGGAGCTTTTACTCGCGTCTTTGTACGCATGACTTAAAATCATTACTTCTTTTTACTCAGCAAAGTAAAAAGTAGACTATTTTTTTGTAGGTCACTCTTGGATAGTGTAACATTCTAACGGTGAAAGAATTTTTAGAATCGGCTCAATAGTTCTTGAGTTTATTCATTACAAGCATACAAAAATACTAATGTTTTCTCCATCCAAACATCCAAACTTTCGCATTTATAATATAATAGTAATAGCTGCAGCGTGTAGCCCGCTGGATTATTAAAGTTTTTGGTGAATCCCGCGGGATCACGTTATTTTTCCGGAATAATAAGTAGCCTCTGTGCTATTCCAGGTCATCAACTACCTGTATGCCAAATTTCATTCAAATCCTTTCAGTAGTTTTTGCGTGATTTAGTAACAAACATCCATCTAAACATCCAAACTTTCGCATTTATAGTATTAATTTATAATTAATATAGAATAATAAAATAATATAATTAATGTGAAAGTCTGCGCGTGTGCCGTTTATTGTCAAACTAATTACATAAATGCTGTCACAGCGGTTTCACAAATTCACCATTATTCACCGGTTTGTTGTTTGTCGGCTCTGCACTTTATTGACACCAACAACTTTCAGTTGTTACTTGCGATAAGGCACCATTTACACTTTGATTAGTGCGAGTGTTTAATGCAGGTGCAAAAAATACGTGCAGACGGCCGTTCTCTAGTGCGAGTGATTAGTAATTAGCGTAGTAAGGTGAATCGATGCTGATTACTAATCACTCGCACTAATTGACGGCTAACTACATGTATTTTATGCTTAATACTAAGCACCTGCATTAAACACTCGCACTAATCACAGTGTAATCCGGGCCTAACTTCCACATTCCATCCTTATGTACACAACAAAACTTCAATCGAATCGAAGCGTTTAAGACTCTTACTTACACCACTAATCTTCAATCGGATCGAAGCGTTTAGAGCTCTTACACACATAAACACGATGCAAATATGCGGCATAATGTGTTAGAAAATGTGTAATGTGAAAATGTGTGTGCCGATTCGATTCAATTAAATGATTCGAAACGCTTCGGTTCAATTTGATTGGAGTTTTGTTACTTAAACAGTTTCAAGTGCTAATACAAAGCACGGAAAAAATTACCCTAGAGTCTAAACGGATTTATTTAGCTTGGAGCCTTTTCATCCACTGCTGGATTGTAGTCATTTTTGCCCAACCTGGGGATCAAACCTAAAACTTAATAATCAGAAATAAACAGCCAAATCTATACATCACAATTTAGTATTTCTAGAATAACAGGCACAAACCTATGGTTTTTCAAGGTGCTTGGTCTTCTGGTACCAATTTAACAACATTTTTTAATGCAGTAAAACTGCAGCAACCGACTTCCTATTTCCTGTATTTCCAAAACCCTGCATCAGATCTTCAGCAAATTAAAACGGAACCACACGGGGAATATACCCTCTCAAACAAAAAAAATTAACATCGGTTCATAAATGACCGAGTTATTTTTAACATCGTTTCATAAATGAAAGAGTTATTTTTTACATCGGTTCATAAATGAACGAGTTATTTTTAACATCAATTCATAAATGACCGAGTTATTTTTAACATCGGTTCACAAATGACCGAGTTCTGAGGTAACATAAAAAAATATACCCGAACCGAGAACCTCCTCCTTTTGGGAAGAAATTTGAAAATCTGAGTAAACTGGCGAGTTTTATGGCGTGGTAACCCTAGTCATATCAATAGTTTTATCCTAATTTCATCCCAGTAATATTCGAACCGCAAAGGACTGGAACATGCTTCCCGAGTCTGTGTTGGGGACAATCTGTGGGGGAATCTGTGTTGGTGTACAACTTGGGGATCTTCAAGAGAAGAGTGAACAGACACCTTCTAGGGAAGTGTGTTCCATCTTAGTAATCAGAGTATTTGAGTATTACATTGTGTTGTTTTGTATATTTGTATTGTAAATACACGGATTTAATATAAGTGGTGTTTTCTTACAATTACGAACTCAAAGTACGTAAACAATATATAGCAATCCTAATAGATAGGTATAATTTATTTAGGTTTGTTATATATAATATAGCCTTTCTTTGGACATGACGATATTACTTTAGTTAGTAATAAGATCTTTTTTTCCATTTTTGTGTGTCCGTTTGCCAGGTGGCAAAGGCCTCCTCCAATCTTTTTCATTCTGGCCTTTCTTTGGCCACTCTACCCCATGTTATTCCTGCGACTTGTCGACTTGTTATAGTTCGGTTTGTGTTATAGTTCGGTATATATAATATTGTCATAGGTAGATTTAGGTTAGATATTACAAGTTTCTTTTATAATTACATTTGTTTGTTCGATAGGTATGTTACATGGGTAATTTTGATAATAAAAATATTGTATATAAATAACTAAGATAAAAATGTAAATAATATTTTTTATATAATACTTAAAAAGGATACAAGCTTTTAAAGGATAAATAAGTGCTAAAGTGAATATGCGCTTGTGAAGCCGCGGGTAAAAGCTAGTAATCTTATAAATTCAATAATGTACCGTTTTTTTATATATAAAGTTTATTGTATTTTTATAGCTATTGCATGCCATGAGGTGAAATATGTGAACAAACTTAATTAAGAACAACTTTATGTATCTACCATTTGTTGCAATGAATGATTGTACAATAATTCCTCTTATGAAGTAGGCATCCACTAAGGAAGTATAATTAAAAATGTATCTCTGACAGGGGTGTAATAGAGATATTAGTTTTAAGGGATAAAAGTTTTAAACATTTTATTCCTTGGACATATTTGCATGGAATTTCGTATGGCAAAAATAATGAGTTATGTATTTGAGCGTTTTTCAAAATTCAGCATTGGTAAAATAGGGCATGAAATTTTATATAAACGTACAGGCCAAACTCTTAGGGTTAGAAACTTGAAATTTTGCACACATATTCCTGTTATGACATAATATCCACTAAGGAATGACTTCTCAAAATTCAACCTCCAAGGGGACGAAATACAGAAAAAAAATTGTATGAAACTTTTTATTTCTGGGACATATTTGCATGACCTTTCATATTCCTCCTATGACGTACGACTCCACTAAGGAAGGACTATTTAAAATTCAACTTGCAAGGGGGTGTAATATGGGATGAAATTTCTTTGAAAATTTATATTCCTTGGACATACTTGCATAAAATTTCGTACGAATTGAGTACGGGAAAATAATGACTTACGTATTTCCGTGTTTTCCAAAATTCAACTTCTTAGAGGGTAAAATAGGTCATGGAAGCTTTATATAAACTCACCGGCCAAACTCTTAGGGCTAGAAACTTGAAATTTCGCAAACGTATTACTCTTACGACGTTGGGATCCACTAAGGAATGATTTTTCAAAATTCAAATCTGATGGAGATTAAATAGGGTATAAAATTTGTATGAAACTTTTTATTTCTTGAACATATATTTCTTGAACATATTATTTGCACGCAATTTCATACGAATTTACTACGGCAAAAATAATAAGTTTGTATTTCAGTGTTTTTTAAAATTCAGGCCCTTAGATGGTAAAATAGGGGATGAAAGTTTTATATAAGCATACCAAACCTACACAGGGCTAAAAGCTTGAATTCGCATACATATTCCAAAGGCACACATAGTCCAGAATGTATACAAAAATAGCTGATAATGGCCAGTCACATCTACATTTATCATGTTTTGCAAGAAGCTTATATTATATAGCATATGGTGTGCTTTGATACCCTTGTGGCGTGGTTGAGGTATTAGCGCCACATGCATACTTTTTTTTTATATCATAAGATAGCAAACAAGCAGATAAAGCAGATATAAGCAGGAGGCTCTCCTGATGGAAAGAGTCAACCATCGCCTATAGACATCAGAGGTGTTAATGGTGCGTTGTTATCTTGTGGCAAGGTCTAATGCCACATGCATAAGTTTACCGGCTACCTTACCCTCCAAACCGGAACACGACAGTGACAAGCACTGATGCTATTGCGGCAGGAATAGGTAAGGCGGTGTTACCAGACCCGGGCGAGACAATGCAGAGCTCTACCACCTAGTAGCCACGATATTAGTGACTTGCATAGCCAATCGGTCGCCTTTTACGACATGTCTGGCAGAACGGCAGTTGGTCTATTCTTCAAAGGAGCCCAGAACCAGCTACCTTACCCTGCTATTTACCAGCTACCTTACCCTCCAATCCAGAACTCGACAGTGACAAGAACTGTTGCTATTGCTGCAGGAATAGGTGAGCCAGTAGTACCAGACTCGGGTGACAATGCAGAGTTCTACCGCCTAAAAGCCACAATGCTAGTGACTTGTTTAGCCAATTGTTTGCCTCTAACAAACTGCCTAGACACCTCTAGTAGTTATTGAAATATTAGGTTTGCAAAATGCTGGCAATGTCTTAATGATGATAAATATAATATTTTGTCTATAAAATGTTATAGATACTAAATTCAAGTTATAAACACTATATTCTGGTTACCTACAACCCTTGTATTTTGTAGATTTAATGAAAGAAGGAAATATAGTTTATTTTTCAGTGTAGCAATAGATTTCAATCAATTTTACATTTCTGTTTTAAAAATGCTGAAAAATGTGTAAAAGAAGAAGTTTTGTTAGTTCCAGTTTTGCATATTTTTGTTCATTTTCAATAAATAACTCATTATCATCATTTTTCATAAATCTGAAACATAAGTTTTAACGTGTGCCTATCGATAAAATTTTGCACAATATGTTCACTTGTAAATTTGATAGCAACAAAGATGAATACATAATTTTGGTGACAGTAATTCTATAACTCTTCAAATTGGTAGTACTGAAATTGACATTTTAGCTATAATAAAGAAACTTACGGCATGAAACTCAAAATTGAACCAGATATAGAGACACTGTTCTTATTTTTTTATATTCCATCCATGTATACTATTCATCCGAGGTTTTATACTTGTATAAAGACTTGGTGGCTACACAGTGTAAACTAAAGAATGAGATAGTTGCAATATATGTTTAAAACATATTGTGTATAAAAAAAGTATGGCACCTGTTTCTTTGTGTAAACGACGGTCAGAATAAGCAATACTTATGTTTGTGTATATATATAAATAGGGATGTAGAGATGTGTAAAAATAAGGTAAGCACATAGATGAATTATGTCATATGAATAGTATAGTTATTATATTCCCCTCTATAGCAGACATTACTGCGATTATTCCTAGATTTAATTAATAAAAAAGCACACAACCCAACCCTTAAATCTAACAGATTTGAGCATGGGAGTCAAACAGGCTAACCACAAAGCCAACAAGGCAGTTATGTATTAAGTAAGTTTATCTTATCATAAACTATTGAACCAGAACTCCAAAAGATATTGGTGACTTTACTAATTAATGCTATACTGAAAAATTTATAACATGATACTTACTTTACATTATATTGCTCATTTGTGACAATGTTGACATTTCTCAAAAAACATCATTTTACAGGAGATCCATTACTGGTCACATATCACCAAAATGAGAGATACAATACTATAATGGCATAACTGTGGACTGCCATTTACTATGGAGCCTAAAGTATTGATGTTTTTACAGTACACTATTTTTTCTATACATCTGTATCATTAACTCAAAAATTTACAAATTTGAGATATTTTGATCTTGTAGCAAATGAGCAATATTCTCAAATATGTTGTTAAAACTTATTTATTTACAAACACTTTCAGACAAAGCAGAAACCATGCAAACATTGGAAAACTCAATAATTATTAATGTTTATAATGGATGTGTCCTAAGTCCTAATGATTCAACTTAAAATGGTGCAGCACAGTCACTGAATTATTACCATACATTATTTTGCCCCTCGCACACTACATCAGTAATAATATAACAAACCTTAAAGTGTAGCTATCTAATGATACTAGTGATACAGAAATATTTTCAGCAGAATCTAAGAATTATCCATTCAAAATATTTATAACTGAATCTTCATAGTATATGATGATAGGACAAGCAATAAAATATTACCATGTCATCTTCTCATACTAGAATGAAAGTGCTCCTGTCGTATCATAAAAAATCTTGTACTCTTATAATTTTAAATGTTAGCTAATATTAAAACTGGGTAATAATACAATGTATCCTAAATCATATATTAAATGATAACACCTAATTAAATCATTTTAAACACCATGTTAACGATGTTTGTTATTGTAATAATGTGTAAAAAAGAAAGTGGCTAAATTTGTCTCTATTGCGTTTTAAAAAGGTATATCATAAACATTGATCATCAGTCAATTTAATTTTATTTCAAATGAATACCACTTATGCAGACAAAGTATTGTTTTACGTGAAATACGACTATCGTCCAACTTTTTTCGATTAAGCAGTAAACACGTTATTTTTAGATATAACCCTGTCTACTGTTTTGATAGTATTCAGGAATAAATGCATAACAAGTAACATACACAGAAACACCAAGTATAACTTGACCTCCTTAGTACTCATACCATAACTTCAGGGACTTACCTCTCCATGTGAAATATTAATTCCCAAATAGATATCGCCAAATGATCCACCACCAATTCTTCGAATTATCCTATATTTATCTGCTATTATCACTTCCCTTCGAAAAGCCAGCATCTGTTGCAACGATGCCATTTTGTTATTTTACAAAAATCTTTATGATCTAATATACTATGTCCGTAGTTACACTTGCATGAAGTCAAGGACCAATAGCGTTTATCACAATAGAAACAGATGGAAACGACGTATGTCGCAAATGTTTATTCAACGATTAGTTCTATCTCACTTCGATTAATATAACACAAAACTAAATTTCGATAACTTTAGCACTTTGTCTTTTTGGGTGAACTGTAAAAATATTTCAATTTGTTAAATGGACAGAAACAAAACGTGATTTATAAATGGCCTCCGCCCTTACGGTGCGTTCCAATTCACACCATCACACCATGTCACAGATAAGAAAAGCATTATTATCAAAATATTATTATTGAGCAAAAATGATATTGGCCCCTGGTAACCCAGAGTTTATTTAATGTATTTTTTTACTTTTAAAATATATAAACAGATATGAAATATATTTATTTATATATATTTGCTTAAAGAATGATAAAATATAGTTTGGTTTTAGTGTATTAATTACACTTTTCCCGCAAGAAATTACTTGATACCAGACCGCGAAAAATGGCACGAGGGGCCTTTACAGGCTGCACCGATTTGGCTAATTTTGTTTTTGAATTAGTTGTTGAAGTCCAGGGAAGGTTTAAAAGGTGAGAAAATATAGAAAAAAAAATAAGAGTAGTTAAAAAAACAGAACAACGTTTGCCGGGTCCGCTAGTTTGTAATATTTTTTAAGATGATGTTGATTTATGATGATGAGTGGTTAATCGGGATTTAGAAGTATATTGTTCTGTGTTATTAATTGATATTTGATTCAGTTTATCTTAAAAAATACAATTTCATTTAACTCGTATTTCGCCAGGATGGCTATTTAATTGTTTTTTAAAATATGTTGATTGCTATTATTGACTTCCGTGAATGAAGTAAGAAAAATCTTGTCAAAAACAGAATTCATATTCAATTCATTTCGAATTGAAATTAGTGTTTTAAAAGAGAAAAGACTAACGAGGTGGGCAGGTAGGTAGTTAATGTTTCTCTTTGTAAACCGAATCAGAGTGAACGAAGTATAGTAATAATAATAATAAAAGTTTATTTCGGAAACGTGTCCATATATGTTAGTAAATTCTTATATAACTATGTTAGTAACAATAAATCAAACTCTATTTATTAATAAACATAAGAGCCCTGAAATGCACGTGACACGCATTCCAGTGCCGTACCACCACTCTGTTCAGTATGGTATTAAGGAGACTGTTGGTGCTATTCCGCACCCGAAGCATCATTGAGGTCACGCGTTTGCACAAGATTGCATGGAAACTGTCAACGCGAGCCTCAGCAAACATTCTTGATGCACTGCCGTACCGAGGTAGCCACAACAGCATCCTTAAACCATTATTATACTGAACACGTAGAGCATTGAGAGCCCTGCCTGTGTACTTGGCCCATAGGCTACACGTTTAAAACGTCTGACAGTAAGTTTTAAATAGTGTGATTTTTACAGGCCAACATCTTGCATCTCCCAGACAATGCTCTACGTTCTCTCTCCACATCTAGTTCATTAGAGAGGTCTGCGCTGACCCAGTGCCCTAAGTACTTAAATGTGCTGACCATCCTCAATACAATACCACCAAGTTTAATTGGAGGTACTGCTATGGAATTTTATTGCCAGCCTTAAATACAAGTACTTCGCTTTTTACGCCATTGTACTTTAGGCCATGCGTCATCGCATACCTCTCACAAATTACAATAAGATTCTGGAGAGCTCTAACCGACGGGCTCAGCAGAACCATATCATCTGCATAGCTGATATTGTTAACAAACTGACCATTTATTGAGCAACCTCATCTATCAAACCATTTATGTATAAGTTGAAGAGCCGAGGAAAGGTAATTCTACCCTGCCTCACCCCGCACTCCAACCCATACTCTTCAGTCATTGATCCCACCTATCTAACTTGGTTTGTTTGGTGCCGATACCAAAATTTTATAAGACTGACAACCTCCCTAGGCATGCTTGTTTCCGTGAAGAGCTTATCCCATAAAATGTTGTATAATACACGTAGAAGTGAATCATGGCTACAATAAATATTGTAAGCTAGTCTAGTTTTACGATATGAATTTGAAATACGTAATTTTGTCAAACGTTTTCATGTAACTAATCAATTTACTCTACATTTCTAGCAATTTCTGATTACACTAAGACATTTGTAGGACTTATTGCAGTTGTAGGATGTACAACACATACATTATAATGTATATATAATTCATATTAGTCTAATTTCTTCGCGACTAATATGAACTTCTGGCCAAGTTAAAACAACAACAGTTGTAGGACGTATTACAGTTGTAGGCTGTACCATGAAGTATTTAGAGTTTCATGGGCTGTACATCCTTAGAAGAAGAAATTACTACTATCTTTCTCTTGTCAAAGTGTACATCACGTACATTTAAATAGGTACGTAATTTCACCTTCAACATTCTTGCATCTCTAAGTAGTCTGTCTCCAACCATGGACTATTGAGCCTGGATAACAGTATTGCCAACGACAATATAAATCCGAGTAGCAACTCAGTTTAAAATAAGATGTCGCTAAAACTAAATTTAGTGTGGGATGGATACAAGAGATTAGTGATGCTTTACAAGAATTTTTAGATACCTAATAAAGTACGAGCACGCGAATTTATGTGTAATGTCAAACTCCAAAAAGTTTTTAGTTAAAAAGGTCAAAATTCCAATCCGATTCGGTGGTAGCACAGAAATTATATATTGGGTAGTAGCTATAAAATTGGCGACTCGTCAAAAGTGCCTGTCAAGTTTGTGTATTATCGATCGACAAGTTATCAACAATAATATACTAGTAGTAACGTATCACACGTTACTTTATAGTCAGTATATTATTACTCTATAGAGTCAGTGAGTCTGTTCAAATGTAATTCGCAGTAATAATTTCATAATTGCTTTATCAAATTAAGACGTTACATTATCTGCTATAGCGCTGAGCGCGAAATTTAAATGTTTTATTCTTGTCATTCATACGTCTTATATAAATGTCCGATGTAATTATTCAATTTATTTATCAGTTTAGTATGTTTTTAAGTGTTTTTTAAACCTAGCGAAAAATATTTGATTAAATTATTTGTAATAAATTGCATGGTACAACGAAAAAGTAAAACATTTAAATTTTGCGCTCGACTGTATGCAAGGATTTAAAATTATAATTTCGATATATTTGCGTCGTTGTGATTGGTTATGGTATATGATATTATGACGTTGTCTTCTAGCGCTAGTTGGCGAACCAATCATGAAACAGCATGAAACGCAGCGAACCAATCACGAAACAGCAAAAATATCGAAATTATAACGTTATAAATCCTTGACCGTATGGCGTAAACTAGGACAAATGTAATTCGCACCCTAAACGTCGTCAGTTAAGTCATTAAATATTTATTAGTCGTCAAAGCATTTTTGACGTAGTTTTCACCGTCATTTCTGGCGACAAAGTCGCTAAATTGGCAATTTAGCCAAATTTAACGAAAGTTTGAGAGGGTTTAATTTTTATTGTGCAATATTTTTTCCTGGCACTGTGTGGGCTTAATATTGCACAATATTTCTCACTTCAGAGTTTGGAGCGGTCGTGTTCGGTCAGTCACGGTGTTGATGGCATGGTCGTGTCGTAAATTTAAGCAAAATGGCGAGCAAGAATGCTATAAAAGATAAAGAATGGGAGTTTTTACTTGAGTGTATAAAATTGTATAGAGGTTTATTTAACAAAATCACCAGCACGGTTGCCGCCAAAACTTCGTCATCGGAGATGTTGTTCGAACGAAAATATTGATCAGACTGGTTTGTCAATTTTATTGAGTGAACTTACTGAACGTTTGGAATCAAAAGGGCATTCATTATTATTGCACAATAAAAGTATTGCACAATATTATTGTAGGTCTATGGGGCACCTAAAGAGGACCAATTCTGTCGATTGGAAGTGTCCATCAAAGAGGAAAAAGCTTTATTTTTAAAGTGTCCATCAAAAAGTAGCCATGTCATTCGCATAAGAATTTTTATCAAAAAAAAAAGCGGTAAAATCTCATAAATAAGATTCAAGTAAACTGTTAAAATAACTCTACAAGCTCTGGTAAATGTTCGGCACATTTCACCACTATTTCACTCCGACTACAAGTTTAGTACCTATATTCATATCGAAGTTTATCCTACAGGCTACACCAGCGCCACATTCTGGCGCAAGTCATTTGGAAGTCAAGGTACTTGGTACTTATATACGATAACTGGAATTATTACGAAAAATATTTGTAAAATAAAAATTCACTTTATTTCGTTACTCATAAAGTTGACATTTGTTTCTTACTTAACAGAGGGGAAAACGTACTGAGCAAGACAACGACAAGAGTGGATGTTGTCCCTTTCTTGCAATTGCCAGTGTAAATAAAACTATCTGATGGTAGATTTTTATATATTCGGTAATCGTTAAATCCCTTTTATTCATACACGTCGATAAATACATTAGCATAAAATGTATTGTAATTAACACAGTGAGTTCTAAAATGTGCTTATTTTAATTATTACGTAATTACTTATGCAATGCAATAACTATTTCTCAAATTAGTAGAATTACTTAGTAGTAATTTGCAAACTGCGCATGGCCGCACTTATAAATGGCGATTAGCGCTTTATCTAATAGAAAAAGACACACACCACCCATGTCGTGGGACTCTTCGGAACGATATTGAAGCGCGTGTGAACATTACAGGTAGAATGTAACTTAAATGTAACTTCGTAGTACGAAACAATATTTGAAAAATAAAAATGTACTTTATTTCGTTATTAATAAAGGTGACATTTGTTTCTTACTTAACAGAGGGGAAAAACGTTCTGAGCAAGACAACGACAAGAGTGGATGTTGTCCCTTTCTTGCAATTGCCAGTGTAAATACAACTATCTGATGGTAGATTTTTATATATTCGGTAATCTTTAAATCCCTTTTATTCATACACGTCGATAAATACATTAGCATAAGATGTATTGTCGTTAACACAGTGAGTTCTAAAATGTGCTTATTTTAATTATTACGTAATTACTTATGCAATGCAAAAACTGTTTCTCAAATTAGTAGAATTACTTAGTAACAATTTGCAAACTACGCATGACCGCACTTATATATGGCGATTGGCACTTTATTTAGTAGAAAGAGACACACTCCACCCATGTCGTGGTACTCTTCAGAATGTTTTGAAGCACGTGTGAACATTCCGGGTAGAATGTAACTTCCTTGCTTCTAACCAAGGAAGTTACATTCTACCCATAATGTTGACACACACCAGAAACGAGCTGTTGCGTTATACTTACTTCACAGAAGAATTAAAAACAGAAGGCCTAAAAGGGCCTGGGTCACTGGGTGCATCCACTGATTGCGGAAAGATATCGTTATGAATTACTTGTTACTCTTATTAATGAGTTAAAGAAGGATCAACAAAATGGATACAATATCCACTGATATCAACAAAATGGATATCAATATCCATTTTGTTGACAAACGTGCACAAACGCGACACTACACAACGAGTCACTCACAATAACAAGTCACTGCAAAATGGCATCGGATTTCGGTACAACCCCCCAACCCCTCGCTGCCCACTGCGGACGCCCGCCATTCCCGCCAATCGATATCAAGCGCGCGGGTGCTACCCGCCGCGGTTGCGGGACCGCGACCCGCGCCCGCCGGCGCAGCGGGGCTCGCAAACAATCGCACACGCCGCGCCCGTTAAACGCTTCGTGAAATATAATTTATTTTTTTTTACATAAATATCTGTATCTTACAAAAGGCTGCGGGCTCGCAACCACGGCGGGCGTGGGTGAAATCCGCTTTACGAGTCCTTAGCCTCAGACGTCTCCAATTTGTCAACATGAACTATCAATGAATAACACCAATATCAATTTGCTTACTTTATGGTTAGATCGATACGTGTGTTTGTCTAAGAATATTTATCTTGTTTTGTTTGAAATAATAAAACCAATAAAATATTCCAATTATTTTATTTTTAAACAGTAACAAATACCTGTAAACATATATAAACTTATTTAAAAAAAAATACAAGAATGTACCAAATACATTTGAATAAAAGCTTTAAAATAAAATGCATTTTACTTATATATACCTATAAATAATTCAATAATTAATGACATGATTGGTAAGGAAATGACTACAACAGTTAAGCTGTAAAACTACCAAATTGCCACTAGTATTTTCATGAGAATTTTTATTATTTCTACTTTACGTATGTACTTCTAATGTTAGTAACATTTTATCTTGAGCTGAATATAGGTACATATCCAATTTTAACAAATAATAGTCCATCTAAATCAACAAATTCAAATCTGTTTTAAAGTAAAAATAAATTCGTTATTATTTATGTAACTGTTGAATTGAATAAGTTTAAATTTTACCTCTTGTATGGAGATTTGTCTGAGTGTAGAATTAAATAATTCCATAAATAAAATAATATATTTTTAGACATATTACAATTTTTATACCGAAATGTAGAATCCCTTGAATAATAAAATGTCTCACGAGTAACATTGTATTGGAAATTGAATTAATTCAGTTAGGATGATTATTTTTGCAGAAATAATATCTTTATTTCACATTATTTGTCAGAAATATCCTTAACTTGCGTCTACTTCTAGGAAATTCGTTTCTCGTAGCTAGTAGTGATTCCAACATTTTCTACACTATGTCTATATATTATGTAAAATAACATTAAAGTAGGTACATAATATGGTTTCAATTTTTAGTTATTTATCCAACTACCAGTTATGTTGATCTAATTAAACGGTGTTTTTTCTTTCTACAAATCGTTCAAGTACAAAACTACGAAAAATTTACGTTTCATGTGGTATCAATCTACTATAAATACTTCTAAGTGAAGCAACAATAAAACTACCAAATAGAAGCTTACTTTAACGATAGCAACATTATCTATTTCTACCATGTTTTTGATTAAGATCCTGCGTATTTATTTTCTTAGTTGTAAAAAAAACATTATAAAAAAAACAGCACTCCATATTGTGGATTTATCAAATTAACAGTAACTTGGGTAATAAACAGTATGCATATAAAACAGTTTTTTTTACAGCATTAAATTATCTACTGAGACAATTTATTAGGAATGGTATATTTAACAACCGTCTGAAATGTTCTAAGCGAAAATATCATAGGCTATTGATTATTGTCGTGATTTAACAGTCCCAAATTGTGCGTAGGCAGATGTAAAGGAGCCTTATCAATATTTATATAAAAGATGACATTTTTTTACGCAGTACTCTCCTTTATAATGAGGTATTCTTAAAATACTAGACACTTGCAAGCAATGGCAGGAGATACAGTTAACTTTTTTTAAAGAATTTTATTGTAGTAATAGTTTCTCATAAAAAAAATGTACGCGATAGAGGACGCCACTTAAAAATGTTTATGCAGTAAATACTTTTTTCAGTCGACCTCTTTTTTTATTGCTTTTTTCTTAAGGCGAAGGCATGCACTTCAGTCTTTCGAATGCGGCCTTTTCCAAGGACTCACGATGGTCTGGATGGGCAATTTTAATGAGTTCATAGGCGCGCTGTCTAAGTGTTTTTCCAAACAGATTTGCTATTCCTTGTTCAGTGACTACGTAGTTCACATGAGCACGTGTTGTTACCACTCCCGCACCTATAACCAAAAATATAAGTAAATGGTGAAAGTAATTTGCTGAACTTTCTAATTATTGAGACTGCTTCGTGGTCTAGGGATTAGTCAATTCGACTCATATCATGAGGCAGTGGCGTAGCTAGGCGTGGGCGAAGTGGGCCTTCGCCCTCGGCCTCGCACTACCTGATTTAAAATCTTTGTTTATTTTTAAATCAAATAAAAGCCTAAAAAATATTGGCCTCACTCTTCTGTATCTGAAATACAAACAAAAGAACTCCTAGATCCTAAGTTAACGCGTTATAAAGACACGATAGTTTTTCGATTATTTCAAACTTGGTGCATGTTTTGAGGTAGCTTTTGGGAACGAACGGAAAGGGGCCTCACCGATGCGACTTTGCCCACGTATATATTAGTCCACGCTACGCCACTGTCATGAGGTCTCGAGTTGGAGGTCCCGGACAAAAGTGTTATTAAGGTTTTTTCGAGGTTTTTCTCGAAAATCTAAGCAGCTTTTATCTATAGCAGATTGAAGTCTAGCGGAGTGCTGTATCACCACTCCCGTGCCTCGGATGCGCAAGTAAAGCTGTCGGTCATGGTCATCGCTAGAGTCAATATAATCGGTAACATGTGGAAAGTTTCCAGGAGATCAGTTTACTTTGCCTACCCCGCAAGGGGACCTAGCGTAATGATACTTTATTGAGATATATCTATCGACCTCTGAAAAAGCTCAGGACTGGCAAATGACTCATTAAAAGGAAGATAATTACCTAAAATGGCAGAGAAAATACGGATGTAAATTAATTTACGTGTTACATTAGCCTCAAAGATCAAAAACGATAGTCAGTTTTTTTTTTAGATTTGCAATATATAAGCATATTTTTTTAAGGTGTTGAGAGTTCAGCTACGTTTCGCCCAAGTTTGGTACCACGGCCTTACCTATTCTTGCTGCAATAGCATCGACGCTTGTCGCTGTCGTGTTCTTGCTTGGAGTGTAAGATGACAGATACGGAAAGAATTACATAACTGATACACGGATGGCAACGTATCGTTAAAGTCTTTGGTAAGAAGCGATGATTATCTTTCTTCATAATAATGGTTATATTTGCTGTCCTTTGATAAAAAAATACCATTTTTTATATTATAAGATAGCAAACAAGCAGATGGGTCTCCTGATGAAAAGAGTCAACCATCGCCTATAGCAGTGTTTCTTAACCTGTGGTCCGCCAGTCTTATCTATGGACATTTGAATTAATATATAAATACCAATGATTTTTATTAAGGGAGTCCTTGAAATTGTGCTTGGATTGATAGGGGTACGCAAACTGAAAAAGGTTAAGAAACCAAAGATGTTAATGGTGCGTTGCTGTTAGTGATGGAAATTGCCGGCAATATTCCAAAAGTTGCCAAATCTGTCACGAATGTTTCTTAACTTGCCGGTATCATTGAAAGAAAAGTGTAAATAGAGAACGTAATTTTTTTATAACACTGTTTATTCTGATAAAAAAGTTTAACTTTTGTACCGACATGTTTATAAACATTCGTAGCAGTTTTGCAATTTTGGGAATATTGTCGGCAATTTTCATCACTAGTTGCTATCTTGTGGCGAGGTCTAATGCCACAAACCGGAACACGACAATGACTAGCACTGACGATATTGCGGCAGGAGTAGGTGAGGCGGTGGTACCATAGCAGGGCGAGACAATGCAGAACTCTACCACCTAGTAAGTTACTGAATGTCATTCATACCAGTTTTTAGTGTTGGTACAATCTTGCTCTCCCCGCGCTTGGTGTTAGACACGATGGCGATGATGGGTTTCCCACGTCCGTCCACAGATTCGGCCGCGCCACGAATGAAATCCACTTGCCCACCGAACCCAGAGAACATTCGAGTGCCTGAACAAATGAAATGAAATATATTTTCTTTGCAAAGAATATGGGTGTTACAAGCTATTACAGTTAATGAGACACCAACATATTCTACCGTAGTATGGTGTATAAATATTTAAAAATTATCATTAGATCACATCTATATAATAAATAAATAAATAAATATTCACGGGACAAATTACACTTACTGATCTAACCCCAAAGTAAGCAAATTATTTGCTTGTGTTATGGGTGTTAGTCAACGATACTAATACATAGAAATACATATATAAATGCTAGAATATATATAATAAACACCCAAACCCGGAAATACAAACATTTATGCTCATTACACAAATGCTTGTCCCCGTTGGGGATTGAACCCGAGCCCCGTTGATTGCGTAGTCAGGGTCGCTAACCACTCGACCAACGGGGCGGTATATATATTAATATGTGAAGGAAAAACTTTGGACCCCTTTTTAAGACAATTGCGTGAACAGTGGAGTATGAAAGGAACAATTATAGTTTACATTATGAAGGACTGCAGAAAGCTAATATTTTAAAATAACTAGCTGACCCGGCAAACATTATTTTGCTATATAATATATTGAATTAAAAAATAGAGGTGGGTGATAGAAAGGTAAAAATTAGGGTTGTATATGTTTTTAATGCTGTATCATCATATAATAAAATCGTAGAAAAGTAAAAAAAAAACTTTTTTATTTTTATTTTTTTTATAATTCAGCATTGACAAATACATACAACTACTTATGATCATTATTATATCATAAGATAGCAAACAAGCAGACGGATCTCCTGATGGAAAGAGTCAACCATCGCCTATAGACATCAAAAGTGTTAATGGGGTGTTGCTGTCTTGTAGTGAGGTCTAAAGCCACATGCATAAGTTTACCGGCTACCTTACCCTCCAAACCGGAACACGACAGTGACAAGCACTGACGCTATTGCGGCAGGAATAGATAAGGCGGTGGTACCAGACCCGGGCGAGACAATGCAGAACTCTACCACCTAGTAACCCCTCTGCATTTGTACACAATGTTTATTTCGTTGGCCCCCCTCACATCCCCTTAAAACGTGTATATTTAATACTAGCTGATCCACCCAGCTTAGCATGCAGTAGATTAGCATGTCGTAAAGATAGCTTTTCATACAATTTTCATCCTTTATTTAAACCCTTTAAGGGTTGATTTTTGAAAAAAAATTAGCCTATGTTTGACACCGGCTCTTCAACTACTTCCATGCCAAATTTCAGGAAAATCGGTCCAGCGGTTTAGCCGTGAAAGCGTAACAGACAGACAGACAGACTTTCGCATTTATAATATTAGTATGGGAGAAAGAATTTACGGATTACCACTTATATAAATACTAGCCACAGTGTGCAGCTCGCTGCATTATAAAAGTTTTTTGACGAATCCCGCGGGATCACCTAATTTTTCCGGGATCAAAGTAGCCTGTGTGCTATTCCAGGCCATCCATCTACCTGTGTGCCAAATTTCATTCAAATCGATTCGCCAGTTTTTGCGTGATTGCGTAACAAACATCAATCTATCCAAATAATCCAAACTTTCGCATTTATAATCTATATATATAATAAAATCGTAGGAAAGTCAAAACTGTACATTGAATATTTTTTTAAAAGAATACTTGGGCCGTGATCTACAATCGATATCGAAGCCAAAAATATAGTTTTTAGAATTTTTGTCTGTTTGTCTGTATGTATGTCCGGGGTAAACTCAAAAAGTACTGTTTGGATTTACTTCAAATTTTGCATGAATAATACTAACAGGTCGGGTCAACATAGAGGCTACATATTATCACGCTATCACCTAGCGGAGTTGCTGTGCGGAGTAAACGAAGTCCGCGCGAACGAAGTCGAGGGCATCAGCTAGTATCTAATAATATAGATTGAAAATAATATTCTTAATCGTCATTAAGATAATATTTTTTATTTATGTATACTTATAATATATTCTATGACCAATATTAGTCATAATTTGTTTGGGTATTGTATAATTTGACTAGTTAAAGCACTTATGTCTATTAGATAAATATTTAATTTATCTAATGGACAGTGCTTTAACATTAACTAGCAATCGCCCTTTGGTCGAAATACAACCATAGATTTGACCGTCCCGTTGGTCGAGTGGTTAGTGACCCTGACTACGCAATCAACGGGGCTCGGGTTCGATCCCCGACGGGGACAAGCATTTGTGTGATGAGCATAAATGTCTGTATTTCCGGGTTTTGGTGTTTATTAAATATATTCTAGTATTTATATATATGTATTTCTATGTATTAGTATCGTTGACTAACACCCATAACACAAGCAAATAATTTGCTTACTTTGGGGTTAGATCAGTAAGTGTAATTTGTCCCGTGAATATTTATTATTATTGTTACGAATAATCTAGAAGCATGTAGAGTTGGAGCGCGGGCGCGCTAACTATCTAGAAAACTCCTGTTGACAAACAAATAGTTGACCGGGGCTATGCCATAATGGACTTTGTGGGATATGGCATAAGGTTGAAAGTAGCGTGTACTAGGATTTATGACTCATAACATGTTTACGACAAGAAGTGATTCATTGTTTCCCGATACATTTAGATTTTTCTGGATCCAGCTAGGACTTTCCCCTGCCTATAAATACAGAGATGTTAACAAACACAAGTCAGTTTTTATCAAGCGATCGAGAACGATACATCAAGTGACCAAGTGCGAAGCGAGAAGTGTTCTATTGTGTAGTGTTCTAAGTTCAGTGATAGTACAGCAAGTGACTATTGTGTAAAGTGTATTTTAGTATTACGTTGTGTTGTGTTTTGTAAATACACGGATTTAATATAAGTGGTGTTTTCCTACAAGTACGAACCCGAGGTACGTAACATTATTATTATATATGACGTATCTCTATGTATTAGTATCGTTGGCTGATACCCATTATCACAAGCAAATAACAATTTTGTTCAATTCGTGTAATTTGACCACAGATATTTATTATTATTATTATTGCTAGTTGTTGCCAGCGACTTCGTTGGCGCGGACTTCGTTTACTTCGCACTGCTCCTCCCCCGTAGGTGATAGCGTGATAATATGTAGCCTATATGTTGACCCGACCCGTTAGTATTATTCATGCAAAATTTGAAGTAAATCCATGCAGTACTTTTTGAGTTTACCCCGTACATACATACAGACAAACAGACAAAAATTCTAAAAACTATATTTTTGGCTTTGATGTCGATTGTAGCCTCAAGTATTCTTTTAAAAAAATATTCAATGTATAGTTTTGACTTTCCAACGATTTTATTATATGTATAGATTATAGATTGAATAATATAATATTATTAAAAATAGAAAAAAGCATAAACTGGTCTACAAACCAATGGAGTCGGACACAACTTGTCCGGTCAAATCCACTTCAATGCATGAGTTGATCGCTGTCATCGTTGGCTGCAGAGAGATTATATGTGTGTTGTTTACGTAGTCAATCTCCAACATTTCTAAATAAAATTAAAATAAATCATTTTATTGATACAGGCGTTACCTTTCGGAAATCCATAATTAAAAGGTGAAATTAATTAAAGGAGAGTGACGAGATCGGCCTAAATGGACTACAAAAATATAGCGTCAGCTGAAATTATTAAATTAATTTTATTCACAATAAGTCAATATTAGAATTCAACTGACACTTTTAGTAGCAAATTAATTTTAAAAGGATTTTAGTCAGAAATTCATGAAACTAATCAAACTTGTACGCTTTTTCTCATTTCTAATTCAAGCAAAGATTTTTCTATTATGCCATAAAGTTAACACTTTCTTTTATTTCTGACCAACCAAACAAATTATAAAAATGTTGGAAAGATGAGACGCAAAATTTTTAACCAACTATTGTATAAAATGCAACAAAAATAAAAATAATTATTACTAGCTGCAGCATGCAGCCCGCTGCATTGTAAGTTTTTGGTGAATCCCGCGGATCACCTAATTTTTCCGGGATAAAAAATAGCCTATGTGCTATTCCAGATCAGCATCTACCTGTGTGCCAAGTTTCATTCAAATCCGTTCAGTAGTTTTTGCGTGATTGAGTAACAAACATCCGTCCAAACATCCATCCAAACATCTATTAAACATCCAAACTTTCGCATTTATAATATTAATAATTAATAATATAGATTATAATCGAAACAAACATACAAGGCCGTATAAACAAGTACTCTTAGTATTATCCGTAAGAAACAAAAAAAAACAAGTGTCATTTAATTATGCTGCGAGCGAGTAATAAACATTTTATGTAAACAAAAGTTTTATCGTTTTTCAACATTTAAGTGGTTAAAATCAAATAATCTTTGTGATAAGTAATACAAAAATGAATTATATTTGTGTTGACGATGTATTGCGATGTGAGTGGCTTAAATGGAATGTAACAATTGTAAAATCAAGTAATATTAATCTTTGAAGGAGTTTCATGAACTTAGTAATAAAAAAAGTGTCCGTAATACAATTTACATTTTCAGAAGAAATTAATAATGTATTACAATACGGTAAGCAGTCTTCATCATGTGTTGCGTTTTAGGCCAAATTTATACGGGGCCTCATCAATCTTCTTTGCTATTCTTAGCAAAATACGATTTTGCGATTTATAATTCATGGCAACATTGACAAACTACCGTATATTCTTTGCATTTCTAATACTATAAATCCTAACTAAAGACTACTATCGAAAGAACTATTTACGTTAATCTGACCCAAATACCAATTTATCAAAGTATTATTAAACCATTACCTATTATTAGCTAACCCAACCTTGAAATAATATGTCCCCGTGTTACTTTGAAAACTAGACCAACTGCCGTTCTGTCAGGCAGGTCGTAAAAGACGACCGATTGGCTATGCTAGTCACTACCATCGTGACTACTAGGTGGTTGAGTTCTGCACTGTTCCGCTCGGGTCCGGTACCACCGCCTTACCTATTCCTGCCGCAACAGCGTCAGTGCTAGTCGCCGTCGTGTTCCGGTTTGGAGAGTAAGGTAGCCGGTAAACTTATGCATGTGACATTAGACCTTGTCACAAGATAGCAACGCACCATTAACATCTTTAGTGTCTATAGGTGATGGTTGGTACACGATTTAAACTTGTACTCTAGATTTAATACATTCATTTCCATTTTTTTCCGGGACTCTCTTAAAAAGGTCAACTGCCTCCCGGCTAGATAGCTTTTAAAAGGGGAATTTAGCCGTTAGTACCACACTTTTAAATTTAAATTTTAAAATTGTGGTACGGCAATTATTTTTTTTATATCATAAGATAGCAAACAAGCAGATGAGTCTCCTGATGGTAAGAGTCAAACATCGCCTATAGACACCAAAGATGTGAATGGTGCGTTGCTATCTTGTGTCGAGGTCTAATGCCACATGCATAAGTTTACCAGCTACCTTACCTTCCAAACCGGAACACAACAGTGACAAGCACTGACGCTATTGCGGCAAGAATAGGTAAGGCGGTGGTACTAGACCCGGGCGAACGTTGGTAGTGACTTGCATAGCCAATCGGTCGCCTTTTACGATCTGCCTGTCAAAACGGCAGTTGGTCTATTCTTCAAAGGAGCCCGGAACCAACATGGGGAATTTCTTTTCATTTCACAAATTTCTTCTTTTATTCCCTTCAGTAATATATGGGCCTAGTGATGGCGCTAAATGGCCCATCAATAGGGCCCTTTAGCGCCATCGGTAGGACTCAACAGTATGCGAGGTGTTCCCCATTATGTTTCGCACTCAACTAAATTCCACAATTCTATTTTTTTATATAATTATATAGCAAACAAGCAGATGACTCTTTTGATGGAAAGAGATTACATCGCCTACATACACCAAAGATGTTAATGGTGTGTTGCTATCCGTGGGACAGCAATACCACATGCATAAATCTATCGGCTACCTTACCCTCCAAAGTAGAACACGATAATGACAATCATTGATGCTATTGTGACAGGAATAGGTAAGGCGGTGGTACCAAATACCCGGGCTAGACGTTGCGGAAATCTACCACCTAGTTCTCACGGTCGTAGTGACTCGTATAGTTAATCCATTGCCTTTTACGACCTGCCTGGCAGAACCACAGTTGGTCTATTCTTCAAAGGAGTTTGGATCAACACAGACAAATTGTGTAAAAACTTTCTTAAAGATGTATTTTTTACAACCGGCGTGTGTGCATGAAGAGAGTGATAAATGTGGAGGAATCGAGATAAGCCTGCAAGGATTGTGATGTATGGCACTCGGTTCTCTCTGCCTACCCCGTAAGGGATCTGGCGTGAAGATATGTATGTATGTATGTATTTTTTAGACAATTTTAGAATACACGTCAAAATATACACCAATACTTATAGTGTGCAAGTTAGAAAGCCTTTTTTATAGTTTAGGACAGTGATAGAAACAAATTGGAACTATTTTGAGGACTACGGCACTAATATTACTGTATCTTGATTCTACTAAATAATCAAAGTCTTTTGAAATCCATTTAATATATGTCTAAATCATATCTAAACAAATACCTAATTATAAATCTCAACTTTAAAAACAATAACAATACTTTTTCTAATATAACGAAATAAAAAAAGCCCTTGCCTTAAAAAAATAACTCAGTTTTTTTTAATAATCTGAAAAAAAAAACACAAAATAAAGAAGTGTACTGGGTATTAGAATTCTGCAACGTCTCGCCCGGATTTATTGCCACCTCTTTACTTATAGCTGCTGCTATAACGTCAGTGCTAATCACTGATTTATAGGACACAAAGGTGGCCAGTATGCTTGTGGCATTAATTTTCGCTACAAGGAACGCAACACACAATCAACATATTTTGTATCTATACACAATTGGTATCCCCAAAAGAAGCATCTCGACTGTCACACAATCAACATATTTTGTATCTATACACAATTTGTATCCCCAAAAGAAGCATCTCGACTGTTCCTATATAATATCGAAATTGAAAACCGGACAGGGGGGCCACCTAAGCTGAATTTTGTTCACAAAATTTTCAGGGGTCATACTATAAACTCTGATTACTACTGTGTCTTACTATGTCATTTACGAGAGGAAATAAAAGAAAAACAACCAGGAATGCTCAGAAGAAAAGTCCTGTTTCATCAAGATAACGTCCGTGTTCACACATCTGTGCAATCAATGGCTGAAATCCACAATAGTGGCTTTGAACTATTACCGCATCCGCCTTATTCACCTGATCTTGCACCGTTAGACTTTTTTCTATTCCCTAACCTAAACAAGCACTTGGGAGGTACTAAAGATTTTCGACAAACGATGAAGTCGAAACAACAGTGGACGTCTAATTTGACTCTAAGGAAGAATCATTTTTTTTATCGGTCTAAATGCTTTGAATGGGAGATGGCAAAAATGTATCGAACTTGGTGATTATGTAGCAAAATAAAAATATAACTGATTTAGTATGTGTTTATTTTCTTGGTTAAGCCGAATACTTTTCAATCCACCCTCGTATATAAAAATAGAATTATTAGATTTTACATACGCCCAAATTAGGCAAGCAGGGATTTTTGACGAACATAAAAATTTCACCACAGTATAGATTAGATATATTTTATAGAGAAAATATTCCTCGTTTGGAATTAAAAAACACATTAAAACTGTTAGTCAGATTTGAAAACTCTTTCACATGTGTAACATAGGGTTCAATCTTATATATATAAAAATCAATCCCTATTTTCCTTGGTCAAGACATCACGCCTGAATGGCTGGACCAATTTCGGTAACTTTTTTTTTGTTGTGTTTGTAATTGTAAGGAGAAGAATCTTATAAAAGAAAATATTAAGAAAAGTACGCGAAAAATTAGAAAATTTAAGAATACTTAACCACCATATAAATTTTAATGCCATTTTGGCTGTGTGGAAGGACAATCCCGTAGACTTATATAAATTACGTTTCACGTTGTTTGTCCGCTATGGATTGTCCTAATATGTAAGGCAAAACAACGTTTGCCGGGTCAGCTAGTATTTCATAAAAAACATTTTTTTGCGACCGAAACCACTAACTTTAGTTAGTGTTAAATAAAAATTACATTAATTCAAAAAAGTATCGGGAATGGATGATTTGTTTACGATTAACCGAAACATTAATAAATACAATCCTGAAACCACCTTATTTACCAGATATGGTTCCATCCGACTTTTCTTTTTCCTAAACTCAAATTACCACTTCGTTGCACCCGTTCTTGTTTGGCAGAAGACGAAGAATTCGCCGCCAGAACTGTTTTTTTTAATATATCATAAGATATTAAACAAGCAGATGGGTCTCCTGATGGAAAGAGTCAACCATCGCTTATAGACACCAAGGATGTTCATGGTGCGTTTCCATCTTGTGGCGAGGTCTAAAGCCACATGCATAAATTTACCGTCTACCTTACCCTCGAAACGGAATAGTTAAGGCGGTGGTACCAGACCCGGGCGAGACAATGAACTCTACCACCTACTAGCCACGACGGTAGTGAATCGAATAGCCAATCGGTTTTTTTACGACCTGCCTGGCAGAACTGAGTCATCAACAACAGGCCTATTCTTCCGGAAAAAGCGTTTATAAATGTTTTGATGATTGGATTATTCGTTGGCGTAGGTGTATCGTTTCTAAAGGGGCATACTTTGAGTACGATAAAATAAATTTGGATGAATAACTAACAGTTTGTGTATTATTGATCGTTACCGGGCTCTTACTTGACAGAGTATTACCGGGAGTTTTATTTATAAGTATCTTCACGCCCATATCCCCGAAGGGGTAGGCAGAGGTACAACAAGTGCACTCACGATTAGCCGAAGATACTTCGTCCCACAAATGTGATAGGTGGCAAGCCTATCGCCAACCGGGCACTTTCCAATCCCGAGCACCTTTGTGTTTCTCAGAAAACTGAAAAAACACCTGTTTTTTAATGTGCCCGACCCGGGAATCGAACCCGGGACCTCATGTGGTCAACGCCAACGCTGGACCACTAGACCACAGAGGCGACAAGTTTTATTTATATGAGAGTAAAGTCTGATTACTTTGTAGTTGTGTGGATGTAAAAGCCAGTGCCTATTTATTAATGATTCAAAACTTACCGATGAAGGGATTATTGTCAACAAAGTCATAAAGTTCCTTGTTACCGACGAGAAAACTGCCAACAATACGCCCTTTGTGTGTCTTCTTTCTGTGACAAAACAAACCAAAATTTTACTGGTTTTATTTTTTTAAATAGCATAACAAAAAGATAGTTCTCCTGATGGAAAGAGATGACCATCGTCTATAAATACCAAAGATGTATATGGTACGTTGTTATCCGAGTGGCAGGGTCTTATTGCCACATGCATAAGTTTACTGACTACCTTACTCTCCGAACCGGAACACGACAGTGACAAGTAATGTCGCTGTTGCGGCAGGAGTAGGTAAAGCGGTTGGACCAGGCTCAATATCATGGAAGATTCTTCGCATAAACTTGTATCATGGAGATTCTTCGCACAAACTTAATAAATAAGGGGCCTTCAAGAAAAGAGCTTGCTCATTCTTAAAAGGCCGGCAACGCAACTGCAAGACCTCTGGTATTGTGGATGTCCATGGGCGGCGGTGATCACTTGCCATCAGGTGCACCTCTTGCTCGTTTGCCCCCTCTCTATAAAAAAAAAGAAAAAAAAAAGAAAAAAACTACATTACTGAATTATCACCATGAAATGTCAGTACCTACATAATTGATAATTACATAATACCAAAATACAAGATAATAAATAAATAAATAACTATCGCTGAACAAATTACATAAATTTATCTAACACCAAAAGTAAGCAAATTATTTTCTTGTGTTATGGGTTTTAATCAAAGATACTAATTACATAGAAATTTATAATAAACACTCAAACCCAGAAATATAAACATGCTCATCACTCAAATGTTTGTCACTGTTGGGAATCCAACCCGAGCCCCCTCGATTCGTAGTTGGGTGCGACACTCTAAACTTTTCTTATCATCTATCTTTATTAGTTACCCGATTCAAGATTTTTCAAAGATAGCAAAAAATGGGTGTCTCATCAAAACAAATCTGTTCAAAAAAATTCAGCTTGTTATTAATCAAAAAAACAAGTATGCTCGTGAGACCAAGGTCTATTAATATAGCTTAATAGATCGGTTTCACTTTTTAAAAGCATCTTCAACGTACCGAAGTAAAGAATATTACTCCGACCGATTTCGCTTTTAAAAAGCATATTCAGATATGCTTTTTAAAAGCGAAATCGGTCGATTATCTTAAAATAATTTAGATTATACCTATCACGAAATAAAGTACAAGTGCATTACAAACTAGTTTCAACTAATGTTACCAAGTGGCTATGCGCGTTACCACCATCGTGACTACTCGGTGGTAGAGTTCTGCATCGGCTTGATCGGGTCTGGTACCACCGCCATACCTATTCCTGCCGCAATAGCGTCAGTGCTAGTAGCTGTCGTATTCCGGTTTGGAGGGTAAGGTAGCCCGTAAACTTATGCATGTGGCATTAGACTTCGCCATAAGATAGCAACGCACCATTAACATCTTTGGTGTCTAAAGGCGATGGTTGACTCTTTACATCAGGAGACCCATCTGCTTGTTTGCTATTGTATGATATAAAAAAAACCGTATTTTACAAACCTGCGAGCGTAAACAAGTGTAGATTTGACATAAGTACAATCAAGTGCTTATGAGCTAGCTATACATATATCTTTCTATTTTTCTATTATTGTGTTGGTCCAGGCTCGCTTTGAAGAATTACCGTTCAAAACTTCCCATTTAATGACCTTAGTAAATATTTTGTTGCGTTCCCTGTTATTTCTAAGTCACTTACAGATTAGACTGTATCTGATTTATAACTTTCTATTATCTTATGCTGATAATTTTTCAATTTCTCGGTTGCTGTCCAACACACAGACGCGACTACACCAAGGAATCAACAGAGAATTCTGCCAGTGTCGAGTAAACCTAGGAAGTCACACGTGCTGACTCAAGGAATGTTGTCCAGTTTAAGGTATTCGCTAGATTTTAACTACTTTAAAGGTTAAACACTAACACCTTACAATTTTCGCACAATTTAAGCAAAATTGTAGGGTTAAAACGAACCTAAATTTTGGCTAAATTGAAGGGTAAATACGAGCAAGATAAAATATTCAATAAATTTTAGCGAAACTGAAGGGTAAATACGTGCATTTTAAAAATATTTGCTAAGTTTTAGCGAAATTGAATCGTAAACACGAAATTTTAAAATATGCTTAAGGTGATTAAAGCTGCGAACGACCTTGAGTTTGTAAAAGGAGCAGCGCAAATACTATTTCGCGCGGTGGTATGCCCCAACTTTAAAGAGTATTTACAGTGGATGCAGATACCTACGTTTTAACATTTTTATTCACCTATATGAACTTTTATTATCATGAATCGACTGAATGTTGTCAAACTCAAAACCAATAACCAGCAATCGCTCATTTATCGATTACATATACATTCATTTTAGAAAAGAAAAAAAATATATCGAAAATCGACAAAAAATCATATAACAATTTACACAATATTAACAGTTACGTATCCTATTTCATTGAAAGTTTTGTGATATACAATACATCCCGTGTAGTACTTTATTTTAATACGTACAATCAACAATTAATATTTACCAAAATCTTTCAAAATTTGATTTAGTAAAATGTAATGTCTTGCATAATATTTTAAAACTAACTAGCTTCTTAATTTTTGTTTCAAAATCTCGTAAGAAAAAAGTAGATATATAATTTGATTTAATGTTTATAGATGAAACTACTAAATAAGTTGGTTTATTTAGACTATTTATGTGTATAATATATTTAATTTATTTATTTTTAGTTGCGAAGTCCTTACTACCTTCAAATAGTACCAGTTTTTATTTTTTTTTCTTTAGAGTTTTGCTTTTTATTCGCTTGCTTGAATTATCTTCGTTGTTTATATGTTTTTTTTATTTTTTATTTTTGTACATTTATACAAAACATTGACAAAATACTTATCTATCTATAGTTAATAAAACATTCAAGCGTGAATGTGGGTAAGTACATGAATAGTCTCAAAATATCATTCAGCGTCTACTCGCAAACAAAACTATCTATAAAGTACTAGCTTTCAGCCCCTTTAATACCCTCTTTTACCTCTTTAAGAGATAAAACTCACAGCATCCTCACATGCACGTTCATTTAATTGAATTAAAGAACATGACTAATAAATTTGAAGAGATTTTGATAAACATATTTTATTTTTTCTACAAACTTTACCACTTTTTTCATCCTTTGAAGAGATGACATTTGAAAACTTTAAACTCGTATTCATTTAATTGTATTAAAAATCATAAATACTAAGTTTTAAATAATGTCTACAATATTCTACAATAAACAATCTATTTTTTATACAAACATCGCTTTTTTTGCCCTTTAAGGAATAAAATTTAAAAAAATCCCCAAATATATGATTCTTAAATTGTGTTGAAGAACATAAGTGCTGAATTTCAAGTTATTTTGACCATAAACGGTTGATTTTTCATATAAATTGTAACACACATTTTTATTCCTTTAATGGGTGAAACTTCGAACATTACGTGCATGTTTCTTCAATTTCGATTGAAGAGCATAAGTACCAAAATAATCCGAAAATTCGTACTTCTTAATTGTATTAAAAATCATAACTACTAAATTAAAATAATTTAGATTTTATAGTAATGCAATAAATAAACAATTCATTTTTGATACAAGCTTTAAAGCCTCTTTTTACCTCTCTATGAGCTAGAATTCAAAAAATATTAAATTTGTATTTAATTTTTTTCAGTTAAAGGATAATTTAATTACGGCATATCATTCATTACAACTCAAAAATGACAGAGTTTCATACAAACTTTCACCCCCTATTTCACCATCTTAGGGGATGAATTTAAAAAAATCCTTTCTTATTCCTTGTCTATATCATAAGAACAACATCCATAAAAAAACAGCCTTTTCGGTCCAAGCTCATTATCTACTATGAAAAACATGCAAGCGTAAACGAAATGTTCAATTTCCAAACGGCACAACCTTACTATTGTGCCAAACGTTCTATCTGTACTATTACTCTTTGACTCGAATATAGAGAGCGGAGCACGCTAACATGCGACACAGCCTCCCCGTATGAACGCTACCGGGAGACTGACTTTCGACGCAAGCGCTGTCCGCCAATGAAATAATAAGGTTTTTATTGATTCAATAGCACACTATAATGATTTTGTAAAATTTTGAACTTAAATATTATAAAGCAATAAATTGTCTGTAATAAAAAGAAAAAATCATCAAAATCGTTACAGTAGTTTGGAAGTTATAAGCAAATTTTTGCGTAAAAATATGAAAGATATTCGATTTTTTTTCCGTCACAAATATCAATAAAATTTGAAAAAACGAACTTAAAATTTAAACTTAATTATATTATACGTATAATACATATTTCTTTTAATTATTGGACTAACCGGTTAGCAGAAGTAGGCTTTCAAAGAGGACTCTATTTCGTAGTTTGGCATTAGCCATCGCCTTAATTTTTGCGAAATTGAATGGTAATATGAGCATTCTAAAATACTAAGATATTTTTAGTTTAAAAATAGAATAATTTCATTATTGATTTTGATGATACCATCGTCGGACAGGGCTTTTTTATATTTATTACCCGACTGCAGGAGGGTATTGTGTTTATCATTCCTTATTAGCAGTTGCCAGCGACTTCGTCCACGCGGACTTCGTTTAGTCCGCACAGCACCTCCCCGCTAGGTGATAGCGTGATAATATGTAGCCTATATGTTGACCCGACCTGTTAGTAATATTCATGCAAGATATGAAGTAAATCCATGCAGTACTTTTTGAGTTTACCCCGGACATACATACAGACAAACATACAAAAATTCTAAAAACTATATTTTTGGAACGAAGTTCCTTACGGCAGGCTTGGAGAGGATAGGGATTTTGTTGCGCGACCGAACTGAAAAAAATGTGATAGTAAAACCGTAAGAAAAAATCCGTGGAAAAAAGTGCGTGGAATAAAACCGTTAAATGAGACGTGCGCAGGCGCGACAGTCGCATACACAAGCGAGTAGTGGCATTTAGCCGAAGGAACTTCGTTCCTACCTGGTGTCCCACGACACCACATCATTTTTTGGCTTCAATATTGATTGTAGATCATGCCCCAAGTATTCTTTTAAAAAAATATTCAATGTACAGTTATGACTTTCCCACGATTTTATTATATGTATAGATTGTAAATGTACATACCTGTTGTTGGTGACACATCCGCGCCTGACCAAGTCCACAACGCCAACGCTGAACATCTCTGAATGGATGCCCAGGTCTTTGTGGTTCTTCAGCGCAGACAACACCGCGTCTGGGATGCTACCAATACCTGGAACCAATATTGAGGTATATTTAGGAATATACATATATGGAACATATATCGCCTCTGTGGTCTAGTGGTCCAGCGTTGGAGTTGACCACATTAGGTCACGGGTTCAATTCCCGGGTCGGGCACTTTAAAAAAAAGTGTTTTTTTCAGTTTTCTGAGAAACACAAAGTTGCCCGGGATTGGAAAGTGCCCGGTTGGCGATAGGCTTGCCACCTATCACATTTGTGGGACCAAGTATCTTCGGCTAATCGTGGGTGCACTTGTTGTACCTCTGCCTACCCCTTCCGGGATACGGGCGTGAAGATACTTTTTTACATATATAGTGTGTAACTCTCCGTGCCAAAAATACCAACTTTAAAAGTATTACTTTTAAAGTTGGTACTTTTAATGCCTTTTTACCAGTCAGTTCCTAAGATGCGACCGATTTCTACGTGTCGTGTTTGGTACCACTAGTTTTGGTACCTTACCTATTCCTGCCACAAAAGCGTCAATGCTTGTCAGGTGCATGTGGCATTATCATTTCGCCATATGGATAGCAATGCACAAATAACATCTCTGGAGTCTATAGGCGACGTAGCATAGTCTTATAGATTCCTACTGCAATAGTGTTACCGCTTGCCACTGTAGCTTTCCGGTTTGAAGGGTAAGGTAGCTGGTAAACTTATACATGTGACGTTAACATCCCGATACACGGATGGCAACGTCATCTTTGGTATATTGGCGATGGTTAACTCTTTCCATCAGTAGAGTCATATGCTTGTTTTTTATTCTATGATATATAAAAAACCGGCGGGACCGTACCGGAGTCACCCACAAAGTATTCCTTACCATTATCTATATGGCAAAAAATTACGTCTGTTGTACGGGATCCCCCTTAAATATATATTTCATTCTGTTTTTAGTAGGTATTTGTTCTTATAGGGCCAACAGAAATAACACAACTTTGAAAAATTTTAACTGAGTGTCACGGTTCATGAGATACAGCCTGGTGACAGAAAGACGGACAGACAGTAGAGTCTTAGTTATAGAGGCCCGTTTTGACTTTTGGATAAGAATTTTAAAAAACCACAATAATTTTTCCCCATGTTGGTTCCAGGTCCTTTGAAGAATAGACCAACTGACGTTCTGCCAGACAGGCCGTAAAAGGCGACCGATTGGCTATCGAGTCACTAACATCGTGGCTACTAGGTGGTAGAGTTCTGCATTATCTCGCCCGGGTCTGGTACCACCGCCTTATCTATTCCGTTTGGAAGGTAAGGTAGCCGGTAAATTTATGCATGTGGCTTTAGACCTCGCCACAAGATGGCAACGCACCATTAACATTTTTGGTGTCTATAGGCGATGGTTGACTCTTACCATCAGGAGACCCATTTGCTTGTTTGCTATCTTGATATAAAAAAAATCCCTCACCCATTTGTAAGGTAGCACCATCTTCCACCAGGTTCTCTCCAATAAGTTGTCCAATCTTCGTCTCCTCGGGGCTGGGCGCCTTGCTGCCGTGGTCCGGCAGTGGAGTGTTATCTTCCACCGCATAGTCCACATGAGACACATGGATGATAGCGTCTCCAAATGTGCGAGGCATGTTGACGTTTACTTGAGCTGCAAAGTTAATCAGAAATCAGAAGTACTTTATTCAATAAAACTTTTTACAAGTTATTTTGACACGTCAACATATTTTTTTAAAAACTACTACCGGATCGGAAACGCGGCCACACACTGAGAAGATCCGGCGGAAGAAACTCAGCGGGCTTGTTTTTTCTTCCATATCATCTATTTTTTTACAATACCACGACGTTCTATAACGTGTCGCCAGGGTGAAGTCCCAAGCAGCAATCAAGCATGTTTAATACCCATAAAGCAGCTCATATAGAACTTAAAGTTCTATTGCAGCCGTACAATGGTGTAAAAAGATGCTTTTATCGGTATAAGAGACCTTTATGAGTTTATATACAGCCTAATGCTGTACAAGGGCTTTCTTAGAGTTCCGCGTAAGCTTTAGGCGTTATATCTGAATATTAATACACTACTGTACAGCTTAAAGCAATTTGTAACTCACTAGGCTGATTTTAATCCTTAAAGCTGTACATTAGCTGTATTTTGTTTAGCACGGGAATGTATTACAGCTTTAAGTATTATTATAGTATCACTCAACGCTTGTTTCTGTAAAATGGGATATGCAATCATCGTTCTACAGCTAATATTTATGGCGTAATTGTAGACTGTTATGCAGCCAATGGTGTTAAAAAATCTGCATATACAGCTATAGTACAGCTCAAGGCTGTATTACTGAGAAAATTGTTGTTTGCTGTTTTTATATCTGCATAGTTGATATCATGTGGAAAAAATCAAGAGGAATATTGAAAAGGAATATTTAAATATTATAAATTACCAACCAAGTAATCGTGATGAAGATAAAGCTGAAAAATTACTAATTCAGGTAAACCTACAATCGTCATTTTTATTAATGTTCAAGGAAAAGGGTTCCGTAACAAAAACATTAAAAAGTGATTGTAGGTTATCTGATTTATTATTTTTTAGGCTTATCTTCTTCATTAAGGTTACTTGGTTGGTAATTTACAATAACTGATTTTTTTTAATGTCATAAGATAGCAAACAAGCAGATCGGTCTCCTGATGAAAAGAATCAACCATCGCCTACAGACAGCAAAAATGTTAATGGTGCGTTGCTCTCTTGTGGCAAGGTCTAATGCCCAATGCATAAGTTTACCGGCCACCTTACCCTCCAAACCGGAACATGACAGTGACTAGCACTGACGCTTTGCAGCAGGAATAGATAAGGCGGTGGTACCAGACCCGGTCGAGCCAATGCAGAGCTCTATCACCTAGTAACCACGATGGAAGTGACTCGCATAGCCCATCGGTTGTCTTTTACGACCTGCCTGGCAGAAAGACAATTGGTCTATTCTTCAAAGAATATATAAAAGAGTTAAAAAGAGAAATAAAAATCATTACACTGAGAAAATATATATTTTTTTATTTTTAACTTGCTACTATACGGAGTTTTACAAAAGCGGTATAGTAAGTCGAAAGGGGGTGACTCAGAGGGTCATTTTGAACAACTTTTGTTCAACGATTTGTGAAAATTCCCGAAAAACAATTTTTTTTTTCCATTGTGAAAAGTCACGTGACCAACAAAGTTTCTATGGAGAATCAATATTTTTTTCGCGAATTTCCAAAAGTCGTTAAACAAAAGTTGTTAAGAATGACCCCTGAGCCACCCCCTTGCGGCTTACTGTACCACTTTTGCAACACCCTGTATATATGTATACTTACAATCGTTTTAAAAATATTATATACTTAGATACAATTACAGGCAAAAGAGTATGTGTTTCTCTTTGAAGAACTAATAATATTAAATCACAAGCACGAAATAACGTATTCTTCTTAAAAATATTTTTGTGATAGACCAATATTTAAAGGGCTTGATTTTTCGTTCTTGATCAACTTAGTTATATCAAGTTGTTTTCTTGGTCATTATAATTCACCTTTATCCTCCCACAAACTGGGTACGATACAAATACGGTTTTGGCTTCTCTCAATTGTTTTTATTATTTTATAAGGCATATTTCCCTGAAAAATAAAGTAAAACATGATTGAAATACATGTCTCATAAGTTATAGTTAACAATAAGTTGGTTTAGTTGTAAAGTCAAACGACCGACGTCAATACAACACAATAGCGAAATCAAGTGACAAACATATGTTTTGTATTTAGGGTTCTTCAATTTTTGTACGCATCTCTAAACATAAGTTAAGTGATTAAAAGCCAATTACTGTACAATAGATTTATATAGGGACTTAGTACAGAATAAAGTGTATTTGGACGGTAATTAAAAGCCAATAGCCGTATAATAGAACAAAAAAGAGATTCAGTACAGCTATTTGCAGTATATCACCCTCCAAATACACTTTAGGCTGTATAACAAAACGCCGCCATTATTGTGTATTAAAAACAACATTAAAGAAATATATTGTTAAATAAAAGATATATTTAGCAATAGCTAAAGCTATATCTTGACAAGCAACTTATATTATGATCATTATGCCTTTATATACAATATTGTACCATAAATACTTGTATATTCTAACCTTAAACACAAACACTTACCGTATTTCGCAATGATTTTATTTGTGTTATCTTGATTATTTCGTTGGCGCGTGAATATTTTGAGGAAAAACATACACGACTTCACAGTCATTTAGAATTCGCACTTTGAATACACCCTTGAATACTGCTCCAAGTCCAAGAATTTATCGTTTATTAATATATTTTTAATTATGGCGTCTGCAGATATAATGTTATACAATATCAAAAACAGATTAGTTACTTTTTATCATTTTCAAACACCTATTAAGAACATTTAGCTGCACAAAAGAGTATCTTAAGTATTATAGTTTCTTTATACACCGAATAACAGCCTTTGTACAGCCTATACCAGCTTGTACAGCTATTGTGCAGCCTATTTAACTCTTAGCTGTACAAGACAGTTACAAGAGAGTATCTTTAGTATTATAGTTTCTTTATACACCAAATAACAGCCATTGTACAGTTTATAACAGCTTGTATAGCTATTGTGCAGCCTATATAACGCAATAAGCTGTATAACTTGGGGCCCTTTTTGGTGTTATATCGGCTGTAGAAGCGCTTCTACAGCCTTTGTACGGCTTCGTATACAGCTTTAAGTTTAAAAATGAACCTAAATGCAGCCTATATACAGCTTAACGTGCTACTTGGGGTGGTTCTACCACTTCACCAATTCCAGCCACAATTGCGTCGGCGTTCATCACTTTCGTCTTTGGTTTAGAACCACTTCACCAATTCCAACCACAATAGCGTCAGCGCTCATCACTTTCGTCTTTCGTTTTGGACGGTAATTTGTCGGTAAACTTATGCAAGTATTACCATCTTGCCACACAGATAGCAACGGACCATTAATATCCTTGGTGTCTACAAGCGATGGTTGTCTCTTTCCATCAGGAGACCCATCTGCTTGTTTGTTATTATATAATATAACTAGCTGACCCGCGCAGCTTTGCTCGCGAGTAGATTAACATGGCGTCAAAATAGCTTTTCATACAAATTTCATCCCCCATTTCAACCCTTTAAGGGTTGATTTTTGAAATAACTATTTTTGACCCCGGCTGTTCAAGTGCCCCCCATGAACTTGCCAAATTCATGGGGGGCACTTGAATGCCAAATTGCATGAAAATCGGTCCAGCGGTTTAGCCGTGAAAGCGTAACAGACAGATAAACTTTCAAATTTATATTAGTATGGATATGGATATTATGGATATAACTTTAAAAACGACAAAGGAAATTTTCTTTTTCTTTGTTGTTTTTAAAGTTTTTCAAATTTTCCCAAGCATGGAGTGAGTGCTATACCACAAAAAAAAAAACCTCTCTTATTATCTTACCAATGATAATTTTAGAGTTGACCAATGCAGCACGCACACAATCTACCGAGGTACCCAGACTGCAGTATCCATGCTGGTCTGGGGGAGATACCTGTAATAAAAAGACCACAGATTAGCACGTTACTTAGTATATTCACGCCCGAATCCCAAAGAAGTAGGCAGAGTGTACCTCTGCCTGTGCAGTGCACTCACGATTAGCCGAAGATACTTGGTCCCATAATGTGATAAGTTACACGCCTATCGCCAACTGGGTGCTTATCCAATCCCGTTGTTTTATCAGAAAACTGAAAAAACACATTTTTGGTTTGCCCGACCCGGGAATCGAACCTTGAGCCTCATGTGATAAACACCGACACCGGACCACTAGACCACAGAGGCAGCATGTTTCTTCTGCATCAAAACTGTTATATGCAATTAAAATTCAATCGTCCCTTTAAATGTAAAAGTGACCAAACTAGCGTATATGAAAGAATACTGACTCACATAGATTAGCCTTAAATAAACATGTCGTCCATATAGTTTTTCAAACTTTCATCCCCTATTTCAGGCCCATAGGGGTCGATTTTTGAAAATGTTAGGCTATATTACCTCGGATCTTCAACTAACTCTATGCCAAATGTTATCAAAATCGGTTCATATGTTTAGCCGTGTAAGCGTAACAAACAGACAGACTTTCATATTTATAACACTAGCTGCAGCATGCAGCCCGCTGCATTATAAGTTTTTGGTGAATCCCGAGGGATTACCTAATTGTTACGGGATGAAAAATAGCCTATGTGCTATTCCTGTGTGTCAAATTTCATTCAAATCCGTTCAGTAGGTTTTGCGTGATTAGGTAACAAACATCCATCTAAACATTCAAACTTTCGCATTTATAATATCAATATACATATAATAAAATCGTAGGAAAGTCAATGTATGTCCGGGGTAAACTCAAAAAGTACTGCATGGATTTACTTCAAATTTTGCATGAATATTACTATCAGGTCGGGTCAACATATTATCATGCTATCACCTACGGGGGAGGTGCTGTGCGGAGTAGGTAAACGAAGTCCGCGCAAATGAAGTCGCGGGAAACAGCTAGTTATATAAATATAGATTACTAGCAGCGATTTCGTCCGCGTATAAAAAAAACTAAAAGTTACAGAGTTTTACCCGCATAGTCCCGTTCCTTTTCGATTTCCGGCATAAAAACTATCCATGGTCCTTTCTGGGGTCTCAAACTATCTTTGTACCAAAAATCTCTTCAGTGGTTTAGGTGTGAAAAAGAGAAATAGACAGACAGATAGTGTTACTTTCGCATTTATAATATTATACTAGCTGACCCGCGCAGCTTTGCCCGCGCGTATATTAATAAGTCGTCCAAATAGTTTTTAATAAAAACTTTATCCCCTATTTCAGTCCTCCAGGGACTGATTTTTGAAAAAAAAATTAGCCTATGTTTGACCCCGGATCTTCAACTATATCCATGCCAAATTTCATGATAATCGGTTCAGCGGTTTAGCCGTGAAAGCGTAACAGACAGACAGATAGACAGACTTTCGCATTTATATTAAGTATTTTCATCCCCTATTTCAGCCCTCTAGGGACTGATTTTTGAAAAAAAAAATAGCCTATGTTTGAGCCCGGATCTTCAACTATATCCATTATCCATGCCAGATTTCATGGTAATCGGTCCAGCGGTTTAGCAGTGAAAGCGTAACAGACGGACAGACAGACAGACAGACTTTCGCATTTAAAAATTAGTATGGAAGTATGGATTTTTTATTTTATTTTCTTATCTTTTAATGTGTATTTTTTTCTATTCTCTTTAGTTTTTTTGTCAATAGCTTTAAGGCCACGTTTGTTTTTTACGTCGTACACAAGTGTCTATTTACTGTTTTCTTCATGTGGGTTAGCTGGAAGAAATCTCGATATGAGATAAGCTCACCTTTTGTTTCAATATATACATTTTAATCTTTACTGTAAGTGTTTTTCTGTGCAAATGTATAAAATATAATAAATGTGTTTTTTTTTCTCGAAAATATCACTAACAATTTTAATTCCTGCCGCCGAATTTCACCATCGGACATCGAGACAAAATTCGAAATTTCATCATCACCATCTCGACGTCTAGAAATCCACAATTGTGCGATTCTCGATACACTTTTTGCCCAGCACTACTCTTATGTGGAACCAGCTATCGGCAGATTTTTTCCAAACGATTTAGGGACCTTCAAGAAAAGAGCTTACTCATTCCTAAAAGGCCGGCAACGCATTTACAAAACCTCTGGTAATGTAGTTGTCTATGGGCGACGGTAATCACAAATCAAGTGAGCCTCCTGTCGTTTGCTCCCTCTTCTATAAAAAAAAAAACAGATCGAAGTTTGGCGGGTGGTGTATTAACTATTGTTTATCCGAGACACGGGGTCTCGGATGAACAATTAAAGCCTCAGTCCTATTTATCGCTAAAATAGTCGGTAACCGTTATCAGATCGGTATATCACCACTATTCTCGCCAACCGACAGACCGGTGAATCGGTTTAAACTAAATGCCTCGCAATGTAACCGGGCGTGGAAACATTTTTTTTTTTTTAGTTGAAACTAGTTTATCACTCACTTGTACTTTTATTTCACTATTATTATACACTAAATTATTTAATTTTATCGACCGGTTTCGCTTTTTAAAGCATCTTCAGGACGTAATATTCTTTACTGACAGTTTAGTGTTAGATATAACATAAACAAAATATTTTTTTAAAATGATTGTGGGTAAACTTGAAAATAAACACAATTTCTGTATTGCTAGCTTACATGGTTCTCCCTAAACATTTAGGTGTTTCCTAGTATATAATTTTATCCCACTTTAAATTAACTGTAATTACTTACAAAGTAATGTCAGGTTTATAAATGTCAAATAAAGTCAACTAACTTACAAATAAATTATTTTACGATGTCAACATTATATTTGTGTGGTCATTACTAATTAAATTTTAATAAATGTAATAATTAATTAATAATACAATTGCCTTTATATTATTATTGATAATATAATGATCATTGTATTCAATTATCAAATTTAAAATATAAAAATGTCAAAATTAATATACAATTATATACAATTACGGTTCAATTAGATGTCAATAAATGATTATAATAATAACATGATTATTCAGAAACTTAATAATTATTATATAGTAAATTGGAAGAATAAATTTTCACTACGTATGTATATGCGCACACACACACACACACACATATATATATATATATATATATATATATATATATATATATATATATATATATATATATATATACATATATTGTCCTTACTCATTCAAATTTGCATTAAAAATATTTAACAGGGGGGAGTTATTAAGTTCGGTTTGGTCATTTAAAAGTTTTGGTTCCCCTTTGTGTCGATTTATTTCTAACGCTTCTAGGGCGTTGAGTCTTCTACCTTTGCTGCAAAAATGTAATAATTTTAAATTTGTTGTTAAATCAAAACTGTGACCTTCAGTAATAAGGTGTTGAGCAAAGGTAGAAGACTCACCTTTCCCCGAGCGCCAACTTCGGAGGTGTTCTTTTATTCGTGTTGAGAATGACCTTCCAGTTTGACCGATATATATAGCTTGACAGTCTTCACACATTAATTGATACACACCACTTTTTGATTCATTTGCTATTTTCTGTTTGTTATTAAATATACAAGATTTTAGAGATTTTGTTGTGTAAATTTTTTTTTTTCTTGTTTCAGTGGCAGTGAAGTCAATACACAAACATAAATTAGCAGGACAGTCTCTACACATGAGACCGCACTCAAGTGTTTTAAAACCTCACCTGGATAACAGCAATGTCGGGCTGGATAATCTTCCTGTGAAATAGTTTTGGGATATCTTGCAGAAAGATAGGTATCGCGTCCGAACGACCTTCAGCTACAGACTTCCGAACATTGGCCGCCATGAACAGGGATACGGATCTGAAATTCAATGGGTCCAATAAATCTAGTGCTTCGAATGATCAGTAGAATAATGGCAACATCAGAGGAATGCAGTATTAAAATTCAAGGATTTACAACGCTATAATATTGATATGTTTGCGTCGTCGTGATTGGTTATGGTATATGATATTATGACGTTGTCTTCTAGCGCTAGTTGGTGAACCAATCACGAAAAAGTATGAAACGCGGCGAACCAATCACGAAGCAGCAAACATATCGATATTATAACGTTTAAATCTTGTGATATATAAAACAGTAATAATATTGGCTCAAATAACCCCAACTTATCACAAACTTGGTAGTGGTGGATCCGGTATATTACCATATCTACAACCGACTTATAGGCGATAAACATTTTGCGTGGAGAACCGTTTGCTATTCTATGCTGCTTAATATTAGAATCAATACCAGTTAAGCTAATCTTTTAAATTGTAAGGTCAATGTTTAAGAACAGCTGCGATTATCGTAATGTAAATATGTTTTCGATCGCCGTATTAAATAAATAAGACCAAAGACCGAAAAAATAAAAACAAATTTATGCCTAACAAAATAGTTCGTGCCCACTTTGACCTTTAAGATTGAGGCCGTACAATTATTTGATTCGATATATATTATTCCTGTCGTTACGACATGTATTTACGCATATTTGATTAGAGTTTGTTGGCGAACTTGAGTACGCATTAATGAAGCTCGGGATTATTGAGATGAGCATATATAAATAATAAATAAATAATAATAAATATTTACGGGACAAATTACACTTACTGATCTAACCCCAAAGTAAGCAAATTATTTGCTTGTGTTATGGGTGTTAGTCAACGATACTAATACATAGAAATACATATATAAATACTAGAATATATCAAGGATTTATAACGTTATGATTTCGATATATTTGCGTCGTTGTGATTGGTTATGGTATATGATATTATGACGTTGTCTTCTAGCGCTAGTTGGCGAACCAATCACGAAATAGCATGAAACGCGACGAACCAATCACGAAACAGCAAAAATATCGAAATTATAACGTTATAAATCCTTGGAATATATTTAATAAACACCCGAACCCGGAAATACAAGCATTTATGCTCATCACACAAATGCTTGTCCCCGTCGGGGATCGAACCCGAGCCCACTTGATTGCCTAATCAGGGTTGCTAACCATATATGTTTTCTGGGTTTGTTTATTGGAACGAAGTTCCTTACGGCAGTAAAAAGTAAATAATGCGTGCGGCTTGCAAATCAAGGATTCCGTAAGATTTCCCCCTTGTAGGTCCGGGCTCCTTTGAAGAATAGACCGACTGCCGTACTGCCAGGCAGGTCGTAAAAGGCGACCGCTATATGAGTCGTATAGAATCAAAGGGGGCTATCTATCATTATTGAGAAAATTAAGTTATGTATGTGGCAACATAGCAAAGTTTAATTTAAACATGTTTCATTATTAGTTAATGATCAGAAACGGCTATTTACCTTTAACTATAGATTATAATTATAGTTTACACATTATTCATCAGCCACACAGTTTAGGAGAAATCATTTTTTTAGATTACCAAAAATGAGTAAAAGTGTAGATAGCCGCCTTTGATTATAGACGACTCATATATGTACACCATCGAGACTACTATGTGGTAGAGTTAAGCGCAACGTCTCGCCCGGGTATTTAGTATCACCACTTACCTATTTCTACGCCGCACTAGCCTATATCGTCTCAAAGTTATATGCACGCTAAGGCACACGCAGTCCGGAATATATGCGAAAATAGCCGATAATAGCCGGTCACATCAGCATTTATTGTGTCATTGCACGAAGCTTTGTGACGAGACGCAAGTGCAGCTGAGGCATTAGATGTTACACATTACATGTGACTATTCTAAGGCTAGCTTGTTTTTTGTCATCCTATAAAAAGTATCATCATCACGCCCGGTCCTCTTGCGAAGTAGGCAGAGTAAACTGAGTCTATATATAGACTTTCCAGTTCACCGCGATTCACCGGAATGTCGATTAGCGAGATAAGAGGTTATTCTCATCGCCGCATTTACCGACATGTTAACGATTATCGACTTTTTAATAACAGGGATCGACAGTTTAACGTGGCCATCCGAGGCACGGCGGGGTGATCACGTAACTCGCAATGCGAAATTATCGTGATTGTTTAGTTATTGCAAGACACATAACAGCATTGTACATTAGTGGTAGTCGTTGCCGCTTGATTAGTTTTGATGCTGTGACATTGCAAAAAGTGCATCCTAGTGACCAGCAAGCAATTGGCGACGTTTTTGATGATTTTTCCATTACGTTTAAGAGTCATCGCTGATCGCTGGCGAATTGCAAACGTTAGATGATACGCCTACGGGAGTGGTAATACATCACTTCGCACTTCTATAATACACAAAAAAGGTAGTTGATAAGATAAATAATCTATTGCCTTTATATGTATGTAGATTACAATACGACGTCTTTATCTTCAGTTACAGATAAATATTTAGCATATCATGACTGTGACAGTTTTGAGAGTTAATACATAATAGTAGTTACAAGTTATATAAGATAGATTTTTTGGGAAACCTTTATCCAACTATTTCACGTTAGGTGAGGTGAGGTTTTCGCGGTAAATTTTAATTTCAATATCAAAACGCGAAATGTTTATTTTATAATAGTTGTGCCCGCGACTTCGACCGAGTGGATTTTTTTTAAAATAAAAGTAGTCTATGTTACTCCCTCTTAGCACATTACCATGGTTTAAAAGCTAGACAGTCCAGTGTAGGTCCAGGGGTTTTACTCACATAGTTCCCGTTCCGTGGGGTTTCTGGGGTAAAAACTATCCTATGTCTTCTCGGGCCTCAAGCTATCTTTATACCAAATTTCATTCAAATCAATTCAGTGGTTTAGGCGTGAAGAAGAAACAGACTAATAGACAGACAGAGTAACCTTCGCAAATATTAGTATGGATGTACATTATTTAACAAAAGTAAACATTTTTTTGTTTAATATACCTAAATAAGGTTAATTACGGTAAAAAAGGCCGCCCCGTTGGTCGAGTGGTTAGCGAACCTGACCACGCAATCAATGGGGCTCGGGTTCGATTCTCGTCAGGGGCAGTCATTTATGTGATGATATGTAGAGATAGAGATGTAGATGTCTGTATTTCTGGGTTTGGGTGTTTATTAAACATATTTGAGTTTTTATATAAGTATTTCTATGCATGGGCGTCGCCAGGATTACTTTCAGGGGGGTGCATAGCATCTACACGTCATACCATTCACTAGAAAATAAAGAATAATATACATATATTGTTATTATTTTATACGTATTTTGTTTCCTACCAGGGGGGTGCAAGCGCACCCCCTTGCACCCTGCTGCCGGCGCCCATGTTTCTATGTATTGGTATCGTCGATTAACATCCATATCAAAAGCATTGATATAAAATAGTTTAAGTGCACAGTTTCGAACAAAACTGACACTCAAAACTTATGGGTCTCCTGATGGAAAGAGTCAACCATCGCCTATAGACACCAAAGATGTTAATGGTGCTATCTTGTGGCGAGGTCTAATGCCACATGCATAAGTTTACCGGCTACCTTACCCTCCAAACCGGAACACGACAGCGACAAGCACTGACGCTATTTCGGCAGGAATAGGTAAGGCGGTGGTACCAGACCCGGGCGAGACAATGCTGAACTCTACCACCTAGTAGCCACGATGGTAGTGACTCGATAGCCAATCGGTCGCCTTTTACGACCTGCCTGGCAGAACGGCAGTTGGCCTATTCTTCAAAGGAGGCCGGGACCAACACGGCGAACTAACTTTTTTTATTAATAACAAGCTGGATTTTTGTAAACAGCATGCTTTTGACGAGACTCTCATCTTTTTTATCTTCAAAAAATCTCGAATCGGGTACTAATAAAGATACATAAAACGGAAAACTTTAAAGGGTCAGATTTACGTGTAGGACAACCTTGAACTGTCTATACATATAATAAAATTGTAGGAAAGTCAAAACTGTATATTGAATATTTTTTAAAAAGAATACTTGGGGCGTGATCTACAATCGATATCGAAGCCAAGAATATAGTTTTAAGAATTTTTGTTTGTTTGTCTTTTTGTCTGTATGTATGTCCGGGATAAACTCAAAAAGTACTGCATGAATTTACTGCGTGTCCCGGGTTCGATTCCTGGGTCGGGCAATTCAAAAATGTGCTTTTTCAATTTTTTGATAAAAACAACATTGCCCGGGATTGACCGGGCCGGTCCCTAATTTCAAACAAGTAGTTATAGATATAGCAAAAATATATGTTTTTGCATATCTAACCTTAAGCTCAAGATTTATAGTTGTTTTTACAAAGCAATGTACGATAAATAATAAAATTAACAGTATCGCAACCGACGCGATTCTATTTGAAATGAGCGCACAATTGAAAATATTGCGCTCATTTTTAAAGGACGTTTTTGAGACACTGATTGTGTATCTTGTGTTTTTTATATCAATGATCACAAGCAAATAATTTGCTTACTTTGGGGTTAGATCAATTCGTGTGAAATTGTCCAGAGATATTTATCATTTAACAGTTATTAAATTTAGTCAACTAGCCTATTATCTTTCTTATTTGAAGTCTGTAGAAAATAGCCAACTAAAGCGACTACAATCTATACATATAATAAAATCGTAGGAAAGTCACAACTGCACATTGAATATTTTTTTTAAAGAATACTTGGGGCGTGATCTACAATCGATATCAAAGCCAAAAATATAGTTTTTAGAATTTTTTGTCTGTTTATCTGTTTGTCTGTATGTATATCCGGGGTAAACTCAAAAAGTACTGCATGGATTTACTTCAAATTTTGCATGAATATTACTCACAGGTCGGGTCAACATATAGGCTACATATCACGTTATCACCGGAGCTGTGCAGAGTAAACGAAGTCCGCGCGGACGAAGTCGCTGGCAACAGCTAATACATCATAAACAAGAGTTATCTAATCGGAGTTATGTACATTGTTCTTTGACCCCCGATCGAAATACTACGTCTACAATCATTTATCAATTACTGAAGCAATTGCTAACTGACCTCATTTGGTCTGGGAGAGTTAACTAGCGTTATTTTGAATTATGTCAAATGTGAGCGTACGGAAAGTTATATCCTGGCCACCAAGAAGTGTCGCCATAGTATACTGGAGACTAACAGTAGTCAATCTACATACATGTGATATTCGAGCAATGCACACATGGACACCTCTCACGGAAGCGATATCTCGGAATGGTTCGGGACAGTTTGTTCCGCACCAGTACGAGATATCGCGTCCGTGAGAGGTGTCTATGTGTGCTATGCTCGAATATTACTTGTATGTAACATTGACTTCTGTTAGTCTCTAAGTATTCTGTGGTGTCGCTGTGTTGGCACGAGGCCCCTCAAAGACATTCCGCCAGGCAGTTCGTAAAAGGCGATCGATTGGCTATACTCTTTTTTTATATCATAAGATAGCAAACAAGCAGATTGGTCTCCTGATGGAAAGAGTCAACCATCGCCTATAGACACCAAAGGTGTTAAAGGTGCGTTGCTATTTTGTGGCGAGGACTAATGCCACATTCATAAGTTTACCGGCTACCTTACCCTCCAAACCGGAACACGACAGCGACAAGCACTGACGCTATTTCGGCAGGAATAGGTAAGGCGGTGGTACCAGACCCGGGCGAGACAATGCAGAACTCTACCACCTAGTAGCCACGATGGTAGTTACTCGCATAGCCAATCGGTCGCCTTTTACGACCTGCCTGGCAGAACGGCAGTTGGTCTATTCTTCAAAGGAGCCCGGAACCAATACTCTTCACTACCATTGTGACTACTTGATGGTAGAATTTTGCAACATTTTACCCGGGTATAAAGTACCACCGCCTTAACTATTTGTGCCGCAATAACAATATTAGTCTTGTTGTGATCCGGTTTGGACAGTAAAGTGGCTGGTAAAAACTTTAAATGCTTCACCCTTTGTAAAAAGAAGTGCTATTCGACTCTCTTGAAGATGCTTCAGTAATGGAGTGAGACGTGCGTTGAGTACATAATTTTTATTACCGCCTTTGCTACTGACGTGGGTGAAAGGGTGGTGGACGTCGGTGAACTTTGTACCAATGGAGTCTACTTTAACTTTTAGATCTTAGATAAGTTCGTCCCATTTCTTACATTACCCCTTGTTTCAGTTGCATTATAGCAATTACATATAAGATTTCGCGGCAAATTAAATACCTTAATTCTTTGAAGATTGTCGAATGATTAACGATTATTTCACTAACACGGTGAACATTTATGCGATGATTATTTGCTATATTTCAGTTTTATGACAGATAAGAAAGATAACCAAAGATAAACGACCTACACCTTGCCTCACAATATCAAAATCTATATTTTGGCCAAATGCACTTAAGACCTTTTCAAGGCATAACCGCAGGTCTTTATTGATCCTAAAAGCCGGTTTCGCAGTAACGATCATATAAATATACTGGTTAGAATTATTTAAAAACATGCAAGTATCAATTCCAAGGGATTTCACAAAATAAGGAATTAATATTAACTAGACACTTTTACTATTCCACTTGTACATCAATTTCACTTTACACAATTTTAATTATATTACTCGACCGGTTTCACTTTTTAAAGCATCTTCAGGATGTAATATACTTAACTGATTATTAATAATCAGTTAAGTATATTATTAATTATCAGATTATTAATAATCAGTTAAGTATATTACATCCTGAAGATGCTTTAAAAAGTGAAACCGGTCGAGTAATATAATTAAAATTGTGTAAAGTGAAATTGATGTACAAGTGGAATAGTAAAAGTGTCTAGTAACAATGGAATTTCACCAAGTGCCGACGATGGAAAGTATAGAATAAATTAATATTAACGCTCGTGGGCCCGGTAAACATCATGAGAGCATTCTGCTAGTTTGCTTTCTTATAATATACAAAAAAAACAGGACAAGTGCGATTCGGACTCGCCCACCGAGGGGTCCGTACCAATTTTCCGTAACGTACGAGTATTATAAAAAGTTCAGGAATACGGTTTCGTATTTCTGAACTTCTAACCTAAACCGTATAAAATTGAATTCGTTATCATTACATAGTATAAAACAAAGTCGCTTTCTGATGTCTGTCCCTATGTATGCTTAAATCTTTGAAATTACGCAACGGATTTTGATGCGGTTTTTTTAATAGATAGAGTGATTCAAGAGGAAGGTTTATATAAATTATGCAGCATATACAGCATATAATAATTTATACAGCAAAACAACGTTTGCCGGGTCAGCTAGTTCAATATATAACCGCAACACACACGAGTGATCTTATTAGAGTATCGTTTTTGTATGCGGTACGGAACCCTAAAAACTATAAAATGGGGGAGATTCAATTAAGAATGTATGTTTGCGTACCTGAAGATATCCTTACACTCCGGAGCGACATACTTGGCTTCCTTCTCAGTATGCATATGTACCACTTTGATGTCACGGAAGGAGCCCGCTTTGCCGACCTCTGTCATTGCATCCAATAGGGGCGCGGGCGTCGCCGCTGCTCCCTGAGCGAATACCGTTTGACCTGGAAACGGAAATGTATTACAGCTTTGTACTTGTAAAATAAATCTATATTTGTCATGATTTGTAATTATTGTAACTACTCTTTGAACATTATTAAATTAAAAGTATGTAATTTGACTAAAATGACTTGTTTGCGGATGAACGGAATGGTTGCAATCCATTCCGTTCAATCTCGTTCTTATCATTCGGTATATCTGCGTAGTTTGTTTAATAGAGGTGCGCAGAATGTTTCACTGAATTGAAAAGATATGAACATATCTTTTGATCACTGCGAAGTATATCACTCTTTTAGTTCAGTAGTTCATCTAGTCTAATGGCTTGAGTCGCTATCATTTCTCAGTACATTTATTTTCCTTCATTTGTTAATCCAACTTAGTTGTGTGTAATGAATCTTATGATCATTGATTTCTGCGAACGAGATAAACGTTGAAGCGATAGTAAAACAATTTAAAAATAAAGTATATTTTTTATTCGTACTATTTTTTTCGTTTTTTTATTCGTACCAATGAAAGATTTTAAGTTCTTACTAAAATAGCGTTTACAATTGCCGAATACAGCAAAATATCTCTTATGGCCTTAACTTTAAGCTGATTTTTCTAAACTTTTATTTTTCACTGTAATTTTTGATTTTAGATAAATTCAAACTAACATTATGACATTTTATGCATTGCGTTTATACTAATTGAAGATCAAAACTACCTTCATGCGTAATAAGCAATGAACGGTTATAATTAAAGAATTCATTTTATCGCTCTTCGCAAGTATGTATAATGTATGTACATTGTACAAGAAAGTGCGAGTGAGATAGTTAACTGGTATCAAGTTCAGCCGGGCCGAGATTGTGTCTGCTACGTCACTCCCATCGGCGCGTGTTCGGCAATCTTCGACTCTCGTAATCGTTTCGTTCGCGGTGAACTACGCGAACTAGAGATATAGATAAATTGAACCTGAACTAGTGAAGGATGAACTAAACGCAACTGAAGTAGTCCATTTGAAGGATTCATTCGTGAACTACACACGACTAGTTTGTTATCAGTTAGTGACGAGCGTTGGGGCCGAAAGGTCTTCTACTAGACTAAAGGTTGAAGTGTAATGCCTCGTGTGTAGCAATAAATTAAATATAATAATAAGTTAAATTTGAAATTGTGCTGTAAGTCTAAAGATTAATATTAAACACGAATATTGTGACGGCAGAAGGTGTTTTCTTAATATATTTTACTTTCATTTTTTTTAGATAGCAAACAAGCAGATAGCTCTCGTGATGGAAAGAAAAACCATCGCCTATAGACATTAAAGGTGCGTTACTATCCGCGTGGATAACAATTCCATATGCATTTTACCAGCTGCTTTACCCTCTTAGCCGAAACAAGACAATGACAAGTATTGACGCTATCGCGGCAGGATTACATAAGGTTTTTTTTATATATCATAACAAGCAGATGGGTCTCATGATGGAAAGAGTCAACCATCGCCTATAGACACCAAAGGTGTTAATGGTGCGTTGCTATCTTGTGGCGAGGTCTAATGCCACATGCATAAGGATACCGGCTACCTTACCCTCCAAACCGGAACACGACAGCGACAAGCACTGACGCTATTGCGGTGGTACCAGGCCTAGGCGAGACAATGCAGAACTCTATCACCTAGTAGCCACGATGGTAGTGACTCGATAGCCAATCGGTCGCCTTTTACGACCTGCCTGGCAGAACGGCAGTTGGCCTATTCTTCAAAGGAGACCGGGACCAACACGGCGGTACTAGGTGGTACCATAAACACGGTTGAGATGTAGTGGAACTCTACCAACAAGTAAAAGACGAATGATTGGCAAAATACATCCCGCTACACTGCAACGCACAATTATAACATCTTTGGTGTCTATAGACAGTGGTTATCTCTTTCCATCTGAAGAAGCATCTTGTTTGCTAATCTACGAAATAGAAATCTATAAATGTATATATGTCGCAGTGAAATTGTCAATAGCCGTTAAATTATAATCTACCTAGGGATTTTATAATTTGGTTAGGTTAGGTTAGCAGTTAAATTATAATATCACTTAGGTAAATTATAATTTAACGGTACTGACAATTTCACTGCGACATATACAACAAAGTCGTTGTTCATGGATAACTCAAGAATGGTACTAGCTACAGTGTGCCGCCCGCTGCATTATTAAAGTTTTTGGCGAGTCCCGCGGGATCACCTAATTTTTTCGGGATAAAAGGTGATATTCCAGGTCTTCATCTACCTGTGTGCCAAATTTTGTTCAAATCCGTTTAGTAGTTTTTGCGGGATTGAGTAAGAAACATCCATCCATCCAAACATGCAAAATTTCGCATTTATAATATTAATATAGATCTAGGTATGTCTTTTTGTATTTATCTTATTCAGAAAAGGATAATAAGTATTAAAATATGACATCTATACATATAATAAAATCGTAGGAAAATCAATGTATGTCCGGAGTAAACTCAAAAAGTACTGCATGGATTTACTTCAAATTTTGCATGAATATTACTAACAGGTCGGGTCAACATATAGGCTACATATTATCACGCTATCACCTACGGAGGAGCTGTGCGGAGTAAACGAAGTCCGCGCGAACGAAGTCGCGGAAAACAGCTAGTACATCAATAAAAAAATATTTTACGGCACGGCAACACTTGATTTTTTGGGTTCCGTACTTGAAAGGTAAAACGGAACCCTATTACTAAGCCTCCGCTGTCTGTATGTCCGTCTGTCTGTCTATCACCAGGCTGTATCACATAAACCGTAATAGCTAGAAAGCTGAAATGTTCACAAATTAATGTATTTCCGTTGCCGTTATAACAAGAAAATACTAAAAATAAAAAAAATGAAAATATTAAGGTCCCCATACAATAAACGTGTTTTACCGTATTTTTTGCAACGATAGTACGGAACCCATCGTGTGCGAGTCCGACTCGCACTTGGCCGTTTTGTATTTATTTATATTAATTATAGTGATAAATTATTAAAGTTAATATTTTTATATCAATTTTATCCATACTATAATATTATAAATGCGAAAGTAACTCTGTCAGTCTGTCTGTCTGTCTGTCTGTTACGCTTTCACGGCCAAACCACTGAACCGATTTGGATAAAATGTGGTACAAATATAGTTGGAGACCCAAGAAAGGACATAGGATAGTTCTTATCCCGGAAATCCCACGGGAACGGGAACTATGCGGGTTTTTATTTTAGAATTTTTTCCACGCGAACGAAGTCGCGGGCACAGCTAGTAATCCATAAGCCTAAATTTAATAAGCCTAAAGCCGCTCATTCGTGACTAGTAAGTAGATAATAATCGAGCTATAGTGCGCGCGGAACTAGTTGGCCGCGCCATACGTAATACGTAATACGTAAGGCGCGGCCAACTAATTCCGTGCGCACTATAGCTGAACACTGAACAAGCCAGCTAATTTACATCGGATTGCCTTAACCTACATATTACAAAGTAGCAACACGCAAATAGAATTAAACTATCACACAGTTAGAACCCGCATCAAAATCTATAGTGTACTAGCTGTTGCCAGCGACTTCTTCCGCGCGAACTTCGTTTACTCCGCACAGCACCTGGCCGCTAGGTGATAGCGTGATAATATGTAGCCTATGTGTTGACCCGACCTATTAGTAATATTCATGCAAAATTTGAAGTAAATCCATGCATTACTTTTTGAGTTTACCCCGGACATACATACAGACAAACAGACAAACAGCCAAACAGACAAAAATTCAAAAAACTATATTTTTGGCTTCGATATCGATTGTAGATCACGCCCCAAGTAATCTTTTGAAAAAATATTCAATGTACAGTTTTGACTTTCCTACGATTTTATTGTATGTATAGATTATAGTACTTACCAATAAAATAAAATTACTCTAGGAATATTTTTAAACCATGGCTTCTTAAATGGCAAGATAAAAATAGCACAACATATCATATTTTTTTATTTATATTATATTGGTTTATATTTCCGTTCTTCCTGTTTCATTCTCAACAATAAATCAAACACTCAGATATGAGTGCCACTACCAGTTTTTTGTGCATCAGCCAAAGTTGATAACCCTAGCGCGATCGCCGAGCGTAGACATGAAAAGTGAAGTACATACATACATGAGTTTGACTTCTGTGCTTAGTTGTTAAGTGATATAACTGTATTTATGGGTGTAAATGCAAGCTACATTGACAAACTAAGAAATTGCCCTGAAAGGCGTATCTAGCTTAATTTGTGGTCTTGCAAAACGCAATATTCTATAATGTCTATAATGCAACATTATATCAGTGAGAGAACCGACAGGAACGTTTTAGGATAGATGCCAAATCTGGATCGCATGCGAAGGCGGATATTGTAAGCTTACTCAACAAAACGTTTGACCCAAATTGATAATATTATTAAAGCTGATTTCCCAAGGTATTTATAATCTTGTATTGGGTGTATACAGGACAACTGCTAACTTCATAATTCTAACTAAGGTGGTCAGAGTAAACAAAATTTTATTCTGAGCGTTAAAGCTCAGCTGGTTTCGGTCAGGACACACTTTTTACTTTTAAGTGACAAAACCTGTAAAACTGTTAGAATTATACAATAACGTTTGACCCAAATTGATATTATTAAAGCGGATTTCCCAAGGTATTTATAATCTTGTATTGGGTGTATTCAGGACAACTGCTAACTTCAGAATTCTAACTAAGATGGTCAGAGTAAACAAAATTTTATTCTGAGCGTCAGAGCTAAGCTGGTTTCGGTCAGGACACACTTTCTACTTTAAGTGTCAAAACCTCTAAAACTGTTAGAATTATACAATGGTGCCTTGACATGTTAAGTAAAATGATGGCTTAAGCATAGTGTATCAAGTTATTCTTCAGAGGGCGAGGGGTTAAGTCTTCTCCAAAAGAAAATCGGTCAAGTGTGAGTTGGACTCTCACACCGAGGGTTCCGTATGAACTTGTATTTTTTTATATAATTAAAAAATATCGGTTTTCGGATGTGTTATTTTACATGTGCTGTAAGACATTGTTTCTTGCCAAATTTCATAATTCTAATTCAAAGGGAAGTACCCTATAGGTTTGATAGATTCTAAAAACGAAGTATGTAGGTGGTACATAGATTTCACGATTGCATCAAGATAACTATTTAATTTCAATGGTTTTTTTGTAAAGTTCAAATTAGTTCTATTTTTTCGGAGACTCTCCCGTACTTTTGTCCAATCTGGTCCCTCAATTTATTTATTTATTAATTAATAACATTGCATGAAACATATTTATAACTAGCTGTTGCCAGCGAATATATGTTGACCCGACCTGTTAGTAATATTCATGCAAAATTTGAATTAATCCATGCAGTACTTTTTGAGTTTACCCCGGACATACATACAGACAAACAGGTAAACAGACAAACACAAAAATTCTAAAAACTATATTTTTGGCTTTGATATCGATTGTAAATCACGCCCCAAGTATTCTTTTAAAAAATTATTCAATGTACAGTTTTGACTATCCTACGATTTTATTATATGTATAGATTACATTGACATAAAAAACCCAAGTTGCACACTCCCGAATAAAACTGACATAAGTAGTTATAGATATGATAAAAACATATGTTTTGCATATCCAACCTTAAGTGCAAGATTTATAGATATTGATGACAGATCTACATCCTTGGTTATTCGAGGGACATTTTGTAGGGGGTAATTTTAGTCCCCTGTGTGCGTTATTACAGTTAATTAGGGATCTATATTGGTGGACAAAAAAGTACCCCTTGGATAATCCCTCGTCTGCGTAGGCCACAAAGAGTAACAATACCACCACACCTCAGTAAGTTTTAATAATAATTTTATGTGTGTATCATTTAACAAACAGTATGATGTTCTGCGGACTAGTCCATTATGTATTCAAAATAAAACACTTTGAATGTCAAACCGGTTCTTATAACGAATTCAATTTTGTTTTCTTTAAAAGGAATAAAATTATAGCGTCCTTCGTATATATTTAAAGGTTTTTAACTTTTTACGGTATCAAAGAGCTACTTCACTACATAGTATAAAACAAAGTCGCTTTCCCTGTCTGTCCCTATGTCCCTATTTATGCTTAAATCTTTTAAACTACGCAACAGATTATGATGCGGTTTTTTATAGATAGAGTGATTAAAGAGGAAGGTTTATATGTATAATAACATTCAATATATTGTAGAGAAATACTGCAATTTTTGAGTTTTCTGATGGCATGTCGTAAATAATTATACTTTTTTTCGCTTACATTGCAAACGCAGGCTAAACCCTACGAGATTTATAAAAATAATGTACTAAGTATTTGTACACCTTGAAAAGGTCTACAGAAAACTCCGCGATGGTATATGTCAATCTCTTACGACATATAATGGCTTATTTTCGAAGCTATTTTAAGCAATACAGCACTAATAATCATCCAATTAAATACCTTTAATATATTGTTGATTTAATATAGATCAATATGGCCGTTTACGTATCGTCTCTGTGGTCTAGTGGTCCAGCGTTGGCGTTGACCACATGAGGTCCCGGGTTCGATTCCCAAGTCGGGCACTTTAAAAAAAAGTGTTTTTTCAGTTTTCTGAGAAACACAAAGTTGCCCGGGATTGGAAAGTGCCCGGTTGGCGATAGGCTTGCCACCTATCACATTTGTGGGACCAAGTATCTTCGGCTAATCGTGGGTGCACTTGTTGTACCTCTGCCTACCCCTTCGGGGATATGGGCGTGAAGATACTTTCAATATGGCCGTTTACAACATGTAATTTAAATGAATATTTTCGAAGATATTACTAATTTAAAATGCAGGGGCATAGCGGTTGCGGGGTTACCGGCCGGTCGGCAGCGCGCGCGCGGTATGTTCTGAAACCGCTGGGAAACTTGTTAATTTTCGGATAAATAAACATAGGACTTCAGCTGAAAATTAAAATTTAGTACATCCCTTTTTTTTAACTAAATATCACCATATAAAAATCATGCCAATGATTAGAAATAGTATTAACAAATTATTTGTTTTAGATATTTTTTAACCTGTTTTCGGAATTTTATATGATCGAGTAAAAGTACATTCTATCGTGTATAAGTTAGCACATTGCTTAGATAATATCTTCAGGTATATCGTATAATTTTTATAAAATTGTCATTTAACAATCAACGTAAAAAAACCGTTTGTAAATGCTCGAGCCAGTCAACTTCAGTATTCCTGCTATGGGACCTGTATAGGCACGCGTAGCTGCCTGGATGGTAATCGCAACCAGAGCATTCATAGGTCTTGACCTTCAAGTCTGCCGAGGCGCCAGTAACAGATATCTACTCTGACGTAGGCGCACACACCAAGCCGCGGTACAAAGGAATGTTTCATTTTGTACCCCGGGTAGGGGAGATAGGAAGTAGTTATCAGCCGGAGTAGATATCTGTATCTCAGTCAAGAAGAGCAATGCTGGCTTCGCCATCTCGAGATGGTAGTGGACGGCGTTCAGGTTGGAATGAAGCCCCCTGACATTACAGTAAGCGTGATGGGGGTGCCATGGCTTTTTGCCCTGTTTGCCCCGGACAGGATTGTCTATGAGCGCAATTTTGTCCTTCCCCACCTTTCAGAATACGTAGAATACACAGGGCAGCCTGAGCATTCATGATGACGATCAATCCAGAGCACGGACGCCCAGGGGGGGGGTTCTCCACTGCTAGTGTAAGTGGTACCCCCCTGGGGTAAACTCTGTTTTAACTGCGCATTCACAGTGTATGGACTCTCACGAACCGAACGAAATGCAGCAGCAGAGCTGCTAATTTACGTCGGTGTCAGAGAAAGAGTGGTATCTCCCCTCGCGTGTCGGCCTATTCGGCTGCAATTGCAATATGGCATTACCACTAATTTGGTTGTCTGACTGCATTAGTGTTAAATAATTTTTGACACAAAAATTATCCCACCAGTGGGCAATGGGGTCGTTACATCCCTACGCCCGCACCGGCAAAAACTTGTGAATATAAAATATTCTCGAGTCTACATCAACACAAAAAATATCAAAATCAATTCAGCCGTTTAGAAGGAGTTTAATCAGTGTTTCGGGCCCCTTTGAAGAATAGATCAACTATCGTTCTGCCAGGCAAAATGTAAAAAGCCACTAATTGGCTACACGTGTCACTACTGTGTTTACCAGGTGGTAGAGTTCTGTAACGTCTCGCCCGGGTATATGGTACCACCGCATTACGTATTCCTGCCGAAACAGCGTCAATGCTTGTCATTGTCGTGTTCCGGTTTGAAGGGTAAGGTAGCCGGTAGACTGTGTAGCAATGGCATCGCGCCACATGGATAATATCGCACATATTTGGTGTCTATAGGTGAAGGTTTCTCTTTCCATCAAGAGAGCCATCTGCTTATTTGCTATGTAATAATGTCACATACACGCGCATAGAAGAATTTATGGTTAAGTGTATAATATACAGATTAACTTACAAGGTGATTTGTAATTTGATTTATTCAGTGGGATCTTAAGGTCACCTACGAAACATTGCACTGTGAAGGTCAAACTGATTTTTTTACAACTTGCCACTTGTAAACAATATGTATAAAAAAAAAATAAGTTTAAATATTGAAAATGGAACTCTTTGCTAATATTATTGAGTGTGTATTTCATTCGCTTGTCATTTGTTTTAAGATTTGGCGGCAAATTGAAAATTGTCTGTGTCACGTCAGCATGAATTTAACGTGAGAAAATTTGTGTGCCATGATTTTTATTACTTTCGATGACATTTAAGTCAATTTAAATCAAGAAAGTTATGATAGACGTCGTCGATGGGCATTTCACGAGGAAGCCCCATCTCGTTCCACTGTTTACAACCGGTTTAATGAGTTTAAACATGGTCGAACTAAAATCACCTATTATATGCGTGAGGGACGGCCTTCTACGCCGACAACTTAAGATAACATTAGTGTTGTACGACTTATGATAGACTCACAAAATATAATAGAGAGTAACCTATCAGCAGATTCGGACAAGCTTAGGCATCAGTATGAGTCAAGTGCACAAAATCCACCATGAACATTTAACTATCAAGTAGCTCGTCCGTTAGATACATCATAATTTGACCGAAACCCCAGAACTCTGTTGTGTTGATTGTTGCCTTGAAAAGCTTCAAAGATTTATCGAAGATGACTTAAATCCTGTGTTCGACATACGTACGTGACGAAAGCTGGATTTACTGTTATGATTCGAAAAACAAAAGTGACTGTCTTTTGGTTTGCTCAGTGGGTGTTTCCTTCCGAGAAGTTGCTAACCAAAGCGAAAAGTGTGGGGAAAAAGTTGGCGGGCTCATTCTTCGAAACAACAGGTCATTATGCGAAAATTGTAGAGGATCAAATAACAGTACTGAAGTACGACCACGGACATTCTAATGCTGTTTATGACATTGTCACAGGAGACGAAACGTGGATTTATTGTTTTGAACCCGACAAAAAACAGCAATCTTGTGAATGGGTGTTTGAAAATGAGAACAGGCCAACAAAAGTGAGACAGGCGAGAAACGTTGGTAAAAAAATGATCGCGTTATTTTTCTCAGCTTCGGGGACCCGTATCTGTACAATTCCACTTGAAGATCAAAAGAGAGTTAATGCCGAGTGGTATTCTACCATTTGTTTACCCAGGGTGTTAGATAAAGTTCGCGAAAGACGACCCAAAAGCCGCATTCTCCTACACCATGATAACGCTTCTTCACACACGGCCAACAAAACAAAGTCATTTTTAGCTTCCGAAAAAGTAGATCTCGTCACTCATCCTACGCGTAGCCCCGCCCTAGCGCTTTGTGATTTCTGTATTTTCACCACAATCAAAGATGTGATAAGAGGTTTTACTTTTACCAACTTCGAAGAGGCAGTGATAGCGTTCAATTAGCACGTAGAAAATATGCCTCCAGATCTGTGGTCCTCCTGTTTTAAAAAATGGTTCGATCGCATGAAAAAATGTTTAAAATGTAAAGGAAATTATTTTGAAAAGCAATAAACATAATATTTTGGTTATAACATGTTGTTTTTTTAAGTTACACAAAACTTATAGTGTGACCTACGTAATAATAATATTTTTTTATTTCGGGTACCAGGCCCATAGATTTCATATTACATTACATTACATATTTTTCCCCGTGTTGGTCCCGGGCTCCTTTGAAGAATAGATGAACTGCCATTCTGACAGGCAGGTCATAAAAGTCAACCGATCGGCTATACGAGTCACTACCATCGTGGCTACGAGGTGGTAGAGTTCTGCATTGTCTCACTCGGGTCTGGTACCGTCAACTTACCTATTCCTGCCGCAATAGCGTCAGTGCTTTACGCTGTTGTGTTCCGGTTTGGAGGGTAAGGTAGCTGGTGAGCTTATGCATGTGATTTCTATAAATCCTTATATGAACAACAAAGGCGTATAAATATGAAAAACCCATGTAAGAACTACAAAGAAAAATTTATATATTTCCATAAATCCTTATAAGAACAACAAAGGAAAAGCAAAAAATTCGAGAAATCCTTGTAAGAACAAAGAAGTACAAGAATAAGAAAAGTTTAAAAAATCCAAAAAGTTTTTCATCGTTTCTTAGATTATGTATTTACACGTTAAGGGTTAATAACATATGTGATATCTATACATATAATAAAATCGTAGGAAAGTCAATGTATGTCCGGGGTAAACTCAAAATGTATTACATGGATTTACTTCAAATTTTGCATGAATATTACTAACAGATCGTGTCAACATATAGGCTACATATTATCACGCTAGCATTTACGGGGGAGGAGCTGTGCGGAGTAAACGAAGTCCGCGCGGACTAAGTCGCGGGCAACAGCTAGTAAGTAATATAACAAACGTTAATAAATGCTGCAATAATAAAGGTCAACACTGAATTATAAACAAATAAAACTTATCTTTCCCGACGATAACATAATTTCGTCGTCACATCTTCCATAAAAATAACTAGTGGATAAATAAGACACTCCCACTGACTTGATATAATTTAATGGTGTATTGTGAATATCAACATGAAGTTAATTAATAATTATAAGGTCAAACACACCCATAGAGTTATCATACGGAATTCTCATAAATTATTATTTATTGATTAATACTGTCATAATCTGTGTTATGGAGTATGTTATTCACCCCATGTTTGTCCAGACTCCTTTGAAGAATAGATCATCTACCATACTGCCACAGTTCGTAAAAAGCAAACAATTGGTTATACATATCACTACCATCTCGGCTACTTGGTGATAGAGTTCTACAAAGTTTTGCCTTGGTATTTGGTATCACCGCCTCACCTATTCCTGCGACAATAGCATCAACACTTGTCATTGTTGTGTATAGGTTTGGAGTGTAAGGTAGGAAATAAACTTATGCAAGTGGCATTAACACCTTGCCACACAGAAAGCAATGCACCATTAACATTTGTGATGTCAGGCAATGGTTATCTCCTTCCATCAGGAGAGCCATCTACTAGTTGGTTATTTGTATTTCCTATGGGGTCCATTTTATTACTACACTAGCTGTTGCCAGTGACTTCGTCCGTGCGGACTTTGTTTACTCCGCACAGCACCTGGCCGCTAGTTGATAGTGTGATAATATGTAGCCTATATGTTGACCCGACCTGTTAGTAATACTCATGCAAAATTTGCAGTAAATCCATGCAGTACATTTTGAATTTACCCTGGACATACATACAGACAAACAGATAAACAAACAGACAAAAATTCTAAAAACTATATTTTTGGCTTTAATATCGATTGTAGATAGATTCCCCAAGTATTCTTTTTTAAAAATATTCAATGTACACTTTTGACTTTCCTACGATTTTATTATATGTATATAGATATTTTTTTTTATATCATAGAAAAGCAAACAAATAACTCTTCAGATGGAAAGTCAAACATTGTAGATATTAAAGATACGGTTCCCTTTTTTTACCCTCCACATTGGGACATGACAGTGACAAGCACTGACATTATCATTGCAGCAATAGAAAAAGTATAGTGCCAATCCCAAACTCACAGAACTCTACCAACTAGTAAAAAATACACCGGTAGACTTATGCATGTGGCATTACCATCCCACCACACGGATTGCAGTGTAACCATTAACAGCTTTAGTGTCTATAGGCAATGAATTTCTCGTTCCATCAGAAGAGCCATCTGCCCTTCATTGTTGGCAACACCCCCAAAACGACACCCCTGAGGGTGTCATTACAAAAAGCATTTGTTAACGACACCACTAATAAATAGTGTTGTAACCCTGATTTTAATATTTTTTTATAGATTCTTTAAACTTAATAGTAAGAAAGTTAAACTTAGTAATATACCAAAATATTAAAAATAACTTTTATTTAATTTGAATGATGCTTAATAATCCTAATTATTTCAAACATAATCGATCTTCTTTTTACTGCAGGTACATTATCTAGTTCTTAGCCAGCATATTCATCGAATTTATGATTTGCTTCTTGCAGGGTTGCTTCATTACCCATTTCAGGTGTTTGCGTACTTACATTTTCCTTTTCATAATTATAATTGTCAGATTGAATGCCAACTTCCTTATTTACCTGAACTGTTTGTGAAGTTGAGGGGTTGGTATTTCAATGAAGAATATAAAAAAAATTTGTCCGGTTGAAAAATAACAATTCCTAGCAATTGTTTAAACAATTTTGGTTTAAACAATATGGCACCGGGTTGCCCCATGGCAACATGCATTTATATCATTAGTAGGGCAATTTCACGTAGAAAAGGGAAATTTCACATAGAATTCATATATATAGAGTTTTTATAGATATTTTAACAAATTATCGAGTAATCTGCAAAAAAAATCTGAAGGAAAGAGTCAACTATCGCCTATAGACACCAAAGATGTTAATGGTGCGTTGCTATCTTGTGACGAGGTCTAATGCCACATGCATAAGATTACCGGCTATCTTACCATCCAAACCGGAACACAACGATGACTAGCACTGACGCTATTGCAACAGGAATTGTTAAGACGGTGGTACCAAACCCGGGCGAGACAATGCAGAACTCTACCACCTAGTAGCCACAATGTTAGTGACTCACATAGCCAATCGGTCACGTTTTACGACCTGTTAAGCAGAATGGCAGTTGGCCTACTCTACAAAGGAGCCTGGGACCACCACGGAGAAAATTGTAGGTACTTCAACTTGCCATCCCTCCGACTGGGACCGTCCATTGTTTGAAACGAGTGACAGCGCTTTTAGCAAATGTAACTAACTCTCTGTCGTAGAATTATGACTCATATTAGCCATATTGACCCACACAGTTGAAAAAAGTGTGGTATTTTTCCATAATTTATAAATGTATCATTTTATGGATTTGTAATTCTGAATCATGTTTGTGTTAAAAATTGATTCATAGATATATTTCTTCCAGAAATATTTTTACGTAGGTATGATGTCTCAATATAATTGGTTGCCCCTATTTGTAAAAAAATCTTATAATAACCAGAAACGAAGGGTAAGATCGATATAAGTGAAAAATGAAGATAGTTTGGTTCTGGGTAAAAACTTCCCTAAAACTAATTGAAGGAGTTACTGTCGATTAAAATGACAAACATCCCTGTCTAACACCACAAGCAAAAAAAAGTGATGGCACTAATATGTGCCATCTGCAAAGATTCGGTTAGAGATATTATACCAACTAATCCAATAACTATTTCTGATTTTAACCCCTTCTGTGAAGAGCGGCCTCCTGCTGTAATTAACACCCGTATAAGATTAAAAGCCTTTATTCTGGCCGAGTGTTTTCTGAGCAATTTTTGAGAAGGGTTTATAGTATATGGATTAAATTTACTCAGCAGCAGGGCTCTCAGTTAACAATGAATTCGGCTGCTGAGTTACCGATTGCAGTGGCTTAATTCCAGTCATTTTTTTTTTGACCAGTGGCATATACCCCTTTAACATATAATAAGGATTATTGCCTCCATCTCAGATACTCTATACTAAGTATGAGTTTATATTTTTCCTTCTCTCCTTTTCACAGTCTAGCTTTAATTCAGTTTCTTTTTAATATCCTATTAGTCATTAATTTTTATATAAGCTAAAGTGGTGGCTTATTTACCCTATTTATTTTAATTTTTTTTTTAAAAGCCACAATTGGCACTTTGATCAGGGATTTTTGTAGTTCCCTTGCCACACATTATCCTATAACTTTTTTAATATTCTTAATGAATATTTTTTTAAAAGGCCACAACACAACCTCAAGCCAAATTCCTTACAGGGTAGGCAGAGAAAACCGAGTGCCAGACATCACGATCCTTCCAGACTTGTCTAACTTCCTCCAAATTCATAACTCTCTTTATACAAATACACAGGTTGCGAAGACTCTTTACTTTGCCTTCAGACAGTACTCGATCAACCTGGGCATGGTACGTCAATCTTGGACTTTTCCAATACCTAAATTTTGCATTGTATATGTGTTTTGTTAACTTTTCATCAACCATTCTTTCTACATGTTCAAACCAACAGAGCATGCCCTTTTGCATCTTTACACCGGCACTTTCTTTCAAGTTCAACCTCTCTCTCATTTTATCATTATGAACCCGGTTTGTGAGTATTACACCACATATTTTTCTTAGTGATCTCATCTCATTATTAATTTATATATAATACTAGCTGTTGCCCACGACTTTGTCTGCGCTGACTTCTTACTCCACACAGCTCCTTCCCCTTAGGTGATAGCGTGATTATATGTAGCCTATATGTTGACCCGACCTGTTGGTAATATTCATGCAAAATTTGAAGTAAATCCATGCAGTACTTTTTGAGTTTACCCCAGACATACATACAGACAAACAGACAAAAATTCTTAAAACTATATTTTTGGCTTCGATATCGATTGTAGATCACGCCCCAACTATCCTTTTAAAAAAATATTCAATGTACAGTTTTGACTTTCCTACGATTTTATTATATGTATAGATATACCTTTATTCTACATGCAGTTTTATCACTACCATTGTTATAAATATCATTTATCAGGACTCTCTATACAAGAGGTCAGAAAACATATTTATTTGTACACTTACTGTACTTTCCTGACAGACAGAAACAAGTTAAATATATGGTACATTTGACTGTTGTAAATAATTGTCGGCTAAGATAGCAATACTAATTAAATGCACTACATGTATAGCAAACAATTACATGTTGTTAAAAAAGCAATTTACTTACATAATTTTACAGGAATAAAATTATAATATGTTATTACTTACAAATGTTATATTTTATTGTAGGGAGAAAATCATTGTACACTTTAAAATAATCGAAGAGTTGTATTTATAGGTCGCGATATTTTTTCGTAAGAAAGAAAGAAACAAAGATAGTAGTAGCGTAGTGATATTATGTATATAGTCGATAGTAAATTCGTAAATCAAGGAGCCGAGAGAATTGTACGTAAATATGTATTATATATCATACGGCCACAATACAAGCTTTTACAGATATATAAAAATAAAAGGATGAGCATTAAGATATAAAAAATGCCAGATGGACAATAATGTCTACCAAACGGCAGCAACACGTACAAAAATGTTCACAATAACAAGTTATTTATACTTACCAGATTTTAAACATTTTTCAAATGCTTGTTTAGCCGTCACGTATTCCGGTTTTCGGTCGAGGGGTTGCGATAATTCTTGAGTATAAGTAAAATAACTTCTATTATAATTTGCACTCTGCAACGCGGCGCCAATTTTATTAAAATTCCGACTAGTTACGTTAGGCACAATAAATTTACCTATCACCGACATTTTAACAAGATTTGGTGGTTTTACACTTACAAGTTATTTTAATACAAAAATACTTGGCTTAATAATATTAATTGTAACAATAGTTATTAGAACCGAACCGGCTCACGTATAACAAGTATGATTAAATATTATTCTAAGATCAAAATTATTGCTAAGAATAAAAATATAATTCAATAAAAACGAAACGAACTGACTGGCCAATGACTGACTTTTGGTAACATTTGTATGGTATGGTCAGCTAAAAATTTGATTTTATGCTAGTGCTATACGTTGTAAATCCTACGATGTAAAAAAAAACTAAAAACCAAGGATTTAAAACGTTATAATATCGATATATTTACTGTTTCATGATTGGTTCGCCGAGTTTTATGTTGTTTCGTGATTAGTTCGCAACTAGCTCAAGAAGACAACGTACAACGTCATAATATCATATACCTACCATAATCAATCACGACGACGCAAACATATCAATATTACAACGTTAAAAATCCTGGGTAAAAACTACCAAATATATTATTAATTATCATTACAACTGAATATTATTTTTAAAGCTTCTTAATGTCTTCACACATAATCATTTTGAATTAAATATTAAAAAATTCTGTTATTAAATCTTACTATTCAGTTATATAATATAATAATGTGTTTTTACTAGGCTTGTGGTAATGAAAACTCTGTGTACATAAATAATTGTAACATGAATCAGTTATTACCAAACCAGTACGCCTTATGAAGCGAGAAACACTACTAGTGTTACAAGCTTAAATTTGAATATCTTCTCATATTCAAACCAGAAATATATTTCGCTTTAGTTGCTACTTGCTCCTAGACATGTGTAAGCACAGACTACTTAGAGATGCAAGCATTGTGTAAGTAATGCGAGTGATACATCACGCGTAATATAACTCGAGCGCGTAGTGTAACATCACACATTACTCGACTAAAACAAACAAGTTCGCGACATGACTCGCAGACTCGCTGGAACCAAGCCTTCCCGAACGCATCGCATCGACAATGTTCGGTTTATATCGGAAGTCCGGAACTTAGTCGCGTGTGATTTCGTATTTCGCCCGGTAAGGTGTCTTAGTATGTTATTTAGAACTCTATTTTTATTATAAAGAGCTTATATTTCCAGGACACCACCATCCTCCTCCCGTTGTACAGTCGAAGGTAAATACTCAACTGTCATTCCATTTCAAATTGCAATGCAAATATTGCTATATTTTTCAGTTTGTTTGCTAACGCGGTCAATATAATAATATCGCTCGTATCGCTGCTATATTATTATTGTAGCAGTGAATTATTTTATGCACTAAGATGTGAAGCGTTATGATACAAAATTATTTTATTCCTAAAAATCAAAATGATGAAGTTCCTTGAATCGCATTATTTTTGGGTGGGTATCCTTGGTTAGACGTACGCTGTGTTAAAATATTTTCACATATTTTGGAATTTGGAAATTATACAAAATAATTATATATATATATATATATATATATATATATATATATATATATATACATATATATATATATATATATATATATATATATATATATATATATATATATATATATATATATATATATATTAATTGCTGTTCGTTAGTCTCGCTAAAACACGAGAACGGCTGAATTTTTTGGCTGAAACGATTTAGCTTATTTTGGTTAATTAGTTAGAGTTAGAGTCCAGAGAAGGTTTAAAAGGTGAAAAAATATTTAAATGATATTATTATCAGTATATTTGTTCTCTGTGGTCGGGCAAGCGTCTCATCGGCATAAAACGCTCGCCAGGCGTACGGCGTAGCACAAGAAACTGCATATCGAACAAACGCCCGGGTGCTTTCTATGACTAATTTATACTTTATTTACCTACCAATCCTGCTAAAAATAATATATCAACGATTTTGGCTACACTGATGTTATTGATTTTGACAATTTATATTTGACAGTGACAGATTTATTCAACGTGAATTATGGAGCTCATAGACAAAAGCTTTGATTAAAAATTGTTGCCTCAAGTAAAATTTAGTAGTTCACAATCAAGAAACTTATATACGATAACTGGAATTTTACGAAGCAATATTTGAAAAATAAAAATGTACTTTATTTCGTTACTGATAAAGTTGACACTTGTTTCTTATGTAACAGAGGGGAAAACTTTCTGAGCAAGACAACGACAATAGTGGATGTTGTCCCTTTCTTGCAATTGCCAGTGTAAATAAAACTATCTGATGGTAGATTTTTATATATTCGGTAATCGTTAAATCCCTTTTATTCATACACGTCGATAAATACATTAGTATAAAATGTATTGTAATTAACATAGTGAATTCTAAAATGTGCTTATATTAATTATTACGTAATTACTAATGCAATGCCAAGTTGTTTCTCAAATTAGTAGAATTACTTCGTAGTAATTTGCAAACTACGCATGGCCACACTTATATATGGCGATTGGCGCTTTATTTGGTAGAAAGAGATAAACTCCATCTATGTCATGGTACTCTTCGGAACGATTTTGAAGCGCGTTTGAACATTCTGGGTAGAAAGTAACTTCCTTGTTCATAATACAGAACCCGGTGAACGAAAATCAGAACCAACCACATGAACTTGGGTAATAACTTTGACAAGAGAATGATAAGGACTTGGCAATGATTTCCATAAACAATCAACATTATAAAATTGCATCAACATAAAATTGCATATTCCAACGCTGAACATATAAAAATGGCTTTATCTCTGTCTAACAAGTTAAAATTTTCATAATAGACAAGCTACAAAAATTTTGTCAATGCTCTAATTTTAAATAATTTAAGAAAATAACGTCACCTTAAACAGCTTGCGGGCATTACGCCATTACTAAAATACGCTGTCAATGTACTTTAAATGTCAAATAAGCCTTCGTTTACAAAATATTAAATTGGTTTGAGCGTTTATTTGTATTTTTCTATAACTTTAGTGTATCTTAAATATAAACTAATTGTTAAAGTAACATGCCCAATTGCAATATAATTTTTCAATTGTTAGGTAGACAGTAAACAGCTGTTCTTAAGTCCGCCATTTCTCTGGACGAAATTTATTATGATTAAAAGATTGTATCGTGTCGAATCACAAGCTAAAGCTTAATGAATACCTTTGGATTGATTTTATTTCATTGGTAAATACTATAACTTTACATTTTTGGGTGTAAATGAAAGGAACTTCCGGTTTATTCCGTAACCAAACCGTTTACGAATCTATACATATAATAAAATCGTAGGAAAGTCCAAACTGTACATTGAATATTTTTTTTAAAGAATACTTGGGGCGTGATCTACAATCGATACCGAAGCCAAAAATATAGTTTTTAAAATTTTTGTCTGTTTATCTGTTTGTCTGTTTGCCTTTATGTATGTCCGGGGTAAACTCAAAAAGTACTGCATGGATTTACTTTAAATTTTGCATGAATATTACTAACAGGTCGGATCAACATATAGGCTACATATTATCACGCTATCACCTACAGGGGAAGAGCTGTGCGGAGTAAACGAAGTCCGCGCAGACGAAGTCGAAGTCGTAAGCTGTATATTGTTCTGTGGTAGTAAGTAACACCTCGTAATGGAGAATACAAAATAGTCAAAATAATTCTATCAAAATATATACTTAGTATCGGAGGATGGATCATGTACATATTACATTAGTTTTTATTTCACTTCAATACATGCGGTATTTCCGAAGTTATAACGACGGAAAGTTTAAGTCTTTTTTGAATTTCCGAGATTACGCGCACTCACAGAAAACATATTATAGGTATAGCGCGTACTCATACTATAACGTCACACCGTCGTTAAACCCGCGGCCGCGACTCTGCGATTCCAGAAACCAGACATAATTTAATAATTTTATCCCATGGCCGCTTTAGTTTTTTTCATTACATTACAGTTTTTTATGAATAAAAATAAATAACAGTTAAGAAATTGGTGCTGATCAACCTGCGGACCGCAAATGTTTACTTATTTTTATTGATTGTTTATTAACGCCTGACGCAAAAAGATCAGTATCATAAGTTTGATTGCTATATATGTGTCTGTCTGTCGATGTCTGTATATCTTCTTGTGTGTCCATATGTCTGTCTGTAGTACCATAGCTCATAAACGGGTAAACAGATTTCTATGCGGTGTTTTTATATTTCAATATTTTTTAACAGTGGTTCATACACATGTTTTATCGAAATCGGTTAAGCCACATTAAAAACGTACGTTTTGTAGTTTTTTTTGAATTCGAAGTGTTACATGGGTCTAGCTCAGAAAAAGAGAGCTACAGAGATGATGCCATAGGGTATATACAGTTAAAAAACGAGGGAGACGTAGGCTAGGGCGGATCCAGCCTTCGGGTCACCCATTTGAGTTTCAGTCAATACAGGCTCTAATCCTTAATTTCCAGTAATAAATCCATACCTAAACAACTGTCTATGGGGGGATGGGGAGGTCATGACCCTATGACCCCCCCTGGATCCACCCTTGGACGTAGGTACAATCAACGTTATAAAATAAATTAAAAACCCGCATAAAAAGCGTGTTTAATGTACGTTGCATCTCTTAAAACGTAGTCTATCGCTTAAAGTATTTACCACGAAAACAAAGGATAAATGTTGGGCGCGAGTTTGATACTTCTGACAAAACATTGACTTATTTATAATAAAAAGAAAATATTTCCATATGTTATATTGCGTCTCGCCGTCAAATTCAGTTAAGAAGCACTGCTTTGCGCTGGTTGTAAAAAAAAGACCACGCGCTATAATACTCCAGTGCCCGCACGCGAATCAGCTCAAGTTAGACTAGTCAACCTGTACATTAGACCGACACCAACCAACCAAACGACAATACCGGCAACCGCGTTGCGTGCGGCAGGTGAGTCAAGTTTCGTTGGTCGGTGTTGGTTTTACGTATGGACCAATACAACTTGAGCTGTAACGCGGACGTGAAAACATACGTAATGATTCATAATCAAAATTATTGAATTTTTCAGTATGCAAGCACTGTTTATTTTCTTATAAGTTAGTATTTTGTCAGGGCTATTTACATAAGTATTAGGTAAAATACCTATTTAAACTATCAAAAGTAGACTAGTAAGTAGGTTAAGTTGTCAAATATGGCAAGGATAAGTAGAGAAGATGAAAGATTAACTTATTATTAAAAAATAGGTACTTTAACATCCAAATGGTCTGTACAGTTGTGCGCTTTTACTTCAGGGTCTATTTAATCAACCGTTTTTACGGCTGTTATTCACTTTTTTCCTCTGTTTTGGGTCCTCAGGTAGGTACATAAACATACTTATATATACCATAAGGTACATCAACCTAGACATGTCATATATGTGACGTTGCCCCACTCTGCTACCTTTTAGGCGCTTTTTTACGAACCTTCAGGCCGAATGGCAGATGGCCTATGATTCAAAGGAAGCCTACACCATTATCCATGATTATAGATAATCTAACCATGAAATTCTGTCTTTGTCTCCATTCCTTTTTTTGATAACATTAAATACGAGTATGTAATGGCAACTTTTATCTTGTGATAGGTCACGTGACGGCACGTGAAATGGCATAGACAACTCCTCCATTCGCCAGTTTTCGGGCGAGACGGCAGCGTATTTTAGTGTTTTGTTGAGCAGCCTGCCAGGAAAAGCTGAAAAATGGCAAGATCCATGAACCAAACGCAGGCCAATAGGGAACATGCCTTGGTTGTATCCCGAGATTTTATTTCCCAACCTCGTTTAAGTAAGTACGCAAATTTTTGATAGCGCCATATTCTTCTATTTCATTTGAAATTATATCCATCACTGATGTCAAATTATTGATTTTGTTACGATAGTATTTTCTTCATAATGTATTCAAGATTCCTATAATACAGTTTTTAAACAAGAACTATCCGTCTAATTATTGCATTAACTCATATTTCCTATTAATTTTTATGATTCAATTTTATCAATACTTTAATATAGTTCCATGTTATATATTATCTTCTGTTTCTATTTTATTGCTAACTTTTTTAGCTAATACTTGTAGGTATTTTTATTGCTCCAAATTAGAATAATTTTTCATACCATACATGCAATAATTTTTAAATTCAATTTTAGGCCAAAACCCAATTGCAAGATAACTTTTTATCTTTGCATACATTTGTGTTTTAATTGACCCCAGATATTCTATAATGAATCCCAAGAAATCCTCATTCCTTTTTGAAATCTTATTTTCAGAAAACCATGTCACATGATAAGTTACATAGTGCCTTATTTCTAAACAAGTAGTTTTGCTAAATAAATTTTCACAGGAAAAAAATTGTGGAATGTATATTAGTTATAGCATTTACATTAAAACTGCATCTGAACTATTTCAAGTATATAAATGATCTGTGGGAGTCTGTATTGATTTTTCAAAGTATTACATTTATGTGTATGTGATAATAATTAAATTATTTCTTTCTATTCAAGAAATAATGGTTTTTATTTACTTAATACAACATTTTGTGTATTAATCACTTAATGCTTAATGAATAATACTTTTGACTTCATTTCTTAGTATAATTCAACATAATATAAAAATAATATCTATGTACACCTCCATTATTTAGAATAGCTTCAAATATTTTTAGTTAAATCTAAGTAATTTATTTAAGAGTAAACTAATCGTTTTTGTATCAAATATTACTTAAAACACCATTACTGATTATTAAGTGTGGTTGATTTTATTTTTTTCATTAAGTAAACTGGTCAAAAACGCATACATATACATATAGAAGTTACTTTTTAACCCATTTATTGTTTTAAATATTAGTGGAACGTGCTAGTTTATAAGCATGTGTTGATTTGATATTTCTTTATGTATTTCTATTTCGTTATGGACAAAAAAATTTGAAAAATTAAATTTTCCTTTGCAATGTAGGCAGAGCAAACTGTATATTGTTAGTCAATCTAACTTTGCCTTAATTCATCCATTAGGAGTAGGTATGTGTAGTATTGTGCAAATAAACTATTTTGTGATAGAGAGTTATAGACTTTAAACCATTGATATAAAAAACCCAAGATATACAATCAGTGTCTCAAAAATGTCCTCCAAAAATGAGTGGACAATTTTAAATTGTGCGTTCATTTCAAATAGAATCGCGTCGGTCACGACACTGTCAATTTTATTTCTTTTCGTACATTGCTTTGTAAAAACAACTATAATTCGTGTACTTAAGGTTGGATATGTAAAGATATATGTTTTTGCCATATCTATAACTACTTAAATGAAATTAGGGACACTATTGAGTGTCAGTTTTGTTCGGGACTGTGCATCTAGGGTTTATTATATCAATGCTTTAAACTAATTTTTTCTACGCTTTATGTTGAGTATAAATAGTGCACTATAATATAACCCTAGGTGTTACATTAACCTCAATAACTCTAGTTCGGAGCTAAGAGAGGCATCTTAAATGCATATTGCAGTATTTTTGACCTGAATCAGAAAGAAAAAACAATGATGTAAAAATAGCTAAAAAACAAAAATTATTGATTTGATTGAATTATTGATTGAAAGACCGCCTTTGTATATCTTATATGTGATTTTTTTTGTAACTTTTTTGTCATATATTTTGGTGCACAATAAAGAGTTATTGTATTGTAAATATATGAAATTAAAAAAGTGTACCATTCATTTCAGCATATAAGACGGTGTCGGGTGTGAATGGGCCACTGGTAATCCTTGATGAGGTGAAGTTCCCCAAATTCTCTGAAATTGTACAACTCAAGCTTGCAGATGGGACTCTGCGATCAGGGCAGGTAAGATTATTTAAGAAATGTAATAATTCAGTTTTAGGTACACTCATGTAACATAGATCAAGTTATGGCTTTCACTTGTTTGGCACCTTCTGCAGCTTGCTATATTTTAATCTTGAAAGGTAAGTTTGTCATAGTTGAGAGAGTGTCAAAGACTATACAGTGTTTAAGGGACAGTCTACCAAAAGTCGAAACCATGGATTTGAACTATGATTCTGAGATGAAATCACTGGAAATTTTTGTGGGAAAATTTAATTTTTCTTTCATTTATATAATTTGATTTGTTCTAATACCCTAAGTGCTTGTTCCAAAAAAGGCACAGTTTAAGAAAATACACAAAATAAACAATGAATTATGCACCACATAATATGCTAAATGAACAGCTGATTCAAGAGTATTGCGGGTGTGATGAGTTGAAACAATGCACGTTTTATATTGCGGGTTATGAAATAAAATAATAAGAAAAAGTTATAAAATGCAAATATGGATTTCTCACAAACAAGGAATTGCTATGAGACTAGAAAGTAAAAATAACATGCTTTCTTAATGTTTTTGGTACACTGTATCTCACAAACTATAATTTTTTGAATCAGGTGTCAGTTGGTTCTGTTTTTATGAAAAATACCAAAAAAATCTGCAAAAAAAAATTATTGCCAATAATAATAAAAACTAATAAAAACATAAAATAATCTTATATCAAAAACAGTTGACTATGTTTACCTCATAGGCCTCATAGCCAAAGTTAGATTAGATTACAATATTTTTATTTGTATGGGAATGGGATACAATATCAAGGTAAGAGATTGATGATAGCTGAGGAAGGAAAATATTGATATGAATATACAATGTTCCTAAATCAATAAAATAATTTGTTTAGTTAAGAACAATAACATTTTCTAAGAGGGGTAAGCTATACCATTCCTATAAATGTTTAAATACCAAATGTACAAACAATTTGGAGAACGCCTTGTTCTTATTAAATTGCTAATGGTTACTGCTATGAATGATGGATCATTGATAATAGGAACCCAGTATAAGTTGCTCTGTTATGTATCTGTGTAATTTTAATGCATTTATTATTAGCATACATTATTTGTATATATAACACAGGATAGATAATTGGGGTTTGTGGCTAATGTATTTTAACTGATTACTGCCATATACACTAATTTAGATAAATAGTGTGACTTGGACTTTAGGTTTTATAAGCGTGAACTGTAAAATTGCCATTAAAGTCTAACGGCTTACAATTTAAAATATTTACACAAAAAATTGTTAGTGAAGCTCTACGATCAAATTTCTTCCCAGCAGTGTAATATAGTTATAATTATTCTCAGGTGCTGGAAGTCAGCGGTAACAAAGCCGTTGTACAGGTGTTTGAAGGAACTTCTGGTATTGATGCCAAAAACACTCTTTGTGAGTTCACAGGAGACATTCTTCGTACACCAGTGTCTGAGGATATGTTGGGTAAGATAATTTTTGTTTATATTATAGGCAAGAAAATAAGCATATTACCGGTTCTCATGAAAAGTGTACAATCTCAAAACTAGCTAACCTTAGAGGAGACTTTTTAAAAATTTTAACCGTTAATAATAAATTTTGGCAGGTTTATTTCTTAAATTAAAAAACTTGAATCTTTTATCTTTAAAAATTACATTTGATTAGTTAGTATTTTAAAAGCGAAGGTATAAAATCATAGAAAAAAACTTTTATTTGACTTGGATACTTTTTTGGAATAAAACAGGTCAAAATTTAGATACAAGTTGTAATTTCATTTTTGTATATTTTTTAAGAGAGACAGCATAACATAACTAACAATTGTAACATCTTCGCACGAAAGGGATGCAAAATTGCGCCAATTTAAAATTTTACATTAGTTCCCTCAGTGGTGATTTTCAGAAATGGGCTTATTACACACTATTTAGAAGAAAGAATTAGGTAGTACTAGGCATTTTTGTACATACGGAATGTAAAGAAAACCCTGTCTGATCTGAAAGAAGTAGGTCTATGCGCGTTTTTTTACCTTTTTAGTTTGCGGGCCCCTAGATAAGCACAATTTCAAGGACCTCTTTAATAAAAACATTAGTAATTATTAAACATCCATACTATCCATACTAATATTATAAATGCGAAAGTAACTCTGTCTGTCTGTCTGTCTGTCTGTTACGCTTTCACGGCCAAACCACTGAACCGATTTGGATAAAATTTGGTACAAATATGGTATGAGACCCAAGAAAGGACATAGGATAGTTTTTATCCCAGAAATCCCACGGGAACGGGAACTATGCGGGTTTTTATTTTTGAATTTTTTCCTCACGAACAAAGTCGCGGGCACAGCTAGTTAGTAAATAACACGGTGGAACCCCATACATATACTCGCATTAACAGGACCACAGGTTAAGAAACACTTGTCTATGATATTATTAAAAAATAATAATAATGAAATAAGTATTTTTATTAAACTAAGAAAACTAACGTAATTTAAGATGCCACATTTTAGTACTAAAATTGAGCAACTTCCCCTTAAATCAAGCAAATATTTTGAAAATTTATGTATTGGTTCCGAGTTTCTTTCAAGAGTAGACCAACTGCCGTTCTACCAGGCATGTCGTAAAAGCGACCGATTAGCTTTGCGAGTCCATCGTGGCTACTAGGTAGTAGAGTTCTGCATTGTCTCACCCGGATCTGTTACCATTGCCTTACCTATTTCTGTCGCAATAGTGTCAGCGCTAGTCACTGTCGTGTTCTGGTTTGGAGGGTAAGGTAGCCGGTAAACTTATGCATGTTACGTTAGACCCCACCACAAGATAGCAACACATTATTAACACCTTTGGTGTCTATAGGCGATAGTTGACTCTTTCCATCAGGGTACCCATTTACTTGTTTGCTATCTTATGATCCAAAAAAAAACTGGAGAGCCATCAAATTAAATATCTAAAAAATAAACAATAAAATCTTTATGACAACCAGGCGCGTGCGCTCCTTATAGGCAGAAAAGCAGTGATTTACCTTTATTTTAATAAAACGTTCATACGTTTTAGATGACTTATAAATAAATGAATAAACAAAATATAATAACTTAAAAACGCCTAATATTTTTAAATAGCACCTATTTGCAAGCACAGCACTCAAACATATTTGCCAGGCGTTTATTAAACGATAAATAATATTGAACTAAGGCCGCAAGCAATCTGCCTCACGTTGTAAATGTGTGCGAGACATAATTACCTATCCGCACGTAATTGGCTCACTCACACAATGATGCTATGTTATAAAGCAGGTAATGCGGGCTTGTTCTATAATCCGGGTAAAGATAATAGACGAAATATTATTGACAAAAAGTATGCTCACATTATGCATTTTTGTTTAGTAAGGTTTTATTTGTTTAAATAGCAGAAATGTTTTGTGTTTCGCGGGGGCCATTTGCTTTTTCGTGTGATAGCTGTTAAGCATTGTTTATTATTTTGTTTGTGCCAGTATATTATATAAAGTTTTCATTTTAATATTTGAAAGTGTGTAGGTACATTTAATAGGTTATTACTGAGTTTCTATAATAATTGTAGTGATTTGCTTTTACTAGTGCATTTGTTGATTTTTTAAATGTTATTTGATTGTGAAGTTTGCCTTGAAAATGTGTGTTTATTAAAAATTAAAAATAACAAGTTTTTTCTATTTTGTCATTCAGTGAAAAGATTCAAATCGTGTCTAAATGTAGGTGTGTACCCGAGTTACAATTAAACCAGCAAGGCCAGCAAAACGTATACACACATATTTGAAAAACACACAAAATCAACAACTCACAGAGCTTTCCATGATTTCTATAGAAACGACATTAATGATAGAATTAAAACGCAATCCAACTTTCTATGACGATATCCTAAAATCATATTTAAAAAAGGATAGGCGCATAGATTTCACTACATAGTATAAAACAAAGTAAAGTAAGTAGTCTGTCCCTATGTCCATATGCATGCTTAAATCTTTAAAACTACGCAACGGATTTTGATACGGTTTTTTTAATAGATAGATTGATTCTTGAGGAAGGTTTCAGTATATAAACCTTTCAGATATTCCTACGAGAACAAAAGCTACGCGGGTGAAACCGCGGGCAGGTCGCTAGTAATCTATAAATGAATGAGAAGTTTGTTTTTTTACTAACCCGTAATTTTATTATTAAGTTTATATTATATAAGGCCATATCGGATATCTCGCAAGGGATGTGTTCTGTAACTATCACTCACTTGGATAATATATTTGAGGTGGTCAAAATCTTGCGTTTATTTATATCGGTGTATAGTAATCTCAAATAATCAGAACCTTCAGTGAAAATTGAAGCTGACTAGGTGAGTAGTTAGATATTAATTTAGCTTATTATTTTACTTATTTTATTACAATTTCATTCGCCGCGACGATCGATTGCTGTTTTGTTTGCGTTGCCGTAGAAGATGTACATGAATAGTAGTACATCTAAGACTTATTCTGTTGGCATGATTTCCGACTTAGAGATCCGTCGCATGGCTGTAGCTATGCTACAAATCTATAAGAAAATTTTTTGTGATCGAGTACACAGCTGCATACCCAGTGTCATAATTCTGTGCACGCCGCTGATGACAACACATTTAACTGGTATTAAGCACTGTGTCAGATTCCTGTAATGATTTAGGCTATAAACATATTAAACAATTACTAATGTATTATCACATCTCATCTACATTTTATTTGCAGGTCGTGTATTTAACGGATCTGGTAAACCCATTGACAAGGGACCCCCAATCTTGGCAGAAGATTTCTTGGATATCCAAGGTCAGCCAATCAACCCATGGTCCCGTATCTACCCAGAGGAAATGATTCAGACTGGTAAGTATTGCTTTAGTTTTGTTCAGTTTCAGTGTCCTAAAGCTATGGAGAGAACTGAGTTTTATTATGTTACATGGAAGTTTTTTTATTATTTTTTTTATTATGTTAAACTCATTAGTTTGATCATCATAGATTGGAGTAGGTAGTGCAATTTGCCGGGATTAAGTGATATAGTAACATTATTCTGCAATACTACTAGATTTTACCTTAGAATATTTTTTATTTGTACTTTTTTTTTTTGATTGGTATAAGTTTTGATCACTGGCCACAAAAGAATCAAAATAAATAATATAACAAATGCAAAAAAAAAACATTCTACTAAAATCTTAATTAAGTAAACACTATTCATAATTTATTATAGTATAGTAATTTTTTAAATTGCTTCATAAATTAAGATCTGCCAAAACGTGATTACAAACATTAAAAAAATACAGTTGAATTGATAACATCCTCCTCGTTTTTTAAGGACAATAGTTGATAAGATTTCAAAATTTTATCAACTATGCTCTTTAAAAAACTGCATTAAATGTCGTAAATTGGATCAAATTCGGTTGATATTTTCAGGATAACAATGACGATAATTAAAAAAAAATTGGACATTGTTTCGAGATTTTTTAACCTATTGAGTTTGTAGTTCAGACAACATTTAAATTTTAAGAGTTCAAAGATTATATTGAACGCTATTAAAAGATCAAAATCAATCATCACTTTGAAAATTTCGTTTTTCAAAAAGTAAATTAATTGTAGGTAATTTTTACAAGCTTCATATTTTTGAACTCTGAGAACATTTTATATTTTTTACTCTTGAGCTTAAAATACTTCAGTTTATCAAGAAGTTTCAGAGATGGCCTGCAAAGTCAACTGGTTAACATATTATTTTATTCACAAACAATTATTGTAATTTCTTTTATTATTGTTGTAAAGCCGCTTGGATATTATAACTAGAGCATTCCCACTTCCTAAATAACACCAAATAATCATATTTCTGTTTTAGTAGCCTTGTAAGGTAAAACTACATCTTGAGAAAGGTTTTTGAGATATTATTTTTTTGTGCTCAGGTATCTCCGCTATTGATGTAATGAACTCTATTGCCCGTGGCCAGAAGATTCCAATTTTCTCAGCCGCTGGTTTGCCCCACAATGAGATTGCCGCCCAGATCTGTAGACAAGCCGGTCTTGTCAAGGTAAGTCATTTTTTTCATTTGCTTTTGCATATCTATATTGTTAATAGTTTAATTTTGTAACTGTTTTTTCCTTGTCAACTAGGCAGGAGTTAACTGAACATTTAATCTAATTATGTTTAACAAGTTTAATTTTATAATTACAATCATAGCAAGTGGAATCCCCATTGCCAAATTTAAGAGTTATTAAGTCAACCAGTAAGAGATAATTCAGAGATAAAATCTTATGAGATACTATCTCAAAGGCAACATCCCAAAAATAACATCTCAGGGATAACATCCTAGAGATAAAATCTTGAAGGTAACATCTCAGATGTACCATCCCTGAGATAACATTTCAGAGATAACATCCCACTTATGCCATCCAAGAGAGAGCATCTCGAAAATGATACGATCCTAGAGACAATGTCCCAGAGTTATATAACCCAGAAATATCATCCCAGAGACTAATCATTCTATCAATTAACCCTAAAGATGCTCTATAGATTATAAAAAAAATAATAAACAACTTGGTTCAGTACACTGATGTATTTTGTAATCGGTAACTATTACAATTTTCAAGAGTTTAAACCTTCTTCTTTCTTGGCTTCGTGGCAGCTTTCGGTGAACTTTGCCAGTGTCATCTTTTGTATAAGTTGATATGTTTGACAAAGAAAATTGCTATTCTTTATTGAAAATAGGGAACATACATTCTAAATTATAACTCTTATCCGCTAATTATATAATATCAACATGCCAAACAAATTTTTTCACATTTTTATGCCATTGATTGAATCCTTAATGAACTAAGTCAAATATAAATATTAATTACACTAATATTATTACATATGATTAAAGAATTACATGATATTAAACACGTAAGTTACGTGATTATTGTACTTATTAACCACACGACTCGGAAATTATGTTTTGATTCAATATAGCCTGTATGAATTTATTTCTTGTGTGCAAATAAAGCATGTTTATTAATTTTCATTCGTTCATTTTTCGTTTTTTAATTAATTCAATTACTTATACTACCTAAGTAAACATTTATATTTTCGTTTTATTAAAACTTTTTAACGAGCTTGCCATACAAGTTACAAATATAAAAACTTATAAATTCGATTCGCATTTGGCTATAGTTTTTTTGATAATAAATTGACATCCATATCACTATTGTAATTTGTCAAACCGGCGTTCATAGCGTGCCATTTTTTATATATTCGCCCTTTGGCAATTCATAATAATAAATTATTACTCCTTTTTCAGCTCCCAGGCAAATCAGTAATGGACGACCATGAAGACAACTTTGCCATTGTGTTCGCCGCTATGGGTGTTAACATGGAAACCGCCCGATTCTTCAAACAGGACTTCGAAGAGAACGGTTCTATGGAAAATGTGTGCCTGTTTTTGAATTTGGCTAATGACCCCACTATTGAGAGAATCATTACTCCACGTCTGGCTCTTACCGCTGCTGAGTTCTTGGCCTACCAGTGTGAGGTAAGATGAATTCTTCTAATTTTTATAATCTTTATTTCCATCACTGTTTAGTTTCAACTTTTCCTAAGAGGTTTATTTATTTTTAGAATACTTTTTGTTATAGATACTTATATTTATGCTAAAATTATAAATGTGTAAATCTGTCTGTCTGACGGTTTATCGATCCATCTGTCTATCTGTTATGTTTTCACTGCTAAACATCGGAACAGACTTATAAAATTTGACACGAGGTCAAACATGAGCTACGATAATTTTTTCAAAACTAAATCTTGAGGGGCTGAAAGAAAAGGTGAAAGTTTGTATGGATAATTATGTTTATGATGTGGTTATTGCTAGGCAGTCAATTCAGAAGCATTTTTACTACGTTTAAGAATAAACACAAGCTATTAGTCCAATCTAAAAAATTCTTTTACAATTAGAAAGCTGCATCATCCAGGAGTGACATGGGCTACTTATTAACGCAGCTCAGCAAAACGATGATTTTGTGCTCTCTTGACGAAATCGCGATTAATAGCTACTATGAAAATAATATTTAAGAAATTAAATAATTTTGTTAAATATTATGTTAATCTAAGTGGGCAATTTAATCTATTTTATCTATATAAATAAATAAAATTGGAGTGTCTGGTTGTAATATTAAAATAATCATCTATATCTATATCTATACATATAATAAAATCATAGGAAAGTTAATGTATGTCCGGGGTAAACTCAAAAGATACCGCCTCGGTTTACTTCAAATTTTGCATGAATATTACTAACAGGTCGGGTCAACATATAGGCTACATATTATCACGCTATCACCTACGGGGGAGGAGCTGTGCGGAGTAAACGAAGTTCGCATGAACTAAGTCGCGGGCAACAGCTAGTTTCTTAATAAATGCACATGGATGTATACACGGTGCCCACACCAAAATAACATTTTTTTAAAATTTTTATCTGCCTGTATTTGTTTGTTCCGGATAATCACTGAAACGGCTGGACCGATTTTGACGAGACTGTCACCGGTATATAGCTTTTGTAATAAAGAGTAACTTAGGCTACTTTTATTTAAAAAAAAAACAATGCAGACGTAGTTGCGGGCACAGCTAGTAATATAAATTCGAAAGTTTGGGTGTTTGCATGGATGTTTTTTTATCATAATCTAGCATAATCTAGCACTACTAACTAACTAGTGGAGACTATACCTACGTCAGTTCTTTTGTTTTATTTTAGCTTCAATGTGGTTGGCCACATTGAACGTATTTAAAAAAGCACACATACTTTTTTGTCATAAGACAGCAAACAAGCAAATGGGTCTTCTGACGAGTTAACCATCGCCTATAGACATCAAAGATGTTATTTTTTTTATATATCATAAGATAGCAAACAAGCAGATGGGTCCAGTATGATGGAAAGAGTCAACCATCGCCTATAGACACCAAAGGTGTTAATGGTGTGTTGCTATCTTGTGGCGAGGTCTAATGCCACATGCATTAGTTTACCAGCTACCTTACCCTCCAAACCGGAATACGACAGTGACAAGCACTGACGCTATTGCGGCAGGAATAGGTGAGGCGGTGGTACCAGACCCGGGCGAGACAATGCAGAAATCTACCATCTACTAAACGTGCAAAAACTACTGAACGGATTTGAATAAAATTTGCTATGCAGGTAGGCGATGTCCTGGAATAGCACATAGACTTAATCCTGGAAAAATGAGTTGTCCCCACGGGATTCACCAAAAATTTCTGCAGTGGGCTGCATGGTGGAGCTGGTACTAAATAAATGTTAAGTATTGAATGTTTGTCGTCCCCAGAAACACGTGTTGGTTATCTTAACAGACATGTCTTCGTACGCTGAAGCTCTGCGAGAGGTATCTGCTGCCCGTGAGGAAGTGCCCGGACGACGTGGTTTCCCAGGTATGGTTTCTATCTATATTAATGTTATAATGAGAATTTGGATGTTTGGATGGATGTTTGTTACTCAATTGCGCAGAAACCACTAATTTGGGTGAAATTTGGCGCACAGGTAGATGATGACTAGCACATAGGCATCCCGGAAAAATTAGGTGAACCCGCAGGATTCGCCAGATACTTTATAATGCAGTTTACAAGCAGACTGTTTTTTCCGATTGTAAGAGAAATCTGTTGAGTGTAGGTTCCAGAAATATGAATGATACATTTTTATCTGCATTTCATGAATTAAGATTTGAACTTTTTTATATCATTTCATAGAAAACAAGCCGATGGCTCACCTGATGGAAAGAAAGACCATCACCTATAGACACCAAGGATGTTAATGGTTTATCCATGTGGCTCGATGCAAATGTTATTGGCTACCTTACCTTCCAAATTAGAATACAATAATTTGAACACGAAAGTTTGATCTCAGAGATAGCCAAATTGTTAGTCTTTTTACGAACATTTTCGAAAATCGAAATCTCGATATGGTCATCAGCATAATCAATGGCATTGCCATCCCGCTACATGCATGTCTATGCACCATTGGTGTTCGCGGCGATGGTTTCTCTTTCCATAAGAGAGCCATCTGCTTATTTGTAATATTATGAAAAAAATATTGTATTTAGGAATCTTCGTATTTAACCTTCGATTTCGCTAAGATTTAACGAATATTTCAAATTGTACAATACTACGTCGAGTCAGCGGGCGTATCGCGTAGTCGCGTCTATATCTGTCGCTAATTTTTGTCCCGAATTTTGTTTTTTGTTGATTTGATGTGTTGTGTTGATTTGAAATATCATTTGAGATTTATTTACCTCCATCTGCTAAATTATAGCATGTATATGATTGTATTAGGCTACTAACCGCTCACTTCACTTTGGTAACTAATGAGACCTCTGAGAAAATCCAATTCGTTAATACACTATGGTCTCTATAGGGACCAACGCTAACTTCATCCAAACGATCGAACGAAACATTGTACAGAATAACATCAAATTGGCATTCTTTTTTCAAATACGCTCTTGGGGAAAAATAAAAGAACTTAGTCCGCCATTTTGATTCGTGCTGTGTGTTATGTGTTGGTTGCAGTTTATGATACAAGTTAATTTAAAAGGGTTTTGGCGTATTAATCAACAAGTAAACTTTATTTACAATCAAGGTTAGTTCAAGATCTAACAGTTTAGATAATAATTTTGTCAAAAACCCGTAAATATCAATTAATAAAACATATATTTCGTTAACGACCAGCTTGATGATACCAGCGCTTTGGGTATGACGGTACCTATTTTTATTTATTTTCGTAAATTTTAGTGTTGATATCTATGATCTCAAAAAAAAATCATATGATGTGAATGTGAAATATCCTAAACAATATTAAAAAAAATACCATAGCTGTAAAATTGAAAAGAAATAAATTATTTAAAAATTACGAAAAAAACTATGTATTAATTATGAAAATAAAAATTATAATATTGATGTAAATAAATATTTTTGTACTATAATATATGTTGTTTATTTTTTTCCGTATGTATACGTTTACCAATTATATAAAAAAAAATATAAAAAGCATAGGTCATCGATTTACTTTTTGAATTAAAAATCCTCGACTAACAAGTAGTCACATTTTTCTCAAAGTGTCGTGTTACACCTGAATTATTTTGTAGCTTAAGCCATTTAAATTAAACAATTCTCACACCAGTGTATTGCAGTGCTCAAGATCTCTTAAAAAATATACGCTTTACAGTATCGGATTCAATCCAAACAACTCATAAACCATTTTTGTGACCACAGTCCACCGGAACGAACTCGGAACGTGTGCGCGTAACGGTCCGTGTTTTTTTTGCGAAAAAATGTGAAAATGGCTGGTGGTATGAGCGGCTAAGATGCCTTTGACGATCAGATAGAATTTTTTTACCCACTGTGTATTAATCTATAATATTATAAATGGGAAAGATGTTTGGCTGGAAGTTTGTTACTCAATCACGCAAAAACTACTGAACGGATTTGAATTAAATTTGGCACGCAGGTAGACGGTGACCTGGAATAGCGCATAGGCTACTTTTTATCCCGGAAAAATTAGGTGATCCCGCGGGATTAAGCAAAATATTTTATAATGCAGCGGGCTGCACACTGCAGCTAGTATTTTATATAATATCTTGTTGTTCTCAGGTTACATGTACACGGATTTGGCCACAATCTACGAAAGAGCCGGGCGAGTCGAAGGCCGTAACGGATCTATCACTCAAATTCCCATCTTGACTATGCCTAACGATGACATCACCCATCCTATTCCCGACTTGACGGGTTATATTACTGAAGGTCAAATATACGTAGATCGTCAGCTACACAACAGACAGATCTACCCACCAGTTAACGTATTGCCGTCTTTGTCTCGTTTGATGAAGTCTGCTATTGGTGAAGGCATGACGAGGAAGGACCACTCTGATGTCTCCAACCAGCTGGTAAGTTCCCCATTTTTATACATTATATCATGTTCAATAACATTCTGATAAGTTTACTGCTTAAAGTCTAGTAACAGAGGAGCAAACTATGCGTATTTAAAGCAGCAAACGCGTCTGAGCGATAAACGAGTCGAATTCAGAGCGATAAACACGTCGAATTCAGAGCGATGAACAAGTCAATTTTAGAGCGAAAAATTATTCCAATTTAGAGCGATAGACAAATCGAATCAAAGCGATAAACGTGTTCCATTCAAAGCGATAAACAAGTCGAATTGAGAGCGATAAAAATGAGTCGAATTTAGAGCGATAGACAAGTCGAATCAAAACGATAAACGCGTTGAATTCAGAGCGATAAACAAGCCGAATTGAGAAGGGAAAAAATATTCTGATTTAGAGCGATAGACAAGTCGAATTCAAATCTATATACCTGTCGTGTTAAAAGTGATGAAGCTCTATTCAGTGATAGTAAAATTCAAAGAAATAAACGAGTCTCTCCGAGGTAAACAAGTTATATTCATGAATGAAGCGAAAACGCACTAAAAGCTTAGAAGGGAAAACTAGGACGTTCGCATTAAGAATGCAGTGAGTCATCGTTGTAAGCTGACCTATTAACCAATTAAATCACTTCTTGGTTAATGGGCAAATCAAATCTCGTCGCACTGAAATTTCTTGGTTGAGCCATTTACAAATTTCAAACAAATTGAACACTCAAGTAAACGCCTATCTGTAGCAATAACTAGTCTCATACTGAGTAGCAAATGCGTCGTAATCAGAATAACCGTTAAACCAGTCGCATTCACAGGGAATATCAAATCGCATTCCAAGCTACAAATAGTCGTATTCAGAGCAATAAAAAAAATGAATGCGACGATTTTCAGACTGAAACTGGTCATCTAGGACGATAAGTGGGTCGCATTTGGAACCAAGTCGAATTCAGAGCGATAAACTAATTCGAATTTAGAGTGATAAACAAGTCGAATCAAAGCGATAAGTGAGTCACATTTAGAGCGAAAAACAAGTTGTATACGGAGCGATAAACAAGTCGCATTCAGAGCGACTTGTCTGAATTATATAGAGTGTAAGGGACAGTCTAAATTTTATATTAATATATATGTGCATGGATGACCAAGTTTTTCTCGGTATGTTTATGGTCAAAATGACGTTTTCTAAAAATGAAACCTAGCTAGATCGATTTATCGCCCCCGAAACCGCCTGCAATTTATGATAATCGTTGGAGCTGCTTCCAAGATTCAAATTACATACATATACATATATAACACACAACAATATACAATACACACACACACACAAGAATTGCTTGTTTAAAGGTTGAGATATACAGTGTGTAAAGAAAACCCTGTCCGATCCGAAAGAGGCATATAGGTTGGTTAAAGGCATTACTGAAAAAAATATTAAAATGACTTTATTTCTAAAAATAAAAAAGATATCGGTTTTTATATTCGTATTTTTACTTATATTTCCCTAGAGTTAAGTAAATATTTTAAAAATGACAACACCTTGTCGCTGTTTGTTTCATTGTTTCGCTTTGGCGGCTTTCGCACAAACACCATGCGAAGGCGCGCTAATTCTTTTTCGGCTTTTTACAAAGGAACTTTAAAACGCGCCGCGTGTCTTTTAGTAGCATCCGACTTACGCGGCATACTATGATAATAGAATTTACTTATTTGTAGGTGTTGTCATACTTAATGTATGAAAATACCATTTAAGATTACTTTTTTTATTGGGAAAACTAATAAATTAATATCCATAAAATAATTACACATATGTACCGTATAACGGTACCAAATAACACTTAATTATCCGACCGGGTTTTCTTTACACACTGTATATGCAAAAATTGCTCATTTAAAGGTATTAGATAGATAGATATTGGTGGTGTGTTACCACTCCCATGCCTCAGATGAGCACGTAAAGCTGTCGATCCCGGTTATCAATGGATATCACCACTTATCTCGGCAACCGACAAACTGGTGAATCGCGATGAACTGGAAAGTCTATAGACGTTTCGTTTACTTTGTCTACCCTGCAAGGGAACGGTAAGGTGATATTTTTTTAATATAACATTGTAAAACTGTTTGTCCCCAGTACGCGTGTTACGCCATCGGCAAGGACGTACAAGCCATGAAGGCCGTCGTCGGTGAGGAAGCCTTGACCCCCGACGATCTCCTTTACCTCGAGTTCTTAACCAAATTCGAGAAGAACTTCATCACCCAGGTAAGTTTCAATGTTATCCTTATAACAATCATTAATCTAGTGATAAGTCAATTTGGTTAATAAGCAATAGAGTCTTATGTTCTATTCCCAAGACACTAAAGTGTTGAGTATTTTTCCGTGTTAACCTTGATTATGGACATTTCAGTTGCAGCTCGGTGGCTGGTAGTAGTGTTACCACCCCAAGGGTCAGATGACCACGTTTATAGAAAAACATTAGACATGCTAATGGTGCCTTGCTATCCGTGTGGTGGGATGGCAGTGACACATAAGTCTCTTAGCTACCTTACCCTCCAAATCGGAACACGACTATGACAAGCATTGGTGCTATTGCAGCAGAAATAGTTAAGGCAGGGGTACCAAAACCCGGGCGAGACGTTGCGGAACTCTACCAGCTAGTAGTCACGATGATAGTGACACGTATAGCCAATCGTTGGCCTTTTACAAACTGACAAAGCCTATCCTAGCATAATGACAGACGGTCTATTCATCCAAGGGGGCCAGGACCAACATGGGTTATGTACCCGTACCCTGGCGAGATATTGCAGAACTCTTCCACCGAGTAGTCACGATGACAGTGACAGGTTGGACCGACACGGAGAAATAGAATTCAGTTACCTATAATGTGTACATTTTCAGAGCAACTACGAGAACCGCACAGTCTTCGAATCGCTTGACATTGGCTGGCAATTACTGCGTATCTTCCCCAAAGAAATGTTGAAACGTATCCCAGCCTCCATTCTCGCAGAGTTCTACCCCAGAGACTCGCGCCATTAAATATAATCCAAATGCAGCCGACATTCTTATACGTGTAATGAACATAGCTGAATAACAGACCTTTTCAGTTATATAATTGCTTAGTGGAATTGGTCTGTGGCTCTTCTAATAAATTATTTATGATAAATGTTTAAATATACGCAATTCCCTGTGTACTAAGTAATAATTTGGGTAAGAACATCTTATTTAAATCATTGAATATCATGGTAGTATTATAATTCTCAAAAGAATTAATAATAACATGGGTAATGACATAATTCTCAAAATAATGAGTAATTACTTGGGTAATATTATAATTATTTAAATAATTGAATATCTTAGGTAATATTACTGTTTTAAGAATTCCCAAATAGTGAGTAATCATTTTGGTAATAATATTATTCTCGTAATAATTGAATTTCTCAAGTAATATTGTTGGCTAAGTATTTTCAGAATACTGTCACTTATTCTATAAATGTTTGTAGACTTTAGGTAATACTATCACATTCACATCATCAAATTATATCTTTTTATATCTTTTCATGAAAAATTAAGGTAGTATTGAAATAATAAGTGCCGGGCCAGTATGATTTAAATAATATTCTCCATATTACCCAAGTTGTATTACCATTAAATATTAAATGTAATATTGTAGATGTCTCGACTATATTTGTAATTTTTAATGTTTTCTAAAACAATTTTCATTAAACAATGTAATAAAATATTTTTACGACTATTTTATAAATAAATATTTATGAATTTATTTTGAATTATTACTGTAATAATATTTGTTGAATATTATTTTATTATTGTGAAACATGTAGAATGTCGGTTTAAACTTGTAAGATATTATAATATTTAGTAAGTTGTTGATAGTTTATAATATATAACAAATATAAAATTCGTTACAAAATTATAACAATTCTAAATAAAGATCAGATACAGTGTTGCTACTTAAAAATGTTGCCGTCTAGTGTAAATATTTTTTGAATTGAATTTTCGTTTCTGTTGCTGCTTTTATTTTTTTGCACAAATTGTTGAGTGTTCAAAAGTATTTATTCGTAATAATGTGTGATATAAGCTTGGATTAATCAACGACAATATATTATGTAAATAGCCAGTCAGCCAGTAACAATATGTTACATTCCAAAATGTTTTCCTAATCACTAGAGCTAAGATTCCATTTTGATGGCAGAAGTGAATCGAAAGTGAATTAGGGATACTGTTGTTTTAAATGGAAATAAAAATATAGAAGTTCATTTTGTTGTTTTAATGGACCCAAATAGGTGGTATGTAACCTGTACTTGCAAAAGTACATTGCACTACTGCTTGTGTCATATCAGTGGTTATTAAATTAAACTGCGGTTCGCAGGTGATATTTGTGTGCTCCGCGACGAAGCAATCAAGATATTGTAATATTGCTGGAATTCTTTATTCATTAACATTCGTTCCTTAAATTCTTTAATTATTTGTACTGTTTTTTATTTCATTCGATAAAATTTACGAAACTACTCTTTCTTAATCTGAAGAGTCATTATCACCGTGCGTTATTTTTGTTTTGTTATGGAACAAAATAATATACGTCGATACACTATATATGTGAGTGGTTACGCAAAAAGGGACCTCAAGGGAAAATAATTGATTTCGAGTAAATCACGTTTAAAATGTTGAGTCGAAATGAGTTTCGCCACGAGTGCGGGAGAGAGGCGCGGGGTTTTTTATGTTAGTGTCGTTAGTGAGTGACTTCGTCAGTGAGAAATAGCACGTGTTTGCGATAGCTGTATTATTGGTGACTTATATATACTATACTAGTGTGCGCTGTGTATAAGGTGTAATATTTTCAAAACTGCCTCGGCTTACATAAAAAATCATTTAAAAAAACTACGGCACCTAAAATTATTTTGATTAGAACAAAACAAAGATGAAGGACCATAGAATCAGAATTTATCAAAAAAAAAAAACCGTTTCCAATCCCTTCAGGTCCCTTTTTGCGTAACCACTCACATATTATGTTTTCTGTGCGTCGATACAATACGTCGTTATCATAATATGACGTACACATGAATATACTAAACAAAGTTAAGTAAATTAAATTCTAGTTTTCTATTATAATAATAATTTTTATTATAATATAGTTTATCATAATTGTACTTTGTAATGGAGTTCAAAAATATCACCTGCGGGCCGGAACTTGACGATCACTGCAGTGATGCCTCGAACTTCTTCACAGTAGCCCGATCACACCATGACAACGAGAACCTTCGCCTTAGTCAGGCACATCTAGCCACAGCATGGCATTTTTTTACATCATGAGATAACAAACAAGTAGATGTTTAGTATTAGGAGTATACCGAAGATGTGATAATGATTTGCTATATACTGCGAATAAATTTAATGCCACCCCGTTATAATACCCCGTATTGGCCCGGGCTCCCTTTAAAGAAAGACTGCCATTTTTTTATATCATAAGGTAGCAAACCTGTACACCAAAGATGTTAATGGTTCTTTGCTATCGGTGTCGCGGGGTCTTATTGCCAAATGTATGTTTATGTAATCTATGCACATATACAACTTATATCACTGTATACAACACTAAAAAACACGATGTGAATAAATACAAACTTGCATATACTACGCAATAAATTCAGGAAACCATTCAAATTAAAAATAGAATAAAGAAAATTTAATAACAGATCTAGATTGATGTGGTGTATTCCATTTGCGCCCTTCTTTCTATAGCTTATACAATTCTATTAAAAAAAATGTATATTTATCGGCTACCTTAAACTCCAAACTGGAACACGTCAATGGCAAGCACCAAACCTGAACACGTCAATAACAAACTCTAAACCGGAACATGTAAATGACAAGCACTAACGCTATTGCGGCAGGAATACATAAAGTGGTATCATCCGGACGAAATGTTGCGGAACTCTTACCACCAAGTATAGACGCGATGGCAGTAATAGTTATAATAGCCAGTCGTTCACCCAGTTCTACGAACTGCCTGGTAGAATGGCAGATGGCATATTCTACAATGGGAGTCCTGACCAACACGAGGAATTTATATAGGTAAGGTGGTAGTATTATATACTCAAAACGAGACGATGCAGAAATTCTGCCACCTGAAAGTCACAATGTTAGTAACACGTATGCTTTTCGATCTTTTACGAACTGTCTGACAGAAAGTATTTTATTCATAGGGTACCAACATGGGGTAGAAACAGCGATGTATTATTTCCACGGGTAGATATTAATCGTTTAAAATGAAAGGCCTTGTTTCGAAAATGGAATACAGTTAGAAATACACTTAAATACTATTTAATAGATTCAGGCGTTACTTTGCTGAAATCCATAATTTAAAGAAGAAATTATGGTATTAAATTTGCAAAATTTCCGCGAAACCTCATATGGAAGTGCTGTGAAGCAACGGAAATGAAAGGTAGTGTAAGGAATGGGACAAACTTATCCAAGGCCTGAAAATTAAAGACCACAGCGGCACAATAGTTCACCCACTTCCACCACACTTACACCACAGTACAAATCATGTACTCAACGCACGTTTCACTTCGCAACCGAAGCATCTTCAAGAGTCGAATAACACTTCACTCTATGCAGGGTGAAGCAACCCTTCATAGAATGAAATTAAATACCATAATTTCTTCTTTACACTTCAATGCATTTATGCTGGATCGAGAATTTAGAAACTATGGCAGTTGTTTACGCCCATACCATAAAAAATAGTAAATTATTATCTGATCTGATCTGCGCAGCTTCGCTCGAGAAAAGAGTAGCTAACAAGTAATTGGTAGTATGCAGCACACATCCGCTTCTGTTTACGCAACTGCGGAAGATTCCGTACGCTTTTTGACATCCATTATGTTTCTGCAACTTTTACTCTTCTTGAAGGTCCCCAAGTCGTATGCGTTCGGAAACACCCCTTCCGGGAATTAATTCCACAACAGAGTAGTGCGAGGGAAAAAGTGTCGAGAGAAGCGCACGGTTGTAGATTTTCAGGCATCGACATCGACACTTAGAATTATGTATTTGCTTTTTTCCAATCAGTGGCATCAAAGGTCATACGTTCGCGAAGGATTGCTAAGTAATTGATGCCATCGTTTACAGGAAAATTATTTCTTACTGGATCATATTTGCAAGCAAGGTGATTGCTCTAGCAACAGGCAGAGGCCGTTTGGCATTGCCACTATATTGTTGACAGTCGGGAAGACTGATCAAGTTATATTTAAAATTCCAATTTAATTTACATTTGCAACACTGATTTGTGACCTCTCATAATTAATAAGTACAAGTTTCGCAAAAATGTTCCTTGTTTTTTTTATATCATAGGATAAACAGGCAGACGGCTCTCCTGATAGTAAGAGAAACAACTGTATAAAGACACCAAAGATGTTAATGGTGCGTTGCTATCCATGTGGCGGGTTGGTAATGCCACATGCATAAGTTTACTGGCTATCGTACCCTTTAAACCGGAACACGACATTGACAAGCACTGACGCTATTGCAGCAGGAATGGGTAAGGCGGTGGTACCAGACCCGGACAAGTCGTTTTGAGACCTTTACCGCCTAGTAGTCACGATGTAGTGACAAGTTGGGCTTATCGTTTGAGTTATACGTAGGTCACACTATAAGTTTTGCGTAACTTAAAACAACAACATGTTATAACCAAAATATTATGTTCATTGCTTTTCAAAATAATCTCCTTTACATTTTAAATATTTTTTCATGCAATCGAAAAATTTTTAAAACAGGAGGACCACAGATCTGAAGGCATGTTTTCTACGTGCTGATTGAACGCTATCACTGCCTCTTCGGAGTTGGTAAAAGAAAAACCTGTCATCAAATCTTGGATTTTGGGGAAAATACAGAAATCACAGGGTGCTAGGTCGGGGCTATACGCAGGATGTGTGACGAGATGTACTTTTTCGGAAGCTAAAAATGATTGTTTTGTTGACCGTGTGTGAAGAAGCGTTATCATGGTGTAGGAGAATGCGGCTTTTGGGTCGTCTTTCGCGAACTTTTTCTAACATCCTGGGTAAACAAATGGAAGAATACCACTCGGCATTAACATTCTTTTGATTTTCAAGTGGAATTGTACAGATGGGACCCGTAGCTGAGAAAAAAAAACGCGATCATTTTATACCAACGTTTCTCGCCTGTCTCAATTTTGTTGGCCTGTTCTCATTTTCAAACACCCATTCACAAGATTGCTGTTTTTTTCGGGTTCAAAACAATAAATCCACGTTTCGTCTCCTATGAAAATGTCATAAACAGCATTAGAATGTCCGTGGTCGTACTTCAGTAGCATCTGTGAGCACCATTCCACGCGAGCCCGCTTCTGCTCCGCTGTCAGTTCATGAGGGATCCAACGACAACAAAGTTTCCGAACTTTCAATTTTTCATGTAAAATTTTCTAAATTTGGCTCATATCAATCCCCCATAGTCCTCAAATTGTCTCATAGGTCCGGGGGTTTTCTTCAATTAACCGCTTAACAGTAGTCACATTATTTTCGTTGATGGCAGTTGAAGGCCACCCTTCACGAAATTCGTCACGTAAAGAAACTCGACCTCTCTCAAATTTAGCAAACCATCGCCTCACGGTGCTCAAACAAGGTGCTTCTCTCCCAAAAGTATTTTGAAGACGAGCGGCATAGTCTTGCGGAGAAAGAGAACTTTTAAAATCATAAAAAGTCATCGCTTTAATTTTTTATGGAAAAATGGAATTAGGTCGAATTTCTTTTCGACTTAATTCCATTTTCGTTGCGTACGTAGAACCAAAGAGTACACAATACTACGTAAGAGTAGAACTTTGATGTGTGATAAAAAACAATTGACAAATCATTTCTTTTTCTTCTTTCGATTTTTTTATTACTAAGGTTGCAACGTTTTAAAAATATAACCTTCGAAATTCAAATAGTTCCGATAAACTAGAAGAAACTTTTAGTGTACCCCATGTAGGAACTACTTGGCAGAATTACTCTGATTAGTTTACAGAATTGCCTGAGCCTGAGAAATTTTGCTTGCAAAATTCTGATGATATATTCAAATATTTTTATTTTATGCTTTCGCAACTTCTTTCGACAATTGGCTAAAAAAGATTATTTTTGTGTCGATATTGTGTTATCTTGGTGATGTTTCTAAATCACTTTTGGACAGTATATGAAGTTAATCTAGAATGCTGGGTCCCCACTTGCATCTATCGTCCCGAAATACTCGTAATATGCGCCGAACTTTGTACTATTTGACACTACAAAATTATCACGATAAAAGCTGTGGTCATAGGAGGATGGATTGAAAAGTATTCGGCCTTACCAATAAAATAAACACATACTAAATCAGTTATATTTTTCTAAATAATCACCATCAAGTTCGATGCATTTTTGCCATCTCCCATTCAAAGCATTTAGATGGTTGAAAAAAAATGATTCTTCCTTAGATTCAAAATATGCGTCTACTGCTGTTTTGACTTCGTCGTTTGTCGAAAATCTTTGACCTCCAAGTGCTCTTTTAGGTTAGGAAATAGAAAGAAGTCTGACGGTGCCAGGTCAGGTGAATAAGGCGGATGCTGTAATAGTTCAATGCCACAATTGTGGATTTCAGCCATTGATTGCACAGACGTGTGAACACGGGCGTTATCTTGATGAAAAAGGACTTTTTTTCTGAGCATTAATCGACGTTTTTCTTTTATTTCCTCTCGTAAACGACGTAGGTAGTAAGACACAGTAGTAATCAGAGTTTATAATCTGACCCCTTTCAAGATAATCAATCATAATCACACCCTTCGAGTCCCAGAATACTGAGGCCATTACCTTATTTGCCGAAAAAAACCCCTTAGCCTTTTTGGGGGTTGGTGAACCAGTCTTCTCCACTGTTTTGATTGTTGTTTTGTTTCTGGCGTACAGTAGCGAACCCATGTTTCGTCAATTGTAACAATTAAAAAAATCATCTGAATCGGCTTTACATAACTTCCAAACAGTCATGTGAAATAGTCAATGGCGTCCTTTTTTGTTCAACAGTCGCGGAACCCACCTCGCAGACACTTTCTGAAGACCCAATTCGTTGACTATGATATTTTGAGTTCGTTCATAAGAGATGCCTTTAATCTCTGCTATCTCTCTCATTTTTAATCTGCGGTCTCCCATATTAAATCAAGTACTTTTCTAATATTTTCGTCAGTAGTGGACGTCGAAGGCCTTCCAGATCGGGGTTCATCTTTCACTCTCTCTCTGCCACGCTTGAATTCTGCTATCGATTTTTTAACGGATGAATAAGACAGAGCTTGCTCCATTTGCAGAAAGTATGTCCGATTGCTTTGTTAAAAAAATTATAAAACCACATTATTGCACACGTTTCGAACTTCACACAATAAACTACTCTGAACTGAACAAAATAATGTGGGTAGATTTGATTTTTAGAATTGAATGGATCTGTGTTAGGCCGAGTACTTTTCAATCCGCCCTCGTATTAGCGATAATAGTTCATGCAAAATATCGATGTCGCTAATATGACCACAGTTTTATCGTGAAAAAAATTTAAGATGGCTGAAAGCATTTTCAAGCGTGTTACTATGGATGCTAACAATTAATTACTAAAATGTTTTTAACTTCCCGCTACGTAGGTATGTAGATGATTTTGCCCCGATTTTTGAAAATCAAGTTCTCACCAGATCTCCACGTTTTGAGGCCCTAGGAACGTTTTCCGACGATTTTTACGATAACGTCAGTACCTATGTCTGTATGTAAATATCTAACTTTTGAACGGTTTGCCCGACTGAAACGCAGTTGGTGGCATTTGATTGAATTCCGCTCAACTTTGACTTTCTGAAAATTTGAACCAAGTCAGACCAGGAGATTTTGAAAAAACCTCAAAATTTGGCGAAACAGTATTTTTTTAAATATAATTTCCAGAGTAATGTACCTATTGAGTACAAAACCTAATCATCTATATTCCTTAAAAAACTGCGTCCAATGCATAAATTACATCAAAATCGAGTTATCTGTTCGGGAGTTAACGTTTACAAAAAAAATTTAAAAAAGTGCTGTTTGACATAGCTTCGAAATTTTTCAACCAATAATTTTTTAGTAGATATACTACGATATTTTAGTAAAGTTTAGGAAATATTAAAATTACGTTGTCTTTAGCAAACTTACTAAATATTTTATACATAAATTTAAATATCTTATCAGACTTAAAAATCTTATCAGCTTTTCTTCTTTAAAAACTGCGTCAAATGCCGTTAATCGAATCAAAATCGATCAATTTGTTTGGGATATATCAATGATGAAAATGTTTGAAAAAAATTATTATTGGCATTGCTTCGAAATTTTTCAACCTATACTTCATTATTTAGCTAAAGCAATATATTTTTAGATTTAAAAAATTGAGTTGAATGCCATTCGAAAGATCAAAATCGACCAGCATTTCGAAAAATATACAGCTTTTCAAAAATTAATATACTGCCATTTTTAACAAATAGATATTTGAATTGAAAATATCTATGCTTATAGTTTTTACACTTTTAAGCTTAAAATACCTTAACTTAGTGGGAAGTTTCAGTGATGGCCTGTAGGGTCAACTGTTTACACATTTTTCTATTTGTGACTCCTCTGTATAAGTGTTACAAATGAAACAACATTTCTTGTACCATAAATTTATTTTATTACAATTTGAGAAGTGCAAATTAAGAACGTTCTGTTGCGTCACTGGAATGAACCTCTTTAAATATTGTTCTATTTGATTATAAGAATAAATACACGCTACTAAATACATGTTTAACCCGCAATCCCGGCAATGGCCTCTGAAGCAAAGTATTTAACATCGACGTCTGGGTCAACATTCAATTTCTCTAAAACAGGTTTAACTTGCGGTTGAATAGCCGCAGAGTCTAAAAATGGTGCCATCTTTTGCAGGGTTTTGGCAACATTGAATCTCACATTTGGTACCGGATCGTCAGCCATAGCTAAAACGGTTGGCAAAAGAACTCTAGTCGTTATATCTTTTCCGCATACTTCAGCTAACAGATTAATACAAAACAGGTATGTCATTCTGTGTAAATAATTTTGATCACGAGACATAGACATTACTTTAGGAAGAACATTCTTTTCTGCCCATACGGCTCCGTATTGTTCAACAAGCTTCTTTACATTCAACGTAGCGGCTTCTCTAATAGCATATACATGATCGAGTAACCACGACATGCAAAGCTGTGTAAGCTTCTCATCGAAGAACTCTTGTCCTAATTGACCAGCTAATAATGGCATGTGTTCGATGATAGCCAGACGTACTCTCCACTTAGTATCTTCAGCCAATTCTACGATAGCTGGTAGGAGAGATTGCACGAGTTGTTGGATTCCAATGACTTCGTTAACACATTCGAGATTAGATATGATGTTGAGTCTTACTTCTGGGCATTCGTCTTTTAGTTGTGTCAGGAATAGTGGCAAGAGGTGTTCGATGGTGTTCTGTCGTCCAACTATAGGGCTGAGTCCCATTATGACGGAAGCGAGAGCCGATTTAACGTGTTGGTTGGGATCACATACCAAGTCTTTTATCTGTGGCAAGATCATTGTCATAATTATATGTTCCTGGTGGGCTTTGTCCAAATTCATGCAGAAATCTTTTACCTGTAATAGTCCAAATATAACGTGAGCCATATGAATATACAAAACTAGATCCTTGTGAGGGTTTGCTTGATTTCACTGCCTTATCTGCTCCTATTGCAAAAGCGTCAATACTTGTCGCTATCGTGATGGAGTTTGGAGGGTAAGGTAGTCAGTAATCTAATGTATATGACCATTCTTTGTACATAGGCAAAGGTCGCCTTTTCCATTAGGAGAGTCATCAGCTTGTTTGCAATTCTATATATTCATATTATAAAGGCGAAAGTTTGGAGGATGGATGTTTGTTAACCACGCAAAAACTACTGAACGGATTTGGATGAAATTTGGCACACAGGTAGATGATAACCCGGAATAGAACATAGGCTACTTCTTATCCCAAAAATTGAGTTATTTCAGCGGGATTCACCAAAAACTAATAATGCATTGGGTTGTATGTTGCAATTATTTACATATATAAAAACATCACTATTGTTCCCACAGAATGAGGATGGAATTTTTTGTCAACATTATGCCTTTGCGGATTCCATTGGGGGGCCATCCATAAATTACGTCACAAGAATTTCATGATTTTTGACCCCTCTCCGTCATTGTCATAGCTGATCACATTTATAAGACCTCCCTCCTACCTAGTGTGATGTCACATTTTACAATTTCACATTGGAATAATGATCTCATTTGATTATTTTTTATCTATACAGGTCACTTTTTAAATTTAGTGTTGTGTTAATACTTAGGTTTAAAATATTATATTAAAAAAAATGTGATATCACAAAATTTGGAACCCCCCTTTACCCCATTGTCATACAATGTCACACTTCGTTGTCCCCTCCCTACCCCTTAACGTGTGACGTAATTTATGGATGGTCCCTTACCAGTGGCTATGATTAAGGGATGCACGATTTTGCTCTTTGAATCGATTTTTGGATCGTAAGCCTCTGAATCGATTCCTGGATCGAATCGTATGCTCTTGAATCGATCTCATAAAAATCGATTCAACAATCGAATAAATAATTCCAATAATCTTAACAAAAAAAATACTTCTTTTTACATAAAGAATCAACTTTAATGAAAAATAAAAATGATGAATAAAAAATAGTGAAAAAGATGATACCTAGTACGGCACAAACAAACGACCAAAGCAAAATAAAATCAACGAGCAATTTTTAAAACCACCTGCAATATGTTTCATCATTTTTGCCTATCGACTTGCTTCGCTTCGAACATAAACATTGTATTTGTAATCAATCTTTCCTAATTAAGAATAATCTTATCAACATCATAACAAATGAATACATTCAAATACATTGTCTCCTCTGTGAATATGATTCATGTTACATATGAATTGGATCGAATGAAGATAGTATTGAAGTGAATCAATTAAAAAAATCGTTAGATCGTATTCTTTTGAATCGATCTTCATAAAAATCGAATCGTAACGTGCATCCCTACTGTGATTCACTTATTATTACTCTTACAGGCTGCCTGGCGAAGTAGTCTATTCTTCAAGAGGAGACCAGTGAGATTAATATTGATATAATAAAGGACAATTATTAACTCAACATTGATACTAAACAGCGTAACATTAACAACACAAATCCAGTCAGGAAATTTAAAAACCAAAAGAATAAGTTAAGGAACTTACTTTGCCGGCAGCGGCAGCTCGTACTTCGGCCTCCGTGTCCTTGAGTAGTGCCTGGAATATCTGTGCCAAGTCTGAGCGAGCCAACTCAGGGCCCACTGCTTGTTGTAGCTCCACAAATCTATGAGAAAAGAAAAAATATATTTCAGTATTTCAGTGATTGTTAGTCAGTCGGTAAAATGTGGGGATTACTTTTTATCTCTCATACTCCAGCCCATCAATATACAATAGACGGGCTGGTTCACCTCAGTTCACTGATTAACGTTTCGCAAAGGGTGGTGATCATCACTGCTGCAATTTTATAAATTTTTTGTTTGTTTCATGTGATAACCAGCACTGACAATATTATATTATCGTTTAAGGTACAGAGCTGCTAACATACTATTGCTATATATATACCAATATGATCGCCCCACTAATCGACTGGTTAGTCAACTTGACCTGTTACACGTTAAAAATCGAATCGAGTTAAATTATAACCACAACTCACTTGTCAGCAACAATATAGCGCACTCTCCACGATGTATCTCCTGCTCGTCCTCGGACAGTTGGCATTACGAGTTGCTCCATATCCTCAGGTGGAAGCAAAGCAGCTACGGCAGCACATGCCTCAGCAGCTAGTAACCTAACTGAATCTTGTTCATCCTGGAATATTAACACAATAAATATTACATATACATATCGACACTTGAAAGGCAATCTTTACTAAGCTACATTGAATAAACTTTACAGGAGAGTGATTTAAAGTTCAAATCTATACATATAACAAAATTGTAGGAAAGTCAAAACTGTACATTGAATATTTTTTTAAAAGAATACTTGGGGCATGATCTACAATCGATATCAAAGCTAAAAATATAGTTTTTAGAATTTTTGTCTGTTTGTCTGTATGTATGTCTGGGGTAAACTCAAAAAGTACTGATGGATTTATTTCAAATTTTGCATGAATATTACTAACAGGTTGGGTCAACATATAGGCTACATATTATCATGCTATCACCTACGGGGGAGGAATTGTGCGGAGTAAACCAAGTCCGCGCGGACGAAGTCGTGAGCAACAACTAGTATAAAATAAAAAAAATCATCTAATTTAATTTTAATTAAATTTATTACAATTAAGTGATTTTTCATGTTTTTTATTTGATATTTGAACTTTAAATCACTCTCCTGTAAAGTTTACTGAATTTCACTTAGTAAAGATTGCCTTTCAAGTGTCTATATATAGTATACATAGTCATTCAGTCAGTCTCTCTGCCTATTTCATAAGGGATTTGGTGTGAAGATATGTATGTATGTATTTATCCATATTAGCGAGCACATTGGTCTGTTCGAAATTAGACCATTGACTAAACAATAAAATCTCCTTTTGGTTTGACAACAGACTCTATACAGAAAATAGTAAACAATGTGTATTATCACGTATGTCAAGTGAATGTGGTGTGTGTAATGTTTATTTTCATTAAATTAATGGTTTCTGAACTCCTCTGCAATGTAAACTCAAACTGTGCTAAATTTTACACCACAATGTTTATATAGTTGTCGAAAAATGTGTACAAAGTTATATATATATATATATATATATATATATATATATATATATATATATATATATATATATATATATACATACTAGCTGACCCGGCAAACATTATTTTGCCATTTATATTAGGAATCCATAGCGGACAAACAACGTGACACATATATTATATAAGTCTACGCCCTACGGGATTGTCCTTCCATGCAGCCAAAATGGCATTAAACTTTATATGGTGGTTAAGTATTCTTAAATTTTCTATTTTTCCGCGCAATTTTATTAATGTTTTCTTTTATAAGAACCTTCTCCTTACAATTAGAAACACAACAAAAAAAAAATTACCGAAATTGGTCCAGCCATTCAGGCGTGATGTCGTGAACAAGGAAAATAGGGATTGATTTTTATAGATATAGATATATATTATATAGCACACAAAGTGAGTTTGATTTTTATATATATAGCACACAAAGTGAGTAACAACAACCCTGATTAATCATCAGACATTGCTTGTACATGCTAAAAAATATGGTTAAATTCTATTAACATACCTGTGCCAGATTAATAAACATCGGTATAAGGTCACTCTTGACATATTCCACTTCGACGACTCTTGCAAACTCTCCCAGTTTGTACGCAGCAGCGCGACGGACCATTGGAGTGTCGTCTTGGCACAGGGACCTGAAGTGCTCTCGCAATTCTGCCTTTACAGGAGCAGATACTCGTGGGTAACATACACTGTAAGAATTGTAACAATCATGGTCAAAGCTTTTATATACCTAAGAAGAGGGAGGCGGGAGGTGATAAAAAATCTTATGTACCCTTACTGGGGGTTTGAAAATCGCCAAAATCATCCTTACATAATTAATGAATCGCCTCTAATGCTACTTGTATACCTGCAACCTTATCCTCCACACTGCAACATAACAATGACAACCTCAGGTTGAATGGATACACCTTTCAATATAATTTCTTAGTTTTCCAGTGTAGCTTGCATTTACACTCGGAATTACACAGTTATACTACTTACCGATGAAATAAAATCATTTCAAGGGTAATTTTTAAACCTTGTCATCTCATTTGGTACGATAAAACAGTAAAACATGGTTTACTTCTATTTTTTCACAATATTATATAACCTACAAATGTATGAGATTTTTGGCAGTGATAGGAGCATTTGCTCATATGCGCGGCGACGCGTTTCCTTTCCAATGGCGTGTCTATTAGTATTCATGTGGTCTGTGGTGACATCAATAACTTTATTGTGGCAGAAATAGGTAAGGTAGTGGTACCATATACACGTGCAATACTTTGCTGAACCTAGTAGTTATGATGATAATGACAATCATCCACATCGCAATCAATCATTCCATTCGCAACCCAATCATTCGCATTTTTGCTAGTCGAGAAGTGTTATTTACATCCCACAATATTTATTACCAGTTGCTCAAGCAAATTAAAAATTTGACTGGGTAATTTGTATTTTAATAATCACCTCTGTGGTTGAGTGATTTGTTGTCGGTGTTGAGCATATGTGGCCTAAAGTTCGATTCTCATGTCAGGCAATTCGAAAATGTATTTTTTCTGTTTATCAATAAAAACAATGTTGCCTCGGATTGAAAAAAGTGCCCAATTGGCAATAGACTTGCCACATATAATAGTGTGGATACCTTTGGCTAATCTTTGGGATATGTGTGTGAAGATACTTTTAATTTGTATTTTTATTTCTGCGGTAACAGCATCAATGCTTGTCATTGCGTTCCAGTTTGGAGAGTAAGGCAGGTGACATTGCCATCCCACCACACGGATAGCAATGTACCATTAATATCTTAGGTGTCTATAGGCTATGTTTCTCCTTGCATCAGAATGTTATCTGCTTGTTTGCTATCTAATCTATACATATAATAAAACCGTAGGAAAGTCAATGTATGTCCGGGGTAAACTCAAAAAGTACTGCATGGATTTACTTCAAATTTTGCATGAATATTACTAAAATGTCGGGTTAACATATAGGCTACATGTTATCACCCTATCACCTAAGGGGGAGGAGCTGTTCAGAGTAAACGAAGTCAGCGCGGACGAAGTCGTGGGCAACAGCTAGTCATATAAAAACAGCAACCTGCTTGTTTGCTATGTAGTAAAAAACATATTTCTTTTCACTATTGACATTATATGCACATTGTTCCTTCCTATACATATTAAAATGTAATTTGAATAGTTGTTTAAATTCATAATACACTATACCTGAATAGACCACATGCTGATGCCCTAGAGGTGAACCAGTCCCCACCAGCCAAGCGTTGTACTAGTGGTACAAAATGCTGTTCCAGTGCCTGTGTAGAATGATGAGCAGCCACAGCCCTCAAGGATGCAACTGCTTTATCTCGCACAACTGTCTCTTCTACAGTAGCTAGAGATTCTAGCGGTGGCAGTAAGCAATGTGCATATTCACCTCCACCAACAAGAGTTATAAAGTTACCTGAAAAAGTTATGTATGTTGTATGAAGAGTCATGAATGTGGAAGAAACATGAAAACTCAGCAGAGATTGCAATGTATGGTCTCTGTTCGTCCTGCCTTCACATTTATATAAACCTTAACAGTAGATTTCTTACAGTAAAGGCAAGCAGATTACACTGCACAAAAACACAAATGTATTTTTAAATAAAGTAAATATAGATGATGTAGATTATACAAACTTTTTAGGAATAATTATTGACAAATATTGTAATTGGAAAGCACACATTGAATATCTATGTAATAAGATTGATAGATTTGTCTATGTCTTAAGAAGACTAAGAGAAGTAGGAAACATAAAAGCCTCCCTATTAGCATATCATGGATATGTCTCTTCTAATTTACAATATGGAATTCCTATTTGGGGAAATTCTGTTGAATTGATACGAATTTTTAGAGTCCAAAAGAAAAATGTATTCGAGCAATATGTGGTGTTAATCAGTTACATTCCTGTAAACCACTTTTCAAGTCTCTTAAGGTACTTCCCTTACCATGTTTGTATATTTTAGAGGTATTTGTAAAAAAGCACCAAAAGTTATTTAAAACAAATGCTGAAGTCACTGGTAACTCATATTTTAGGAATAGTAAAAAATTATATGTGCCTAATCAAAAATTAAATATTTTTACAAAAAATGTGTATTGTATGTCTATTATTATATACAATCATATTCCTGATAGTCTTAAATAATTACCTGTAAATAAATTTTGCAAAAAGTTGTTTGATTTGCTGTTAGATAAAACTTATTATGATATTAAAGAATTTTTAGCCGATAAAATTAAATATTAATGGATAGAAATATAAGTTTGTTGAATTGTCCTTAAAAAATTTCAATGTACCTAGTAAAATTTTGTAAATAGTGAACATTTTGTAAATTATAAAAAATTTAATTGCACAAACTATGAAACTTGTAATTATAAAAAAATCTTTTGTAATATGAAATTGTACATTTATAACAAGTACATAATAATAAATTGTACATTTATAACAAGTACGAATAAAAAATATAAATAATAACTAGTCGCACATTGCAGTTAGCTGCATTATAATTTTGTTTTTGGTGAAAACTCATTTTTGGAGGATCAAAAGTATCCTAAGTGCTACTCCAGGATATCATTTTCCTGTGTGCTAAATTACATTCAAATATTATCCAAACATATAAACTTTAATATTTGTAAGATGTATGGGGATAATCATAAATAAACAAATAGGGAAATTTTCCATTCCGTAGTGTTCCGATGCCGGAGTTGATCACATGACGTCCCGGATCAGGCAATACAAAGTGTTTTTCATTTTCCGACAAAAAAAAATGTTGCCCGTCGGGTTCGATCCCCATCCCCAGGAAAAGTGCCTGGCTGGCGATAGGCTGGCTACCTATCACATTGTGGAACTAAGTATTTTCGGCTAATCATGAGTGCACATGTTGTACCTCTGCTATCTCTTCGGGGATATGGGAGTGAAGACAGTTTATATTGTAATTGAAAACATGAGTGCAGCATGTATTAATATGAATGCATGGACTCTTAAGGAAATTCAAACAAATTTTTTAAATATTTGAATAACCCATCCAGAATTTTTAATAGTCTTGATTTGACTATTTGTATGTATTTGACAACCAATAACTTACATTTAATAGATTATAGCTAAGACAGTTGTGTTCCTTTTTTATCAACTGAATTTTCATCTATATTATATAGCTATAGTCAATATATACTGTTACATACATATCTTCATGCCAAATCCCTTACGGGGTAGGCAGAGAGAACTAAGTGCCATACAACACAATCCTTGCAGACTTGTCTCACTTCTTCCACATTGATTCCACTTCCACTCTTCATACAAACACAACGTTATGAATTAATTTGAATATAATAAACTTATCAGTTAATTCTTTACATATATTTATTAGCATAATAGTTATTATGCATCATGTGACTGAAATATTCTAATTTACACTATGGTTTGTTGGTTTTAAAACATAATAGGCCATCTTGAGGTAAAAATAGCCATGAGAAACACAGTAAATGTATTAATAAATGAATTTCATAATTTACTGATTACTTAGTAGCCATGGTTAAAGCAACATTACACATATTAATAATATAAAGGTATTGGAAACATTTCTGAAGAGGCAAAGGTGTATCTAGTTTCAAAATTAATTGGTAGCAAGTCTATCAACATATCAAGCACACATCCTTTCCAGATGTATATTTAAGAATTTGGAATTATTGATTGACGAATAGTAGATGTAAATCCATATAAATGTGCAGGTTTTCTGGTTTGTTTTTAGCTAGACTGGCAATTACGATGAAGATAGAAATGGAAAGAATTTATTGTGATTAATAGATATGGAGACAGTATTGCTTGTGTAATGTATTTGTTATTATCAAAATAACGTCTAACATTGGGATTTTATACACTTTGGTTATGTATAGAAATTAGAACAAGAAATCTTACAAGATTCTTACCCAATTGTTCAGCAAGCGCAAGCAATACTTCATCTTCATCATAAATTGTCTCCGTAAGGAACGGGATGAGTTCGGAGCGAGTTCTTTCCACACCTAAAGCCAAAGCAATAGTCGACAGCTTTTTTATTGAGTTTAATCTCAGTTGCACATCCTCGTTCTTGAGCTCGTCGATAAGTACGGCAATAGGATAAAGTGACTCATCCGTTCCGGAATCGCTGGCTGCCATTTTCTATAGTTATTGATGCCTTTTTCGAATTTACAGAAAAATATCGCGTTTTATCAGATACACAACACAATTTATCGTTATTTTTTGTAAATTCTTGCGCATTTACTAGCAAAATGGAAGCTTAAATATTTTTGTCTATGGTGCGTTGGCATTTGGAGAAATGTCACAGAGATATTAAAATTCCGTGAAAATACGGCAATATCATAGACTAAACTGCATTACATAGAACAATAATGGGGTCATTTAATAAAATTACAGTGTTTTTAGGTAGGCAATTAGAATAAAGTTGATGACTTTTTTAAAACCAAATAATGTCCCACCATAGTTCTTTCGGTTAAAATACAAAAATTAATGTTATTAAATATAAATGATTACATAATTATTATATAAAGTAATAACATCGTTACGTACATTCTAGATAGATACTTACTACCTACGTTTTTTAGGTTTCCGTATATTTACGAGCAGTTTGTAGTAACTTAAAGAAAGTGGATTAGATGGCATGTTTCTTCGGCTTATTCGACCTCTAGAAATGAATGAACTCTAATTTTGAAAGTTCCAAAATCGTATTGTTTCAGAAAACCTCCACCATTAATAATTTCCACAAAGGGGTCGTATGAGACAAACATTTCTTACTTGGTGAATATTATACAAATCTCAAACTAGATATGCCACGAATCGTGATTTTGCCGAAAACCGAATATCCGGGCAGACCCATGGCCGAATATCGAATATACGGCAGCGTTTTTGTTTCATTAGAATAGCGAGTTAATTGTGTCACGACTCACAACATGTATTATTTGTTTATTAAAGATTGAGTAACTAATTGTCTTGTTGTATTGTATTGCTGAAAATATTGTCTATCTGCTAGTCCTGAGAAAACAACCTCGTCGAAAAAGGCTGAAAATAATGTTTTTATTCGTAAAAACTTACCTCTGACGAATTTTAAGTATTTATTGTTATGTTTTTTTGGAGTCTGTCACAGGACTGTATTTTTTGAACGGTAACAGGTAGATATTTTCTTTTATTTTCATAAAAATAAGCTACAACTTGTATTTGGTTTTTAATTGTCTTATAGAGTCGGCTCTATTACGACGAATCTGGAGTACGATAAATCTGGAGTATGACGAATCTGGAGTACGACGAATCTGGAGTGTAACGAATCTGGATTACAACAAATCTGGAGTACGTCGAATTCGGAACACTACGAATATGGAACAAACTATTTAAATAGTTTAGTTGGAGCCCTAGTTAATTGATTGTCCCAGGGCCTTCGGTTACCTAGTTATGCCACTGGATGTGGTGATCAGTAACAACTGTCAACAGTGGTATCTAGATAGGTAGATTATATCGAAAATATATACTAGTTTAAGGCAGGGTTTCTCAAAGTGTGGTACCAACGCATACGCCAGGTCAATTGTAAAGGTACACGACACAATTTACTTAATAATTGCTGCTTAGTTTACACCTTCGTTGAAAAATTAAAGTTAAATCATTGCACTCGATTGTGCCCGGCAGGTTGCAAAAGGGGACCGATTAGCTATGCGAGTCACTACCATCGTGGCTACTAGGTGACAGAGTTCTGCATTGTCTAGTCCGGGTCTGGTACCACCGCCTTACCTATTCCTGCCGCAATAGCGTCAGTGCTTGTCATTTTTAGATTTCGGTTTGGAGGGTAAGGTAGTCGGTAAACTTATGCATGTGGCATTAGACAAGATAATAGCAACTCACCATTAAGATCTTTAATGTCTATAGGCGATGGTTGACTCGTCAGAAGACGCATTTGCTTGTCAGCTGTCTTATGACAAAAAAAGTATGCGTGTTTTTAAATACGTTCAATGTGGCCAACCACGTTGAAGCTAAAATAAAAGAAAAGAAAAGCTAAAATAAAAAAAGGTAGTCTGCACTAGAGATGTACCGGATCGTTAAAAAGCTAGATCCGCGGATACGGATACGAATACGGATCATTGCTGTTAAGATCCGCGAATACAGATACAGATATGGATCTTAACTTTCTTATAATTATTTTATTACTCAGTCAGGCATTTAAATACTACTAATATTTAAAGATAATATTGTTAATATGATAGAACTATCTATAGTAAATATTTCGTTTCGTTATGTTTATAAACGCCGGTTTTATTCCAGCTCCTTTGAAGAATAGATTAACTGCCGTTCTACCAGGCATGTTGTAAAAGGCGACCGTTTGACTATATGTGTCACTACCATCGCGACTACTAGGTGGTAGAGTTCCGCAATGTCTCATCTGGGTATTTAGTACCACCACACCTTATCTATTTTTTCAGCAATAGCGTCAATGCATGCCATTGTCATGTTCTGGTTTGGATAGTAATGTAGTCGGTAAATTTATGCACGTGGCGTTGCCATTCGCCACACGGAGAGCAACACACTATTACCATATTTGGTGTCTAAAGGCGATAGTTTCTCTTTCTATCATGGGAGCCATTTGCTTGTTTGTTATCTAATGATATAAAAACATATCACATAGATTTGTGATTAATATTTTTAAAGACTTTTAAGTAGGTACCTTGTTTTTACATACCATTTAAGGATAAAATTGATATCGTTATTGATACTACACTTTGGGAAGCCCTGCCTTAAAGTATTGGTTTTCGAGATATCTGTTCAAATACTTAATGTAAAATATTTGATTTTTGCAAATCCATAAAATAGCTGGTTTTTAAATAGTATTTACTCCCAGGCTTGGTACCAAATGCATCAATACGTCGGGTCATGGTTGGGCCTCGGGGTCGCTAATCACTAGCACAACCGACCTCGGTAGTTATACTTTTTGGTAATAAATGAATGCATTTTTGCAGAGTAAATACTTTTCAAAAATAACTCTTAGCTTTTCTATTTAAAAATAATATTTTTGTGTCATTGATGTTGTCAACATAATGTAAAAAAGTTTTATGTATGCCACTTTACTGAAATTATATATTTTTGATTTGAAAGGTCTCTTGACATGGGCGGAGAGGATGACCTCAATGCCTCTCTCACGCATCTTGTATTATGTGCAAGCGCCGGCGCGGGCCTTGGGGGTACTAGCGTCAAAAGTTTTTCACACCCCGGCATGCATGTCAACTATTTCGTCCACGGATTGTTGGGATTTCTTCACTATCAAAGTAAGTCAAGACAGATGTTCATGGTGTGTTGCTATCCTTGTAGCGCGATGGCAATGCCGTATAAGTCTACCTACCTAGGCTATATTATCCTCCTAACTGGAACATGAAAATAACAAGTATTATAATGCTATTACGGGAGCAAAAGGTAATGGGCTGGCTGGTATTATATACCCGGGCGAGACGTTGCAAAATACTATAACCTCGTAGTCACAATGGTGATGACACGTATTTGTTCGCCTTTTACGAACGGCCAGGTCTACGGGCAGATAAGGGCAGATCTACTCTTCAAAGCGGCCTGGACCAACATGTGGAAAAGATTATGGTTGCTATTTGCACAGAAATATATGTTTTTTGTAGTTCCTGCCAACTTAACCAACGGATCATGCGTTTTTGCCCCTAAACGGCCTGGCCACAGCTACTCGCGGCGCGAACTGCGATGCAAATTACGCGTGCTGGGTCGTGCGAATTTCTGTGTATGCCACAGCTCGATTAGTTACGATTTGCGACCGAGGCGGCGTCGGCGATAAATGTATTTAGAATTTTTAAAATTGTTCAATAGCCATGATTAATTTCAAACCCTACATTTGAAAATTATTTTGTTTTGGTCGCGCGATGTCACTTGTCTCCCCCATTTCCACCAGTAGCGCCGCTCTGACTGTGGCTCTAAGGACAGCTGTGGCCAGCTCGATACTAGTTAATACATTTGTTTCATTCGCTCATCACACCGCGCGTCACTGTCACGCGTTGCTCGGTTCTTTCCGCCCCGTAAGTCGCTCCGTAATACGTATCTTCCGTAACTATGGCAAATTTCATACAGTTTCCTACATTTGTTTTGTTTTCGTCGTTTGTCACTCGTCGCGCCTCAATTCGCGTCGTAGGTTGCGCCACGCGTAGCAGTGGCCAGGTCGTTACAATGATACTTTTTAAAACCCAACTTCTCCCTCATTTCATTATTACAAACGCGACCCACAACGTGATATGACATTAATTGATTTTCATTAAAATTTCAGGTGGAACATTCAATACAGATTTTGCAGCAGCCTATAACATAAGTTACAACGCGTCAAAATACCTAGCTCTTCCGTGTCTGATGGCAGATCTGTACCGAGAAGACCAGAATCTGAGCGCAATTCACCTGGTCTCTGGATTGATACCCTTCGCCCTGGCCTTGTCTGGACAAGACAATCCGCATTTGGGGAACTTAGTGATCGCATGTAACATTGTCTCTCTCGCGGTGTATTCTCAGAACAGGCAAAGAGAATGGGGATGGTACACTGCAGGGGCAGCAATATTAGCCTATTTCGTCGCACCTCGTACTGGCAAGAAGATTACATACCCGTTGTTCTTGGCTTTGGTCGACTATTGTTCCTATAGGCTATTTCGTTTACATTTCGCACCTCCTGCAACACCACGGAGATAATAAAATTTATTTTTTAGATGAATACCCCTTTGACTCCAAACGTTCAATAAATTCACTCAATAAAATTGACAAACCAATCTGATCAATTTTTTCGAGTGAGCAACATGTCTGACAACGAAGTTTTGGCGGCAACCATGCTGGTGATTTAGTTAAATAAATCTCCATACATTTCTACACATTCAAGTAAAAACTTCTGTTCTTTATCTTTTATAGCATTCTTGCTCGCCATTTTGCTTAAATTTACGACACGACCATACATTAAACACCGTTGCTGACCGAACGCGACCAATTCAACCTCTGAAGTGAAAAATATTGTGCAATATTAAGCCTACACAGTGCAAGAAAAAAATATTGCGCAATAAAAATTAAACCCGCTCAAACTTTTGTTCAATCATTGTGTAATCTTCAATATTAACCCTAAACGGCCAATAGCATTGCAATACGTAATATTGCGCAATATTATTGTAGGTATATGGGACACCTAACTGAAATGTAAGCAAAAATATGCTTATGACATGGGTAATTAACGATAGGAATAACTACATAAGAGTATATTTTTTATACCATATAACATAGCAAACAAGCAGATGGGTCTCCTGACGAAAAGAATAAACCATCGCCTATAGACACCAAAGGTGTTAATGATGCGATGCTATCTTGTGGCGAGGTCTAATGCTACATGTAAAAGTTTACCCGCTACCTTACCCTCCAAACCGGAACACGACAGTGACAAGCACTGACGCCATTGCGGCAGGAATAGGTAAGGCGGTGTTACCAAACCCAGGCGAGATAATGCAGAACTCTACCACCTACCAGCCACGATGGTAGTGACTTGTATAACCAATCGGTCGCCTTTTATGACCTGCCTAGCAGAACGGCAGTTGGCCTATTCTTCAAAGGAGCTTGGGACCAAAACGGGGAAATACATATATAAATGTGTTTGATAACCACTCAAACCCAGCAATACAAACATCTACATTCATCTTCATCTCATAAATGTTTGTCCTTCCCGGGAATCGCACCCCGGCCCTATTGATTGCGGATTCAAGTTCGCTAAACAATCGACTGTCAGTTTGTCTCTAACAACAGATCGTCTAACAAGAAGGTGATGGTCATTGATGGAAGTGGAGCGTTGAAATGCTACGTGTATAGGTTTACGGGCTACCAATCGAAGCTCGATTATCCAGCACACTTTATCATGATTTTGACAAAAGTTGACGCTATAACATTGATGCTAAACATTGGAAAAGGAGTAGGCAACGAGGTGGTATCGATTCCGGGCGTGGTTTTTCTTGAGTATTGTGTTCACGATTGTGTTTCCAAAATTTCATACGGACGAAGACGCAAGCAACAACTAGTTTATTATGACTTTGCAAGCGGGAGCGAGGCTACTGCCTACGCTAATAAGCCTTTTAAAAGAAATGGAAAGCTTTATAAAAACAAAATTGTTTTATCTAACAAAGTGGTTCATTTCGTTGCGGTAAAATTTGATTTTTGTTTCAAATTTACGGTAGCAATTTGTTTTTATCCTGAGAACATTAATTTTTTATTTGGTTCTTAAGTGTTTATTTATTTTGAGCATTGTTATAACGTATCTATATATATAATAAAATCGTAGGAAAGTCAAAACTGTACATTGAATATTTTTTTAAAAGAATACTTGGGGTGTGATCTACAATCGATATCGAAGCCAAAAACATAATTTATAGAATTTTTGTCTATTTCTCTGTAAGTATGTCCGGGGTAAACTCAAAAAGTACTGCATGGATAAACTTCAAATTTTGCATGAATGTTACTAACAGGTCGGGTCAACATATAGGTTACATATTATCACGCTATCACCTACGGGGAAGGAGCTGTGCAGAGTAAACGAAGTCCACGTGGACGAAGTCGTGGGCAACAGCTAGTTTTTAATAAAATAAGTTTGATTATGTGCATAATTCAGCACCACGGATTAAATGGACATGCCTTTTAAGACAATTTCTTAATTTGTCAGTGTAGCTGGCCAAGCTGGCATTCACACACAGATATACAGAGTTATACTACTTATCGATGAAAGAAAATTAGTTTGAGGGTAATTTTTAAACCTTGGCATCTCATTTGGTAGATACGATAAAACCGTACAAATATGGTTTATTTTTATTTTTTCATAATATAATCTACAAATGTATGATATTTTTGACAGTGATAGGAGCGTTTGCTCATAAGCGCGACGACACGTTTCCTTCCCAATGGCGTGTCTAATGTCTATTAGTATTCATGTGGTCTGTGAAAGGATGGGTGCTGAACCCATCTCTTCTCGTTTATTGTAATTTATTGCACGTAGTCAATAGAATGAGTGCTAATTAGTGATTAGCTTCCTTGAAGCTTTGAGCCTAATTTTGTCATTTGTTTGATAAAATATTGCTCAATTGTAAAAAAAAATTCATTCCTATTCGAAGGATGCGTATATAATATCGTTTTCTAAAGTTATAAGTAACTTCTTATGAAACTTTTCATTGCTTGATATTTTTTATAGCAAACAAGCAGATGGCTCCTGATAGAAAGAGAAATTCATCACCTAGAGACATTAAAGATGTTAATGGTGCGTTGCTATTCTAGTAGCGGTGGTGCCAGACCCGTGTGAGACAATGCAGAGCTCTGAGTATAGGTACTCGTAATACTTGAATTATAGGGTTCTTTTGAAAAGATTTACAATAAAGACACATGAATTTCAAGCTCTCGCATTGATATAATTGTTTGAGTACATAATGTAATAGACCCCACCGCGCGCTGGCAATGGCCCCCCCATAGCGCGCATTAGGATGCGTAATGGTTACTTAGCCGTGTGCCTTTTTGAGTGAACGTACTCAGTCAGTGTTTGTTATTGTTTGAATAAAAAAACTGGCCAAGGGCGAGCCAGAATTGCGCGTGAAAGGTTTCGTACCAACGTCTATAAAAAGCGTCAAAAATCACGTTTTTTTTTTTAATTATAAGGAAGCAAACAAGATGTCTCTCCTGATGAAAAGAGAAACTCTCGCCTATAGACATCAAAGATGTTAATAGTGCGTTGCTAACCATATGTCGGGACGGCTGTGCCACATGTATAAGTCTGCCGGCTACCTCACCTTCTAAACCGACATACTACAATGACAAGTGTTGAGGTTATTGCGGCAGGAATAAGAAAGGCAGTGGTACCAAATATCCGGGCGAGACTATGCGGAAATGTACCATCTAGTTGTCACGATGGCAGTGACACGTATAGCCAATTGGTCGCCTTTAACGACCTGCCTGGCGAACGGCAGTTGGTCTAATCTTCAAAGGAGCCCGGACACGGGGGTTTGTTGTATTGGAGCTGCGTTAAATATTTATTATATTTTAATTTATTAAAGTTAATATAAGCTATAACTTAATCGTGTGAAAATTTTCAGCGTTGTTGTCAGTTGATGTTATTAAGATCGAGAAGAAACTTGCAAAAAAATTACGTTTGTTATATGGGAGCCTTCCATAAATATTTATTTTACCTTGTTTTTAGTATTTGATGTTAAAACGGCAGCAGAAATAAATACATCATCTGTGAAATTTCAATTGTCTATCATGATTCACGAGATACAGCCTGGCGATAGACAGACAGACATACAGACGGGCGGCGTAGTCATAGTAATAGGGTCCCGTTTTATCCTTTGGGTACGGAACCCTAAAACGATATTATATATCTATTTTCTAGGGTTCATTGTTGATCAGGGCTTATGGTATATAATCTAATTTTCAGACAGATTAGACCATATAAAATTCATTTTTTTCATGCACAGATTTCACCCCGTACTGGTCCGAACTCCTTTGAAGAATAAGCCAACTACCGTTCTGTCAGACAGGTTGTGAACGGCGATCGATTGGCTATGCGAGTCACTACCATCGTGGCTATTAGGTGGTAGAGTTATGCATTGTCTCGCCCTGGTCTGGTACCACCACTTTACCTATTCCTGCCGCAATAGCATTAGTGCTTGTCGTGTTCCGGTTTGGAGAGTAAGGTAGCCGGTAAACTTATGCATGTGGCATTAGACCTCGTCACAGGATAGCAACGCGCCATTAACATCTCTGGTGTCTATAAGCCATGGTTGACTATCCATCTGCTTGTTTGCTATCTTATGATATAGAAATATAGTTTGCAAAAAGCGTGGGTAAAAGGCGAACGACTGACTATAAGTACATGTCATTTCCATCGTCATATACCAAGTCATTACAATCGTGGCTACTAGGTGGTAGAGTTCTGCATTTTCTCAACCGTGTCTGACTCTATTCTTGCCGTAATAGCGTCAATGCTTGTCACTGTCATGCTCCTGTTTGGAGGTTAAGGTAGCTGGTAAACTGATGCATGTGGCGGTAGACCTCGCCACAAGATAGCAACGCACCATTAACCTTTGGTGTATTTAGGCGATGGTTCACTCTTTCCACGAGGAGACCCATCTGCTTGTTTGCTATCTTATGATATAAAAAAACTACCACTGCTACTGCCCTGGCCGATTGGTTCAGAAAATGACGCATCGAAGTAAATCCGGAGAAAATTAAGGCAGTGTACTTTCACTTAAATTACCAAAACACTCGGGCCATGATGACTAAGCCTAGTCGTAGACTATGCACGGCCATCAGTACGACAGTGCGATCCCCTTGGACCGACATATCAAATACCTTGGACTCACACTGAATAGTGTCATGACTTTCTTATCTTACATTAAGAAAGTCCAAAACAACTTCACCGAGATCTAGAGCTCCCAACCTTCATGCAATACATGACGATGCGTTATTTCGAGAAAATAACACATCGCAAAAATTCACAATTATTTCACAGACGTCCAAAGGTAAACATATCTTTCATTAATATGGTTAAGTAATTTCTCCACGTTTAAGAACGTCAAATGGAGAAATGTATCAGTTACAAAGTGATTAGCAAAGTATTGCCCTGATTTATTGCCTACTAGCGGCCCGCCCCGGCTTCGCACGGGAAGAAAATGATTAATATCGATCCAGTAGTTTTGATTTATTCGTTACTGCCCGTGGCCCGCACGCGTTAAATTTGGAGTAAAACAATTCCCCTTTCCCTATACCATGAAGATTTCCTGCTATCTTTGAAATATCTAAATTCATATAGGCACTACATTTTTAGTTTTTACATTTATTATGCTTCATTATACTTCAATATACTCCATTATAATTCTACATGGTTCATAATGACATAAATATACACAACGCATGTGTCAATACAAATTTGGGTTATAAAACAATAGAATATCATCATAGTAAATAAAACCTCTATTTGACAGTTCAAAAATAGGAGTGCTCCGATCGTCACCAAACTTTACAGGATTACTCGCCAGGTCAATCTGGAGATTCCCTGAAAGTTTCATTGAAATCGGTCCAGCCGTTTCAGAGCCTATACGGAACATACACACACACTTTCTCTTTTATAGATATAGAAGATAGAAGATTGCTAACTAGCTGTTGCCCGCGACTTCATCCGCGCGGACTTCGTTTACTCCGCACAGCTCCTCCCCCGTAGGTGATAGCGTGATAATATGTAGCCTATATGTTGACCCGATCTGTTAGTAATATTCATGCAAAATTTGAAGTAAATCCATGCAGTACTTTTTGAGTTTACCCCGGACATACATTGACTTTCCTACGATTTTATTATATGTAATAATATAGATAGTTAACTAACAAAGAAAAAAGGAAAAGATAGAGAATGGGCTAATAAAACGACCTTGCTGATACACAAAGAAAAAGAAAGAAGAAATCTACATTGTAAAACAAATCATGTCTTATGCAATTTATTAAAAGATTTGATATCCAACTAAAAACATTTTCATGTAAAATGTTGCCGAGTTCCCATGACTTGCACTGTAAAAAAGTTATCACATCTTATATAACGCCAAGCTTCTAACTCTTCATGGTCTAACTTCACACACCGAAACTCTACTATGAAGTAATCTCCATGGCCTACACTACACGGTTTAATTCTACATGCCCTACACTACGTGCTTTAACTCTACATGCCGTAATTCTACAAGCTCCAACTTCATAAACTCTACACTGTGACTTGGCCATTTCGTTCTCTTAGGGACTATGGCTTAACGAAAAAGTACCATCACACCATACATAACACAAATGCATTACATTCATCATTCATGGCCATTGAAGTGGCCAAGAAAGAGTGTAGAGTTTATGAAGTTAGATCTTATAGAACTAGGGCATAGACTTACTTAAAGCACGTAGTGTAGGGCATGTAGAATTAAACCGTGTAGTGTAGGGCATGTAATTTAGTTCATAGTAGAGTTTCGGTATTTGATGTTAGATTATGGAGAGTTAGAAGCTTGGCATTATATAAGATCTGATAGCTTTTTTACAGTGCAAGTCGTGTACACTCGGCAACATTATACATGAAAATGTTTTTGGTTCGATAACTTCTTTACAGTGCAAGTCATGTGTACTCGTCTTGGCAACATTTTAAATGCAAATGATTTTCAATTGATAACTTTTTTACAGTGCAAGTCATGTGCACTTGGCAACATTTTACATGAAAATGTATTCGGTTGAATATTTTTATCTATTAACATTTATTTTTATCGGCTAATCCCACAGCTACAAATATCAGCATACGGCAAAGTATCTCGCTAGCACGATGCTGTCACAAACTACATCGCGACAACTGCTTACGTCATAATGAGGTCGTATTATCACTGGTCGTCAAACCGCGGCTGGCAGGTTGTATTTATGCGGCCTGCTGATGATGTTTGTGCGACTCACGATAAAGCGAACAAGAATTATATTATAACATTCCTTAAAATCTTTTCTTCTGAAATTCTTAATTCATGAACATTCGTTCCTTAAATTCTTTAATTTTATGCTACTATGTACTGTATTTCATTCGCCCAAGGAATACGAACTTATAATACAGTTTCATAAACATGAAAGGTCATATCGTCGTATGTTATTTTTTTTCTACCATGGAACAAAATAAAATAGCATACGTAGATACACTAGGTCAACATCAAAATACGGCTTATACATAAAATTACCTAAACATATGTATGCGTATAAATTATAGATTTTTATTATTATTACTGTTTATCGTAATTATATTGCACTTTTTTTGTCGTGAGTCGCATAAATATCACCTGCGGGCCGCAGTTTGACGACCACTGCAGTGACGCGTCAAGGCCAAGGCCCTTCGCGATGCAGTTGCGCGATATGGCGATACACCTTGCTAGGGCGAATCTTCGCCGTAGCCCGATATATATAGCCGCGCCATAAAAAATCTTTAATATCACAGTAGGTTTTATCTAATAATAGCAAATCAAACAGTTGTTTGCGAAATTTCGGAACCCTAAAAGAGTAGGTAATTACAAAGTAGTCAAAGTAATTATCTAGGTACCAGGCGACCAGAAACAGTAAATATCTAGCACAAACTATAAAGTAATCGAACAATATATCGACAGCGGTGTCGGTTACACCAGATGGCACGCTCCGCCGACCCATTAGCTTGTAAACGATATTTTTACTTTTTCCGAGGAAAATGGCAACGACATATTAATTTTGCGGTTTTCTCATATGTATCGGATTTTCTTGTAAAATGTTTGTATTTAACCGTATTGTATTTACGTACATACGAGTATTTGTTTCTGGGTGGTAACTTGGAAATTACATTTAATTATAAAGGTTTAGATTATTGGTATTTTTAACCGACTTAAAAAGGAGGAGGTTAGCGGCTTTACTTCTGGAATTGACGAGATTCGGGTTCGATTCTTAAGGATAAGCATTTGTTTAATGAGCATATATTGTTGCGACTTTGGGTTTGGATGATTAAATAAAATATAAATAAATAAATATTCACGGGACAGATTACGCTTACTGAGCTAACCCCTAAAGTAAGCAAATTATTTGTTTGTGTTATGGGTGTTAGTCAATGATACTAATACATATATAAATACAGAATTATATTTAATAAACACCCAAACCCGGAAATACAAACATTTATGCTCATCACACAAACGCTTGTCTCCGTCGGAGATCGAACTCGAGCACCGTCGATTGCGTAGTCAGATTTGCTAACCACTCGACCAACGCGGCGGCTACGCAAACGGGGGAGGGGGATGTATCCTATATGGTATCCTATACAAAATGCATTGTTTATTGCTCTCTTTATTAAGAGGTATTGATTCGTTAAAAGCGAAGTTAAACTTGAAACAAAGGACTACTAGAAGTTGTAACAAGAACGTTAGAATTTGAAAATTGCAATGCAACGACTAAAGGATTTCTCATTTTGTGATTCCCCGCGTGTAATGCTGCGATGCAAGTTATTGGTTAACTGAAAATTTTTGTTTTCTAAAGCTCAACTACTGAATTCTAAGATATAAAATTGTTAGATTATCCCTATATTTATTACTGACTTATTTTATTTCATAAGATAGCAAACAATCAGATGGTTCTCCTCTTGGAAAGAGATAACCATAGCTTAGATACATAAATACATAAATTCATAAATACTTTGTAATTGTAATTGTAAATATTACAATTACAATGTGTTTAAATTAAAATTTGAAACGACTACAAATATCATCTATAGACATATCTCAAAAACTACCGAACCGAGAAATTCGTAGACAAATATACAAATATACATATACGTTAAAAATTTATAATAAATATTTGAACGCCTAAATAAATCATAATATATCCAATTCCAACAATATTACATACGTACATATCAAACCGATAACCTCCGTTTTTTCGTTGGTTGAAAAGTGGCTCGGAATCGGGTCATCATAGGAAATCTTGCTCAGTTATTAGTTTTTAAATCTTTCCTGCGTTGATCCAGGCTTTTTTCGAAGAAAAGATTAACTGTTAGCTTTATAAGAGGATAGAACTTGCACCAATATCGTGACTGCTAGCTATGTGGTAAAGTTCTAGGCGTGAAAATTATTGTTAAGTTAGGTTAACTGTTATGTTGTTAAAGTTAATTAACATTTAACAGTTATTTATTTATGTTATATTATACCAGTAGCCTATATATAATAAGTATTAAAAGACTTTTAACACTTAATATTATCATAAATCAAGGTAGCGAGCAAAAAAATGTCTCTCAAATATTTCTAATAACATTATTATCCTATATCAAGTTTTTTTTTATATTATAAGATAACAAACAAGCAGATGGGTCTCATGATGGAAAGAGTCAACCATCGCCTATAGACACCAAAGATGTTAATGGTGCGTTGCTATCTCGTGGCGAGGTCTAATGTCACATGCATAAGTTTACCGGCTATCTTACCCGCCAAACCGGAACACGACCGCAACAAGCACTGACGCTATTGCGGCAGGAATAGGTAAGGCGTTGGTACCAGACCCGGGCGAGACAATGCAGAACTCTACCACCTAGTAGCCACGATGTTAGTGACTCACATAGCCAATCGGTCGCCTTTTACGACCTGCCTGGCAGAACGGCAGTTGGTCTATTCTTCAAAGGAGCCCGGAACCAACACGAGGGAGATTGGTAATTTCAGTGATGCATAAAATTTTAAAAGTGTTTGCTAATATAAATAACAGTTAATAATAATATAATATAATATTCATGGGACAAATTACACTTACTGATCTAACCCCAAAGTAAGCAAATAATTTGCTTGTGTAATGGGTGTTAGTCAATGATACTAATACATAGAAATACATATATAAATACTGGAATATATTTAATAAACACCCAAACCCGGAAATACAGACATTAATGCTAATCATGCAAATGTTTGTCCCCGTCGGGGATCGAACCCGAGCCCCGTCAATTGCGTAGTCAGGGCCGCCAATCACTCAACCAACGGGGGTTAATTGTTAAAAAAAATAGTACGAAATTTAATATGTTAACTGTTAAATGATCCATGCCTATAAAGTTCCGTATCGTCTCGCCTGGGTTTTGTTACCAACACCTTACCTATTCATGCCTTCATGGCATCGGTGCTTGTTGCCGTCGTGTTCGGTTTTGGAAGGTAAGGTAGTCGGTTAACTTATACATTTGGTATTGCATCTCTGCCACATATATAGAAAGATATGATATAATATAAGATATGATTAACATCTCTTGCGTCTTCAAGCGATAATTATTTCCTTCCATCAGGAGAACTATCAGCTTGTTTGCAGTCTTATAAAAAACAATGCATTTTTCAAAGATAAAAAATGTTGGCCCCTTTTAAAGATATATCGTATGTTTTTCTGTCAAGCAATTCGTAAAAGGCGAATGATTTGTTTGTCACTGCTGTAACTACTAGGATTTTTTTTTAAATTGTATCATAGCCAGCACCAGCCACTCTTTACAGTTTCATTAGTAGCATTGATTAGTGCTATCTTACATGTCCAATTTAAATCTATTTTTATACTTTCCCCCATGTTGGTTCCGGGCTCCTTTGAAGAATAGCCCAACTGCCGGTTTGCCAGGCAGGTCGTAAAAGGCGACCGATTGGCTATGCGAGTCACTACCATCGTGACTACTAGTGGTAGAGTTCTACATTGACTCACCCGGGTCTGGTACCACCGCCTTATCTATTCCAGCCACAATAGCGTCAGTGCTTGTCGCTGTCGTGTTCCAGTTTGGAGGGTAAGGTAGCCAGTAAATTCATGCATGTGGCATTAGACGTCGCCACAAGATAGTAACTCACCATTAACATCTTTGGTGTCTATAGGCGATGGCTGACTCTTGCAATCAGGAGACTCATCTGCTTGTTTGCTATCTTATAATATTAAAAAAAAAACTTTCCTTCAATTCAACCCTTCCTTTTAATTAGAACGTAGTCTGATAAGGCAGATTTACAGTATGTTTGCGACTTTTGCATCGGAGGTTTCTCCTTTATATTTTAATTCATTATTAAACCAACTTTAACTATATAAGAACGCGGTCTAATATAAGGCAGATCTAATCTATACATATAATAAAATCGTGGGAAAGTCAAATACATATAGTAAAATCATAGGAAAGTCAAATACATATAATAAAATCGTAGGAAAGTCAAATACATGTAATAAAATCGTAGGAAAGTCAAATGCATATAATAAAATCGTAGGAAAATCAAATCGCATACATATAATAAAATCGTAGGAAAATCAAATCTATACATATAATAAAATCGTAGGAAAGTCAAAACTGTACATTGAATATTTTTTTAAAAGAATACTTGGGGCGTGATCTACAATCGATATCGAAGCCAAAAATATAATTTTTAGAATTTTTGTCTGTTTGTCTGTTTGTCTGTATGTCCGGGGTAAACTCGAAAAGTACTGGATGGATTTACTTCAAATTTTGCATAAATATTACTAACAGGTCGGGTCAACATATAGGCTACATATTATCACGTTATCATCTACGGGGGTGGTGCAGTGCGGAGTAAACGAAGTCCGCGTGGACGAAGTCGCTGGCAACAGCTAGTGTTAAATATTGTCGGGAGACACAGTAAAAACAATAAAATCTCTTTTATATTTAACAATAAACTTTAGCCGTAAAAAAAAATTACATATGTGTCTATATTATCATGTATGGCACATGAATCTAATATGTGTAATATTTATTTTAATGAATTTAACGTATTTCTAATGAATATTATTAAAAAAACTTAGGTTTCTGCAGTCCTCTGTAATGTAAACTTAAACTGTGCAAGTTTTATACTCCACGCTTTGCGCAATTGTTTTAAAAACGGGTGCAAAGTTTTCTCTTCACGTATAAACTGCATAATTGCATCTTTTCTAACGAAGCATGTTTTTTCACGCTCATTCAATCCTAGTCTCATTTCAGTACTCATAAGCGGTTTGGTTACGGAATAAACCGGAATTTCCTTTCAAAGCAATTTCTTAGATTGTCAGTATCGCTTTATTTACACCCAAAAATATAAAGTTATAACACTTATCAATGAAATAAAATCAATCCAGGGGTATTCATTAAGCTTTAGCTTTGATTTGACACGATAAAATAACACAATATGGCATTTTTATATTTTTTACGATATAATGTATCTACAAGCATTGAAATTTACATACATTTGCTCATTAGAGCGGCTACGCATTTTTGCGCCCAAAACCATGTCTATTAATATTTGTGTAGTCTGTCGGTTTGATAAGGTAAATCTAGTGTTAAATATCATCGAGTGACACAGATTTGCAGTATATTTACCCGGAAACCCCGGAAAAGATTGCACGCTACGCTCACATGTACATTTAATTAAACGTTCTATCACAATAATGCCAGCGCTGAGAGTCGACTGCATTTTCAGCGAAACGGATTCGCAATTAAGAAATTGTACCAGATTGTTGAAATTTTCAACATTTAACTGTAACACGACTAAAATAACATTGCAATGATTTATTTCATTAAATATTTTGTTGAACGCTAATTCACTTTAATTATTCTATATGATTTGTACGTGAGTTTAGATGTTATGTTGCTGATTCTCTTCTAAAATATCCGTACTAATCTGTCTGTCTGTCTTTGCATACACTTGGTCGCATACAAATTTGGCGACGATCTGATCCAGAATTCCAGTTTTACCTTAACTATTATAATAATCCCATTACCGTAACGATTACATCAACACTACTTAACTTTTAATTTTATGAGGTGGTAGAGTTTTACAACGTCTCGCCCGGGTATTTGGTACCACCGCCTTACTTATTTCTGCTGCAATAGTGTCCGTGATTTTCACTGTCGTGTGTTGGTTTGAAGTGTAAAGTAGCCGGCAAACTCATGAAAGTGGCATTACAATCCTGCCATACGGATAACAACACACCATTACTATAAAAGGGGAGGATATGTTACCTAGGTACAGCGCCCGGTCCTACAAAACACAGTGACAATCAATCACGCGAGGGATATCATATAATACGCTTATACCTATTTTCCGACTGCTTTACCATTATACACGCATCAAAATCGCCGTATTGGTCCCAGCCTCCTTTGAAGAATAGGCCAACTGCCGTTCTGCCAGGCAGGTCGTAAAAGGCGACCGATTGGCTATCGAGTCACTTCCATCGTGGCTACTAGGTGGTAGAGTTCTGCATTATCTCGCCCAGGTCAGCGTCCACCGCCTTACCTATTCCTGCCGCAATAGCGTCAGTGCTTGTCGCTGTCGTGTTCAGGTTTGGAGGGTAAGCTAGCCGGTAAACTTATGCATGTGGCATTAGACCTCGCCACAAGATAACAACGCACCATTAACATCATTCGTGTCCATAGGCGATGGTTGACTCTTTCCATCAGAAGACCCACCTGCTTGTTTGCTATTTTATGATATAAAAAAATGCCTTCTTGTGTATTCAACCAGTGTTATAATCACTCAAGGAAAAAAATAAGACACACGGGTTTACTTTCCATTCTTAAGTACAGCTAAAACAATTTGTTTGAAAATAAGATTAAATTATTGTTTGATCTGTCATATTTGTAAGAGTGAGATAGTATAATACAAAAGTAACTGGGAGAAATGTAGTCTCCTACGTTCGTCGCATCACTGCGCTTGGCAGACCGAGCCTAGGCTTAGCAATTGCGATGTTTGAGAGTAACATATCTTCCTTTTTAATATATCAATGCCATTAACATTTTTGGTGTCCATAGACGTTTTCTCTTTCCATCAGAAGATCCATCTACTTGTTTGTTATATAATAAAAAAACACTTCCATTTAATCCCAACTCTCTAACTTCAGTAGTATAAACTCGTTCGTCAAAAGTTACACCACACATTATATATACAAGTGCGTAGTTAAAACAAGTTCGTTGTCATCCCAAAAACTTTCCAGTACACGTCATACATGAAGCTCCATTTTATGTAGGTATTACAGTCTTAACCCTATTCGAGATCTTTCCATTAAATAATTTGGACTGTTTACACAGTTGAGCGACGAGGGAATTATGCGTGATATTGTCGTTACAGTAGTAATGGGCTGTAAAACTATGTCACAGATTATATTTGTGTCAAATAGGAAAATATAATAAGTCCTAACTAAAGGAAATTAGGATATGAAAGTCTTAGCAATGTTTACTGATCATATGTCGGAGATAAAATTTCCAATCAAAAAGAATTGTTGAAGTGTATGCTTTATTCATGTTAAGCGACTTTTGGTGGGATTTACCTTGTGTTGGTCTGGACTCCATATGAAGAATAGACCAACTGACGTTCTACCAGGCACTTTGTAAGAACAATTACCTAAGTGAGTCACTTCCATCGAGGCTACTAGGTGGTAGAGTTCTACATTGTCTCGCTCGGATCTGGTACCATTGCTCTACCCACTGTCAGAGCCATGTTCCGATTTGGAGGGTAAGGTAGCCGGTTAACTTATGCATGTGGCATTCAGACCTCGCCACAAGGATAGTAACGCACCATTAACATCTTTGGTGTCTATAGGCGATGGTTTCTCTTTCCATCAGAAGAGCGATCCTAACTGTTATATCCCAATATATATTTGAGAACTTGATGTACGTTCGTAAAAATATTTGCTTGTTTAAAAAAATGGTTACGTACACTCACTAAACACAAGGAACAAAAACAATCTTGTTGTGCATGCATCTCGTCTCCACAGAATTAGTAACTCTTATGGGGCCAATGTAAATGCTTTTACAATAAACTTTCCGAAACTATAAGGGGGCATCCATAAATTACGTGAGGTGTTTTTTAAATTTTCTGTACCTTCCTCCCCCCCTCTAGTGAGATGTCTTGAGGTTTTATTCAACCCCCTTCCCCATCTCCCAATCTCACGTGAGATTTTTCAAAATGTGGGTTTCTTAAATATATAAACGCGTTTGATCGTTCTTATAAAAAGAAAAAAAAATTGCTTCGTGCTTCTATTTACGACTAGTTAAGACTGTATAATGTCGAAGTATGAATCAAATTATTGTCTTTCAAACGAATTACCTAGTTAAAGATCCCAATCGTATTACAATTACGCTTCAGATAAAATCTCAAGCATGTGCAATCTGGATAATGGACTTTTGGTCCATTATCCAGATTGCACATGCTTGATTTTCCATTATCCAGATAGTACATTTTTTTTTGTTTCAATCAGAAAAAAAAAATGCGTGATATTTGCCGAGACCCCCTCTCCAACGTAAGATTAGATGAGATTTGACTCGTCCCCCCCTTAAACATCTCACGTAATTTGTGGATGCCCCCTAAGAGATCTACCAGTCAATAAATTTAAAAAATTTGTTAAAACAAAACTTTGTAAAAAAGGGTATTATAAAATCTCAGATTATTTGGAAGGCAAACAAGCATGGGATTAATTGCTCCTCATATCAATCTCATATATATGTTTTATAATTATGTAATATTGTGTATGTATAAAAAATTATATGAAAAAAAGACAAGCCCGCTGAGTTTCTTCTGCCGGATCTTCTCAGTGTGTGGCCGCGTTCCGATCCGGTAGCAGTTTAAAAAACGTTGACGTGTCAAAATAATTTGTAAAAAGTTTTATTTAATAAAGTTCTTCTGATTTGTGATTTCTGATTTCTGATTTCCACAGACCACCCGTGGTGATTTCTGATCTGCTTGTATGCTATCTTATTATATAAAACAACGGTTTCGCGTGATCGTTTCGCTAGTGATATACGCCAAATTCACACTGTCAAATTAAAAAGAGATTTTATTGTTTTGTCTATGGTTGGATTTCGGCCACAGGGCGATCACTAACAGCTAGAAATAGGCTTAATCGTTATTAGATGGGTAAAATGCGGCAATGGGGATTACCACTCATCTCCTCGACCGACAAACGGATGGTGAATCTGAAAGTCTATAGACGTTTAGACATAAAATGTTAATGGTGAGTTGCTATCCGTGTGGTGGGATGTTAATGCCATATGTATAAATTTACCGACTACCTTACCATCCAAGCAGGAACAAGACAATGACAAGCATTGACGCTATTGTAGCAGGAATAAGTAAGACGGTGGTACCAGACCCGGGTGAGACAATGCAGGACTCTACCACCTAGTAGCCACGATGGTAGTGACATGTATAACCAATTGTTCGCCTCTTACGAACTGCCTGGCAGCACGGCAAATGGTCTATTCTTCACAACACAGGGGATATTCTTCATATATAGTAAATTTACTTTTATTTACATTAGTTAAATATGCTTAATGCTAAAGGCGGTGGTTCCATTAAAAAAATCGCATCCGAATCGGTAAACCCGGTTTCTAATTATGTTGCCACAGATAAAAACACAGATGGTTATACATATATATAGTCGTAAACTTATAAAACCTCTTTTTTGCGTCCGAAATTAAAAATTTAAGTTAAATTCTATGCAAAGTCCAAGTCAATATTACTTTACAAAATTTTGTACAGAAGGTCGTTTCGATTGGCAAATTGTTGTTGATATTAAGTTTCGTCGTCCGACAGTTATTGGTAAAATTTTGGCAATGATACAAAAGATAATATTACTTTAGATCCAAGTTTATTAGTTGAAGAACTTAGCTCAGAACATTTAATAAAACACTGTTTTCAAAGTTAATCGACTTCATTGTCTAGTAATATTGAATTAATAATGTTAATTATTGCTAAGAATCTGATTCTGGCTGAACACTGCTACTTCCACAAGATTGAAAAGTTATGTGGCAGAATATCTATTCTATACATAATATAATAAAATCGTAGGAAAGTCAAAACTGCACATTGAATATTTTTTAAAAGAATACTTGGGGCGTGATTTACTATCGATATCAAAGCCAAAAATATAGTTTTTAGAATTTTTGTGTGTTTGTTTATCTGTTTGTCTGTATGTATGTCCGGGGTAAATTCAAAAAGTACTGCATGGATTTACTTCAAATTTTGCATGAATATTACTAACAGGTCGGGTCAAGATATAGGCTACATATTATCACGCTATCACCTAGCGGCCAGGAGCTCCGCAAAACGAAGTCCGCGCGGACGAAGTCGCTGGCAACAGCTAGTAAAGAATATATCTATTTCTATATGGATAAAAGTAGAAATAGATATATTCTTTATATTGTTCAGAGTCACCTCGAATCAACAGGAATATTGGAATCCCCATGAGGCTAAATATAGTCTCGTGGTGGAGAGAAAATCAAAATAAATTTTCTCGTTTTTTATATTTTAAAGAATATGAAGTTACCCTATATATCCGTTAATGCACCTCAGTTTATTTGTGTTAGGTATGGTTGGGTAATAATCGTCTTAGCGTTCGGCGGGACGTAGCGCTAGCGTGTTATGTATTACGCGTCTTGCTTGGGCAACTGCATGCTGACCCTCGGGTGCTGGCTGAGTTACGGCTTTGCACACCTGACGGCTCGTCGGTGCTGGTCGCCGCCCCGCTGCACTAAGCGTCTCTAGTAGGCATGGAAATTATTGTTAAATTAGGTTAACTGGTATGTTGTTAAAATTAATTATTATTTAACTTTTTTTATTTTTATTTATATATATATATATATATTTATATATATATATATATATATATATATATATATATATATATATATATATATATATATATATATATATATATATATATATATATATATATATATATATATTTATTTATTTATTGACCGCCCCGTTGGGCGAGTGGTTAGAGACCCTGACTATGCAATCAACGAGGCTCGGGTTCGATCGCCGACGGGGACAAGCATTTGTGTGATGAGCATAAATGTTTGTATTTCCGGGTTTGGGTGTTTATTATGTATATAAAAGTATTTATATTATTATTTTTATGTATTAGTATCGTTGATTAACACCCATAACACAAGCAAATAATTTGCTTACTTTGGGGTTAGATCAGTAAGTGTAATTTGTCCCGTGAATTATATATATAAATAAATATATTTATTATATATATATATATATATATATATATATATATATATATATATATATATATATATATATATATATATATTATATATATATATATATATATATATATATATATATATATATATATATATATATATATATATTTATTTTAAAAATATTTAAGTTATTTATTTATGTTATATTATATCAGTAGAAGCCTATATATTACAATAAGTATTAGAAGCAGCAAAAACGCAAAGCCGTCGAATTAGCGAGCAAAAACGCAAACCCGTCGAGTTAGCGAGCAAAAAAAAAAGTCCTCTGGAGTAGTTTTACAGTTTTTAACAGTTATTATTATCATAAATCAACAAGGTAGCTCAAATATTTTTAATAACAATAACATCCTATATGAAGTTATTGATAATTTTTAATAGTACTTGCTAATATTAATAACAGTTGTTAATTGTTAAAAAAATTTAGTACGAAATTTAATATGTTAACAGTTAAATGGTCCATGCCTACTCTAGAGTAAGGACTAACCTATTTAAATTTGCTCCAGAATCGCGAGCTATACAGCAAATTAATTTAATTTCAGTAGATATATATATTTAAAAGAGTAGCCTTCCGAAAGTCACGGAACGTCTTCAAAGATGTCTTGAAAAAAATATTTTTAAGTTTTAGTTTACTTACAACTTGGGAAACTGTAATGATGTTGTAAATGTATAAATAAATAAATATTCTGTCACAAAACTTTCAGAATGATACGGAGAGATAGATAAAATTAGAGATAAAAATATATTTAATATGATTAGATAGCAAACCAGCAGTTGGGTTATTGGAGACGGATATTCAATACCCAAGTAACATTTTCTCTTTTAAAACTGCAGTATATAATCACTTTTTAAAACGTCAGAATCCTTAATTGTGTACTTAATATTAAATTTATGTAATTAAATATTATGAGCATATTTCTATAGTCAGTAATGAGTATCGGTGTACGTTATATTTCTCTATGAAAGTAGTCAACTTATTTATAGTATTGATTGTATTATTAATAGTGAGGTTCTTATAATGCTTATATGATTTTTTGTAGAATATTCTTTGTTTAGTTTTATTGATAGCTCATAATTAATTTATTATGCACTACCCAAGCTTTTTCTCCCAGTATCACGAAAGGTAAACTGTGAGAAAATGCTTAGTGGCATTAAGTTACGCCTTTGTACCATTATGTGCAATAAAGAATTTAAATAAATAAGTAAATAAATAAACAAATAAATTGACATTAAACAGGGTCCGTAATTTAATTTCGAGAGTCACGTGTTCGATTAATGGAAAGTCGACTGAACGATTGTTCGAATGGAATTTATTTCGAAACAACCTTTTATCGACAAACGCTACTTCGATTGAACGTTTCATCGAATATGTATTAATTGAAAAAAAAAACGGTCTTCTTTCGAAATATAGTTGAAATAAAATTATAAAAAAAAGATTTTTCGTCACATACTATTTCATACATATCTATCTAAACAAGAAAATCAAACACGTTTAAGATATCATACGTTCTGTCTATAGATTCCTGAACATGAAAATTGGTGAATAGGAATATAATAAAGCACAAATGAAATTTTTATTATAAAAAAACACATTTACTTTACGATTATTAACTTATAGCTATATATGTATATGCATACAAATCCGCTTTGTTGGATATGTTTCCAAATCAATTAAAATGAACAAATGGACAGGCTTGACTTTATGAGATCGATGGCTTACATTTGCCACTTTAAAAAGAAAACAACGTTTAACATTTGCCACTTTATATAGAAAACAACCCTAAACTACAGATACACGTATAAGATAATATGTGACGAAAAATCTTTTTTATGATTTTGTTTCAATTATGAAACTATATTTCGAAAGAAGACCGTTTTTTTTTCGATTAATACATATTCGACGAAACGTTCAATCGAAGTAGCGTTTGTCGATAAAAGGTTGTTTCGAAATAAATTCCATTCGAACAATCGTTCAGTCGACTTTCCATTAATCGAACACGTGACTCTCGAAATTAAATTACGGACCCCATTAAACATGCGAATATTAAAGTAACAGCTACCCACACTTGTGTCAAGAGCTGAAAATTATGTCGTCTAACGTACAGACTTATTAGGTCTCTGGTTATTGGGCCATCATGAGAACTTTTTACGATAATCTTCATCTTCAGCTACTTAAAACTATTTTAGTTACAAGTAAAGAATCCATACTAATATAAATGCGAAAGTAACTCTGTCTGTTTGTTTCTTCTTCACGCCTAAACCACTGAACCGTTTTGGTTGAAAATTGGTACAAAGATAGTTTGGGATCCATAAAATGATATAGGATTTTTATCCCAGATATCTCACGGGAACGGGAACTATGCAAGTAAAACCTCGAGACTGTCTATCTTTTAAACCACGGTAATAACTCATTATTACCGTGGTTTAAAAGATAGAACTTAGGCTACTTTTTTTTTAGAAAATTTTCCACGCGTAACTCACGGGCACAGCGTACGCGTTTCCTTCTCTCTTTCATAAGAAGTAATATCGATATTTTTACCTTACATCTACCTGTAATAATTAACTCAGAGGTCTACAAGTCTTACTTAGAAATAAATTTAGAAAAGTCCGCAGGAAATAGCCAATAGTAGTCCTTTTACAAGGTAGATTACAAGGCTTTTCTAAATATAAAAGATGAAATCGTAAATTTTTTTCATTTACCCAATTTACTAACTATATTTTTTACTTTCCGCTATTATGTATAAGGAAGTTACTGATTATGCCCCGATTTTCGAAAATTGAGTTTTCACCAGATTTCTACGTTTTGAGGTCGTAGCAACTTTTTCCGACTATTTTCACGAGAGGGTCAGTATGTCTGTATGTATGTGTGTGAGTGTGTGTATATGAACATCTCATAACTTTTGAACAACTTGACTCATCGAAACGCGGTTGATGGCAACCGATGTATAGAATATTTAAAAATTAGGGAAGTGGAGGCGACGTCATTTCGCGAAAAAATCGTTTCGGCTTATATTTCCGTAACGTGTATTTGAGGCTAAAATGACAGGACTTTTATAGAAGATAAATAAATTTCCTATTTTTTATTTAAAATTTTTCTACATGACTTAGGTACGATTTATAATATTGCTAGCTGCAGCGTGCAGTCAGCTGCATTATAACAGTTTTTAGCAAATCCCATGGAATCATCTAATTTTTCTGAGATAAAAAGTATTTTTTGTGCTATTCCAGGTCATCATCTACCTCGTGACAAATTTTATTCAAATCCATTCAGTGGTTTTTGCGTCATTGAGTAAAAAACATCATCCATCCATCGGTCCATCCAAAAGTCCAGACATCCAAACTTTCGCATTTATATTAATTAATATAGATTACTATTTGACTTTTTATTTTTTTATTTTGCAAAAAACCTTTTTTCAAAAGTTTATTCGCAACTTGATGGTACTTTCACGCTCGTAATTTGTGACTATTATGTGCATTTACATTTAGTACATAAAACTGAAGTTCAGTATCTTTAACAAATAACTTCTGTAATTTAATGTAAGAAAAATTCCTTGTTTTCCTGTATTATATATGAGTATAATACGTCGCTGGTTAATGGGCCGTCATGAGAAGTTACTAATTAATTTACCTAGTCAAAACTTTCCACGTTACGAATACAAAGTAGAAAATATGTTTAGATGTAATAAAATATAATGAGATATATTTCAACAAATTGTTGTGAATAGGGAAAGTGAAGAGTGAGAACATTGGAAAAATCTAGAAATAAAAAAAAGATAGCTGCTTCTATCGATAAACAATAGCTGCCGTTACTTGATCAGCTATATCATAATTGACCTTCTTACACAGGTTTAAGGCTGAAAATAGCGTGGACTCTGACTTGTTTACACTTAAATTGTTTACGAGTCTTTATTTTTTTGTGTATAAATAAGGATGTGCTGGCGTATAGCAAGTCAGTTTTATAAAGCGATTTGAAAGCGATAGTTCGGACAATCAGTGTGAAGCCATATAGTACAATGAAAAGTGATACGGAAAGTGTGTTAGTTCATTGACTGGGTTTAGTCAGTTAGTTTTAGTGTGAATACAGTAACGGTGATATTTGTCTATCAGTGCTTACTGTGGTGTATTGTACGTTACTGCGGTAAATACACGGTTTTAATATAAGTGGTATTTTATTGCACAATTTTGGTTCTTCTTCTTTTACGTGGTAGAGTTATGACATGTTTCTGTTGAAATAACTCTTATTTAGAAAATTAAATGTATTTATTAAACAAATTGGTGAAAATAACTAGTATTAATATACTATTTAATAACTTTCAAGCCGGTAGTTGTGCTAGGAACTAAAATGGATAACATTATGTGTGTATATTCTGTAGGATACAGGCTTTTAGTTGGTGTGAAGTTTGTTCTTTTTTATCATCAATACAAATAAATAAAATTGAAGTGTCTGTTTGTAATATTAAAATAACCGCTTTTTACTAAACACACATGGATTTATATACGGTACATATACCAAAATAACATTTTAACAATTTTTGTCTGTCTGTCTGTCAGTTTGTATGTCTGTTTATCTGTTTGTTCCGGTTAATCTCTGAAACGTCTAGACCGATTTTGATGGGACTTTCACTAGGAGATAGCTGATGTAATAGGGAGTAAATTAGGCTCCTTTTATTTTAGAAATATTTCAACGCGGACGAAGTCGCGGGCACAGCTAGCATATCATAAGAAAGCAAACAAGCAGATGGGTCTCCTGATTGAAAGAGTCAACCATCGCCTATAGACACCAAAGATGTTAATGGTGCGTTGCTATCTTGTGGCGAAGTCTAATGCCACATGCATAAGTTTACCGGTTAACTTACCCTCCAAACCGGAACACGACAGTGACGAGTCCTGACGCTATTGCGGCAGGAATATGTAAGGCGGTGGTACCAGACCCGGGCGAGACAATGCAGAACTCTACCACCTAGTGGCCGCGACGGTAGTGACTCACGTAGCCAATCGGTCGCCTTTTACGACCTTCCTGGCAGAACGGCAGTTGGCCAATTCTTCAAAGAAGCCCGGGACCAACATGGGGGTCAAATGAGCATTCATTAAACTCATTAGTGTCATGTTTAATAAAACGTTTTAAATTATTAATGCTTTGCCAGGTTTTTTTGCCATTTTACTAGCGATATATTTTTTGACACATTAAATTTTAGATAAAATATTTTTCAACCATTAAACAGATGGACGAAGCTCGACTCCAGGTCAAAACTTACTATCACGGTTTTCTATACGAATCACTGTCATCGTAGCTACTAGGTGGTAGAGTCCTGCATTGTCTCGCTCGAGTCTGGTACCGCCGCCTTACCAATTTCTGCCGCAATAGCGTCACGGCTCGTCCTTGTCGTCTTCCGGTTTGGAGGGTAAGGTAGCCGCCAGCCGGTAAACTTATGCACGTGGCATTAGACTTCGCCACAAGACAGCAACGCACCAATAACATATTTGGTGTCTATAGGCGATGGTTGACTCTTTCCTTCAGGAGACCCATTGGCTTGTTTGTTATCCTATGACATAAAAAAACCGTTTGAAAACGGTAGAATAAGCAATTTGACTTCATTTGAAAAACTGTTGTTATTAGTTGTTAATCATTTACCTTATTAGGCATATTAACCAAAGAACTATTTATTTTTGTTAAAATCGTTTTAAAATTGATATAAAAATTACTGTGAAATTGATATAAAAATAAACGCTCTGGACTGTCATGGCATCCTAAGGACGTGATAATAAATCTACATTATGTAATCTGTTGTGTCTATGAAAATAACAACATTAAGATGACGTTTTACCACGGCGTGACGTAACCATTTTAGATTTGCGTTTACTCTCACTTGATTTAATGTCTATTTTTGCTTTTATATTTTAAAAATATTAGTCTTCCTTATCTTTTATAATAAATATTTAAGTTTTTTGTTATTTCCTTATCATAATTAGGATTAAAAACTACAAAATATTTGACTCATTTTTAGTGGGCTCAAGACTATCACAAGCATTTTCGTCAGGATAAAACTAATTTAACCTTAAGAGGCTTAAAAGACAGCTGTGGTGAATAAAGCAAGAATTACTAATAAATTTCATATATTTCTAAAGTTCTCCAGATTTTAAATGATATTCAGTAAGCGATTTCTGATGCAATTCAACCCACGCATCCATTTGATAGCTCAAACTTTCCTGAGTGGGTGACATTTTCTTGAATATATTAATACTTGGGACAAAACTTTGTGTTTTGTTCAAGATTATATATATGGAAGAAGTAAAGAAAGCTAATATTTTATATAAAAAATATTTTATATAATATGCCTTACAATTAAATTAAATTATTATAAAACCTTACACACACTATCGTGCATTTTAACACCGTGTTTGACGTAAAAATGTATGTACACTTTTGATCGCCAGCTATTTGGAAGGCCCCAGCATCTAGTAGTTGACGGTATATGCTCCAAGTCCGAAATATATTAACGCTGTCGTCCCTCAGGGCTTTGTGCTATCACCTACACTGTTTCTTCTGCATATCAATGATTTATGCTACAAAATAACAGCATTTATTACTATGCTGGCGACAGTATAGGTGATGCTTTATATTTAGGCTGAGTGAATTTTTCGCGGACATAGGTAAAAAAAAGTCGGAATAGGCATGTGTCTGAAATAATTAAATGAAATTACTCCACTAATTTTGTTGAGGTTTACTATGGAGTTAGGCAATGTCCTCTTTTTATATCATAAAATAGCAAACAAGCAGATGGGTCTCCTGATAGAAAGAGTCAACCATCGCCTATAGACATCAAAGATGTTAATGGTGCGTTGCAATCTTGTGGCCAGGTCTAATGCCTCATGCATAAGTTTATCGGCTATTTTTGGCTCCAAACCGGAACACGACAGTTACAAGCACTGACGCTATTGCAACAGAAATAGGTAAGACGGTGGTACCAGACCCGGGCGAGACAATGCAGAACTCTACCACCTAGTAGCCACGATGTTAGTAACTCGCATAGCCAATAGGACGCATTTTATGACTTGCCGTGCAGAACGGCAGCTGGCCTATTCTTCAAAGGAGTCCGGGACCAACATGGGGAGCCTGCGGAAATAGAGATATTTATTTATTTAACACTTTATTGTACACAAAAAAATATACATAACAGAGAATATAAGAAAAAAATATACATAACAAACGAAAAGGCGAGCTTATCCCTAATAAGAGATATCTTACAGCTAACCCAAGACAGTAAAATACAGTGTTAAAACAGAACAATCTACCTATTTTTATTGGTTACATAATATGACCATTAAATATCGTATCTTTCAATTCATACGGTCTTTTTACTAGTCAACCGGTATATTGGGTGGACATTTAGGATTCCGGAGATATCGAAGTTTGGAAGTATGCTGATGTACTTTTGCTGCGTTTAAATTATAAATATACATTTAACATTTATATCCTTAATAAAAACCGACGCTGCCGTGAAATAATACTATTTATTTGTTTGTTCTAAAAGTACAAATTTAAATATCCCCTTCGTTCAGACCTACGCTCAGACACACTAAATCTTAGTTTGACATAACAAATGAGTCGTGATAGTCGTTCGTCTGAGACCGAGATTAATATGGTCACTCTGATTAAAGACAAACTTTAAATAAGCATTTTGGACGATTGTGATTATTTTGTCATAGTACAGGAGGTTACCAGGTATTTCGAAAATACACTGTTTTATTTATTTCATTAAAAATAATAGCCACTATAGTAAAATCACAAATATAAGTTTGTTTTTTTAAAAATACGTACATCATAACATAGCAAGCAAGCAAACGGCTCTTCTGTAGGGAAGAGACGGTCATTGCATGTAGACATCTAAAATATTGTGTTAAGATCCGTATGGCTATAATGCCATATGCATAAGTTTACCTGATAGCTAACCAAACAAGCCAGAACATGAAAGTAACAAGCACCGACGCTATTGCGGCAGGAAAAGGTAAAGCGTTGGTACCAATAGTGGATGACGTTTACGCTACTAAATTATTATAACATAATGATTATAAAACAAATGATTCATTATAGTAATTCTTCTGAGATCGAGATTAATATGGTCAATCTAATTAGATTTAAGACAAACATTTAATAATCACTTTGGACGATTATGATTATTTTTACATTACAAGACGCCACCAGGCATTTTGAATGAACTAAAAAAAACATTAAAAAAACAACAGTAAGACCATGTATATAAATCCTTATACTATTATGTATTTATGTGATCTGAGCTAAGTGCTATAAGCAAATTATCAACGAACCATTAACACCAAAGGTGTTATTTATTTATTTACCTATATTCAAGGTATTAATTGTGCGTTGCTATCTGTGTGGCAAGGAAGCCGGTAAATTATGCCATTTATTATGCAAATGTGCAATGGGATGGCAATGCCACATAAATAAGTCTACCAGCTACCTTACCCTTCAAATCGGAACACGACAGTCACAAGAACTAAAGCTAATGCGGTAGGGATAGGTTATAGGGTGGTACTAGATCCGGGAGAGACAATGCTAAACTCTGCTACTTAAAAACCACGATGGTAGTGACTCGCATAGACAATCATTCGCCTCCTACGAACAGCCTGGCAGAACGGCAGTTGGTCTATTCTTTAAAGGAGCACTGACCAACACGGGGGAATATTGTAAGGTATATTAGTATACCTTCACTATCTCTTTGATAGACAGGTAGACAGTGAAGGTATATTAGTAAAGTTCTTTTGCCACCATTTCGTTACCGAATCCTAAAACTTCAACTAAAATAATGCGGCAGGGTCTTAGCGTACAAGCTAAGGTTTGTTTGTTTTATGTGTATTTGTCGTTGAAATTAATCCTTAAATAACAAGTTTTGAATAGCTTAGTCCTCATACATAGAAGGGTAAATACCAAATAATCCTTTTTATTCAGGACATTTAAGCCTGTTTATACCCCACGTAGTCACAAAAGAAAGGTTTTCTTTATATTAGCTCTGAATAAACATTGGTTATCAGTTACTAGCTGCTCGCTGGAGCTTTTTTATAGTATAATATCTATCATACAATTTGTTCACGCGGTTTTGCTTACGTAAAATTTGATTTGGGAATTGAAATTGACCCGCGCAGCTTCGCCTGCGAGTAGATTAACATGTTGTCAAGATAGCTTTGCATACAAATTTTATCCCCTATTTCAACCTTTTAGGGGTTGATTTTCGAATTCAAATTTCATGAAAATCGGTCCAGCGATTTAGCCGTGAAAGCGTAACAGACAGACAGACAGACTTTCACATTTATAATATTAGTATGGATATGGATTAATGTGGATATAAATAATTTAAGACAAAATGTTATTTACATATATTGCCCTATTGAACTAAAATCGGTTCAGCTGGTCCAAATATAATCTAGGATAAACAGAAATATAGACATATTATGTAACTTGTGTCCAAACTTCGGCATAAAAACAGGTCTTATCTATTCGCAGCTTGGTATCTCTTTTTATATCATAAGATAGCAAACAAGCAGATGGGTCTCCTGATGAAAGAGTCAACCATTGCCTATAGACACCAAAGATGTTAATGGTGCGTTGCTATCTTGTGGCGAGGTCTAATGCCACATGCATAAGTTTACCGGCTACCTTACCCTCCAAACCGGAACACGACACAAGCGACAAGCACTGACGTTATTGCGGCAGGAATAGGTAAGGCGGTGGTACCAGACCCGAGCGAGACAATGCAGAACTCTACCACCTAGTAGTCACGATGGTAGTGACACGCATAGCCATTCGGTCGCCATTTACGACCTGCCTGGCAGAACGGCAGTTGGCCTATTCTTCAAAGGAGGCCGAGACCAACACGGCATGGATGTCTACCAGCTACATTACCCTCCAAACCGGAACACGACAGTGACACGCATTGATGTTATTGTGGCAGGAATAGGTAAGGCCGTGGTACCACATACCCGGATTAGTCGTTGCGGAACTCTAACACCTATTTGGCACCATGGTTGTGACTTTTACATATACGGCTACCTTACCCTCAGAACCGGAACACTACAGTAAAAAGCACTGACGCTATTGCGGCAGGATAGGTAAGGCGGTGGTGCCAGCCCCGGGCGAGCCAATACAGAACTCTACCATCTAATAGATACGATGGTAGTGACTCGTATTGCCAATCAGTCGCCTTTTTACGACCTGCCCAGCAGAACGGCAGTTAGTTTATTCTTCAAAGGAGCCCAAACCAACATGGAGGAAAATTTTCTCCTGGAGAGTTTTAATGTAAGATCTTTGTGCAAGCCTAATAAGCCTAAGCCTGTTTTTGATATATCTTAGGATGTTCTGGATCCGGATATCGATATCTTCCTCCTTAATATTAATGTCTGTTACAGAGTCCAGCCTAAATATCTGATTCTAAGCACTCCATTGAACTTCACACTTTCCACTTTTAGGTGTCCTCATTTCATGCGTGTGTTCTTTTAGTTCTTCATATCAGGATACTAAGTTTTATCATGGCTAATCTTTAGCTTTATTTTGTTCGCCTCTTCCTCCAAAATAGAACAGACTCTTAGATTTCCTTTTTTTTATGTCATAAGATAGCAAACAAGCAGATGGGTCTCCTGATGGAAAGAGTCAACCATCGCCTATAGACACCAAAGATGTTAATGGTGCGTTGCTATCTTGTGGCGAGGTCTAATGCCACATGCATAAGTTTACCGGCTACCTTACCCTCCAAACCGGAACACGACAGCGACAAGCACTGACAATATTGCGGCAGGAATAGGTAAGGCGGTGGTACCAGACCCGGGCGAGACAATGCAGAACTCTACCACCTAGTAGCCACGATGGTAGTGACTCGATAGCCAATCGGTCGCCTTTTACGACCTGCCTGGCAGAACGGCAGTTGGCCTATTCTTCAAAGGAGGCCGGGACCAACACGGCAGTTGTTTTATTTTCTTATTTCCTTGCAGTTATTTTTTTATTTCCTTGCAGTTATTTCGCAGTAGGGCCAGATCATCTGCATTTTCTATCACCTTAAACTTTTCATCTTCAAATTTTACACTCTATCGAGTAATAACAGACAGCAGTCATCGAAGGACGTGCTCCAAAAATAAGTTGAAAAGTAAAGGTGACAGAACATCTCCTTGTAATCATTCGGTAATTACTGCAAATACCTGCATCAACTTTCTTTCAGTTCTGACTCGCATCCTACTCTTTTCTTATATTAAAAATGTTCAAAAATTTAAGAATGGAATCCTTAGCAATGTTATGAGTCAAGTCAATAAACAAACTGTAAATATCTCATTTCATTTCCATCAGCCATTTTAGGAGGAAAATCAGGCCTGTAGTACTATGATTCCGGCTAAACTCACTGATATACACTTAGTACTATTTCCGCATACGGCTTCAACCTGTTTGATAGTATGTACAACAAGATTTTGTACGCCGTAGGGATTAAGGCACTGCTGCTGTAGTTTTTATCAATCTTCTTGCAAACTACGTTACATTCGGTGGGTTGTTTCTTCATTCCAAATTCTTGTCATGAGTTCAAAGTCGTGCTTGAACTAGTAATTCACCACACTTCCAGATTTCTGATAGCAGACAAGAGATTTGCGGTTATTCATGGTCATAATGACTTTTTATCTCAGAAAACGATAGCGGTCTTCACTCGATATCTCTAGTGGCACTACTTCTCTTTCTGATTCCGTCAACAGGTTTCGATCTCTTCTGTTTCCGTAATAAGCTTCCCACTATCGTCTACTAATATCTGTAGTTGGATCCTTTTCTGTAAGACCTTATCTCCTTGGACACATTTCTCGTCCAGTTAGCTCTTATAAGGGTTTCCATACTCAACGCTACCACACCTAGATGGTGTTATTTTGCTTTTCTAATATCGCTTCTGGTTTCCACCTGTACTGTCTCTCTGACACCATTTTTTACACTCTGGAATCCACCATTTCTTCTTTTTCCTCTTTTTCTGCGTCCTATCACTCTTTGTGAAACCAGCCTTGTTTTTGACTTTATGTTTTCCCAAACTGTATGATTTCATCATCTATTTCAATTTCTCAAATGAATTGATAGGTTAAATTTCACATAGCTAGTTTTTTATATAAATAAAATATTAATACGAATTGCTCGGGCGCTGTCCGAAACTGATATTAAGTTTTAAAATCGGCGTATTTGCATGAAGAGAGTTGTGTTGTATGTTATGTGGAGGAAGCAAGGAAGTCTCTCTGGACTAATTATGGAAATGATTGCTACTTTAGTTCATTTACATTGAATGCAATGAAACAATGATTTCATATCTAAAATTTCACTGGCAAAGTTTTTCGCTTATAAAATTACCCGACCATAAGCTATTAAAAATTAAGTGTGAAGTATAACACCTGCCGTTCCTGCCGTTCCTGTATGATTTGGAAGATTTAGTTGAGTGTGGCATTTTATAGAGCAAATGAAGGGAGGTAGCAATGTGATGTAAAAAATGGGTTTCATATTAAATTTCACATGCTACTTGTGAAATGTTCCATGCTTAGTCTGAACCGTGACACACGGCACTCAATTCTCTTTGCCTAGGGTAGGCAAAGAGAATAAGGGATTTGATGTGAAGAAATGTATGAGTGTAAATAATAATAATTAATTTCTCTTCACAAAAAGAAACACTAATGACGTATGTAAGTTATGCTTTTATGGCTCCACAAAGAAACTGGCACGATGATAAAGTAAGTCTCAATTTGGAACGCACAAAGCATTAATTACTCAGTAAATGGACCGTAGTAAAGCACCCTTTTATGGAGGACGTGTAAGTAGCGTAATGCTACTGCGTTTCCGATGTGAAAAAGGTTCGGAAGCCATTTCCTTCCTTTTACTTCTTTCTAATGCATCTCAAAAATGTTGTAAATGTTTACAATTTGCGTTCATTAAGATAATGTTGAGAAATGTATATTATACATTTTACATCATAATCCATTATTAGGTGGGAGAGATCTGCATTGTCTCGCCCGGGTCGAGTCGATGTCGAGTTATTGATACAAATGCAAACTGTTTTATGTCGTGTATAACGAGTATGGGTCTATATTTAGTAGCATAACAATTTTTGTACTATTTTAAGTAGGCATCACGTTTTTACAACTAATGATAATTTACCATAACAACTAAACGCATAACTGTTTGCGCATAATTTTTACTAGCATAACCCTATGTAGCATAAAGATAACATAGCATAATGTTTAAAGGCACACATTGAGGAAAGCATAACAATAAATAAACATAATGATCAACGGCATACACTTAAAAGTCCTAATTAAAATGCAAGAAATAGGTGTTATTGTAGCAGCATACTATTCCCGTAACAAGTGGGGTTGCCTTTGTCACTCAGGGTGTAGGGTATGTATAATTGACGATATAAATCATTGAATTTTCGCCCCTGTGGTCTAGTGTTCCGGTGTCTGCCTTTGACTACATGAGGTTCCGGGTTCGAGTCCCGGGTCAGGCAATACAAAAAATGCGTTTTTTTAGTTTTATGGCGAAAACAACGTTGCTTGGATTTGGGAAAAGTACGCGGTTCGCGATGGGCTGGCCGCCTATTACATTGTGGGACTAATGGCTAATTGAACTAAACTTGTCTTAGCTTAGGACAGTCTTTAGTGACATGCCGTCACATTCTTTTCATTTGAGACAAAAAGTGACAGCACACTATTTAGGATCTTCCTAAGCTAAGATAATTTTAGTGCAATTGGCCATAAGTATCTTCGGCTAATCGTGGGTGCACTTTTTATACCTCTTCGGGGATACGGGCGTGAAGATTTTTTTTTGACGGACTTTTTACATCGGACGAATAATCTTAATAGTATTTTGTCGTTATAAGTATTTTATAACAATTTTTTTTTACAATTTTTATTACAATTTTTATTTAATTGACATACCCACGGAATAGAAATTTTCCATTCCGTGGATAAACCTATTTATTTTAAGACAAAAATTGTATTATGTTTTAAATTTTATAAAGGATTTGTTAAATATCCTCACTTGCAGTAAAACGTAATCTATCTAACTGCAAACATTTGTGTTATGTTGTGTTATAAAATAAGTATGCTAATATAATATTTATGTTTTGACATCGATAAGTGTAACCGAGCGTACCTACGTGGAATAAGTCATCATCATCCTCAGCTTTTATCAACCCACTCCAGGGCGTAAGCCTCTTCCCCCTCACGCCATTTTTCCTTATTTTGAGCTACTCTTGTCCAGGTCTTTCGCTTGACGATATCTTTCGCTTGACAATACCGAACTCGTTTCGGTAATTCCAGTGATTACTGACTACAAACAAATTTACAAAGTTTACCTTACAAATATTATTTATCTGTTTTGTTTTATTTGACTTTTCTCGGTAGGATTCATTGTTTAGGATTAGTTGTGTAAGCTGAAGGCGTTTACACAACTAAGCCAAACGGGCACATACGGGCGGGCACGTGTTCATAAACTGCTTAAATTAAATTATTACCCAACATAATAATTGTATTCTCAGGGTTGGATTTACTCTAAATGCCGCCCTGAGGCACCCGCAAATGCCGCACCTCAGTCAATATAATTAAAAAGTGTGTAGCGCTTCAAGTCATCTTCAAACGCTACAAGTAAAAATAATAATAAAAAAATTGCAAGTCAAACCCTAATTCGAAATATCACAATTATTTATCTTATAAATTCTCAGATGGACTACGGTCACCAGGCAGTAAACCTTGCTTGGCTGCGAAAATTTCCCCCTTCCTTTTATAAGGTCATCAGCAAACATAGTGTTGACGTCATACCGACGTGATCCGGTGATCACTACCACGTAAAGTGACCAAAGGCGTCATAAATGTTTTTTTCATAAAGAGGGGGCAAAATAGCTGGAGTCTCACCTGATGCCAAGTGTTTACTACCGTCTATGTACGCCTAAGTTAGTTATAAATATGTTAACACATGTTTTTAAGAGCATTTTCGATAACGTGATTTTTTTTTCTCACCCTATGAATTTTCTGGCCCTGAAAATTTGCTTCCTTGGGCTGGGTAATAGCTCCAAATGGTCCGTGCGATTCAGGCGTTACTTTCCGGAAATCTATAACTTACCAAAGAAAAAGAATTTGATTTGCAAACTTCGGCGAACTTTTACATGTGTTCTCGTAGGAACCATAAAAGGAAGGTAGGTAGGGCCATTAAAAGGAAAATAAAAAAGTGGTTTAAAAAATGGAATAAACTCGCCGTAGGTTTGGTTAATAAAGAAGTGGCCCCACGGCACAGTTCTCCCCCCTTGTCTACACGTCAGTAGCAAACACATAAGCACACATTATACATGCTCAACGCACGTTTCACTTCGCAGCCGAAGCATCTTTAGGAGAAACGAACACTACTTTGCTCAATAGTCTTGAAGAATAGTCTAATCTTCAAGGAACCCGAACCAAAACGGAGGAAAAAATGTGTACATTATCATTTATTTCTTATCTATACATCTATACAAATAAATAAAATTGGAGTGTCTGTTTGTAATATTAAAATGACCGGTTTTAACTAATTGCATACGCGGTACCCATAACAAAATAACACTTTTTACGATTTTTGTCTGTCTGTCTGTTTTTCTGTCCGTCTGTCTGTATGTTTGTTTCGGCTAATCTCTGGAACGTCTGGACCGATTTTGATGGGACTTTCACTGGTAGATAGCTGATGTAATAAGGAGTAACTTAGGCTACTTTTTAAAAAAACCGACGCGGACAAAGTTGCGGGCACAGCTAGTTATTAATAAAAAATAAGAAATGGGGCTGTATATGTCTTAGAGAGAATCTTAAACAAATATTTCTTTTTCGCAAAAATAAAACTATGTGTAAAAACTAGTCAACACACACTAAAAGCAGTCTTATGTATCGTGATCACATCGTGATATTCATCATAATGGCGGAAAGAATTCGGGCGTACATCATTTGTTAGCTTGAGACAGCCTATTACATGGCGGCTGGGCTCGACATTCATCATTTGCTCCGAAATTACGATAAGGTTCATCGCTGGAGGCGTCATATCCTAAATAAACAATGTTGATTTTTTTCTTAAATCGTTGGAACACGACGTATGAGTGATGGGGGTTCGAGAACAGATTATATAGTAGTTATGTCGAATATAGGGTTGCCATCTGTCAATTTTTACTATATATAGGCTTTATTCATAATCACAGAACAAATAATTAATTTCATAGCAATCAGGCGCGGATCCAGAATGACTATTCCAATAATTTGAAGGATTGGATGTAACTCATGTAACTCAGAGGAGAGCGGGGGGGGGGGGAGGGGATTGCACCCATTGTCTCCCCTACCCTTAGATCCACGCCTGGTAGTAATAATAAATCAGTGGACAAATTACACGGATTGATTTAACCCCCAAGTAACCAATATATTGTCGATATACAAGCCGGTGTAAGATATCGGTGTTAGTCAATGATATTAAATACAGAAATACATATTCAAAGGCAGTTCAAAGTAGAAGTCAAACGAATAGTTATACGTGTCACTACCATTTTAACCATTAGTGGTACATTTCTGCAGTATATACCCGGGTTTATCTTACCTGTTTCTGTCACAATAGCGTCAATGTTTGTGGTTGTCGTGTTCCAATTTAGAGGATAAGGTAGCCAGTAGATTTATGCATGTGGCATTGCAATCTCACAATACGGATAGCAATACACCATTAGCAGCTTATATGTCTATATGCGGTGGTCTTTATTTTCATCAGAAGAACTATCATGACAGAACGGCAGTTGGTCTATTCTTAAAAGGAGCTCGGACCAACACGGGAGAGAGTCGTTAATTTTCTCTTAAAAAGTAATAAACACCAAAACCGTGATGTAATAAAAGAGAGTTCATTATACGATATTTATTCCATATGTAAATTGTAAGCTTCTATATCCACGGACCCACGTCAGTATATCTTCTTTCTCTTACTATACCGCAAGCCATACCTATAGCCGCTCCAGAGGGGTGCTCAAGCCACCCAAAACCTTGAGAAATTTGATGAATAAGTTGATAAAGTCTATTCTTTATTGAAACAAACAAAATTTCACTGAATCAAGCCCTCCCCCAAATAAAATTTCTTGATATGCCACTGATTTTATCTATTTCTGTCTCTTTCTATATATGTATGTTTAGACTTTTGTCGGTACGGAAAAACGTTAGCTCGTAGTTCGAACCCAATATCCTATTCCGAGGTGGGTAATATACGTGTTCCATAAATACGAAAAAAGTGTTAAAACCCCAATATATTTAATACTCGTAAACACCCAAATCTAGAAATGTAAATTTTGTACTCAATACACAAACGCTTGTTAATGTCGGATATCGAGTCCGAGCCCCATGGATTGTATAGTCAAGTTCGCTAACCTCTTGACCAACGAGCCGGGGTTATTATTATTTATTATTTAACCATTTATTGTACACAAATAACAAAAGTAAAACTAAAGACAAAATTAGTACAAAAGGCAAGCTTATCTCTAAAGAAATTTCTTCCAGCAAGCCCAAAATAAGAGAAAAAAAAACATAAGGTAGAAAAACACGTGTGCAAAACAATAGAACAAAGAAAACAAAATACAAAGAAACTTAACTACTAAATTAATACAACTCTTATGACTACTTACTAAGTCTACAAACAAAACAAACTATGAAATGGATAAGTAGTGCTGTTTCAGGCGATTCTTAAAGATTTTAGAAGTTGGCAACCCTTGTCGGAGTAACGAATAACATAGAACGTAATATTATTGTTCGTACGAATTTGTTTACATTTTACGTTGAATAAACTGCTCTTTTAAACCTTAAAACATCTTGTTATTTTAAATCGTATTATTTTAAAGAATTTACATCAACCGTCTTATAAAAAAGAGATTTCCAATACTTTTATGTAAACTAGATGCTGGTCGCAATTTCGTCCGCGTGAAACTAAATCATAACTTACATCTAATCTAAGGATTATTCTATTCCCATCATATTAAGATTTTATAAGCGAAAGTTTGTAAGGATGGAGGGATGGATGTTTGTAACTTTTTCACGCAAAAACGGTTGAATCAATTTGAATGAAATTTGTCACATATATAGATGACATAGAATATCACACAGCATACTTTTTATCCTGGAAAAAATTGGCAATACGAGTCACTACTATCGTGGCTACTAGGTGGTAGAGTTCTGTATTGGCTCGAACGGGTCTGGTAACACCGTCTTATCTATTCTTGCCGCAATAGTGTCAGTGCTTATCACTGTCGTGTTTCGGTATGGAGGATAAGGTAGCTGGTAATGCTATAGGCGATGGTTGACTCTTTCCATCAGGAAACCCATCTGCTTGTTTGCTATCTTATAATATAAAAAAAATATATATTAAAAAAATAATTATTAAATAGAGAATGAAAAATAATTTTCATTCTCTATTTCAGCCCCTTAAAGGTAGAATATTGAAAAAAGTTAGCTTATGTCCGACAGACAGATTTTCGCACTTATAATATTTTTGTATAATTATACATAGTTATGATAGAAAAAAAAATGTTACAAAAATATATATTTTATAAAACGTTTTTTTAAATCTGTATCATTAGAAAGATTCGAGCTATATCTTTTTCAAAAATTTCTGAGGAAACGTAATAAATACCTATTGTTAAAAATATATGAAATTATCAAAGAAGTTACATGAGATATTTTGGTTTGTTGTTAGGCTTATATTTCAACGTCAATTCAGCCCCACTGTACGGAACAGTGCAACTAATGGGAAAGTAACAGAGCGTACTCAGCTCTGACTTATAGTGATATGATATCTTCAGATGATAGTCCACGGGAGAGCACCATTTTTGTTAAATGATGAATACATACTTAAAACTTCGTGAGTGGTTTCTTTTTGGCAAGTATAGCAAACATTTTATCTACGACTTTTTTCGAAAGTGATGAATTTTTTTTCAAAAGAGCTTGACCGAAATATGCGGAATATCTGATTTTTTCTTTCTTGGTAAATACATACGTAATTTTAATGCATTTACTATATACTTTTTAACTTAATAAGTAATTCGAAAAATAAACCATGTCTGACAAATACTGCAGAAATGTGCTCGTGTACCACCGCGGACATGCCGTATTCAAGCCTTTTTGTTTTGGGAGTATAATCAGTTGACTTTTGCTTAATTGTTTAATAATTAAGTAAAAATGTCTGACAAATTAAAAACAACGTTGTGCCAGATCGATAGGTTAATTAATATATTGTTATTACGAAATTATATTTCACAGTACTTTTGAAAGCCATAGAAAATTTGCAATACTCGCCAAAAGAAGCCACTCACGAAGTTTCTAATTATGTGTTAATCATTTCACAGAACAGCTGCTGCCCCGAGGACTATGACATTTCCAATGAGCCCGCGTCCGTAAACACTAAACTACAGGAAAAGCTAAGCTGTAACGCAATTTATTCACAAGGAAATGATAATTTGACGCCAATTATTTATGTGCTTAATAAATACAACTATGTGCTTAATACTGTAAGATAACTTTAATACTTATTTATGTTTTATCGTAAAATTTTTATGTTATTTTACATGTAATAATAAATAAATAAATATATTATTATATTCATTCATTTATTATTAATTCAGTTTCATAAAATGCCGACAGTTGATATTATGTATTATGTATAAGACGTTACATCCTATGTTTATAATGTAGTGGTAGGGTAAAATATGGGAAATCATAAAAAGCTAATAAATATACAGAAGTAGTAAGTTTATTAAAACGATGATGTTCATCAGTTCATCTGGGAATAATTGCATCACTCATAAGGGGGCGTCCACAAATTACGTGAGATGTTTAAGGGGGAGAGTGGTAGGGTAAGGTATGGGAAATCATAAAAAGCTAATAAATATACAGAAGTAGTAAGTTTATTAAAACGATGATGTTCATCAGTTCATCTGGGAATAATTGCATCACTCATAAGGGGGCGTCCACAAATTACGTGAGATGTTTAAGGGGGAGAGTGGTAGGGTAAGGTATGGGAAATCATAAAAAGCTAATAAATATACAGAAGTAGTAAGTTTATTAAAACGATGATGTTCATCAGTTCATCTGGGAATAATTGCATCACTCATAAGGGGGCGTCCACAAATTACGTGAGATGTTTAAGGGGGAGAGTGGTAGGGTAAGGTATGGGAAATCATAAAAAGCTAATAAATATACAGAAGTAGTAAGTTTATTAAAACGATGATGTTCATCAGTTCATCTGGGAATAATTGCATCACTCATAAGGGGGCGTCCACAAATTACGTGAGATGTTTAAGGGGGAGAGGGGGTCGAGTCAAATCTCATCTAATCTTACGTTGGAGAGAGGAGAGGTCTTAGTAAATATCACGCAATTTTTTTTCTGATTGAAACAAAAAAAAAGTTATACTATTTTAAGAGTTGAGTTGAGTAGATATTCTTTTTTTAATCGCAGTAGTTACGATTTAAGTATTCTATTGTTAAATTTTTATTACACTTGTAACTCTCAGCAATATTGATTACTAGTCCTAACTAGTCGTAAATAAAAACGGAAAGCAATTTTATTTTTCTTTTTAAAATAACAATCCAACGCGTTTTCATATTTAAGAAACCCACATTTTGAAAAATCTCACGTGAGATTGGGGGATGGGGGAGGGGTTGAATAAAATCTCACGACATCTCACCAGGGGGGGAGGGAGGGACAGAAAATTTAAAAAAACACCTCACGTAATTTATGGACGGACGTAATGCGAAATATCAGAGAGTGCTCTACGGTCGAAAATTCTTTCGCCTTCTTTTTTGCAACTATTTCTGTTGTTATTCTCTTGCTAGTACACAGAAACTACTTAATTTTAATACTATTTTATAAATATTTCAATAAAGATAATTTTGCAATTTTCAAAATTTTGAAAAATTTAAATTAATGTATTAAGAACGAGAAAATAAAAAATAAACAGCCTTACCGTGAAGCAGTAAAAAACTGTATAGCTTGAAAATGCGATATTTTTTGTTATTTTTATCTTGAGAAAAAAAACATTCTTTAATCTTTTTTTGTAGACTCGTATAGTTTTAGAATTTTCCTATTTTAAATATCTTTTTAATTTTGTGTTTTTTAATTATAATTAATACAAAACTTAACTAGTGTTCTTTAATTATTACCATATTATAAAGATGATCCTACACATATCATAAATGTGATAGTTTGTATGTATGTATAGATGTTTGGATGTTTGTTAATCACGCAAAAACGGCTGGACCGATTGAGGTGAAATTTCACACACAGGTAAATGATCATATGCATATAAATTTGAAAGATTTATATTACTCAGACATGCAAAAATGGCTGCACCGATTTAAATTTAATTTGGCACACAGGGGAATACTTTTTGTCCCGAAAAAAGAAGTTATTCCCATGGGATTCACCTGAAACTTTTGTGGTGTAGTGGGCTGCAGGATACAGCTTGACAGCAATAGCGTCAGTGCTTATGACTGCCGTGTTGCAGTTTGGAGGGTAAGGTAGCCGGTAAACTTATGCATGTGGCATTAGACCTCCCCACAGGATAGCAACTCACCATGAACACCTTTGGTGTCTATAGGCGATGGTTGACTCTTGTATGTCACTCATTGGGGGAAACATCCGCTTGTTTGCTATCATATGATATAAAAAAAAGTGGGCGTGCAAATTTTAGTATCTTATTACTAAGCTATTTCTCAATGTTACATTGTTAAGCTCAATATTTAATTTACATTTGTTTGATCACTGTTAAATTAATTATTAATACATTATATATTTATATATAATATGTATATTATATGTGGCATACCAGATTTCGTTTATATATAAACTGTGTTTAGTGTTTGCTGATATCTGCTCGATAGAGGAAACACATCATACCGAAAATACGCGACGCAAAATGTCGAAGATGGGCAATGGTTTTTTAATTACAGAACATCTTCTAGATATTAGGTCGTAAAAAGCCTTAGGTAGAGTTTTTTTTTTATATCATAAGATAGCAAACAAGCAGATGGGTCTCCCGATGGAAAGAGTCAACCATCGCCTATAGACACCAAAGATGTTAATGGTGCGTTGCTATCTTGTGGCGAGGTCTAATGCCACATGCATAAGATTACCGGCTACCTTACCCTCCAAACCGGAACACGACAGCGACAAGCACTGACGTTATTGCGGCAGGAATAGGTAAGGCGGTGGTACCAGACCCGGGCGAGACAATGCAGAACTCTACCACCTAGAGTAATGCTACACGCTTTAGGATGAGGTCATTATATGAGTAATTTGAGGGCCATTAGCTACGAATTCTTTTTTTTTATATTATACGACTTTTTATCATAAGATAGCAAAGAAGCAGATGGCACTATAGATAAAATCAAAATCAAAAAATGCTTTATTCAAGTAGACCATCAAAGGCACTTTTGATGAGTCGACATTTTTTTTAATTGCTACCGGATCGGAACGCGGCCACACACTGAGAAGATCCGGCGGAAGAAACTCAGCGGGCTTGTCTTTTTTGTCATTTTTTTATAATAAATGCGTTACATTATTACAAGAATTATTTCAAATAACAAAAAATATAAGTGATTGGTATGAGGAGCAATCAATCCCAGGCTTGTTTTTCCGCTAAACAATTTGAGATTTTTACCCTATTTTACACAGTTTTGTTTCAACACATTTTTTAAATTTAGTTATTGGTAGAACTCTTATAGAATCGGGAAGTTTATTATAAAAGCATATGCATTGTCCCATGAAAGAGTTACTTATTCTATGGAGACGAGATGCATGCACAACAAGCTTGTTTTTATTTCTTTTATTTAGCGAGTGTACATCACCATTTTTCTTAAACGAACAAATATTTTTACGAACATACATAAAGTTTTCAAATATGTATTGGGAAATTACAGTCAAAATATTTATTTCTTTGATATTTTCTTTCAGGGAATCTCTCGGGTTAAGATTGTAAATGGACCTTATAGTTCCTTTTTGTAGAACAAATATAGTGTTTATTTCAGTTGAATTTCCCCAGAGAAGAATCCCATATGACATTATGCTGTGAAATTAATTAAAGTACACAATCCTTGCAGTGTCGACATCAATTAACTGTCTCATTTTTTAAATTGTATAAGCTGCTGAACTAAGCATATAAGGTTATAGCTAAAACACAGCGGAATCCACCAGATCCAGTTTGTTTTTATCCAAATGTACACCGGTGTCTACTTACCTTACATTAGGCAATAAAACATTGACACACTTGGTTTTGTTACTATTTAATAAAAAATTGTTTGTACTGAATCAATGTCCAACTTTTGAAACCGCTCTGTTCACTTCGTTATACCTACCAACTCCTTTTTTTCAATTTGAACAAAAGAAAAAAAGGGTCATCAGCAAATAGTACGTTTCCATGCTTATCTCCTACATAGTAAGGTAGTCATTTATATATATGAGAAACAAGAACGGACCAAGAATGGAACTCTGCGAGACGCCCATGGACGAGCAGCACCAGCAGATCTTTTCCCTTTAATGTCAACCTTCTGAATTCTTCTATTTAGTAAGAATTCAGAAGATCTAGAACCTTATAATGATGTAACTTCCTGATTAAAATGTTATGATCGACACAGACAAATGCCTTAGATAAATCACAGAACACTCCAAGTGCATCTTGTAAATCCTCCCAGGGTTCATAAATATTTTTCAATAGTTCGACACCAGCATCTACAGAGTGACCCTTTGTAAAACCAAATTGATTATTATGGAATAATCTCGATTTATCAAAATATGTTAGCATTTGGTCTAGATTAATTTTTTCAAATATTTTACTTAGGGTTGGCAAAACTGTGATAGACAGAAAGTTAGAGGGATCCCATTTAGAGCCAGACTTAAAAATTGGAATTACTTTGCTAAGTTTCATCAAACTAGAAAATACACCATGTGTTATACAATAATTAAATATTACATTTAAGTATGGTGCGAAAACTTTTATTATTGAAGTAACGATTTTAACGATATGTCCCCATAAATCTGTGTTTTTTTAAAGTTCTAATGTTTTAAAAGCATTTAAAATATCTTTAACATCAATGAGAGAAAATTCAAAATCTTTGTCACGTTTGGTTACATATTGCTTCAGTAATGATTGTGCCGTGCTGACTTGTTAAAATCGCAACATTAGAGAAAAGCTTTTCAAATTCCATTGCAGTCTCCAAGTGCCCCTCTATGTTGACTCCAACAGCTTTCAATTGAAAATCATCATTGAAATTCTTAGTCTTGCCAGTTTCACGATTAATAATATTCCACGTAGCTTTTATCTTATTTGTAGACTGTTTGATAATATTTTTTCTGTATAGGGATTTCTGTATTGTAAACTCTTTAAAAAAATTTGGAATATGGTTTTACATATTCCTTAAATTCTATGCTGTGGTTATAAGATCTTTCATTATATAAGTCAAATAAGCTTTTTCCTTTTTTTAAAAATACTCACTTTTGCCCATTTACTAAAATCTCTTGTATTGCATGACTTATTTATTACATTACACAATATTTACTTAAAATACCATTCAACATTCTTATTCTAAACATTCTGATTTAAATAATAATTTATATAGTAGTTAATAAATTTTAATAAATAAAATAGGTAGGTACCTACATATTTATTTATTAGATTTTATTAAATTTTATAATAATCTATATTCTATGTAATGTATAGTATTAAAAAAGAGAAAATAAAAATATTATATATATATATATATATATATATATATATATATATATATATATATATATATATATATATATATATATATATATATATATATATATATATATATATATATATATATATATATATATATATATATATATATATATATATATATATATATATATATATATATATATATATATATATATATATATATGGTACATTTGAAAAATTATACTAAATCCCAGATACCACATTATTATATCAATAACAGATAATTTTATTGTAACGTGTCAATTTGTGGAATAAAAATTAAATTATTTTAAAAATAGCAAGTAATATAAATGTAAAAAATAGCTTTTTGGTTAATATACCTTATAAATGACCTAATAAGATAAAGTATTAAACCGTTTTTTAAAACTTAGTCAACTAGCTTATTCTACCATCTAATACTCACAATGTTAGTGACTCGTTCAGCCAATTGAACTAGCTAGCAAAATAGCAGATGGTCTGTTATTTAAAAGGGCCGGATCAACATCTATTTTCACAGTTTTTATACTTAATTAAATTAGTCGGAATTTTATATTTTAAATATGATTGTTACTTTAGTTATAAGTTTGGGTCAAAAACACAATTTGTTTTTAACAAATATCAATCTATAATTAGAAGTCTTCACTGTCACAATCAAAACGAATTCAAAGAAAATATTTCCAACTTTCATGATTCGATTTCCGGTTTTGAAAGTTTCAAAAGGATATCGGTTCATTAGATGGTCCCAAGTCCCTCGCGGCTTTGTCAGATCCTTGGAAATACACTAGAAATCTATTGAGATTAGTTTTCTCAACTTATTAGGTCGATATATTCAACTTTCAAACTAGGATTATTTTTTATCCATACACATATCATCGTAATTTGTGGATATTATACGGTTTATTGATGTATCACTTATATATACTAAAGATTTTATTGGTACATTGCTATCCTTGTGACGGGGTCTTAATGCCAGATGCATAAGTTTACCGGCTACCATCGACTTCAAATCGGGATACGACAGCGGCAAGCACTGTCGCTATAACGACAGGAAGAGGTAAGGCGGTGGTATCAGACCAGAGTATGTCCACTCACATTTTAATTCTGTGCCATCTATATTCAGGGAAATTAGCTTTTATTTGGTTGTTTATGGTAGCCGATCTTTGTCGTTACGCGCATCTGGAAGCGCATAAACAAGAAGTGAATTTAAACTTCAAAACAAATTCAGACATGGCCATTGAATGTTACATTGGCTCATGTGTGTAATTTATGTGCTATTTTGTAAATATTTGTACTTAATCTCTGTTTTTATCCTCAAGTTGACTACGTCCTCCGTCTTCGTGAGAATTTTGCTTTCAAACCTGGCGTCGAGTAGAGACGAAATACCGACTTGTGAAATTATGAAAAAATCCCTGGGAAAATAGATTTTAAATATTTATTTTAATCCAAAATCTATTTTCAAGGAATCTAATTGATTTATTTCATCATAATGTGAATGGCACAGTGAACCTTAATTACATTTAAATATATCTATTAGAAATTGTTACGACTGCTTAAATATCCGCTATTTCACATTAATATAATTATAAAGTCAAGTCTAAGAAATCCTCAAGTTCGTTTTTCTGATTTGAAAGAAAATAATACAATTTAGAACACATGTTAATCTTTTAACGAGTTTTAAATCTGAAAAGGGACGTTGGGTTTTTTTAATTGTGTAAAAGTAATAAAAATAAGAAAACACACATGTTAACGTCATACAAGTACACAACATAGACAAATTTTTGTTACCGTATCCTAAACACAGATGTCTATAGTGGACAAACTTGTACCGAAAACCCACGCAAGATGTCTCTTTAAATATTTACTATATTTATATTCTTTATACGAGACTCGGGTGTAACAATGCAGAATTCTACCGCCACCACCACCAAGATAGATATTATGAATGAAAAATTACACTGAAATAACCTTAAAAATGCAAGTGGACGGCAGCGATACTACAAATGCGTGTGCGGCACTGACACTGGTGTCCAGCGTCACTGTCGTGGCGCCACTGTCGCAGCGATACTGACGTCGTGCTCGTGATATACCGTAAAATGGGGTAAATAGGCACAATTCGAAACTTCAGACTTGTATTTCTTTATGAGTGCCAAGGACTGCATACCACTATCCCTGTTTCTTTTTATGAAACAAACATGTCAGAAAGGGCATGAAAGTAGAATCAACGCGGTCGAGATGAGATTATTATGAAAAATATGTGGCGTAACACTCGCTGACCGGGTTCGTAATGTTGAAGTAAGGGAAAGGTTAGGCTTAAAAGAAAGTGTCGGTGTAAAGATGAGAAACGGCATGCTCTGTTGTTTCGGATATGTAGAAAGAATGGTAGATAGAGGTTAACAAAACGGATATACAATGCGAACGTGGAAGGACGTAGCTACCGGGGAAAACAAAGACTATCGTACCATGATCAGATTGACCGAGTGCTGTCCGAAGGAAGTGTTAAGTGTTCGCAACCGCCGTGTTTGTATAAAGAGAGTAATGAATACGGAGGAAGCGAGTCAAGTCTGCAAGGTTCGTGTTGTATGGCACTCGGTTCTCCCTACCCACCCTTTAAGAGATCTGGCGTGAGGATATGTATGTATGTACTTAAAATGCGGGTAAAGCTGCATCCAACTACCAATATTTAAAATGTCGTCAAACCAGTAACCACAAAAACGGGTTTTTATTTAATCTTAATGGCCAGTTTCCGAGCTGACGATGACAAGAACGTTTGTAGTTAAAAACCTTCTTTACAGTTGCGTAACAGCGTTTTAAACGGTTCTTATCACTTGCTCATGTACTTAAATGTCTTGGAAATACTCGTACTTTGGGGTTATTCAACGTGGTTTTTGTTTAAAATTTTTTGAAACAACAAATCTAATTGCGTCTTGGAATACATTTATGAGAGTTACCAGGTTTTAAAAGCGAAAAGCAGGACTGTCATTAATTAAATTATGTCATTAAATTATATCGTACTTCGATAACTTGACAGTTAAAAATCCTCACACTCTTAAAACCTAAGAATTTCATAACCCAATTCTTCAACAGATACCTAAATGCGATTTACGGAACAGTCAAATCCATAGAAAAAAATCTTATCTCCAAATTAAGCATATAGGTACTGACAAGATTCGGCATGAAGTACTAATTAATAATTATTGTTGCGCAAAAAGCGCAGAAATTGATTTAAAGAGAGGGATTAACCAGCCAGACCTTAAATCGTACATTTTTCTATGTATGTTCAGGCTATAAGAATTTGACCACTTGCTAAGCAGATTGTTAAAGATGAATAAAGACCACATATGTTATCATCATCGTTACCACTAGGTGGTAGCATTCTGGAATTGTATAAACTTTTCCTGCAGCAATATTGTCAGTGCTTGTTATTGTGAGTAGTGTGTTGTATGGGGTACCATTTGACAAATACAATCCAATATAACAATGCTCTCAGGACAATGTTGCGGCGGCTGCCCCGCTTCTGTAATGCCTCGGGAATGTCGGAGGTGTGCAATAGTGATTTATATGCTATCATAAGCTACCTCAATGCTGGGGCGGATGCGGGACAGCTGTAACAGCTTGATGTTTAGTAGAGCTGATCGTATAAATGGGCCTTTGCAAGATACTGGCTTTCATTACATGGGCCAGTGTGTGTAAATGTGAAATATTAAAATTAATTTTAATTTAATTAATTATAAATAATATGGTAATATAAATAAATTGACCTAAAATCGTAATTTTATACTGTAATTAAATAATGTAAATTTTTAATTATATAATTTAATATAATTTTGTTTGAATTGTTATTAAAATTAATTGTTTTTGAAAAAAAATATTAATTGATATTATAAAAATATTAATCGTGTTAATATTATAAACATGTAATGTAATATGAAATAAAAATTTATTATTAATATTATATGTTATAAAGACCAATCGATTAGACATTGAAAAATATGGACCATGTCCGGTTTTATCCAGATTGCTGGTAACTCTACAGTGGACTAATGGAAATTAAATTGGCTTTTGTATATTATGAGTATCTGAATGATTGTTGATGCAATCCTCTTTTCAATATCGATGCAGACAATACAATTGTTTATGCTAATTGCTTTTTAGATGATTATTGTCTATTCCTACGAAAAATAATCATCAGTACCGTATTCCTATATTCATGATTTTAAATAGATAATAGTTTAATGTAACTGGCTTCGATAGACGCATTGATATAAAAAACCCAAGATGCACAGTCCTGAACAAAACTGACACTCAAAAGTGTCCCTAATTTCATTTAAATAGTTATAGATATGGCGAAAGCATGTGTCTTTGCAAATTCAACCTTAACTGCAAGTTTTATAGTTGTTTTTACAAAACAATGTACAAAAAGAAATAAAATTGTCAGTTTCGCGAACGACATGATTCTATTTGAAATGAGCGCACAATTTAAAATTTTGGATTTGGAGGACGTTTTTGAGACACTGATTGTGTATCTTGGGTTTTTTATATCAATATATAGACGTAATCCTAAATGAACGAGATCCTGAAAAGCAGACCAGAAAGGTAAACAGTTCATTATTTAAAAGGAGAACAGACCAATGTCCCACATTGGTTTGTTGTTATTTATTTAAATGTTTCCCCCGTGTTGGTCCCGGGCTCCTTTGAAGAATAGGCTAACTGCTGTTGTGTCAGGCAGGTCATAAATAGCCACCGATTGCCTATACGTTGCACTACTATCATGACTACTAGGGTTCTGCAACGATTCACTCGGCTATTTGGTACCACCGCCTTACCTATTCCGGCCGCAATAGCGTCAGTGCTAGTCATTGTCGTGTTCCAGTTTGGAGGATAACATAGCCGGTAGACTTTTGCATGTGACATTGCCACCCCGCCACATGGATAGCAACGCACCACTAATATCTTTTCTCTTGCAATTAGGAGAGTGATCTGCTTGTTTGCATCTTATAAAAAATATGTTAAACATTTTTTTAAAATTTAAATTTTGAGTTAGGTTTAATTTTCTTTTAGTCTACAAATAAAAGATATTGTTGAATTTCCAGATTAATAAAGTTAAGTTTAAAAAAGGGAATAACAATAATACATATGTGTTTAAGGTGGTACAGTTCTGCAACGTCTCGTCCGTGTTTGGTACCACCACCCTATTTTTTCCTGCCAGAATAGCATCAACGCTTGTCACTATCGTAGTCCGGTTAGGAGAGTAAGGTAGGTGATAAACTTATGCATGTGGCATTACACTTCCGTCAAACGGATAGCAATAACCATTGACATCTTTGGTGTCTCCGATTTCTCTTCGCATCAGGAAAGCCTTCCGCTTGTTCGCTATGACATTAAAAAAAATATTCGCGAAATATAATAATTAATTTCGCGTAAAGGTGGTTATGGAAAAATATCAAACTATTTGAGGTGTACAGAAAAAGAAGGTAGTTCATCGACAACTGAACACTTTTGAAACCCATCATACTATGAACTGAACACTTTTGAAACCAATCATCCAAATGTATTTACTAAAACGAGATAGAAAAAACTCGTTTTGAATAGATTTTGATTTTCGTCACACGAGCACGGGAACACACGAACACGCAAATACGCATACGTAAAAACATACATACACGCACGAAATTTAGTACAGTGCAAATATTATACAATTCCTACAATATTACATAGATACATACACATCAAACTGATAACCAGTTTGAAATGAGTATAAATTTATATACCTTTGGGAACAAAGTGTCACTTTTGCATTTTTTATGAAAACGACATACTTAAGTATGAAGCAAAAATCACGATAATAAGAGTCCTTTAAACACAGCAAAAATAATAATAATAATTTATAATAATACGTAATAAACGTTATTGAAACATTTAAGAAATACGTATAGAAAAATAATATTTTGCTTTTCCTGTAAAGTTTGCAAACATGCAGAAGTGACACTTTGTTCCCAAAGGTACGATATGTATAAATGTAAACATTTTGATTGAATAAACACGTGTGATTTTGTAAATTATAAGAAAAACAAGACAAGTCCGCGGAGTTTCTTCCACCGGATCTTCTCAGTTCACACTGCCACGTTCCGATCCGGTAGTAATTCTAAAGAAATCGAATCATCAAGAATAAATACATGGAAAGAATATTTCTTGAGTCGATGTATAAATGTGTCTTAATATTTGAATTTAAATAAAATAATTTATAAAATTTCAATTTATACAAGTTATGTAAATATATAGTAATGTGTAAATAAATAATGCATAAAAAAATTCTTAACATAGAATATTATGTTAACTTTTAATTTTTTTTTATATTTGCACACCATACAGGGTGTCCCAGAACTCAACGTCAAGGCGAAACGGGGTGACAGGATAGATCATAACCATCACGAGAAAAATCAGAAAAAAAATCTATCCCATGCAGTTTGAAAATTATGGGCATTTTAACAAAAACCTAGAAATTTGGTCTAACTGTACCATTTTTCGGTTATTGTGGTTAATTTTTATTATTTTTGTTCATTTAAACTTTGGAACCGTAACCCTAAATAACATCTCGAGAATCACAGTCTAAAATAATGACACAATTACCCCAAGTTTCCTAGAATTTAGACTATTTGTTAAACTATGAATTTAAAATTTTCAAACTTTGTCGACTTTGAAACACCCTCCTTTAAAAAAATGTACTAGAGTGCCTTGGCAAGTGCCATTAAGAGTTGGCGCATTTAATCAGGATTGTAAAATGGTACAATACTTGTTAGTTTCATACTAAAAAAAACGAGTAAAAAATAAAAACCTCAAGTAACCCGATTTTTGCTAACCCATTTTACTCAGTTAAAATGTTTTTTATTCGCACAAGCCTTTAGTAGATTCTTTATTTTACGGCAAAATGATGAGAGAGATGGATAGTGGACATGTTTGCCATGAGCGAGCGAGACAGATAGTGACGCCACGCAGTGAGACGGAGATGCGTCGTTTAAACGAGTGCGAATGAAACAGATACAGACGCCATACCAAGCAAATAGCTACGCTGCCAGTCTGACACCAGTTAGTACATTTCGCTCATTCGTCTACTGCGCACCTTTCCGTATTCGCTTGTGTTAATTTAGTACTGACAACTTTGGCTTTTCTTTTTGGACTTGGATTTTTGTGAATTGGACTTGTTGATTACATACCGGCAACTTTGGCTTCTCTCTTTTGGAATTGGACTTTTGTGTTGACATCCTTGTCATCACTATGCCTACGCGCTACACTTCACAAGAATATGCGAACATGCATCTCATTTATGGGGAATGCAGATGCAATGCAAGTGCCGCCGCTAGACTTTATCGTGAAAGATATCCAAATTTAGAGCGCTATCCGGATCACCGCGTGTTTGTTAATGTGCACCGTTCACTCACAGAGGGCGGCCATTTTCCGAATCAAATACGGGCTGGAGGTAGACCTCGCTTTCCTTACGAAGAAGAAGTGGTGGAAGAGGTCGCAGATGACCCAAGTATTTCCGTTCGTGGAATTGAAGAAAGAACGGGAATACCCAAAAGCACAGCACATCGTATTTTACAAAGAGCTGAAATGCATCCGTTTCACGTACAACGAGTTCAAAGTCTTCTCCCTCGAGATTATCCTGAAAGGATTTCATTTTGTAGAACAATGCTACAGAGGCATAATGAAAATCCCCAATTCATCCAAAAAATTCTCTGGTCAGATGAATCTACATTTAAAAAAGATGGCTACATAAACTTACACAATTTTCATGAGTGGTATGTGGAGAATCCACATTTAATGCGAGAAGACCGATCCCAATATCGCTTTAAAGTTAACCTGTGGACAGGAATTTTAAACGGCAAAATTGTTGGGCCTTTTGAGCTGCCTGAGAATTTGAATGGCACGAATTATCTAAATTTTTTACGAGAAAATTTACCAAGTTTGTTAGAGGACGTACCACTAACAGATCGTCGCCACATGTGGTATCAACAAGATGGCTGCCCAGCGCATTACGCAGTGCAAGTAAGAGATTTCCTTGACCAAGTTTATCCGGGAAGGTGGATTGGACGTTCAGGCACTATCTCGTGGCCAGCCCGTTCCCCAGATTTAAATCCCCTGGATTTTTTTTATTGGGGCGTTCTCAAAGAAAAAGTTTATTCTAAGCCCATTGAGAGCGTAGCCGAGCTGCGTGAACGAATTTCTCAAGCTGCTGAGGACATCAACTCTCGAGGATATGCCCGGCTAATAAGTAGATCTTTTTTAAGAAGATGTAGGGCGTGTGTTGAAGCTGATGGTAAACAATTTGAACATTTGTTATAATAAAAAATGTTATTTTCAAATCTGACTTTTATTCCAATAAACCTAAACAAAACAAGGTCAACATTTTTCATTATTTTATTAGTATTTTGTTGCTTTGGTAAAAGTGGCGTCACTATCTGTCTCGCTCGCTCATGGCAAACATGTCCACTATCCATATCTCTCATCATTTTACCGTAAAATAAAAACCTACCAAGGGCTTGTGCGAATAAAAAACATTTTAACTGAGTAAAATGGGTTAGCAAAAATCGAGTTACTTGAGGTTTTTATTTTTTACTCGTTTTTTTTAGTATGAAACTAACAAGTATTGTACCATTTTACAATCCTGATTAAATGCGCCAACTCTTAATGGCACTTGCCAAGGCACTCTAGTACATTTTTTTTAAAGGAGGGTGTTTCAAAGTCGACAAAGTTTGAAAATTTTAAATTCATAGTTTAACAAATAGTCTAAATTCTAGGAAACATGGGGTAATTGTGTCATTATTTTAGACTGTGATTCTCGAGATGTTATTTAGGGTTACGGTTCCAAAGTTTAAATGAACAAAAATAATAAAAATTAACCATAATAACCGAAAAATGGTACAGTTAGACCAAATTTCTAGGTTTTTCTTAAAATGCCCATAATTTTCAAACTGCATGGGATAGATTTTTTTTCTGATTTTTCTCGTGATGGTTATGATCTATCCTGTCACCTCGTTTCGGCTTGACGTTGAGTTCTGGGACACCCTGTATAATGGTAGAATATGCTGATGTCTTTAATTAAATTTAATAACTTGTAATACCATATACCATATTCTTGCAAATAAATACTTTTCATTTCCATTTTTTCGTCACTTGAAAATGTCAATGAGTTCCTTTTATTCCTGTACTCTTCATGTTAGAAACGGTTCGTTATTACGGCAATTTGATAAAGAATCAAAGAGAGCGAAGACGGTTTGTTTCGTAACTTGTGAAATAAAAGCCGCTGACGAAGCAAATAACCATAACTCACTTCGAATAATTTGTACACTTTATCATCTGTGGCGACAGTTTTATAACAAAAATGTGCTCTCACCAATTTTAATATAAAATGAAATCTTCGTCTTAAAGAAGAATTATCTATATACAGTGTATAAGAAAACCCTGTCGGATAATTAAAGGTGTTATTTGTTACCATAATACGGTTACATATTTGTAATTATTTTATGGATATTAATTAATTAGTTTTCCCAATAAAAAAGTAATCTTAAACGGTATTTTCATACATTAAGTATGACAACACCTACAAATAAGTAAATTCTGTTATCAAAGAATGCCGCGCAAGTCGGATGCTACCGAACGATACGCGGCGCGTTTAAAGTTCGTTTGTAAAAAGCCGAAAAACGAACACCGCGCCTTCGCACGGTGTTTGTGCGAAAGCCGCCAAAGCGAAACAATGAAACAAACAGCGACAAGTTGTTGTCATTTTTAAAATATTTACTTAACTCAAGGTAGGTATGTGTAAAAATACGAATATTAAAAAAAACGATATATTTTTTATTTTCAAGAATAGTCATTTTAATATTTTTTCAGTAATGCCTTTAACCAACCTATATGCCTCTTTCGGATCGGACAGGGTTTTCTTTACACACTGTGTAATAAAAATGTTTAGTACAGACATCTGCGCATAACTGTCGAAGTTAATTATTTAAAAACAGCGAAGTGACGAACTCGTGACTAGACTTGCAAGTCGGCCGGCTGTCTCCCGCGCGGTGACCATACTTCTGGAATATTACTACACTAATTTCGTTAAGATTTACTATGTAGTTAAGCATTGCTCTTTTTTATTTTTTTTTTGGTTACAAACGACTTTTAACTATCATGTCTTTCAATATGTCCAGTATTTTAGCCGTCAACCTGAATATGTGGCAGAAATAATTTTGTGGGAAATTGTGCAATATTTAAATGAAGTTGTTTATAATTAGTATATTTGTAATGGGAAAATGAGATCCTTTGTTATGTTAATTTTTACTCTATGTAAAAAAAATCTGACCAATCGTTAAATGCATTGTTTGGTAGCTTAATATTAGCTATTATTATCTTATTCACAAAACTAGCTGTTGTCCACGACTTCGTCCGCGCGTACTTCGTTTACTCCGCACAGCTCCTCCCCGTAGGTGATAGCGTGATAATATGTAGTCTATATGTTGACCCGACCTATTAGTAATATTCATGCAAAATTTGAAGTAAATCCATGCAGTACTTGTTGAGTTTACCCCGAACATACATACAGACAAACAGACAAACAGATAAACAGACAAACAGACAAATATTCTAAAAACTATATTTTTGGCTTCGATATCGATTGTAGATCACGCCCCAAGTATTCTTTTAAAAAAATATTCAATGTACAGTTTTGACTTTCCTACGATTTTATTATATGTATAGAATATTTTAATACTAAGCTACCAAACAATGCCTTATATATATTAGAATTTATTGTAGCCGGTCCAGTCACAATTTTGCAAAAAATCATTAAAAAATTCCAATCGGTCGACTCTTACGACCTGCCTGGTAGAACGACAGTAGGTTTTTTTTATATATCAAAGATAGCAAACAAGCACATGGGTCTCCTGATGGAAAGAGTCAACCATCGCCTATAGACACCAAAGGTGTTAATGGTGCGTTGCTATCTTGTGGCGAGGTCTAACGCCACATGCATAAGTTAACCGGCTACCTTACCCTCCAAATCGGAACACGACAGCGACAAGCACTGACGCTATTGCGGCAGGAATAGGTAAGGCGGTGGTACGAGATCCAGGCGAGACAATGCAGAACTCTACCACTAGTAGTCCAATGCCGAATTTGCGCTTTATAAAGTATAAGAATAAGGCTTGCGTGAAAGATCATAATCATAATCATAATTTATTTATTACTTGAACATAGGTAAATCAGGATGTTACAATATAAAACATAATTCGTGCACTACATTCTGCCTATACGGCGTGCAATATAATTATTAAACAAATTAAGTATTACTTTTTAACAATTCTATTTAAAACAGTTACTTTTTAAATTATTATATAAAACATGTGCAACAACATAACATTCTTTGTATAAATTTCAGTCATAATCATAATAAATAAAAAAGAGTAATAAACATCCATCCATCCATCGATGCAAACTTCCGCGTTTATAATATTAGTTGGATATGTCTAGTAGGATTATAGGATGTAGTCATTGTAATGTAATCTATATAAAATATATTAGTATTTATTTATCTTTTACAGGTATTTTTGTTAAATCAACCATTTTTGAAATTACTACCGGGAATGAAGCCACAAACTAAGAAGATTTGGCAGAGAGACTAAATAGGCTCTTTTCTCCTATTTTTTAATTCATTTAAATAAAATATTACAATAAGTGATTGGTACGAGCTCATGTTTTTTATCTTTTAAATATTCAGATATTATATATATATATATATATATATATATATATATATATATATATATATATATATATATATATATATATATATACATATATATATTAGGGTGGATCGAAAAAAAATTTTTTTATTTTTTTTCTTAGCATGGGGGTAGAATTTGTAGCTTATAAAAAAAGAATGTTTTTCAAAAAAAAAAAAATTTTTTTTCGCAACATTTAGAGATAGCCCACTCGTTTTTTAATAAATTAATGGATCAAATGGACTTATTCTAGCGAAAAAATTTTTTTTCCGTCAAAAATCGTGGAAAACATGAAAAAATAATTGCATATGATTTTTTTTTCACTTACCTTTTACTTTAATACAGATAAAAGGGCTGCTTAATTCTTTATTTTTCGCTTAAGTTACAAAAATAATAGGAAAAAATTTTTTTTGACTTCTGATTTCCATTTGGCTTTCAAAAAGACATTCCACAGATTCTAAAACATCGTTTAAATATTTTAAAATTTTTTAGTCCATTTGATCCATTATTTTATTAAAAAACGAGTGGGCTATCTCCAAATGTTGCGAAAAAATTTTTTTTTTTTTTGAAAAATTTTCTTTTTTTATAAGCTACAAATTCTACCCCCATGCTAAGAAAAAAAAATTTTTCGATCCACCCTAATATATATATATATATATATATATATATATATATATATATATATATATATATATATATATATATATATATATATATATATATATATATATATATATATATATATATATATATATATATATATATATATCTGTACAGGTACATTGAGTTCACAATCTATAATAGCAGCAAGTTTATTGTTAAAACGCATATTACTACATAAGACAGTTACTTATTCTCTGGAGATTTAGCACGTGCATAGTAAGGTTATAATCGATCTTTATATTTAAATTGACAATCCTTAGCTGATGAGATTTTTACCACAAGATCTTAAACAGGCCGATGGCTCTCTATGTAAATATATTAGCGTGATGTAGGCGTAGAAGTTTGATTATATAATTACATCAGCACCCATTCTGTTTTTTTATTCCATAATTATCATTTATTGCAATAACTATGGTACATTTAACTGCTATTTGTTCACATTGTTAATTTCATGATATGACATGGCAGGAATATTTTTTATATCATAAGATAGCAAACACAGATAGGTCTTCTAATGGAAAGAGTCAACCATCGCCTAAAGACACCAAAGATATTAATGGTGCGTGGCTATCTTGTGGCGAGGTCTAATGCCATTTGCATAAGTTCACCGGCTACCTTACTCTTCAAACCGGAATATGACAGCGACAAGTACTGATGCTATTACGGCAGGAATAGGTAAGGCGGTGGTACCAGACCCGCGCGAGTCAATGCAGAACTTATCACCTTATATTTCTCTATGTCGGTCCTACCTGTCGCTATCCTCACGACTACTAGGTGGAAATTACCCAAGTTAGCCCGGCCACCCATTGAAGAATAGACGATCTGCGTTTCTTCCAGGCAGTTCGTAAAAATTGAGTACATGACACTACATTCGTGAATACTAGGCGGTAGAGTTATATTATTATATTTGGTACCTAGTAGCCACGATGTTAGTGACTCGCATAACCAATCGGTCGCCTTTTATGACCTGCATGGCAGAACGGCAATTGGCCTATTCTTCAAAGGAGCCCGGGACCGACACGGAGAAAAAATTAACAATCCATGCTAGTCCATACTAATATTAATAAATACTAATATTAATAAATGTGAAAGTAACTCTGTCTGTTTGTCGCTTCCTACCCCTAAACCACTGAACCGAATTGAATGAAGATAATTTGATATTAATCAAAGCTAGTGATGTTACAGCACATTTTCGCTATAAAAATGTCACCACAGATAACAAACTGTACAAATTATTTATGAGTTATCGTTCACTTGCGTCGTCGACGCTGCTGTAATTTTACACAAAATTAGGACAATCCACGGAAAAATTATCATCTACACTATATACACTAAAATTATACATTATATTATACTTATAAAGGTATATGTTTGTAATGAATAAACACAAAAACTGCTCTGTTACGTTTTCATACTGATTAACTATCGCCATGTGGTCGAAACACGGATTACACAGATACGCAAGATTAAATGGATAAGGTAATATCTTAGTTTGTCAGTGTAGCTTGTGTAACGGCTCAAACAATCACAAACGCTACAAGAAAAAATAATAAAAAATGGACAAAAAACAAATGGGAAAAATAAATTTCTGAATCGCGATATCACAATTATTTATCTTGGAACACTATATACAAGTTTCAACGCTTCTCAAACGGACTTCGGTCCCCAAGCAGTACACCTTGCCTGGCTGGGAAGATCTTCCTTTTCCCCTTACTTGTCCTTGGGTGACGTCATCAACCTCCACAATAATGACGTCATACTGACAAGAAGCTGGCCCGCTGGTTCCATCACTATGACCCTTTCAGCGGCGCCACACCTGTAATTACACACAGAAATAGAGAGTTATACTACTTACTGATGAAATAAAATCACTTCAAAGGTAATTTTTAAACCTTGTCATCCCATTCGGTACCATAAAACTGTACAACATGGCTCAATTCTGTTTTATTCACGATATAATATGTCTACAAATGTATACAGTTGACAGTGATAGAAAGAAAGAAAGAAAATATTTATTTGCAAGAATATGGGTGTAACAAGTTGTAAAAATTAATTAAGTTACCAACATTTTCTACCATTATATGGTGTGCAAATATTTAAAAAATTATCATTGTATAATATAACATTTAAAACACTGTATCGAATTTTTAGAATTACTACCGGATCGGAACGCGGTCACACACTCAGAAGACCCGGCGGAAGAAAGTGGGCTGGTCTTTTTTTCCCTATTTTATGTACTTATTACCAATGTACAAGAATGATTTCATATTACAAAAGTTATTTTTATAATTACAAGTTTCAATTTTTATATGATTAAGATTTTTGTAATTTACAAAGTTTCCACCATTTACAAAATTTTACTACATTGAATTTTTTTATAGGACCGTTTGCTCAAATGCACGGCGACATGTTTTCTTCCCAACGGCGTGTCTATAAGTATTCATGTAGTCTGTGGATCGAAATTAGACCATAGACTAAATAAGTTATTTAGTGTTGTGACATAACAAAATGTCTTTGAGATTTGACAACAGACTTAGATGTAAAGAAAATAAAAGATATGTGTGTATATTATGACGTATTTCATATGAATGTATTTCATATGAGTATGTAAAGTTTATTTTAATTAATTTAACGTATTTTAAGTACATACTATTTAAAAATATTAAGTTTCTGCAATCCTCCGCAAGGCAAGCTTTACCAGTGCCAAATTTCAATCTCTTCTGCTTTCGTTATTGTCTTAAAAAAGGGGTACAATCTGCGTACAACATTTTTACTACATGTATTACCAGAGAGTTTAATGTACTACGTACTACAGAACCTGTGCTGAGTAGAAGTCATGTTCCATTTCGTTAACACTCGCTACAGCGCTGACATAATAATAAATCGTCCAACCAAAGAAGAAATAAGTAGCGCTGCACCGTATAATAGTACCTATACATATAATAAAATCGTAGGAAAGTCAAAACTGTACATTGAATATTTTTTTAAATAATACTTGGGGCGTAATCTACAATCAATATCGAAGCCAAAAATATAGTTTTTAGAATGTTTGTCTGTTTGTCTGTATGTATGTCCGGGGTAAACTCAAAATGTTTTGCATGGATTTACTTCAAATTTTGCATGAATATTACTAATAAGTCGGGTCAACATGTAGGCTACATATTATGAAGCTATCACCGATGGGGGAGGAGCAGTGCGGAGTAAACGAACTCCACGCGGTCGAAGTCGCTGGCAACAGCTAGTATTATATATATTCGCAACCAAAAGGTCTCAACCGCCGTGAATTTCATGGCACCTACGCGTTACATTCAACAAGCTCTGACGTAGGTGCGCTCCGTGCATCGAGTATTCATGTAGTCTGTGGGTCCGTGGACCACTCTTTAGTGGAGCACTTGTGACGTGATGCATGTCTTGTCTAGTACATTGAATACTGAATATCATCGGCACTTGGTAAAAATGTCGCCTCTGTGGTCTAGTGGTCCAGCGTTGGCGTTGACGACACGGGGTCCCGGGTTCGATTCCCGGGTCGGGCACATTAAAAAAAAAGTGTTTTATCAGTTTTCTGAGAAACACAAAGTTGCACGGGATTGGAAAGTGCCCGGTTGGCGATAGGCTTGCCACCTATCACATTTGTGGGACCAAGTATCTTCGGCTAATCGTGGGTGCACTTGTTGTACCTCTTCCTATATCTTCGGGGATATGGGCGTGAAGGTACTTGGTGAAAAACTCCATGTTAATTTGTGTTAATAGTACGTTACAAACAGTTGTATTGTTTTACTTAAATTTTTATTATAAAAACACCAACCGGTTTCACGTTTTAACGTATCATCAGAGCAATAAGTCAGTGACTGACTTATTGCCCTGATGATACGTTAAAACGTGAAACCGGTTGGTGTTTATTAATAATATCTAAGTTTCCCCGTGTTGATTCCGGGCTCCATTGAAGAATAGATCAACTGCCGTTCTGCCAGGCAGGTCGTAAAAGGCGACCGATTGGCTATGCGAGTCACTACCATCGTGGCTACTAGTTGGTAGAGTTCTGCATTGTCTCGCCCGGGTCTGGTACCACCGCCTTAGCTATTCCTGCCGCAATAGCGTCAGCGCTTGTCCCTGTCGTGTTCCGGTTTGGAGATGGGTCTGCTTGTTTGCTATCTTATGACATAAAAAAAATCTAAGTAAAACGGTACAAGTGTTTGTAACATACTATTAACACAAATTACTTGTCTAGTACGTTATAGACTATAGTCCCAGGAACAGACTATTTTTTATTAGTAACAAGCTAAATTTTTGTGAACAGATTTATTTTGACGAGACGCGCATCTTTTCTATCTTCAAAAAATCTCGAATCGGGTAACTTATAAAGATAGATAAAAAAGAAACTTTAAAGTGTCGGATTAAGAAAAGTTTCCACATTACGTGTAGGACAAAGTAACCCTTAAATTATAATAATAATTCAGAAAATGTTGTGATAAAATTAGGGTGTTTTAAAATTGATTAATATCAATTTAAAAATCTCATAATTCCGAATCTTTAGAGTAGAGGACTCTTCAGAAAAACCATAAAAAGTGTAGAACAAAAGATTTTCGTGTTCACAAAATAATCAAGCGATTAAAGCCAAAAAATAATTATTGTTATCATAAAATACTTTTCCTTCACCGGATTAAAATGTTCGAAGCTCCCTAACTTTTACCCGATTCGAGATTTTTCGAAGATAGAAAAGATGGGCGATTTCGAAGAAAGAAATAATCAAAAAAAGTTTGTTCCTGTGACCATGGTCTATTAGTACATGGAAGTTTTAGTGTATTAGTAACCTCATTGAACATAATAATTCCGTGATGGTCTTACTTGAAATTGTATAAGTCCTTTACAATGAAGGCTTAATAAATTACACTTGCTTGTTTTTAGAGATAAATTTATTCATAAAAATGTTGAAGAGGTCCGTCAAAAATGTAATTTTATTTCTTATAAGCCGATACTTATCGCATTTTTGATAAATAGTCCATTGAAAAGTTACTTTTGGTATTGAAAAAGATGGCTCTCCTGATTTAAAGAGACAACCATCGCCTAAAGACAATAAAGATGTTAATAGTGCGTTTCTAAAGCCCTCCCTAGTCTCTAAATCCTCAGTTTATTTTGAAAAACTTGCCTATGTTGGACCCCGGATCTTCAACTATCTCCAAGCAAAAATTTCGGCGGCATTTTGACACTGACCCAGGGATAATGGATAAATCCGGTCCTAAGCTAAGTATACATTTATATGATTCACCTGAAAGGAGCGCAAAGTACGTTGCGCTAAGTAACGTAAACGCATCACTTTTAGTGAACCCTACATTTTGTTCATAAAAATTCCATACCAGAGCTAAATATAAAATCATTTCTTAAGTAGTAAACTGCAAAAAAAATGTTAAAGTATGCTGAAATGCTTGTATTTACCCCTTAATTTCATTAAAATTTGGCGAATATTTTCATTCGGACAACACTACGTTTAGTTATCGGCTGTCACATTAAACAAAGCCACCATCTTAGGCAGTTACCTATTTCTGTTTACCTTTTTCGGACACGGAATAGAAAAAACGACTCGTTTTTTCTATTCCGTGCCTCTGGCAGACATTTTATGTTCCCATATTACTATTCGAAATATCATTAGGAATTAATTAATTTGAAAGGGTTAAATTTATATAATAATATATACAAGTCGCCAGAAAAGTGACGTTCAAACATTTTTTAGGTGCCTCGTCTTGAGAGGTATCCGTTTCACCCCTATATATGTTCTACGATTTGTCATAGTTTTTGAGTTAAGAATTTTTTAATGAATTTTTGTAAAATTGTGACACACATGCAGTATTGTTCATACCACAGATCACATGACTACTTTTGGTCAATAAATTAGTAATAATAATTTAAAATTGTCAAAATTGATTTGCGTTTCGGAAACCGGCCGTTAGTCTCCAGACACACATTGGGTTTATAATGGGAATTGTTCTGATGAGTTTAATTTAATTTAGTGCTGGCATCCACGTTTCACCGTCGCACTACTCTCGCCGTAGTAAGAGATTTCATCCACACCATATCGACGATTGGTCATCCAGGACTGTTTGATGTGCTCGCACCTTTTTTATACGAACAGTTAAACTCTGGAACAGCTCACCTCACATGGATTTTCCGAGCAGTTGTGATATTGGAATTTTTAAGAGGAGGGTCAATAAAACTCTTAGAAGCCGGCATCACACTAATAACAAAAACCCTTTTATGTTGCAAATGTCTATGGGTAATGGTGACCGCTTTCCATCAGGAGACTACCACTTGTTCGTGCGCCTGCTGATATAAAAAAAAAACAAATACCTGTACTTGTCGGGAATCGATCGAACCCTAGTCTTATCGATTACGTAGCTAGCGTAACACTCTACCTATGAGGTGGTTAAATATATCCTAAACTTAAAACCAAAGCATTTCAAAAGTTATTTTTATCCCGGAAAAATTCAATACAAATAAAACTATTGGAGATCGTTAAAGTCTATGTGAATTATTCATGAGACAGCCAATAATGTAAGTAAAGCAAATATTTCGACAGTTATCCAGGCCGTGTTTGTTAAACAAATTTTATCCACTTAGGTCGACCCCTCTTTTCTCGCAAACGAAGTTAATACATGTCTAGATTTAGGGTTGCCACTTGCTATTAGAGATGTCATTAATTTTACCGAATATCGAATATTTGGTCAGGCCAAATATTTAGTTAAAGCGATTTTGTCTAGTTACCATCGACTTAACAACATCTGATGGCACTTAGTGGTTAAATGCAATACCTAATAGTCTTGCTATATTGTATGCTAACAATATTCTCTATCTGATTTTAGACTAATGCCATGCGCAGACGAGGGATTTTTGTCCGTAGAGGAACTGAAAAAATGAGAACTTTTTTTTATATATCATAATATAGCAAACAAGCAGATGGATCTCCTGATGAAAAGAGTCCACCATCACCTGTAGACACCAAAGATGTTAATGGTACGTTGCTATTTTGTGGCGAGGTCTAATGCCACATGCATAAGTTTACCGGCTACCATACCCTCCAAACCGGAACACGACAGTGACTAGCACTGATGCTATTGCGGCAGGAATAGGTAAGGCGGTGGTATCAGACCCGGTCGAGCCGATGCAGAACTCTACCACCTAGTAGTCTCGATGGTAGTGACACGCATAGCCACTCGGTCGCCTTTTACGAACTGCCTGGCAAAACGGCAGTTGGCCTATTCTTCAAAGGAGCCCGGGACCAACACGGAAAAAAACTTGCCACGGACTCAACGCAAACGGTGTGTGATCATTTGTTGTCCGGAAATTTAGTGAAGTCACGTTTCGGAGGCAAATATTCTAAGATAACGATGCACTGTAGTTTAATTTAAGTTTAAGAAAAAGTATTGCATTTGGTCCATAAGAAAGACTGTCCATAATTTTAAAGTAAATCACTCTCGAGCGTTCAACGCAGACTAAAATTCGCTGCGTACGGCTGTTCCTTGTCACGTTAATTCTATTTTTTCGGGGACTTCTTCGTACTTTTGTCCAGTCTGGTCTCTCGGCGTCCTCGGTTATTCGGGGGGCATTTTGTACGGGGTACTTTTAGTCTTCTGTGTGCGTTATTCGATACAGTTTATTAGGGATGTATATAGGTGGACAAAAAATATACCGTAGATAGTCTCTCATCTGCGCAGGCAATAATCCGTATCGAGAAATTCTAAAAATAATGATTTCATATTTTATAACAACTTATCTTTAATAAATTTTAATTAGGTATTTATAATGTATGTTCGTAAAATATGTTAATTTTTTTCAGTAATATGTGCGGCTTTTTTTTATGATTAGGTACTTGGTATTTGTCCGAACAATTCAAAATATTCGGCCAAATACCGAAAAACAAAGAAGGTAGAAAGAATGGTAGATGAAAGGTTAACAAAACAGATATACAATGTGAATGTGGAAGAATGTAGATATCGGGATGGACTTAGACTGACGTACCATGATAAGATTGATCGTGTACTGTCCGAAGGTTGGTCAAGAGTCTTCGCAAAGAGTCTTCGTGTGTGTATGAAGAGAGTAATGAATGTAGAGGAAGCGGGACAAACCTTCAAGAATAGTGATCTATGGCACTCGGTTCTCTCTGCCTACCCCGTGTAAGGGATCTGGCTTGACGATGAGAATGTATGTATGTACAAAGAAGGTGGTTGAATAGATCGAATACCGAATAGTAACTGAATATTCGTGGTATCTCTTCCTGCTAAACTTCAAATTTACTAGAATAAGGAAATCTCATTAATTCAACGAGCGACCGAAGTTCTCTGGAATAATCCAGCTATTGTACGAATATATAGAGTCACAAAACTCGCATCCGATCGTCTAAGGCACTATTTGGTAGCTTAATATGATCAGGTGTCTTTATATTTTGAATATTGATAGGTAAATTTTCCCGAATAAAATAGTTAATCTTAAATTTTTATATATTATCAATGGCAACACCAAATATGAAGCATATTGTCTTAGGAATGACCCATTGGTCCAGGCCTCCTTTGAAGAATAGGCGCTTCTGCTAGGCAGTTCGTACAAGGCAAACGATTCGTTACGTGAGTCACTGCCATCATGGCTACGTGGTATCTTAGAGTTCTACATTGTTTCACCCGGGTCTGGTACCACCGCTTTACATATTCCTGCCACAATAACTTCAGTGTTTGTTAATGTCTTTTAGGGTTTATAGAGTAACCCACGCATGTGGCATACGACCCCGCCAGAAGGATAGCAACGCACCATTAACATCTTTGATGTGTATAGGCGATAGTTGTTTCCTTTTATCCAGAGCGCCATCTGCTTTTTTGCTTTCTAAGGCTATGATATAAAAAACGCAATCAATCTGATCCAAAGACGCAGCCACTGTTGACGTGAGTCGGCCGTAAACGTGTTGTCTACACTAAAATAATTGCTTAATTTTAGGGAAATTAAAGGATAAATACGAGCAATTTAAAATACTATAATAATTTCAATTTATTAATTTTTCGCTAATATAATCGACTTATTTCGGGTGAGACGTAGTTTTTTTACTCAGTGTTTATGTTTGTACGTATAAATATTTGGCATACGATTATTGTATGACAAATATCCAATATCTTCGATATGGAAGTCGTGAAATTTGGCAAGCGAATTACTAAATAACTAATTAACTGGCTTAACTGGCTACTTAATTTTTTTTGCAAACCCCTTTAAAAACTTTCACTTTTATGTCGGTTGGCGAAATGGGTGGAAATTTCTATCGCCGTATTTTATTAATTGATACCTTGACATTCTTATTCAAGGTTTGGGGATTCTATAAAAGCACCGTTAGATTCCGTTTTACTACAAAGATTTTTCCTCTCCTCCTCTCTAATCCTGAACAACAAGATTTAAAATAATTTCGTTAATTCATTTTAATAATTTGGTAACCCTATTCGTTTTTGTATCGGCAAAAATAACAGAGTGTATTGGGAAACGGAAACCTCGGGTTGTTTAACAAACTGGGATGATTTCAATTACCTGTCCACAGTTTAATGGATTTTAAACGATTTTTTTATATAATAAGATAACAAACAAGCAGACGGGTCTCCTAATGGAAAGAGTCTACCATCGCCTATAGATACCAAAGATGTTAATGGTGCGTTGCTATCTTGTGGCGAGGTCTAATGCCACATGCATATGTTTACCGGCTACCTTACCCTCCAAACCGGAACACGACAGCGACAAGCACTGACGCTATTGCGGCAGGAGGTAAGGCGGTGGTACCAGACCCGAATGAGACAGTGCTGAACTCTACTACCTAGTAACCACGATGGTAGTGACTGGTATAACCAATCAGTCACCTTTTACGACCTGCCTGGCGGAACGGCTGTTGGCCTATTTTTCAAAGGAGACTGGGACCAACACGGGGGAAAGTAAAAAAAGAATCACTCTTACATACAGAATAACAATAAGACTATCATAAATATAAGATTTAAAATAGTTCCGTTAAATCATTTTAATAATTTTGTAAACCTTTTTGTTTTTTATATGTAAAAATAAACAGAGTGTATTGGGAAACGAAATCTTTGGGTTATTTAACAAAACTGGGGTGATTTCAACTACCTGTCCACAGTTTAATGGATTGCTAATGACTTAGTAAAGAAATGAGAAAGAATCGCAAGTAAATACAGAATAACAATAAGATTATCATAAGTACAGGCTTTAATTTAATTAAAGCATATTGCTAATTTGGCAACCCTATATGTTTTTGTATCGGTAAAAATAACAGAATGAATTGGGAAACAGAAAACTCGGGATATTTGACACAATGGGTTGATTTCAAGTACCTGTCCACCGTTGATTGTTTTTTAAACAATTCAGTAAAGACAAAAGAAAAGAATCAGTATTACATAAGCATGGGTGCTACTTTTTCTTTCCGCTAAAGAAAACTACCGATTTCACCATAGTTTTCTAAAATCGAGTTTTTATCCGATATTCACTTTTTGAGGCCCCAAAACGCTTTTCTGACTACTTTTACGATAACGTCCATTCATATATTAATAAAAAGGAAAATACGTTACGCTCTAAAATCGCAATCGCTAAACCTAGGCTCTGTCTGCCGAGCGCAAAGTGATGCGACGAACGTAGCAGACTACATTTCTTTCAGTTACTTTTGTATTATACTACCTCACTCTCACAAACATGGCGGACAAAACAATAATTTAATCTTATTTTCAAACAAATTGTTTTAGCTGTACTTACGAATGGCAAGTAATCCAGTGAGTTTTGTTTTTCCCTTGTGTGATTATAACACTGGTTGAATACACAAGAAGGCATTTTGATGCGTGTTTAATGGTAAAAACAGTCGGAAAGCTAAAGAATATGATATTGATTGATTTATTGTCACTGTGTCCACGGACCTAGTTTTGTGGTACCAGGCGCTGGGACTAGGTAAAGTATCCTCGCCTTTTATACACAGAACATATACTACTACCTACCTACCAAAAACTTGTTTTTAAGCGGGTAAATTATTCACGAAAACTCGCATTTTTTTCTTTTATGTATCCCATAGCTTCGCTCGTAAGCCTTTTTAAACCAACGTAAAAATGAATGTTATCAGTTTGACATGTATATGTAATATGTATGTAATATTGTCGTAATGGGATAATATTTAAGTATGACGATCTTATTATATCTATTAGATACATGATGTAGTTGGTAAGTGTCTTTTTTATTTTTGTTTAAAGATCAAGCAATAATAAACTTAATTTGGTTGCGCGAAGTCATTTGTTTTGATCATGTATAGTAATTTTTTTAAAACGAGTACTTTTTAGTAAAAGTAACTAACTTGAGTTGAGATACGCTTTGGATCTGTCGACACGCAACCTGACATATCATTGGCTGATCGTATGCTCACTTGCTTATGACTAGTGTACTTACGATAAGCCAACTTTATACTTTTTCGAAGATAATAATAAGCGTGCCTATATATTTGTCATATGATTTTTTACAATTAGCTGTATTCTACAAAATACCGAATTAAGATTAGATTGCCGTATAAAAAGGAAGTTAACTTGCTAAATTTGCAACCCCAAATGATTATACTCATTAGAGATTCGACTGTATTGCTAGACTGCAATATATTATTACAAATCATCAATTTTACATCAAACGTTTTTAAATAATTTCTAATGTATTTATGTTATTTAGTATAAATAATAAAAGAAATATATGTAATTATAAAGTGATTGTTATTTTTTCCTATGGTATCAATGAAACTGTGTTGGAATGAGATAGGAATGTATATGTTATCCGTACAACTTTGGCCCCCATGTAGGGTCTCGGCTGTCATTGGTTGTTGATAGGGCCTGCTTTTATATCAATGATAATGTCATTGTGTCTTGTGTCTTTTGTTTAGGTAAATTTTTACAAGCACTTTGACGAGTCTGTATATGTTTGTATGTGAAATTCTCACAACTTTTACAAGTTTAAACGATCGAAACGCAATTGATGCAGCATTCGATTCGATTGTACCCAACTTACGGCCGGTTTCCGGAACGCAAATTAAATGTAATATGCAATTAATCTGTGTTTAACAGATCTTATGTTTGTAAAAATTATGTTAAACACAAATTAATTGCTTGTTAAAATTAATTTGCGTTTTAGAAACCGGCCGTTAGACTATCTGAAAATTAGAACCGATTCAGTCTGTTGATTTTGATTCTCTTGAAATTTTAAGAAATCTCTTAAAAAAGTTTTCGATACATTTTTTTAAATAATTTCTAGACTAATGTACAACCATTTCGAAATACAATCAGCTTATTCACAATAAATTTGCCGAATGCCACACCTATAATTAAAATCGGTTTATTCGTTCGGTAGTTATCGTTAAAAAAATCCAGTCCATATGCATGGATTTTTTTGTCAGGGCGAGCGAAGCGAGCCCTACACCAGGCCACTTTCTATGCACTTTTGTGGTACATTTTACTGAAAAAATATCGCATTTTTAGGTTTGAGCTTCGACGTAGTAGTTTATATTCATGTCTAGATTTGTTACCTACCATAAAAATACCATTTTATAAAAATAAAAAATAGAAGGTACAATTTGTATTAGAATCTTATTACTACTAACGCCATCTCTTATTAAATTAACGAATTAAAATTGATAGAAGATACATTTTCTATTAGAATTTTTGAACTTATTAAGAGACTACCTACTTCATGAATTGATTCTTCATATTTGACTGGCGGCGCGCTGTTATCGTGCCCTCGTATAAAGGCGAGGTTCAAATATAAACTGCAATAGCTATAGGGCCATCAGTTTGATCAGTTTGGCATCGAAGGTGTATGATAAAATCATTGAAAGGAGAATGCAAGGGAAGTTCGAAGTAATATTGTGGGAGGCACAAGGAGAATTTAGGTCTAGATCAGGGATGTTTGCTGGAAACAGAGTAAATAGAGCGTTAGAGAGTTTCACAATATGCTTATTGAGAAACAGTACAGATGTATTAATTGATTTATATTGTATTGAGATCAATTCCCAATCTTAGCACGAGGGCGAGGGTAAAAAGCTAAAAAAGGTATATTTACGCCCGTATCCCCGAAGAGGTAGGCAGAAGTACAATGTGTGCATCCACGGTTAGCTGAAGATACTTAAGTCCCACAATGTGATAGGTGGCCAGCCTATCGCCAGTAGGGCACTTTTCCAATCCCGGGCAAAGTTGTTTTATCAGAAAACTGAAAAAACACATTTTTTCATTTGCCTGACTCTGGAATCGAACTCCGAGGGTTTCTCTGAGAGAAAAATTCGAAAAATGTATTCGCTACCGTCAATTCTTCGTGCCTGCGTAGTCCAAAAATTTTGAAGGTTTATTTAAATAAAACATTTTTTGATTTTGATTTCGTAAATCGACGTAAAACCAGGAACTTCCTGATTTTAGGAAAAAAAAATAATTTCAGTAAAATTTCAAAAATGTGTTTTTTATAAGATCAACCTTCATTTTTAATACATATTTTTCCTTGAAAATACCAACAATTTAAAAACCAAATATTCCTAGTCCAAAGCCTGACGACGCGGGCCTTTGATGCAAATGTAATGTTTAGGTGAAAATACGCTGAGTTTTTTAGGTTAGATAATTATAAATAAAGTCCTTACATTAAAAGATGTAATTCTCATAAATACTTTTATAACAATATTACTAGATAGTTTAACTTTGCGAGCCCTTACAAAGCTCTGCTTTTTGCTAGTTATATATTTAATGCAGCACTGAGCTTAAAATACCTCAACTTAGGAAGTTTCAGAGATGGCTTGCAGAATCATCCAATTTGCCGTACTGTATTCCAAATTATTCATTGGGTCAATTTTATATCTCGAAGAATATTCATTCGTTCATTTACGAAAAGATGGTTCTCCTTGGCGGTGATCGTGTCTGATATACGGCTCTAGGACTAGATACAGTCTACATCATTTTTCTCTGATTAGACCATAAATGTTAGATGTTTATAATTTATTAGGAACTTTATAATTATTATTTGTAATATATCTTTGATTAACGAGATATTTATATTTTTAATTTGTATCGATTATTAAAAAAGTTTTCATTTTTTGGACCTTGTTCTATATTATTTTGTTTGTAATATAAACGTGAAATTCATTTTAGCCAAGTAATATTTACATGTCGACTGATGTAAAAAGACAACTAGGTTCTGTTTCACCAACGATGTTATCTAATGGTACGTTTACATTCCCCATACATTAGAACATGATAGTGATAAGCACTGACGCTATCGTGATGTTTGTAATTGTTTTGTGTTATAATGTACAGGTTGACTGGTAAAAAGGTTGTACAGTGTACAGTCACGAGAAATAATATGTATACATGTAGAAAAATACTTGTTTATTTAGAATGATACGTAAATTTCGGAACCCGACAGGTTTAGATAAACTAATGTTATGATAATAATTGTGATTTCATTTTTTTGACATTTTACTAATATCATTATCAACACTTTTTTTACATCATTGAATTCAATGAGTAATTTTACTAATATTTTTACTATTTTACACTTTCGAGGAAACTCCTCTCTGTGTGTCTGTTGATATCGTCTCTGTGGTCTGTGTGTCTGTGTGGTGTGGGTATATATATATATATATATATATATATATATATATATATATATATATATATATATAAATATATATATATATATATATATATATATATATATATATATATATATACAATATCATAAGATAGCAAACAAGCAGATGGGTCTCCTGATGGAAAGAGTCAACCATAGCCTTATAGACACCAAAGATGTTAATGGTGCGTTTCTATCTTGTGGCGAAGCTTAATGCCACGTGCATAAGTTTACCGGCTACCTTACCCACCAAATGTATATACATAGATATATTGATGAAATAAAAAGATTTCAATTCAATAAATAAATAAACAAGAAGCAGGGCAAGACAGCCCGAACTGTGATGTATTGCACTTGCATACTTTGTAGCACGGCATGATTATTTTTTATATCACTACGTTTTTCGGCAAGGGGTGCATGTAGAAAGAGAAACATCAATTACATATATATATATATATATATATATATATATATATATATATATATATATATATATATATATATCATAGAATACTGGAGAGTTTCCAGTATTCTGTGATAATATCTTTTTATTATATTTTTATTGGTTACATATGAACATTAACTGTCGTGTCATTCAATATTGGCCTTGGCCGCCCCGTTGGTCGAGTGGTTAGCAAACCTTACTACGCATCATCGGGGCTCGGGTTCGATTCCCGACAGGAACAAACAGTTATGTGATAAGTACAGATGTTTGTATTTCTGGGTTTGGGTGTTTATTAAAACAATCTATTTGAGTATTTATATATGTATTTTTATGTATTAGTATAGTTGACTGACACACTACAAACAGATTGCTTACTTTGTGGTTAGATCAATTTTGGGTAATTTATCCAGTGATATTTATTTATTAATATTATTATTTAATATGTGCAGTCTTTTACCAGTCAAACTGTTTACATACTTCGCTGTCAATAAGATACCGAGAAACGATCAAAAATACACAAAATTCTAGTTATTCAGCCAAATTTATTACATCGCCTTCAAAATAAGCTTCTTTAGAAACGATACACTTACGCAAAAGAATAATCCAATCATCAAGACGTTTTTAAACGATTTCTCCGGAATTGAGTTCAATTCTCGCCGTGAATTCTCGTTTATGTCTTCTACAGAATAAAACTGGTTGCCACGATGTGGTAGCGTAAGTTTAGGAGTCTGCTGGAGCCATATAATAAATAAATAATAAATATTTACGGGACAAATTACACTTACTGATCTAAATCCAAAGTATGCAAATTATTTGCTTGTGTTATGGATGTTAGTCAACGATATTAATACATAGAAATACATAAACATAGAAATTAAAAGGTGAAATTAATTAAATTTGCTATTAAGTTCGCGGATAATAGCAAATTTAATTAATTTCACCTTTTAATAATGGATTTCCGCAAAGTTACGCCTGAATCAATAAAATAACATAGAAATTGTTATTTATATATAGTCAATATGACATCTATAATTTTTTATAGTCAATATGGCATCTATGAATTTTATATCGTAGGATAACTAAAAAATACGTGAGTGTCGTGTTACACTTGGCTGGAATGAAAATTTTTATTTACTAGATTTTTTAATATTCCTCTGCCACTCCTTGTCTCTCTCTACCTCCTGCCTTTTGCACCCACTCCCTCTCTATCAGATAGATGACATTTTTAATAACTATTTAATTTTTCATTATTTATTTTTGTTCTGAGTTTTTAAACTGGTTTATACTAAAGAATGACTCGTGACGGAAATTTGTGGCAGAAAATTCTTACGCTTATTGTTGCCTAGCCCCCATCCGCCAAGTCCGGATAAAAAAAAACCATGGGATAAGGAATTTCAATCCAAAAATAAGAAGATGAATCTCCTGGTGAAAAAAAAAATCATCGCCTATTTTTTTAATTTAATTTTTTATTTTATATTATTTGGATTGCCAACAGAAAGTACACACTCTAGGCTTTATATAATACATGATGAAATAAGGCAGTGCCTTCCCAATTATAGACAACCACAGCTTATACAGTAAGCTTAAAGTTCAAATTACATACTATTCAATTAAATTATATAAAATTATATCAAAAGTGAAAATTATAGTGTCAGAAAAAAAATAATTAAAAATTTGATTAAATAATGTCAGGCAATAATACAATTATATTAAAAGAGAAACAAGTGAAAAAAAAATGTACGGAGTCAGATAACAAATTGAATAAATAATGTCATACAATAATACTAGTACGATTATCATATATGCAATAAAAACTTACAGGTATTTATGTCATATCATATTTACATCATTTAAAATTAAACATTATTTAAAATTAAAATAATTAATTTCAATAATAATCATGAATACAATGAATGGAATCTGGTCCTACATAGATCAATTAATAGACTTTGAAAGATGGAGATAAGTGCTCTTTTTAAAGTTAATAATATTCCCATCGAATATATCAATGTCAGTTAATCTAGACAAACTATTGTAAAGTCGAGTCATTCTGGCTACAGGAGAATTACTTCTTAGGCGGGTACGCCTTAGAGAGGTACAAGAAGGCTTATATGTACCGTATCTTGGCAATCGTGTAGGTATAGACACCAGACATAGCTATAGACGCCAAAGATGTTAATCATGAGTTGCTGTCTGTGTGGTGGGTTGGTAATGCCAAATGCATGACTTTGCGGCTTACCTTACTCTCCAAATCGGAACATGATAATGACAGCTATTGGTGCATGAATAGATAAGGCGGTTTGTATCAGACCAGGGCGAACTATTCTAAAACTCTGCTTACTAGTAGTTTTAACAACAGAAATAACATAATTTTACGCAGATTATAAATATCAAAATTAGTGATGTAATTCGTTTTATTATGTTTTATAGCACATAATGGTTATAAATATGTCAGCACAGATAATAAATAAAACAAATTACTTGAAGTGAGCTATGGTTCATTTAGCGGCGCTGCTGTTTTGTTCAAAATTAGGACATCACTGTGAAATATTGTTAAATATCTTTAAAATGAATATGCTGTTTGATCTTAAGTGCATTATTGAAGAAACATAATTTAATTTAGAAGTTATATTTAATAGATCACATTCTTATGTAATTTCAACAATACTAATTAATATTATCCACGTGAAACAGCAATGGCGGGTTCCCATAGAAGTATTACAGTCTGGTTTACAGATTCATAATGTGTTTTTTTTAATATTATAAAATAGCAAACAAGCATAAGGGTCTCCTGATGGAAAGAGTCAACCATCGCTTTTAGACACCAAAGATGTTAATGGTGCGTTGCTATCTTGTGGCGAGGTCTAACATCACATGCATAACTTTACCGGCTACCTTATCCTCCAAACCGGAACACGTCAGCGAGAAGCACTGACGCTATTGTGGCAGGAATAGGTAAGGCGGTGGTACCAGACCCGGGCGAGACAATGCAGAACTGTACCACCTAGTAGCCACGATGGTAGTGACTCGTATAGCCAATCGGTCGCCTTTTACAATTTTCATAGGTATATCGATATCGACGATCTTTTTAATAAGTTATTCTTTGTTAAAAATGACTTTTTTAAAACTTTGTTTTAACTAGACAGGCACTATTATTCTACTCGGAACATTTTTGTTTTACTCGGAAATAGAACCTGGGAATTCATGGTCAACATCGGAACCGGCTAAATTAAGGAGTTATTTTAATTTTAGGTAGCTTACTAATAAACTTTCAAGCACGAGTTGGAAGTTGGTGCGGCAACCATTACATATAGATATAATAGTCATTAATATTACAATTTATTTTGTCGCTTCTATGGTGTTGTGGTCCGGTATTGGTGTTGACAACTAGAGGTTCCAGGTTTGATTCCCGAAAATGAAAAATGTGTTTTTTCAGTTTTTTAACAAAAACGTTGCTCGCGATTAGATAAGTGCCCGGTTGGCGATAGGTTGCCACCTATATGAAAAGTTTGTCTGTGTAAATGTTTATTGTACTTTATTTCATTAAAACGGTTGGATAGATCTAGAAAAACTAGCGATTGTCCTCTGGTCGAAATTCGACTAAAGGCTAAACAATAAAAATAAAAATATTAGGGTTCTGCAGTCCTCTCGCCTCCGCAATGTAAACGTAAGGGCGCGTATTCGATTCGTCACGAAAACTTCAATTTTCAATTTTTTTCCAGAACAATATCGTAATAATGTGAGCAGATTATTCGAAGAATATTACAGTTTTTGCAAGATTCAGTCTTGATTATTTGATTTATCGCAGGTTCAAAAAATATATTTGATCGGCAAACGATTACGAGCGAGGATTTATAGTGTTTTTAAAATAATTCATCTAAATAAATGAGTTCATATAACGGACTGAAAAAAACAGTATACTGAGCATCACCTTAATTCACATATAATAAATATTTTAGGTTTTTATTGAAATACTTACTGGTGAAAAAAACTGTAAAAGTAAACGGATTTTGTAATTTTTTAAATAATATTTTTTAATATCTGACAACAATATTTTCGTCATTTTAGTTCTATATGACACTTTAGAACCATACATCCTGTGAAAAAAACGCATAAAATAAAATATCATGGCACATTACAATGGTTGTATTCATCCTGAAATATAGCTCTGACACCTATTTTCGTAAAACACTATGTAGGGATTGTCTTCGTTTTAAAAAAAACATTATAAAAAATTATATTTTTGCTCTGTGGTACACTAAATCAAGACTTAGTCTTGCAATAACTGAAATATCCTTCGAATAATCTACTCAAATTATTACGATATTGCTCTTGAAAAATTTTGAAAACATGAAGTTTTCGTTACAAATCTGTGCCTTTTGTACGCCACCGTTCGCGTACTTGTCTTAAAAAGAGAGACAAGGTTTCTGCTTCACGTATTAATTTATAGAAAACATACCTAATTATGTACTTTAAAATATTAAAATTAGTGATGTAATCGCTTTAGCTTTGTAATGGTGGAAGAATTTTCGAAATCAGTTCTTCATTTTTTAATGTATTCATTGCAAATAAAAAAAAACTCTTTTTCTGATATTAATATAGATTAACGTAATAAAAGTGTCAGCACAGATAATAAATAAAAGAAATTGCTCAAAATGAGTTACGCTTCACTTAGTGGCGCCGCTTTTTGTAAAAAATTAGGACAACCGTTTTGAAACATTGATATCTTCATAATAGTTCGGCTGTTTGTTCCAAATGCGTTATAACTACGTATACTATGGTCCCTGGAACAAACTTTTTTTGATTAATCACAAGCTGAAATTTTGTGAATAGCTTCGTTTTGACGAGACGTCCATCTTTTCTATCATCGAAAAATCTCGAATCGGGAACTTAAAAAGGCTAGGGGGCTTCGAACATTTTAATTCGGTGCAGGAAAAATATTTTATATAATATATATGTTCCCCGTGTTGGTTCCGGGCTTTTTTGAAGAATAGACCAACTGCCGTTCTGCCAGGCAGGTCGTAAAAGGCGACCAATTGTCTATGCGAGTCACTACCATCGTTGCTTACTAGATGGTAGAGGTCTGCATTGTCCCGCCTGGATCTGGTGCCACCGCCTTACCTATCGCTGTCGCAATAGAGTCGGTGCTTGTCATTGCCGTGTTCCGATTTGGAGGGTAAGGTAGCCGCTAAACTTATGCATGTGGCATTAGACCTCGCCACAAGATAGCAACGCACCACGAACCCCTTTGGTGTCTATAGGCGATGGTTGACTCTTCCCATCAGGAGACTCATCTGCTTGTTTGCTATCTTATGATATAAAAAATAATAATAACAATAATGTTAAAAAAATAATAATAACAATTGTCCTATGCGTAAAGTGAAAAATTTTCTTAGTCAGACACTCTAAAGTTTTCTTTTTATATATCTTTACTAGCTGACCCGGCAAGCGTTGTTCTGCCTATTTAACTACACTTATTTTTTTCTATATTTCTCACCTTTTAAACCTTACCTGGGCTTCAACAAATAATTCAAAACCAAAATTAGCCAAATCGGTTCAGCCGTTCTCGAGTTTTAGCGAGACTAATGAACAGCAATTGATAGTCCAGTCCCGATTCGAGATTTTTCGAAGATAGAAAAGATGGTTGTCTCGTCAAAACGAAGCTGTTTACAAAAATTCAGCTTGTTATTAATCAAAAAAAGTTTGTTTCCGGGATCACTGTCTATTACATTACAGTAGAGTAGCAAAATTTCTTGTTACTTATTATGGAACAAAGTAACTTGGAATACGGGCGTGAAGATACTACATTTTACTCTATTTGTAAATTAAAATATTGACAACTAAATAGTCCAAGCTATACCGTTACACATGTACTTTGTAATCCTATACTTTGATCCAGCAATTCTTATATATTTGTAACTGATTTCTTTGAAACGACTGTATGTGTTTTGACGAAAATATCGTATTTAGGTTGTCTTACTATTAAAATTAATGCAGGTAAGTGTTATTTCCGTGATAATTCCTCTTTATATGAAAAAAAAAACTATCCAAGCGAAGATCGATCGCTTAGTAATCTGTAATAACGCACTGTAAATTATTTTCTTTTTTCTGATTTCCAAACCTGTTTTTACATTCGCCTGGACTATTAGTGCGACAATTTCAATTGTAGAATTCAAGGGGCTTGTACGTGAGTGATTTTTTAGATTTTTTTTAATATATCATAAGATAGCAAACAAGCAGATGGGTCTCCTGATGGAAAGAGTCAACCATTGCCTATAAACACCAAAGATGTTAATGGTGCGTTGCTATCTTGTGGCGAGGTCTAATGCCACATGCATAAGTTTACTGGCTACCTTACCCTCCAAACCGGAACACGAAAGCGACAAGCACTGACGCTATTGCGGTAGGGATAGGTAAAGCGGTGGTATCAGACTCGGGCGAGACAGTAAAAAAATACTTTTTATCTTTTGAAATATTTATATTGTATCGATAATTCTAATGCTAGGTAAATTTTGCAAGAATTTGTGAGTTATGAGATGGATTTTTTTTCGAATGAAATAAAGAATACATTTTTTATATCATTACATAGCAAACAAACAGATGGCATGATGGCTCTCCTGATGGAAAGAGTCAACTATAGCATATAGACGCCAAAGATGTTGATGGTGTGTCGCTATCTACGTTAATACATGTACCATATATAAGTTTACCGGCTTCTTTACGCTCCTAACTGGAACACGACAGTTACAAGCACTGACGTTATTGCCACCTTGCGTACCAGACGCGGACAAGACTTTGCACAATAACTCTACCATCTACCAGTCAAACCTACAAAGGTGTTATTTACTTATTTGCAGAATAATCAGTCAGTGCTTGTAATTGACATGTTTTGATTTGTCGTTGTCTACCAAAAGTAAGTTAAATATCGACATTCTGACCAAAAGTAAATAATGCGTGTTGGGCTTGCAAATAAAGGGTTTCGTAAGATTTCCCAGTGTTGGTCCGGGCTCCTTTGAAGAATAAGGCGTCTGTTGTTTTGCTAGGCAGGTCGTAAAAGGCGACTGATTCGCTATATGTGTCGCTACCATCATGATTACAAAGTTGTAGAGTTCGCAGCCTCTCGCCCGGGTTTTTGGTACCACTGTCTTACCTATTCCTGCCGCAATAGCATTAATACTCTACTAATTACTCTTTCCATTAGGAGAACCATCTCATTTTTTTTTATCTTATGATGTAAAAATAAGGTAAGGTATATACAAAAAAAAATACTAAAGACAACCCTCATTCTAGCGTAGTTAGGCAAATATAGAAACAAAATATGAATATAAAATATAGATCCATCGTAACGTGTCCCAGATAGCTAGTTTTTTATGTAACATTAAGATACGATCAGATGCCATCCATCATACTGGGACGGCTAAAAGGTTTAACATCAAGCGCGGCTCTGCGCCGGCCACCGATCTCATATAGGCGAGAGTTCATCTCGTGAACTCAATTAGGATTCCATCTACGCTTCAAATACCATGGGATGGAACTGTGTCACAGTGTAATCTTTAAAAGAGCAACTCAATTTAAATTTTCCAGACAAACTCAAAGATTATGAGTGATAATTCAGAATATAGGTATTGTGGTAATTACTTGAGATGGGCCGAATGTGGTTTGAACCGAACTTACGGTGAAAATAAAGAAATCGGCTGAGTTTAGGCCGAACCTAGGTTCAATTTTGGCGCGTTTTCTCGAGAGCAACGTCACGTCGTGACTTCTTCGAGACTCTCACAAACCAAACGAAACACAACAGAGTGCTAAGTGTGAGTTTTTCTTTTCGCATTCGATCGTGAGCGCGTTTCGACTTTACTAGGAATTTGTATGTGATTTGTACAGCGCCACCTAGTGGTAAACTGGTTTCTCAAGTTTACCACTAGGTGGCACTGTACAAATCACATACAAATTCCTAGTAAACTCGAAACGCGCTCACGATCGAATGCGAAAAGAAAAACTCACACTTAGCACTCAGCTAAGCTGCTGATTTACGTCGGTGTTGAGTGAGTGAGCGGTGTCTGCCTGGGCGTGCCGGCCTAATCAGCTGTAATTACAGTATCGCACTACAACTAATTCAATATTAATTTACTAGCTGACCCGGCAAACGTTGTTCTGCCTTTTTAACTACTCTTTTTTTAAATATTTTCTCACTTTTTAAACCGTCCCTGGACTTCAATTAATTCAAAACCAAAATTAACCAAATCGGTTCAGCCGTTCTCGAGTTTTAGCGAGACTAACGAACAGCAATTGATTTTTATATATATAGACTAGCTGACCCGGCATTATTTATTATATATATTATTATAAATTATTTTTTTAAAGTATTTCTTTGTTAGAATTTTTGTGCACTCCTTACTCATGAAATTTTTGTAAAATGCGGAGTAATATGTCATTCTGACGCATTACTCCGCATTGCACATAATATTATGTACCTTGTCAGGCGCAGCAACTGGAATGGCAATGGGGTAGCGTAGCGACTGCTTAATAGAGTGATTTGTCTTCTAAATATTCTTTGACAGAGTAATAGGCTTTTTCATTTAAAAGTTTATTTATATTATTTTTGAATTTATTATAGTCAAGTTCGCTTTTCAAATTTCCTGGTAATCTATATATATATATATATATATATATATATATATATATATATATATATATATATATATATATATATAAATTTGAATGGCTGTTAATTAGTCTCGATAAAACTCGAGAACGGCTGAACCAATTTGGCCAATTTTGGTTTTGAATTAATTGTTGAAATCCAGGTGAGAAAATATAGAAAAAAAGAGTAGTGTTAACGTGAAGCAGTTTGGCCGAATAAAACACTTGAATCACTTTTACACGCACAGTATAATTTTGGGCAGAGTAATGCCCTCAACAAGCGATAGAATTACAATGAATCGAAAGCATGATGTCCCCGCTTATTTATGCCATTCGTTATCTATTTTATTATGACGTCATAACACAGGTGTGCCGCACATCTGGCCGGCTAGTAGTTGTCGTCAAGCGCGGTTGATAACAGTAGTTAAAAAGGCAGAACAACGTTTGCCGGGTCAGCTAGTTTATTATACATTTTTACAGACATAGAATAGGGCCCGGAATTATGTAATTTTGACTTCGATATTGTTTGATATAAATTATTTTTTAAACGTAACTTGTAGCGACGAGGTGTTTCTCCTAATTTTGTATATAAGTGGTTATTTTTTCTAATAAATTTGCATAGTTTCAATATGAATATATAAGATTGAGTTAAGATTTTTAATTTTACATGATTCGTTGTATTGTATGTTAGCTAGAATATGGATGCTTTTTTCCTGTAGCACCAATATGTCGTGGACATCAATACTCTACAGTATAGTGCCGTAGGTGGTTAACCTGCTACCACAGTATACTACGCATATGCCTACACGTGGTTACGTGTAAGCATATGCGTAGTAGCTGTGGTAGCAGTTTCAATATCTGTTGACTTTTAAGTTCCCCTTAAAAATAAGTGAATTGAGATAGTTTAGATTTAATTTTTTCTATAAGTGATTTTCAATTAATATTTACCATATTTATTAGCTAGCCTGTACTGATAATCTCCTGTATGGAAAGGCGGTTGAAAAAACATTTTCTATATCCAAAAGATTAATGAACTGTCGTTTTAAGAATTAGGAACATGTTAAATATTTGTAAGCTTCAAAATAAACGTAAACAAACGTAACATAACGTAACAAATGTAAACGTTAATTTATGTAAAACAGACGACACGTTGTATAAACATCTTGACGGATTACCGCAGAGATCATAAATCTTAGATTAGCATTCACAGGAAGACGTAGAAATATTTTATAAGCTCCGATTTTATCCTAATAATCTCAACAATATTATAAACGCGAAAGTGTTTGTGTATGCGCATGTCTTTATGTGTGTCACTTTTGGGCAGCTGAAAGCTGTGTTACTTCTAGTTAAGTTAACAAGGGTTTCTTTGAGAGAAAATAATAATAATGGTGCCTAATTTAAAAATGTAAACTGACTTTAGTTATATATATTATATATTTGGTATAGGTATATGCTTTAGTTATATACCTATACCAAAATCGGTTCAATAGCTTTTGAAACTTAAATTTAAAAAACTATTGAACCGATTTTGATGAAACTTGGACTGTTAGAATATACTTGATTTTAAACAAAAAGAATTTTAGAGAAGTTTACGGACAAATATACAAACTTATAAACACATAAACATACACTTACGAAATTGAGTACACGTTTTTGGACCTAAATAAGATAATCATACTCCAAAACCCAATTCCAACAATATTATATATACATGTCAAACTGATAAACTTCGTTTTATCGTCGGTTAAAAATAGTATGTTATCTGTAATATTACAGTTTATAATTGCAAACTTGATTTGAAAAAATACTTATCAAGAACCGCAACTAGAAAACTAGCTATCAAATAAAAAATACCGACCAAGTGCGTGTCAGGCTACGTGCAATGTAGGGTTCCGTAGTTGCTTATTACAAAAATGTGAAATAAGAAGAGGGCTTTTTTATTATTTCAAATTGTAACATATTTAACGCCAATGACGGATAACTTCGTGCTGCAGGTTCACCGCCTGTAAAAACTTCTTCAAGTACATTTCAATCTATGTCGTCTATTACAAACTAACGTGAGAGAAAATCTGTTCGACAAAAGGGATTGTAGAGTGTGAGGATTATTGTTAAATCGAATGACGGATCGTTGAGTATGGGAACCCGGCATTAGCCGTGATAGTTTTTCCTTTAAATTACTATATACCGTGGGATTTTTCACATATCCAAAACTAACCGTTTAGATAGCAGAGCGTAGCATATTAAGGTTAAATATTTCACAAATGAATTTAGGGTACTCGAGCAAAAAAATAAATTTCCCCACTTCACGTGGACAGGAGTTACCCAAAAGTATTTTTCAAGATTTATTTTAACACTTTGTCAGCGTGACTAATATGTATATTTGGACCAAATTACAGCTTTCTAGTTTGAAAAGTCTCGGGAGCTAGGCTGCGGATGGACCCGACGGACATGGCCAAACTATACGGGTTTCTGCTAGCTGTCTTCGAGACCCTAAAATCGGTCCCGAATACGTTATCGTAACGCGCATAATGTGCATATTTTGCAAAATACGTAATGATTAAAATGTATAGGTAGGTACTAGGTATGTATGGTCGGTACTATTAATAATACTTATAAAGTAAATCGAAAATATTCTCGTAGCGCTAACTGTATTGTTTTTTTTTTCATTTGTAATACGCACAAGACATCACGTCATTTTATTTGAATAATTATCTGCTAAGTTTCACAAGAAATATAATTATATTTTTTAATAGCTTTTTTTCTAATTACGCAAGTTTGTAAAACAAAAAGTCACTTTATTTTTAAGATAACTCGATCTCAGATAAGAAAGAATCCAATTTAACCTAAGCTTTTAGAAAAATATATCATTTAAAGTATTCCGAGCTGGTATTATTTATTAATAACTCTATTTTGAAGAGTTTTATACACAGGGATCTCTTGGAAAACCTATCAATTACATAATTAATAGTAAATGCCAATAAAATAGACCAGGCGAATACAGCCATCTGGTAACGTTCTTAGAATCCATTTGCTTTGATGCAACGTGCAGTATGATGCTGTACAACAGTACTAAGAATTGACGCAACCACAGGGCGTATCGTTCCATTGTGTACTATGATAAATAGATTTAGTTATTTTCATTTGTAATGTTCTAAAATATTGTTATTCAATTTATATTTCAAGGTATAGTAATACCGACTTACCTATTCCTGCCGCACGGTGTTATTATTTGTCACTGTCGTATTCCGGTCCGTTCAGGCCATGAAGTATTAGATATAGGTGGAGATAGTACTCGTATCAATCAATTGATCAAATATTTCCGTTACATCTCTGTCTATGAGGTCTGCCCATCTCTATTTCTACGTTTTTTTCACTTTTGTATTATACTATCTCACTCTCACAAACATAACGAACCAAACAATAATTTAATCTTATTTTCAAACAAATTGTTTTCGGGCGTACTTACGAATGAAAAGAATTCCCGTGAGTCTTATTTTTTTCCTTGAGTGACTATAACACTGGTTGAATACACAAGAAGGCATTTTGATGCGTAATTAATAATAATAACAGTCGGAAATTATAAAGTATGATATGATATCCCGCGCGTGATTGACTGTCACTGTGTCCACGGACCTAATTTTGTGGGACCGGGCCATGAAGGCCGGGTATAGGTGGAGCTAGCACTCGTATTATTCAATTGAAAAAAATATTTACGTTACATCTCTGTCTATGAGCTCTCCCCATCTCTATTTATACAGCTGTGTTAGAAAGAGAGAGTTAGACCTCAGAAGATGACAGCAGTATTTGAAATTTGTTTTCAAGTGGGTATTAAAAGTGCTGCCTCCAGATATAATACAGCTTAATGGTTCAGGCTCATTTTCGTTGAGTTGTCGACGAGTTAAGCAACGACTAATCTTAAAGAATGGCGCACACGGTGGAGCGGGTCGGAGCGGTCAATTTCGCTGGGAAAGATAGCGCAAAGGGAAACCTATACTACCAAGTACCAACGCGCATAGAGGGCAATAAGACCGCGCCGCAGGTGCCCGGTAGGCAATGGCAGCGCGGCGGTCAGCCGCGGGCATCTTCTGGCAGACGTGTTTTTTATTGCCTCGTGGTCAAAAGACTGCCCCGCCTAACCGTTTGCAAAGCACCTTAGCACACAATAACAGTTATTCTGTGAGCTTCGTTTCCGGATTTTGGGTACCGGAGGTTTCTCTAACTATTTTCATTATTTGATGGCGCCCGCACGTGGGATATTTGATATTCTTTTATAAATATATTTATTTTATATAAATTACTTCTATAAACATAAATATCATCGAATTGTTTCTAATAGTTTAAGCAATAGGTTTTACCTATTCAGTCAGATCAGTTATATTGGTTTTTGCAGCAGTAATTCTCGTCCCATCGCAATTAATTACGCAAGTTTCAGAAAGCTATTGTACATAACATGAGCTCGAGACTTTAAGACTAGAGTTCATTCTCTCGGTTTATTCAAGCGACAGATATTCTTAAATTTAAAAAATTCTATGCTCTCAACCCTATGATTACACCTAGTAAAATTCCTCCAACCGACTTCAATCTATACATATCATAAAATCGTAGGAAAATCAATGTATATCCGGGGTAAACTCAAAACGTACTGCATGGATTTACTTCAAATTTTGTTGAATATTACTAACAGGCCGGGTCAACATATAGGCTACATATTATCACGCTATCACCTACGGGGGAGGACCTGTGCGGAGTAAACGAAGTACGCGCGGACGAAGTCGTGGGCAACAGCTAGTAGTAAATAGGTAGGTATATGTGTATACTTAAAATTATAAATCCCAGTTACTTAAAATAAAAGTTCATTATTATTATAATTGTAATAAACATAAAATTAGTGATAAAGCCATAAACAATTTAAAGATTAATAAATATTTGAGTTAAAAATGCAAATCGCGTTTTTAACTCAAATATTTTACTAATATTTCTTAAACCATACGTTAATAGCGTTTTTACAGCGCAACATGTAGTCGCAGCAAAAAGTTATATACCGAACCCTAAAAGTTCTGAGCAGTTGACTCTAAAATATGACCCCGGATTGTAGCACTATATTAACCGCTAATATTCTCAAACCACACGCTATTAAGTACGCGAGCGATCACATCAAATCATGCGAGACTCAAATATATCTCACGTTTTATGTAAATTTTCACCTAACTTCTTCAAACTTTTAAGTTAAATCTCAATGTCACACTTCCATTGCTGTTTTTATACTACAAGATAATTAAACTCACATGGAAATTCTTCAGTTTATATCGAGTGTTAGGAAAGTTTCTAGTATTAGTATTTCGAAGTATGCCAAAGTACGTCACATGGTATGTTATAGGGAATCACGTCTTATGTAACAAATGGTAGGAGATTTAATAAATCTGTTTGTGAACTCCGGTTCTGTTTCTACGGAATATTTTCCATGGATATAAGGTTGTAAGGTTTGCGAGTTTAAATTCGATTATATTTGAGAATAGTAGTTGTTACTTTAGATATTTTAAGTTAAGTGAATTCTAAGTTACCCCTCTGGTTTTTAGATTCCGGCTCCAGTATAGACATATAAATGTTCTGGTTTCGAATCTAAAAAAAAAAAAAAAAGTATCTTCACGCCCATATCCCCGAAGGGGTAGGCAGAGGTACAACAAGTGCACCCACGATTAGCCGAAGATACTTAGGTAAATTGTATTTTTTTATGGTATAAGATAGCAAACAAGCAGATGACTCTCTTGATGGAAAGAGACAACCATCACCTATAGACACCAAATATGTTAATGGTGCGTTACTATATGTGTAGCGGGATGGTAAAATAATGTCACATGCAATAGTTTACGGGATAACTTACAAACTTTTGGAAACAGTATTTTTTTAATATAACTTCCAGAATAATGTACCAATTGAGCACAAAATTTAATCGGCTCTTTTCCTCAACAAAACTACGTCTACTGCATGTATTGCATCAAAATCGGTTTATCCACCTGGGAGTTATCGTTGATGAAAAATTTTGAAAAAAATGTTTTTTTGTCATAACTTCGAGATACAGTATTTTAGTACTTAAAAACTACGACAAATCTCAAAAATTTTGTTGTTTACAGAAAACTCAATATTTTTAAAATAACTTTCAAGCCGATTCATTTAAAAATCTAATCAGCTTTTCTCTCTAAAAAATTGCGCAAATATCGTAAATTGGATCAAAATCGGTGGAAATTACTGTCATAACAAAACAAATTTAGATTTTTGTACCTCGAAAAATTCTATGCTTAGGTATAGTTTTTGTTTCTTTGCAGGAATTTAGCGTGAAGTTTCAGGGTTAGCCGGCAGTGTCAACCCAAAGTCAACCGGTTTACATTTTTTTCTCTTTCCACGAGACCGGGGACGGTTATAATTTATAATTTCCTCACGTTGGTCCGAATCCTATTTGCAAACTTAACATCGAAATCTGAACACGACAATGACTACCATTAATGCTATTATACAGTATATTAGCCGAAGATATTTGGTCCCACAAATGTGATAGGTGGCAAGCCGATCGCCAACCAGGCACTTTCTAATCCCGAGCAACTTTGTGTTTCTCAGAAAACTGAAAATACACTTTTTTTGTGTGCTCAACCCAGGAATCGAACCCTGGACCTCATGTAGTCAACGCCAACGCTGGCTATTATGGTAGGAAATATAAGGCAGTGATACCAAATACCCGGGCGAGTTGTTGCAGAACTCTACCACCTAATAGTAATGTTGGTAGTAACATGTATGGCGAAATGTTTGCCTTTTACGATCTACCGGGTGGAATTTTAAATGTTCTATTCCACGGAGTAAATGGAGGCGCCTTCTTAAGACATTTCTTAGACGTCAAGCGTAGCTTAATTTTGAACTGACATAAATACGAGAATATATGCAACAGTATGTCAACAATAAAAACTCAATTACAATTAGTGTCAATTTGCCTATATAATTTGCCATACTTTTGACAGTGGTATGAGCATTCGCTGATACGCATGGCTACACGTTCAATACCAAACGATATGTCTATTAGCATTCATGTGGTCTGTGGTCTATGCTAAGATACGAATCAATACGGAAAAATATCAATCTCGACCATTATTTAATCATTGTGTCATATACCCGAACGATACTTTGTGGAAGTCTACCATTTTAGAATTTATAAATAAAAAGTTGAAGGGTTTTAAAAAACAACAAAGAAAAATATCGACACACAGGGATTGAACCTGCGCCCGTCTCCCGGCTTTAGGGAGACGGTTACAGGTTCAATCCCTGCGTGTCGATATTTTTTTTTGTTGTTTTTAAAGTTTTCACTGCCCCGTTGGTCGAGTGGCTAGCGACCCTGACTACGCAATCGACAGGGCTCGGGTTAGATCCCCGACGGGGAAAAGCATTTGTGTGATGAGCATAAATGTTTGTATTTCCGGGGTTGGGTGTTTATTAAATATATTCTAGTATTTATATATGTATTTCTATGTATTTGTATCGTTGACTAAGACCCGTAAGACGAGCAAATAATTTGCTTCCTTTGGGGTTAGATCAGTAAGTGTAATTTGTCCCGTGAATATTATTATTATTTTTCAAATTTTCCCAAGCACGGGGTGAGTGCTATAACACAAAAATAATTAGAAATACGAAAGTACTGATCAAAATTATAAATGTGAATTTCATCTGTAACGATGAACTCATTTAACTAGTTATACGTATGTAAACATAGCGATCAGTACAATCGACGTAATCGATCATATAGCAAAGAAAAATTTCGCCACGTCAAGCCTGTCGACACTAGCTCAGTGGTGGAGTGTCCCGGCTTTAGGGAGGCGGTTGCAGGTTCAATCCCTGCGTGTCGATATTTTACTTTGTTGTTTTTAAAGTTTTTCAAGTTTTCCCAAGCACGGGGTAAATGCTATAATACAAAAATAAGATGAAGGATGTTTTATGGATACCTGTTTCAAGCGGAGTGCATTTTGCTATCTTTTTTTGTGTTTATGTTAAAAATTATTAAGTTAAAAAAATATGTTCTTAGCTGCTAGGTGGTAAAGTTAATTATTTTTGATGCAATAATCACAATGATTATCATTGTCGTTACTCGTAGCCCGGTTAGGATGCTAAGGTAGTTGGAAGATTTAGTTTTACGTTAATCCGTTTGTTATGAATATGTGAAAAATTTGGCTCAGTATTTCAAAAAGTATCTTCACGCCTGTATCCTCGGATAGGTTGGCAGAGGTAAAACTAGTGAGCAACGATTAGCCAAAAATACTTAGTCTCACAATGTGATAGGTGGCAAGTATATCGCCAGCCGAGCACTTACCCAATCCCGGGCAAAGTTAAATTTATCAGAAAACTGAAAAACACATTATTTTAATTGCCCGACCCGGGGAATTGAACCCGTGACCTCATGTGGTCAATATCGATACCGGACCTCTTGACCACAGAGTCACAGTATACTGAAGATTAACAGTAGTCAATCTACATATATGTGATATTCGAGCAACGCACACATAGACACCTCTCACGGACGCGATATCTCGGAATGGTTCGGGACAGTTTGTTCCGCACCATTCCGAGATATCGCGTCCGTCAGAAGTGTCTATGTGTGCTATGCTCGAATATCACATGTATATAGATTGACTGTAAGTATGTAAGTATTCTGTGACAGTCGACAAACAAAAGATAGTTCAAACAAAGAAAAACTCATATAATTATGAGTATATTAAATAGATAAATTCCACGGGGCAATTATATACCACGTTTCAAAGGCCCGACACGTCAGCACCAAATGAAAATAAGAAAAATTAGCTGTCACAGTAAACTTAATAATTGGGTGGTCCCGTATAAATTAGACAAAGACAAATACATTGTTTCGAAAATTAAGGGGAATTCGACGTAGGTTATCATGAGTTTACGATATTTAATTTACGTATTGTAAGGATTAGAAATATATTTGATATTTGTAGATAGAAATCCCGCTATGAATGTAGATAGGGAAGTTACAGATTTTGCCGCGATTTTCGAAAATCGAGTTTTAACCAGATATCCACGTTTTGAGGTCTTAATAATCTTTCTATTTTCACGATGACGTCAGTATATCTGTATGTATCTATCTGTGCGTGTATATTTGTATTTAAACATCTCATAACTTTGATTCGATTGGAATTCGTTCAACTTAGACTTCTTGAAAATTTGAACCAATTCGGTTTGAAAAAACCTCAAAAAATGTTGGAAACAGTATTTTTTGATATAACTTTCAGATTAATGTACCGATCAAGTAAAAAATTTAATCAGCTCTTTTTCTCATGAAACTGCGTGCAAGGCATAGATTGCATCAAAATCGGTTTATCTGTTCAGGAGTTATTAGTTTCTTTGACGAACATTTTTGAAAAAAGTCTTTTTGACACATCTTTGATATTTTTTAACCAATCATTTTTTGAACTTCTATAGTATTTAAGTACTTCAAAAAATAATAAATAAGTAATCAATAGCTTTTAGCGTGATTGGTGGCAAGCCTATTGCCTACCGGGCACTTAGCCAATTCTAAGCAACGTTTTTATCATAAAACTGAATAAATCTTTTACATTACAAGGGATAATCATTAATGAAGCAGAGTAATTCAAACAAAGAAAATCTCATGTAATCATGCGTAAATCAAACAGAGTTTTTCGATTCCACGGAATAATTATATAACAGGTCTCAAAGGCCCGACACAGCACTGAATGTTAGAAAAATTGCCTGTCGTAGTGAACGTGTTATCTGGGTGGTCTCGAATAAATCAGACGAAGAACGGATACAGGGTTCCGGAAGTTAAGGGGAATTCGAAGTAAGTTCTTATAGGTTTACTACATTTAATTTATTAACGTATTTTGTTGATATACTTCTATATTATATGAAAAAAAAAACTTGAGAGGTGTCAAGGGACACCCGCATGGAACGAAGTTCCTTTCGATTAATTAGTGAAGGAATTGTAATAAAATTTTATTTTTTAAGTCATAATCATTTTTTTATTATTAACAAATATAATGTAATATAAACTTAATCAGTAGGCTCAATTTTCGTAATATATATTAATATATATTTCTATTGTAGAAATTAAAATATCTGGCTTGCTTTCTATAAGAGAGAGAGAGAGAGAGAAACATGCGCACGCCGCACAGCTTACCATAGCTTACTATAGCAAAACATGTCGTGACAACTTTTCGTAAGAATTTTTTTTTGCTGGTGTCTACATACGTAGAGGGAAGTTAAAAATTGCAATTTTTAACTTCCCTCTACGTATGTAGATAAGGAAGCTACTGATTTTCGCCCAATTTTTGAATATCGAGTTTTCATCAGATCTCTACATTTTGAGGTCCTAGGAAACTTTTCCGACTATTTTCACGATGATGTCAGTATGTCTGTATGAGTGTATGTGTGTGTGTGTGTGTGTGTGTGTGTATGTAAACATCTCATAGCTTTTGAATGGCTTGACCGATTGAAACGCTATTAATAGCAATCGATTGGATTCCACTTAACTTAGACTTCCTGAAAATTTGAACCAAGTCAGCCCAGGAGATTTTAGAAATTTTGAAAAAAAAAACGCAAAAAAAATTAATTAGCGAAACAGTATTTCGTTTGGCGAGGTCTAATGCCAGATGCAGGAGTTTACCGGTTACCTTACCCTCCGAGCCGGAACACGACAGCGACAAGCACCGACGCTGCAGCAGGAATAAGTAAGGTGGTGTTACCAGACCCGGGCGAGACAGTTTTGAACTCTACCACCCACGATGCCACGATGGTAGTGACTCGCATAGCCAATCGGTCGCCTTTTAAGACCTGCCTGGCAGAACGGCAGTTGGTCTATTCTTCAAAGGAGGCCGGAACCAACACGGGGAAAATGATTATACATTTGCTACTAATTTTATAGTAGAATACGTGTTATTGAAGTAATGTATTAATATCAGGATCATCATTCACTGATAAAGTTAAAATCTGCATCAGCAACAACCCTGACCCGAAGTAACAAAGGGAAACAGTGTTACTGGGATTTTATTATTTACTAACAAGACAAATCCCAATTAATTATTGTTTAATAGTGGTTTGTTAAAATCCCTATCAAAAAATAAAAATGTAATCATCTGTTTTTAGCTTTGCACTAAAATTATTAATCGTTCTTAATCCATTATTACGTGATTTGATAAATTAATACCCAAATCACGGAGAAACTCTTGTGCGTAAAATCACTCACCATAGAATTTTCTCCGTGTTGGTCTGGGCTCTTTTGAAGAATTGGCTAACTGTCGTTCTGCCAGGCAGGTCGTAAAAGGCGACCGATTGGCTATGCGAATCACTATTATCGTGGCTACTAGATGGTAGAGTTCTGCATTGTCTCACTCGGGTCTGGTGCCAACGCCTTATTTATTCCTGCCGCAATAGCGTCAGTGCTTACCACTGTCGTGTTCCGGTTTTGACCCATCTGTTTGTTTGCTGTCTTACTGTTACCCCCCCCCCCCCCCCCCTCCCTACCTTCCCCATCATGACACGTAACGCATTTCTGGAAATACTACTTATTGTTAACAAACAAATTATTTGTGACTCTATGAATATTTTGAAATTATGTAAATTGTAACTTTTTGCCCTTCCGACTCAAAACGTTACCGACACCTGATATAGGCGGATATTTACGTGGCCTGGCCCGTAGCGCACTGTCCAAGTGTGCTCGATCCCTTTGTATGTTTTAGTTGTATTTATTTACACGACTCGGCTATCTTTTGAGACTTCAATAAAATGTTCGAGGAGCTCTGTCTTCATTTTTTTTGGTCTGAGATTGGACATTATAAATTATATTTATGGGCTTCGAGTTCATTATAGCCGAGGAAAAGACATATTTCGTCGTTCCGATTCATTTAGTGCTCCTAATTTTGTTGTTCCCATTCATGAGACGTGAGTGTATTTAAAGTTAATTTATTGAGGCTCTTGACAGAAAACATGTTTAAACAATATTGCAACGGATTGCTAGCCGGTTTGTTACTTATATTTAAATGAAAGCTGACGTTTGGAAGAGTGATATGACATCACAAACTCAGATGTATAACTAATTGGACTAAGACCGCGGAATTGAACGGCGCTCAATATGTCGACTCCAAGTATTCCAATACTGGCTGAGGCTTTCAGGGTAGTATTTTGAAAACGAGGAGACACGATGAAGCGTGATTTTTTAGCGGTAAACGCGCAAACTTGTGTCTTAATGGCGTTAAACTGAAGCAAATTTAATTGACCCCATTCCAAAACTTTGGAAAGTTGTTCTTCAATTTCGGACACAAGTTTGTTTCGGCACTCGTTGACGTTTCCCAAGAAATTCCATCAGGACCAGAGTATAAAGCATCGCCTGTACTGTCATCCGCATAATAATGAATGTTGCTTGGCGCAACATATCAATAATATGCAGAAGAAACAGCGTAGGCGATAGCAAAACAAAACGATAAGCCTTTAGGAACACCAGCATTGACAAGTTTAAGGTTAGAGCACGCACCAACATGACCTTGATACTCCGATCCATCAGAAAACTGATGATCTAATTGCACAATTTCCCAGAAAGCTCATAGGATGGGACCTTGGAGAGAAGTGCTTTGCGCTATACCCGATCGAAGGCCTTCACTTTGCCCAAAATAACTGCCAATGCCTTTCCCTTATTATCCACTGCGTTTGCCAACCAATGTTTTAAGTAAACCAGCAAATCAGCTGAGCGTCCACGATGAAAACCATATATGATCACTAATCAGCTGGTGCTCTTCTAGATACCTCAGAAGCTGCCAGTTAATAATGGATTCTATTATTTTGGAGAATAAAGAGGTTATAGTTGGACGGGACCGAGCGATCGCCTTTTTAGGGACTGGGTATGGGCCCTAAAGCAGTCTCCCAAGTTTTGGATACGACATCGTGTGAGCAAAAGAGCCGGAATAAACGTCTAAATACCGGTGCCAACTCTGGAGCACGCATGTTGAGCACGATAGGAGAGATGCCAATCGACTTATGGATTTCCAAGAAAACATGTACCTTATGCACTGCAGTTTACCTTCGGCATGAAAGTATCACTGCGGGATGGTAGGTGGTGTGTTCCCTTGGTCGTCCATAGTCGAGTTGCCTGCAAAATGTGAACCTTCAAGATCAGCCTTCTCTTTTGCAGAATGAGCTAGAGAGCCATCTTCTTTGTGCAAAGGTGGAAAGGAGGGCAGGCAAAAACTCCCTTGGACAGCTTTGGCTAGAGACCAGAACACGCGGGTTCCCGAAGCCTTCCCTGCCAATTCTGCCAATGTGCTCCGATTTCGCCCTAGTGATGATTTTTTTTAAAAGATCTAGCGGCATAATTGTACTCCGTTTTGAATGTGCTGGTATTTACATCCTGCGATGTCAATATCATGGCACAGGCCTGGTAGCATTCCTGCTTTTGGCGTGAAGTCGTTTTGAATTGGCGACCAAATCAATGCTAAAATTTGCCTCCAACTGCTTTGACATCAGCAATGCAGTCAGCAACAACATCTGGATCTATCAGCGAGAAGCAGACACACCCCTATCGGTAGGATGCAAAAAATACTGCATCCTGTTGCAATGCAACGCAACCGCATCCTGTAGTGCCAAACGCGCCGGCAGCCTTAAGAACGAGGCCAAAATAAGCGCGTAATCGGCACTTTGCGCTGAATTATTCAGTGGCTTGACAAACCAAGTGAGTATCTACAGAAATCTAATAACTATCCGGGTGTGAGGTCATAGAGGGTCTAACAAGAAAGGAAGATGTTGATTCACATATGGAACACGCGTAGGCGAAGTAAAGGCAAAGTAAAAGTTTTTGTGTATACAAGCCAGTGATGTATACAGGTTGAAACAAGGTTAAATAACTGAAATTGGTACTTGTACTTATTATAATAAATATTCACGGGACAAATTACACTTACTGTGTAATTTGTCCCGTGTCCCGTTAAAGTAAGCAAATTATTTGCTTGTGTTAGTCAATGATAGTAATACATAGAAATACATGTATAAATACTGAAATATATTTCATAAAAGAAATGTATACGTATTCTCAAGAATATCAAAGATACAACTCGAAAGCTGCAAACCATATTTTAAAAGCATAAAAATATTAACGTTGTCGTCAATGTACATTATGGAAGCAATTAAATGTATAAAAAAATATCCTCAATTTTTTAAAAAACAAACGGATATTCCACGACGCTTCGAAAGTAGATTTAAGTATAATTTAGAATTGCCACAATCAAAATTAAAAATGCATAGTTCCGTACCAAATATAATGTGTGTGAAAATATATAACAAATTACCAGATAAAATTAAATCAGAAGAAAATTACCGTATATTTATAAAACTTGTGAAAATCTCCTGATAGAAAAATGTTACTACGCTATTAACAACTTACAATCACATAAATCTTTCGCGAAATGGATCGGTCCAGTCCTACATTGCAATACCCTATAGTATAGTATATATATATATAGTATACTATATAGTATATATAGTAGTGTGTATATGTTCACTACCTACTAACTATTGAAATACCTAAAATTATTTGTAACATATAATGCAATAAATGATTGAGTATTGAATATTAATAAACACCGAAACCCGGAAATACAAACTTTTTTTTATATTATGAGATAGCAAACAAGCAGATGGGTCTCCCTCCTAATGGAAAGAGTCAACTGTCGCCTATAGACACCAAAGATGTTAATGGTGCGTTGCTATCTTGTAGCGAGGTCTAATGCCACATGCATAAGTTTACCGACTACCTTACCCTCCAACCCGGAACACGACAGCGACAAGCATTGACGCTATTGCGGCAGGAATAGGTAAGGCGGCGGTACCTAATCCGGGCGAGACAATGCAGAACTCTACCACCTAGTAGCCACAATGGTAGTGACTCGCATAGCCAAACGGTCGCCTTTTACGACCTGCCTGGTAGAACGACAGTTGGTCTATTCTTCAAAGTAGCCCGGAACCAACACGGGGAATTTATGCTCAATTTATGCTCATCACACAAATGCCTGTCCCCACCGGGGATCGAACCCGAGTTCCGTCGATTGCGTCGTCAGGGTCGCTAACCACTCGACAATAGGGCGGTATTATGTATTATACACGATATATTTTTAAGGTAGGAAATATACATGTATCTGAATAGACAGACATTTTTGAACAAGAACTTGGACATTATCTTACGTAAATGTTGTAAACAGGATGAAATAGAGATAAACTATTTAAAATTAGTACCTGTATTTATTGAAAAGGTACAAAAAAATAGATTTATTTCTAAGGTAAGAATGATAAAGGCAGAGATTTTTGGACAAGAACCTGGGCTTAATTTTAAATAAGCGTTTTTGATAATTAAAATCATATAAGATACGTTTTATAGCTATGTTTTGTTTACTTAACTTATTATAGTAATTTAGTTCGTACAGCCAAGATTAGATTTTTGGCAATTTTTGTAGGCAATAACTCCGAGTTATTTCCGGAGCATTTAAACCAGTAATAAGGACATTATTCAAGAACTGTACCATGATTCGTTATTGCTACTTGTGGCCGTAAAATACATTTACCCACTTATAAAATGATTTATTTTTTATGATAATCTTCTAAGAATTATCGAAGTCCCTTGAATATTATTCTTCATTTTGATCCAGAATTGTATTTATATCACAGGATAGCAAAAAATATATATTATAGTTAATGTATAAAGTTAGTGCATGCGTTTATATCTTTTATGTATATACATACATATCTTCATGGCAAATCCTTTACAATGTAGGCAGAGAGAATTCAAATCAAATCAAATCAAAATATATTTATTCAGATAAATAAATTGTGAATTACACTGAATAATAAAATACCTAAAAACTATCTTATGATCTAACTTAACATGTATTTGCCTGAACTAGGTTGGCCTGTGTTTCAGGCGATAGGGGCTAGAAATACAATCATTTTAATAATCAGTGATAAAAAAATTAAGTAAATATAGTTTAAAATGTTATTATTAAATTAAACTCTTAAACTTAAGAAATAATATAACTCAGGAAAACAGAGTAATTATTTAAATCACAAATAACAACAAGAAGAGAAAAATTAAACGTAATTAAAATACATATTGTTTATTTACAAACTAATAATAACTTCTCAGTGTCATCATAAGACAAGCTTTGTAAAATGTCAATTACAATTTTTTTGCAATTCCTAAAATTTTGTGAATAAATATTTGTTATTGCATTGATTCTGTTATACAGAAGTGGACCTAAAAATACGTAAAATTTTGATGAAAAGGCAAATTTAGTCACTTCGTTGTACGGACAAGCTCTATTTTTTCGCCTTGTGTTTTCATGATCAGGAGAATAAGAAAGAGCAGAGTGTTGTTTTAATACTATATTTGAAACAAATAGCTGTCGGACTGTTAGCACTTTGCACAATGTGAAAAGCTTTTTAGTGGGATATAGGAAGGAGCGGAATGTGGCCACCTTAAGAATAGCTCTTTGTGCTCTTTCTACTCTAAGCAGCAGAGTCTTGCCTACTCCACTCCATGACGTAATACAACGTTATTATTGATTGACAAAGAGCAAGGTATACTTGTATAATATAATTAATTTTTAATCTAAAATATTGCACAGAAATTTAAAACTAAAAATTAACTTACGCAATCTATTTGTAAGCGCCTCGATATGCTGTTTAAAGGAAAGGGCTTCGTCTATAATCACACCCAAGTACTTTACTTTATTAACAGGTAATATGTGTGGTGTTATTACAATGGTGAGCGTATAAAAATGAATCTGTTCGACTGGATGATACCTGGAAATACCTGGAAAAGAATAAATTGAGTCTTGTTGGAATTTAATGTTAATAGGTGTTTGTTAAGCCATTTGTTGACTAAAGTGAAACCTTGCTGTGCAAATTTATAAACATCAGTTTCCAAATCAGCTGAAAAAAAGTAGAGCTGTGTCATCGGCATATGATACAATTTTGCCATTTCCTAATATCATCTAGTATCATCAAAATTGAGTGCGATGTTATGATCTAGACAGACTTGTCCTGCTTCCTGCACATTCATGAATCTTAACTTTATTCATTTAAGCACGCCGGTTTCGAAGACTCTTAACATCATCTTCTCAATCAATCTGATCATGGTTTATCAGTCTTGCTCTTCCCCGGTAACTACAGTCCTCTACATTCGCATTGTATAACTGTTTTTCTGTCTGAAACAACGGAGCATACATTTTCTAATTTTTATAACGATACTATATCTTTTTTACATATACATTACATATACGAGTATAATTATTGCAATTTACAAAATGGTTTCACATGTGCACTGTTTCTAACATAAATCTTGCAGATACTAAGGGCGGCTTGCACAAAAATGCTTAAATCATTTTAAGTCAGTAAGAACGTTTAAAGTGACAGCATTTAAGGCGATTTGACATTTGCTAAACATGTTTAAGGGACTAAATGCATTTAAGCATTTTGGTGCAAGCCACCCTAAGTCAGTGAGTGGTAAGTTAAATTGCTCGTTTGCAGGTACATAGTTAGTTGAGAGATTATATAGTGGGCTGCTTATCTGCTATAATATTATTTTAGTATGTACATGTAATTATTATAAAAATAAAAAACCTAAATACGACACGATCTGAAAATAAGTATAGGCTTTAAATTTATTTAGCCTACGTCAGCATGTGTAACCCTTCGGCCGCACCTACGTGTATCGTCCCGAAGATATTAGCGCGCTAAAACCCTTTGAAGTTCCACCAATCGCGCGATAAGGCACACGCAGTCCAAATGTTTGCGACGGTAGCCGATAATAGCCGGTCACATCTTTTTTTATATCATAAGATAACAAACAAGCAGATGAGTCTCCTGATGGAAAGAGTCAACCATCGCCTATAGACACCAAAGGTGTTAATGGTGCGTTGCTACTTGTGGCGAGGTCTAATGGCACATTCGTAAATTTACCGGCTACCTTATCCTCCAACCCGGAACACGACAGCGACAAGCACTGACGCTATTACGGCAGGAATAGGTAAGGCGGTGGTACTAGGCCCGGGAGAGACAATGCAGAACTCTACCACCTAGTAGCCACGATGGTAGTTACTCGCATAGCCAATCGTTCGCCTTTTACGACCTGCCTGGCAGAACGGCAGCTGGTCTATTCTTCAAATGACCCCGGAACTAACACGGGGAAAACAACTCTCTCAACATACAATTCTTTAATCCGTTTAGGTTACACAGCCTTTAAAAAAACCCGGCCAAGTGCGAGTCGGATTCGCACACGAAGGGTTCCGTACGTAAAAAATCACGTTTGTTATATGGGAGTAAATATTTATTTTCTTTTAATTATTTATCTTTAAAGTGAATATAGAAATCAATATTTTTTGAATATTTTAAGCGTCTACCAGTATTAATTGTTAAGATTGAGAAAAATTGCAAAAAAATCACGTTTGTTGTATCGGAGCGCCACTTAAATATTTATTTTATTCTGTTTTTAGTATTTGTTGTTATAGCGGCAAAAAAAATACATCATCTGTGAAAATTTCAACTGTCTAACTGTCACAGTCCATGAGATACAGCCTGGTGAACGACGGACAGACAGACATACCCATCTGTTTGTCATTCTGTCCGTTTGATGAACAGACAGACAAATAAACAGATGGGTCTGTCTGTCTCGATGCAGTCTTAGTAATGCCCGTTCTACCCTTGCGTACGAAACACTAAAAACGGCAAAATATTATCACGTTTGTCGTATGGGAGCCCTCTTAAACAGTTACTTTATTCTGTTTGTAGTATTTGTTGTTATAGTGGCAACAGAAATACAACTGTTTAATCATAAAAAAAGTATTATAAAAAAAATAAATTGTCTAACTATTACGGTTTATGAAATACAAGCCTTGTGAGAAACAGATGAAAAGTCTCGGACGAACAGCGGAGTTTTAGTAATAGGGTTTCGTTTGTATAATTTGGGTACGGAACCCTATAAAAATATGTAATTTCACATATACATAATACACTAAAAAAATCCTCCTTCTAGTACAGTCAGATAAAAAAATAAGATGAGAATATCGTCGAACTTAACGGACCGCCGCGCCCATTTGACTTTCGTATTTAATCAGTCAGATTTTTACAAAGTAAACAAAAGGCCGACAAAAAGTTTTTCTTTTTGCAAATGAAATGTCCAGATTTATTTAACAAATTGGGATTTAATGCATTCTTAAATTCTCAAATGAAAATTAGTATGTAAATTGAGACCCAACTTTTTCTCAAATAAAATTAACAAATAGTCTAAGATCCGGATCATTAAGAAAACCTTCCCTCATCTGTTAAATGAATAATGTCTTAAAGGCTCTTTGTAATATTATGAAATGAGAATAATTGCTGCCGCCGTAATCCTGCCGCTGTTGTCAGCATACATTATTGAAATTATTTTTAAAGGCTGCAAATAATTTCACGATGGCGACTGCCAGTTGCAAATACACTAGCGACCTGTTCAGGCTTCGCACGGGTGCAATTTAAACGCTTAACATTTTTTATGACAAATGTTTGAATTTATTTGCTTCTACTATAATATGCACGTATTATACATATAAGCCTTCATCTTGAATCACTCAGTCTATTGATGAAAACCAGAAGAAGAAGAAGGAAGATACTTTTTATCAGTCACCCATAAGAGCGATGTCTATACTAAAAATATTAAAGAGAAAATATTTGATTGTTTGTTTGTTCCATTGAATAGGCTCCAAAACTACTAGACTAGAATTATAATAAAAAATATAATAAAAATGTGAAATTATTGGAAAGTAAACAAGAAACAATTGACGTTTATGACTCGAATCTCGATAACTTTAGTGTTGCCATAACTAGGGTATTAGTTCAACCCGTCACAGCGACGAATTCTTTTTGCCAAGCTGTACATGTGTGTATATTATCATGTATATCACACGAATGTGCGTAGGTAATGCTTATTTTTATTAATTTAATGAATTTCTTACGCAATTTGTTTAAATATATTAGTGTTTCTGTAGTCCTCCGCATTGTTATTTTTAACTGTGCCAAATTTTATACCCCACTGTTTGCGCAATTTTCTAAAAAAGGGTTATAAAGTTTTCCCTTCACGTATTTATATACATATAGATATAGGAAAACATATAGCGGAAGCGACTTTGTTTTATGCTATGTAAAAAAGTGTACATAAATATTTTACACTTTAAATAAATATTATTAATTTGTATTTAACAAATGAGAAAAATAAATTAAATTTGTCAACCAGGGTATATCTGGCAGTAGGTAACTGTAGCGGACACTAGGGTTCTTGCGTCATGCAGTTAAATATAAAGCAAAACATTAGTTAATATCAGCTATTAGAACTATGGTAGCAGCGATTGTATTCATGATGTAATAAGCCCTTGAAATATTATTTTTATAATTAAGAGATGAGAGTAAATTTTTTAATATCAGATCTATTAGACTATAACAAGTTCAAAGAACATTTGTTTGGCTATAATAAAAAGATATCAACGAGTCTTTTTTAATTTTTATATATAGAATAGGGTTATGTGAGGTGGTACCAAACCTGGGGAAAACGTTGTAGAACTTTAACACCTAGTTAGTAGTCAGGATACTTATTAGCCTTCCATCAAATTTAACAAGATGTCTAGCAGTAGTTGACTTTAAAAGGAGTATAGACCGATAACAAACAATGTAACTTGCAAACAAACAAATTTGAATATATGTAATAATTAGCTGTGCCGTGCAGTCCACAACATTATAAAAGTTTTTGGTGAATCTCTCGGGAACAACTCATTTTTCCGGGATAAAAAGTAGCCTATGAGCTATTCCAAGTTATCATCTTGTGTGTCAAAATCGTTCAAATCCGTTTAGTAGTTTTTGAGTAACAAACATCCATCCATCCAAACATCCAAAGTTTCGCATTTATAATATTAATATAGATAGAAGGATTACGTGGCTGGCGGCAAGAGCGTGTTAAACTCAAAGCTTGTACAAAATAGCGAGCAGGTGAAAATATTTGAAACATTCATATGATTGGTTTCATTTTCATTGCCAAATAATTAAAATGTCGCGTACCGACGCAGATAACCGTTACGAATGTTTTGATGTACGGCCATATTGCGAAAGTCACTGATATATTAATTTGACGCGGAACAAGATTGATTAATTGTGTTAAATATAGTGGACGTACTGAAAATTAAAGGGTTTATAATTAAACTGCACTCAACTCACTTGTTCGGTCGGCTGTTTGTGTTGAGCAACAGATTTGCACACATTTAAATCGCATTTGTTTACGTACTTGTGACGTAGATATTGCATGGTTTGACAAGATTAGACTTGCCTGAAAATAATGAGGTTTCCCGTTTCAACAGTATTTATTACGAACAAGCTGTTGCCCGCGACTTCGTTCGCGTGGACTTCGCTTACTCCGTACAGCTCCTCCCCCGTAGGCGATAGCGTGATAATATGTAGCCTATATGTTGACCCAACCTGTTAGTAATATTCATGCAAAATTTGAAGTAAATCCATGCAGTACTTTTTGAGTTTACCCCGGACATACATTGACTTTCCTGCGATTTTATTATATGTATATAAGATTAATTTATTGTGTTAAATATAGTAGACGCAATGAAAATGACAGGGCTTATAAATAAACTGCACTCAACTAATTATTCAGTCAATTGTTTGAGTGGAGCAACACATTTGAACAGTTAAATCTGTTTAAATCTGTTCCTCAACTCAAACAATTACATTGGTTTAAGATATTTTATATGATTTTATATGAAGATACTTCGGTTGCGAAGTGAAACGTGCGTTGAGTGCGTAAATTGTGTGCTTTTGTGTTTGGTGTTGACGTGCTATAAAGTGTGGTGGACGAGATTGTATAACTGTGCCGCTGGGGTCTTCATTATTTTTCAGACCTACGGTGAGTTTGTTCCGTTTGTTACACTTTTATATGTTTTCACTTTCAGTGACATCGCAAAGATACACTTAAAAGTTCGCGGAAATTTGAAAAATAACTAGTTTTCTTCGTCTGTACTCTGTACATTGGTTTACGTAATTGTAACGTAGATAATGCATAATTTGACATGATTAGGCTTGCCTGTAGTTAGTGGGGTCTTATCAGGATATGTAAATATTGCCATGCCATTTTCTGCACTAACAAATTTGTACAAATTTAAATCGGATTTGATGCGGAACAAGATTAATTAAGTACAGTGGAAGCATTGAAAATGAAAGTTCATAATTAAACTGCACTAATCTCACTTGTTCGGTCAACTAATTGAGTTGAATAAAAGATTTACACATATTTAAATCGCATTGGTTTACGTAGTTGTCACGTAGATACTGCATTGTTTCACTTGTTTAGGCCTGCCTGAAGATATTAAGATTTCAACAAGATACGTTATAAACAAGATTAATTGATTGTGTTAAATATAGTAGACGTAATGAAAATTACAGGGCTTATAATTAAACTGTACTCAATTTAATATTCGGTTAATTACCTATTTGAGTTGAGCAACAGATTTGCACAGATTTCAATAGTATTTTTACGTAGTTGTGACGTAGACACTGCATAGCTTGTCTTGTGATTGATTAGACTTGCCCGTAGATTGTGAGGGCTCCCCAGATTTTGTTATACTGCCGTGCCTTTTTTGCCATTAACAGATTTGTATAGATTTAATGCACAATAATAACAAGATTGATTAATTGTGGTAAATAGTAAGTATCATCACGCCCGGTTCCCCCGTGGAGTAGGCAGAGCAAACCGAACGTATAGACTTTCAGTTCACAATAACAGTAAACCACAATTAAACATTTGCTTGATTAGGATGAATAAAAAAATACCCAGTTTTTTACGCTATAAGGACTTTAGTGATATGATTCTAAATTAATAATTGTTTTTTCCTCAAACAAATAACTTGGGGATAAAAGTTCATGTCGTGTAACAATGAGTTCGCAAGGTCGTCTATATCAGACACAAAATGATTCACGATTCAAAGAACGCTGAAATTAAATAGGCGGCATACATTGAATGGCATTGTGGAATACTGACGTAGTTGAAACGTTAAATCCCCGGTAACAGCGAGATTAAGTCACAGAATTCAGATTCCGTAGAAAATTTAAATCTAAAATTGTTTTTTATAGATAACTAGCTGTTGCCAGCGACTTCGTCCGCGCGGACTTCGTTTACTCCGTACTGCTCCTCCCCCGTAGGTGATAGCGCGATAACATGTAGCCTATATGTCGACCCGACCTGCTAGTAATATTCATGCAAAATTTGAAGTAAATCCATGCAGTACTTTTTGAGTTTACCCCGGACATACATACAGACAAACAGACAAAAATTCTAAAAACTATATTTTTGACTTCGATATCGATTTTAGATCACGCCCCAAGTATTCTTTTAAAAAATATTTAATGTACAGTTTTGACTTTCCTACGATTTTATTATATGTATAGATAGATACCATTGATAGTGGCGCTTTACCAACTGTATAAGTTTATAACAACGTAGATTACCATTAATAAGTTTAATACCGTTCTTAATTAACAGTTATTTTTTTTTATTTTAATAAGGAAATTATTTAATCTATTCTAATTTAATCTTTATATATATATATTTGTATATAAATAATTTAATCTACGTTATTAATTAACAAAGTTATTTTTTTTTTTAATTTTATTAAGGAAATTATACGGTACAGGAATTTTTCATAAATTAGATTAATATAGGCCTTTTATCTATGAAATTACCGTTTTTCATGAGATAAATAAAGTGTATTTTTTTCTATATTTTTTAGTCTTGTAGCTCGGAGACCGTCTACTGTGCAGTATGAGGGCGCGCGTGCAAGAGCAGTGGAGCTGGAGTTGGAAGTTCTCCGTCATCCGCCCTACTCATCAGACCTTGCGCCTACAGACTTCTACTTTTTCTAGAATTTGGATAACTTCTTGACGGGAAAAAATTCAATACCCGAGAGGTAGTACAAATTGCTTTTGAAGAATTTGTTGCCTCCCGCCCAGCTGATTTCTTCAAGATGGACATCAATAAGCTACAAATGCGTTAGCAAAGATGCATTGATTGAATTGATGATTACTTTGATTAATAGAAATAAAAAATTAGCAAAAATATACGCTTCATTTATTTCATGAAAAACAGCAATTTCATAGGTAAAGACCTATTATTAAAACAATGGCAAGAAATGATAATAATTATCATTTCTTAGTTCAATTCATGTAATTGTTTCTTTAAAATGGAAACTAAATTAGTAATACTAGATGATTTTAATAGAAATTTGATAGATTATTTAAAATATTAGTAATATAATTTTCCTCGCACTACTCCTCTGTGGAATCAATTACCAGCAAGGGGTTTTCCAAGCGGATACAAGTAAGGGACCTATAAGAGCCTACTCTTTTTTAAAAGGTCGGCAACGCAACTGCAAGTCTTGTGATAGTATAGTTGTCCAAGGGCGGCGGTGATCACTTACCATCAGGTGAGCCTCCTGTCCGTTTGCCCCCTTTTTCTATAAAAAAATTAAGATTATTAATTTCATTTCGTTTCATTTTATTTTAACCTTCCCCGTGTTTATAGGATCTTTAAAAACAGATTAGTATGAGTTTTGAAACCTCAATAAGATCTTACACTGTCGTCTTACGGTTTAGAGGGTAAGGTAGCCGATACATTTATCCACGTAGCAAAACGTCCCCGTCATCTGGACAGCAATCAATCATTAACTACTATCGTATTCATAGTCGATGGTTATCTGTTTTTAACAGGAGAACCGTATAGATGTTTGAGGTCGTATGATATAAATGCATACATTTTCTTGAATATAGAATGATTTACTGCTTTTTTATAGAAGAGGGGGCAAACGAGCAGGTGGTGCACCTGATGGTAAGTGACTACCGCTGCCCATGGACATCCATTATACAAGAGGTCTTGCAGTTGTGTTGCCGGCCTTTTAAGAATGAGCTGTTTTTGAAGCCTTTTGCTTTTATTTTTCTACTATATTTCCTATCAAGGTTTTTTAAATTATCTATTTTCAAATAAATGAAATATTCATAATCTATTATATTTAATATTATAAATGCGAAAGTTAGGATGTTTGGATGGATGTTTGGATAGATGTTTGGATGGATGTTTGTTACTCAATCACGCAAAAACTACTGAACGGATTTGAATGAAGTTTGGCACACAGATAGCTGATGACCTGGAATAGCACATAGGCTAATTTCCGCTTTTTATCTCGGAAAAATGAGGTGATCCCGCGGGATTCGCCAAAAACTGTGTATAATGCAGTGGGCTGCACGCTGCAGCTAGTTTGTTCATAAAAATCTAAAACGATTTCAAACATTAAAAGACTACAAGAGAGCAAGAAATATATAAGATCCACGACAGAAGCGGAAGACATAATAAAGAATACTAGCGATCGCTCTCTAAATTCGGCTATAATTTTAACTCTGTAATTTCACTTTATTAGCAAGTATTAATTCTATTGACTATTTTTAAAACAGACGAGATTTTTTTACATCATAACAAATATGCAGATGGCCCTCCGGATGGTAAGAGATAACCATCGCTGATAGACGCCGAAGGTATTAATGGTTCTTTGCTATCCATGTGGCGAAGTCTAATGCCACATACATAAGTTTACCGACTATCTAACTCTCGAAACTGGAATACGACAGTGACAATCACTGATGCTATTGTGGCAAAAATAAGTAAAACAGGATACACGTCTGAGACAAAAATGATGATTGTAGTTCTAGTCACAAGGTATAGTTTTTTTAATTCCATGGATATAGTATAGACCTCTCTGTGATTCATCGTCTCTGTGGTCTAGTGGTCCAGCGTTGGCGTCGACCACAAGAGGTCGCGGGTTCGATTCCCGGTCGGACACATAAGAAAAGTATTTTTTCAGTTTTCTGAGAAACACAAAGTTGCCCTGGATTGGAAAGTGCCCGGTTGGCGATTAGGGTAGGGTATATATATATTAGACTGGGCCAAAAAAACCGACTATTTTTTTTTTCTATCGGTACTGTGAAAATATTATTCATGATGATAAAAAAAAATTATTGTGAAAGTTTGAGTCCTTAATAATAATATTAAGGGGTGTATCGTTACGACTAATGATTTTTCAACAGTAATCGCATTTTTTACTCAAAACTTGTTAATTATCAATCTGAAAAATTTTAGCGATATGGATTCTTATAGGAAATTAAATTTCCTAAAAAAAAAGTTATCTTAGTAAATTACCGTAAAACAAGCCGTTTCCTTGTAATCATGCCATAAACAAAGATTTAGTTTTTCAATTTTGCGTTTCGATTTTGGATTTTTGTAGCTACCATAAATATCAATATTTTTACAATTTAAAATACTTATTCTTAAAGGAAATTTAATGCTCTAAAAAAAAGGTCTCTTAACATTTTCAATTAAATTCACTCCTTTCAAAGTTATTCGACGTTGAAGTTAAATTCAAAAGTAATTTATCGTTTTTTTCGCGTTACACGTGATTTTTTCAGTTTTCAGTTAGTGAACATCGGAAAAAATACCCAAATTGTAATAAAAGTAATTTGATTGAATAATTATTTTTTCAACTGATCATTCGTCATGATTTGATAATAATTAAAGAATTTTTTTTGTTAAATATAAATTATAAGTAAAAATAAAATGATTTTTTATCTCTTTTATTAATTGTATTTGTTTTGACTTCTTATTCAATTTTTTTTCTGTAAGTAAAGGTATGTCACTAGTCAAATTGATAATTTATAATAACGGGACCGGATTTATTTTACTATTAGAGTTAGTTAAATGCAGTGAAAATGAATTTATGTCGATAACTAATCGTTAAAAAGCAAAATAATACATTGATAAATTATGATTTTATACAAAAAAATTTAGTCTTCCAACAAAAAAAAATATTCTCAATATTAAAGTTATAAATTTTTCAATCAAGAGGAAAAAATCACGTGTAACGCGGAAAAAACGATAAATTACTTTTGAATTTAACTTCAACGTCGAATAACTTTGAAAGGAGTGAATTTAATTGAAAATGTTAAGAGACCTTTTTTTTAGAGCATTAAATTTCCTTTAAGAATAAGTATTTTAAATTGTAAAAATATTGATATTTATGGTAGCTACAAAAATCCAAAATCGAAACGCAAGATTGAAAAACTAAATCTTTGTTTATTGCATGATTACAAGGAAACGGCTTGTTTTACGGTAATTTACTAAGAACACTTTTTTTTAGGAAATTTAATTTCCTATAAGAATCCATATCGCTAAAATTTTTCAGATTGATAATTAACAAGTTTTGAGTAAAAAATGCGATTACTGTTGAAAAATCATTAGTCGTAACGATACACCCCTTAATATTATTATTAAGGACTCAAACTTTCACAATAATCTTTTTTTATCATCATGAATGATATTTTCACAGTATCGATAGAAAAAAAAATAGTCGGTTTTTTTGGCCCAGTCTAATATATATATATATATATATATATATATATATATATATATATATATATATATATATATATATATATATATATATATATATATATATATATATATATATATATATATATATATATATATATATATAAAAGTATTTTTTCAGTTTTCTGATAAACACAAAGTTGCCCGGGATTGGAAAGTGCCCGGTTGGCGATAGGCTTGCCACCTGTCACATTTGTGGGACCAAGTATCTTCGGCTAGTCGTGGGTGTACTTGTTGTACCTCTGCCTACCCCTTCAGGGATTCAGGGATATGGGCGTGAAGATACTTAGTACAGACCACAGACTACGCAAATACTAATAGACACGATGTTGGGCGCAAATAGCGTAGCCGCTTATATTATGATCAAATGTATGTAAATGTCAAACGCTTTTAGATATATTATATAGTAAAATTATTTAAAAAACGATTAAGAAATCACTATCTTTCTCTTTTAAAATTTTGTTATATATGTGTAAATTTTTCTTTTGCTTTTTTTATTTTATAGTGTTTTGCTTATCTCATGTGTATTTTAACTTAAAGGTTGATTGTGCACAATGTCTGCTGTTTCTTTGTAATCGCATTTTTCCTTAGAGATACCTTTTGTACATTTTTAATTATATTTTTTGCTCTATGAAATCTTATAATTTGTGTACAATAAAATATTAAATCTATACATATAATAAATCGTAGGAAAGTCAAAACTGTACATTGAATATTTTTTTTAAGAATACTTGGGGCGTGATCTACAATCGATATCGAAGCCAAAAATATAGTTTTTAGAATTTTTGTCTGTTTGTCTGTTTATCTGTTTGTCTGTGTGTATGTCCTTAGTAAACTCAAAAAGTATTGCATGGATTTACTTCAAATTTTGCATGAATATTACTAACAGGTCGGGTCAACATATGGCTACATATTATCACGATATCACCTAGCGGCCAGGTGCTGTGCGGAGTAAACGAATTCCGCGCGGACGAAGTCGCTGGCAACAGCTAGTATATAAATAAATATATAGAAACACGCCATATTGTTCTATTTTATCATGTCGAAGATAAAGCTATGGCTTGAGGAATACCTCTGAAATGATTTTATTTCATCAGTAAGTATTATAACACTGTATTTCTCTGTGTAAATGCAAGCGACGTTGACAATCTAAGAAATTGCCTTGAAAGGCGTATCCAGTATAATTCGTGGTATAGACTATTCGCCTTTCTGCTAAGAGAGTTTGTAATAGGCGAAACATTAACGTTTCGTCAACGTGTTACCACAGTATACTGAAGACTAACAGTAGTCAATCTACATACACGTGATATTCGAGCAACGCACACATAGACACCTCTCACGGACGCGATATCTCGGAATGGTTCGGTACAGTTTGTACCGCACCAGTCGGAGATATCGCGTCCATGAGAGGTATCTATGTGTGCCATGCTCGAATAATACTTGTACGTAACATTGACTTCTGGTAGTCTCTAACTATTCTGTGGTGTTACTACCAATGTAACTACTCGGTGGTAGAATTCTGCAATATGTCACCAGGATTTTTATACATTTCCCACGTGTTGGTTCCGGGCTGCTTTGAAGAATAGGCCAACTGCCGATCTGCCAGGCAGGTCGTTAAAGGCGACCGATTGGCTATGCAAGTCACTACCATCGTGGCTATTAGGTGGTAGAGTTCTGTATTGTCCCGCCCGGGTCTGGTATATATATATATATATATATATATATATATATACATACATATATATATATATATATATATATATATATATATATATATATATATATATATGTATGTATATATATATATATATAATAGGTAAGACGGTGGTGCCTTACCTATTCCTGCCGCAATAGCGTCAGTGCTTGGCACTGTCGTGCTCCGGTTTGGAGGGTAAGGTAGCCGGTAAACTTATGCATGTGGCATTAGATCTCGCTACAAGATAGAAACGCACCATTAACATCTTTGGTGTCTATAGGTGATGGTTGACTCTTCTCATCAGGAGACCCATCTGCTTGTTTGCTATCTTATTATATGAAAAAAAAATCTATGTATTAGTAACTGTATTAGTATCGTTGACTAACACCCATAACACAAGCAAATAATTTGCTTACTTTGGGGTTAGATCAGTAAGTATAATGTGTCCCGTGAATATTTATATTTATAATTATATAATAGATATTGTAGTCGCACTGATGACATCAGTTCCCCAAATATATTCCCAGTTCGATCCCCAGCAGTGCACTCGGTCACATCTAAATCACTAACAGAGGACTTCCATTACATTAGCCTCGTAATTTATCGGCTTCATTCACAACGGCTAAGGAAGCCATTTCTTTTGACAAATAATAGGACTATTCTAATGTAACATAGTTTCAACGTATTCCATCGACGGTCGCCACATTATTCCTTTTTTTAGGATAATCAAATAGGCTGATCGTAAGAATACTGCATATTACAACCGCCATGTTGGTTTTTGGTTATTTACCTTGACTAGCATAATATATATATACCGAAATGGCTTTATTGATTTTCATAAAATTCAGTATAAATCGATATATTTAAGTTCATTTTTAGAAAATGTCGCTTTAACAGAGAAAAACTCTGACCAAATCTCGGTCATCTGGGTACTAGCCCTTAAAAGAACGAGTTTTTGTAGATATTTAAATATATAATCTGTACCTCGGAAACGGCCTCAAAGATTTTCGTGAAATTTAGTATGCAAGGGGTTTCAGGCCTGATAAATCGATCTAGCTAGGTTTTATAGCTAATTGGCTAGCTAGGTTATAGATCTAGCAGAAACACGAACATCTATGCCCATCACACAAATGCCTGTCTTCTTGGAAATCAAACCAAGACCCATTGATTTCATAATTAGGGTCGCTAACCACTCGACCATCGGGTCTGTCTAATATTACAGCGCATCAATCATCAAAGTCCTCTTGCATCTTGTCAGATGCTATCTTGGGGTAAATGCTGAATGGCACAGAAACTAGGCATGGATCATTTAACATTTAACATATTAAATTTCGTACTAAATTTTTTAACAATTAACAACTGTTATTTATATTAACAAATACTGTTAAAATTTTATGCATCACTAAAATTACCAATAACTTCATATAGGATAATAATGTTATAAAAAATATTTGAGAGATCGTTTTTTTGCTCACTACCTTGATTTATGATGATAATAATAACTGTTAGTATCTTCACGCCCATATCCCTGAAGGGGTAGGCAGAGGTATAACAAGTGCACCCACGATTAGCCGAAGATACTTGGTCCCACAAATGTGATAGGTGGTGGCACTTTCCAATCCCGGGCAACTTTGTATTTATCAGAAAACTGAAAAACCACTTTTTTTTTAATGTGCCCGGGACCCCATGTGGTCAACGCCAACGCTGGACCACTAGACCACAGAGGCGACATAATAACTGTTAAAAGTTATAAAACTACTCCGGAGGACCTTTTTTTGGTCGCTAACTCGACAGCTTTGCGTTGTTGCTGCTTTTAATCCTTATTATACATATATAGGCTACTACTGGTATGATATAACATAAATAAATAACTGTTAAATATTATTTAATTTTAACAACATACCAGTTAACCTAATTTAACAATAATTTCTATGCCTAACAGATACGCTGGTATACAGCCGAATTCGGAATCCGCAACACCGACCACAATGTTGGCAGGTGGTATTACAACAAAATAAATAGGTGCAGAAGTCAACTCAAGTATGTACTTCACTTTTCATGCCTACGCTCGCATTGACGTGTATAATATTACCACATTATACACGTCAATGCTACGCTCGGCGGTCACGCTGGGGTTGTCAACTTTTGCATAAGCACAAAAACTGATAGTGGCACTCATATCTAAGTGTTGAATTTATTGCTAAAAATGAAACTAGGAAGAATGAAAATGTAAATAAATATATTCAAATAATAAATAAAATGCCACTGTCGTGTTCTGGTTTGAAGGGTAAGGTAGCCGGTAAACTTATGCATGTGGCATTAGATCTCGCTACAAGATAGCAACGCACCATTAACATCTTTGGTGTCTATAGGTGATGGTTGATTCTTTTCGTCAAGAGAGTCATCTGCTTGTTTGCTATCTTATGATATAAAAAAATATATTAAAAAAAGAATGGTTGGGAATAGTCATAGACCACATGAATACAAATAGACACGCCATTGGGAAGGAAACGTGTCGCCGGGCTTATGCTTTCTATTTTTGGGCGAAAAATATGAAAAATTCGAAAAAATCTTTTTGTAAATAAAAAAAATATATAATTTTTATAACAATCAAACGGAGCGTCACCTGTGGGTGATACATCTTAATAGAGTTTTATACTTGGAAAACGCTAGATGGCGCCGTGCGAAATCTTCGCACGGGTCAGCTAGTAGTCTTTAAATACTCTTTGTCGTATTAAATAAGTACTTCTACTTATTTCAATCAAATATTAACGAGTTGTATGCCTACGGCTTAGAAAACTATCATATATTTGCGAGTGTAATTTTAGCTGTACTGGTTCAAGCTCTATTGAAGGATGGACTAACCTGCCGTTCTATTAGGTACGTCATAAAAGGTGACCGATTGGCTATACATGCCACTACTAAAGTGACTACAACAACTTTATGAACCGACAGGCTTTGTGTTTACCGTAGTGAATACTATAATATTATAATATAATATTATTGACCGCCCCGTTGGTCGAGTGGTTAGCAACCCTGACTACGCGATCAACGGGGCTCGGGTTCGATCCCCGACGGGGACAAGCATTTGTGTGATGAGCATAAATGTTTGTATTTCCGGGTTTGGGTGTTTATTAAATATATTCTTGTATTTATATATGTATTTCTATGTATTATAGTATCGTTGACTTACACCCATAACACAAGCAAATAATTTGCTTACTTTGGGGTTAGATCAGTCAGTGTAATTTGTCCCGTGAATATTTGTTTATTTGTTTATTATAGTATATATTATTATAGGTAGAGTTCTACAACGTCTCGCCCGGGTATTGGGTACCACTGCCATACCTATTCCTGTCGCAATAGTGTCAATGTAAGGTAACCGGTAGAGTTATGGATGTGGCATTGCCATCCCGTTACACTGATAGCAACGCATCATTAGCGTTTGGTATCCATAAGCGATGGTTTCTTTTTCCATCAGGAGAGCCATCTGCTTGTTTGCTATCTGATGATATAAAAAATTACTGAACTTGAGGCGCGTTAATATAACTAGAGAGAGTAGGAAGGTATAACGTCGTACGAGCATAAGGGGGGCCCCCCTTAGAGAAATATACCATCTCTCGTTCTGCCAGGCAGTTCGTAAGCGGCGAATGATTGCTTATAATATGAGCCACTACCATCTTGGATAAGGTGGTAGGGTACCGCCACCTCCTTGTCGCTGTCGTGTTCTGGTTTAAAAAGTAAGACTCTGCCACAGGAATGGTTATACTTCACTAAGATCCTTGGTGTCTGTAGGCGCTGGTAGTATTTTTACATCAGGAGAGTCATCTTGTCTGCTATCTTATGAAGAATATTAACCTTATGTACTTCTTTTTCTTATGAACTTTAACTGTGCTAAATTTTGTACTCCTTCGTTCGCGTGTTTGTCGTTAAAGTTTTTTACCAAGTTTTATTTAAATTTTTAATAATTATATTTCTTAATGTAGACCTCACTAAAAAGAGAGCAACGTACCATTAATATATTTGGTGTCTCTTGAGCTGATTAGATTTTGTACTTAATAGGTACATTGTTCTTGAAATTATATTAAAAATACTGTTTCGCCAATTTTTTTTGAGTTTTTTCAAAATTTCTCATAATCTACTGGGCCGACTTGGTTTAAACTTTCAAGAAGTCCAAGCTGAGTAGAATCCAATCGAATGCTATTAACCGCGTTTCGATCGGTCAAGCCGTTCAAAAGTTATGAGATGTTTACATATACACATCCATACACATACATACATACATACTGACGTCATCGTGAAATTAGTAGGAAAAGACTGCTAATGCTGACAACTCGATTTTCAAAAATCGGGGCAAAATCAGTAACTTCCTTATTTACATAAGTACGTAGCGGGAAGTTACGTAGCGGGAAATATTCGCACAAAATGTAATAAATAGTCTTTGCTCAGGTTTTAATAAATTCGTTGCATTCACATTTTACACAGATATCTTATGAACAGACGCATAAAGTAGTTTTATTATATTATATTACTTGGATTCAAATCTTCAAATTTAATTCACTGGCAATAGAATAGAAATAAACATAATAATTTAAGACATTCTTATATTCTACATCTCGGGAAGGCTATAAAATTTTTAGAGATGCCATCTCGGAGCTTAGAAATGATAACAATGTATATATTTGTGATATATGTACATTTTTCTGGAAGGTAACTATTGATATAAATCAAAGTATAATGAAATCAAAAAATACATGAATTTTTCGCAAAATCTTTCAAATTGAAAAAGAAGCTTATTGATTATTTATAAGTTTCCTAAGGCTCACTAGTTTTCTTACGCGGTAAGCAAAGAAATCAAAACGTCATACATCAAGATCTTTATAGATTTTCCTTATACTTCTAATTTATATTAAATGGTGATTTTTTTTGTGATAGCAGGCACAGTAAGAAACAACGCCTGGTGGAAAAGGTCAGCTGTCTGGCTATTTCTGTTCACTATATAGAGCGTTGATAGAGTCAGATAGACACAAATATAGAGAAACAGGGCAGGTATATTAATAAAGTTTCGTTTGTCACCTTTTTAAGTGCAGAACCCTAAAAATCAAATTTCCTCTTAACCGTACTAAACTTAGTTTCCACCTTTTCATACGATTTTACAAAAAAAATCTTTTACCTTATACCTTTAGATACTTTTTGATGGTTATAAAAAAACAAAAATCGAAAGATGGTTGCACCTATTTGTATACTTATTTTTAGTACATGTTTGAAATTCCATCGCAAGTTTGATTATAGACTATGTTAAAATTTTAAGTTTGATAACAGACTAATTGTAAACAACACAATTATCGACGGGTCCAATTCGGATCGGGACAATTACTCCACTTTTAAAGATATTTTAATAATACGTAGACTAAAAATAAAATTTCTATTGGAAGTTAGATTTTTTAAATAATAATATACTTAGTCCCATGATGTGATAGGTACGTGGCAAGCCTATCGCCAACCGGGCACTTATCCAATCGCGGCCAAAGTTGTTTTTATCGAAAACTGAGAAAAACGCATTGGATATAAAACAATTTTCAATAATATTATTTCGTTATTTTTTCGAGGACTGTACATCTCACAGACGTAAATAAACTTTAACATAGTGTCAACACCCTAGTAGCCGTTATTGTGGTCTCCCGCTGATCAAACAACTTGTGCTCAAACTTCCACAATAATTTATTGTCAGATGTTCTACAACGCAGACATAATTTAATCTCTTAATTAAGAATACCCATTCTACGAATTGAAACTAATGAATAATCTAATAAATATGATTGACTAGCAGACGTCATCGTTCGCACGAAGAACTAAATAATTAAAGAAGAAATTGATTTCTTTTTCTACTTTATTTTCTACTTTGATTTGTAGATTTTCGCATTTAATGCCTGAATCTAAAAAAAATATCATGAAAAATAAATAATGTTTGCTTTTTGAAAAACATATTTTTTTGGAGTATTATTGGTTATGAAATATGAAATGTGAAATTAAATAACTAGCTCTCATAAAATTGTCATAAGTAGTAAGATAATATTGTGCAGATGCAAAAGGACGTAAAAAATTAATTTTTAAACGGTCGTTTTTAATGGTCTATCTTTTTTTATATCATAAAATATTATACAAGCAGACGGCTCTCTTGGTGGAAAGAGAAACCATCGGCTTTAGACATCAAAGGTGTTAATGGTGCGTTGCTATTCTTGTGACGGGGTTTGTCTGTGGAATGTCAGTGTTTTTTAAATGTGATTTTTAATAGTGTTTTTTAAATGTAATTTTCAATGTGAAAATCAGGAACTTCCTTATCTATAACCAACGTAGCGGGAACTTAAGTTTTTTCAGCTTTAAACAAGAAATTATGTTTTTTATTTAATTGATAGCCGCTAGCAGTTATAAACTTCCTAAAATAAATTGTTTTGAATTTCAATTTTAGCGGATTTCCCGAAATAAAGCAATAAATTGAGTCATCGAAGTGTAAGAAACAGATGAGCTTCCATTAATCGAAGACCCATCTAATTAATCAATTAATACCGAACGCTATGGAGTTCAACCGCGTTTTACTCAATTTGTAACCATTTACCGCTTTGTTTTACTAATTTATTTTATTTTTAGAAGCTGTTCGCGTGACCCAATATTATTACATTTTTTTGTTCAGTTGAGTAAAAAAGTGACCCATGTCAATTCTGGGTAGCGTAATTTTTTAACGGTAACATAATTTTTAAACAGTTTTTGTTTTTTAAGTGACAGCAGACAGACAAACACGGAAAACACACAAACGTACAGACATTCAAATATACTTTTGACAGACTTTCACATTTATTAATATTTCATACAATTTTTGTTCTCTATTACTAAATGTGATTGATTTATTATAGCTTATATATATTTGACTCCGGATTAGCTGTTATTGTTATTTATTGTGTTTGACATTCGGTCAAACAGACAGGCAGCCTTTCGCATTTATTAATATTAAGTATGTATGTATATATTAATACGTTTTTCATACAAACTTTTTTCACTTTATGGTTGATTTTTGAAAAAAAAGAAAGTCTATGTTTGACTCTGGATCTTCAACTATCTCCATGCTAAACTTCATCAAAATCGGTTCAACGGTTTAGCCGTGAAAGCGTTAAAGACCGACCGCGACATATAGACAGACTTTCGTATCTTCAATATTAATATAGTGTGTATGGATATAAGTATGTTTTTAATATAAATGTTCGTCCTCTATTTCAGCTCTATAGGGTTGAGTTTTGAAATAACAGTTAACCTATATTTAACTCCGGAACTTCAACTATCTCCATGCCAAATTTCATCAAAACCGGTTGAGCAGTTTAGCCGTGGAAGCGTAACATACAGACAGACTTTCCCATTTATAATATTAACAGTATAGATTTTAAGATAAAAAAACAGTCATGAAGCAATAGATAATATATATTTTTTAACGTTGTGGGAATTCCCGACCGCATCCTTCATTAAACATACATACAGATATAAAATTTAATATGTATTTTATCACAATTATTGCTCTAGGTCAGTGTGTCATCAGTTACGAGAGAATCGGTGAGTCACGTATCATATTAAATACGATTTCAATATAATTTTGGTATGATTAAGAATCAAAATTGTCCCGTATCATAGGTACTTATGAAATCCATGTTCAGTAGTTTAGGAATTTATAGCGGTCAAACAACGTGTCACGTCATTCATATATATATTTTTTTTTTAGCAACGCACCATTAACATCTTTGGTGTCTATAGGCGATGGTTTCTCTTTCCATCAAGAAAGCCATCTGCTTGTTTGCTATCTGATGATTAATTTTTTTGTAGCATAAGATAGCAAACAAGCAGATGGGTCTCTGATGGAAAGAATCAACCATCGCCTATAGACACTAAAGATGTTAATGGTGCGTTGCTATCTTGTGGCGAGGTCTAATGCCACATGCTAAGTTTACCGGCTACCTTACCTTCCAAACCGGAAAACGACAGTGACAAGCACTGACGCTATTGCGGCAGGAATAGGTAAGGCTGTGGTACCAGACCCGGGCGAGACAATGCAGAAATCTACCACCTAGTAGCCACGATGGTAGTGACTCGATAGCCAATCGGTCGCCTTTTACGACCTGCCAGGCAGAACGGCAGTTGGCCTATTCTTCAAAGGAGGCTGGGACTAACACGGCGAGATTTTTTTTTATTTTCTTTGTTTATTGTTTTTGTTTGATTTTTTCTCTCTTTTCTGTATGCATGTTATTGTTACTTACTTTATATGTATAGTACTGTGTGGTAAATAAAACAATTCTTATACGTATTCTTAATTCTTATTCGGTACAATAAAACAGTACAATATGGTTTATTTCTTTTTTTCACAATCTATATATATAATAAAATCGTAGGAAAGTCAATGTATGTCCGGGGTAAACTCAAAAAGTACTGCATGGATTTACTTCAAATTTTGCAGGAATATTACTAACAAGTCGGGTCAACATATAGGCTACATATTATCATGCTATCACCTACGGGGGAGGAGCTGTCATCGTTGAGTCTTTCCATCAGGAGATCCATCTGCTTGTTTGCTATTTTATGATAGAAAAAAATAAAAATAAAATAGAGAAGAACCAAGCTTAGTGTCCAGACAAGTCATTATAAAACTCTTCCATCTACTAGTTACCATGTTACATTTGGCCTTTGCTGGCATTTACGAGCTGCCTGGCAGGAAAGCAAATAGTCCATGTGTCAAAACGTAAAATTTAGTACATAGCAATAAATCATAAATTAACGCTGTAACATTTTATGCTTCAAAAACATCATAAAATTAATCTATTTATTATACTGAAGCATCTGGGTTTTATCATATTGTTAATCTTCGTGTTGTTCTGGAATTTGATAAAAGAATAAGCAATCGGCCTTTCTCACAAGCAATTCGTAAGAGGTGAATGATAGGCAAAACGTTTTACTAATGACGTGACTAAATTGGTAAAGTTTTTTTAGAAGAGGGGGCAAACGAGCAGTAAGTGCACCTGATGATAAGTGATCACTACCGCCCATGGACATCCGCAATGCCAGAGCTCTTGCAGTTGTGTTGTCGGCCTTTTAAAAATGAGTATATGGAGTAAGCTCTTTAAAATTGGTTAATTCTTGTACATTTTGAAAACTTTGGACTCCTTTTCATAGCTGTAGCTAGAAAACCATTTTAATTCACAATATAAAACAAAGGAAGCCTTCTTCTTAGTCCGCGTTATTATGGTGTGCAACTTTTTTTTGTATAATTAGCAGCTAACAAGTATATGGCTCTCCTGATTAAAGAGAAACTATTGCCTATAGACACCAAAGACAGACACAAAGATGATTCGTTGCTGTCCACGTGGCGGGATGGCAATGCCACATGCATAAGTCATTTTTTTATATAACTTAGTCCTGCCATAATAGCGTCAGTGCTAGTCACTGTCGTGTTCCAGTTTGGAGGGTAAGGTAGCCGGTAAACTTATGCATGTGGCATTAGACCTCGCCATAAGATAGCAGCGCACCATTAACATCTTTGGTGCTTATAGGCGATGGTTGACACCATCAGGAGACCCATCTGCCTGTTTGCTATCTTATGATGTAAAAAAAACTTTAGTTCTGTTTAATTCTGGTTTATTTTATTTATTTACTAGCAAATAGTCGCTTTAATCAGGGTAAATTCATCAATAACAAAAAAGTGTTGCCCATCATACATTTATAATTATCTTTTGGTCTTTTAAAGCGTTAAGGGCGGCTTGCACCAAAATGCTTAAATCATTTTAAGTCACTAAATACGTTTAAAGTGACAGCTTTTAAGGCGATTTGACATTTGCTAAACATGTTTTAGGGACTAAATGCATTTAAGCATTTTGGTGCAAGCCGCCCTAAGAATACCAAATCACAGATTCCTCAGTGTTCGATTTTTTTAAAATAGATCCTAAATTTGAATTTCGATCATAATTCTATGACACCGTCTGACCATAGACTAACAGTGATGCTATTGCGGCAGGAATAGGTAAGGCGGTGGTATCAGACCCGAGTGAGACAATGTAGAACTCTACCACCTAGTAGTCACGATGGTAGTGACTCGCATAGCAAATCGCCTTTTACGATCTGCCTGGCAAAACGGCAGTTGGTCTATTCTTCAAAGAAGCCCGGAACCAACACGGGGAAGTCTACCGTCTATATACTCTCCAAACGGCAGACGTATCACCTGACGTTTACGATCCGCCAGCGATCAGCGATGACTTTCAAACGTAACCAAAAACTCATCAAAAACGTTGCCAATTGCTTGCTGGTCGCTAGATGCACTTTTTGCAATGGCACAGTACCAAAATTAATCGAGCGGTAACGACTGCCACTAATATACAAGGCTGTTATGTGTCTTGCAATAACTAAACAATTACGATAATTTCGCATTGTCACTTACGTGATAACCCCGCCGGAACACGACAACGACTAGTATTGACGCTATTGCAGCAGGAATAGGTAAGGCGGTGGTATCAAATACCCAGACGAGACGCGCTACGGAACCCCTTATTTTACGCACTTGGTCAGTTTTATTTATGTGACCGTATAGTAGCTACTGTCATGATTCTGACCCTAAAACAATTAAAAGGTAATTGAAAAAAGTCACGTCTGCAATTTAACAGATGTATGTTACCATTCGCTCGTCCGCAATAATCGTTATTGATGGCATTATAGTCCAATGTCCGTGTGTTTTCATGCTAGGGCTGTCAACTTTCTATATTTTTTTTATTAATAGTATTTTTCAGTTTTGCTGGACCTCCATGTTGGTCCGAGTCTCTTTAGGAGAATAGACTTCATAGGAGATAGAGCGGCAAAAATCAAAGAGTTTTTTTTAAACCGCTATTTATTTTATTTATTTATTTATCTTTATTGGACCAAATACAGAATGTATAGGGTACAAATGGTGAGCTTAAACTGGTTTATTGATTCAAACCGCGGTTGTTTGCTCCTTAAAGTATCTTCACGCCCGTATCCCTGAAGAGGTAGGCAGAAGCACTTTAAGTGCACCCACGATGAGCCGAAGATACGTAGTCCCACAATGTGATAGGTGGTCAGCATATCACCAACCGTGCACTTTTTCCAATCCCGGGCAACTTTTTTTTGTCAGAAAGCTGAAAAAACACATTTTTGAATTGCCCGACCCGGAAATTAAACCCGGAACCTCATATAGTCAACTCCGTCCCCGGACCACCAGGCCACAAAGGTGACAAGAAAACTGGTATTTTTAGATTACGGTAGAGCCACATTCTTACAAAACGCTCCTTATAATCTTTGAGACTTAGGTTTTTTTTTTTATATTATAAGATAGCAAACAAGCAGATGGGTCTCCTGATGGAAAGAGTCAACCATCGCCTATAGACACCAAAGATGTTAATGGTGCGTTGCTATCTTGTGGCGAGGTCTAATGCCACATGCATAAGTTTACCGGCTACCTTACCCTCCAAACCGGAACACGACAGCAACAAGCACTGACGCTATTACGGCAGGAATAGGTAAGGCAGTGGTACTAGGCTCGGGAGAGACAATGCAGAACTCTACCACCTAGTAGCCACTATGTTAGTGACTCGTTAGCCAATCGGTCGCCTTTTACGACCTGCCTGGCAGAACGGCAGTTGGCCTATTCTTCAAAGGAGGCCGGGACCAACACGGCGAAAATTAACCGGTTAACAAACTCTGCTTAGTAATAATAACCCTCTCGTATTTTTTTTTCATTATTTGTTATCCTATTACTCAAAAATATACATAAACTTTAGCTCTGTTTAATTCTGGTTTATTTTATTTATTTACTACAAATACCCGCCCACTATGATCAGGGTAAATTCATCAATTACAAAAAAGTGTGGCTTATTATACATTTATCATTATCTTTTAGTCTTTCAAAACGTTAAGAATACCAAATCTCGGATGTCTCAGTGACTGAATATTTAAAAAAGAGATCCTATTTCAATCTTAATTCTATGAGATCTCTTATCATAGACTAAACCAGGGCTTCTTAATTTATTTTGTGTACGACGGCCTTGAAAATTTGCTATTTTTTCGGCACTCATTACCTTTGGCCAAAAAACATTTATAGTGTTAGCTCAGTAACAAATTATCAAAAACCAAAAAAGTTTTTTAATTTTTATTTAAAAATAATATTATATTATCTATACATATAATAAAATCGTAGGAAAGTCAAAACTGTACATTGAATATTTTTTTTAAAGAATACTTGGGGCGTTATCTGCAATCGATATCGAAGCTAAAAATATAGTTTTTAGAATTTTTATCTGTTTGTCTGTATGTATGTCCGGGGTAAACTCAAGAAGTACTGCATGGATTAACTTCAAATTTTGCAAGAATATTACTTACAGGTCGGGTCAACATATAGGCTACATATAATCACGCTATAACCTACGGGGGAGGAGCAGTGCGGAGTAAACGAAGTCCGCGCGGACGAAGTCGCTGGCAACAGCTAGTTTTTTAATAAAAAAAATACTTTTTTGATGAACCCTCAGTGTTATAATAACGATAACACAATGTTCGTTAGAAATTCAAGTACCTTGTTGGTCATTGGAGCTTAAAAGTGTGAAATGACAGGACTTTACTTAATGGTCATTCTTCGTCTTTAATCGACGCAGACACTATCTATGAAGATCGTCTCACGATACCCTTGGGTTAGTAACGCAACGCCCTATAGCATTGCGACGAACAGTTTAGAGAGCTCTGAACTTAACCATGAACCTCTTCTTGAGTTTGGAAACAAACTTTAACCATGAACAAAATAGTAAATACTTGTATATTATTATATATCTCAAATGAGTAGTAGTGTGTAAGGTTTATTTTTATTAATTTAATGCATTTTAAATGTATTATACAGACTGACTGTATTATTCAGTATTAAGGACGTGATAGTTGGCTATCATATATGATGCGAAAAAATAACATTAAAATTAAATATTAAAATACTTCTTAGTAAACTTAGTAAACAGTACCCCGAGAATCCTATATTACCTGCGTCATACTTGGCCACCGCGCGGACGCAGCGTGCTATCAATACAGAATAGCGGAGGGTGGCGGCGGTGTGTCCTTGATGTCGACTAGCGCGTACTGCGGCGTGCTTAGAGATTATAATATCTACATTTCACTTATTTTTAGAGAAATATTGGTCAAAAATGAAGCCCTTTTATTATTTTATTTTAACGAGAATCGAGTACCGAGTACTCACTCTTCAGAAGTATCGAAGGTAACTCATCAGTCAGTCTGTAAAAAGTATCTTCACGCCCATATTCCCAAAGGGTTAGGCAGAGGTGCAACAAGTGCACCCACGATTAGCCGGAGATACTTGGTCCCGCAAATGTGATAGGTGGCAAGCCTATCGCCAACCGGGCACTTTCCAATCCCGGGCAACTTTATGTTTCTCAGAAAACTGAAAAAACACTTTTTTTATGTGCCCGACCCAGGAATCGAACCCGGGACCTCAGGTGGTAAACGCCAACGCTGGACCACTAGGCCACAGTCTGTATATGTATAAAAATGATATATTTCTGCACTCTTTCGCTACATAAACTTTAACTCTGCTAAATTGCATACTACCCTGTTCGCGTTACTGTCGTCAAAAGTGGCACAAAGTTTTTATTACCGCATTAATTTAACTTTTTAACTTCGATTGTTAAGTAGCAACCCTGGCCCAACCCTCGAACGCTTAAATCGCGTTCTTCGCTACATTTAAAAGGCAATTTGGCAAAGGCCTTCAACAGGTAATGTGCTGTCTTAACAATTAATATTCATTACTGTGCACACACTAAATTATTGTATTTTTTTTTATTGGCCGAGATGAGGCCGTGTAATTGTTGAAATTGATTAGAAAAGTATTTATTGGAATAAAATCAAGCAGATCAGCCGCCCTTATATATGCAACACGAGATATTTCGTCGTTGTCATGGTTCTGTCAAGAGTATCTTATACACGCAACACGAGATTTTCATCACAGTTCATCTTAGTCAGGCGTTAAAATGTTAAATTTCGAGTTATTTTATAGATTACAGCATGCTTGTAGACGAAAATAAATTGGTTTAATTGGCAGTTTCCCGCGGATTATTATGGGTTCTACAAAGCCAGTGAAACAAAACTATTGAAGCATTTTCAAAAGAATTGAATAGCACTTCACTTAACCAAACGTTCCCTCATGTTGGTCCAGGCACTTTGAAGAATCGTATATGGCGACCGATTGGCTATACGTGCCGCTACCATCATGACTACTAGGTGGTGAAGTTCCGCAACGACTCGCCTGGATATTTGGTACTACCGCCGTAGCATAGCTGTAGCCGGGACGTAGCTTTCACCGTATCTGCTGTATCAATTATACGGGTCCTCCGGGTTATGGGGGCCCCCAACGTACGTAAGCAATAATTACTAAAAACATTCCAAACTTTAGAAAACCTAGTCATTATCAGCTATAAATGATTTTATAAATAAGTTTGTCAAGAAAAGGCAAGAGGGTATATTTAAATCGAATCATTTGTAAAAATTTTGGAAAAAGTGACAGATAGATAATTATCTATCTTACCTTATCATGCCAACCCGCCACACCGATAACACATCATTAACATCTTTGGTATCTGTCGTAAGAGGCTATGCGAGTCACTACCATCGTAACTAGGTGGTAGAATTCTGTATTGTCTCGCTGGGGTCGGGCCTTATTTATTCCTGCCGGAATAGCGTCAGTCAACCCCACCACAAGGATAGCAACGCACAGTTTATATCTTTGTTGTGTATGGGAGGAGGTTTCTCTTTTCATCAGGAAAGCCATCTGCTTGTTTGCTATCTTCTAATATAAAAAAAAACTGAGTAAACATTTACTGTTAGAATAAATCTTTACTCCTTCAGTGCTTTTGTTACGAAGTGTAACGTGCGTTGAATATATATTTCTGTTTGTGTTGCTAAAACGGTGGATAGTGTGGTGACCATAATTTTTGAGATTAACTATGTCGCTAAAAACTGAGTAAACATTTACTGTTACAATAAAACTTTAATCCTTCAGTGCTGTGGTTACGAAGTGAAACGTGTGTTGATATTATATTTCCGTTTGTGTTGCTAAATAGTGGACAGTGTGGTGACCATAATTTTTGACATTAACTATGTTGCTAAAAACTGAGTAAACATTTACTGTTACTATAAAACTTTAATCCTTCAGTGCTGTGGTTACGAAGTGAAACGTGTGTTGATATTATATTTCCGTTTGTGTTGCTAAATAGTGGACAGTGTGGTGACCATAATTTTTGAGATTAACTATGTTGCTAAAAACCGAGTAAACATTTACTGTTACAATAAAACTTTAATCCTTCAGTGCTGTGGTTACGAAGTGAAACGTGTGTTGATATTATATTTCCGTTTGTGTTGCTAAATAGTGGACAGTGTGGTGACCGTAATTTTTGACATTAACTATGTTGCTAAAAACTGAGTAAACATTTACTGTTACAATAAAACTTTAATCCTTCAGTGCTGTGGTTACGAAGTGAAACGTGTGTTGATATTATATTTCTGTATATGTTGCTAAAACGGTGGACAGTGTGGTGACCATAATTTTTGAGATTAACTATGTTGCTAAAAACTGAGTAAACATTTACTGTTACAATAAAACTTTAATCCTTCAGTGCTGTGGTTACGAAGTGAAACGTGTGTTGATATTATATTTCTGTATATGTTGCTAAAACGGTGGACAGTGTGGTGACCATAATTTTTGAGATTAACTATGTTGCTAAAAACTGAGTAAACATTTACTGTTACAATAAAACTTTAATCCTTCAGTGCTGTGGTTACGAAGTGAAACGTGTGTTGATATTATATTTCTGTATATGTTGCTAAAACGGTGGACAGTGTGGTGACCATAATTTTTGAGATTAACTATGTTGCTAAAAACTGAGTAAACATTTACTGTTACAATAAAACTTTAATCCTTCAGTGCTGTGGTTACGAAGTGAAACGTGTGTTGATATTATATTTCCGTTTGTGTTGCTAAATAGTGGACAGTGTGGTGACCATAATTTTTGAGATTAACTATGTTGCTAAAAACTGAGTAAACATTTACTGTTACAATAAAACTTTAATCCTTCAGTGCTGTGGTTACGAAGTGAAACGTGTGTTGATATTATATTTCTGTATATGTTGCTAAAACGGTGGACAGTGTGGTGACCATAATTTTTGAGATTAACTATGTTGCTAAAAACTGAGTAAACATTTACTGTTACAATAAAACTTTAATCCTTCAGTGCTGTGGTTACGAAGTGAAACGTGTGTTGATATTATATTTCCGTTTGTGTTGCTAAATAGTGGACAGTGTGGTGACCATAATTTTTGAGATTAACTATGTTGCTAAAAACTGAGTAAACATTTACTGTTACAATAAAACTTTAATCCTTCAGTGCTGTGGTTACGAAGTGAAACGTGTGTTGATATTATATTTCCGTTTGTGTTGCTAAATAGTGGACAGTGTGGTGACCGTAATTTTTGACATTAACTATGTTGCTAAAAACTGAGTAAACATTTACTGTTACAATAAAACTTTAATCCTTCAGTGCTGTGGTTACGAAGTGAAACGTGTGTTGATATTATATTTCTGTATATGTTGCTAAAACGGTGGACAGTGTGGTGACCATAATTTTTGAGATTAACTATGTTGCTAAAAACTGAGTAAACATTTACTGTTACAATAAAACTTTAATCCTTCAGTGCTGTGGTTACGAAGTGAAACGTGTGTTGATATTATATTTCCGTTTGTGTTGCTAAATAGTGGACAGTGTGGTGACCATAATTTTTGAGATTAACTTTGTTGCTAAAAACCGAGTAAACATTTACTGTTACAATAAAACTTTAATCCTTCAGTGCTGTGGTTACGAAGTGAAACGTGTGTTGATATTATATTTCCGTTTGTGTTGCTAAATAGTGGACAGTGTGGTGACCGTAATTTTTGACATTAACTATGTTGCTAAAAACTGAGTAAACATTTACTGTTACAATAAAACTTTAATCCTTCAGTGTTGTGGTTACGAAGTGAAATGTGTGTTGATATTATATTTCTGTATATGTTGCTAAAACGGTGGACAGTGTGGTGACCATAATTTTTGAGATTAACTATGTTGCTAAAAACTGAGTAAACATTTACTGTTACAATAAAACTTTAATCCTTCAGTGCTGTGGTTACGAAGTGAAACGTGTGTTGATATTATATTTCCGTTTGTGTTGCTAAATAGTGGACAGTGTGGTGACCATAATTTTTGAGATTAACTATGTTGCTAAAAACTGAGTAAACATTTACTGTTACAATAAAACTTTAATCCTTCAGTGCTGTGGTTACGAAGTGAAACGTGTGTTGATATTATATTTCTGTATGTGTTGCTAAAACGGTGGACAGGGTGGTGGCCATAATTTTTGAGGTTAACTATGTCGTTAACATTGATATATCAATGGTTGCTAAGGAATATTCTCTTTATGTACAGCATGTAGCGGCGGGTCTGTCGAAAAATTAAGAAAACATACAATTTTCCCCCGTGTTGGTTCGGACTTCTTTAAAGAATAGGCCAACTGCCGTTCTGCCAGGCAGGTCGTAAAAGGCAACCGATTGGCTATGCAAGTCACTACCATGGTGGCTACTAGGTGGTAGAGTTCTGCATTGTCTCTCCCGGGTCTGGTACCACCGCCTTACCTATTCCTGCCGTAATAGCGTCAGTGGTTGTCGCTGTCGTGTTCCGGTTTGGAGGGTAAGGTAGCCGGTAAACTTATGCATGTGGCATAAGACCTCGTCACAAGATAGCAACGCACCATTAACAACTTTGGTGTCTATAGGCGATGGTTGACTCTTTCCATCAGGAGACCCATCTGCTTGTTTGCTATCTTATGATATAAAAAATCTGGTCATGACGGTAATTTTTTTTTTGTGGGAAATGCAACATTAGCGTTTCATGATTTTTTCATAACATCACGTCATGCAATGTAAAGCGTATGTTGCGCTGACTCGTTGCGTTTACGGAACTCTCGAATCAGCCGTTTTATTGCTTATTTTGTGTATTTCCTTAAAATTGACAATTTCTTTAGAAAAATCACTGTAGAGTATTACAATTAAATTAATTATATAAAATTAACGTAAAAAATCGACAAAAATTAAAAAATCCTACACAAATTTCCAAAAGTTTTCATCTCAGAATCGTGGTCCAAAGCTATGGATATATGTCGTGGTTTCGATACTAGATATCACGGGCAAATTTATAATTCGTACGTATACACCAAAATTTTTTTAAGGTTTTTTCAAAATTTCTCAAAGTCTCCTTCGCCGAATCGGTTCAAATTTTCAGGTAGTTTAGTTTTTAAGTTGAGTGGAATTCAATTGAATGCCATCGCGTTTCGATCGGTCAAGCCATTTAAAATTTATGAGATGTTTACATACACACATACAAACTAACGTCATCGTGAAAATAGTCGGAAGAGGTTCCTAGGACCTCAAAACGTGGAGATCTGAGTGCTTAGTGTGAGTTTTTCTTTTCGCATTCGATCTAGAGCGCGTTTGGAGTTTACTAGGAATTTGTATGTGATTTGTACAGCGCCACCTAGTGGTAAACGTGGGAAACCAGTTTACCACTAGGTGGCGCTGTACAAATCACATACAAATTCCTAGTAAACTCCAAACGCGCTCAAGATCGAATGCGAAAAGAAAAACCCACACTTAGCACTCTAATGAAAACTTGATTTTCGAAAATCGGGGCAAAATCAGTAACTACGTACGTAGCGGGAAGTAAAAATAAAAAATTAAAGCTCGACCTCGCTTAGCGAAGTCATGCATTATTATCTGTGTACTAGCTGTGCCCGCGATTTCGTCCGCGTGAAAAATTTCTAATATAAAACCTGCATAGTTCCCGTTCTCATGGGATTTCCAGGATAAAAAACTATCCTGTGTCCTTTCCCGGGTCTCAAACAACCTCGGCACCAAATTTCATCCAAATTGATTCAGTGGTTTAAGCGAGAAGAAAAGGCAGAGAGACAGGCAGTTACTTCAGTATTTACGAGTATAATATTAGTATTTTATATTATTAGTATGAATTCGAAAAAAAATTTGGGGTCTGTTTACTTTTGCCCCGCTACAAAAAAATTGCCACCCATGCCACTTATACCAATAGTTTATCGATTCTTCGAAATGTTTTTCCTTGTTTTTATTACCTAACTTGTTTTGGTGTGTTCAAAAGACACTAGTGTTGACTAATCGTTTAAAATTAAACTTTCCCGGTAAACTAGTATTGCGTAAAAAGAATCCATCCATACTAAAATTAATACATAATATATTCGCGACAGATCTCTTACGGCGCAGCAGAGAGAATCGAGTGTCATATATCGCAAATCACAATTCCTCTTTTATTATATCATAAGATAGCAAACAAGCAGATGGATTTCCTGATGGGAAGAGTCAACCATCGCCTATAGACACTAAAGGTGTCAATGGTGCGTTGCTATCTTGTGGCAAGGTCTAATACCACATACATAAGTTTACCGGCTACCTTACCCTCCAAACCGGAACACGACAGTGACAAACACTGACGCTATTGCGGCAGGAATAGGTAAGGCGGTGGTATCAGACCCGAGCGAGACAATGCAGAACTCTACCACCTAGTAGCCACGATGGTAGTGACTCGTATATCCAATCGGTGGCCTGGGCAGAACGCCAGTTTGCCTATTTTTCAAAGGAGCCTGGGCCCAACACGGGGAAAAAATAAATAAATATAAATATTGCTGGACAAATTACACAAATTGATCTAACCCCAAAGTAGGAAAATTATTTGCTTGTATTATGGGTATTAATTAGTCAATGATACTAATACATATAAATACATATATAAATACTGTTACTACATAATAAACACCCAAACCTAGAAATACAAACATGTATGCTCATCACACAAATGTTTGTACTTGTCGGGAATCGAACTCGAGCCTCATCGATTCGTAGTTAAGTTCGTTATCCACTCGATCAATGAGGCGGTCAAACATAGACTAGCTATTATTATTATTATTCAAAAATCTACTTCTAAATGACTGAAACAGGAAATGAAATTTAAAATAAATTACATTCTTTATTCGAACCGCAAGGGACTGTAACAGGCGTCCTGAGTCTGTGTTCCTCGACGAGTACAATCTGGGGATCTTCAAGAGAAGAGTGATCAGGTACCTTCTAGGGAAGCGCGTTCCATCTTAGGCCGCATTTTAGCTTATCATCAGGCGAAATCGTGGTTAAGCGCTCCCCTATCTATATATATAAAAATCAATTGCTGTTCGTTAGTCTCGCTAAAACTCGAGAACGGCTGAACCGATTTGGTTAATTTTGGTTTTGAATTAATTGTTGAAGTTGTTGTTGAAGGTTTAAAAGGTGAGAAAATATAGAAAAAAATAAAATAAAAAAGAAAAAAAAAAAGAAAAAAATAAGATTAGTTAAAAAGGTAGAACAACGTTTGCCGGGTCAGCTAGTTGATAGTAAAAAATGAAAGTTTGTATGAATAACTATACCGACGACATGTAATGTTATTTGCGATCGAGGCTGCGCGGGTTAGTTTATATACAATGTATCTTTTAATGGTTCGGCCAAATTCTCAGAGGCTGTTTAGAATCGATAATATATTCGATTATTTGTTATAAAAAATAATTTAAAAATAAAAAAAAAAACGATTTTTATTCGACACAAAAAAAAAAAACTCATGGATATAATTTTAGCTGCACAAAATTCGAACTGAAATATTTTGGGTTGTTGTAAACTTGCTACAGTTGTAAATTCACCATCGTTGTATATTTTCCATACATTCAAAGTAAACTCGCCACAGGTATTAAAAGATATTAAAAAGTATGTGTAAATTCGCCACAGGTACATACTAGCTATTGTAAATTCGCCATATGTTTTAATTTTGAATAAATTTTGTAAAAAAGTAGTGTTAGCAAGCAAAATTCTAAGTTTTAGCGCCTCACTTTTTTATCATATTTCACTAACCTGTGCTGCTGCACACGTGTGCCAGCTTATTATATCTATCACTTTCGATCGCTTGTGCTACACATCTATTTATCTTTTTCTGGTCGTGTCTTTTTTGAAAGTGAAATAGTAGTTATAAATGTAATCAAAAAGGTATTTCCTAGTGTTGAATTGCAAGGATGTAATTTTCATTTTAAACAGGCTTTAGCAAGAAAGGCACACACCCTTCAAATGAATTCTATAGAAGAGAAAAGACATTTGGCCATGTGTGCTGCATTGACCCATGTAAAAAAGGCAGATATAGAAAACGCTTTTTTGTTCGTGCTTTGTGTCGACAATTAATTTAGCAGAAGCGTGGCATAAAATAATAACAAAGTGGGTAAATCAAATCGAATTTATTACAGTTTCTCGATATATTAAAAAAATGAGGCTGATTATCTACACTTCAAATTAAAAAACTTGAGTTTCAATACAAATTTAAACACGAAATAATATGCCTTTAGCTGTAGTTCTTAAGAAACTTTGCGTTTTACAGCATACAGCATTTGAGCAATTTGTAAATATTATTGGTGCCTAATTTGCCTGTATGTATGTATATGTATATATATTAATATATATATGTAGGTATATATATTAATATAGATGAAAATTAAAATTTTTAATATTTGTTGCCATTATTACAATAATATTATTATATTTGTCATTTGATTTTCCTGCAATCTGTACAAAAAAAAATCAGTGTGACGAATTTACAATGGTTAAAAAAGATGTGTGGCAAGTTTACAATATGAAATTAGGATTGTGGCGAATTTACACATATTTTTTATGTCATTTTTGTGTGGCGAATTTACAACTGTGGCTAGTTTACAACCCAATATTTTATTGCCTTTAACTAAATTAAAAGTAATCGGCAAAAATGTACGTAGAGCGACAGATAATATAATAGTGTAATTATTATTCTATCGAAATTATAGGTAAATTTGAAAAATCACACTGCCAGCTTACAGAATTTATTCGCTAGACTCGGTGCGGTGCATACAATTTATGAATTTAGTGGGATATTTTTAAACGAATATTTTTTTACTATCTTATAATAATTTTACAATAATATTTAAAACGCACTTTCAATTTAATATTTAGTTCCTAATTTTAAAATTTAGCCGTACTTTTAAAAGTAATCCTGTATATTTTAAACATTACCTTCTTTCTAGTGCAGTCAGGTAAAAAGATCAGAAAATAAATGCTTTAAACTGAATTAATCCATACTACGGAGCAATGACTAATGAGTGAGTCGCTTGAAGGGAAACAACTGTTGCGGTGAACGCTTCGAATACTCGGGCATTTCGCGTGAAATGTCCTCAAGATGTCTTCCCTCATTCGAAATTCACCAAAGATGTTTATTATTCGTATTAATTTTGACCGACATTCAATAGCGTTCAGACTGATCGGGAATTTTTTTTTTATATCATAAGATAGCAAATATGCAGATGGATCTCCTGATGGAAAAGTTAACCATCGCCCATAGACATCAAAGATGTTGCAACATGCATAGGTTTACTGGCTAACTTACCCTCCAAACCGGAATACGACGGTGACAAACACTGACACTATTATAGGTAACGTGGTGGTACCAGACCCGGGCGAGACAATGCAGAACTCTACCACCTAGTTGCCACAATAAAATAATCGTACAGCCAATTGGTCGCCTCTTACGACCTGCCTGGCAGAACGGCAGTTGGCCTACACTTCAAAGGAGCCCATGACAACACGGGGGTAATGAAATAAAAACGAAAATGGTTTCATGTCAAATATTATCCCTTGGCTGTATCTTCGAAACAATTATAGTGATTAGATATTTTCTTTTTTTTCAAAAGCGGTCAACAAAAAACAGCCAGCATCAACTTGGAGACACGTTATTTGATAAATTTAACAATTAATGTGTTAAGGCAAATACAAACTTACGGATCAAAAAACTGACATCATTTTTCTCAATATGTCTGGCGAACCTATAATAAAATAATTTCTATCTAGAAAAACCGAAGTAACCGACTACTTAGATAATATTTAATTATATTTGGGCGAGCTTGAAAGCAGTATACATTTAAAGTACAGTTTACTGCTGCTTTTACAAGCTGATTGAACAAGTTTTTATTCTAAAAATATCTTGTAGTAATGCTTGTAGTTCATTTTATTATCAGTTCTATGGATCAGTTCCATTTTATTCATGAGTTACTGGCAGCTAAAAATAGAAACAACGAAACTTGTTCCTTTTTTGAATAATTCAAATAAAACCCTTCGTGTTCATGTTTGTTGCAACATTTGAATTGTATTCAGAATATGAAAACTACGGTTTGTTCGAGGAAATTCCTTCAGCACTTTCTGCTTTGCAATTTAGTATTCGCGCGCCAAGCGCTGTGTGTTGACGTGTGGTCTTTGTCAAACGCTAGAAAATTTTCGCGCGAAAGTTTCCGATTGAACATAATTATATTGTGTAGTGTTATATTTGTGTAGTGGTCTAAAATAACAATTCTCTTGGCAGAATTCATGCGTAAGTAGTTTCTTTGATGTTTTATTTATAGCTATAATCATAATACACCATAATACATGTCACATCAAAAAATAGTTTTAATAGGAACTCATCATAATACGAGTGGTAATTTCAAAGAAAAATTATAAGAATTATGATAAGTCTGACAAAGTTGTGTTCGTTTAGAAAATAAAATTTAATAACAAATGGTGTGCTGTCATATTGAAACTAAGGTTTTTAATCTTGTGAAAATTTGTTGCTTTTTTTTGTTACAAGCACTGACCCATTTTTACAAAATGCGATTATGCTTTAACGTATCTTGATAGCTGTTTTACACAAAATTTTATCTTTCTGAAATGAGGTGCCAATATTTTTATTAATGCAAAAATATGAATTTTATAATTTTAAAAACGGCAGAGACATATATTTTTTCTATATTTTCAACTAACTTTCCTGAAGGCTGTATTTGGAGCTGGTTAATATTCTGTATTTATTAACTAATTTATATTTTATCGCCTCTGTGGTCTAGTGGTCCAGTGTTGGCGTTGACCAAGGTCCCGGGTTACCGTAAGGTCCCGGGTTAGATTCCCGAGTCGGGCAATTTGAAAATGTGTTTTTTCAATTTTCTGATAAAAGCAATGTTGCCCGGGATCGGAAAGTGCCCGGTTGGCGATAGGCTTGCCACCTATCACATTTGTGGCACCAAATATCTTTGGCTAATCGTGGGTGCACTTGTTGTACCTCTGCCTACCCCTTCGGGGATACGGGCGTGAAGATACTTTTTTAATTTATATTTTTTATTTGAGGAAATACTACCAGTTTGGTCTCATAGAAATTTGATGAAGATTTTTTTATATTATAAGATAGCAAACAAGCTCACTGTGAATGTGAAATGACACTCATCGCACAATCAACACCAAAGATGTTAATAGTGCGTTCCTATCTTTGTGGCGGGGTCTTAATGCCACATGTATAAGTTTACCGGCTACTTTACCCTTTAAACCGGAACACTACATTGATAAGCACTGACTCTATTAAAAGGCGATATGGCGAAAGGAATAGATAAGGCGGTGGATCAGACCCGGGCGAAACAACGCGGAACTCTATTACCTGCGGTAATGACTCACATAGCTAATTGTTCACATCTTATGCACTGCCTGATAGAACGGCAGATTGTGAATACTTAAAAGGGGGCCTGAACCATCATGAAAATCTAATAAGATTCCAGAGATACAGTAGTTGGAAGTCGGTTATTAAAGTTTGACTGCGATTATTTTTTTTATTTTTTTTATTATAAGATAGTAAACAAACAGATGGGTCTTCTGATGGAAAGAGTCAACCACCGCCTATAGACACCAAATATGTTAATGGTGCGTTGCTATCTTGTGGCGAGGTCTAATGTCGCATGCATAAGTTTACCGACTACCTTACCCTCCAAACCGGAACACGACAGCGACTAACGCTATTGCGGCAGGAATAGGTAAAGCGGTGGTACCAGACCCGGGCGAGACAATGCAGAACTCTACCACCTAGTAGTCACGATGGTCGTGACTCGCATAGCCAATCGGTCGCCTTTTACGACCTGCCTGGCAGGACGGCAGTTAGTCTATTTTACAAAGGAGCCCAGAACCAACACGGGTGGACAACTACTAAATTTAGTAATGTTTCTTTGGCCGAGTAATTAGCGATATTGACTACGCAATCAATAGGACACGGGTTGTATTCCCAATAAGGACAAACATTTGTGTGATGAGTATAGATTTAATATTATTTTTTTTGATCGGGGAAAATTTATCTATATTAATTAATTAATCTATATTAATATTATAAATGCGAAAGTTTGGATGTTTGGATGGATGTTTGGATGGATGTTTGGATGGATGTTTGGATGGATGTTTGTTACTCAATCACGTAAAAACTACTGAAAGGATTTGAATGAAACTTGGCACACAGGTAGATGATGACCTGGAATAGCACATAGGCTACTTTTTATCCCGGAAAAATTTAGTGATCCCGCGGGATTCGCAAAAAAACTTTTGTAATGCAGCGGGCTGCACGCTGCAGCTAGTATTATAAATGCGAAAGTTTGGATGTTTGAATAGATGTTTGGATGGATGTTTGTTACTCAATCACGCAAAAACTACTGAACGGATTTAAATGAAATTTGGCACACGGGTAGATAATAACCTGGAATAGCACATAGGCTTTTTATTCCGGAAAAATTACGCAATCCCGCGGGATTCACCAAAAAATGTGTAATGCGGGCTGCACGAGCAGCTAGTATCCAATAAATTTTTTAACCACAAAGTTTTTGTCTCGCCCGGGTCTGACATCACCACCTTACCTATTCCTGACCACAATAGCGTTAGTGCTTATCACTGTAGTGTTCCGGTTTGGAAGTTTAGATAGCCGGTAAACTTATGTATGTGGCATCAAGACTCCGCCACGAGGATAGCAATGCATCATTAACATCTTTGGTGTCTATAGGCGATGGTTTGATTCTTTCCATCAGGACATCCATCTGCTTGTTCGCTATCTAATGATCTATACATATAATAAAATCGTAGGAAAGTCAAAACTGTACATTAAATATTTTTTAAAAGAATACTTGGGGCGTGATCTACAATCGATATCGAAGCCAAAACTATAGTTATTAGAATTTTTGTCTGTTTGTATGTCCGGGGTAAACTCAAAAAGTACTGCATACTTATATAACAACATATAGGCTACATATTATCACGCTATCATCTACGGGGGAGGAGCAGTGCGGAGTAAACGAAGTCCGCGCGGACGAAGTTGCGGGCAACAACTAGTGTAAAATAAAATCGTTATAATCCATACGAATATTATAAATGGGGAAGTGTGTGTTTGTTTGTTCGTCTTTCACGGCGGAACGGAGCGACGAATTGACGTGATTTTTTAAGTGGAGATAGTTGAAAGGATTGTGAGTGACATAGGCTACTTTTCGTCTTTTTTTAACCCCCCACTTCCCCAGAATGAATTTAACGCGGGTGAAGCCGCAGGCAAAAGCTAGTATATTGTATGTTATAAAAAAGTGTGTTGATTACGTTAGGATAAAATAAGCACCGCCTCTGTGGTCTAGTGGACCACTCTTGCTCTGGAGTCGGTGTTGACCACATGAGGTCGCAGGTTCGAATCCCCGGTCGGGCAAATCAAAAATGAGTTGAAAAACTCATTTTCTGTTGTTATCTGATAATTACAGCTTTGCCTGGGATTGGAAAAGTGCCCGGTTGGCGATAGGCTTGCCACCTATCACATTGCTGGAGAAAGTACATATCTTCGGGTAGTCGTGGGTGCACTTGTACCTCTGCCTACTCCTTCGGGGATACGGGCGTGAAGATGTTTTTTAGGGTTCCGTACCTAAAAGGTAAAAGCTCCACTGTCTGCCCGTCTGTCTGTCTGTCACCAGGTGGTATCTTATAAACCGTGATAGCTAGAAAGCTGAAATTTCACAAATTATGTATTTCCGTTGTCGCTATAACAGCATATACTAAAAATAAAAAAAAATGAAAATATTAAGAAAATAATAAAATACGAAAAACACACGTGTGGGGACCCCCCATACAATACACGTGTGTTTTTCGTAATTTATTGCTTAATATTAATAACAGTTACAGGTAGACACTTAAAATTTTTACAGAATAGTTGTGTATTACTTTTCAAAATAAATAAATAAATAAAAATAAAGTAAATATCAAAGGGGAGCTCCCATACAACAAATGTAATCCTTAAGCAAGTTTTTACTAGATCTTAATAAACAGGTAGAAACTTGAATATTTTCAAAAAAGTAAGTATTTGAAAATAATATATTAACTATAAAAATAAATACCTAATACATAAAATAAATATTTAAGTGTACATACAACAAACGTGATTTTCTTTTATAGATGATGGTACAGAACCCTTCGTGCACGGAGTCCGACTCGCACTTGGCCGTTTTTTTTAAATAATCATCACTTAGATACTCACACATATTATGTAGTTAACGTAAAAGAGCAAAAAGCTTACGTTTTTCACGTAGCTACGTATTTCTCGTGAGAACAGTAAATTTTGGAATAACCTTTCTATCTTCCTCCAATGGGGCTTGAGCTTAGATTTAAAGGCGAATAAACAAACCCTTCAGGAACCGATATAATGTCTAATATATGGCGTGTAAGCGACGGTGTACCGAAAAATTAAGGAAACATGCCATTGCAGGAAATTGCAGGAAAATCAAATGACAAATATAATAATATATTTATATATATAATTTCAAACCTACAATAATATATATTTACAAGAGACTGACTTTTGCTTTATTGAAGAAATACAGACGAAAATTTTTTTCAAAAAGGTCAGTGACCTTTCACTTAAATATTTGTATCTCCTAAATGAAGTGAAATATCTAAACGGGTATTTTTGGGAATGCTTTATTAAGGTTGAATCTATACAAATAAAAAATAAAACAGGCATGTCCGCAACTAAGGCAAAATAACACACTGTGGATAGCAAACAAGAAGATGGCTTTCCTGATGAAAAGAGAAACCACCACCCGTGGACAACAAAGATATAAACTGTGCGTTGCTATCCTTGTGGTGGGGTTGACTTACGCTATTCCGGCAGGAATAAGTATGGCTCGACCACGCGCTATCTCGGCCGGCTTGCGCGATCTGAGATCGCGCGAGCCGGCCGAGATAGCGCGTGACTTCATCACAACGTCCGTCATACAGCGAGCGATGTACTGGTACTGTTGCTGCATAATACATATGTCCTTTGTGTAGTTAATATAAACGACTCGATTTGTAGTTATATTTTTTCTGAGAACAATTGAATATTAAAATTCCATTTTTAGCTAGACTTAGTTTTATCGTCTCTGTGGTCTAATGGTCCAGCGTTGGCGTTGATCACATGAGGTCTCGGGTTCGATTCCCGGGTCGGGCACTCAAAAAGTGTTTTTTCAGTTTTCTGATAAACACAAAGTTGTTCGGGATTGGAAAGTGCCCGGTTGGCGATAGGCTTGCCACCTATTACATTTGTGGGACCAAGTATCTTCGGCTAATCGTGGGTGCCCTTGTTGTACCTCTGTCAACTCCTTCGGGGATTCGGGCGTGAAGATACTTAGATTTATTTAGAGACAGACAAACAAAAACTTCATACGCAGATTGCATTGGCTTCAAACTATTATGCTGCAGAAGTCTTTCGCTTCTACATAATATCAGGTAGCCCATTCGTTTGTTTTCAACTAAATATGTATAATATTTTATAGGAAATAGCAAACCTAATAGTGTTTCTTGGTGAACGTATCATGGATATTATTCCTATATTTTATGACTAGCTGTTGCCCGCGACTTCGCGCGGATTTCGTTTACTCCGCACAGCTCCTACCCCGTAGGTGATAGCGTGATAATATGTAGCCTATATGTTGACCCCACCTGTTAGTAATATACGTGCAAAATTTGAATTAAATCTATGCAGTACTTTTTGAGTTTACCCCGGACATATATTGACCTTCCTACGATTTTATTATATGTATAGATTCGCAACAAATCTTATCTGGTCATATTATTTCTATGAAAAATTGAATATATTGTGTGCCTTGATAACGCTAGGTTCCTCCGTATTGGTTCGGACTCTTTTGAAGAATCGCTTACTGCCGTTCTGCCAAGCAGGTCGTAAAAGGCGTCCGATTGTCTATGCGAGTCACTACCGTCGTGGCTACTAGGTGGTAGATTTCTGCATTATCTAGCCTGGGTCTGGTACCACCGCTTCATCTATTTCTGCCGCAATAGCGTTAGTGCTTGTCACTGTCGTGTTCCGGTTTGGAGGGTAAGATAGTAGGTAAACTTATACATGTGGCATTAGACCTCACCACAAGATAGCAACGCACCATTAACATCTTTGTGTCTATAGACGGTGGTTGACTCTATCACTAGACCCATCTGCTTGTATGCTATCTTATGATATATAAAAAAACGTCTAGACGAGTCATGTAGGTAGATAATGCAACGACTCAATTTTCATCGCACATTCGTAAATTGCGCGTGAGAATGGAAGATCATGAAATACCCTTTCGAGCTCGGTTCTCTAGCGGGGTTTTAACTGTTAGATTTATTAAGTGGCAGATAAACAAGCACTTCAAATGTAGGTATTGCATTTGCAGCAAACTGTTTTATTGCAAACGACCTACAGTAATATATAGTTAATGTCAATGACTGGGTTTTTATGTACATTTCTCATGAAAACTGTAGATTATGGAATACTCTTTCTAGCCCGCATTTCCAACATAGCATTAACTTAGATTTATTTGGAGGCAGATAAATCAACACTTAATACGTCGGTATTGCATTCTTCGTGGTTTCTAGGTGGTAAAGTTCTGCATTTTCTCGCCCGGGTCTGGTACCACCACCTTACCTATTCGTGCCGCTATAGCGTCCGTGCTGGTCACTATCATGTTCCAGTTTGAAGGGTAAGGTAGCCAGTAAACTTATACATGTGGCATTAGACCTCGTTACGAGATAGTAACGCAGCATAACACCTTTGGTGTCTATGGGGGATGGATGACTCTTTCCATCAGGAAACCCATCGACTTGTTTGCTATCTTATGATATAAAAAAAACTTTTATGCTGCTATTGTCCTACAAATGTAGGTAATGTTGTCGTCTCGATTTTCACGCACATTTTTCCTGAGAGTGGAAGATTAAGGAATACCCTTTCTAGCTCACTTTTCTAGCGGAGCTTTAATTTAGATTTATTTAAAGACATATAAACAAGCAATTCAGACTTCGATATTAAATGAACAGAAAACTCTTACACTGCAAATGCCCAATGTATGTAGTTGATGCCAATGATTCAGTTTTCACGTAGACACATTCCTCGTGAGAACAGTAGATTATGGAATAATCTTTCTTGCTCGTTTCTCCAGCGGAGCGTAGGCTGATAAAAAACACTTTAGACGTCGGTATTGCATTGGCCGAAAACTCTTATATGGCAGATATCTAGAAGTATTGGCTTCTATTTAATATCAGATAGTACATTTGATTGTTTTCAAGTATCTGGCTTTTTTCAGCTGAACTTTAACTAAGATTTATTTAGAGGTGGTTAAACTACTTTATATTGGCAGTAAATTATTATGTTGCCAATTTTGTAGTGAAACAATTTAGTTATTTTTTTATTTCATTAGATTGCAAACAAGCATGTGGCTGGCTCTCTTGATGGAAAGAGAAACCATTGCCTATTGGCACCGAAAATGTTAACGGTGGTTGGCTATCCGTGTGGCGAGATGGCAATGTCACATGCGTACGTCTACCGGCTGTCTTACCCTCCAAACCGGAACACAACAATGACAAGTATTGTTGCTATTGCGGCAGGAATAGGTAAGCCGTTGGAACCAAATACCCAGAAAAGAAGTTGCGGAAATCTACCATCTAGTATTCACAATGGTGGTGACACGTAAAGTCAATCAGACACATTTTACAACCACCCTGGCAGAAGGGCAATTGGTCTATTTTTCAAAAGAGCTTGACCAACATTTTACTTAGATTTATTTAGTAGCGGTTAAGCTAATACTTTAGACATCGGTGCATTGGCAGCAAAATCTAATGCTGCAAATATCCTAAACGTAGTTAACGTCAAAGACTCGATTTCGACGCACGTTTCTTCTGAGAATAGTAGATTATAGGATAATTTTCTCCAGCGGAGTAGAGGCGGATAAACAAATACTTTAGACGTCGGTATTGCATTGGCAGCAAATTCTAATGCTGCAAATATCCTAAATGTAGTTAACGTCAAAGACTCGATTTCGACGTACATTTCTTCCGAGATTAGTAGATTATAGAATAATTTTTCTCCAGCGGAGTGGAGGTGGGTAAACAAATACTTTAGACGTCGGTATTGCATTGGCAGCAAATTCTAATGCTGCAAATATCCTAAATGTAGTTAACGTCAAAGACTCGATTTCGACGTCTGTTTCTTCTGAGAATAATAGATTATAGAATAATTTTTCTCCAGCGGAGTGGAGGCGGATAAACAAACACTTAAGACGTCGATATTGCATTGGCAGCAAATTCTAATGCTGCAAATATCCTAAATGTAGTTAACGTCAAAGACTCGATTTCGTCGTACATTTCTTCCGAGATTAGTAGATTATAGAATAATTTTTCTCCAACGGAGTGGAGGTGGGTAAACAAATACTTTAGACGTCGGTATTGCATTGGCAGCAAATTCTAATGCTGCAAATATCCTAAATGTAGTTAACGTCAAAGACTCGATTTCGTCGTACATTTCTTCCGAGATTAGTAGATTATAGAATAATTTTTCTCCAGCGGAGTGGAGGTGGGTAAACAAATACTTTAGACGTCGGTATTGCATTGGCAGCAAATTCTAATGCTGCAAATATCCTAAATGTAGTTAACGTCAAAGACTCGATTTCGACGTCTGTTTCTTCTGAGAATAATAGATTATAGAATAATTTTTCACCAGCGGAGTGGAGGCGGATAAACAAACACTTAAGACGTCGATATTGCATTGGCAGCAAATTCTAATGCTGCAAATATCATAAATATACTTAATGTCAAAGACTATTTCAACGTACGTTTCTTCTGAGAATAATAGATTATAGAATAATTTTTCACCAGCGGAGTGGAGGCGGATAAACAAACACTGGACGTCGGTGTTGCATTGGCCGCAAACTCTTATATTGCAAAGTCAAAAGGCGGTGGCTTTCTTCTTAATATCGGGTAGCCTACTTCACCGTTTCTAGCTGGCTTTATAAAAATGTCTGAGCGAAATAGAAATCCTAATAAAGCTGTCTTGTTGACGTATCAGACATAATTCTTTTACATTTCAAAATGGAATTCTTATTAAAGTAAATCAGCGCATTAAATTCATTTATTATATTATCACTAGCAATACCCGTGCGAATAATTCGCACTAAGTAATTTTATTAAATACTTCTTAGTTGATTTGAAATTGAACAAAAAAATTACCGACCGTCAAACATGTTGACGTTGTTTCAAAATTAAAGCTGTCAGATGGCAGCATTGCTGTATTATGCCTTAATATATGTATATAATTTTAATTTTAATAATTTATAAAAACAAAAGCAGTAATATTTTTTTTAGTTGTTGATGCCGGTAGAGCAAGCAATTATCTATAAAATGATATAGAATTTATTTAGAGTAATTGTGAGGTTTTCTCTAAAAAGGGAGGCATACATCTTATCCTTAGCATATTAATATATATAATTATTTTTTCATTCACATTTACAACTATTTTTACAGGTTGCCCTGGTGCAATAGTGTAGTCCTCACAATATCACAAAAAAACATATACAATTATAAAAAATTAGAAAAGGTTTTTAATTTAAAAATCGTCAAAATTATTTTGTAATCCAAGGGAAACTGAGAAAATTTAATAAGATTTGTTTCGTGTTTTCACCGAATTGATCCACCCTTCTCAACGTTGTAAACAGTCAGCGTTGGGTAAGGTAGCCGATACGCTTATGAATGTGGCATTCCATTCCTATCACATAACTTACGCCAACGCCATTCTGAAACTTTATTTTAAGGTCCTCCTTACCTCTAAACTCCATGCTATGTACTATGAAAACAAATTTAAATCTAAAATGGCCGCCATCACGAATTATAAAGCCTGTTTTTACAAACGTTATGTTTGATAATCCTACAAAATGATAAATATATATTACGTTATAAGAATGTTGTAAACGCAATTATAACGTAACAATAAATCCTAACTTTCTCATAGATGTTGTGATGAGATATGTAAATTAGATAATATGAACAATTTTGTACAAGTCTCGGATTTTTGATTAAACTAGTTTTTTTCCGCTTTCACGTCCTCAATAAACTGTGGTTAGAAATATAATACATGGATATTATGTTTATAAGCTTAGAGTAATAATTTTTATTCTATGTTTATAAGTATTACAAATAACTTGCCTATTTAAGGAAAAAGTTTTTTAAATTCAGTGTCTTAGTTTGCCAGGGGGACGAAGGGGGGGGGGGGGGTCCGGCCGGTTACTGTTTTGCCAGGCAGTACGTAAAAGGCGAATGATTGGATATGCGAATTACTACCATCGTGGCTACTAGGTGGTAGAGTTCTGCATTGCCTCGCTCGGGTCTGTTACCTCCGCCTTACCTATTCCTGCCGTAATAGCATCAATTATAAGTCTTCAATTATTAGCATTGACAGTCTCGGTCACTGCAAGAAACATGGGCGTACCCAGGTTCTGGGTTAGGGGGGGCAACCGTAACATTTAAGACTATATTTTTATCTACAAAAGTAGATAGTTTGTAGCGAGATAAACAAATTCCGAGGGGGGGCAGATGTCCCTCTCTACTCCCCCCCCCTCGGTATGCCCATGGCAATAAACATACGATAGACGTTTTAAAGTTCGTTTTGCCTACGTTGCTAAGGCAGGCAAATTAGTTACTTTTAGTTTTTTGTTGAAATTAGTTACTTTTTATAACTTATTTAAAAAATCTTAGGAATTTTTACAAATCGTAGTTGTCAAATGAATATTTGCTATGTGAAAAAGTATATCCTTGTGACGTGTGTGTTCCCCGACGAGTAAAATCTGGAGACCTTCAAGAGAAGAGTGAACGGGTAACTTCTAGGGGCGCGCGTTCCATCTTAGGCCACATCTTAGCTTACGTGGGGCGCGCGTTCCATCTTGGCGAGATCGTGGCGCTTCTCTATCGCGACTAAAAAAAACTAGTCATGATAGTAAAAATGTAAAAATCTCCAAAAGGTGCACAGGGGTTCAAGTATTACGTAAGTATATTTTTTACAATTATTGACTCCCCCCCCCTTGCTTACTTAAAAAAATGTAAATTTATTTTTTAATCTGTTCCTCAGATTTGTGATTGATTCATGAGTAGCAGTAGGTAAGATAAAAGAATTTAACGCAACATTTATTGTAGCAATCTATACATATACCTAATAAAATCGTAGGAAAGTCAAAACTGTACATTGAATATTTTTTTAAAAGAATACTTGGGGCGTGATCTACCATCGATATCGAAGCCAAAAATATAGTTCTTAGAATTTTTGTCTGTTTGTCTGTATGCCTGTATGTCTGTTTGTCTGTTTGTCTGTATGTCTGTATGTCTGTATGTCTGTATGTCTGTATGTCTGTCTTTCTGTTTGTCTGTATGTACGTCCGGGGTAATCTCAAAAAGTGCATGGATTTACTTCAAATTTTGCATGAATATTACTAACAGGTCGGGTCAACATATAGGCTACATATTATCACGCTATCACGTAAGGGGGAGGAGTTGTGCGGAGTAAACGAAGTCCGCGCGGACGAAGTCGTGGGCAACAGGTAGTCAGTAAATATATAAAAAACTTGAAAAGAAAAAAAAATGAATTTTTCTGACCTAATTACCATCTAGATCCCCCCATCCCCCTTGTCATCAAAAATAAGTAAAGGGAAGACCCCCCTATCCCGCTTTAATGCTTACGTAATACTTAAATGGCACTACATAGCAGATATTCATTTTAAGATGCTTCGGTTGCGAAGTGAAACGTGCGTTGAGTGCGTCAATTGTGTGCTTTTGTGTTTGTGTGCTGTCGTGGTATAGTGTGGTGAAAGTGTGGTGGATGAGGTTGTATAACTGTGCCGCTGGGGTCTTCATTATTTTCAGACCTACAGGAAGTTTGTTCTATTTCTTACACCGCTTTTATATGTTTTCCTTTTCAGTAACATCTCAAAGGTACACTTAAAGTTCGCGGAAAATAACTAGTTTTCTTCGTCTGAGATATTCATTTGACAACGACGATATCTCAAATCTAAAACTTATTTAATATTTCGGAACGAAAATGTCTTCCATTCAATTTTACAAATGAATCCTAGATTCACTGAAAAATGGGCATATATTATGTCTGATTCCAGAACAAAGTGCCTTAGTAATAGAATACTGGACCCTGCCGTCGAAAATGGGCGAATGATAAACCCTTTTTCGATAAATCTTCATTCCTTAAATATGTTCCACGCAAACTGGATCTTTTTATCGTTGAATATTTTTTAATAATATAGCAAATATGGCTCGTGATGGAAAGAAACAACAATCACCTGTAGAGTACAAACATGTTAATGGCGCGTTGCTATCAATGTGGCGGGAACTTAATGTCACATTTATACACAAGTGAGTAAATATCTTCACACGCGAAGATATTTTTTTTATATCATAAGATAGCAAACAAGTAGATGGTTCTCCCGATGGAAAGAGTCAACCATCGCCTATAGATATCAAAGATATTAAAGGTGTGTTACTTTACTGACCACCTTATCCTCCAAACCGGAATACGACAGTGACAAGCGCTGACGCTATTGTGGCAGGAATAGGCAAGGCGGTGATACCAGACCCGGGCGAGACAATGCAGAACTCTACCACCTAGTAGCCACGATGATAATGACTCGCATAGCGAATCGGCCGCCTTTTACGACCTGTCTGACAGAACCGCAGTTGGCCTATTCTTCAAAGGAGCCCTGGATCAACACGGGGAAAATATTTACTTACTTATTAATGCGGAAATAAGTGGCGAAAAACCTCGAAAAATTCTCAATAACACTTACCCGATTTGGGGATCGAACCTGAAACCTCATGATCTGAGCCGAATAACCATATTGGCAATAGGAATTACCCTTAGATCACGAGGCAGTCCATAAATCTTTTACGGTAGTTATATTAAGCTTATGAATCCACAAAGGCAGTTTTATTGCTACAAAGTAATAAGATGCCACAGCGTAAAAAAGTATAAACACACATACTAACACGCTTTTGCATTAATAACATTAGTGGGAAAAACCATTAGTGTCTCGTATAAATTGATTACCACCTTCTAAATTTTACAAATGTGCACCATTTAAACTACCATATATATTTCTTCGGGCGCCATTATCTAAATACTGAAATACAAGTTTACGCTTTACGCAAATCTTTCATCGGTCTCTGTTAAGTGTCACTTACAAAATAGGCCTAATTTATTTTACTGTTATACTTGACTAGTCGTTGTCGGCGATTTCGTTCGCGTGCTATAAAAGCATTACTTTCTTTTGCTTATTCTACACTTTTTATCGTCGGCACTTGGTGAAACTCCATTTTAACACAATATTTGCTAGCTGATAACACTTGTAATGTTTCACAATAATATAATTATATTTAATTTCCGACCGGTTTCGCTTACACAAGTATCCTCAAGGTATTTACAATAATTATTAACTAACATTTAGATTTCGTTGTTAGTTAATAATTATTGTAAATACCCTGAGGATGCTTGTGTAAGCGAAACCGGTAGGAAATTAAATATAAGTATATTATTGTGAAACAGTACAAGTGTTATCAGCTAGCAAATATTGTGTTCTTTTGCTTAGTTGGATCAAAAGTAGCTTATGGTGGTACAAACACATCTTCGCAGCATTACCTTTCATATGAAATTAGTTTGCACATTCATTGGATGGATTTAAAGTCTATAACGGACATAGCAAACAACCGGTGCCGGTGGGAGGGATGCGCTGTGCCGCGCTTCCGGCTGCATGGGTACCACCATCTTGCTTATTTCTCCCGTGAAACAGCTTTACTGTGTTTCGGAGAGAAGGGCAAGACAGGCAGTGTAATTACTGGCACCGAGACTTAACATCTTATGTCTCAGGATATGTAACACACGAATGGGAGACCTGGGCTAGTTCCAGCCCAGGTATCTCATTTTTGTTCATTGGCGACGTCGACCACTTACCATCAGGTGGCAAGTCTGCCAGTTTGCCTATCTCTATAACATAAAAAAAAAAAACAAGCGGATGGCTCTTCTGATGGAAAGAAAAACCATCATCTATAGACCCCAGAGATGTTAATGGTGCGTTGTTATCCCTGTGCATAAGTCTACCGGCTACCTTATCCTCCAAATTGGAACACGACGATGAAAATAATTGACACTATTGTTGGCAGGCAGGTAAGGCAGTGGTATCATATACCCGAGTGAGACGTTGCGGAACTCTACCACCTAGTAGTCACGATGGTAGTAACATATCTATAGTCAATCATTCGCCTTTTACATCTATTCTTTAACTTGGCCTGGACCAATACGGTGTTTTTTAATCTTGTGCTAACATCAAAGTTGAAATGAAATGAATTGAAATGAAATGAAATGAAAAATATTTATTTGCAAGAATATGGGTGTCACAAGTTATTAAAATAAATTAAATTACCATCATATTCTACCATAATATGGCGTGCAAACATTTTAATTTAGGTCGATTTCTTTATAATTACTACCGGATCGGAACGCGGCCACACACTGAGAAGATTCGGCGGAAGAAACTCAGCGGGCTTCTTTTTTTCTATTTGACGTATTACAATTGTATGTATTACAATTTAATAGAATTATTTCACATCAAAAGTTATTTTTACAATTTACAAAATATTATCTTAGTTAATTTTAATTTCTTTGTATGTTAAAATTATTGTAAGCCTGTTTTAGCCAAATAATAACAAAGGGTTTCGCTATGTCCGTCTGTCCGTCCGCAGCCTAGCTCAGAGACTATTCGTACTAGAAAGCTATAATTTGGTTTGAATATACATATTAGTTACTCCAACAAAGTGGTTACATAAAATATTCTACACTTTTTATCGTCGGCACTTGGTGAAACTCCATTTTAACACAATATTTGCTAGCTGATAACGCTTGTACCGTTTCACAATTATGTTTAATTTCCGACCGATTTCGCTTACACAAGCATCCTCAGGGTATTTACAATAGTTATTATAAATATTAATTAATCCATATACATAAAAATCAATCCCTATTTTCCTTGGTCACGACATCACGCCTGAATGACTGGACCAATTTCAGTAATTTTTTTTGTTGTGTTTGTAATTGTAAGGAGAAGGTTCTTATAAAAGAAAATATTAAGAAAATTGCGCGGAAAATTAGAAAATTTAAGAATACTTAACCACCATATAAAGTTTAATGCCATTTTGGCTGCGTGGAAGGACAATCCCGTAGACTTATATAAATTACATGTCACGTTGTTTGTCCGCTATGGATTCTTAATATGAATGGCAAAACAACGTTTGCCGGATCCGCTAGTTAATTGTAATTTATAAATTAATAATTATTGTAAATACCCTGAGGATACTTGTGTAAGCGAAACCGGTCGGAAATAAATATAATTATCTTATGGTGAAACAGTACAAGTGTTATCAGCTAGCAAATATTGTGATTACATAAAATCTTGAAAGGTGTTTTTAAAGGTATCCCCGTTAAACGTAAAGTGGGTATTAAAAAATATTGTGAGTTTGTGAAAACAGTTTTACGATTAAGAGATTATTTTGTAAAAATATTAAGCTAAAAAATGCTAATTTTTGTTAAAGTCAAGTGACTTTTGTCCCTCTGCCGGCTAAATGGTTGGTTTTGGATGTATGAAAAAATCACGATAGTGGTAAATGTAATGAATTTAAAAGGAAAACTGTCACGGCCAAGAATGATTTATATGTTTAGGAGTAATAGTCGACCAACTTATAAAATGTACATAGATAAGTTTTAACAGGCGGTGAACCTTAGTGCGGATATATCTGTCATTGGCGTTAAATAATATATTCTTTCGCTTATTGGTCGCCTCGCCCCGCCTCGTTGGTCGAGTGGTTAGCGGCCCTGACTACGCGATCAACGTGGCTCGGGTTCGAACCTCGACGGGGGGACAAGCATTTGTGATTTGCTATAAATTCGTGGTCTAGGCCTTACTCTTCGACTCAGATCATGAGATCCTGGGTTAGAACCCCGGATCAATCGAGTTGAATCAACCGTTGGTCGAGTAATTAGCGACCCTAACTACGCTATGTTTATTAAATAATTCTAGTATTTATATATGTATTTCTATGTATTAGTATCGTGGACTAACACCCATAACACAAGCAAATAATTTGCTTACTTTGGGGTTAGATTTATTCGATTACTAAGTTCGCGCATTTGTGCATAAGACTTTTTTATTGTTTTATAATATGAAACAATAAAAAAAGAGTCCTCTTCTTAGTCCGCATTATTGTGATTGGCATCTACGGAACCCTATTATCGATCGGTAGTATTTATTAATTGTGTCATTTGGTGACTAATAAATTAAAATATAATGTTTTATATTACAAATGATGAGTTTTTAAAAAAATACATATTTATAAAGGATACAAAAATCATAGTAGTATATCTGTATGTGTATAAATAATCATAATAAAATATTATTAAAGATACAGATATAAATAAATTAAATAAAACTGTAATAGTAAAACAATTGATGCCCATGTTGTCACAATTAACAAAGAATGAAATATTTCTTTTTTTTACTAGTAACATATAATCCGAGTTTAATCCCCGAAAGTTTTTTCAATTACCTACTTAAATTTAAAAAAAAATCCCGTGCTGGTTCTGGGCTCCTTTGTAGAATAGACCAATTGCTGTTCTGCCAGGCAGGTCGTAGAAGGCGACCGATTGGCTATACGAGTCACTACCATCGTGGTTACTAGGTGGTAGAATTCTGCATTGTCTCGCCCGGGTCTGGTACCACCGCCTTACCTATTCCTGCCGCAATATCGTCAATGCTTGTCACTGTCGTGTTCCGGTTTGGAGGGCAAGGTAGCCGGCAAACTTATGCATGTGGCATTAGACCTCGCCACAAGATAGCAACGCATCTTTGGTGTCTTTAGGCGATGGTTGACTTTTTCCATCAGTAGACCCATCTACTTGTTTGCTATCTTATGATATAAAAAAAAATCTTACGTGCGATTCAGAGATACGCATAATAGAGATGTGATTAGTCGAAACCGCTTCGAACTGTTACGAAGACTTTACTAGAAGAAAAACCCCAATTGTCGCCTCAACGATATCGTCAGCAAACCTTAAATGAGCCGTTTAATTAGCGTTTGTCTTTGCCACTACTCATGTAATTAAGCAAACTCTTAACCAATTCACGTTTTTATAACGTGCTCTATTACAGCTATAAATATTTTGGGTGACAGAATGTCTCCTTTATGTACTCGACATTTAATAGGAAGAGTAATTCGTCGAATTTACCCTTATTATACCTAATGTATAATATACATATTCTGTAGTTTCAATGGTTTAGCTATACCAGTTTCCGTACAGACGTATGAGGTTCCGCGTTCAAATCCTAGGCTAGATAATTAAATATAAAAAAATGACTTTGTTATAGATTTACTATTTATAACTTTACTTACAAGGTTGTAAATAAAACTAATAAATTATGAAGTACACTGAATTGAATGTATTAGAAATTTACTATGTATAGCTTTACTTACTAGGTAGTAAATAAAACTACTAAATTACGAAGTACACTAATTGACTTTATTAGAAATTTACTATTTATAGCTTTACTTACTAGGTAGTAAATAAAACTTCTAAATTACGAAGTACACTAAATTGACTATATTAGAGATTTACTATTTATAGCTTTACTTACTAGGGAGTAAATAAAACTACTAAATTATGAAGTACACTAAACGGGCTTAATTAGAAATTTACTATTTATAGTTTTACTTACTAGGTAGTAAATAAAATTACTAAATTACGAAGTACACTAAATTGACTTTTTTAAAAATTTACTATTTATAGCTTTATTTACTAGGTAGTAAATAAAATTACTAAATTACGAAGTACACTAAATTGACTTTTTTAAAAATTTACTATTTATAGCTTTATTTACTAGGTAGTAAATAAAACAACTAAATTATGAAGTATACTGGATTGACTTTATTATAGATTTACTATTTGTAGCTTTACTTACTAGGTAGTAAATAAAACTACTAAACTACGAAGTACACTAGATTGACTTTATTAGAATTTTATTATCTATAGCTTTACTTACTAGGTAGTTTCCTCTGTGCTCTAGTGGTCCAGCGTTGGCTTTGACCACATGAGGTCCCGGGTTCGATTCCCAGGTCGGGCACATAAAAAAGTGATTTTTTTTTCAGATTTATGATAAACGAAAAGTTGCCCAGGATTGAAAGTGCCTGTTTGGCGAAAGGCTTGCCACCTATCACATTTGTGGGACCAAGTATCTTTGGCTAATCTTGTTGTACCACTGCCTACGTCTTCGGGGATACGGGCGTGAAGATACTTACTAGGTAGTAAATAAAACTACTAAATTATGAAGTACACTAAAATTACTTTATTATAGATTTACTATTTATAGCTTTACTTACTAGGTAGTAAATAAAACTAATAAATTATGAAGCATACTAAAATGACTTTGTTATGGATTTACTATTTATAGCTTTACTTACAAGGTAGTAAATAAAACTACTAAATTTTGAAGTACCCTAAAAAGACTTTATTATAGATTTACTATTTATAGCTTTACTTACAAGGTAGTAAATAAAACTAATAAATTATGAAGTACACTACCGCTAACTACTCGACCAACGGTTGATTCAACTCGATTGATCCGGGGTTCTAACCCAGGATCTCATGATTTGAGTCGAAGAGTAAGGCCTAGACCACGAATTTATAGCAAACCATTAATGGTGTAGGTACGTTGCTTTCTTTGGCACCTATTTTCATTTTAAATTCTTTACTTTCCATCGTCGGCACTTGGTGAAATTCTATTACTATTAGACACGATTGATAAAGCACTTGTACTTTTAATTTCACGTTTTTTATTTCATGCTAGCTGTGCCCGCGACTTTTTTTAAAGAAAGTCTAAGTTACTCCTTATTACATCAGCTATCTACCAGTGAAAGTCCCGTCAAAATCAGTCCAGCCGTTCCAGAGATTAGACGGAACAAACAGACAGACAGACAGACGGACAGACAGACAAATTGACAAAAATCGTAAAAAGTGTTATTTTTGGTATGTGTACTATGTTTGCATTTAGTTGAAACTGGTTATTTTCATGTTACAAACACACACTCCAATTTTATTTATTTGTATAGAAAATATTAGATAACAGACAAGCAGATGGGTCTCCTGATAGAAAGAGTCAACCTTTGCCCGTAGACACCAAAAATGTTAATGGTTCGTGTCTATCTTGTGGCGAGGTCGAATGCCACACGCATAAGTTTACCTAGCTGGTAACTTACCCTCCGAACCGGAACACGACAATGACACAGCACTGACGCTATTGCGGCAAGAATAAGTAAGGCGGTGGTACCAGACCTGGGTGAGACAATACAGAACTCTACCACCTAGTAGCCACGATGGTAGTGACTCGCATACCCAATTGGTAGCCTTTTATGATCTATCTGGCAGAAAGGCAGTTGACATATTTTTCAAAGGAGCCCGGACCAATACGGGGAGAACATTTCACTTCACAACTTATATATTTTTAGTGTAGTATCATCATTCAACCGATTTCATTTTTAGCATCTGCTGGATCTAATATAAAATTTCTACTAGGTGGTAGAGTTCTGTATTGTCTCGCCCGGGTCTGGTATCACCGCCTTACCTATTCCTGCCGCAATAGCATCTGTGCTTGTCGCTGTCGTGTTCCGGTTTGGAGGGTAAGGAAGCCGGTAAACTTATGCATGTGGCATTAGACCACGCCACAAGATAGCAACGCACCATTAACATCTTTGGTGTCTATAGGCGATGGTTGACTCTTTTCATCAGGAGACCCATCTGCTTGTTTGCTATCTTATGATAAAAAAAATCTACTATGTATGTAATATATTACATCCTGAAGATGCATAAAAAGTGTTTCCGGTTGAGTGATATATCAAGAATATATAAGTTGTGAATTGAAATTATATTACGCTTTAACAATTGTGTCTAACAATACTTTATTTTTTCCTATCTGGCGAGCCATCTGCTCATTCCTTATGCATACTAATAGTATAAGTGTAAAAGTCTACCTCTCAGTCTGACTGATACTCTTTTACGGTTTAACCGATTTTTATGGAATTTGGCATGAAAATAGGCGGAAAACGCAGTCAAATCATCATAAATCATCATCAAACATAAGTTTTATTTTTCAAAACCAAACCCTAGGGAGTGAAATAGAGAAAAGTTTTGATGTAGAATTATGTTAACTAGCGATCACCTGTGGCCGAAATTCAACGATAGACTATACAATAAATAATCTCTTTTGATTTTAGACCAATGACTGTATCTGTAAAGAAAAAAGTATATATGTGTGTATATTATCACGTATGTCATATGAATGTAGTGTGTGTAATGTTTATTTTTATTAATTTAATGTATTTCTAACGCATTTTATTTAAACAATATTAGGTTTCTGCAATCCTCCGCAATGTAAACTTTAATTGTGCCTTTCATACTCCACCGTTCGTGCAGTTGTTTTAAAAACGTTTTTCTTTCACGTATTAAGATATAAATGAGATATTACGCCATTCGCGGGCGAAATTGTGCAGATCTTCTAGTTTTATAATAACAAACTTCATAAAAACAAGATTCTAACAAATTTAATACTAGTGATTTATTTACCATATAGGTAGTTATTAGATGAGTAAGTTGGTGAAAACATTCCTTAATTTATCCGGGTCATTGTGCTAAAAACGTCGAATACGTAATAGAAAGGCCGATAGTAGGGGAAATTTAAGAAACTACGCAATCGACATTTTTTTATTAGGACCACATAATCGTTGATCTCTTATCTATGTCAGTTTTATGGGGCCGTGTGTGCAATGTCGGTTTTGAGACGTTTGTATAAATATTGACGGATTTATTTTAGAAATAGTTTAACCGCTCAGATTCGTACACGTATAGAGTAATTATTATTATTAAATCCATACTAATATTATAAATGCGAAAGTAACTCTGTCTGTCTGTCTGTCTGTCTGTTACGCTTTCACGGCTAAACCGCTGAACCGATTTGGATAAAATTTGGTACAAATATAGTTTGAGACCCGAGAAAGGACATAGGATAGTTCTTATCCCGGAAATCCCACGGGAATGGGAACTATGCGGGTTTTTATTTTAGAAATTTTTCCACGCGAACGATGTCGCGGGCACAGCTAGTATATAATACGTTAAGGTTAAGACGTTTACGGGATTTTTAGAGAAAACCTCACAATTACTCCAAATAATTTCTATATCATTCTATTAGATAATAGATTGCTCTACTGGCATCAACAATTAAAAAATTATTACTGCTTTGTTTTTGTAAATTAATTAATTATTTATACAGGTATACATTAAGACGCAATATAGCAATGCTGACATTTGACGGTTTTATTTTTTTTTTTGCGAAATTAGTGCGAATTATTCGCACGGGTATTGCTAGTTTATTATTATTACACAAAAACTTTCACACTTTTTTTCAGCCCCTTAGGTAACTCCTAACTTGGTTTTTGTATTTACAATATTTCTTTGTTTTAAATGTAATTATTGTGTAGTAATATCTCTTTAGTTATTTTTTGCTACTTTTTAAGGTTCTGAAGTAAACTAGGAACCCTTATAATTTCGCTATGTCCATCCATATTTACGTTTCTTCCATCCCTCTGTCTTAGTCTTAGTAATAGTAATAGTTAGTCTTAGTAATAAAAATCCTAGTCTTAGTAATAAAAACCCTAGTCTTAGTAATAAAAATCTGTACGTTGAGATTTGAAATCTGTACTTTAATCACGGCAACATAGTGGTAATATAAAATATTGATCGTTTGTAGCTCTTCTACATGTAAAGTGGGAATGTTTTGTCTCGTGTATCGTGGGGTGTCGTATCGTATCCGTATATCATGAGGTAGCGTTGAATAGGATTTTAAAAAATATTATAGGTTTGTGAAATCAATTTTTCGATTAAGGCACACGTTTGCAAAATTAAAAGCTTTAATATAATTTATACTTTCCATCGTCGGCACTTGGTGAAACTCCGTCATAATTATTGTTTTAAATTTTACACTTGTACTGTTTCACAATTCACTAATTATATATAATATATACTTTTATATTTAAATAGCCAACCGTTTTCGCATTTTACTGCATCATCAGGACTAAAACTTAAATTGTTAACCTTGAAAAGTTTTTTGATATTTTTTCCTCATTTTTCAATCTATCGTTTTGTAGCCAATAAAACATTAAAAAATGATTTTCAAAAGTTGTGTTAAATGGCATTCGAAAGATCAAAATTAAAATAATGTCATTTTTTTGTAAAAAGTCTTACTTTAGATTTTCGTACTCTATAAATCTGTGATTAGGTATTGTTTTTTTGTCCTTTAAGCTTAGAATATCTCAATTTAAAGGAAAGTTTCAGGAATGGCCTGCAGAATTAACCAGTTTACTGATTTTTTACACTCTTGCCGGTGGTTGCCTCCAAAAACCTTTACATATTGTTTTTATAACATTTAAGACTACATTATATCCAAAATGCAAAGAAGAGTGACAATTTATATTTCAAACTTTATATAACTGGAGTATTTTGCGACGTTACGTGATTTTAATTTTTATGGTGTCTGAGATTTGATAATTAGATCCTGACTTTACTAAGTTAAAATTAGTTTACAAATTATCTACTTAAAATTCACGCTCGCAACCGTTATCGTATTTAAATAATTTTCAAATGGTTTAAAATGCTAAAAAAATGTAATAGTAAAGTAAAAAATAAAAATCGCAACTGCTTAACTACAAAAACACATTTGTGCAGAAAAAGAAAAGAAGAATATTTCTAGAATTGGCAAAACAAAAGGTATAGGTATATTAAGGTAATAAAAATCGATTGGCCAAAGCTATCACTACCATCGTGGCTACCAATTGGTAGAGTTCCGTAACGTCCCGCCCGGGTTTGTTACCATCGCTTTTTCCTGCCGCAGTAAGGTAAACTTATACATGTGGCATTATCATTTCGCCACATGGATAACAATGCACCATTAACATCTTTGGTGTCTAAAGGCGATCTACAATCGATATCAAAGCCAAAAATATAGTTTTTAGAATTTTTGTCTGTTTGTCTATTTGTCTGTATGTATGTCCGGGGTAAACTCAAAAAGTGCTGCATGGATTTACTTCAAATTTTGCATGAATATTATTAACAGGCAGGGTCAACATATAGCTACATATTATCACGCCATAACTTACGGGGGAAGAGATGTGCGGAGTAAACGAAGTCCGCGCGGACGAATTCGCAGGCAACAGCTAGTCAAACATAAAAAAAAGATATTAATGTATAGGCAGAGCAGCAGCAAAGCGTTCACACTATAGTAATAACACATAGAATAGGCGAGCCATAAGCGTCTATGTAAGTAAAAATATCCCGATAATGGAAAGACAAAATACATTTAGTATACCTGTTTCTCTTTAATGACATGTGCATTGCGTAATCATATCCGATTGGCTTCTTCAGAGTGCTAAGTGTGAGTTTTTCTTTTCGCATTCGATCGTGAGCGCGTTTGGAGTTTACTAGGACTTTGTATGTGATTTGTACAGCGCCACCTAGTGGTAAACGTGAGAAACCAGTTTACCACTAGGTGGCGCTGTTCAAATCACATACAAATTCCTAGTAAACTCGAAACGCGCTCACGATCGAACGCGAAAAGAAAAACTCACACTTAGCACTCAGTAATTGACGCGCGAAGCGGTCCTGCTTTTTATTAAATTATTTAAATCATAAGATAGCAAACAAGTAGATAGCTCTGCTGATGAAAAGTAAAACCATCGCCTATAGGTACCAAAGATGTTAGTGGTACGTTGCTATCCGTGTAGCGGGATGGCAAATTTATTTACCATTTATTTCAGGCAACATGGCCCATATTATAAATACCTTATAGACTAACATACATATTAATACTAGCTGACCCACGCATCCCGCCCGCCAGTAGATTAACATGTCGTCTAGATAGCTTTTACTACAAATTTCATCCCCTATTTCAACCCTTTAAGGATTGATTTTTGAAAAAAAAATTAGCCTATGTTTGACCCTGGCTCTTCAACTACTTTCACGCCAAATTTCATGAAAATCGGTCCAGCGGTTTAGCCGTGAAAGCGTAACAGACAGACTTTCGCATTTATAATATTAGTATGGATAATACACTTAAAACTACACTTTGTCACGAATTGACGGCGACTTGACGCGCGCTTCATTCCGGAGTCTCCCTCGGAACCTCCGGTAGACCACACCAGTCGCCCAGAAAGCCACATACATAAGTTTACCATCTACCTTACCCTCCAAACCGGTACATGACAATGACAAGAATTGACGTTATTGCGGTAGGAATAGATAAAGCGGTGATACCGATTACTCGGGCGAGACGTTGCGGAACTCTATCACCTAGCGGTCACGGTGATAGTTACACGTATAGACGATTGGTCTCCTTTTACGACCTGCCTGGCAGAACAGTATTTGGTCTTTTTTTCAAAGGAGCCCGGACCAACTCGGGGAAAAATAATTTTATTATGTGTCTCTTTTGCGCAAGCGTCTTTAAAAGAGAAACCAAATTCATTTTATTTCTATCAATAGCCTACTCTACGTATAATACCTCTATGATTAACATCGTTTATAGTGTGTCATTTCAATTGGCATCAACGTTTGGCGTTACTACTTAATATAGGAAATAAAAGAGCCTGTTATTATACTTTTTTGTTATTCTGGTCCATAATGCACTACATGGCATGAGTTATTGTTTTATAAATAGATTTAGTATGACGTACTGAATGTTAATATAAAAATACTTCCAAATCAGGGGGGGGGAGGGAGTAGTGTCGTCATTTTGTGAAAACCTGTTTAGGTTTATATATCTGTAATTGTGCACTTGAGACCCAAAATGGTAAGGAGTAAGGACCTTTATTGTAGATAATAATTAAATTTTCTATCTTTTTGTTTCGTAATCTTTTTTACATCGCTTACAAATTAGGGGGAGGAAGTGTTGCCATTTTGTGAAAAACCGTTTAGGTTTGTATAACCGTGCACTTGAGACTCAAAATGGTAAGAACCTTTCTTGTAGATAATAATTATTATAATATTGTAGATAATAAATATTTTTAATAGATAATAACTTTTTTTACATCGCTCACCGTTTACGACTTTAAAAAATGACTGCAATGTAGAGCAGGAAAATTCCTCAATTGTCTATAGTAATTGTACGTTTTCAGCATTGTTTCATAGTTTTTACCGATTTGGTACAACTTTGGTACGTCAATATCTAGCTCCAAATCGGAAATTCACGGATGTCGGAAGTAATCAAATGACATAACTTGGATGTAGCGCATAACCTTCCATACAAATAGTTTTACGACTATTTTTATTATAAGGACAATGACCTCCAGTGCAACTTCTGTAAACAAGATTCAAGACAACCTCCTGATGACCACTGTGTCGCGAGATCAGGGATGCCCTGGCGAAATTCTAGGCTATTTACGAATCTACAACGAATTGAATCAGAAATATATAGGAGGAGTAGGACCATACATCAGTTTCCTCCCCTTTTCAGCAATAGGGTAAAAGAATAAATATTTTTAGGAAATGAGACTTTTATTAGAGTCTGAAACCCATTTAAAAATACCGGTTATTAGAGGTCCGTAGCGGTTTTTTAAAAGGTTTCGCTCGAAGCGTACATGAGAGCACTCCATTAATCTAAATAAACCGGTTTGAGCCAAAACCGTGGAATTACACGTCACGTACAGTGCGGAAAATTGAGACCGAAAAATATCGCAGATAACTTTTACAAAATATTATTTGTTGAAACTAGTTTACAAATTTACAATACACTTGTACTTTTATTCCACTATAAGTATCCACTAAATTGTTTAAGTTAATTGACTGGTTTCGCTTTTTAAAGCATTTTTAGGACGTAATATTCTGTACTGACTGTCAGTATTAAGTCACTATATTAATTTAAAACCCTTATACAGTCAGTATATTAATTTAAAACCCTTATACTTTTGCTCTATAAGGAAACCAGTATTTTGATGTTGAGGTGGAGCAAAAGCTTTACAAAACACTCCTCATATACTTGCTATGATTTAGGTTTGAAAATTAACCGGTTAACCAGCCCTGACTTTTACAATTATGTTCAATCTTATCTTATAGCTTCACTGTAGGATTGGACCACAGGAATCGAGGAACTATCAAAACGGCCTAATTAACTCTGCTTCCAGTAGCAAGTATGAAATTAACCGGTTAACCAGCACTGAAATTTACAATTATGTTCAATCTTATCTTATAGCTCCACTGTAGGATTGGACCACAGAAATTGAGGAACTAGCAAAACGGCCTAATTAACTCTGCTTCCAGTAGCAAGTATGAAATTAACCGGTTAACCAGCACTGAAATTTACAATTATGTTCAATCTTATCTTATAGCTCCACTGTAGGATTGGACCACAGAAATTGAGGAACTATCAAAACGGCCTAATTAATTCTGCCTCCACTACCAAGTATAAAATTAACTGGTTAACCAGCCCTGAAATTTACAATTATGTTCAATCTTATCTTATAGCTCTATTGTAGGATTGTATCACAAAAATTGAGGATCTATCAAAGCGGCCTAATTAATTCTGCTTCCAGTAGTAAGTATGAATAAAAACCACTTGAACGCAAAAAAATCCTACGTCTCGACAAGGTCAAAGTAGTTATACGACATATATGAGACATAATTTCTTGAATTCGGATCGGATGCAGCACGCAATCCCTCGAACGTGATAACGTTGGGTCATTCACAGGATGTCCTATAGTCTATAAATTCTATCAATTGGCCGCCAAATTGATGCAACCGACAGCTTTAAATAGAAAATGCTAAGAGATGTCGATTCGATTCTACTTATTTATTTTTGCTTTAAGATTATATCAATTTTAGAACTTTTTGCCATTGCCTTTTTGTCGTCTGCTAGTATTGAAATAAACTCCGTTAGCAGATACTTACGATTTCATTTGTGTAACCAAAAATTCCTTACTTCCCTTTGATAAGTCGGGTAAAAAGTAGCCTTTGTCACTCCTGCAAAATGTAGCTTTCTAAAAGAGAAATCATTTTTAAAATCAGTCCAGTAGTTATTGAGTTAAATTGCAATAAACAAAAAATAATTTCCTCTTTATAATTTGTTTAGATATAATCCACAGTTAACGGTAGGTGATAAATGTTAGTTGTGACAAAAACGATTGATTAGCCGTTATAACAGGAAAGCCCACTCAATACATCACTTTGTTGATTTCAATCGGTAAATTTTGGTACTCTCTCTCTGTTTATAAAGGACTTGGATACATATGCAGATGAAACAAATGTTATATATGGGTTTTTTATCTTTATTAACCAAGTTCAAAAAAAGGAAGAAGTTCTCAATGCATCGGGTTTTTTTTATATATTTCATTTCCGATTACTCTTAGATATTGGGATTTTTGAATTTTTTAATTTCTCACCACGTTTAAGGATAAGAAAATTACTGATTTTGTCCCGATTTTCGAAAATCGAGTTTCCACTAGACCTCCACGTTTTTAACCTAGGAACCTTTTCCGACTATTTTCATGATGACGTCAGTATGTGAGTATGCAAACTTCTCATAAATTTTGAATGGCTTGACCGATCGAAATACGATTGAAGGCATTCGAATGGATTCAGCTCAACTTTTCTTCCCCGTGTTGATCCCGGGCTTTTTGAAGAATAGGCCAACTGCCGTTCTGCCAGGCAAGTCGTAAAAGGCGACCGAATTGCAATGCGAGTCACTAGCATCATGGCTACTAGGTGATAGAGTTCTGCATTGTCTCGCCTGGATCTGTATATCATATAGCCAACCGGTCGCCTTTTACGACCTGTCTGGCAGAACGGAATTTGGCCCATTCTTCAAAGGAGCCCGTTACCAACACGGAGAAAAATTACTTTTTATTCTAATTTATATATTTAAAAATATAGATTTCAGTTTTTTGTTAAGGGAAGCTAAAGCAGTTTGTTGAATATGAACTCGATTTTCCAATGATTGCACACTATTTTTCAAATCAGTCACTTCAGAGTGCTAAGTGTGAGTTTTTCTTTTCGCATTCGATCGTGAGCGCGTTTGGAGTTTACTAGGAATTTGTATGTGATTTGTACAGCGCCACCTAGCGGTAAACGTGAGAAACCAGTTTACCACTAGGTGGCGCTGTACAAATCACATACAAATTCCTAGTAAACTCGAAACGCGCTCACGATCGAATGCGAAAAGAAAAACTCACACTTAGCACTCAGACTTCACTTTTACGTATAGATAATCCATGATATCTGGCACTTCATATGCCAATCGTATTTGCTTAACTTCCTCAAGTTTGTTACCTAAACTATCTGCTTGAAGATGATCGTGTGATTATTTTGAGTTTTTATAGTCCACCATAAAACATCCTGTGATTACTTTGAGTTTTATAGTCCAACATATAATCCCATTAAATTATAGAAGCCTTATGTTATAACTTATGTATGTGGCATTAGACCTAAGATAGCATCGCACTATTTACATCTTTGATGTCTATAGGCGATGGTTGACTCTTCCATCAGGTGACCCATTTACTTGTTTGCTATTTTATATAATCTATACATCTTCTATACAAATAAATAAAATTGGAGTGTCCGTTTGTAATATTAACCGCTTTTTACTAAATGCATATGGATGTATACACGGTACATATACCGAAATAACATTTTTTACAATTTTTGTCTGTCTGCCTGTCTGTCTGTTTGATCCGGCTAATCTCTGGAACGGCTGAACCGTTTTGACGGGATTTTCACTAGCAGATAGCTGATGGGATAAGGAGTAACTTAGACAACTTTTAATTTCGAAAATTTCCACGCGGACGAAGTCGCGGGCTCAGCTAGTAATACAATAAAATTAAACACTGTTGAAAGGATGGTACATTATATTGGAATGTATGATCCGTTTTACCTGCATACAGGAAAATCGTCGTTGTCCTGACACTATCACGTACAGAAGAATCATATAAACTGACTGTTTCCCCCGTGTTGGTTTAAGATTCTTTGATGATAGTCATAATTATATGGCTATAACTCATTCCCCTTTGTTAGTCTTGGCTCATTTGCAGAATAGACCATCTGCCGTTTTACCAGGCGGATCGTAAAAAGCGACCAATTGGCCATACGTACGTATAAAATATCGAAATTAAAAGTTGTCTAAGTTACTCCTTATCACATCAGCTATCTGCTAGTGAAAATCTCGTCAAAACGGTTCAGCCGTTCCAGAGATTAGCCGGATCAAACAGACAGACAGGCAGACAGACAAAAATTGTAAAAAATGTTATACATCCATACCCAAGTAGCACGTTAAGCTGTATATAGGCTGCATTTAGGTTCATTTTTAAACTTAAAGCTGTTTACGACACGTGACACGTGTCACTACCTTTGTGATTACTAAGTATTCGTGTGGTCTTTGGATTACTAGGTGGTAGACTTCCGTAACGATCTGTTAAACGGCAGACGTGACTTTTTTCAATTACTGTTTTAGTCTTGGCTCATTTGCAGAATAGACCAATTGCCGTTTTACCAGACGGATCGTAAAAAGCGACCAATTGGCTATACGTGTCACTACCTTTGTGATTCCTAAGTATTCATGTGGTCTGTGGATTATTGTTTTAGGGTCGGAACCATGAAAGTAGCTACTATACATTCACATAAATAAAATTGGTTAAGTGCGCGAAATGATGGGCTCTGTAGCGCGTCTCGCTTGGGTATTTGGTACAACTGCCTTACTTATTTCTTCCGCAATAACGTCAATGATGTCGTGTTCCGATTTGGAGGGTAAGGTAGCCGGTAGACTTATGCATGTGCCATCCCGATACACGGATAGTAACGCACTATTAACATCTTTTGTGTCTACAGGCGTTGCTTTTTCTTTTCACCAGGAGAGCCATCTGCTTGTTTGCTATCTTATGGATAAAGAAAAAGCTGGTCGGTAAAATATTTAAAATATTGAAAGAGGGTGTTCTGCTCTCGATTATGACACCGAACATGTATAGAAAATAGGCACTTAAATACCTAATCTATTTACATATAATAAAATCGTAGGAAAGTCAAAACTGTACATTGAATATTTTTTAAAAGAATACTTGGTTCGTGATCTACAATCGATATCGAAGCCAAAAATATAGTTTTTAGAATTTTTTTCTGTTTGTCTGTTTGTCTGTATGTATGTCCGGGGGTAAACTCAAAAAGTACTGCATGGATTTACTTCAAATTTTGCATGAATATTACTAATAGGTCGGGTCAACACAGGCTACATATTATCACGCTATCACCTAGCGGCCAGGTGCTGTGCGAGGTAAAGGAAGTCCGCGCGGACGAAGTCGCTGGCTACAGCTAGTTGTGCAGTAAAAATGTTTAGTACGGACGCCCGATAGACATCAAAGTTCGTTGTATACAAAAAGCGATTTACCGTACTTGTAACTACACTCGTTAGAGAGCCGCGCGATGACCATAAGTTTTGAATATTACTACACTAATTTCGATGTGGTTTATTAAGTAGTTAAGCAATATTCTCTTTTTATTATATTTTATTTGGTTATAGATGACTATTAGCTATCAAATCCTTCAATATGTACAATCATTTACCAGTCTAGCTACATGGCGTGTAAGATCGTAAGGGACGGTCTATCGAAAATCAAAATCACATCTTTGGACCATATTTCTGAGATGAAAACCGTTAGAAATTTGTGTGGGAAATTTTGATATTTTTACTAATTTTATAACTTATTTTTTTTATTTTGATTTATAGTAATATTCTACAGTGCTTTTTTTAAAATAGTAAAATATAAGGAAATACGGCACATGCCGCGCAAAATAAACGGTTTGTTAGAGTGTTCCGCGGTCGCTACGAGTCGGATCAACGCACTTTTTGCATGTGCGTGGCGTGAAATATGAAATGAATAAGGAAGAGAAAAATGAATAAGAAAAAATCAAAATCAAAACACAAATTTTGCATGTCCTACAAAATAAGGAATTGCCATCATGACTAGAACGTAAAAATGGAATGTTTTGTTAATTTTTTGGTAGACCGTCTCTTACGCGTTATTGAAAAGATAAAAAAATATATAAAAAAGAATTCTAAAAACTCGTATACAAACATATCATATTTTAAAATGACAGCTACAATATGTAGGGAGACATTTTGCAATAAATTCTGGCAGCCATTGCTCCACGACCATGTAAAATATACATTGTGGCGACATATCTATCACTACACAGACTCGTAGCATACCGCCGATATTTTACATCTGTATCGAGACAGATAAATAGGTTACAATAAATATTAAAGATATATGCAGTTATTGCTCTGTATTTCTATTCTTTGACAGTCTTATTAACAATCATAGAATAAATTAATTATTCAGCCGTTAGTCCACGAGCCAGGATATTTTGGTTAATCATTTCTTTTCGAAAAATAACTTGTGCAATGCTTCAGAGAGTTGTATCATGAACCACGTAGTGGTCCCAAGCTCATTTAAAGAATAGGCCAGCTGCCGTTCTGCCAGGCGACCGATTGGCTATGCGAGTCACTACCAAGTGGTACTAAGTGGTACTAAGTGGTACTAAGTGACTACTAAGTGGTAGAGTTCAGCATTGTCTTGCCCAGGTTTGGTACCACCGGCTTACATATTCCTGCTGCAATAGCGTCAATGCTAGTTACTGTCGTGTTCCGGTTTGGAGAGTAAGGTAGCTAGTAAATTTATACATGTACGAGTAGCATTAGACCTCGCCACAAGATAGCAAAGCACCATTAAAATTTTTGGTATCTATAGGCGATGGTTGACTCTTTCCATCAAGAGGCCCATCTGCTTGTTTGCTATCTTATGGTATAAAAAAAGCTCCGTGAACGTCAGTTGCAGCTAGGTGGGCTGGGTAGCAGAAGCTTCCTAGGCACGTTGAAAAAATGTGAATTTTAGTCATTTCCTCCCGATTGAAAATTTGTCAAATTATAGCTTGTCCAATATCTTGAAGAAAATAAAAAGTCAGCTGACTATATAGTGATGACAAAATGCATGTAAAAAATTTTTTTTCAGTCATATGCTCAATTAAAAATTTGCCAGATAACAGTTATCATAATATTCTAAATAAATAAGTACGTCAGTTGGCTGTATCTCGATGGAATAATTTTCAGCTAATTTTCAGCCTTTTCAGTCATGTCTTCTCAATTGAATATTTGTCAGATTAAGGATTACAATTATTATAAGTTTCACAATTTTTTTTTTCGCCGTGTTGGTCCCGACCTTCTTTGAAGAATAGGCCAACTGCCGTTCTGCCAGGCAGGTCGTAAAAGGCGACCGATTGGCTATCGAGTCACTACCATCGTGGCTACTAGGTGGTAGAGTTCTACATTGTCTCGCCCGGGTCTGGTATCACCGCCTTACCTATTCCTGCCGCAATAGCATCAGTACTTGTCGCTGTCGTGTTCCGGTTTGGAGGGTAAGGTAGCCGGTAAACTTATGCATGTGGCATTAGACTTCGCCACAAGATAGCAACGCACCATTAACACCTTTGGTGTCTATAGGCGATGGATGACTTTTTCCATCCGGAGACCCATCTGCTTGTTTTCTATCTTATGATATAAAAAAAATGTTATTGTGAAACATATAATAATTCATTTAAGAATTACGTAAATGTACCAAATTGTTGACCGTACTTACCGTTAAATAAATAGTTTAAAAATATTTAATTATTGCTCTGTATTTCTATTCTCTGATAGTCTTATTAACAATTATAGATTAAAATTGCTAAGCAGTGTGGAACAAAATTTTGTGAATGGATGAAATTGTTGTGCGTAGCTGTACATTAAAATAAATAGGTAACAAAAATATAAATATATATACAATTACAATCCCTGTATTTCTGTAGTTTAAAAGTCTTATTAACAATCATAGATTAAAATTATTCAGCAGTGTGCAACATTTTTTGGAATTTAATTTGTTTGTGAAAATGAATTCCTTTAAGATTTATGTAAATGTATCACATTGTATAGTACCTTTATACCTTTAAATAAATAGGTAACAAAAATATTAAAGACTAGCTGACCCGCGCAGCTTCGCCCGCGAGCATATTAATAAGTCGTCCAAATAGCTTTTAATAAAAAGTTCTTCCCCTATTTCAGTCCTCCAGGGACTGATTTTTGAAAAAAATAGCCTATGTTTGACCCCAGATCTTCAACTACATCCATGCCGAAATTCGTGAAAATCGGTCCAGCGGTTTAGCCGTCAAAGCGTAACAGACAGACAGACAGACAGGCAGACTTTCGCATTTATAATATTAGTATGGATATATGCAGTTATTGCAGTTACTGGTTTTTCTATTCTTTGACAGACTGATTAACAAACATAGATTAAAATTGTTATGTGATTCGAATTCTGGTTTGAAGAGTAAGGTAACCGGTAAATGTGTGTGACATTACTATCTCGCTGCACGGATAGCGACGTACAATTAACATCTTCGGTATCTATAGGCGATGGTTATTTCCCTCAATCGTGAGAAGTACTATATTTTATGATTCTCTTGATTGAGAGAGATAACCATCACCTATAGACATCAAACATAAATTGTTTTCGGAAAATAGTGGCATGTTTGAGTGAATTACATGGAAAGGTAGGTCACACGAAATTGATTTAGATCGCTATTTGTCTCATTTCAAGCGGCAAATGGAGGCATTATCGACCTATTATTGTAAATGAGAGGAGACGAGTGGGTCAGCCTTTGTTTCCGACGATGACGCTCTATATAACTACTAATGATGGACATTTATGTGATGGATAGTAGTTATACATTAAGAACTTATATATTAATACGTAGAGAAAAACGTCGAATCTTTTAGTAAGAATAAAAAGTGCTTGGAAGAGTATGTGATTTGATTGCTTTATATTCAACTCTTAGGTCTATTTGCAAGGAAATGAAATAAAAAGAAATGAAACGAAAATATTTATTTGCAAGAATATGGGAATTAAAAATTAATTATCAACATATTCTACCACTAGCTGTTGCCCGCGACTTAGTCCGCATGGTCTCCTCCCCCGTAGGTGATAGCGTGATAATATGTAGCCTATATGTTGACCCGACCTGTTAGTAATATTCATGCAAAATTTGAAGTAAATCCATGCAGTACTTTTTGAGTTTACCCCGGACATACATTGACTTTCCTACGATTTTATTATATATAATACCCCGGACATACATTAACTTTCCTACGATGTTATTATATGTAATAATAAGGGGCCATGCACACACGTCACACGCTAAGGGGGAGGGAGGGGGTCGAAGAAGTGTGACATTGTGTGACAAGAGGTAGGGAGGAGTCCCAAATTTTGTAACATCACATTTTTTCAAAATATAATCTATATTAATATTATAAATGCGAAAGTTTGGATGTTTGGATGGATGTTTGTTACTCAATCACGCAAAAACTACTGAACGGATTTGTATGATATTTGGTACACAGATAGATGATGACCTGGAATAGCACATAGGCTACATTTTATCCCGGAAAAATTAGGTGATCCCTCGGGATTCGCCAAAAACTTATAATGCAGCGGGCTGCAGGCTGCAGCTAGTATAATAATATGGTAAGCTGTAGCTATTGAAATACATTTCTTAATTACCTAGTTGGTAAACATATAACTTACGTATATTTTTCTTTTTTAAGATTACCAATCAATTATTTGTACAAAAATTATTACGATTCTTTCGAAGCTTAACTAATGGGAGAGAAAACTTTTTAGTTTTTGTGTAATAAAGTGTCATTTTGTAGCATTATTGTCCTTTTCCACATAAAATAAGGAAATGTTACTTTTCTCGGGAAAATGTTACTGTACTCAAAAAGTTGAGTTGTCTCATGTTACATTTGACTACCTGTTACTGGCAACACTGACTAGGGTTAGACTGTTTGAATCATATCATGTGGTCCCAGGTTCGATCCCCGGTTGGTCAAAAGTGTTATTTTGAGGTTGTTTCGACGTTTTTCTTGAAAATCCAAAATGTCAGTAGCAGCTCGGAGTCTCACGGGTGGTGTGTGCCTGAAGTGCTGTGGAAAAACCACTCCTGTGTCTGAAATACGCACGTAAATCTGTCAGTCTCGGTTATCGTTAGGAATAATCGATAATCATTATTACGTCGGTAAAATGTGACGATGGCGACCACCACTTATCTCGCCAACACCGTCATGTACCGGTTGACTATACTATATTGCAATTCTGTTTCAGCCGGTTGTTCATAATATACCTCTTAATTTTTTCGGTTTACTCTGCCTACCCCGTAAAGAACCGGGCGTGATGATACTTTGAATGAAAATTGACTGATATTGTTGTCTTTTTTTGCGAACTCGAACAACTTAGCTGTAACTTCTCTTGCTCGTTCAATAATGGTTTCAGATATGATAAACCACAACGGAGTTAAGTTGAATATTAAATGAGGCTTTAAATATAAGAGACTGAATTAAGCAAATTAAATGCTCAAGATGCTCTCTCAGGACGGACTTGAATATTTCAGGTGTAACATTGTTCTTTTCACAATAAGCCTCACTGAAAAATTAAGTGCTTTAATATTTTAAGTCTGGTAGTATTATAATAATAATATTATATTCCTTTAATTTTATCACATATGAATATCCATTTTGTTAATATGTTAGTAGATTTAAGATTATTTTTTTATATCATAAGATAGCAAAGAAGCAGATGGGTCTCTTGATGGAAAGAGCCAACCATCGCCTATAGACTCCAAAGATATTAATGGTGCGTTGTTATCTTGTGGCGAGGTCTAATACCACATGCATAAGTTTACCGGCTACCTAACTTTCTAAACCGGAACACGACAGCGATAAGCACTGACGCTATTGTGGCAGGAATAGGTAAGGCGGTGGTATCAGACCCGGGCGAGACAATGCAGAACTCTAGCACCTAGTATTTATAACTATGTTATTTATAACTATGTTAATAAGGGCTATTTGCTACGTACTATTACTTATTTATTAATATTATTTATTTACTATGTTTGAAACAGTGAGGATGTATATGTAAATTCACCCAGTGTTTCAAAAACTATTATGTTTGTCAGACAATACCATTATAATGCTGTTAGGACTTTATTATGACTTTGATTTTTTGGTAGTACATTAAATCTAGCAAGCAAATAACTTTCCTGCCAGTCAAAATATGACGTTAGACTACAATTATATACGTCAAAGATTCGTTTGTTAATGATGAGTTAATATCCACGAGACACCATCTCCTCGTGTTGGTCCGGGCCCCCTTTTAAGAACAGACAATCTTCCATTTTGCCGGGCATTTCATAAAAGGACTTGCTAAGCATGTCACTACTATATTGACTGTGATTAAGCGATTGGTGATTAAGTTCCGCAACTTTTATAACTGATTACATGCATATACTTTAAAAAAATAACGTAAAATAAATTTTTATTTGACTTAGTAGACGTAGTAGAAGAAAAGAAGGGTTAGAAGGAAGGTTATGTTTTCAAGTGTACAAATTTATATATGTATGTATGTTTATATGTGCATGATACATCGTCTCGCCAGGTTTCGGTTCCTCCATTTTGCCAATTCCAGCAATAAAGTTAATGCTTCTTGCTACTGTCATATTTCGGTTTGAAAGGTAAAGTAGCCTGTAGTGCTTATGAATGTACCATTATCATCTCGCTACATCGATATCAAAGCACCATTGCCTTTTGTGTTTATAAGCGATCGTTGTCTCTTTCGTCATCTGGGGACTAATTCACGTAATCAAACCGGCAATCGAATCGAAACCTTTAAGACTCTTACACTCGTCAGTCTCGACATTCTATCGTGTTTATGTGTGTGAGAGGCCTAAGTGCATTGATTCAATTACGTGAATTGGAGGGCTGCTTATTTGCTATCTTATGGTTGGGATTTCATAGATCTCTACCACTAAGACATTACGATGATAATGATATTAGTCTTCTTGGCTTTTAAGAGTTGTCTGGATGAAAGCAGTATTTTATATTTGGATGTTTGTGTTTGTCTACGAATTTCTCGGGAACGAAAAGCCGCATGTATATATTTCTTATCATTTATTTAAATCTTAATCATTTTTATCATTATATTAATTTAAATCATGTATATTCCAACTTAGGGAACCGTCCAAGTTTCATCGAAGATATGAGTATCGTTGATATTTAAATCGGTTTAAATTTTTAAATTACTATTATACATATGTTTGTAATACTTACGAGCAAGGTAGAAGGGCCCATTTAGCGATGTTGGAAATGCAATAAAATATCGACACATATCGATATCGATATTTTTGAAAATATCAATATCGATACAGATTTCTTAATTATTAATATTTTTATATCGATATATCGGTAAGATATAAAAAATATGGGCTAATCTACTTTAGTCATTTTAGGTATATTACTAGATAAATACTAATCAATAGACATCATTTTTAATAAATCAAGAACAACGATAAAAATTATTAATTATTTATTTACTAAACCAATGCTTGTCTGATACTGACATAACAAAAAGCAAAGTGATTTGAGCCCATACAGCCCAGTCAGATACACAACTGAATGAAATTTCTGAACTGAACTGACACATGTCTCATGTGTCATTGACTAAAGACAGAGTTGTCAACTTAAAAACCAACTTAAGTATCAAATTAAAAAGCAGTTAAGCAGCAAATTGGGTCGACCAAATAAAAACAAAAGAAAATATCATTTTTGATACAATTTGATATCAATTGGATTGATTGGAATAGGATATTTGATATCGATATACAAAATATATCGCCCAAAAATATCGATATGTCGAATTGAAAATATCGATATATTGATGAATCGATATTTATTCGACAAGCCTAGACCCATTTACAATATGCCAAGCAATAAGGAAGTTTAGATATTCTTCAAAAAGAAACCCAGATCAACAAGGGGAATCTTTTCAGTATTTTATATTAGTAATAAATTATATCAAATCTCGCTAGTCTTATTTCTAATCAAAATGTAAAGGATGCGGGTATTTGCTATAAATATTGTACAAACATGTTGATAGCATTCTTCTTCCGTCCGAGATGGAAAATGTGGCTCGATGAAATTGGTTTAAAGTTCCCGAGAACAATAGTGTCCGGATCAAGATGGCGCCTCGTGATGATATTGGTATTACTTTGGTGTTTCTATCAAAATTGAATCTATATTAAAAATACAATTTGTGTGCTTCGTTTTTTTCTAGTTATCCATACCTTTTTAACTGACTCCGAAAAAGGAGATTATCAGTTTGACATGCATGTATGTAATCATGGGCGTACCCAGGTTCCAGGGGAGCCACCAGGGGGGGGCAACCGTTACATTTTTAGACTACATTTTTTATCTACAACAGTACATAGTAGAGACCAAAACAAATGGGGGAGGGGGGGCAGTTGTTCCTACCTCCCCCCCCCCTCGGTACGCCCATGTATATAATATTAGATAATATTTGAGGATGACAATCTTGGGCATTTGGAAGCGTGCTTCGATACGTATGATAAATTTCTTGAGTCTACGTATGTTTGTATGATTTTCTGTTTGTTCTCGAATTTCTCGGAGACTGCGAGATATATCAAGACCCTTTGAATTAAATTAGGTATATTTCAACTTAAGGACCAGTCCAAGTTTCATCATAATCGGTTTACTAGTTTTTGAGATATGGTTGTAGTTATCAGATATTGACGTAATCGTTTTAATTTTTTTAAATTATTTAAGTATCATATATAGTATAGTTCAACACGTATACGACGCGCGTCAAAAATGAGAATTAGTTTGAACTACGAGCTAACGTTTTGCCGTACCGACACCAGTCTGAAAATAGGAATGTAATGCCATGATATAGAAAGAGACAAAAAATATATAAACTGTTGTAGGCATGGATCATTTAACAGTTAACATATTAAATTACGTACTAATTTTTTTTACAATTAACAACTGTTATTTATATTAGCAAATACTGTTAAAATTGTATGAATCACTAAAATTACCAATAACTTGATATAGGATAATTATAGTAATAGATAGTCGCTAACTCGATAGTATTGCGTTTTCGCTGCTTCTAATACTTATTAGAAGCAGCGAAACTGACTTCCGATATAATATAACATGAATAAAAATTTAATAACTGTTAAATATTAATTAACTTTAACAGCATAACAGTTAACCTGATTTAACAGTAATTTCCATGCCTAAACTGTTGGGAATGTAAGCTCTTCTATAAAAAGAGAAAGAAAATATCACTATACGGACAGTTCAAGCGCATGCCGTAGAGATCACGAGGAGACATATTAATTCAATGTTAAATTAAAATGATTCCTAAATAATGAGATAGAACTCCAGAAGTTGAGAATTTTGTATTGGAAATTTCTTTTTTATGAGGATCTTTCTTTAATTTTTTAATTATTAATAGTTTTTTATTAATAAAAAACGAAGCATCTTTTATTTTTAACTTAATATTTATTTTTATTATTTAACTAAATATTTTAATGCAATTTTTTCGTTCAATAAAAAATCCTTTAAAAACACTTTTCTAGTCATTTTATCAAATCGAATCAATCATTGCATTATATTTATAGAAATTAATCTCTATGTAACATGTTTTAATTTAATGACCAGACTAATTAAGGCTTAAATCAACCGGATTACTATTTCTATTAAAAGAGGCGTATATCAAGGAGATGTTCTGTCACCCACAATGTTTATAGCTGTAATAGAGCATGTTATAAAAACGTGAACTGGGTTACAGTTTGCTTAATTACATGAGTAGTGACAAACGGTAATTAAAAGAGCCATTTAAGGTTCACTGAAAATATTATTTTGCTATTAGGAAACATTAGGGGTATCCTTTAAGTGTTTCCTGCAGACAATTTACGTAGTTCGCTTCAGTAGACTGGGCTTCATTCTGTATTTTTTGTAAAATTGTTTTTGACTTTCAACTAAAATAAGTTATTGATTCACTTCGATTTTAGAAAATCGTATCTTTTTCGTAATTATAGTTGTTTTCCAATTATTCTCTACTCCGTCTCGCTGGAAGATTCTCTGTTTTATTTGACTAACGAACTGTTTTAGTAGCTTATGATTTGATTTATTCACACATTACAAAGTATCTGAGATTAAATTCGTGTAATCTGGTCGTCTCCAAGGAAAGACTGAAGATTTTCATTTACAATCAGTTATAATATATTTTGTAATTGTACTGTCGCTCCTGTCCAACTTTTATAAAAAAAAACGAGTGACCCTTACTTTAGTCGCATATGGTATGTAGCATCTGATATTTAAGTGATTCAGTAGATACAATATGATGGCCACAATCAAACGGCACTCGATCATAGGTCAATTCAAATAGCGTCCGTCCCATTTCACAAAATCATTCTCACAGATTCCATGGCAACGGGAGGAAAGATATTACACATAAATAAAATAAATCGATCGCCTCATTGTTGCAATGGTATCGGACGGATTCTTGGATTTGATTCCCAACGAGCGCAGTTAAATCTACTAGTGTAGTGTGTGTGATTCCAACTGAATCAGATTTTAGTGGGTTATTGCTGACATTTTTTAAATTCGGATTAATACGAATCGAATCGGGATCTTTTCTATTTTTACGGTATGTCTGGTGACATTTGAACTTAAAAATTCCACATAACTTCGAGATATTTATTCAGTCTATATATAGTACCCGGGTATAGTACCCGGTATAGTATATATTGTACCCGGGAAAAGAATTTTTATTCTTCAAAAACTGTATCAAATGCTGGTTGAAAGATTAACGGACGGTTTCCGAAACGCAAGGAATTAATTCCTGTTTACCAGATCATTTGCTTGTAAAAATGGTGTTAAGCACAGATTAATTGCTTGTTAAAATTAATTTGCGTTTCGGAAATCGGCCGTTAATCAGTTATCGCGTGCAAAAGGTTACACCTTTTTAACATTTAAAAGAGCCTTTTTAATTTATTTCTTTATTTATTTAACACTTTATTGCACATAAAAAAAATACACGACAGAGAATAACAAACGAAAACAGTACAAAAGGCGATCTTATCCCTAATAAGAGATATCTTACGGCTAACCCAAGACAGTGAAATACAGTGTTAAAACGGAACAGGTAGACAGAGTACAATTTAATTGAAACACAAAAACTAACTCCTATTAATTATATAATAAGAAAAAAAAAAACAAATAGTTTAGTTTCATGGATGCTAATTCTAACTTGCAGATAAAAACGATAAATAATAAAGTCAAGAGCAAAGTGAAGTACTGTTTCGGATATGATGAGGGAGCGAGTTCCAGAGTTTTATAGCAGTGACTGTAAAGGAGTGAGAAAAAAGACTAGAGCTGTGCATGGGAATACGTAATTAGATTTTTCAACTCTTCTATTCATATCTGATTTTTACTTCAAATACTTTGTGTTAGTGAGAAGTTTCAGAGATAGCCTGCAGGGACAAGTGGTTTACAGCTTTGATATAAAAACACAAGATACACGATCAGTGTCTCAAAACCGTCCGCTAAAAATGAGCGCACAATTTCAAATTGTGCGCTCATTTCAAATAGAAACGCGTCGGTCACGACACTATCAATTTTATTACTTTTTTACATTGCTTTGTATAAACAACCATAAATCTTGCGCTTAAGGTTGGATATGCAAAAACATATGTTTTTGCCATATCTATAACTACTCGTGCTTGTGTGAAATTAACGACAATTTTGAGTGTCAGTTTTGTTCGAGACTGTGCATCTTGGGTTTTTATATCAATGGTTTACAGACGTTTTATTTGGAAAATATTGTTACGTACTTCGGGTTCGTAATTGTAAGAAAACACCACTTATATTAAATCCGTGTATTTATAATATAGATACACAAAACACAAAACAACACAATGTAACTCTAGATACTCTGATTAACACTAGTCATCTCACTGTACTGATACTAAACTTAGAACACTCGCTTCGCACAGGTCACTTTAAGTATCGCTCTCGATCGCTTTATAAAAACTGCTTTGTATTTCTCAACACATCTCTATTTATACCCAGGGTAAAGTTCTACCTGGATCCAGAAAAATCAAAATGTATCGGGAAACGATGAATCACTTCTTATTGTAATCAAGTTATGAGTCATAAATCCTAGTACACGCTACTTTCAACCTTATGCCGTATACCACAATGGCATAGCTTAGGTCAACTATTTGTTTGTCAATAGGGGTAGCTATCTCTTTCTTTTATTTCTAGATCTCTCCAGCGTTTCAATTCTACACGTTTCTAGATTATTCGTAACAATATATTTAGGTGCGAATCACACACTGATTAATGATATAGCGCCATCTCACAAAATTTTGAGGTAACAGTTAATTATAATCCAATGGCAACGATACAAGTATTTACCATAAAAATTACGAGATGACGATGTATGATATTGTAGGCTTGAGAGAAGAAAAATGTGTAACTTCGCGATAAAACTGCAACTGACTTTAAAGTCAACCAGCTGTAACTTTTTTTCGGTGTGCAAATACATAATATTACAATCTAATTAATTGTAATTAATAATTATATTTTATAAATCTAAGTTCATGAATTATCTTAACAATTTATTTACCACTAAACTCATAAAATCAATAATCAATCAAAAAATGTCTGATCACATGTTATTATTAATTTATTTCTGACTAGCTGTTGCCAGCGAATTCGTCCGCGCGGACTTCGTTTACTCCGCACTGCTCTTCTCCCTATAGGTGATAGCGTGATAATATGTAGCTTATATGTTGACCCGACCTATTATTCATGAAAATTTGAACTAAATCCATGCAGTACTTTTTGAGTTTACTTCGGACATACATACAGACGAACAGACAAACAGACAAACGGACAAACAGACAAACAGACAAAAATTCTACAAACTATATTTTTCGCTTCGATATCAATTGTAGATCACGCCCCGAGTATTCTTTTAAAAAATTATTCAATGTACAGATTTGACTTTCCTACAATTTTATTATATGGATCGATAATCCATCTTTAATTATATTTTTACTAGCTGACCCGGCAAACATTGTTTTGCCTTACATATTAGGAATCCATGACACGTAATTTATATAAAACTACGGGATTGTCCTTCCACGCAGCCAAAATGGCATTAGACTTTATATGGTGGTTAAGTATTCTTAAATTTTCTAATTTTCCGCGCAATTTTCGTAATATTTTCTTTTATAAGAACGTACTCCTTACAATTACAAACACAACAAAAAAAAAATACCGAAATTGGTCCAGCCATTCAGGCGTGATGTCGTGACCAAGGAAAATTAGGATTGATTTTTATATATATATATATATATATATATATATATGTGAGTGGTTACGCAAAAAGGGACCTCAAGGGAAAATAATTGATTTCGAGTAAATCACGTTTAAAATGTTGAGTCGAAATGAGAGAGGCGCGGGGTGTTTTATGTTAGTGTCGTTAGTGAGCGACTTCGTCAGTGAGAAATAGCACGTGTTTGCGATAGCTGTATTATTGGTGACTTATTTATTCGTCTTTTACTTGTCTTTATGTGCGCGCTAGAAAAAGAAACTAGTGTGCGCTGTGTATAAGGTGTAATATTTTCAAAACTGCCTCGGCTTACATAAAAAATCATTAAAAAAAAACTACGGCACCTAAAATTATTTTGATTAGAACAAAACAAAGATGAAGGACCATAGAATCAGAATTTATCAAAAAAAAAAACCGTTTCCAATCCCTTCAGGTCCCTTTTTGCGTAACCACTCACATATATAGATAGATTTAGAAACATTGTTATAAAATATTAATCTTATTAAAGTCACATTTAATTATTTAATGTCATTTTACATATTAAAAAAAAAGCTTAAAAAATATTAAGAGTCACAATTAAAATTAAGTCGTTGATTAATAAAAAAAAAAATTAAAAAAAAACTAACTTAAACTTTGCTATAGGACAACCTTAGTTACTACGAAAAATATTATAGAGTATTAGGCACATACCACACAAATACTAATAGACACGGTGTTGGGGGTAAAATGCGTAGCCGCTCATATGAGCAAATGTATGTAAATGCTTATATGAGCAAAAAAGTGAAAAAAAGTGTTTGACGCTTGTAGATATATATATGTGTATATATATATATATATATATATATATATATATATATATATATATATATATATATATATATATATATATATACGTTCAACTTCGTTCGCGTGGAAAAAATCCAAAAATAAAAATCATAAAAATCCTTATAGTTCCCGTTCCCGTGGGATTTCCGGGATAAAAACTATCTGGGATATAACTGTCCTTTCTTGGGTCTCAAACTGTATTTGTACCAAATTTTATCCAAATCGGTGTAGTGGTTTGGCCGTGTAAGCGTAACAGACAGACAGACAGAGTTACTTTCGCATTTATAATATTAGTATGGATATATATCGTAAAAAATAGAAATATGCCATATTGTGCTATTTTATTGTGTCGAATAAAGCCCTGGAGTGATTTTATTTCATCGGTAAGTATTATAACTCTGTATTTCCCTGTGTTAATGCAAGCAACATTGTTATCCTATGAAATTGCATTAAACGGCGTATACAGTTTAATCCGTGGTATTAGGCCTTTAAAGAGCTACGTTGCACAACTTAATTTAACAACTAAATTTTTTTTATAAATTAAGTTTTTTTTTTAAATACGGAGTAAGTTGGGATAATCGAGTAGGTCATCTGATTATTTATCTATATTAACATTATAAATGGGAAAGTTTGGATGTATGGATTGAGGAATGGATAGATGGATGTTTGATAATCAATCGCGCCAAAGCTACTGAACGGATTTGGATGAAATTTGGTACACAAGTAGATGATGATCTGGAATAGCACATAGGTCATCCATCCCTTTTTATCTCGGAAAAAGAGTTGCTCCCGTGGGATTCACCAAAAACTATGTAGTGTAGTGATATCTAATGTAGTGGTCTGCACGCTGCAACTAGTCGAAAAAATTTTTATTGCGTTTCGAAGCGCGCTGTAAAACTTATGTAAAGGTGTATATTATTTTTATTTTTAATTATATATTTATTTTTCTTTTTCATTTTATATTTGTCGACTCTGTGGTCTAATAATCGAGTGTCGGTGCTAATCGCATGAGGTCCCGGGTTCCGGGTCCGGGTTCCGGGTCGGGCAGTTCAAAAATGTGTTTTTTCAGTTTGCTCGGTTTTTTTTGGGATTGCCCGTATGTAGAGTACTTATCCAATCCCGGCTGAGTATTTATCCACTTAGTCCCATCATGTGACAGGCTTGTCACCTATCACATCATGGGATACTTATTCCCATCTTCGCCTTATCGTGGGTGCACTTGTTGTGTCTCTGCATACTTCTTGAGGGATACGGGCGAGAAGATTATTTTTTATAAGAATGGATTTAGCAGCAGTTTCAGAGCCAGCTACTGTTTGCTCTTATATATAATTCTATAACAGGTTGTATATAGGTCGATATTATCAAAAAAGAAATGATTCTATTTATTTTTATTTATAAAAATAAAAATATGGTATTTTAAAATGATCGTAATCCCTTCAATTTGGCAAATATTTCAAACTGGACAACAACACGTCCCTCAGCAGCGGTGGTGTCTTTGATGTCATAACCGGCTCTGTTTCGGCCTATAAATAGACTGACAGTAGAGAAAAGGCTGAAATTTTTTGTTGCCCAAGGCAATATTTAAAAATATTATATATACGTTAAATTATTCAGATGCAGAAAAATGTATTTATAAATATACTAGTAACCTGCCCGCGGTTTCACCCGCGTAGCTTTTGTTCCCGTGGGAATATCGGAAAGCTTTATTTATTAAAACCTTCCTCAAGAATCAATCTATCTATTTAAAAAACCGCATCAAAATCCGTTGCGTAGTTTTAAAGATTTAAGCATACATAGGGACATAGGGACAGACAGAGAAAGCGACTTTGTTTTATACTATGTAATGATAATAAACTGTTACGTGCTTCGAGTTCGTATTGTACAATAATATACCACTTATTTTAGAACCGTGCATTTCCAACACAAATATGCAAAACACTACAATGAAATACGTAAATATACTGATAAACACTAATAACAATCTCTATATTAACACTAACATTAACCGACTACACTGAATTACTAAGCTAAACACTTCTCGTAGGTATTCACTATACTATATCGCTTCCGGACCGGAGAAGGTTTTTATTATACACTGTATATAAATATATAGGAATAAAAAAACATACACTTTCACAGTTATAATATTAGTATTTTTAACTTCCCGCTACGTGTAATCGAGTTTTCACTAGATCTCCACGTTTTGGGGTACTAGGAATCTTTTGCGACTATTTTCGCGGTGACGTCAGTATGTCTGTATGTGTCTGTCTGTATGTGATGTTTACACACACACACACACACACACACACACACACACACACATGTGTGTGTGTGTGTGTGTAAACATCTCATAACTTACATACGTACAAAATTACATAAGTACAAAAACTAATCAGTTCTATTCCTCAAAAAACTACATTAAATGAGCAAATTGCATCGAAATCTGTTTGTGAGAAATCGTTGACGAAAACTTTAGAAAAAGTGTTTTTTTCGACATAACTTCGAAATTTTTCAACCAATAATTTCTTGGTGTTCTACGATATTTTAGTACTAAAAAAACTACGTCGAACGCCGTTTCAAAAATCAAAATCGAATCTAATTTTCAAAAGTTACGGCTTTTCAAATATTAAAATTACGTTGTTTTTAGCAAACTTTCTTAATTTTTTTGAAATAACTTTCAGGCTAATACACCGATTGACTTAAAAATCTTATCAGCTTTTTTCCTTTACAAACTGCGTCAAATACTGTTAATTGAATCAAAATCAGTCAATTTGTTTGTCATTTATTAATAACGAAAACTTAAAAAAAATGTTTTTTAACATTGCTCGAAGTTTTTCAACCTATCGGTTATTTAGCTAAAGCAATATTTTAGATCTCAAAAATTGAATGCCATTCTAAATATCAAAATTGGTCATAGTTTCTTAAATATAAAACTTTTCAAAAGTGAGTATACTGCCATTTTGAAAAATCTATGCTTGTAGTTTTGCATAAGTTTACCGGCTATTTTACCCTCCAAACCGGAACACTGACGCTATTGCGGCAGGAATAGGTAAGGCGGTGGTACCAGACCCGAGCGAGACAATGCAGAACTCTACCACCTAGTAGCCACTATGGTAGTGACTCGTATTATAACCAATCGGTCGCCTTTTACAACCAGCCTAGCAGAATGGCAGTTGGCTTATTCTTCAAAGGAGCCCGGGACCAACATGGGTAATGTTTTTACTCTTTTGAGCTAGGCGGGATTTTACTCTTTTGAGCTTAACACACCTTTATTTAGCGGCAAGTTTCAGGGATGGCCGCAGCACAGAATACTTAGAGATTACCAGAAGTCAATGTTACATACAAGTAATATGCGAGCATAGCACAAATAAACACCTCTCACCGACGCGATATCTCGGAATGGTTCGGTACAGTTTGTACCGTATGAGTCCGAGATATCGCGTCCGTGAGACGTGTCTATGTGTGCATTGCTCGAATATCACATGTATGTAGATTGTCTACTGTTAGTCTCCAGTATACTGTGGCCGCAGGGTCAACTGTTTTCACATTTTTATATATGGGTGATTCCGTTCTAACTGTGATATAATGTCAGTACCGTGTCATGTCTATTTTTAGAATTTATTTATAAATTGTTAGTTTTTTTGTCGTAAACATTAGAATTTATGAGGTAATTAGTTCAAATCATTTATTACGACAAAAAAACTAACAATTTATAAATAAATTCTAGAAATGGACATGACACGGTATTGACATTTAAGTGATATATTGTAAGTTTTCTGTAAGTGGCAAGTTATATTATATGAAAATAATGTTGAAATATGTTTATTATTTTCCAATAAGTACAAAAATTTCATAAATTAATTATTAATTAACGACCTGTGAGAACAAACAATACAGGACATTGAATATCACAGTTAGAACGGAATCACCCATATAGTGTATTATTTCTCCTCTCGGTTGTGTCTGATTTCGGAAAAGGGGCAGATATATGTTACAGTTAACTGGGGACGCGAGCGTTATTTGAATTGACCAACGAGCGCACGCTAGAGTCTGCCTTGGCTATCAGACTGTACCAACTTAATCGCTTATGGCTCAGATCTTACACATCATATGCGTCTACTGCAAAGCCTGCTTATTATGGTGAGTTGCCTTCCATGTGGCGGGGTTGAAATATTAAAAAGGTTTTAAAGCAACTGTGATAGGAGACTTAATTATGTAAGGGGGCGTCCATAAATGACGCGAGGGAATTTAGCGTTTTCTGACCCTTCCTCCCTCGCTTAAATATTGTAAGATTTTCATTATCCCTCCCCCTCTAGTCTCTAGTAAGATTTTCCAAAATGTGTAAGTATTTTTAGTGTGTATACGTTAATTGGAAAGAAATATAATTTGCTTACAAGATTTTATGTCCTTAAAAACAATTCAGACTAGTATTTAAATTTTCAATTGAAGTGAGTTAGTTAAATCACAGACATAAATATATAAATCATTAACACTGTATATAATATAGTGTTAATGATTTTATACAAATAAAACTATTATAATATACGTCAAGAGGAATTATTAAAATTCCTAGTAAAATTCGTATGCTGGACATTTCACGTATCCGGACAAAGCGGTTCGACTCGACATTTTTCATTCGAATCGCAAGGGACTGGAACATGCTTCCTGAGTCTGTGTTTCCCGACTAGTACAAACTGGGGATCTTCAAGAGAAGAGTGAACAGGTACCTTCTAGGGAAGCGCGTTTCATCTTAGGTCACAACTTACCATCAGGCGAGATCGTGGTCAAGCGCTTCCCTATTGAAACTAAAAAAACACATGTTTCATTTAATTTGACTAAGTTTTCCTTCAATTTTATACACTGTTTTTGTAGAAAAAAATTACGTGATATTTCCCCTCCTTTACGTGAGATTTGGTGAGATTTTGCTTCACCCCCTCCGCCCCTTAAATCCCTCACGTAATTTATGGACGTCCCCTAAGAGAAGAAAAATTATGCAAATTGCCAGATTTATAATCTTAGTGGGATTACATATACAAATACAAAATTGTACATTTATTATACATATGACGCAGAATTCTATATCGCAAATGATGGCTTCCTTCGTTATCCGCGCATATGTGGAATTTCCTTTCTTCATACTAATATTTTTCAGACACAATACATTCCACTTATCTTGAGGTAATAAAGGGCATTTTGTTTAAAATTGCTTTTGATACTAAATATAACCAAGCGATAATACACCTTTTGCTACTGCTTTAAAGTATAATTTACCATGAATGCTGGTTATGTAAAAACCGGTTCTGACAGTAGGATAATCGCTGTAATGACATGAAGACATGATAAGAAAATGCAACGTAGCTTGAAAATTGTTACTTTGACATAGTTTCATAAAACTATGATGCTACGAACTACTTGAAGTTAGTCACGACAAACTATGAGCTATGCGATCAACACAATATAGCTGTTGAATTATTTATAATCAATGACCTTAATAAACGTAGACATGGTTTGTTGCAGCGTCGACACTGTTTATATTTTTTGGACTGTCATGTGATTGTTAGTCATTCATGAAGGTTTGATCCCCAGGACGGTCAAAAGTATTGTTGAGTTTTTTGAAGACAACATACAAATTGATTTTTTAAATAAGATTTGGAATGTTGTATAAGGATATAAAGCTTACTTTTTTCGAGTTTTGAATAAAAATGTTAAGCTATAGGTCTCGGTTATCCTAAGAAACGAATAATAGTCGTTATGAGGCTTATAAAAATGCGTCGAGGTCGCCGAGGCGAGATAGATGTCGTACCAGGGAATGAAAGATTTATTGACATTCACTCCCCGACTAATACCCGACTCAATTTTTAGGGTTCCGTACCTCGAAAGGAAAAAACGGAAGTTATAGGATCACTTTGTTCTCCGTCCGTTTTTCCGTCTGTAAAGTTACTTTTTCTCAAGAACGCGTGATTGTATTAAGAGGCAGTTTACACTTTAGACCAATTTTTGACGAGAAATCAAAATTTTTCAACTCCTAATTTTTCATTTTATAAGGTACTTTTATTTAATTAAATAGTACCATTAGATAGTTTAATATTTTGAATATTGCCTCAATGAAACAGATTTTTTAATCATCAATTGTATTTCTTATAATAAATGTTCTCCGAAATCAAGTTTCGACAATTACGCAAAGAAGCTATTTTTCCAAAAGGTATTGCTACTGCTAGAATCAACAAATTTAATTAGAAAAAATATTAAATAAATAGAAACATCCAACAATTGTGCCTGAATGGATTACTTTTTTCCTAAAAGATCTATAACTATATCTACTTAATTAAGCAAATATGCCTATTTCAACGAAAATTAACGAAACATTAACTGGGTTTTTGTTATCAAATAATGACATTTTCCTATATAAATTGGCATAGAATAAAATTATATTCTATTCTTATGCAAAAATAAATCATTTAAATAATATTTATTTATTTTTTATTTCAAAAACAAATAAAAGAGAATACTATAAAATCCGCTACGTTCATGTGCCAAAATTAGTACCGCGTAGTAATAATTAAAATACTAAAAGTATCAATAATATTTTCATTTTACCAACACTAGGTGCACTATATGGGCGACGACGTCCAGCTCCAGATTAGAAAATATCTAAATTTCAGTTGGGCGATTTTGTGAAATGCCTCTTAAGCTGAAATTAATATCCAACTAGCTGACCCGGCAAACGTTGTTTTGCCTTATATATTAGAAATCCATAGCGGATAAACAACGTGACACGTAATTTATATAAGACTACGGGATTGTCCTTTCAAGCAGCCAAAATAGCATTAAACTTTATATGCTGGTTAAGTATTCTTAAATTTTCTAATTTTCCGCGCAATTTTCTTAATATTTTCTTTTATAAGAACCTTCTCCTTACAATTACAAACACAACAAAAAAAATATTACCGAAATTGGTCCAGCCATTCAGGCGTGATGTCGTGACCAAGGAAAATAGGGATTGATTTTTATATATAGAAATACTCAAGTCTACTGTCCCTTGGAGCTGTGAAAAAATCAAACCTCTAAGCCAACGCAATCAAAAGATACAGCCGTTTATGCCGCAAATTTTCGCAAATTTTTGAAACTCGCTAGGGAACAAAACCTACAGGGTACTTCCCATGAACTCAAAATCTTGAAATTTGGTACGAAGCAACGTCTTATAACACAGATAAAGGAAAAATGCGGAAAAAGTATCTTCACGCCCGTATCCCCGAAGGGGTAGGCAGAGGTACAACAAGTGCACCCACGATTAGCCGAAGATACTTGGTCCCACAAATGTGATAGGTGGCAAGCCTATCGCCAACCGGGCACTTTCCAATCCCGGGCAACTTTGTGTTTATCAGAAAACTGAAAAAACATTTTTTTTTTGTGCCCGACCCGGGAATCGAACCCAGGACCTCATGTGGTCAACGCCAACGCTGGACCACTAGACCACAGAGGCGACAAAAATGCGGAAACCCTAAATTTTTAGTTACACTATACAATAAACATGTTTTGGTTATTTTGCGGTTGACACATTGTCGCTGTCAGGTTTGTACGGAACCTTCGGTGCGCTTCCGACTCGCACTTAGCCGGTTTTTTTAAATATTGTTTTTTCTCACCGACCCCAATGACCTAATAACTCTGGCCAATGGAAAACACGATTACACGACACAACCACACCCGCGACTCCGACCAAGGTCTAAAAACAGCTGAACGACAACACAATGCCACTAAACCTCTAATCGCAAGTCACGAACTTAGCTTAAACGAGGTTTGGTCTCGCAGGAGACTTCCTTAGGGCGAAGGGGGAACAATTTCTCAGCATTTAACTCTGGCAACACGGGGAAAAAATATTTTTCCCCGTGTTGGTTCCGGGCTCCTTTGAAGAATAGATCAACTGCCGTTCTGCCAGACTGGTCGTAAAAGGCGACCGATTGGCTATGCGAGTTACTACCATCATGGCTACTAGGTGGTAGAGTTTTGCATTGTCTCGCCCGGGTCTGGTACCACCGCCTTACCTATTCCTGCCGCAACAGCGTCAGTGATTGTCGCTGTCGTGTTCCGGTTTAGAGGGTAAGGTAGCCGGTAAACTTATGCATGTGGCATTAGACCTCGCTACAAGATAGCAACGCACCATTAACATCTTTGGTGTCTATAGGCGATGGTTGATTCTTTCCATCAGGAGACCTATTTGCTTGTTTGCTATCTTATGATATAAATGAAAAAAATATATTAAAATATTTGCATACCGTATCATGGTAGAACATGTTATTAATTTTTAATTAATTTTAAATAACTTGTAACACTAATATTCTTGCAAATAAATATTTTTCATTTCAAATTCTTCAACGAGATCCTGAACACGAAGGAAATTTGATATCATTTATGCCGCCATTTATAGCTATAATATTTTCAAGTGTTGGCGATAAGGCCGCTATGAAGAGCAATAACAAATCGCAAAAATAACAAACGACCCAAACTATTCCATTTCTGCGATGCCCTTATAAACAGAATTGACATTTTACTCTGACATTCTAGCGTCTAACAAATTTATTCCAAATGTCTACCCAAATATGGAAGATCCAATAGAAAGATTTGCATTTGTCTTTCAGTTTTATTAGGTTTTTGCGAGGGTAAAATTGGATTTCGATATTTGTTCATCGCATGTTGGAGGATCGGTGGCTAATGCAGTCTGATTGAAATGTCTTTGCCTTAATTTATTTCAGATGAAAATGCTTTTGTGTATTTTGGCGCTGAATTATTTGTCAATTTGCGCGTTGTTATTTTTCGATTCAGTTGTCTGTTTCATTTTCACATACGATATGTTAATTTAAATGGAGGATCGGTGGTTAATGCAGTCTGATTGAAATGTCTTTGCCTTAATTTATTTTAGATGAAAATGCTTTTGTGTATTTTGGCGCTGAATTATCTGTCAATTTGCGCGTTGTTTATTTTTCGATTCAATTGTCTGTTTCATTTTTACATACGATATGTTAATTTAAATGGAGGATCGGTGGTTAATGCAGTCTGATTGAAATGTCTTTGCCTTAATTTATTTCAGATGAAAATGCTATTGTGTATTTTGGCGCTGAATTATCTGTCAATTTGTGCATTGTTTATTTTTCGATTCAATTGTCTGTTTCATTTTTACAAACGATATTTTTATTTAAATGGAGGATCGGTGGTTAATTCAGTCTGATTGAAATGTCTTTGCCTTAATTTATTTCAGATGAAAATGCTTTTGAGTGTTTTGGCCATTGACGTGTATAATATTACCACTGGACAGGTTATCCCATACAAATGACAGCTAATTTTATATGTCAATTTGAAACGCTGTCGGCGGGGGTGCCGAGAACTAATTTTGACGTATGCTGATATCGTTGCCATGGTAGTCTATATATTATGAGGCAGTTATGCATTTTAATTAATTTGTTAATGTTTTAGTGAATTTCTAAGTTTATATTTGGTGTACTCAGAAGTTTTGTGACATTAGGAAATGCGTATATTGCAAACTATCCTACCTAAAGGAGTGTAAAACTTCGTTTTACAGGTACATGCATGTAGTCACTGTTTTTAATCAAAAATTGAGTAACATGGTCTTTAAAACAACTTATTTTTACCAGAAACTCTTAATACAATATTACATTAATAACAGGGATATTGATTTTCGGCAGAATTATTAATATTTATTTAATTTTGTTTCGCTTAGAATTAATTAGTGATATCAACAGGTCATATCGATAATTTCAATATCGATATTCTACTATAGTAATCAAATTCAGTTTTCGTTTTCAGTTTTAGTTGCATATTTAAGTCACTTTATAGTCGTCTCGTTTCTTTTGCATTTTAATTAAATATGCCTCACTTATAGGAAAAGTTTTGTTCATGTAGCGAACTATGATTTTAATTACATTTTATTTTTGCAGATTTTCTGTCGATTTAATAGAAAAAATGAATGACTACAACAATGAAAGCTGTTAATTGGACTCCAAAAAAACAGATTCCCCTTGTTTACAATATTTTTGATAGTTAATGTTTTATCAAATATTACAATCGAAACTATCATGATTGAAACTTTTAAAAGTCATTTATATATTTTGATTAAGCAAATCATGACAAAACGTACAGATATAAGAATTATTATCGCAGCAACAAAAACAATTTCGCTTTCTGTAACTGGTGAAAGTATACGGCATTTCTTAACATGGCAAATAATTTGGATTCGTCTGAATTATTTTCGTTAAACAGGAATTTGGTAACTTAATTTTTCAAAGAAACATGAAAGGAGTATTTTCGCTATCGTAGTACAATACAACAAATAAGAACAAATTAATGCAACCTCCGGTCAACCTTAGGCTAACATTGTCTATCAAAAATAAGATAAACGAGTAATTTCTTGGACTTTCGGTATACTATCTCAATCAAATTCTCGAAGAAATTATACATTATAAATTAAATGTATGAAATATTCGGTGTTTTTATTATTTTCACAGTTTACTTATAGTCTATCTCAATGCCAAATTTCATTTAAATCTGTTAAGTCGATATTGCGTGAAGGTAAGGCAAACAAATATTGGTGTTATAATATTACTAGTGACCCTTTCCTGCACAATTTTCTCTACTTTACGAATTATTAGAATATATTTTAACAATTTTTCTTTAACATATATAGTAACTAGCTGTGCCCGCGACTTTGTTCGCGTGTAAAAAATTCTAAAATAAAAACCCGCATAGTTCCCGTTCCCGTGGGATTTCCGGGATAAGAACTATCCTATGTCCTTTCCTGGGTCTCAAACTATATTTGTACCAAATTTTATCCAAATCGGTTCAGTGGTTTGGCCGTGAAAGCGTAACAGACAGACAGACAGACAGACAGACAGACAGACAGACAGTCAGACAGACAGACAGACAGACAGACAGACAGACAGACAGAGTTACTTTCGCATTTATAATATTAGTATGGAAGTATGGATCAAACAAGCATATGTCTCACCTGATAGAGAAACCACAGCCTATAGACAAAAAAAATGTTAATGGCACGTTGCTATTTGTACTTATCCTTCAAACTGGAACACGATAATGACGGAATCGACGTTATTGCGGTAGAAATAGGTAAGGCGATGTTACCAAATACCTGAAGTGAGACGTTGCGGAACTCTATCACCTAGTTGTAACGATGGTAGTGATATGTAATAGCCAATCGGTATAAATATATATATATATATTTATTTATATATATATATATATATATATATATATATATATATATATATATATATATATATATATATATATATATATATATATATATATATATATATATATATATATATATATATATATATATACTAAACTAATACAATCATTTTAGTATTTTCATGACCACAGCCCACCTAGCTGTAAATATTAAACACCTCTGTGGTGTAGTGGTCCGGTGTCAGAGTTGACCACAGAGGTCCCGGGTTCGATTCCTGGGTCGGGCAATTCAGAAATGTGTTTTTTCAGTTTTCTGATAAAAACAACATTGCCCGGGATTGGAAAGTGACCGGTTGGCGATAAGCTTGCCACCTATCACATAGTGGGACCAAGTATCTTCGGATAATCGTGGGTGCACTCATTGTACCTCTGCCTACCCTTTCGGGGATATACGGTCGTGAAGATACTTTTATTAAACGATCGATAAACTTATCGAAGATGTCGACATGTGGGAATCACTAGTTTTAGTTCCATGGACGCACGCATCGGTCCACAGCGCCAAAATGGCGATATTCAAATAGGCACAAAAATTCTTTGACAGCAGCAAGTCCAGTGGTAATATTATACACGTCAATGATTTTGGCGCTGAAGAATCTGTCAATTTGCGCGATGTTTATTTTTCGTTTCAATTGTCTGTTTAATTTTTTACATACGATATGTTAATTTGAATGGGGTTAAGTATTCGTTGATTTATTTGAAGATGAATTAAAAATAGTACCTGAAAAGATATGTACGACGTAACGATACGATTTATCACAATATGATAAAAAATTATACATTTTCCCGTCTTGGTTGGGTTGTTTTTGAACAATAGACTATCTACCATTCTACCAGGCAGTTCGTAAAAGCCGATTGATTCGCTATATTATCACTAGCTTCGTGACTATTAGGTGATAGAGTTAAGCAACGTCTCGCCCGGGTATTTGTTACCACCGCCTTGCCTATTCCTGGATACGACTTCATTCCTGCCGCAATTGCGTCCTTGCTTATTACTGTCATGTTCCGGTTTGGAGGGTAAGGTAGCCGGTAGACTTATGCATGTGACAATGCCATCCCGCCACATGGATAGCCCCATTAACATCTTTGGTGTCTATAGACTATGATTTCCATTTTTATCAGGAGAGCCATGTACTTAAATATGCAAAGCGAAAAATTTGTATTCCTTTTTACGACAATTGCGTGGTCTGAGAAGTGTAAATTTTAGCACAGTTAAAGATTGAATTAAAGGAATGCATAGCACTTCACATTTATACAGAAACAATATGTAACATTTTATATAATAAGAATGACAAACACATTTTAATACAAAATAAACAACACTGCAATTTATGTGACATCTATCAAAGTTTGACGACCATCAACTACATCAATGCAGTGTTCCATGAAGCTGTAATATATCTGGAGGCAGCACTTCTAATACCCACTTGAAACCAAATTTTAAATACTGCTGTCGTATTCTGAGGTCTTACCCTCTCTTTCTAACACAGCTGCACAAAAATAGATGGGGAGACCTCAGAGACAGAGATGTAATATAAATATTTGTTTCAATTGATTTATAATCGCCTCTGTGGTCTAGTGGTCCAGCGTTGGCGTTGACCACATGAGGTCCCGGGTTCGATTCCCGGGTCGGGCACTTTAAAAAAAAAGTGTTTTTTCAGTTTTCTGAGAAACACAAAGTTGCCCGGGATTGGAAAATGCCCGGTTGGCGATAGGCTTGCCACCTATCACATTTGTGGGACCTAGTATCTTCGGCTAATCGTGGGTGCACTTGTTGTACCTCTGCCTACCCCTTCGGGGATATGGGCGTGAAGATACTTGAGTGCTAACTCCACCTATACCTAATACTTCATGTAGTGTTCCACTCTTAGATTAAGGAAACTATTAGATACTAGCTGTTGCCAGCGACTTCGTCCGCGCGGACTTCGTTTACTCCGTACTGCTCCTCCCCTGTAGGTGATAGCGTGATAATATGTAGCCTATATGTTGACCCGACCTATTAGTAATATTCATGCAAAATTTGAAGTAAATCTATGCAGTACCTTTTGAGTTTACCCCGGACATACATACAGACAAACAGACAAACAGACAAACAGACAAACAGACAAACAGACAAACAGACAAACAGACAAACAGACAAACAGACAAACAGACAAACAGACAAACAGACAAACAGACAAACAGACAAACAGACAAACAGACAAACAGACAAACAGACAAACAGACAAACAGACAAACAGACAAACAGACAAACAGACAAACAGACAAACAGACAAACAGACAAACAGACAAACAGACAAACAGACAAACAGACAAACAGACAAACAGACAAACAGACAAACAGACAAACAGACAAACAGACAAACAGACAAACAGACAAACAGACAAACAGACAAACAGACAAACAGACAAACAGACAAACAGACAAACAGACAAACAGACAAACAGACAAACAGACAAACAGACAAACAGACAAACAGACAAACAGACAAACAGACAAACAGACAAACAGACAAACAGACAAACAGACAAACAGACAAACAGACAAACAGACAAACAGGCAAACAGGCAAACAGGCAAACAGGCAAACAGGCAAACAGGCAAACAGGCAAACAGACAAACAGACAAACAGACAAACAGACAAACAGACAAACAGACAAACAGACAAACAGACAAACAGACAAACAGACAAACAGACAAACAGACAAACAGACAAACAGACAAACAGACAAACAGACAAACAGACAAACAGACAAACAGACAAACAGACAAAAATTCTAAAAACTATATTTTTGGCTTCGGTATCGATTGTAGATCACGCCCCAAGTATTCTTTAAAAAAAATATTCAATGTACAGTTTTGACTTTCCTACGATTTTATTATATGTATAGATGAAATAACTAAGGAAAAACTGTGTAATTTCGTCGCCAATAACGGCGGATTTAAGTACAGCTGTCTACATAATAATTGATATAATGTCAAGACTTAAATCTAAAAAATAACGACCTTTTATCGATATCTTTAAGGTTTTTTAATTCAAATAGGATTAAATAAAACACAGGTTAAAACAGAACATGAAGACATTGTATTTAAGTATCAAATACATTTATACAATACGTACCGGTGCAATGATTATTTTTTCTACATCCTGTAATGCTGGAATTAGACATCACCTTTAATTTTTTTTCACGTTTATATTTAAGGTACATATCACTTTTACGGAAAACCACTATTATTTAATTAATATTGGTAAATATTTATGTGAACAAACATCACTTGACGTCTTATGTACATTGAGAGCGTACAACAGTAATGACGAATCGGCTGCAAGCTATTTAAGGAGACGTTATTTTCACAAGTGATTTAAGATAGGAGCTCTGACAGAATTTTCGTAGCTTTGTTTATTATGAAAATTCGAACTTATTAAGCTTTTGTGATTGGTGCCGACGTGGTCGTGGTTGTAAAAGTGTGGTGGATGTGGGCGGATAAGTGTGCCGCTGGGGGTCTTCGTTTGATAGGAACCATCGGTGAGTCCTGTCCATTTATTAAACCGACGTCTCTCTTTTCGGTACCATCACGGAGGATACATAGAATAATAGTTCGCGGATAATAGCAAATTTAAATAATTTCACCTTTTAATAATGGATTTCCGCAAAGTAACGCCTGAATCAATAAAATATTATTAAAAAGAAATAAAACTATTTTTATAAATTCAGCGTTGGAATTCATGCTATTTTATAATTTTGATTCCTTATCGAAATTAACGCTATGTCGTTATCTTCTCTTGTCACAGGTTCCTTAGCTGTATTTGATGGTTGTATTTTTCCTCAAGGACAGCTGTCTGCCTGATAGCTATCCTGACGTAAAACATGTACAAACAGACACTGATTCTTATAGTAAAAATTAACTGACCCAGCAAACGTTGTTTTGTCATACAAATTACTATTGAAAATTTTGGTGGGTTATTTGAGGTAATCCTATCCTATCTTTTAAGTTGGACCAAACGGTAGATATCTACAAAGTTTCATTGAAATCGGTTTAGTAGTTATGAAGTCCATCGCGGACAAACAACGTGACACGTAATTTATATATTAAGATAATAATAATAATGATATTACTGGATAAATGCGATCAACCGGAAAAAGTAATTTTAATTGACAAAGGTCTGATTGGTGTTACTTTATATTATTTTTATATTTCTGACATAGCCCGTATTAACAACAACATATGCCGTCCTTATGATTACCTTCAGTATAATAGAATTTAGATATTTGTTCATCGTATATTGGAGGATCAGTATCTAATTTAATAGGATGAAAATGTATTTACCTTAGTTCATGTCTGTTGTGAAAATAAGTTTGTGTATTTTGATTTATATTTTATTTTGAGTATTGTTTGGCCGGGCCTCCTTTAGAAGAATTCACCGAGTCCTCTCCCCCATGTTGGTCTGGACTCCTTTGAAGAATAGACTAACTACTGTTTTGTCAGCCAGGTCGTAAAAGGCAACCGATTGACTATGCGAGTCACTACCATCTTAGCTACTAGGTGGAGGTGGAGGACATTATCTCGCATGGGTTTGGAACTATCGTCTAATCTATTCCTACCGCACTAGCGTCAGTGCTTATCGCTGTCGTGTTCTGGTTTGGAGGGTAAGGTAGCCGGTAAACTAATTGTACAAGGTGAGGGCGAGGTTCAATACCACGAAACGTGATATTAGACCTCGCCACAAGATAACAACGCACCATTAACATCTTTGGTATCTATGAGTGATGGTTGACTCTTCCCATCAGGAGATGGGTCTGCTTGTTTGCTGTCTTATAATATAATAAAAAACCTTGTTGCAACACTACATCATCCGGTTACTTTTCTTTCAAATACCAGAAACTTGCTTTCCTTCGCGTTCAATTGTAAGCCTATGGGCTTACAGTCATATTTTATAACAGTGATCAGTCTTTGAAGTTTAGATGAACTAGAACTGCTTAAAGCAGGCAGTTTACCACCAGATCACTCATCCGCATACCCACATTCATCAATTTCATCCTTTGGAGAAAGTTATCCAGATAAATAATAAAAAGGCGAGCTTACAACTCACAACCCTACTTGACACCAACATTGACATCAAACCAAGGTGATATGTTGCCATCTACCCGCATACATATTTTGCAGTTTCAGTATATGTACTGCACTGCACGCAGCAGGGGACGCCTGCTGTCTATCCCTTAATCTGGTCAAGTGTCCCAAAGTTTCTTATGTAAAACTCTATCAAACGCTTTCTCTAAATCTACAAAACCGCAGAAAACCTTCTGGCCAATAGCCAGATGTTTTTCTACGATGTTGCGGAGTGAGAAAAGTTGGCCTGTACATTATCTTCCAGAGCTGAAATCCCCTCGTGCCTCCCACAACATTCTGTCAGACTTCTCTTGCATTCTCCTTTCGATAATCTTACTATACATCTTCAATGCCAAGCTGATCAAACTGATGGCTCTGTTACTTGTGCAGAGTATGCGTAAACCCTTGCCTTTATACAAGGGCACGAAAACCGCACGCCGCCAGTCCTCGGGAACTCTATCGGTCCTCCAACAGGTATTACAGAGGACCAAAAAAGAATCCCAGACAGCAGAACAACCGTATTTAATCACCTCGATAGGTACCATGTCAATTCCCGAAATTATTACATTATAATATAATCTATCATATATTTTAAAACTTAACGTAAAATGAACCAAATCTACAAAATATGTTGTTAATTTCCAAAACTTATAATAAACGAAATAAAATTTAAAAAACTCTATATCGTGAAATCAGTATAATATTTCAAACGTTTCAGGCGTATCTAAGTGATCGGGGGACAAACGTAAAAAACAGTTCGTCGCATCAAAAACTTTTCCTTTATTTAAAGTCGTTAAAAAAGCATTTCCAAACGATTGGCTTATCTATGAACGATATGTCTACCAAAATCCTTGTACAGTGTGGACATCTCTTTCAATGATAATAAGCAAACCTAAAAAGAGAGACAAAGAAAGAAATAGTCATAGTGTAGAAATGCGAAACAACAGACAATCTAAATCATAAAAACCAACCTTAAACCTTATCTTAACGTGTCTTCATGCCTCTTAATGTGGAAGATAATGCTCTTTTATTGCTTTCTTGAAATTGGAAAGACAGCCGATATTTAAATGAAAGGATTCTGTTCATACATACATATTTTTACGCCAGATCCTTTACGGAATGAGCAGAGAGAGCCGAGTGCAAGCAGGATCTTTTCAAGTTTGTATTACTTCGAACAACCACGCCAGTGATATAGATTACGAATAGCTACCGATCAATTTGATTATGAAATTTGTATGTTAATCTGATCGTGGTCGTTCCCGATACCTATATCTTTCCATATTTGCATCGTATATCTATTTAGTCAACCTTTCTCCAGCCACTCTTTCGTATCAAGTGACTTCCCAAAAAGGATCTACTGACGTAACTTATGTACCTTACTGACGTAGATTTTTTTATTACTCTCTGATAGAACGAGAAACTATTGCCTATAGAAGCCAAAGATGTTAATGGTGCGTTGCTACCCGTGTGGTGGGATGACAATTCCACATGCATAAATTTACTGTGGAACACGACAGTAACAAACATTGTCGCTATTGCAGCTGGAATAGGTAAGGCGGTGTTACCATATACTTGGGGCGAGACGTGTTGGAACTACCACCTAATGGTCACAACGATAATGACATATTCGTTCGCGTTTTACGAACTGCATGACAGAATGGCACATGGTCTATTTTTCAATGAAGGACTGGACCAACACGCCAGTGAGTATACTTCCCAGGTGGTCCCAATTTGATTTGGTGAAGATTTGATGCAGGATTCTGGAGATAGAGAAAATGGAAAGTCGATTGGAACTGCAAAGTTTTACTGCGATAAAATATTAAATATACGTTAAGATTATTTGGACAAGCTGCGTGTGGTCACTAAAAGATAAATAAATGAATCGAATTACGAAAATGGACTATAAAATAACAACATTTTTTCTTAAGATGGCTCTTAATATTTTGTGCTTAATATGAGCTATTTTTTATATCATAAGATAGCAAACAAGCAGAGGGATCTCCTGATGGAAACAGTCAAATATCGCCTATAGACACCAAAGATGTTAATGGTGCGTTGCTATCTTGTGGCAAGGTCTAATGCTACAGGCATACGTTTACCGGCTACCTTACCCTCCAAATCGGACAGTGACAGGCACTGACGCTATTGCGGCAGGAATAAGTATGGCGGTGCTACCAGACCCGGGCCAGACAATGCAGAACTCTACCACCTAGTAGCCACGATGATAGTGGCCTATTCTTCAAAGGAGCCCGGGACCAGCACGGGGGAAATGAATACTTGAAATAAATGCATATCATTTATTTTATTTATTTTTTATTTATTCAAAATTTATGCACAAACATGTACAGAGGTGGACTTAATGCTACATGACATTCTCTACTAGTCAACCTTAAACAAATATAAACAGTGTTTTCGATGGGGTGCACAGAAGAACTTATTACAATCGTTTACTACTGACATACCTTCTTGATTATTATTAAAATAAATTAAAATTAAAGAAAACAATAAGATAATACGATATTACAATATATTTAGATACAAATAATATATTACATATATAATACATTATACATATACCTACATAAATACCTATATATATATATATACAAGTACATATTTATATATAGTTATATAAATATATATATACATACATATTATACTGCCATAGCGCGTTACACCATTACTCTGCCAAATGCTTACAGAGAGAACGTTTAAAAGACAATTTGGAGGGACTATTCCTAATATCAATGGTAAGAGTATTCCAAAGCCTCACAGCTTCAGAAGAAAAAGATTTGTATAAGAAATCGGTACGACAATAAGGTACTTGAAAAGTCGGGAAAACGAAGTTGGCGTGAATGTGTGGCATGTTGAAATATGAATTTTGACTTAAGATATTGAGGTGCATTAGGATTATAAAAAATAGTGAATAATGTACAAAACAATCTCAACTGTCTTCGTTGGCGGATCGGAAGCCATTTCAGTTTAGAGCGATATAATGAGACGTGATCAAACTTACGCAGACCAAATATGAACCGTATACAATTGTTGAGCATGCGTTCTAATCTGTCTAAAAGGGCTTGACTTAAATCTACGAAACACACGTCGGCATAATCAAGTATTGGTATAACTAGGTTCTGCACAAGTAGGAGTTTTGATTGGAGTGGTAAAAAGTTTTTGTACCGATAAAGAGATCGTAAAGCCATATTAACCTTACGACAAAGCTCAGTATTTGGTAACCAAGATAGAGTTTGGTCTATTATGAGTCCTAGATTTTTGACGTAAGGGAGAAAGGGGATTGTAATGTTATCAAAAACTACCGCTGAAATGGAGCTCCAATCTAAACTTTGAACCCGACGCGAGCTGTCAACAATGATAGCCTGACATTTATTAGGATTGACTGTTATACCAAACTTTTTCGTCCAGTCAAGAACGTTGTGTAAATCCTGATTGATACGACTTACAGCTTCGTTGATGCCTCCTAAGCCTTATTGGACATAAATTTGCAAATCATCTGCATACAAATGGTGAGAACAGCTCAAACGGTTAGTAATTAGGTTTATGACTACGGAAAAAAGGAGGGGAGATAGGATCCCACTCTGAGGAACGCCTGTCAATACGTCACACCAGTCAGATAAATTATCATTAACACGAACTGCTTGCTGACGGCCTCTAACGTAGGATGAGGACCAATTTAAGGCAGACGGGGATAGGCCAAGGTTTGCAAGGACCGCTATTAAAATGTCATGGTTGACTGTATTGAAAGCATTGGAAAAATCGATTAAAACTAGGACTGACAACCATGACTCTTCCATAGCGGACCTTATATCTTCAGTAACTTTCGGGAGAGCAGTAGTCGTGCTATGCCCCATACGGAAGCCCGATTGACAGGGACTCAGATAATTTATCTCATTCAGGTACTTAGTGATCTGATTATGAGCAATTGCCTCAAAAATTTTTGAGAGAATAGGAAGTATAGATATGGGTCTGAAGTGGTTAGTAGCACTAGGATTTGAGATTTTGGAAAGTGACAGAAAGAGTGCTTTACGCCAGAGAGTGGGAAATTCACTGGATAGGGAAAAATTAATTAAATGTGTTATAACAGGCACAATAAATTCTTTGATTCTAAAAATCATATTTACTCACCTGATCACAGCCAACAGCTTTTGATTTAATAGCAAGCATTGCCTTTATCATGTCTTCATTAGTGACAGGTGAAAAAGTAAATAGATTATTGTGAAAGGGGTTAATTGAACGTATACAAGATATTGTACGAGATTTGATTGTGTCATCCATGATGTGTGTGGCTGAGTCATTTTATTAACTACATGTTTAGGTTAAGATACAGGCAAAGATGCGGGTGGTTTCAAGAAGACAAATAAATGGATCGAATTACGAATATGGTCTAAAAAGGAAAACAATATTTTTCTTATGGTTGATTCCTTTTAAAATTATTTGTGTTACTATGAGATAATGAATTCTAGAAATAAATGCGTTTCATTTCATTAACTTCTACGGTAGGTATACACCGTATACCTACCGTATACGGTAGGTATACGGTTTAGGTTAAGACTCGGATAAAGCTGCGGGTGGACGCTAGAAGACAAATAAATTAATCGAATTTTGAATATGGTCTGAAAAAGAAAATAATATTATTCTTAAGGTTTTACTCCTATTAAAATAATTGTGCTTACTATGAGCTAATGACGCTAGAAATAAATGCATTTCATTTCATTAATTCTACGGTAGATATGTTTTAATTACGATACAAGCAAAGCTACGGGTGGTCGTTAGAAGACAAATAAATGAATTGAATTATGAATATGGTCAGTAACATAAAACAATAATTTTTCCTAAGCAGTCAACCCATAACTTTTATTAGGTCGTCGGCAGCCGTTACTCATTATTTCGATTAGGGGGTTACCAAATATACGACCGCATAATGTTTTATGTATTGTACAAACACAGAGCTTTTATTCGGACGCTATTCTTTTATTTTATATTAACTTCGCTCCAAAGCCCGCTACGTGATTGAAGCTTTTGGTGAATCCCACGGGAATAAAAGTATCCTATGTGCTAATATGTCACGTGTAAATAGATTCAATGTGACAAAATTGATATGCTTTGAGATCGTGTCATAGTGTCGATGTTACCCCGTAATGATCTGGGGTCTTTTTGAAGAATAGACCAACTACCGTTCTGCCAGGCAGGTCGTAAGAGGCGACTAATTGGTTATACGTTTCGTAATAACTAGGTGGTAGAATTCCGAAACGTATCCCCGGATATATGGTAGCATCTTACCTATTCCTGCCGCAATTGCATCAATGTTTTGCTGTGTTGTTTAATGATATTAAAAGAATGTTTATAGTGAAAAAAACTGATCTTGGTACCAAATTAGAGCAAGACATCTCATAAAAGACTACTATATTTTGAAACCACTAATGAAAATGATCGCCTCTGTGGTGTAATGGTCCGGTGTCGGAGCTGACCACATGAGGTCCTGGGTTCGATTCCTGAGTCGGGAAATTTAAAAATGTGTTTTTTTTCAGTTTTCTGGTAAACACAAATTGCCCGGGATTGGAAAGTGTCCGGTTGGCGATAGGCTTGCCACCTATCACATTGTGGGACCAAGTATCTTCGGCTAACCGTGGGTGCACTTGTAGCTCTACCTACCCTTTCGGGGATACAGGCGTGAAGATACTAATGAAAAAAAACGTGACTACTAGCTGGTAAAGTACTGCGACGTCTAGGATTTCAACTATCGCCTTACGTATTCCTACCCCAATAGCGTCGATGCTTGTCGCTGGAATGTTCCAGTTTGGAGGGTAAGGTAGTCGGTAAAATGTATGTCGCATTACCATCCTACCACACAGATAGAAATTTCTTTTATTAATATTTTTATAATAATTGACCGCCCCGTTGGTTGAGTGGTTAGTGAACTTAACTACGAATCGAGGGGGATCGGGTTCGATTCCCGACATGGACAAACATTAGTGTGATGCCATTGATGTTTGTACGAGTATTTCTAGGTTTAGGTGTTTATTGTGTATGTAACAGTATTTATATAATATGTATTTCTATGTAAAAGTATCGTTGAATAAATCCATACTACAAGCAAATAAGTTGCTTACTTTGGGGTTAGATAATTTCATGTAATTTGTCCAGCCATATTGTCATTATTATTTATATTATACTAGCGGCCCGTCCCGGCTTCGCACGAGTATAAAATATACAGCCTATGTCACACAGTAAAAATAAATGATTAAAATCGATGCAGTAGTTTTGATTTATTCATTACTGCCCGTGGCCCGCAAACAATTCCCCTTTCCCTATATCATGAAGATTTCCTGCTATCTTTGGAACATCTAAATTTCCTGCTAATTTTGGAACATCTAAATTCATATAGGTACTACATTTTTAGTTTTTACATTTTACCTATTTCTTTTACTTTTTCCATTAATATATTACAAAATGTCTTTATATACAACGTTCACAGCTTTCTTGTCATTAGACAATATAAACATGTTTTCTTTAGAGGTTACTCTTGAAAGAGCGACATATAAGTTGACCATGTGAAAAACAGTCAACGCTCAAATCTAAGCCTGCAACGTTGAAGGTTTTGACCCTGCGATTTATTAAGGCGAAAAAATGTGTAAGTGGTTGACCCTGCGGGCCATCCCTGAAACTTCTCACTAAATAAAGGTATTTTAAGCTCGAAAGAGTAAAAACTATAAGCATAGATTTTTAGTTCAATTTTGTTAAAAATGGCAGAATTATTAATTTTTGAAAAGCTGTATATTTGAAAATGATGATGGCATTCAACTCAATTTTTGAGATCTAAAATATTGTTTTAGCTAAATAACCGATAGGTTGAAACATTTCGGTGTTATGTCTAAAAAAATTTTATTTTTCTTCATTGATAAATCCCAAACAAATTGACCGATTTTGATTAAATTAACGGTATTTGACGCAGTTTTTAAAGAACAAAAGCTGATAATATTTTTAAGTCAATCGGTAAATTAACTTGAAAGTTGAAACTTATTTAAAAAAAAATAAGTATGTTTGCTAAGAACAACGTAATTTTAAATTTGAAAGGCTATAAGTTTTGAGAAATAGATTCGATTTTGATTTTTGAAACGGCATTTGACGTAGTTTTTTTAGTACTAAAATATCGTAGAAGACCAAAAAACTACTGGTTGAAAAATTTTGAAGCTATGTCGAAAAAACACTTTTTTCAAAATTTTTCGTAAACGATTACTCCCAAACGGATAAACCGATTTTGATGCAATTTATGTATTAGACGTAGTTTTTTGAAGAATAGAGCTGATTATTTTTTGTACTCGTTACATCTTTGGTGTTTTTTTCAAATTTTTTTTTGATTTTTCAAAATGTCTCAAAATCTTCTTCAAATCGGTTTAAATTCGGTTCGGTTCGGTTCTCAAAATCGGTTCGAATTTTCAGGAAATCTAAGTTAAGCGGAATCCCATCGAATGCCATCAACCCCGTTAGATCGGTCTAGCCGTTCAAAAGTTATGACATGTTTACACACACACACACACACACACACACACACACACACACACACGCACACATACACACACAACACACACACACACACATACGTACATACAGACATACTGACGTCATCGTGAAAATAGTCGGAAAAGATTCCTAGGACCTCAAAACGTGGACATCTGGTGAAAACTCGATTTTCGAAAATCGAGGTAAAATCAGTATCTTTCTTATCTACATACGTAGTGGGAAATTAAAAACTGGTTTGCTAAATCACGTTTTTTTTACATTGGTTATTAAATAACAATTTTACAAACATTATACGATATACCTGAAGATATTATCTAAGGAATGTGCTAACTTATTACATGATAGAATGTATTTTACTTCATCATATAAAATTCCGAAAACAGGCTAAAAATTTCTAAAACAAATAATTTGTTAATACTATTTCTAATCATTCACATGATTTTTATTAGGTGATATTTGGTTAAAAAAAAAAAGAATTAACTAAATTTTGATTTTCTGCTGAAGTCCTATATTAACGACGGGTCTCAAAAACAAAATCTTATGGAGAGATCAGACTAAATTGGTTTTATAATAAAATTCGCATTAAACACGCATACAGCTACAATATAATTTTTATATTTATTGGTCTTTTTTTGTGGAAATACTCAAGTGAACATCATCTTATCTACAATGTACTCCCACAAACAAACATATTGTAATTTGGTAATTTTGTAGATACGATTTTGTTCTTGGGACCCGTTGATTTATTTATCCGAAAATTAACACGTGTCCCAGCGGTTTCAGAACATGCCGCGCGCGCGCCGCCTACCGGCCGGTAACCCCGCAACCGCTATGCCCCTGCATTTTAAATTAAATCTGTAATATCTTCGAAAATATTCATTTAAATTACATGCTGTAAACGGCCATATTGCTCTATATTAAATCAGCAATATATTCAAGGTATTTAATTGGATAAGGATTAGTGCTGTGTTGCTTAAAATTGCTTCGAAAAAAAGCCATTATTTCTCGTAAAAAGTAAATGACAAAAAAATGCTATTGTGGCTTATCCATAAGAGATAGACATATACCATCACGGAGTTTTCTGTAGACCTTTTCAAGGTGTGCAAATGCTTAGTTCACTATTTTGATAAATCTCGTAGGGTTTAGCCAGCGTTTGCAATGTAAGCGAAAAAAAATATAATTATTTACGACATGACATCAGAAAACTCAAAAATTGCAGTATTTCTCGACTTTATATTGAATGTTATTATACATTTAAACCTTCCTCTTTAACCACTCTATCTATAAAAAAAACCGCATCATAATCCGTTGCGTGGTTTTGAAGATTTAAGCATACATAGGGACATAGGGATATAGGGACAGACAAAGAATGAGACTTTGTTTTATACTATGTAGTGATTATTAATTTTGTTTTCTTAAATCAATCTCATGATAAAAAAAATCACATAAAATCCGAGCTTCTACGTCTGTGCGTAGGTCACACTATAAGTTTTTCGTAACTTAAAGAACAACATGTTATAACCAAAATATTATGTTTATTGCTTTTCAAAATAATCTTAACATTTTAAATATTTTTTCATGCGACCGACCCTTTTTTTAAAACAGGAGGACCACAGATCTGAAGGCATGTTTTCTACGTGTTGATTGAACGCTATCACTGCGTCTTCGGAGTTGGTAAAAGTAAAACCTCTCATCAAATCTTTGATTTTGGGGAAAATACAGAAATCATAGGGTGCTAGGTCGGGGCTATGCGCAGGATGAGTGACGAGATGTACTTTTTCGGAAGCTAAAAATGACTTTGTTTTGTTAGCCGTGTGTGAAGAAGCGTTATCATGGTGTAGGAGAATGCGGTTTTTGGGTCATCTTTCGTGAACTTTTTCTAACACCCTGGGTAAACAAATGGTAGAATACCACTCGACATTAACACTTTTTTGATCTTCAAGTGGAATTGTACAGATGAGACCCGTAGCTGAGAAATAAAACGCGATCATTTTTTTACCAACGTTTCTCGCCTGTCTCACTTTTGTTGGCCTGTTCTCATTTTCAAATACTCATTCCCAAGATTGCTGTTTTTTTCGGGTTCAAAACAATAAATCCACGTTTCGTCTCGTGTGACAATGTGATAAACAGCATTAGAATGTCCGTGGTCGTACTTCAGTAGTATCTGTGAGCACCATTCCACGCCAGCTATCTTCTGCTCCCTCAGTTCATGAGGGATCCAACGACAACAAAGTTTTCGAACTTTTAATTCTTCGTGTAAAATTTTCTTAATTTGGTCATCTCATAGGTAAAACGGGGGTTTTCTTCAATTAACCGCTTAACAGTAGCCACATTATTTTTTTGACGGCAGTTGAAGGCCGCCCTTCACGAAATTCGTCATGTAAAGAAACTCGACCTCTCTCAAATTCAGCAAACCATCGCCTTACGGTGCTCAAACAAGGTGCTTCTCTCTCAAAAGCATTTTGAAGACGAGCGGCACAGTCTTGTGGACAAAGAGAACTTTTAAAATTATAAAAAATCATCGCTCTAAAATCCCCATTTTCGTTGGGTACGTAGAACTTTGATGTGTGATAAAAAACAATTGACAAATCATTTCCCGCCAATTGTTTTTTTTTGATTACTAAGAAGGTTGCAACGTTTTAAAAATATAACATTCGAAATTCAAATAGTTCCGATTAGCTAGAAGTGCAAAACTTTTAGTGCGCCCCATGTATAAGAAAAGGATTCTCGAATTCTTTAGATGTATCCAATTTTCCGTTCAGGCCAATTACTGGGCAATTATTGGCAATTTCTCGAGAATGTTTGGAAGTGACACGTGCGACAAGTGACAACTGAAAATAGATACTCTTCTATTAATCTATTTTCTATGGCCTTCTTCTGAATTAAAAGAACACCTGATGATTTCCAAATTTTTTGTAAAAGGCGAATGTTTTACTATGGTCGTGACAACTAGATGGTAGTTTTTTTTTTAATTGAGAGGGAGCAAATGGGCAGGAGGCTCACCTGATGGTAAGTGATTACCACCGTCTTTAGACAACTACACTACCAGGGGTCTTGTTGTTGCGTTTGCCTTTTAAGAATGAGTAGGTTCATAGGAATTTCGCAATGTCGCAATCTGTACTTAGGTCAATGTCAATTGTACCGAATTAAGTTTAATGAAATAACATTTAAGTATCATTAATTGTACATAACATAATAAATAAATAAATATTACTGGACAAATTAAACAAATTGATCTAACCCCAAAGTAAGCAAATTATTTGCTTGTGATATGGGTGTCAGTAAATGATATTAATACATAGATGTACATATATATACTCATATAAACTTAATAAACACCCAAACCCAGAAAATTAAAAATCTATGCTCATCACACAAATGTTTGCCCTCGTCGGGAATCGAACCCGAGTCCCATGGAGTCGTAGTTAGTTTGTTAGGTTGGCTAACCACTCGTCCAATGGGGCGGTTAAATGCGAAAGTTTGTATGAATGGATATATCAATGGTTTTTTTACTCTTACACATTACTCTTTCACACAAAACGGCTAAATTGATTTGGACGAAAATTGGTACACCTATAGATGATGACCTAGAATAGCAAATAGGATACTGTTAATCCCGGAAAAATAAGTTGTCGCCATGGGATTTACCATTTTCCCCGTGTTGGTTCCGGGCTCCTTTGAAGAATAGACCAACTGTCGTTCTGCCAGGCAGGTCGTAAAAGGCGACCGATTGGCTATGTGAATCACTACCATCGTGGCTACTAGGTGGTAAAGTTCTGCATTGTCTCGCCCGGGTCTGGTACCACCGCCTTGCCTATTCCTGCCGCAATAGCGTCAGTGCTTGTCGCTGTCGTGTTCCGGTTTGGAGGGTAAGGTAGCCGGTAAACTTATGCATATGGCATTAGACCTCGCCACAAGATAGCAACGCACCATTAACACCTTTGGTGTCTATAGGTGATGGTTGACTCTTTCCTTCAGGAGACCCACCTGCTTGTTTGCTATCTCATGATATAAAAAAATAGCTAGTTGTTTGTCGTTCACTATCACAGTGACCACTAACGAAAAGCTACACACCATTAACATCATAACATAATGGTGCGTTGCTATCTTGTGGCGAGGCCTAATGCCACATGCATAAGTTTACTGGCTATCTTACCCTCCAAATCGAAACACGACTTATTTCATGCAGCGAATTTCGCATCGCTGTGATATTATATGCGATGGTTATCCTCTCCATCAGATGAACTATTTTTACTAGGTGGTAGAGTTCTGCATTGTCTCGCCCGGGTCTGGTATCACCGCCTTACCTATTCCTGCCGCAATAGCGTCAGTGCTTGTCGCTGTCGTGTTCCGGTTTGAAGGGTAAGGTAGCCGGTAAACTTATGCATGTGGCGTTAGACCTCGCCACAAAATAGCAACGCACCATTAAAACCTTTGGTGTCTATAGGCGATGGTTGACGCTTTCCATCAGGAGACCCATCTGCTTGTTTGCTGTCTTATGATATAAAAAAATATACTTAATTGTTAGCTATCTTATGGTATAAAAAACAATTCCTATCCCGACGAAAACAACGACTCTAGATTTAAACTAAAAATCCCCTACAAATTAAACCGCATTTGACTACTATTTTGCACGATGTATAAGTGAATTTCACCTTTAAACCCCTTAGCGTCTAAACGGAAAATGTATTACATTGTACAAAGAAAAGCATTTAAACCTAGATATATATATACCCAGTGGAGCTTGCTTTGAAGTGAGCTATTTTTATTCTGCACTTTCTAATAAACTTGCGACCCTAGTACAAGGGGTGGTTATAAATAAAACATTGTCATTAGTCTAAAATAAAACTAGTTTCATCCTATATTTGCGTGCCCTGTATTGATCTACACTTTTTTTTCCTCTTTGGAATTTATGCCCGCGACTTCGTCCGCGTGTTTTTTTGAAGTGAAAACTTCTTTAGGCGCGTTGAGCGTTTTGGTAGAGGGTAAAATCCTCGGTTCGCGTCACCGACATGCTAATGACAATAGTATATCTATAGCTATGTTTTGCATATAGTTTTAATTACTCTCAACTTAATAGTTCCGTTTTCACTTCTATCGGCAGTCCCACGACTGCTACTGTTTTTTTTTTAAATAAAAGTAGACAGTTACTTCTTATTACATCAGCTAACTGCCAGTGAAAGTCCCGTCAAAATGAGTTTTATTTATTTTAGTATAGAAGATTATGTACAGAAGACGTATATATTAAATGTAATATCAGGTTTATACTAATATGAATATTAAATATACACACTCTCAAAGTTTAAAAATTGAAACAACTTCGTCCCCGTGTTGGTCCCGGCCTCCTTTGAAGAATAGGCCAACTGCCGTTCTGCCAGGCAGGTCGTAAAAGGCGACCTATTGGCTAACGAGTCACTAACATCGTGGCTACTAGGTGGTAGAGTTCTGCATTGTCTCGCCCGGGTCTGGTACCACCGCCTTATCTATTCCTGCCGCAATAGCGTCAGTGCTTGTTGCTGTCGTGTTCCGGTTTGGAGGGTAAGGTAGCCGGTAAACTTATGCATGTGGCATTAGACCTCGCCACAAGATAGCAACGCACCATTAACATCTTTGGTGTCTATAGGCGATGGTTGACTCTTTCCATCAGGAGACCCATCTGCTTGTTTGCTATCTTATAATATAAAAAAAAAAACTTTTAAATTTTGAAGAATATTTGAAGAATAGCACATCTACAATTCTGCTTAGCAGTTCGTAAACTGTTGAAGGTTGATTATACCAGCTTCATCAGTCTTCATCATTGCTGGTCTGTCGTATTTCGGTTTGGTGGGTAAGGTAGCTGGTAACTTATGCATGTTTTTTTTTATAGAAGAGGGGGCAAATGAACAGGAGGTGCACCTGATGGTAAGTGATGTGATGTGGCATTACCATCCCGTTAGTTGGATAGCAACGCACCATTAACATCTTTGGTGTTTTTGGCAACGGTTTCTCTTTACGTGAGCACTATATGCTTGTTTGCTGACTAATGATATATATTGGATAATCCCGGCTTGAGGGAGATGGCCGCGGGTTCGAGTCTCGCGTGTCGTCATTTTTCTTTGTTGTTTTTAAAGTTTTTCAGGTTTCCCAAGCACGAGATGAGTGTTATAAAAACAAAAATAATTATTTATATATGCTTTATATATATATATATATATATATATATATATATATATATATATATATATATATATATATATATATATATATATATATATATATATATATATATATAATAGTAATCGAGTATCGTTGAAGAAGTTTTTTCATGCACACAAAAACACAAATGCTATATTTTACCAGTAGATGCTGAGTAGTTCGCTCGCACGTTCCTTAAATTCTAATAACTGAGTTTATAGTTTTACTTCTTAGATGCTCAGTCTATGAGCAAAATATTTTTTAAGGGTAGCAAACAAGCAGATGGTTCTCTTGGTGGAAATCACTTATATACCAAATATATTAATGGTAATGCAGTTACAACGCCACATGTATAAGTTTGCAAGCTACCTTACCTTCCAAAGCGGAACAGTGACAAGCATGCTCTATGGCAACTACAATAGATAAGGTGATGTTATTACTACAGAAACTATTACAGATTTGCACCTCCTAGTAAATTAAGTTTACGTAAAATATCTTCATTTAGTAAATAATAAGCTTTATGGAAGTAGGCTTTTTATAAACAAAACTGAACGCGTGTGTTTCGATTTTTTTTCATAGGAAAGGGAACGAACGAGCAGGAAATTTACCTGATGGTAAGTGGTCATCGCTACTCATGGAAATTTGCAATACCAGAGCCCTTGCAGTTACGTTGCATCCTTTTAAAAGTGTAACAGTTCTTTTTTTGAAAGCTCATTCGGAATCCGGGTCGTATCCATTCGGAATTTATGACACTGGTAATTGATGACACAAATAAGTAGTGAGATATAATATAGGGGCTGAGAAAAACGCACGGTTATGTATTTCCAGGCATCGAGGTGTTGAGGGTGGAACTTTGTATAAGTTAAATAATTATTTATTAATATGAACGTTAATATAATAAGGAATGCGGACAAATTTAAGTGTATAAAGTTTAATTGCAAAATTAAATACATAGATGAAATTTTCTTGCAGCTCCCTAAGCTATAAGCCATCGTGAGTTGAATAAAATGAAAAGAATTTCTAGCGCGACCGTTCCCAGCTAAATAATACTCTTATAATTGCCACAAAACCTCGTATCAAGGCATAGAATAAATAAATGATTATATAACCCTATTACAAGGCAAACACTATTAGACCGCGATCCTACAAACAAGCTTTTTTTTATTAATAAGCTGAACTTTTGTAAACAGCTTCGTTTTGATAAGACGCAAATCTTTTCTATGTTCGAAAAATCTTAAATCGAGTAACTAATAAAGTTAGGGGACTTCGAACATAAGTATCTTCACGCCTGTACCCCCGAAAGGGTAGGCAGAGGTACAACAAGTGCACCCACGATTAGCCGAAGATATTTGGTCCCACTATGTGATAGGTGGTAAGCCTATTGCCAACCGGACACTTTCCAATGTTGTTTTTATCAGAAAACTGAAAAAAAAACACATTTCTGAATAACAATAATATTTTTTTTACTTTAATCGCTTGATTATTTTATGAATAAAATATAAAAACTTTTGTCCTAGAAATTCGGTGGTTTTTCTGACGAGTTCTCCACTCTAAAGATTCGAAATCATGAGATTTTTAGTGCTAGAAAAATATAGTTTATAGTCTATAACGCGCTATCATGAAATAGATTACTTGAACAATACTAGTTGAAATTTGTATATAGTGTGTACAAGATAAATAATTGTGATATCGCGATTCAGGATTTTATTTTGAATTCCATTTTTACCGGCAACCTTACCGTCCTAACCGGAACACGACAGTGACAAACACTGACGATATTGCAGCAGGAATAGGTAAGGCGGTGGTACTAGACCCGGGCGAGACAATGCAGAACTCTACCGCCTAGTAGCCACGATGGTAGTAACTCGTATAGCCAATCGGTCGCCTCTTACGACCTGCCTGGCAGAACGACAGTGGGCCTATTCTTCAAAGGAACCCGGACCAACATGGGGGCGAACTGGCAGAATGATAGATTGACTAACCTTAACGCATCATCATTATAAGCAGTAACGTTGCGAAGAAAAACGTGCGTTGAGTACATAATTTGTGTGTTACTGCCTTTGCTTCTGAAGTGGAAGAAAGTGTGGCGGAAGTGGGTCGACTATTGTGCCGTTGTGGTCTTCTCTAATTTCAGACCTTGGATAAGTTTGCCCCATTCCTTACATTACCTTTCATTTTTGTTGCATCACAGCAGTTCCATATAGTTCCATAGTTGCATCTTTCTTCCAATTTACAGTATTTGACGCAATTTTTTATTTAAGTAGAAATACTGACTAGATTTTTATTTCAATCGGTATAAAAGTCTGTCATGTTAAAAATATGAAGTAAGTTTGCTGTAAACAACGTAATTTTAATATTTAAAAAGCTGTGACTTCTAAAAATTTAATTCAAATTTAATTTTTGAAACGGCATTCGACGTAATTTTGTTAAGTACTAAAATACTGTAGAAGCTCAAAAAACGATTGGTTGAAAAGTTTCGGTTAGGTTGAAAGGACACTTTTTTTACAATTTTTCAAAAGATAGATATAATTTTTAAATAAAATAAATAAAAATACTGTACAAACAAAATGGATTGCAGGTTCAACAGATTTTTTGTAATTTTTTAAGCTATAAGTTACAGTACAAAATGAAAAGCAATTCCATCATGAACGTCGACAGAGCTAAATAATTGCCACAAAACCTCATTTTTAAAAGTAAATAATTTAATCTAAGTAGTGTTGATTAAGGTAATTTAGTTATAAGTTACGTAATTTAAGAGGTAATTAACATACTTTTCTGTTTATTTAAGCGAATACTGAAGAATAATGGTTCTATATTTAGTAGGTGCTAATGGTTCGCTTCGAAGTCTTAAGGGCGCGTATTCGTTTCGTAACGAAAACTTCATGTTTTCCATTTTTTTCCAGAGCAATATCGTTATAATGTGAGCAGATTATTTGAAGGATATTACAGTTTTTGCAAGATTAAATATTGATTATTCGATTTATCGCAGGTTCACAATTTGATCGGCAGAAGATTGCGCGCGAGGATTTATAGTGTTTTTAAAATAATTATTCTAAATAAATGAGTTCATATAACGGATTGAAAAAAATTAGTATATTAAACATTACCTAATTTCGCATATAATACATATTTTAGGTTTTTATTGAAATACTTACTGATAAAAAAAAAAGTTAAAGTGAGCTGATTTTGTAATTTTTTAATACTATTTTTTAATATCTAACAATAATATTTTCGTCATTTTGGCTCGGCGTTGCGCTTTAAGATCATATATTCTGTTGGAAAAATGCATAAAATAAAATATTTTGGCACATTACAATGGTTCTATTCGTCTTGAAAGATAACTCTGACACCTATTTTCGTAAAACGCAATGCAGAGATTGTCTTCGTTTTAAAAAACCGTTATCAAAAATTATATTCTTGCTCTGTAGTGCACTAAATCAAGACTTAATCTTGCAAAACCTGTAATATCCTTTGAACAATCTGCTCACATTATTACGAGTATAACTCTTGAAAAAACTTGAAAACATGAAGTTTTCATTGCAAATCGAATACGCGTTCTTAATTCGTGATGACTTAGTTTTTTGATTAGACTAGAAATCGCCTGTGGAAGAAATTCGACCATAGACTAAACAATAATATACATTTTAAGTTTGACAGTTGACTTTAGCCGTAAAGAAAATATTATATATGTGTGTATATTATCAAGTATGTCACACGAATGTAGTGTGTGTAATGTTTATTTTTATTAATTTAATGTATTTCTTATGCATTTTAATTAAATGTATTAGGTTTCTGCAGAACTCCTCAATGTTATCTTTAACTGTGCCAATTTCATACACCACTGTTCGATCTATTGTCTTAGAAAGTCTTTTCCCCGTGTTGGTCCGGGCTCCTTTAAAGAATAGGCCAACTGCCGTTCTGCCAGCAGTTCATAAAAGGCGACCGATTGGCTATTGTGAGTCACTACCATCGTGGCTATAATGTGGTAGAGTTTTGCATAGTCTCGCCCAGGTCTGGTATCACCGCCTTATCTATTTTTGGTGCAATAGCGTCAATGCTTGTCACTGTCGTGTTTCGGTTTGGAGGTAAGATAGCCAGTAAACTTATGCATGTGGCATTAGTCCTCGCCACAAAATAGCAACGCACCATTAACATCTTTGGTGTCTATAGGCGATGGTTGGCTCTTATCATCAGAAGACCCATCTGCTTGTTTGCTATCTTATGATATAAAAACGTTTCCAAAGGATTTCCTTCACGTATAAACTTATATAACGTTAATAGAATAGATAATGCCTTACATCTAAGCATCACGTAAATGATAAAGGGACAATAAGTATCACTATCACCGAGACTACTTACCAGTTTTGCAATGACTACCGAGTTTTGGTAATCGTAAGAAGCATTCCCCTTGTTGGTCCCGGGCTCCTTTGAAGAAGAGACCAACTGTCGTTTTGCCAGGCAGGTCGTAAAAGGCGACCGAGTGGCTATGTGCGTCACTATCATCGTGACTACTAGGTGGTAGAGTTCTGCGTCGGCTCGGCCGGGTCTGGTACCACCGCTTTACCTATTCCTGCCACAATAGCGTCAGTGCTACTCGCTGTTGTGTTCCGGTTTGGAGGATAAGGTAGCTGGTAAACTTATGCATGTTGCATTAGACCTCGCCACAAGATAGCAACGCACCATTAACATCTTTGGTGTTTATAGGCGATGGTTGACTCTTTCCGTCAGGAGACCCATCTGCTTGTTTGCTATCTTATGATATAAAAAAAAGCACCGACTTTACTAAGTTAGAAATAGGTAAGGCGGTTGTACCAGATCTGTTTGTTTTTTATGATCTGCCTGGCGGAATAACAAATGGTTTATTCTTCAAAGGGGTCCCGGGTTCCACACGGACTATATATCCGTTATCCATATTTACTCGTTACTTTACTTACTAATATTATAAATGCGAAAGTAACTCTGTCTGTCTGTCTCTTCTTCACGCCTAAACTACTGAACCGATTTGTATGTAATTTGGTACAAAGATAGTTTAAGACCCGAGAAAGGACATAGGATTTTTATCCCGGAAATCCCACAGGAACGGGAACTATGCGGGTTTTATTTTAGAATTTTTTCCACGCGTACTAAGTCGCGGGCACAGCTATATAGCACACTACATAGTATAAAACAAAGTCGTTTTCTCTGTTTGTCCCTAATCCTTATGTCCCTATGTATGCTTAAATCTTTAAAACTACGCAACGGATTTTGGTGCGGTTTTTTGAATAGATAGATTGATTCTTGAAGAAGGTCTTAGTATATAAAGCTTTCCGATATTTCCACGGGAACAACAGCTACGCCTGTGAAACCGCGGGCAGATCGCTAGTTTATTAATATAGGGTATAAAGTTTGTACTAAGCATAGTAAGCTACCGTAGCAGAAGTTTTATATCAATGTGTGTCGCAGTATTAAAATTAACGGTCCATAATACTTCGATAAACACTGCGCAATAAAACTGTTTGTTAACCAATTCGCCTAGTTTATAACCCGGTGTTAATGTCTAATGGCCGTAATTTAATGTTAATGAAATGTGGGTTTATAGTGGAACTTATTCTATAATTTGTTATAAGGTTTCAGGCTTTTTTATATATTTAACTAGCGACCTGCCCGTGGTTTCACCCGCGTAGCTTTTGTTCCCGTGGGAGTATCGGAAAGGTTTATACACTAAAACCTTCCTCGAGAATCAATCTATCTATTAAAAAAACCGAAACAAAATCTGTTGCGTAGTTTTAAAGATTTAAGCATACATAGGGACATAGGGACAGACAGAGAATGCGACTTTGTTTTATACTATGTAGTCATAATTTGGTTCCCTTGAAAAGATGAAATTATTTAATTTACTATTTTTAACTAACCTTTTTTTTATTATCGATAGGGAAGCGCTTGACCACGATCTCGCCTGATGATAAGCTAAGATGCGGCTTAAGATGGAACGCGTTTTCCTAAAAGGTACCTGTTCACTCTTCTCTTGAAGATTCCCAGGTTGTACCCGTCGGGGAACACAAACTCAGGAAGCATATTCCAGTCCCTTGCGGTTCGGATCAAGAACGTCGAGTCGATCCGCTTTGTCTGGGTACGTGGAACGTCCACCATATGGCGATGCCTAGTATCTGTGCGCCTCGACATTCGATAGATAAACGGGGATGGTGGAATTAAGTCGTGCAATTCCGCGATGCTACTGAAAAGAAAGATGGTTTAATAATGGACAAACCTCACCGATCATCGACATTGAATTCTCATGTAATTTTGGTCGGCTATTTTATTGACTTTTCGGATAGTCTGGGCATATTTTACTAAACATTTATTCTTATTTGATAAGAAAGAATAATTTACCTACTCGGGATATGTGTGGCAAACATAAAGTGGCAAAGTATATACACATGAGAATGTGACGCATTATTTGCGTATTTATCTTAGATACATATAACAAATTAATATTTATCTATACATTTAATAAAATTATAGTGTCTTTCTGTGATATCAAAATAACTAAGATTGTTCAAGAGTATTGCGTTATTTACGATACTAACACCTAAACAACCGTTTTCAAAATTTCTGTTCGTTTGTCTGATATTCTGTTTGTATCAGATAATCTCCGGAACAGCTAAACGGATTTTAATTGAACTTTCACGGAAATATGGAGGGAGTTCATACGGCAGGACATAGGTTACATTATATTTTTGACATACCTCGCGTTTCGCAACAAAACGTAAAAATCCGTCAGTAACGGATGACGTACTGGTGTTTGTACCTAGATTAGCCACTACACTAACTACCATTAGAATAGCGGTTCCACGATAAACACACACATCTTCTTGATGTGTTCGGTACATACATTTTCTTAATATCTTCAGACCCTACCTACGTTTTAACACAGACAAAATTGCGTGCATAAGCTAGTTATTAATTTAGGGAAGATATCAGACAAACTTAGTAGACTAGTGTCAGATTTGTTATTTGGTGTATATAAATTTGTTAAAGCGTCTCTTATTTATCTTAAAAACGCTACCTAATTTCTCGGGCCCAGTGACGGAGTGGTGTGTTAAGGAATATAAATTCAGGGAAACTAAACAAGGCGATCGGCAGGGTTATCACGTATCTCGCAATGCGCAATTATCGTAATTGTTTAGTTATTGCAAGACACATAACAGTCTTGTATATTAGTGGCAATTCTTACCACTTGATTATTGTTCATGCTATAACATCGTCCAAAGTGCTCAAACGATCGGCAAACAACTGGCGACTTTTTCATGTTTTTTTGTTGCGTTGAATAGTTATCGCTGATCGCTGGCGGATCGCAAATTTTAGGTGATATGGCTTCGGGTGGTTCCTGCCGCCCTGCTAATCAGAGTGTTAAGTGTGAGTTTTTCTTTTCGTATTCGATCGTGAGCGCGTTTGGAGTTTACTAGGAATTTGTATGTGATTTGTACAGCGCCACCTAGTGGTAAACTGGCTTCTCACGTTTACTACTAGGTGGCGCTGTACAAATCACATACAATTTCCTAGTAAACTCGAAACGCGCTCACGATCGAACGCGAAAAGAAAAACTCACACTTAGCACTCAGGTAGTGTAGTAAGAGACAGCGGCACTAGCGCCGAGTTTACTCGTTTAATATTTTTTTTATTCGTGTCCTACATAAAATGTGCGGTATTCTAAAAATAAATAAATAATTGGTTAATTTTTGTAACTTGTTTGATTCATTATCTATATAATAATACGTTAAGAAAAACCTTTGTACCCCTTTTTAAGACAATTACGCGAACAATGGTGTATGAAATTTTTACTGTTAATATTACTGTAATTTTTACTAAACATTACACAAACTGACGTTTTGTCCACAAAATTTTCATCCACAGTGGACGAAACGACACCTTTTCATTTTATTAGTTTTTTCACTAACGATTCTTCCACCAATCAAAAAAGTTGCTTTATACAGTCAGATACAAAACTTTAACAAAATAAAGCGATCTGTTTATATATTTTTAACTTATAAAACAAAATCTATTTATGTTACAGTAAATAAATTAATACATCAAAATCACCTAATTAATCTAGATTTAATTAAAAAAATATTTCACGTGTATGTTAAAGTTAAGCACATAATAATATAAAGTTAAAGTAGGTATTACAAATTCAAATATTATATGGATACGCACCTTGTTAGCATGGTGATAATGATTTTGCTCCTATGAGCGGTACCAAGTAAAAAAACTCTAAATGGATGCATAAATATATCACTATCTCTATGTCGTTTATTCGTAAAGACCTCTCGGCTTGCTGACGTATTGTTCAAGATGTTGATTTTTATATTAAATATTATATTATAGTATTTTTAATATATTGATTTTTTATACTAAATATACGTTATGATTGTTTTTTTACATAATGAATTGTCTTATGTGACTAACAGTGATACAAATTGCTTTGTGGGGACATCATAAAGCAATTTTTAACCAAACCGTCGACAAATAATTGTAATTATAAAGTCTTATAATAACATATACGTAATTTTATGGCATCATAAAACTTTTTCATCTGACTCTACTAAACAGCTTCAATAATTTTATAGTGGACGAATGAAGAATATTACTAGGTATGCCAAATCGCTTGCAATTTTGTCTCAGTAAACCCTGTATGTATACAAATAAACTAGTTTTTGTTGTAGTAAAAAATACCTAGTAGTTTTGATTTTATAGGCATTCAAAGTTTCGAAAAATATCAAGTCTCGCTAACAGCCACGTGACCGCTTGTGACGTCATGACACAACGCGCCGCGCCTCAGTATCAAATCAAGTCTCCAGCGGTTATAGTAAGGTGTAATAGCTTGCGCAGTATTTTGTTGTTTTCGTCAGCGTATTAGTCTATTAATAGTAAATATTATTCGATTAATAAAATGGATGAAGGATTCGAAAAAGGGCAATCGGATATTTTACCTAAAATAGATGGATTAATGGTTGCGCATTATTTATCAACAAATAGTGATTAAATAAATAAATATTCACGGGACAAATTACACTTACTGATCTAACCCCAAAGTAAGCAAATATTTGCTTGTGTTATGGGTGTTAGTCAACGATACTAATACATAGAAATACATATATAAATAGCAGAATATATATAATAAACACCCAAACCCGGAAATACAAACATTTATGCTCATCACACAAATGCTTGTCCCCGTCGGGGATCGAACCCGAACCCCGTTGATTGCGGAGTCAGGGTCGCTAACCACTCGACCAACGGGGCGGTCATTTCGTTGGCGTCGAAATGCGAGGAAGAAAAATGCAAAGGTAAGAAAACTTTCCTTGCTACTACTTGTGCTTAATAGTTTATCTCTTCTTAATTATTTTATCAAAACAAAATACCCAACTAATGTCGTAATGAAAGAATGCAACTCAAATAATAGAAGGACCTACCTACCATAAAATTTTTACGTTAAAGACAACAAATATGTATTAGTTTTGTAGCTATAGGTAGGTACGTAGGTCGTAGGTATATGTACGTGTATAGGTACCGTTCTTCTTAATTTAAATAAATACCTCGGGAACTGTACATTTTCCCAGAATCAAAAGGAGCCTATGAGTTATTCCAGACTTCGTCCAGATCCGTTCAGTAGGCACAACTCATGATTTCCTAGTATTTGGATTGGACATTTTTTTTTGGAAAAGTATTGAGGTGTAATTTCGACGGCACGGGCGCGCGACCGCGAGCGCTGGCCGCCGAGCGAACTAGCCTGAGCGTGTTGTGAGATGACGTCACAGCGTCAACGGCAGCCAGCGTCGTGCGGTTCAACTTATTTTACTTCTAAATCGGAAACTAATTGACGTATCGAAGTAATTCTTTCACTAGTATTTTTTATTTTTCACAGAGAATATGGAGTGCTAATAATCAAAATTAGTTAACATTCTTCATTGTCAGTGAAAATATAATATAATGAAAAGGTATCGTTTCGTCCACTGTGGACGAAAGTTTTGTGGACGAAACGTCAGCAAACCACACAAACTACATTCATATGACAATACAATACAATAATTCTTTATAGACATAGATGATAATATCATAAATGTAGATATACTATTTTCTTTACGGCTAAGTTTTGTTGCCAAATTTAAAAGAGATTTAATTGTTTAGTCTATGGTCGAATTTCGACCACTGGTGATGATCGCTCGTACATAGGTGATGTAAGTGATTTTGTTGAATAAAACGTTATTTGTGACTCACACAGTAAATGATTTCTAGCGTGGTGTAATTTATTTTAACTAGAAGACAAGGTGTCCGAGAGGTAAGGCCCGAGAAATTGGATAGTGTAATAGACATTTAAGTTCTGCTAAACTCAATGGGACAGACGTAATCGCTAAGGCGACTGTGGCGTAGTGAAACCTTCGTCTCTCAGATAGCATATTTTAAACCAAATGAAAATTTGTGGTATTTAAACAACGACTCGGTGTTCAGTAGTATTCAGCATCATCTTCGACGCAGATTAAGGTTGTTAATTCAAATCCAGCCAGTACCAAAGTAATCAAAATATGTAGTAATGGTAGTCATAGTGAACTTGAGAGTAATGGTTATTATTTTGCGTACCATACCCGGGGATATTTTTAAACATCATAAGTAAATTTTTACGACACGCGCGCCCACCGTAACGAAAAACCGACAGCATAAAATTAGCTAGCCAACGTATTGGTTGTTTGAAAAAAATTGTCTATCTTTTTAGTTATGTACAAATAATTTTTTCATGATATTTAAATAAAAGTTATTTAAGTAGATAATGCGATATAATAACACTTTTTTTCAATGTATTAAATACCTTTTTTCTATTATAAGTTTCGTTTTTTCTACTAGTTCGAGCTACGAGCTAATGTTTTTTCGTACCGACACCAGTCTGAATATAGGCGGGTAACGCTGCGCTATGGAACAAGACAGATAGATAAAATCGTGTGAATGTTAAAACTCCATCTGTGTATCGCACCCATTTTATTTTTGCAATTAATATTATAAATGCGAATGTATTGGTTTGTTAAACTTTTACGCAAAAACTACCTAACCGATCATCATGAAACTTTGCACACATATTCTTAGAGACACTAAAAGTAACATAGGATACTTTTAATAAAAAAAACTTGAGAGGTGTCAAGGGATACCCGGATGGAACGAAGTTCCTTTTATTATTATTTACAAAAAAAAACAAAAAAAAATCGTCGCAACACCACACTGTTCAATGCGAAATAGAATTTCGGCACCCGGTTGAATATCGGAACCCGGTCGAATTTCGGCACCCGGTCGAATTTCGACCCGCGGTCGAACTACGGAACCCGGTCGAATTTCGACCCACGGCCGAATTTCAACAACCGGTCGAATTTCGACACAAGGTCGAATTTGGGCACCCGGTCGAAATTCGACCGGCGGTCGAAACTCGGCAACCGATCGAAAGTCAACACTCGGTCGAATTTCGACGCTCGTTCGAAATTCGACTGTCCGTCGAAATTCAACTTTTGGTCGAAATTCGACATTCGGTCGAAATTCTGTACAAATGTCGAACATTTGGCACTAGAAAAAAGTAAACTCAATCAAATAGTAGAGTAGAGAGTAGATAGACTCTTTCACTTTCAATGCACGAGCTAAAGGGAAGTGGCTGGATATTTCTGTGCTTACAATACCTTACTATAGCAAAAAGTGTCATGACAACTTTTCGTAAGAATTTTTTCCGTCTAGCCCCCTTTCATAACGCGCGATAAGGAACTTCGTTCCAAAAAATTAAATTCGACAGAAGCCGCGGGTAAAAGCTAGTAATAAATAAAAATCGTTTTTTTTAATAATTAAGATGTTATATATTTAGGTTATGATGATAAACGCATAATGTGTTTACATGTAGCCTAATTCACATTTATTTTTTAAGAAATATAAACATTTAAACGCATTACGCATCGCAGTTAAAGTTAAATGTTCCGTCCTCTGACGCAAAGCCAGTATTTAAGATCAGTTTATATGCAGTTGCGCTAAATTTACCAGACACTATTTAGATAATTGATTCTGTGATCAACATGACGGGATTATGTTGACGTTACATGCAGACTCGAATAGCATACGCTTTATAGTCTGCTCGACAATTTGAAAATCGTCTAAAATAGAGATACTGCTCTTAAAATTATGTGCAATAACTCATTGGATCCGGAATGACGCCTAGAAAAATGTGCTAAAAGCGTTTATTAGCACATAAAAAATTGCAAAAGTTATAAACAATTAACGATGAAAAAAATGACATTTCATTTTTTGCTAATATTTCATAAACTATTAATATTTAAAAAATTTCAAAAAGAGATACGGAAAGAAAAGGAAATTTCAAAGAAACAACTTTCAAATCCCGGAATCCCGGATCCCGGACATAGTGTGACCTACGTATCATAAGATAGCAACTAAGATAGCCAACAACTTTTTTTTTATAGAAAAAAGAGGCAAACGGGCAGTAGGCTCACCTGACGGTAAGTGATTACCACCGCCCATGGACAGCCACATCACCAGAGGACTTGCAGCTGCGTTGCCGGCTTTTTAAGAAGGAGTATGCTCTTTTCTTGAAGGTGACTAAGTCGTATCCGTTCGGAAACACCCCCGCCGGTAATTGATTCCACTTATTTTTCTGACATAAAAAAATATTCGATGGTCATCGTCTACCTGTGTGATAAATTTCATTCAAATCAAACAACCAAATATCCAAACATAAATAATAAATAAATAAATATTCACGGGACAAAATATTACACTGAATGATCTAACACCAAAGTAAGCAAATTATTTGCTTGTGTTATGGGTGTTAGTCATCGATACTAATACATAGAAATACATATATAAATACTATTACATATTCCTGTCCTGTCCCGTCCCGTCCCGTCCACTCCCCACTTCCTTCCCCTCCCCACCCTCCCCTCCGCTTTTGTGACGAAAAAGCAAAATGTAAAAACGTTACCAGGTGGTAGATTTTTGCAACGGCTCGCCCAGGTTTGGTACAATCGCCTTACTAATTCCTGCCGCAATAGCATCAGTGCTTGTCACCGTCGTGTTCCGGTTTGGAGGATAAGGATGCCGGAATTATACATTCCCAACCCGCCACATTGATTCTTTATCCACCAGGAGAGCAGTCTTGTTTGTTATCGAGTGATATAAAAAAAAAGTAGGAGTTCCACTGGCATCGTTAGATGTATACGCTTACAACTAAAGCAATGAGGCGGTCAGTAGATGGATGATCATGATTTACATGCATTGCTTTCTAAATATACTATTTTTAATAGTACAGTGGTCTACATAAATTTATTCTTGCGTAGACACATTACTAGGATTGTCAACTTTCGATTGAATCGTATATTGCACGCCTCATATGCAGAGCGTTGAGGATGTGCTCTGAAATGTCAGGGTCATGCATTTTTCTAAGATAAACTGTATTTATTGTATTCAAATTTCACTAATATAATAATATAAGTACGCAAATATAATGAATAACCCTTTTGTAAACACATGTAATATTTTTAAACATGCTTGTCAAGTATCACTACATAGTATAAAACAAAGTCGCTTTCTCTGTCTGTCCCTATGTCCATATGTCCCTATGTATGCTTAAATCTTTAAAACTACGCAACGGATTTTGCTGCGGTTTTTTTTTAATAGATAGATTGATTCTTGAGGAAGGTTTAAGTGTATAAACCTTTCCGATATGCCTACGGGAACAAAAGCTACGCGGGTGAAACCGCGGGCAGGTCGCTAGTAATATATAAAAAACTAATTTAAAATAAAATCATGGTCTTCCGGATGTCTGTATGTACTGATGTGCCTCGATTACTCTCTAAATATATCGGGGCCATTTTTTTAACAGCTTCAGTATGTCACGGGATTTTTTCTATTGAAAATTACTTTCTAATTTAGTGTCGTTTAATTATTTTTTAAATTGAACGAGCGTGAACTTTTGTATTTTTCAAACTTTATTTTCAAATATTAGTACAGATTGTCATATTAGTTTATTGTTTCTTGTAAAAGTAGGGTCTAGAGATCATTTCCCGAATCTGCCAAAATTATATTGAGGCTTCCCGTGATACCTAAGCTATTAAGACAATAAATTAAAATAAAGAAATGTTTAGGGCGTAATAATGTAAAATATGTTGCATTTAAAACACATTTTTATATAAAATACTACCTGACCCGACAAACATTGTTCTGCCTTTTTAACTACTCTTATTTTCTTTCTATATTTTCTCACCTTAACCTTCCCTGGACTTCAACAATTAATTCAAAAACAAAATTAGCCAAATCGGTTCAGTGTTCTCGAGTTTTAGCGAGACTTAAGAACAGCAATTGAATTTTATATATATATAGATGTCAAAGGAAAAGACAAAACATATATTAAAGTAAATTAAAGCCTTTACTTGCATTATTGAGTAAACAGAAAATCTTCACGAGTTTGTCTTTATTACAGAATACGGCATTCATTCAGACCAGAAGCATGATTTTTATCATACTATATACCTGATTTTTGTCATACATTTGTAACAGGAGCTCAAGTTTTATCATATCTACTAAATACATATACCTAATATTTCTATCATACTTATTCATAGCAGCAGCACAATTTTTATCATACTTATTCATACCAGCAATACAATATTTATCGTACGTAATACCTAATTACATACTTATTCATATCATCTGCATAATTTTATCATTATTTGTACCAGCTGTACAATTTATATGCATACTAAATGCATATTCCTAATTTTAATCAGCCTAATTTTAAGCAGCATGATTTTTGTCATACTATATATACACATACCTAACTTTTATCATATTTATTTATACCAGCATAGTATTATTTCTATCATACTAAATGCACATACCTAATTTTTATCATACTTATTCATACCATAATTGCTGCAAAAATATTGGTACTAAAGCCAGGTAAGACGTTGAAAACTCAGCGTAGTCGCATTGGGAGTGACACGTTTAGCCAATCGTTGTCCTTTTACAATTTTCCTGGTAGAATAGCCTTTGTTAAATTTGCTCCATTTTTCGCATTGCATTTCTTATTATAGATATCATATATGAGAGTTTGGGAGAACTTGCCAGCTTGATTATGTTAATTTCTAATTTTTATGATTTTAAAGCTTTTACACTGCAGAAAAAGTCTGAGCGAGTAAAAATTATGCTTTTAAGACATTGACTTAAATCACTCTGTATAATTATTTACTTATCCTAAAGCTTTCGTATGGAAAATAAAGTTATATCATAAAGGGCATGTTAGGTAGAACCAACGCGGTCTAGATGAGAGTGATATGGAAAATATGTAGCGTAGCACAATGAAGTGAGAGAGATCAGAGAGGTTAGGACTGAAAGTGTCGGTTTAAAAATGAGCAAGCTTTGATGGTTTTAAACATGTATAGAGAATAGCAGATTAAAGTTAACATATATGAGTACATATATAATGTGAAAAATTTAGATGCAGGGGAAAACCAAGACTATATATAGTACTAGCTGCGCCCGCGACTTCGTCCGCGTGGAAAAATTTCAAAAAAAAGTAGCCTAAGTTACTCCCTGTCACATCAGCTACCTGCCAGTGAAAGTCCCGTCAAAATCTGTCCGGCCGTTCCAGAGATTAGCCAGAATAAACAGACAGACAAACAGACAGACAAACATTAAAAAAAAATGTTATTTTGGTATATGTACCGTGTACGTCCATATGCATTTAGTAAAAAGCGGTTATTTTAATATTACAAACAGACACTCCAATTTTATTTATTTGTATAGATGATTAGATTATTCGTGTACTGTTAAAAGGTGATGTCAAGAGACTTCGCGACTGACGTGTTCGTATGAAGAGAGTAATTATTGTGAAAGAAGTAAAACGGATTTGTATCGCCAATCGTGACATATGACACTTGGTTTTATCTGCCTATTCTATAAGATATATGGCGTGAAGATATGTATGCAACAACAAAAAACAAATATTATGTATAAATGGCAACCCTACACAATGCTGTTCATCAAAGTACTGGACTAGTGCCAAACCCGTCAACATACTAGCGTCATATGAAAATTAATTTTAATGAATTATAGCCCTAAACACGCAGATTTAAGGGCGTAAGTCGTACTCATATGTTATGAATGTAATTAATCAAGATGAGCATCTTTAGCGACGTTAGATCATAGTTGCATGTTTGTTTTCTTTACAATAGCACAGAGTGAGAGGATGTTCTAAACTAAATAAATTACCTCGAGAGTTCACGGAATTTTGTTCTCTTGTGTTAGACTGGACCCCTTTTAAATGTTTCCGCTTGCTTTACTGTTAATTTTTTTATAACGTATCAAACAAACAGATGGATCTCCTGATGAAAAAGGACAACCATCGCGTATAGACACCAACGATATTAACAGTGCATTGCTATCCTTGTGGCGGGGTTGATTGACGCTATTCCGGCAGGAATAAGTATGGCAGTGGTACTCAACCCCAGCGAGACAATACAGAACTCTACCACCTAGTTATGGTGGTAGTGACTCGTATAGCAAATGGTGCACCTCTTACGAACTGCCTGGCAGAACGGCAGATAGTTTATTTTTTAAAAGGGGCCCGGACCAGCATGGGGTAAAAAAGAACACGGTAATTTGCAAGATATTATCATATTACGCAAAATTACAAGATTTCTATTTGATCGCTCTGTTGGTCGGATGGTTAGCGACCCTGACTACGCAATCGACGTGGCTCGGGTTCGATCCTCGACGGGGACAAACATTTGTGTGATGAGCATAAAATGTTTGTATTTCCGGGTTTGGATGTTTATTAAATATAATGTAGTATTTATATATCGTATCGTATTTATAATCGTTGACTAACACCCATTACACAAGCAAATAATTTACTTACTTTGAGTTATGATCAGTAAGTGTAATTTGTCCCGTGAATATTTATTTATTTATTGCAACCATATTTTTCTGTTACTAGCCCAGCAAGTTAGTATTTTTATAATAGTATGCAATCTAACAACATTAAAAAATTCTTACCGCGTTATCATTTTATTTTTTCTATATTCGAGTCACTGAATGGATGCGGGTAGATCGATAACAACTATAAGTAGGCAAGCCTGTCTAGCTTCTTTCCGATTCTTCCGCTATTACTACTAGAACTCACTCGAATTCGGTTTTCGTTTCGAAAATGAACACTCACTGTGTCACTTTTTTTGCAACAGGATCTTTTAGTGTATTTATAATTTTATTTGCAATACAATAACTTGTTATTGGTATAATACACAAACAAATATTCTTACCGCGTTATCATTTTATTTTTTCTGTATTCAACGAGTCACTGAATGGATGCGGGTAGATCGATACCAACTATAAGTAGGCAAGCCTGTCTAGCTTCTTTCCGATTCTTCCGCTATTACTACTAGAACTCACTCGAATTCGTTTTTCGTTTCGAAAATGAACACTCACTGTGTCTCCTTTTTTGCAACAGGATCTTTTAGTGTACTTATAACTTTATTTGATATACAATAACTTGTGACAATATGACATATGGCATATAAGAAACATGTAAGATACACAAAGGCGGTCTTATTTATTTATTTATTTATTTATTTATTTATCCATAAAAAGCGATGTTTTCCAGACATATTAGTATAGCATATCAATGCATTCTAAAAGTGGTGCGACTACGTGTAATTTTGTAGTATATATAATCTTAAATTACATGAAAAAAACAACAATTCAATTCTGGATAATTTATAAAAAAATCAGCAACAAATCTATGGAAATACGTGTATTACATTTAAAATTTTAGTGAAACTAAACTACTATGTACATATATAGAAAGTGGCGTTAAACCATACTTTTAAAAGAATTTGTTTAGTTTTTTTTAGTAAAGGTTTAAACACATTTTTAAAAGGTTATAAAGCATTTAACACAAAGGTGGTTTTATCGCCAAAGAGCAAATTTAACCAGACATATTTTCGGAATAAAGAAAAGGTAGGCTCATAAAATTATATGCCCACATTTGTGCTAATATACACACAAAAGCAATATGAAAATTGTAAAATAAAAACTTAATTAACTTAATTAAAACATGACACGCTCAAGAAACAAAATAAAAGGTAATAAAAATAATTTTTTGACCCATATCCATACTAATATTATAAATGCTAAAGTAACTCTGTCTGTCTGTCTGTCTGTCTGTCTGTCTGTCTGTCTGTATGTCTGTCTGTTATGCTTTCGCGGCTACACCACTTAACCGATTTGGATAAAATTTGGTACACATATAGTTTGAGACCCAAGAAAGGACATAGGGTAGTTCTTATCCCGGAAATCCCACGGGAACGGGAACTATGCGGGTTTTTATTTTGGATTTTTTTTCACGCGAACGAAGTCGCGGGCACAGCTAGTATTATAATAAAAGTTTTTTTTATGTTATAAGATAGCAAACAAGCAGATGTGTCTCCTGATGGAAAGAGTCAACCATCGCCTACAGACACCAAAGGTGTTAATGGTGCGTTGCTATCTTGTGGTGAGGTCTAATGCGACATGCACAAGTTTACCGGCTACCTTACCCTCCAAACCGTAACACGACAGCGACAAGCACTGACGCTATTGCGGCAGGAATAGACAAGGCGGTGGTACCAGACCCGGGCGAGACAATGCAGAACTTTACCACCTAGTAGCCACGATAATAGTGACTTGCATAGCCAATCGGTCGCCTTTTACGACCTGCCTGGCAGAACGGCAGTTGGTCTATTCTTCAAAGGAGTCCGGAACCAACACGGGGAAAAAACTAAAGAGAACTAATTTGTTTACATCGAAAAATTTTAGGTAATGTATTACAATTAAAGTTTTATATGAAGATAAATATTTTGCAAGTTTCATGTTCCTGGAAAGTTTGTTTCGTAACTTTCAAACCTCAGGGTTGAATGAATGGCCGTAAAAATGGGAATAATGCGCAGGCTTATGAAAAGAAATTTAACTGCGTAAGAATCTTCATAACTTAATAAATAAATATCGTTAAATTACACGAATTAAGCAAACAACAAAGCAAAGTAAGCAATTTTTTAATTGAAGTGGATGTTAGCTAATGATACCAATATGTATATAATTCCCAACAGGGACAAACATTAGTGTGATGAGCATAAATGTTAGTATTTCTGGGTTTGGGCATTTATTAAATACATTTCAGTATCTACATATTGTGTATTTCAACGTTTTAGTATCGTTTACTAATATTTATATCACAAGCAAATAATTTGATAATTTTAGGGTTAAATCGGTTCCTTTTTTTTATATCATAAGATAGCAAACAAGCAGATGGGTCTCCTGATGGAAAGAGTCAACCATCGACTATAGACACCAAAGATGTTAATGGTGTGTTTCTATCTTGTGGCGAGGTCTAATGCATAAGTTTACTGGCTACCTTCGTATAAGCGGCACGGCGGATAAGTGTGCTGCTGGAGGTCATCGTTTGATCGGAACCATCGGTGAGTCCTATCCATTTATTAAACCGACGTCTCTCTTTTCGGTACCATCACGGAGGATACATAGAATAATAGTTCGCGGATAATAGCAAATTTAATTAATTTCACCTTTTAGTAATGGATTTCCGCAAAGTAACGCCTGAATCAATAAAATACTTACGTTTTTTTGGGTTGCAAGATTTTATTTTATTAACAGCAAGTTACTTTACTACTACAAAATTATTTAGATTTAAGAACAAGGATTTAAAACATTATCAGATAACAGAACTTATTTAACGATACTTAACGTTATTACTATAGCGATACCTCAGTTACAAAATTATTTTTAAACACTATAATATGTATCGCTACTCATATAATAGAACGAAATTGTTAACGCTAAATAATGTTATGATACCGACACTGTTTTGTGATTGGTTCACCGCGTTTCATGCTGTTTTGTGTTTGGTACGTCAACTAGCTCTAGAAGGCAACGTCATAATACCATATAACATAATGTTAATTCGTAGTGTATAAACAGAGTGTAATGAATAACGTTATTAAACAGTAACAAATTCTGTATCATTTTTGGTTAATTTTATACTTGAAAATAACGTTTTGTCATGCTACAAGCAATAACGGTACCACAAACTCTTAAACAAGGATTATATATTTAAATCCTTGTTTAAGAGATTGAAAAACTATATTATTACTTTAAAAGTGTTAATCTTTGAAAAATAATGATTCAATAAAGGGGATATTTTAAATTCTACAAGTCAGTATTTAACATTTAGACAGTTTGTATATTTTTCTATATATTATATAACCTATTTGTTGTAGTTTAGGAATATTTATCTTTGATATGGAATCATTCAATTAGTCATTGAAATTCGTTCATTAATGCACGTGTCTATCAATTTCATAGACAATCGGATATTCGACATGTCAAGTTCACATGGTATTTTTCAACTGTGGAAATAAATTTTGTATTCTAATAAGTTTTCGTAAATTAAATATGATAAAATAATATATTAGAAACAGTTTTTAGTGCCAAACAAACCATTTTTGCAATAAATGAATACGATAATTTAATTATATTTAATTCAATGTATATGATTGATGTGAAACTTTGGTGTTTTTACGACAAGTGGAGTTTGTTTACCTAAAAAGACACGTAAAGTGAAATAGACTGTAAGCTGCTAGATTGTTATTAGCTATTTACATTTGAGAATTAGATATAACACCTCATTACCCGTTTACTAAAAATACTACGATTACATTCTAAAAATGTTACATGAAAATTCCTGAAAATTGAGAACCAAAAATTGAAAAATTGGAGAACTGACTCTTGCACCAAAATTGAGGGAATCAAGACCACGACTACTTGACCCATAAGCAGCAGCATAATTACAGAATCACAAAAAACCAATCCGGATACGTCTAGACCTCGCCAATTCATAGTAGTACCCATCGCAAAAAGCGAAGCTAAAATTTTGCCAAGTGTGTTACATACTTATACTCATAAAATAAAAACTTTCACTACAATAGGATGGAAAATTTGACCATAATATAAAATAATTTGTATTTTTCAATTTTGTGTAGAAATCTGATTAAAAGCGTAAGTAAATTAAAAAACTGCGATTGATCACAAGGCTGCGCACGTGTTACGCGTGCAAAACGTGCAAAATTAACCGGATTTGAGGTGTTGAGGGTAAATAACTCCTATATAAATGGTTATTGCATAATAAAATCTATATGACACGATGCATATAGAATGTATAAATAATGTAATAGTAGATTTATGCAAACATTATTTGTTTATAGAGGAGATAAAAGTCTGTTACGCTCAAAAATTGCACTCCGAAGAATGGCCCATTTACATCTTTCAGACACTTGAACTGTATATATTGGTGTGTTGCCTATTATGTCTGAAGTATCGATTCGTTCAATAGTTGCATTATGTTACTCGCAAGAACTCTTTCCTTCAAGTAACCCTGAGTAATTGGGTCAAATAGCACACAATACAAGAGGGAAAGTATAAAAGCATATCGCGAGGTTTACGAGGATACTTGAGTTTGAAATCAAAAATCGGACGCATCATATTTATGTAGATAAAAAATTAATGGATTATGTTCAGTTTAAAATTCAGACACATCCTATTTACGTAGGTAAAAATGAACGAATAATGTTAAATTTGAAATTCAGACACATCATATTTACGTAGACTAAAAATGAATACATAATATTGAGTTTGAAATTTGGACACGTCAGAAAAATGAATGGATAATGCTGAGTTTAAAACCTGGACGCATCATTATTACGTGAAAAAAATGAATGGATAATGTTGAGTTTGAAATTTGAATGCATCATATTTACGTAGACCAAAAATGAATGGATAATGTTGAGTTGGAAATTTAAACACATCATACTAACATAGATCATAAATGAGTGAATGATACCAATAAATAACCGCCGTTGCTGTCTCAAATTGTTATGCTAGGTATCCAGTGACTAGACTTTGTTTTACTCAGTCGTGTACAAAGTTTCTTAAATTCCGTTCAGAAGCTTTTGATTTTATCCATTACAAACAAACAAATCTTACCTCTTTAGCTAATCAGTATAAACTAATATATAACTCACGGGGGGGGGGGGGGGGGGGGAAGAGGAAGTTTAATATTTGAATAATACAGATATGTCGTTCGACCTCTCCAAGGCATGATATTACTAGTACACAAGTCGCCGCCATGTCTATGATGCTATAGACAAAGGGAAGCGTTTGTCATATATTTCAGATTTGCAATTTTTTCTGCATGTCTAGGCCATCAGTCTTTCTTAATTCTGCACACACTTTCTTTCATGCTCAAACTTTCTCTAATTTCGGTACAATCACTGTAGTCTGCGAATCTTACGGTGCCACATACATAATCACTGAACATTTGTAGCAATAAGAATCGACAACAATTTTTGTTCAAGGAGTCGAACCTGTACCATCAAGATTTTCAACATTAAACAAATTAGGTGTATTTCACATTCAACTTTTCGCGTATTGTTTATTTGAATTAAATAGTATAGTATTTTCTGGTGTGAATCTTTTTATAATCTCTGGGACTAAAGATTGGTCCGGAAGTTATATCTATTTCAATCACAAGATTTTACGCTGATATCTCCAGTTCGTTAGAAAATGATTTTATCATTAAACTAGAACAAAAACAAAGTTTTTTGTTTATTCTATATGAATCTGAGTTGACAAATTACGTCGGGCTAAAATAGTTTCTTTGATAATAACATGCTTGTATACTTTTTTAAATTATTCATTGAAAGAAAACAATATTATATAAGTGCTTTTTTTCAAAATAGGTAATTTTCATACATCTATATTATAATATTTTAAATGCGAAATTTGAACGTTTGGATGTATGTTTGTTATTAAATCACACAAAGACGGGTTTACTGATTTAGATAAAATTTGGCACACATGTGAATGACCTAGAATAATACAAAGGATAGTTTTGTTTCGGAAAAATTTTGATTTTTGGTTGTTTTGTTTTTTGATAGATGTTATGGTTGTACTCACAGACCACACAAATACTAATAGACACGGCGTTGGTCGCAAAATGCGTAGCCACTCATATGAGCAAATGTTTCGAACGCTTGTAGACATATTATATCGTGAAAAAAATAGAAATAATATGGCGTTTTGTGCTATGTTATCGTATTAAATAAAAAACTGAGGCTTAAGGAATACCTCTGGAGCGATTTTATTTCGTCAGTAGGTATTATAACTGTATTTCTGTGTAAATGCAAGCGACACTGGCTGCCTAAGAAATTGCCTTGAAAGCCGTATCCAATTTAATCCGTGGTTGTACAGATCGCTAGATATACATATCAAAATCGAATGAAAATCAAAATATATTTATTCAGATAAATAAATTGCGCATTACATTGAATTATGAAATACTTAAAACTATCTTATGATCTAACTTAACATGTATCTGCCTGAACTAGGTTGACCTGTGTTTCAGGCATATTATATGTCAGTTAAATAATTTCATCGTCAGACATGAAATTTTCATTTATAATACTGATCAATACTTTCGTGTTTCAACTATATATTTTACTAGCTGACCCGGCAAACGTTGTTTTGCCATTCATATTAGGAATCCATAGCGGACAAACAAAGTGACACGTAATTTATATAAGACTACGGGATTGTCCTTCCACGCAGCCAAAATGGCATTAAACTTTATATGGTGGTTAAGTATTCTTAAATTTTCTATTTTTGCGCGCAATTTTCTTAATATTTTCTTTTATAAAAACCTTCTCCTTACAATTACAAACACATTTAAAAAAAAATACCGAAATTGGTCCAGCCATTCAGGCGTGATGTCGTGACCAAGGAAAATAGGGATTGATTTTTATATATATAAGATGTAGGATTAAAATAATAATAATATCACTGGACAAATCACACATCTACGATCTACAGGGATAAAAATAAACGAATGTTTGTCCCTGACGGGAATCAAACCCGAGCCTTATCGATTTGTAGTTGGGGTACATAATACCTAAAAACACCACCATACAGAAGATACAAGTCAGGCTTAGGTAAAAAATATTTCTAGACTCACCGGACCTACCCGCCTGCAAGCAAAATTAAAACTTATAACTGCGCGTGAATCGTGAATTTTCTTTGCGCACCCATTCATAAAAAATTTGAAGTAAATCAATGTAGTACTTTTTGAGTTTACCAAGGACATACATACAGACAAACAGAGAAAAATTCTAAAAATTATTTTTTGACTTCGATATCGATTGTAGATCACGCCCCAAGTATTCTTTTAAAAAATACTCAATGTACAGTTTTGACTTTCCTACGATTTTATTATATGTATAGATAATGTAATTTACAGGATGTTTTAAATTTGCTCTTACTTAAGGACTTGAAATAAGTGTATTTCATCTCATTCATATGTGTCTTTTAAAATTAGCGTCTTTATAAAAGTTTACAATAAATCCTATTATTTCACGTTAAAACCAACTTGGCATGTGAATAATTACATGCCTCAATTACGGCCACCTCGCCGCCGACAGGATTTAAAATAAAAGATCGCTTTCAATTCATATCTGTTGCCAGAAAATCAGTCAAACTGTTGTCACCTCACAAATGGGGCTCGTCGACATCTTACATGCGTAGATAAAGGTCTCTATACAATGGCATGAGAAAGCTGCTTTGTTTGCAGCTACTGATATAGAAGTAATCAGTTATGTTCTAGAACAGTGTTTCTCAAAGTGTGGGTCGCGGTTCCCTGGGGGGTCGCGAGGCCTTTACAAGGGGTCGTAGACGCTAGTTTAGTGTTACTAAAAAACTAAAGACATAATATTAGCTTGATAATAAAGAAAAATTTTAAAAGGGTTTGATTTTTTTCAATGTAGGTTAGGCGGCAGTGGGTCATGCTAAGAGGGTCGTGCCTTGAAAAAGATTGAAAAACACTATTCTAAAATGTTCGCCTGGTTCTTTCTGTTTCCTTTGCTTCTGTCTTTTCTTTATTTTATTTCTTCACTAGATCTATAGCTCTTACAACTAATTCACAAAACAGAAGACCATCTACGTATTTATATTTTTACTAGCTGACCCGCGGGGCTTCGCCCGCGAGTATATTAATAAGTCGTCCAAATAGCTTTTAATAAAAATTTCATCCCCTATTTTAGCCCTCCAGGGACTGATTTTTGAAATTAGCCTATGTTTGACCCTGGATCTTCAGCTATATCCATGCCAAATTTAATGAAAATCGGTCCAGCGGTTTAGCCGTGGAAGCGTAACAGACAGACAGACAGACAGACAGACAGACGCATTTATAATATTATTAAGTATATTAAGTATTAAGTATATTAAGTATTAAGTAATTAAGTATTAAGTATATTAAGTATCAAGTATGGATACAATGCTTATAAAAATATGGACCAGGATTGAAAAATGTGTTTTTGTGCATGTGCGAGTAAATGTGGGTGTATGTGTATGTGTATGTGTGTGTGTGTGTGTGTGTGTGTGTGTGTGTGTGTGTGTGTGTGTGTATGTGTGTGTGTGTGTGTGTGTGTGTGTATGTGCGAATGTGTGTGTTTAGGGTGCAGCCCTAAACATACATATTTATATGTGTATATAAATGTGTGTGTTTATGTCCAGTTATATGTGTAAATCTGATGTACCAGTGACATTTGCCTACCTACTTATGGCTTGTTTAAGATTTTGTTTATTATTTTCTATATGAAGACCCCTTTAGATTAATGAAATAATCTACTCGTATGACAGTAAGTTATGAATTAAAGGTTAAAGAACCTGTAAGTGACAAGAGTTCTGGAAGTAATTTGTTTTACTTTGAGGCATATAAACCTTGACTGCTTTGAGTTGAGCTCCGAAGATTAACTCAAAAACTTTATGAGTTGATTTTCGGTAAAATGAGAATCATAACCTTATATATATATATATATATATATATATATATATATATATATATATATATATATATATATATATATATATATATATATATATATATATATATATATATATATATATATATATATATATATATATATATATATATATATATATATATATATATATATATATATATATATATATATATATATATATATATATATATATATATATATATATATATATATATATAAGAATCTAAGAAGTAAAACTATAAACTCAGTTATCAGAATTTAATGAACGTGCGAGCGAACTTCTCAGCGTCTACTGGTAAAATATAGCATTTGTGTTTTTGTGTGCATGAAAAAACTTCTTCCACGATAACTCGATTACTATTCTTGGGGACATCATGAAAAAAGCAACGCACTATTACCATAATTGGTACTATCATTGGTCTATAGGTGATGATTGTATATTTCCGCATTATTATTATTCTTTGCAAACAATCAAATGGCTCGCCTGGCGGAAATATACAATCATCACCTATAGACCAATGATAGTACCAACTATGGTAATAGTGCGTTGCTACTCATGTGGTGGGATGTAATACCACATGCTAGAGTTTACCGACTACCTTACTATCCAAAGCAGAACATGACAGTGATAAGCATTGATGCTATTCTAGCAGGAATAGATAAGGCGGTAAAATCAGACCCATGTGAGACGTTGCAGAAGTCTAACGCCTAGTAATCACGTAAGTAGTGAATAGTGTAGCCCCGTTTGCACTTTGTGTAGTGCGAGTGCGGGTGTTTAATGCAGGTGCTTAGTATTAAGCAATAATACTTGAAGACAGCCTGCGAGTGATTAGTAATCAGCGCCTATTCACTTTTACTATGCTGAATAGTGAATACTGATCATTCGCACTGATCAACGGCTGTCTTCACGTATTTTTTGCTTAATACTAAGCACCTGCATTAAACACTCGCACTCGCACTAATCCAAGTGAAAAGGGGGTTATACATGTAGCCAATCGTTCGCATTTCGCCTCGTTAGTCGAGAGGTTAGCGTAGTTAGTCGCTACGAGCCAACAGGGTTCGGGTTTGATTCCCGACAATGCCAACAAGCGTTTGTGTCATCACCACAAATGTTTTTTTTTTTGTTTTGATACTTATTAAAATTTTTCAGTATTTATATATGTATTTCTATACATTAATGTCGTTGACTAAAACTCATTACCTATATCACAATTACATAATTTGCTTACTTGAACTTAGATCAATTTGTGTAATTTGTCCAGTGATATTTATTTATTTGTACGTATTTCAGCTTTTCAAATATATTTGTTTATTTGAAATTCTAAAAGCAATAAAATTTGTAGCTCGCAGATCTCAATTACTTGCAAATATGTATATTTTAGAGCGCTTTCGATAACTTGAAAACAGCGGAACTTTAACATGGCCTACAAATTGAACTCTTCCAGATGTTATGAAATGAATAAAAATATTTATACGTACGTCGTTGAAATTTTGTTGATTTCAAATGTGGTAGTTACATAAGAAACATTCTTTAGTAAATTGAAAACGTAAAAATGTAATTTAAGTGCCATACAGAATTTGTATTTTTAAACCCAGATGTGCACGATTTTTTATACAATTTTTGAAGTTATTGTAAATCAATTATTTGTATACAAATTTTTTTCAAGCCGAATGAGCGCGATAAATTCAGAGTGCACAGAAACTTTATATAAATATGAACAGTAATATAAAATACCATTTTTATTTTGTAGATGTAGATAGTTTTTCCGCGACAAAAACAATTAATTTAAAATTGCATATCAAATATTACTATGGCAACAAAAATGTCCATCATAAGATATCTTTGGACATAAAGGCGACTACCGTAAAACGAGGTGAATAGAACACATTGAGTGATTAGAAATATTTTTGGGAAAAAGTCTAAAAACCTGTGATGTGAAAACTACTATTACTACGACGTTTTCTGGTAAAAATATTAGCTATATTTTAGGGAAATGGAGGGGTAAATATGAATATTTAAAAACACCATAATGTTTTATTTTTATAATTACAAAGAATGTTATTGTTTTTTTTTAAATACCATTAACCTACCCAGATTTAAGGCTAGACGGAATTTTTTATACATCTATATTCAAAATAAATAACCTTCAATAATATTTTAAGACATACATAATATCAATACCGTACCGATACTGTTTAAACCGGTATCGCTTTGGCAGCAACCCCTTATGTTGTAATTGTCCAGGTGTAGTGGCCTTTATACAAAAAAATAAGTGTGATTTAATATAAAAAAATGAGTATTTCATAAAATTAGAAAATGTTACAGTGAAGTCTACCAATTAGCTTGATTCTTGGGTGATTACGTAATTGTGGTACTAACCTGGAACACTTAAGAACGATAATATCATTTTTGGATCATTATACAATAAAGAAAAAATTTAATATTTGCATATAAATATAACCAGAAAACCGAAATATTTGGACATTTGGGTTTTTGGTTATGGTTTACGTTTGGTTTGGACGGAGTTTTGATGGGTAACATCTTTTCTCTCACTTACCTGAAATATCCCTCAGATTTCCTGAAATACAACAGAACTGGTGAAGTGGGCGCTATTTGAATAGACCAATGAACGCACGCTATTTGAATTGACCAATAAGCGCGCACTAAATAATTACCCAATAAGGGCTCTCATAATGTACAGTTAGTCACAAAGTTGTGACAATTTACTCGTAATTACTAAGAAGTTAGTAGTTACACATCATTTGCGAATAATGTAAGGCACGCTCGTTTTTTTGTTACTGTATATATAATATTAGCTGACCCGGATTCTAGCGTTAATTACATAATTTCTATGAGTATCTTAGTGGTGTTTACGTTATCCTAACGTAATCAAGACTTTTTTTTATGACATATCATAGTAAACATGCATATGACTCTCCTGATCGAAAGAGACAACCATCGCATATACCAAACATATTAATGGTGCACAGTTATCCTAGTGGCGGGGTCTTATTGTCACATAAATAAGTTTACCGGCTATCTTACCCTCGAATTGGAACTCGACAGAGACAATCAAGGATGCTTTTGGGGCAGGAATAAGTAAAGCGGTGGTAACAGACCCAGGTTTCCCCGTGTTGGTTCCGGGCTCCTTTGAAGAATAGGTCAACTGCCATTCTGCCAGGTAGGTCGTAAAAGGAAACCGATTGGCTATACGAGCCACTACCATACTAGGTGGTAGAGCTCTGCATTGTCTCGCTCGGGTCTGGTACCACCACCTTACCTATTCCTGCCGCAATAGCGTCAGTGCTTATCACTGTCGTGTTCCGGTTTGGAGGGTAAGGTAGCCGGTAAACTTATGCATGTGACATTAGACCTCGCCACAAGATAGCAACGCACCATTAACACCGTTGGTGTCTATAGGCGATGGTTGACTCTTTCCGTCAGGAGACCCATCTGCTTGTTTGCTATCTTATAATATAAAAAAAGGTAAGACAATAACTTTTGGGGATAACATTTTTGTGGATTTAAATACATAAATTTTCTCCGATCAAAAAATATTCTTAAATGGTATTTCAAATCTTAATATACCTATGTAAATTACATATCACGTTGTTTTTCAACGATGAACTCTGAAATTACTAAACCCATTTCAATGTAATTTTGTAAATATCTACTGTTTAGTCCAACTTACAAGATGGGTTAGTTTTTATATCAAGTAACTCCTCCCTCCCTCTCAAATACCCAAGTAATTTCTATAGCAAAACAACGTTTGCTGGGTCCGCTAGTTCATATACACATATTATATCGCCTCTATGGTCTAGTGGTCCAACGTTAGCGTTGATCAATGAGGTCCCGGATTCGATTCCCGGGTCGGGCACATAAAAAAAGGGTTTTTTTTTTCAGTTTTCTGAGAAACACGAAGTTGCCCGGGATTGGAAAGTGCCTGGTTGGCGTTAGGCATGCCACCTATCACATTTGTGGGACCAAGTATCTTCGGCTAATCGTGGGTGCACTTGTTATACCTCTGCCTACCCCATCGGGTATATGGGCGTGAAGATACTTTATTATTAAGATAAGATTAAGACATATGCTCCTGTTACTATATAAAATCTAAATCTAAAATATACATGCAATCTGTAGGGGTCCCTTATAAATTCATTACAATGTTATGTAGCCAGTGTTGTTGGTTGAGTAAATGACAGGTTTTATCATCTCCGTATTATTTTGACATTCTAAATCCAACAAGTAACAAGCGTGTTATTAAAATAACTATTAATAATAACGTGTTAATAAAAACAAACTTTTTCGATGACAGTTTTATGAATATTTTAGTGTTGGTTCGACCGTTTAAAATCTAAAATGCATACTAATATTATAAATGCGAAAATAACTCTGTCTGGCTGTCTCCTCTTCACGCCTATATCATTGAACCGATTTTGATGAAATTTGGTAAAAATATAGTTTAAGATCTGAGAAAGGACATAGGATAGATTTTATCCCGGAATTTCCTCGGAAACGGGAACTATGCTGGTTTTTATTTTAGAAATATTTCCACGCAGACGAAGTCGCGGGCACAGCTCGTAATAATATAAAGAAGAAAAATTTGATTTTTTGGTGTTTGTTTATTATGATTTTACTCAAAAGCTAAGTAAGCAGTAAGCTGAATTATCCATCAACTATTGTTTTATCCGACTAGGTGAAAGGTAGTAATGATTTTTGGTCACGTGAACAAAGTCGCGAGTGACTGTTAGTAATAAATAAAATAATTATTACTGGAGAATTTAGAAACTGGCAGTTCCATTAGTCGAGTGGTTAGCGAACCTGACTACGCAATCAATGGAATTCGGCTTCGATTCCCGACAGCGCCAAACATTTATGTGATAAACATGTTTGAACTTTTAGGTTTGGGTGCTTAGTAAACATAAGTATGTATTTCAAGTATTTATATGTGTACAAGATGAACTATAAAAAAAATTAATTGAGTTCTCTGGTTACAACTTATTTTTCCTGAATAAAAAGTGTTATTCCTGGTCATCATCTACATGTGCGACGTATTTCATCCTAATCGGTTCAGCAGTTTTCGCGTGAAAGAGTAACAAACATTCATACATCCTAACAAACTTTCGCATTTATAACAGTAGTAGCTGCGCCCCGTAGCCCGTTGCATCATAAAAGCCTTTAGTAAATTCCATGGTTAAACTTATTTTTCGGGATAAAATGTTTTCTATGTGCTACTCCAGGACATCCAGTACGATTTTTAGTAGAGTTTAGTCTTTGGTCATATTTCGACCACGAGGCGATTCCTAGTACGTAGAAATACATACAAAGTGTGTAAAAAAACCCTGTCCGATATATATATATATATATATATATATATATATATATATATATATATATATATATATATATATATATATATATATATATATATATATATATATATATAGGTAGATCAATGCGATTATCAAAAAAAAATATCAATTTTATTAAAATAACCCAATGTTGTATTTTAAAGTCCTTCAATTTTGTACTAAAATTGAGCAAATTCCCCTTCAAAAAAATATTATTATTTTTATTAAAATAAAAAAATATCGTATTTTAAAGTGCCTCATTTTTGTACTAAAATTAAGCAACTTCCCCTTAAATCAAGCAAATATTTTGAAAATTTATTTATTAATATCCATAAAGTAATTACACAAATATGTTTTACTAGTTGTTGCCCGCGACTTCGTTCGCGTGGACTTCGTTTACTCCGCACAGCTCCTCTCTCGTAAGGTGATAGCGTGATAATATGTAGCCTATGTGTTGACCCGACCTGTTAGTAATATTTATGCAAAATTTGAAGTAAATCAATGAAGTACTTTTTGAGTTTACCCCGGACATACATACAGACAAACAGACAAAAAATCTAAAAACTATATTTTTGGCTTTGATATCGATTGTAGATCACGCCTCAAGTATTCTTTTAAAAAAATATTCAACGTACAGTTTTGACTTTCCTACGATTTTATTATATGTATAGATTTCAAATTTTAAATGCGAAAGTAAATTTGCTTGTTATGTTTTCACGACTTAACCGGAAGAATGTGTCAAAAACTGCATGCAGTACTTTTTGAGTTTACCTCGGACATACATTGACTTTCCTACGATTTTATTATATGTATAGATTAAGCTACCAAATAATGCCTTTGAAGATTGGATAGAGTTTTTTTACACACTATAAATACTGAAATATATTTAAAAAACACACAGGCTCAAATGGTTAAATACATACGTAGGAACACATATCTTGTTTCTGTTAACGTAGGATTGAATTGATAGGATAGGTATATATGAAATAATAGAATCCCCAAAAAAGAAGAGTCTTACGAACTGCCTAGCTAAAATGCTAACGGTATATTCTTTAAACGAGGCCTGACCCAATACAGAAAAATAAATAATTATCCAAAAGCCCTGTAATCTAAAGTGGCGGGTATCGATTGCTTTCCTAAGCCGGCTAATAGTTTTGTTAAGTGCGATACTGTGTCCCCATTGTTAACACATGCGGCTGTTATTGACTGTACATGAGTTTACTATAGCTCGATATATAAAAAAACCGTTAGCCACAGCTGTGTTCACGTGATCCAAAAATATTAATGCTTTTTGCTAAGTCGAGTGAAACGTAGTCTATAGTCATAAATGATACTATCATACCCAATACATTTTTAACTTAAAAAGTTAAAAAATGTTTTTTGATATTACATCTATAGGTATACTAGCTGCATCGTGCAGCCCGCTGCATTATAAAAGTTTTTGGAGAATCCCGCGGAATCTCCTTACGTTTCCGGGATAAAAAGTAGCCTATGTGCTATTCGAGGTCACCATCTACCTGTGTGCCAAATTTCATTCAAATCCGTTCAGTAGTTTTTGCGTGATTGAGTAACAAACATCCATTCATACATCCAAACTTTTACATAAACATTTATAATATTAATATAGATTATTAAACATTGCATTAAATGCCATTTAGGAGATCAAAGTCGATCATCATTTCTAATATAAACAGCTTTTCGAAAATATAATTACTGACATTTAAAACAATAATTTAGATTTTTGAAGTCTAAAAAAAATTATGCTTAGTTTTTGTTCCTTTGAGCGGTTAATTAAAAACAACAAAAAATCTTTTTATATTTGAATTCTCGCTTGACCTTGCATTAGGCCATAATATATGATTGTACGCGACGCACTCTTCGCGGTTTACCGCGAAAACGGTTGATAGTATGAAAAAAAAAGTTCAAACAAAAGTTGTAGAGAATTTTATACTCTACAACTATCATAATAAGTACAAATCTTATTTAAGCTAAAAGAAAGCGAGATATTCACGAAACCGATTTTTATGACCTTTGACCTTCAATATATTAAGACGCGGACACGACAACTTTTGTGAATTTTGAGACAACATTTAGAACGAGAAAACAAAGGTTTATACCAATTTACAGCTTATTATCATTCATTCCGAGGTGAAATCCCTAATATGACTAGGATAACAAATCCAGCGTTTTTTATTACATTTACAGGAATTTAAAAAAAAACTACGGTATAGATACAGAATTTTTAATTATCGATTATCTTACTTTTCAAACGGGAACACGACAGTGACAGGCACTGACAGACACGTTATTCCGGCAGGAATAGGTAAGGCGGCGGTAACAGACACAGGCGAGGCAACGCGGAACTCTACCACCTAGTGGCCACGATGGTAGTCACTCGCGTAGCCAATCGGTTGCCTTTTACGATCTACCTGAAAGAACGGCCGTAGGCCTATTCTTCAAAGAAGCCAGGCACCAACACGGGGGATAGCGTAAGCTAAAATTATTCCTATATGTGTTAAATTATCAAATGTCCAAACAACTTATTGGCCGTCTCGTTATTTTCAAATTAGTTGCTAATGGTTACTGTTATGAATGACGGATCGTTGATTGTAACCCGGCATATGTGTTCATCGGGAAAACCTCATTAATATTTTTCCTCCAAAATAATCGAAGCTGTGGCTTCATGATGTAAGCCTGATTCTACAATGAAACGGTGTACATTTGTTATGCCTGTGCTTATAACCTAAATTTGTACCTATCTTAATGACTCGCAGCGATAAAAATGAGTGGCATTTTCGGTTGGTGTAATAAAATTGCGCCAATATTCAATGACGTAGACGTGTGATATCGCTCTAAAAGCTTTACGTGCTACTTTTTGTCACCTTATTGGGTTAATGGTAACTTTGTGAACTAGGTAGTTAGTTTTAGTTCATAATATTTTGTTTCCTTTGGTGTCCCCCGTGTTGGATCTTTTATGACCGTTAGCTACCAGATATATATACACAACCTGTCACTGTGTAATAAAATTGCGCCAATATTCAATGACGTAGACATGTGACATCGCTCTAAATGTCTCTCTATCGCTCTAACGTGCTACTTTTTGTCACCTTATTGGGTTAATGGTAACTTTGTGAACTAGGTAGTTAGTTTTAGTTCATAATGTTTTGTTTCCTTTGGTGTCCCCCGTGTTGGATCTTTTATGACCATTAGATACCAGATATATATATACAACCTGTCACAGAATTAGATGTAAATGCGAGAAGTAGTTGATTGTGAAACAGCTACTTTCGCCGTGTTGGCCCCGGCTTTCTTTGAAGAATAGGCCAACTGCCGTTCTGCCAGGCAGGTCGTAAAAGGCGACCGATTGGCTATCGAGTCACTACCATCGTGGCTACAAGGTGGTAGAGATCTGCTTTGTCTCGCCAGGGTCTGGTACCAATGCCTTACCTATTCCTGCCGCAATAGCGTCAGTGCTTGTCGCTGTCGTGTTCCGGTTTGGAGGGTAAGGTAGCCGGTAAACTTATGCATGTGGCATTAGACCTCGCCACAAGATAGCAACGCACCATTATCATCTTTGGTGTCTATAGGCGATGGTTGACTCTCTCCGTCAGGAGACCCATCTGCTTGTTTGCTATCTTATAACATAAAAAGAAACTTTTATTTTAATATGGTTCAACAAATTATTTTTATTACCTTTTAGTTTGTTTCTTGAGCGTGTTATGTTTTAAAAGTGACTTAAGTTTTATATATATACATTGCAATTATTTTCAACATTATATATTTTTTTATAAATATGAGTAAATAATTAGGAAGGAAAAATTGTAGACAACTTTCATAGAGAAAATAATAAACTTAAGTTAAGGTAATTACGTCGAAAATATTTAAGTATTAGCTTTTGCCCGCGGGCTTCGCTCGCGCTATTTTCGGGAAAAAGTGGAGGATTAAAAAGGGACAAAAATTACCTTATGTTACACTCCATTCCTTCAACTATTTACACTTAAAAAATACGTCAATTCGTTGTCCCGTTTTGCCGTGAAAGATAGACAAACAAACACTTATATACACTTTCCTATTTATAATATTAGTATGGATTTAAATCTTTAAATTTACAAAAATTTAATCAAACTATATATAAGAAAAACATACTGTATATCGGGTGGTTGGTTACATTAATCACGAATAGATGGGGTTCGCGTTCGATTCCCGACAGGGATATACATTTGTATATGTATTTTTTTGTATTACTATCGTTGACTAATACCCATAACACAAGCAAATAATTTGCATAAATTTATTACGAAAACCAGACTACATTATATTTGCTGAAAAGATTACAACTATTATATTAAAAGATAATCCATAATAATATTTTACCTTTATAAAGGCTCTATTAAACGTAATTACATATTCAAACTTTTTGATCTGCAGATAACATAAAATTTCTGTCCGAATTTCCTACCCTTGTATCATAATAGATACAATTTCAGAGAACCCCTTACGTTTTATGTTCAGCGCCCATCAAGTGTGAGAGGATTTGTATAATGATATTAGGCCTTGTTAGCTGAACCCCGGAATTTTATTAAGAGAGTATAGCGATGTTATAAAGTTAATATTCTTCCTAAGTGAACATGCCCCTACCATGTTATTAACCGAATTTTAAAGAAGAGTTATCAATTTATCATGTATTTTAATTTAATCACTTGAACCACGGATTAAATGGATACACCTTTCAAGGCAATCTTGGTTTGTCAATGTAGCTTGCAATTACACACAGAAATATAGATTTATACTTCTTACCGATGAAATCAAAACACTTCAAGTGTAATTTTTAAACGTTGTCATCTCATTCGGTACGATAAAACAATACAACATGGTTTATTTCTAGTTTTGCACGATACTATATGTCTACAAATGACATTTTTGGCAGTGATGGGAGAGTTCGCTTATATGTGCGCGACACGTTCCCTTTCCGATGGCGTGTCTATTAATATTCATGTGGTCTGTGACTTGTACTGTTTCGAAATTCACACGCTATATATTTCTTAATAATTAAATAGTCAGCCTTTACGTTACACATTTTACTGTATATTTAGGACTAGTATTTAAATCTATATATAAAAATCAATGGCTGGACCGATTTTGGTAATTTTTTTTAATGTATTTGTAATTGTAAAGAGAAGGTTCTTATAAAAGAAAATATTAAGAAATTGCGCGGAAAAATAGAAAATTGAAGAATACTTAAACCACCATATTAAGTTTAATGCCATTTTGGCTGCGTGGAAGGACAATCGTGTAGTCTTATATAAATTACGTGTCACGTTGTTTATCCGCTGTGGATTCCTAATATGTAAGGCATAACAACGTTTGCCGGGTCAGCTAGTTGTCAATAAATATGTTTTAAGCGTTAAGCGTGAAATAATGAATGGTCAGTAGATGTAAAATATTGAGATTGGTATCGTGTCTAGGTCCGAGTGCGTTCATCCTTTAAAGTATAGATCAACTGCCGTTCTGCCACACAGGTCGTAAAAGGCGACCGATTGGCTATACGTGTCACTACCATCGTGACTATTAGGTGGTAGAGCTCCGCAATGTCTGGCTCGTGTTTAGGTACCATCACATTACCTATTCCTACCGCAATAGCGTTAGCGCTTATCACTGTCGTATTCCGGTTTAAAGAGTGAGATAATCGATAGTTAAAAATTCTGCATCTATCGCTTAGTTCAGTTTTTTTTATTCCTGTAAATATAATAGAAAACGCTAGATTTGTCCAAACTTTAAAAATTACAAATAAATCTAAAAGTAAGTTTGTTTATTATACTTTAACGCATTAAGTAAATACTTAATAGCTTATTATTAAATTCTGTATATAATTGTTTTTATATATAATTAATATGAGAGTCACAAGTTATTAAAAGGAGTATATATATATATATATATATATATATATATATATATATACATATATATATATATATATATATATATATATATATATATATAGTTAATAGTACATTTCATTCAGAAATAAATACCTATTATTCCTGAAAAATCTATATATATATGTAGGAAGTGGGTCAGATATGATAAATAAAATGCGGATGTGGTAATATAACAACTCTTTATATTTTGTTCAACTTGTATGAAATAAATATCATAAAATCACTATTAAAGCTTTCCATCACTAATGACTAGTTCTGGTTTAACAATTCCAAGTAACTTAATTATTCCTTATTACAAATAAGTCATAATTTAAGCAATAGATAGTCAATTGTAAATTGTACTGCGACTAATTTATAGTTGACAATAATAATTAACTTGTTTGCACAAATTAATTATCCGAGAGTCAAGGATAAGCTAATAGCAAGATACAACAAGTGTACCGAGCCAAGCCAGAGCCTAGACTGCCTTATCGGCGGGCGCTCCGAGCCTTTTATACAGGTAGCAAAACAAGTTGAGTAGTAGGGATATCGAACGATGCGCTTCCCGGCCCAGGCCGTGGATTTGTTGTTTACACTTTACAATATTCTTGCATTTGACGACGCGGACGCCGTCATATATAAAAATCAATTGCTGTTCGTTAGTCTCGCTAAAACTCGAAAACGGCTGAAGTGATTTGGCTAATTTTGGTTTTGAGTTAATAGCTAGTTAAAGTCCAGGGAAGGTTTGAAAGGTGAGAAAATATAGAAAAAAATAAGAGTAGTTAAAAAGGCAGAACAACGTTTGCCGGCTCAGATAGTAGAAAAATAAAAAAAACCATGGGCAAAAGTTTGTTTTATATAAAAATGTTTCAAGTATCAAGGGTTAGGGGAATGATAACAAAATATTTTTTTTTTTGTAAAACCTAAGGAAGATAAAATGTTTTATGTTAATAACAGGTTTAAACTTTTATTAGATAACGCTATTTTTAAAGCTTTATAGCGTCAAGTCCCTGACATTTATGTTTTTAGTCTAATTTTTGTGGTCTTACAATTTTTTATAGGATATCGTTTAAATTTTGAGTTATTTTAAATTATGGTCTGAAGAAATAATATTCTACACTTCGACTTATATTTATGGTCAAGTATTTCACTTTACCGGGTTGGCTGTAAGACATCTCTTTTTTTAGAGATAAGCTCGCCTTTTGTACCTTTTTAAAAATATTGCTTGTTGTAATAGTTTTTTGTTGTTTTGTTGGGTACAATAAAGTATTAAATAATTAATTAAATAAATAAAAATGTATGTAACTTGTTAAAAAAATCAATATTTGCCATGTAGCGCGTTTTAATAAAACAAAGTGTAAAATCATAAAATATATAGTTTTGTTGAATCCTTTGTGGAGTAGCCAAAGTGAAAATATAGTGATTTGACGCTGTTTTTTTTATAGAAGAGGGGGGCAAACGGACAATAGGCTCACCTGATGGTAAGTGTTTACCGCCGCCCATAGACAACTACACTACCAGAAGGTCTTGTAGTTGATTGCCGGCCTTTTAAGAATGAGTAGGCTCTTTTCTTGAAGGTTCCTAAGTCGTATCCGTTCGGAAAAATTTCTGCCGATAGCTCGTTCCATATAGGAGTAGTGCGGGGCAAAAAGTGCTCGCCACAATGGTTTATCATGATTCGTCAGCGTGTCAGCTGGCAGGATGAGACCATAAGTCCCAAAGTCACATTTTTGGTGGACTGTAACGGATCTTCTTGGGTTAAGACTGACAGCTTTACCTGCGTATCCCAAGCACGGTGAAGTTAGCATATACTAAAGATATGAATCGAAGAGTCTAACCACAAAATCAATAAAAGTATATGGCAGGCTAATAAAATTTTTTTGGTTAATAAGAGCCAATGTATGATTTTAACTGAAATTAACATTAAAAAGTACTAACAGGGCAAAGTGTAAACGTCTATTATTATAATACGCTAGCGACCTGCCCGCAGTTACACCTGCGTAGCTTTTGATCCCGTGGGAATATTGGAATGGTTTATATACTAAAACCTTCCTCAAGAATCAATCTATCTAATAAAAAAACCGCATCAAAACCGTTGCGTAGTTTTAGATTTAAGCATACATAAAGACATAGGGGCAGACAGAGAAAGCGACTTTGTTTTATACTATTTAGTGATAATGCAAAAGTTTCAAAATACATTACGCAAAAATGCACCATAAAATCTCATCTCCGCGAACTAAATAATAGGTAATTCACAAGCTATAAACTATGTTTTAAAATTTTAAAAGACTTTGAACTATACATAATTTTAAGTATATGATGATTTTTTAGTCCAGTAAACATATATCATCACGCCCACAATCTCAGATGCACAAACAGGTGAAATTAGTTCATTTACGCTAAGGCAATGTTATTGTCTTATTATAATGTGACTCAGACTAACCCGTGTTGGTCCCGGGCTCCTTTAAAGAATAGGCTAACTGCCGTTCTGCCAGGCAGGTCTTAAAAGTCGACCAATTGGCTATGCGAGTCACTACTGTCGTGGCTACTAGGTGGTAGAGTTCTGCATTATCTCGCCCGGGTCTGGTACCACCGCCTTGTTTATTCTTGCCGCAATAGCGTCAGTGCTTGTCATTGTCGTATTCCGATTTGGAGGGTAAGATATCCAGTAAACTTATGCATATGACATTAGACCTCGCCACAAGATAGCAATGCACCATTAACATCTTTGTCTATAGGCGATGGTTGACACTTTCCATCAGGAGGTCCAAAATAACTAACCATGTAAATATGAACTCTCTGGAAAAACTTGTATAAAGTTTACAGAAGCAGTAAATCTAAATTAGAACAAATTTTTCGACCTGGGATTCGATCTCATTACTTCAAGCATATTGATAATCAAACACCTTAAAAATATACTGAATTGCAAATTGTTACAAAAATAGTCGTAAGTCTGATAAAAACTACCTTTTCCTACCGCACGCTAGTTAGTATCAAATTTGTTACTTCCATGTTCCGGTTGGGAGAGTAAATTTATGGTATTACAGCCTTGCGACATGGATGACAACTCACGTTCATATCTTTGGTGTCCTATAGGCGATGGTTATCTCTTTCTAGCAAAAGAACAACCTACTTATTTACTTTCGATAATATTTCTAAAAAGGTAAAATTATTACAAAATAACATGTAACAGATGATTTTTATAACATAAAATAACTTGTAACTGTTTATTTGTATGTCACCGCTACAATTTATTTTCGATATAAAAATAATCTGTTATAAGTTTAAAATAACTTGTAGCAGGCTATTTTTAATTTAACTGTTATTCGTTTGCTGAATACATATTTAAAGCGCTAACACTTTTTGTAATTATCTAGACTGTTGTAATGAAATTAAGGTTGGTCGCGCGGTTCTTAATTAAGTCTTGCGATTTAAATGAAATCTTTTTCCTTACAAACTTAAAGAAAATATTATTTAAAGTTTAAAACTGCCTTTCTCTCGTTTCTTAATAGTCATACTTTAGCAATTAATTATTTTTGTTTGCAGTGAAGGACCGTTAAAAGGATATTGATTTTCATCTTGTATTCATTCTCTTTATCAAATTTCAAACAAAGGGCTCATGTTTATCCAGGCTTCTTTCTGAAGAATAGATCAAATGCCTAATGTCACGCATCTCGTAAAAGGCAAGAGAAGAATAATCCTGTCACTAAGGTTGTAAATATTTACTAAATGGTAGAGTTTTACATCTTCTTGACCGAATTTGGTACTATCATCTTACCTATAACTGCCGCAATAGTATTGGTGCTTGTCGATAGTGTTCCAGTTTGGTTTGGAGGGTAAGGTAGCCGGTTAACATATGCATGTGGTATTCTGACTCCGCTACATGAAATGACTATTCATGTTGTGTTATTTATGTCAGAAGAACATCTGTATGCTATCTACGAAATGAAAATAAAAGTATCTTTTTGTTATTATAAATTTCAATTTTATCCATACTTAATATTATAAATGCGAGTCAGGGTCGATAACCACTCGACCAATGGGGCGGTAAATTAAAGTTACATTTCCTGCAAAACTTCAAAATTCAAATTGTACAATAATTTATGCGCATTCTTTGTAATTGTATCTGGGTATTAAAGTTAAATACGGATGTATAATATTTACTTTAACCTTCACTTTTTATATTGAAAGCAGGGACAACAAAAAATAAGGTTGGGCACACCAACTACGCTAGTGTGCGTGGCTTGATTACTGTAGGTACACAAGTGACATTTCACACCAGCAGGTTTTTCTGAGGACATTTCAAATTGTCAGTTGGTTAGGAAGGTATATACTCAAAGCATATAGATTAGCGATCGCCTGTGGTCGAAATTCGAGCAAAGATAAAACAAAAAAACTCTTAGTTTGACAGCAGTCTCCGTCTTTCCAGGTCTTTCCAGGGTGTGGCTGTGCCGATAGCTGACTACCTCGAGATCACGTTAATGCCTACTCTCAACTTTGGTTCGTACATCGAATCTAAAGCCCAAGTTGCCTCAAAAAAGCTTGGTATTCTGGCGAAGGTGAGACAGTATTTCAGTCCGGGACAGTGGCTCAACCTTTATAAAGCACAAGTCCGTTCGTGCATGGAATACTGCTCTCACCTCTGGGATGGATCCGCTAAATACCAGCTTGAGACACTTGAGGCGATAGAGAGGCGTGCCAAGAGGCTCATAAACGACGATGATCTGGTAGGCAAAAAACTCCAGAACCTCGCTCATCGCCGCAGAGTGGCTAGTTTATCGGTTTTTTATCGGATACACTTTGGAGAGTGCGCTGCGGAATTGCACGACTTAATTCCGCCATCCCCGTTTTTCATTCGATCGTCGAGGAGCACAGATTCTAGGCATCGTTATATGGTGGACGTTCCACGTACCCGGACTAATACTCTTAATAAGTTTAATTATAATTAAATTAGGTTATTTTTGTCTGGTACCACCGCTTTACCTATTCCTGTCGCAATAGCGTCAGTGCTTGTCACTGTCGTGTTCCGGTTTGGAGGGTAAGGTAGTCTGTAAACTTATGCATGTGGCATTAGACCTCGCCACAAGATAGCAACACACCATTAACACCTTTGGTGTCTATAGGCGATGGTTGACTCTTTCCATCAGAAGACCAATCAGCTTGTTTGCTATCTTATAAAAAAATGATTATTTTTATTTTATATTTGAAATTTAAATCACTCTCCTGTAAAATTTACTCAATGTCGCTTAGTGAAGATTGCCTTTCAAGCGTCGATATCTTTACTTGCTTCCTCACTCCAAATGAGAACACAACGTACACCGACGCTATTCCTACATGAATAGGTTATATTACCGCCCCGTTGGTCGAGTGGTTAGCGTCCCCTGACTACGCAATCAACGAGGCTCGGGTTCGATCCCCGACGGGGACAAGCATTTGTGTGATGAGTATAAATGTTTATATTTCCGGGTTTGGGTGTTTATTATATATATTCTAGTATTTATATATGTATTTCTATGTATTAGTATCGTTGACTAACACCCATAACACAAGCAAATAATTTGCTTACTTTGGGGTTAGATCAGTAAGTGTAATTTGTCCCGTGAAGTATTATTATTATTATTATTATTATTATTATTAATAGGTGAACCGGTGGTTTCAAATTCGATTAAGTTGTTACAGAAACCTCGTTTCTAGTCACGATGACAGTGACACTTATTAGCCTTCTTTTGCCGTTTACGAGCTGCTTAGTACGGCTATTCTTCAAAAAGAGTCTAGATCAGGCTTTCCCAACGTTTATTTCGTTGAGCCTTCCCAAGCCAAAAATAATATTTTCATGCTCCCCCCCCCCCTCCCCTATATTCTTTATTTATCTACTCGTTACTTTTTTTAAAATGTAATCTTATATATTACGTACGACGCCCCCCTAACATTTCTTTACGCCTAGATTAATCAATACGTCTAGATCAATAGGCTAATTATATATAAGTGTATATAAAAAATCTGTAAGCCGGTTGACCCTGCAGGCCATCTCTGAAACTTTCCGCTAAATTGAGATATTCTAAGTTCAAAGTAGCGAAACCTATATCTAAGTATAGGTTTTTGGATACGTAGAGTTCAAAAATCTAAAATTTGTAAAAATCAATAACTTCATTAGTTACATACGTAGCGGGAAGTTAAAAGAAAATTCCTGGCGCACTGACTCATAAACGTCCAGCCTAGTCCCTTGAATTAAGAAGGCTAAAATTTTTATTAATATTATAAATGCGAAAGTTGAGATGTTTGGAAGAAGAATCCCGCGGGATTCGCCAAAAAAATTCTAAAACAGTGGACTGGACGCTGCGGCTAGTAGTAAATAAGAAAGGATTTTTCGAAATTAATCCCCAAGATGGTGAAGTAAAATATACAAAATTTCTTACACATACTAATTAGCCCGCGGGTGAAACTGTGTGGTTTAGTTAGTATTTAATAAAAATATGCTCAACATTAACCCAGATATAAATTGTGTATGTTAAATAATTCAACATTAGGCTGTCCCCATATATATATGCTAAGCAGTCACGAGAAAAAATTCTTTATACGATGCGAAGGCAAATAAGACATCGCTCGTAAGAGTGTTTTGGATGTTTGCAATTTATTTATGTTTTTGAAGAGCTTTGATATAGGGAACTCCTGAACAGTTTTTTAAATATAAATGCTAATAAGTTATAATTTTTGTGTTATTTTGTTGATTCGTGTGTTGCTTGGAACATAATATATGTATATTAATATTATAAATGCGAAAGTTTGGATGTTTGGATGGATGGATGTTTGTTACTCAATCACGCAAAAACTGCTGAACAGGTTTGAATGAAATTTGGCACACCGTGTATAAAGAATAAAATCTGATAAGATTTTTAAGTCAATCGGTGAATTAACTTGAAATTTACTTAAAAAAAATTAAGCAAGTTTGCTAATGACAACGTAATTTTAATATTTGAAAAGCTATAAGTTTTGAGAATTAGATTCGATTTGATTTTTGAAACGGCATTAGACGTTGTTTTTTTGGTACTAAAATATCGTAAAATACCAAAAAAAGGTTGGTCGAAAAATTTCAATTCTATGTCGGAAAAACACTTTTTCAAAATTTTTCGTCGACCATTACTCCCAAATGGATAAACCGATTTTGATGCAATTTATGTATTAGACGTTGTTTTTTGAGGAATAGAGATGATTAGTTTTTGTACTTAATCGTTACATAAATCTGGAAGTTATATTAACAAAATACTGTTTCATAAAATTTTTTTTGGTGTTATTTCAAAATTTCTCAAAATCTCCTGGTCCGAATCGGTTTAAATTTTCAGGAAATCTAAGTTGAGCGAAATCCAATCGAATGCCGTCAACCACGTTTCGATCAGCTCAGCCGTTCAAAAGTTATGAGATGTTTACCTACACACATACACACACACACATACATACATACAGACATACTGACGTCATCGTGAAAATAGTCAGAAAAGGTTCCTAGGACCTCAAAACGTGGACATCTGTTGAAAACTCGATTTTCGAAAATCGGGGTAAAATCAGTAGCTTTCTTATCTACATACGAAGTTGGAAGTTAAAAATATACGCGTCGAATTGACTATCTCCTCCATTTTTGTCGATTGAAAAAGCCATCTTTTTAGTTCGCATTATTGTGATGGGTCACTGCGGAACTTTGCATTACCCGTGACCCAATACGCACTTTACTGGTTATTATAATAAGCTTTTAAGTACTATTTTTCCCCGAGCAGGGTGTTTATTCCTAGCAACGCAACTTTCTAACAACAGTTACGTAACGTTAAAATGGTGTTTCATTTCATTATATTGCTATACCATAAAACATATCTTTTAGACGATTACACAATTTTGATGTACAAATAAAATACAACACAAAAGAAATTCTAAGCGAACAAGCGTAACAAAGGATCGTATGAAGAACAAATTTCACTCACTAAGTTCATGAATTTTTTTATCCATCGTAAAACCGTTTCCTATTTATTCATTCATTAGAGGAATAAAGAGGTTTGACGATTTTATTACGGACGGTGGCCTTTGGATCGCCGCCATTTTGAATTTTCACACAAGTGTTGTCACAGTCTGAAATCTACTTCTTATTAATGTAGATGTAGATTATAAATAAATAATAATAAATAAATAAATATTCATGGAAAAAATTACACTTACTGATCTAACCCCAAAGTAAGCAAATTATTTGCTTGTGTTATGGGTGCTAGTCAACGATACTAATACATATAAATACATATATAAATACTTTTACATACATAATAAACACCCAAACCCGGAAATACAAACATTTATGCTCATCACACAAATACTTGTCCCCGTCGGAGATCGAACCCGAGCCCCGTTGATTGTGTAGTCAGGGTCGCTAACCACTCGACTAACGGGGCTGTAAAATACTATAATAAATCTATATTAATTTATAAATAATTATAAAGAAGAAAAATTAGATTATATACAAACGTATGTGAAATGACGAAGATAACTAGTTATTTTGTAATTGCAATTGCAAAACAGATCGCGGAAAATTACAAAATAACTAGTTTTCTTCGTCAGAACAACGGATTTCCGCAAAGTAATGCCCGAATCTATAAAATATGTGTGAAATGTATAAACTAGTTAGTACTATTACTACAACTACCTACTTAATTAGTACTCACAATGTTGTTGTAAAGTTTTAGCCTTTTCACGCTTTTTACGAAATAAATTTAAAGTTCTCTCACTATCTCAACATCTGTAAATTCAAAACCGTGCATTTCTCTCGACCCTTTTTGCCACGCACTACTCCTTTGTGTAATCAATTAACGGCGGAGGTATTTTTTAACGGATATGACTTGGGAATCTTGAAGAATTTCTCACTCATTTTTAAGAGGATAGCAACGCAACAGCAAGACCTTTGGTATTGCGGATGTTCATAGACGGTGGTGATCATTTACCATCACGTGCACCTCCTGCTCGTTTACCCCCTTTTTCTATATAAAAAAACGTTGTCAGCAAAGCAGTTGCTTCATTCTTCAAACTGAATTAACACGGGACAAGATTAATAGTATTTATTTTTCATTTCACTAATGTGCGTGTCTTTCGTGTGGCGTTTTAACGTAAGTTGGTTGCTACTTAATCCTTCTACTTTCAAAATGGCATCAATGTTTAGGATATAATATTTTGTTGTTCCCTAATTTATTGCTTCTATCCACACGCAAAATATCAGCGACAGCAAAGTCTTTAGTAGGTCGCTGGGAGAGATAGCAACAAAATAAGATTTGTGACGGAAAGACAATAAGATAGATATTTATTTAAAGCAAGTTTTACCTGTATATTAATACGTGAAGCATAAATTTTGGACCCATTTTAATGAAAATTACGCCGACAGAGGCTTATGAAATTTGACACAGTAAAAGTTTATATGGAGAAGAGGTACAAAAAGCTTATATTTTTGTTTTAAATGCATTGGAAATAAATTAAATTTATGATCCTATAGTTATAACGAGCAGTTATAGTATATAGGTGTAATGTGTAAAAATATATAAATATACAAGTGTAATGTGTACGTAATTGGTTTTTCCGAAATGGCTCTAATGATTTTGACGGAATTTTGTAAATTGATATAGGTAAGTGTCATCTCCGTGATAATCCATTTTCACATTAAAAAAATATATCCTAGCGAAGCTCAATCACCTCCTAGTGAAAAAATTATACATGGTACTGTAACACCTTCGTAATTCGGTAGAATATTTAGTCATTGTAATTTGTCAGATGTAATTTGTTTCTTAAGGGCTCGGATGAAAAGCCCAATAAAATGAAGCTATACTAAAATTGAAATCATAAATCTGTTAGTTTTAAAATTGGTCCTGAGTACCTCGAGAGATATTTACAAGCTGGCCAGTCGAGAAGATCCCCGTGACGATCGGAGTATCGTTACAGTAACATGCGCTTAACATACGCTTTAATATAGCTATTGTCATACATAGATTAGAATTATAGTTTAACTAGATGAAAACCCAGCTTCGCTCGGAAGTCTCTTATTACGCAATCTTATATACTAACTTAGCAACTTGTAGTGACGTCTTCTTTCAATTATTACGTTGATTTAATAAAGAGAACACTATAGTGTTGCTATTTTTTAATTTCTACTCTTTTATGAACGAAGAGAAAATAAGTTTCACGATAATCTATGCTTCGTTCCACGATACTTTAATCACGCCATCTACACCACATATTTGTAAACTTAAAAGAAATATGGCCGATTTGTCTGTCAGCACGATTAGAATTTTTAATCACTATTTTAACAAAATACTCGACAATCCGAATGTTGCGGATATATGACTCAAAATTATTATTTTTTTACGCTTTATAATTTGGGTAAGATTTCAATTGAGTCTACCGTAACCCTTGACGAAATTATTAATATAGACTAGCTGGAGCGTGCAAATTGCTGCATCCTAAAAATTTTTGGTTAATCCCGCGGGATTACTTCACTTTTTCAGGATAAAAAGTAGCTTATGTGCTATTATTTACAATAATCTATCTGTGTGCCAAATTTCATTTAAATCCCTTTAGTATTTTTTGCGTGATTCAATAATAAACATCCATCCATTTATCCATCTAAACATACAAACTTTCGCGTTTATAATATAAATATAGATTAATATAGATTTATCCTTTAAAAAGTCTAATTGATATTCAAAAGACACACGGTCCGAGCTCTTTTGAAGAATAGTCTAAATGCCGTTCTGCTATATTGCTGCAGAAATAGGTAAGGCAGTGGTACCATATACCCAGGCGAAACGTTGCGGAACTCTACCACCTAGTAGTCACAATGGTAGTGACACGTATCACCAATCGGTCGCTTTTTATGATCTGTGTGGCAGAATGGCAGTTAGACTATTCTTCAAAGGAGCCTGGACCAACCCACATACATAAGGCTACCTTACTGTCCAAACCGGAACACGATAATGGCAAGTATTAGCGGCAGAAATAAGTAAGGCATTGGTACCACATACCCAGGTGAGACGCTGCGAAACTCTACCACCAAGTAGTCATGATGGTAATACGTATGGCCAAACCCTGCGATGTATAAAGCCCAGTAAAACACTTGTTAATTTCATTTACTTTTTTTATATAATAAGATAGCAAACAAGCAGATAGGTCTCCTGATGGAAACAAAGATGCATATCTTTACCGGCTACCTTACCCTTCAAACCGGAACAGGACAGTAACAAGCACAGACGCTATTGCGGCAGAAATAGGGAAGGCGGTGGTACCAGACCCGGGCGAGATAATGCAGAACTCTACCATCTAGTAGTCACGATGGTAGTGACTCGCATAGTCAATCGGTCGCCTTTTACGACCTGCCTGGTAGAACGGCAGTTGGCCTATTCTTCAAAGGAGCCCGGGACCAAAACAATGACAATTCGAAATACTTCAAATTGTCAACTAAATGCATTTTTACTAGATCAAAGTATCTATATATTATTAATACGTGAATGAAAAACTGTTGCGTGAACGGCGGAAAATTCCGCACAGTTAAAGTTTACATTGCGGAGTACTGCAGAAACCTAATATTTTTTAATAAAATGCATTTGAAGCAAATTAAATTGATAAAAATAAACATTACACACACTACATTCCTGTGACATACGTGATAATATCAAGGAAGTTACATTCTACCCGGAACGTTCACACGCGCTATAAAATCGTTCTGAAGAGTACCACGACATGGATGGAATGTGTCTCTTTCTACTAAATAAAGCGCCAATCGCCATATATGAGTGCAGCCATGCGTAGTTTGCAAATTACTACTATGTAATTCTACTAATTTGAGAAACAGCTTTGAATTACATAAGTAACTACGTAATAATTAAAATAAGCACATTTTAGAACTCACTATGTTAATTACAATACATTTTATGCTAATGTATTTATCGACGTGTATGAATAAAAGGGATTTAACGATTACCGAATATATAAAAATCTACCATCAGATAGTTTTATTTACACTGTCAATTGCAAGAAAGGGACAACATCCACTCTTGTCGTTGTCTTGCTTAGAACGTTTTTCCCCTCTGTTAAATAAGAAACAAATGTCAACTTTACTAGTAACGAAATAAAGTACATTTTTATTTTTCAAATATTGCTTCGTAATAATTCCAGTTATCGTATATAAGTTCCTTGGATAATATACAGTACATAATATATACTATTTTCTTCACAGCAAAAGTCAATTGTTAAACTTAAAAAAAGATTTTATTGCTTAGTCTATGGTCGAGTTTTGGCCACCGACGGCCGCTAGTTTTTATCAATCGCGCAGTTTTTAATAAAGTATGTATCTGCAAACTGTACCTACTTGAAATAAATATTAAAGAAATATCATAAAAATGTTATCATTTGGTCATGATTTTTTATTATTACGGCGTTAACAGTGTGAACATTCTGAATTTTATATACATATCGGAGTGAATGAGAGAAGCAAAGTATCCTCACACCCGTGTCCCAGATGAGGTAGACAGAGGTATAACAAGTGCAACCACGATTAGCCAAAGATACTTATAGCCAATTGCACTAACATTGTTTTAGTTTAGGAAAATCCTAAGTAGTATGCTGTCTCAAATGAAAAAAATGTGACAGCAGGTTATTAACTTTCCTAAGCTAAGAAATGCAATTAGCCATTTGTCCCACAATGGGGTAGGTAATATTGCAACGGATCTTATCCAATCCCGGGCAAAGTTATTTTTGTTTGTTTTCGTCAGAAAGCTAAAAACTCCTTTTTGGATTGTTTGACCTGGGAATCGAATCTGGGATCTCATGTGCTCAATACCGATACCGAACTATTGATGAACACGAGACAGAAAGGCAGTCTTATAATATATGAATGTGTCACGAATTTTTTAAATTTTAAATTTTGAGTTTGTCGCTGACATCAATAGAGCTCGGGTTCGGTTCCCGACAGGGACAAACATTTGTGTGATGAGCATAAATGTTTACATTTTTGGGTATGCGTGTTTATTATGTATGTTACAGTATTTATATATGTATTTCTTTGTATGTATGTATATCCCTATTATAAACCCACTAGCATTAGTTTACCGGCTATCTTACCCTCCAAACCGGAACACGACAGTGATAAGCACTGACGCTATTGTGGCAGGAATAGGCAAGGCGATGGTACCAGACCCGGGCGACACAATGCAGAACTCTACCATCTAGTAGCCACGATAGTAGTGACTTGTATAGCCAATCGGACGCCTTTTACGACACGCCTGGCAGAACGACAGCTGGCCTACTCTTCAAAGGAGCCTGGACCAACACGGGGAAAACCTCTTGCATGTATATCTTCTGTTTTTATAAAAAAACGTTTATACTAACGAAAATCCATTCTTGCAGCTGTGATAATATAAAAGCGGCCATTTTGAAATCTGTAAAACCAAACAGGATTTGCTGAGTAAATTGAAAACTTATCAAACAATTTTCCCCATTTTTACGTAGCCAGTCGACGAGTATAGTGATACTTTTCACAACAGCATTTCGGTCAACGACAAACAATAAATCAAGGTGGTTAACAGCGGGGTTGCTCGGCCGATTTTGCACAAATATGGGCCTGATTTATGTGCCTTTTGTCAGGCATTTGACTTGACATGTTTATGTACTTTTAAAAAGTGATCTATTGCCTGTTTTAATGAAATCTTCTAGAGTGCTTTTTAGGGTTCTATAGTCTCTGTCTGCTCGTAGCTTAAGCCAGAGACTACTTATTAAAAAGCCATAATTAGTTGAAACTAGTTTATCACACACTTGTACTTTTATTTCACTATTATTATTTATTTCACTATATTTTTCGCCGTGTTGGTCCCGGCCTCATTTGAAGAATAGGCCAACTGCCATTCTGCCAAGCAGGTCGTAAAAGGCGACGGATTGACTATCGAGTCACTAGAAGATAGCAACGCACCATTAACATCTTTGGTGTCTATAGGCGATGATTGACTCTTTCCATCAGGAGACCCATCTGCTTGTTTGCTATCTTATGATATAAAAAAAATTATTATTCACTAAATTATTTAATTTTATCGACCGGTTTTGCTTTTTAAAGCAACTTCAGGACGTTGTATTTTTTACTAAGTAAACTCGTAAAGAATATTACGTCCTGAAAATGCTTTAAAAACTGAAACCGGTCGATAAAATTTAATAGGTAATTTAGTGTATAATAATAGTGAAACAAAAGTACAAGTGTGTGATAAACTAGTTTCAACTAAAAATAATAGAATTTCACCAAGTGCCGACGATTGAAAGTGTAAAATCTAAAAAGCTATAATTTAGCATGAATATGCTTATTATTTATGGCGATAAAATATTGAAAATACGATTATTAGGGTACTTCCTCTACATGCAAAGCGTATCCTCCATTTAATGCTTCACCCTTCATAGAGTGATGTACAATTCGACTCACCTAAAGACGCTTCGCTTGTGAAGTGAAACGTGCGTTGAGTACATAATTTGTGTGTTACTGCCTTTGCTTCTGACATGGAAGAAAGTGTGGTAGAAGTGGGTGGACTATTGTGCCGCTTCGGTCTTCTCTAATTTTCAGGCTTTGGATAAGTTTGCCCCATTCCTTACACTATGTTTCGTTTCAGTTGCATCACAGCAGTTCTATATATGGTTTCGCGGAAATTTTACAAATTAAATACCACATTTTTTTCTTTGAATTATGGATTTCCGCAAAGTTACACCTGAATCTATTAAATAAGTAACGTATTCCACGTGTTGGTCCGTGCTCCTTTGAAGAATAGACCAAATGCCGTTCTCCCAGACAGGTCGTAATACGCTACCAATTGGCTATACGTGTTACTACCGTCATTACTAGTACTGCCATCATAAGGATAAAGGACGTTTCTACATAAAGTTCGAAACTAAGATGTCATCAAGAATGTCTTTTCTATTTAGTAATATTTGAGTTATATCGCAGATGCGTCCTATTTAAAATTAAGATTTATGGGGTTGTATAAATTTTAAGCTTACTATAAAAATATTGATAGGTGCGTCTTTTTTTTCTGAAGCCTAATATTTATCTAACTTAATTTTAGAAAAAATAACAGAAACGTCTTTTTTCCTTATGACGGCATAGTAGGTGGTAGACTTCCATAACGTCTTGTCCGGGTATTTGGTACCACCGCTTTACCTATTCCAGCCGCAATAGCATCAATGCTCGTTATTGTCATGTTCAGGTTTGGACGGTAAGGTAGCCGGTACATTTATGCACACGGTTTTGCCACTCCGCCATACGGATAGCAATGCACCGTCAACATCTTTGTTGTCTATAGGCGATGGTTTCTCTTTCCATCAGGAGAGTTATCCGTTTGTTTAATAATTAATGCTGCTATCTAATAATAAAAAAGGCATGTTAGTCAACTGACAGACGAAGCTAAAGTAAATAAAGCACTGAGAGTGAAAAACGCACTCCCACTCACGTTTCTCACTCACATATCACAGGTCCAGAGGTCGATTCCCGACAAGGACAAACATTTATGCGATGACCAGTAGATGTTTGTACTTTTCTATGTATTAGTAAAGTTGACTTACACCTATAACACAAGCAAATAATTTGCTTATTTTGGGGTTAGATCAATTAGTAGACACCTAATTCTAATTCAATAAAGTCAGTGCCTATCACTCTTTTTTTCTGGTTTACTAGGAAAGGTAATGTATTAATGTATAGAAGTTACGAACTAGCTATACCCATGGCTTCATTCACAAACTTATCTTCTCAGTGTGTGGCCGCATTCCGATCCGGTAGTAATTCTAAAAATGTCGACTCGTCAAAAGTGCATGTAGAGGTATATTTTTTTTATATCATAAGATAGCAAACAAGCAGATGGATCTCCTGATGGAAAGAGTCAACCATCGCCTATAGACACCAAAGATGTTAATGGTGCGTTGCTATCTTGTGGCGAGGTCTAATGCCACATGCATAAGTTTATGGGCTACCTTACTCTCCAAACTGGACCACGACTGCGACTAGCACTGACGCTATTGCGTCAGGAATAGGTAAGGCGGTGGTACCAGACCTGGTCGAGTCGATGCAGAACTCTACCAACTAGTAGTCACGATGGTAGTGACGCGCGTAGCCACTCGGTCGCCTTTTACGACCTGCCTGGCAGAACGGCAGTTGGCCTATTCTTCAAAGGAGCCCGGGACCAACACGTATATTTGAATAAAACAGATTTTGATTTATGTGGCTTTAACTTATGTATATAGTAGGGTTACCACACAGGTTATCTTTGGTATCTATAGGCGATGGTTGGTCTTTTCATCAAGTGAGACATCTGCTTGTTCGCTATTTCGTGATAAAAAGTTATCTGTTTCAAATGAGTTGATAAACTGCTATATTGTTTCGGGAGCACACGTTAATATGACCAGCATAAGTTGGCTCCTCTGTATAGGAGTTTAACTAATATCTCTGTAGACAATATGGCGAGATGAAAAGTTAGCCAATTTTAAAGTTGGGGCGGTAGAAAAACGAACTGTAAAAACCTACATATATTATGAATTAAGTAGATATTCTATACTATTAAATAAGAAATTTACGTTCACAAAAATAACTCTTACGGTTTCGACGAAGAAAACTAGTTAGTTTACAAATTTCCGCGAACTTTTAAGTGTACTTTTGCGATGTACTGAAAAGTAAAACATATAAAAGCGGCGTAAGAAATGGAACAAACTCACCGTAGGTCTGAAAAATAATGAAGACCCCAGCGGCACAGTTATACAACCTCGTCCACCACACTTTATACCACGACAGCACCAAACACAAAAGCACACAATTTACGCACTCAACACACGTTTTACTTCGCAACCGAAGCATCTTCATGAGACACGAGCACTACGACACTTAATGAGAGCCGTACAAAAATATGTTACGGTTTCGGTTTTTCGGGTTCCGAAGTAAACTAGGAACCTTTATAGTTTCGCTGTGTCCGTACGTCTGTCCGTACGATTGCTCAGAGGTTTTTATTACTAGAAAGATGTAATTTGGCACGAATATACATGTTAGTCACGTCAACAAAGTGGTTACATAAAATCTTGAATAATATTTTTTTCAGGGCTACATGTAAAGCGGGGTGTTAATTTTTTTTCTCACGTATCCCCATGTGGGGTATCGTTGGATAGGTTTATAAAAAACCTTGTTTGTAAAAACAAGTCTTCGATTAAGGGACTCATTTGTAAAATATTAAGCTTTTAAGTGCTATTTTTTTATATGATAAGATAGCAAACAAGCAGATGGGTCTCCTGATGGAAAGAATCAACCATCGCCTATAGACACCAAAGATGTTAATGGTGCGTTGCTATCTTGTGGCGAGGTTTAATGCCACATGCATAAGTTAAAGTCAAGTGTGCCCCACCTCCCCCGCAGACTAAACGGTTGGTTTTGAAGTGGGAAAAAAATCATGGTAATAGCAAATATATTGGAGTTAAAAGGAAAACTATCACGGTATCACGGCTTTACTAGTTTTTGAGTAATAGTCGACTAACTTATAAAATGTACTTAAAAAACTTTTTATAGTGAACCTGGTAATAGTCGACCAACTTATAAAATGTACTTAAAAAACTTTTTATAGTGAACCTGGTAATAGTCGACCAACTTATAAAATGTACTTAAAAAACTTTTTATAGTGAACCTGGTAATAGTCGACCAACTTATAAAATGTACTTAAAAAACTTTTTATAGTGAACCTGGTAATAGTCGACCAACTTATAAAATGTACTTGAGAAACTTTTTATAGTGAACCTGGTCATAGTCGACCAACTTATAAAATGTACTTAAAAAACTTTTTATAGTGAACCTGGTAATAGTCGACCAACTTATAAAATGTACTTAAAAAACTTTTTATAGTGAACCTGTAGTGCGGATATATATCTGTCATTGACGTTGAATAGCTTAAATATTCATAGTTTGAAACTTTTAAAGCCTTCTTTGTCCGCATTATCGTGATGGGCAACTTCGGAACCCTACATTGCGCATGCGGCGTGGCCAATACACACTTTACCAATTTTTATTTTAAATATTATAAGGTAGCAAACAAGTAGATTGCTCAGCTGGAAACCTTGTAACAAGAATAGCAAAGTACCATAAACATTTTTGGTGTCTATAGGCTATGGTTTTCTTTTTACACGAGGAGAGCTATCTGCTTGTTTACTATCTAATGAAATAAAAAATTTGACGATTCGAGTGTAATATTTTCCCCGTGTTGGTTCCGGGCTCCTTTGAAGAATAGATCAACTGCTGTTCTGCCAGACTGGTCGTAAAAGGCGACTGATTGGCTATGCGAGTCACTACCATCGTGGCTACTAGGTGGTAGAGTTCTGCATAGCCTCACCCGGGTCTGATACCACCGCCTTACCTATTCCTGCCGCAATAACGTCAGTGCTTGTCGCTGTCGTGTTCCGGTTTGGAGGGTAAGGTAGCCGGTAAACTTATGCACGTGGTATTAGACCTTGTCACAAGGTAGCAACGCACCATTAAAATTTTTGGTGCACGCACCACTAACGCACCATTAACAAACAAGTAGATGGCTCAGCTGGAAACCTTGCAACAAGAATATCATAGTACCATAAACATTTTTGGTGTCGAGGAGAGCTACCTGCTTGCAATATATATATATATATATATATATATATATATATATATATATATATATATATATATATGTATATATATATATATGAGATTCTCGTGGTTGAATATTTTATTTTATTTTGAAGGAAATAATGTGAAAATGACACATATATGTGCAGAACATCCTTAAAACTTCCCGCTAAATTGAGTAAATCAAATTAACTTCATTATTTGTCACCTAAATTTAATACCCCCATTTTTTGTTTCGGTTTAAAGGGTAGGGCATAGACTAGTATATAATATTATGGGTAAGGTAGCTGGTAGATTTATGCATTTGGATTTGCCATCCCGTCACAGGGTTAGCAACGCACTATTACACTATTAAAGTCTTTAGCGTCTATAGGCGATGATTTCTCTTTCAATCGTGAGAGCCATCTGCATGTTTGCTATCTTATAGTATAAAAAAGGGAAAATGGAATAAAATACAAAAAACTACACTTTCATTTTTTTAGAAATAGTTTCTAGCTGTCAAATTTAACGATGTTTAAATGGAGGTGGTACGAAGTTCGCCGCAATGGCTAATTATGTCGGGTAGCGACTAACTTTTGGCTAATTCAAGCCAACTGCTAATGACTCAATTTACTTTCTCTGGTGTTAGGTTAATTCATATAATTTGTTTCAGCGATATTAATTTGTCCATTTTTATCTTTCAGATTCGAGAACAAATATCACCAGACAAGAAAATTCAAATACAGTGTCAAGAAAGTGAAACCAAAAAAATGTGAACCCAGCCTTATGACACACACATGCACATGATTTCCATCGCTAACTTCACACACGCAACGAATACATATCCCGTATACACACCTACATACAAAAATGCACACAATCGAACACCAGAAATTTTTGAAAATGGAACAATCGAAAACGCAATTTCAAATATCAGTTTCGGAACGAACGGTTTCGCGATTTCCAATAATTTCTCGAATAACTTCACGGAGTATGCCGATATTCCGTATTATATAAAAGCGACATCTATGACGTTTTGTATAGTGATAATGTGTTTGGGGGTGATAGGAAATGTGATGGTGCCAATAGTAATCCTGAAGACTAAGGATATGAGGAACTCTACCAATATTTTTCTTGTGAACTTGAGTATAGCTGATTTAATGGTGTTGCTGGTGTGTACGCCGACTGTCCTCGTGGAAGTCAACTCCAAGCCTGAGACTTGGGTGCTGGGAAAAGAATTATGTAAGTGTATTGTTTATTTAATGTAATAATGTTCTTTCTTATAAATCGTCAGTCACAGTCTTTGACACTGATGGTCATCGAAACTACTCAAACTGATTTTGATGTATTTTTCTAATCCTCCTCTATATACTGGATATATTTTCCTATTCCTCCTATATGCATACATATCTTCACGTCAGATCCCTTACGGGATAAGCAGAGAGAACTGAGTCCATACATCACGTTCCTATATACTTCTAATGAATTTCGTTGCGGGTTCTAAAACTGTTTAGCTTTCCCCAAGACACCCTGAGCTCGCAACTCAGTAGTTATCAGGAAGGTTGCCGCTGTTGATTCTAGTTTACAGAAGTTACAGTGGTGGGAACGAAAGGTAGTGGCCCCATTACCCCTAAAGAAAACTAATTTTTATATAATTTGCTAGCTGATCTCCACGATTTGGTTCGTTAGACTCACACATACGATTTAATTTTACTCAGCCAGGTAAAAAGTAGATTCTAATATAAAGTGAAAGAATCATATAAATAAAATTAAAACAAAAATGGCGAGTTTTACAAATGCTTTCTTCTTCAAGAGAACTTCACAAGGCAACGGATCGTAACACCGCGTTGTTTGCGTATTACGTATATGCAAACTCATGGCTTACATATGGCATTCTACTATGGGGTAATAGTGTGAATGTACAAGTTGTATTTATTTCCCAAAAGAAATGTATACATATTCTTAAGAATATCAATGACACCGAAAGCTGAAAACCATATTTTTTTTGACCGCCCCGTTGGTCGAGCGGTTAGTGACCCTGACTACGCAAGCAACGGGGTTCGGGTTCGATCCCCGAAGGGGACAAGCATTTGTGTGATGAACATAAATGTTTGTATTTCCGGGTTTGGGTGTTTATTATGTATGTAAAAGTATTTATATATGTATTTCTATGTATTAGTATCGTTGACTAACACCCATAACACAAACAAATAATTTGCTTACTTTGGGGTTAGATCAGTCAGTGTATTTTGTCCCGTGAATATTTATACTTATATTTATTTATATTTTAAAAGCCTAAAAATATTAACGTACATTGTTGACGTCAATGTACATTATGGAAGCAATTAAATTTATAAGAAAATATCCTCATTTTTTTAAAAATCAAATTGATATTCCACGACGCTACGAAAGTAGATTTAAGTATAATTTAGAATCACCATAATCAAAATTAAAAATGCACATTTCCGAACCAAATATAATGTGTGTAAAAATATGTAACAAACTACCAGATAAAATTAAATCAGGAGAAAATTACCGTATATTTATAAAACTTGTGAAAAAACTCCTGATAGAAAATATTACTACACTGTTAATGACAATCACATAAATCTTTTATGAAATGGATCGGTCCAGTCCTACATTGCAATACTCTAATAGGGTGTATATGTTTACTACCTGCTAATTATTGTAACACCTAACATAGAAATGATTTGTAACATATAACGCAATAAAATGATTGAGTATTGAGTATTGAGTAAGTAATATATCGCACACCTAGATCTAAAAAGAGCTAACTCAAAAATTGAGATTTTTGCGTTAGGAACACTATCAAATTTCTTATCTCAATACCTACTGACCAATTGTACAGAGTTAACAATAGCTCTACTACTCAAGACATTATTCATTAATAATAAGAGTTATTTTCAATTGTACCACTACTCTTGAAATTTGAAGTGAATATTATTTTGAATTGTCGACATTTTGGTGGTCAGTGCTGAGTTATTACGATAAAAAACATACAACATTTTGAGTTGAACCAGTATTGTTGGCAGGGTGAGTAAAATTTTTACTTTTATTTCAAATTGTTGCAGTATTGGTGAAACATTTGTAGTTGAGTCTGTTAAGCAATAGATTCAGAAAAATCAATTTTTAGTTCCAAAAAAACATTAAAACACATATTTTTCTACAATATTGTTGTTTTGGCTGCATTCGAAATTAAAAAATACCTAAAGGAAACTTCTACAGTCCACAGGGAGGCAGTAATCAGTTTTTCACGTTTTCTGAAAAAAGTGCTTTTTTGAGTTAATACCTGTTTAGATCGAGATGAGCGATTTTATGTTACTTAGTAATGCTGTAGCTTTATATTGGTAAAATAACTTTTATAATTGGTCCAGTAGTTTTGAGTTTGTCGTTTACCGTCAAACAAATTATGCATCATTATAATAGTTCCTTAATTTACATTTTGAAGTCATTTGTAACTACTCGTATTTTTCGTTGCAAAATACTACACTTTGCGTACAATAAAAATAAGCGTAGCTTTACTTTTCCAACGCCACAATTCACAATCAGAACTTCTGAACTGGAAAGTTTCTTCGTCTCTACAATTGAAAACTACTAAATAGGATTTATAGAACTTGTATTCATTTTAATATTCATATTGTTATAAATAACGTTCTGCTTCCTTGTTATTAATTTTATTTATAAACACATACATATACATAGATAGATGAATATATTTTTCAAAGTATTACAAAAATATTTACTTGAATCGGAAAGTTAACAGACATTTACGGTACGTTCGCGTTAAGAATGCAGTGTGTCACAGTGGAAGAGATTTAATTGCCCTATTAACCAACAGTCATCAGTGTAACATGATTTGATTGGCTCTATTAACCAACGGTCATAAGTACAACGTGATTTGATTTACCCATTAACCAACAGTCATCAGTGCAAATGATTTGATTAGCCCATTAACTAACAGTCAATACAATACAATAACTCTTTATTGTGCACCAAAATATATGACAACATTATAAGTTACAACATAGAATATGACAAGTAAGATACACAAAGGCGGTCTTATCACTAATAAAGTGATCTCTTCCAGACAACCTTTATAATAAGGATAACAATATACTAGGAAAAGTGGTGCTAACCACAAGATACTTTATAGTTTTTATGCCCTTAAATAAAATAATAATAATAATAAAAGTAACATCCGGTTACAGTTACACAGAAAAGCAAAACAAAACAAAACAAATAAATCAGTGGTAATACATAAACCTAAATAAGAAAAATTAAACAAAATTACTAGGTACATAGAAAGTGACATTTGACCATACTTTTGAAAGAGTTTAAACTTGGCGCCTTTCTGACATCTACTGGAAGAGAGTTCCAAAGCGTAACAGCTTCTGAGGTAAAAGAACGACTATAATAAATAGTGTTCTGCGTTGGCACTAACAGGGAACGATTATCAGCCGATCTAAGATATTTATGCTGGTTGTCACGGAAAATGAATCTTTCTTTCAAATAAGATGGAGATTTCAGATCATAGAGAGTGGAGTATAGCTGTGAGAGATATGAGTATTCCGACGAAGATGAATAGGCATCAGTACAACATGATTTGATTGGCCGATTAACCAACGGTCATAAGTACAACGTGATTTGATTTACCCATTAACCAACAGTCATCAGTGCAAGTAATTTGATTAGCCCATTAACCAACAGTCATCAGTGCAACATGATTTGATTGGACCATTAACCAACGGTCATAAATACAACGTGATTTGATTGGCCCATTAACCAACAGTTATCAGTGCAAGTGATTTGATCGGCCCATTAACCAACAGTCATCAGTGTAACATGATTTGATTGGAACATTAACGTAAAAAAGTGATTTGATTGGTTAATACGCCAGCGGATAACGATTACTCACTGCATTCTTAACGCAAACTTACTATAACTTACTCTGGCTACTTCGCAAGGTATCTAGTAAATCGATCGAAGAAATGAATGCCGTATGTCACGGTCCAGACAGACTTGCCTTGCTTCCTGCATATTCATAATTCTCTTCATACAAACACTCCGGTTTCGAAGACTTGTTTGCTATCTTATGATATAATAAAATGAAATTACTAGCAGTGCGACCGAGCTTGGATTTCATTTGAAAACAGATTATCATGGATATTATACTCACCCAGATCAGTTTAGTAGTAAAAGGCTATTTAAATACACTTCAAAATCGAACTGTGTGGCGCTATTGAGGCCTAGTGGTCCACGTCGCTTTTAACCACATGAGGTTCTGGGGTCAAAAATGTGTTTTAAAAATTTTCTGACAAAAACTCTCGGGCAACGGGATTGGATAAGTGCCCGGTTGGCGATAGGCTTGCTGGCTATTAAATTGTGGGACTAAGTATCTTCGGCTAATCGTGAGTGCTCTGGTAGTACCTCTGCCCACAACTTCGGAGATACGGGTGCAAAGATTTTTTTTAGTTATAACTCTTTTGGAGAAACCATTACATATGTATACACAATAATTGCTCGTTTAAACTATAGGATTATATGGATTCGATGTCAAAAAATGAAATTCGTGAGCGACGCCGCGGACATCAACTAGTTTATTTGTAACTTAATTAATAAGTTAAAAAACAAAGTGGAAACTTATAAATGGTGATTAGTTTTTAAGTCGTTTCTTATGTTGTTTAAGTATTACAGTTTAACTTCCAAAATAAAATAAAATAAATAAATAAAATAAAGTGTTAAAACAGTATTAAATTTTGTATTTCGCATTGAACAAGAATTTGGTCGTTTATTGTCAGCGTTCAACACGTAATGGCCATATTGTTTAAGGTATTGTGCGTTTAAGTTTAAAGGTAGGGTTATATTGTTAGCGTGAACTATAATTGTATATATAATGTGTATAATAATAGTAGTCTGTTCACCAAGGCGAGAAAATCACCGATACCTTACGAGAGTGTAGTTTGAGGCCCGAAGCGCAGCTGAGGGCCTCAATACACTCAAGTTAGGTATCGCATTTTCTCCCGAGTGATACATACTGCTTTATACTATACCAATGAGGAAAATAAAAACATTTTAGTTAAAATTTATATTAAAATTATTACAATTATTGAAACTCAATGTTATATTTTTTCTAGGTAGATTAATGTTTGTTTGAGACGTTTGGGACAATGATGGTTGTGCTATTGGCACTGCGCTCGAGGAAGCCCGTGGCGCCAAAGGGGTATCTGGCTGGCGAGGTGCTTCTGGCCATGCCGCGCTTGTAGATGGTCTAGGAGATGAGGCTTGGTCGCTGTGCATATTTATGGATTCAGTAATCTGGTTATTGATCTTCGTTTTATTCCCAACAGAATCATATATATATATATATATATATATATATATATATATATATATATATATATATATATATATATATATATATATGTATATATATATATATATATATATATATATATATATATATATATACATATATATATATATATATATATATATATATATATATATATATATATATATATCCTTCAGCAACGTTAGACGACTTCCAGCCACCGTGTCGTTTTATAGTGGTTAAATATGCACCATTATCAGCTAGAATTGTGGCCGATGTCCTTCAAAAACAGTGGCCAGTGTAATCTTGTGGATTAGGCAAATTTAGATAGGTAACTATTTCTTTTGGCACAGCACTGATCTTATTTTTCCCAACCACTTGTTTAACACATGTTTTGTCTCTATACTGCATGAAAAAGCGATTGGTCTTCAAGTCACCTGGACGAAGGTTGAAATATCTCTTCACAATATCATGAAATTCATCTCTTATTACGAATGAGCGTGGTATTTTTGTTTTCGTATTAGGAAGCTTGACAATCAATACATTTTCCTGAAATTCTATATTCTCGACTGTCATATCGACAAGCTGTTGTGTGCGACAGGCGCCATTCACTCCAAAAATAAGAATAACCTGTAAACAATAGACATGTATGTATTAAAAAAATTACTAGTGCTTATATATAATAAAAAACAAGTATGTTAGAAAGTTTGAACAAAGCTTACCTTCATTAACAAATATTTGTCATTCGGAGCATTTTTTAGAAAGAAATATACGTCTTTTGTGGACAGAACCTTTGATTTCTTACTCCGAAATCCCTCCGATTTCCTTTTGAGGAATGCCGAAAGTTTTTTATATTCCGCAATATTTATATCATTCTTGGCCAACATTGTAGTTTTTAACATGGAATATATACTCCATAGGGTACTTGGCTTATATTTTTGAGCTTTTTCACTAAAATAACATATCAACACACTTTCCGAAAAAGAAATCGCATTTTTTTTGCCTTTCCACTCCATAAATTCTTCATATGTTTTGTTGTACTTATGCTTGGACTTTTCTGGCAAAAGGTTTAAAATGACTGTTTGAGCAGCTTCTTTTAATTCAGGCGGCGTAAATAAATCTTCATTCTCGCTACTAGACATAGACATCAGAACAGAATGTAAGAAGAAGATACAATAAAAAAGAAAATTCGCGCGTACAATCGTTTTTTAATATTGAGGAGGCAAATTAAATAAAGCACATACTGCCAAGTTTCCTTAGTAAATGCTAGTGGCCAGTAACATTTTGATGTGCTTCGAGATACAAACTTATGAATTTTAAAAAGTTAAAAGAGGGGAGAAAATTACTTTCTCCCCAAGGAGAGAAAGTAAATCCCATACATTTTTGCCGCCCGCATATTGGTTCGCTTGGAATTAGGTACTTTCTTCTCGTTTTTCAAGTAAGAACTAATGTGCTTTTCGAATAGGTGTAGTATAAAAAAGTATTTTCTGTCTTGTTCTTTGTTACGTACCATTCCGTCGTAGTAAATGTGATTAAATGGGCGTTAAACTACTCGAACTCGCAAATAAATTTATATGTATTTTGTAAATAACCATAATATTTATTTTTGTACACCTAGTCCAGAGATCGGCAACCTGCGGCTGCGGCGGCTTAAGCCGCATGCGGCTCTTTGGATGTAAAATTGCGGCTTTTTAGTTCCATATGCAAATAAAAAAACATTTAATTTCATCGCATATTACCTTTACCATTGCTCGCTCACTGTACTTATGTTACGTTTATTTTCTCCTTATTGTGCTATTTTGTGCATACAATAAGATATTAAATAAATAAATACGTTTACTAATAGTCACACGTGCCTATGGATTCCATGTCAAAAACTTGAAGTTTATGTTACGTAAGCAACAACGCAAGCATCAACTAGTTTACTTACAAAATAAAACCCACAAACAAAATATTAAAACAGTATTTTTATTTCACATTGAACATGAATTTCATCGTTTATTGTCAGCGTTTAACACGTTATAGCCATATTGTTTCAAGTATTGTACGTTTAAGTTTCAAGGTGGGGTTTTATTGTTAGCGTAAACTATTACGTATATTGTGTAAAATAAAAATGCATACGCATATTGTAAAATTTTTTAAAGAGTAAATGTAAATCCTGACTACATTATTTTCAAACATACCGTAATGTAAAAGTATCAAGTAGCTGTAATAGATTATGGAAGTTTGTATGAAAGTTTATATTGGTAACACTTCATCAAAAATTCGAAGTGGTAACATGTTTTTTTCTCGTGGGTGAAACTGCGGGTCAGCGAGCGCCGATTTTAATTTTTAATTTGGCGCACATTTTGTCCCGCTCATTATCACGTATCGCTAATTCTTGACACATGTGATAGAAAAAAATGTAATTAAAAATAGTGGTAAAAGTGATATAATGAGTGTGAATTTACACGCCTCAAATAAGTATACTAATGGAACTTTATATATGTATGGATTTAATGTCAAAAAAGGGATTCAGCAATCCCAAAAACATCAGCTAGTTTATTAATAAAATAAAATTCAAAAACTTTAAAATATAGTATCGTAATTTTTCTACCGACTGCCCAAAAGAGAGGAGGTTTTTAAATCAGATATTTTTTATGTTTGTTACTTCGAAACTAAATCATATTAAATTATTTGAAAAAATATTTTTTGTTTGGGAAAGAGCATTTGGTATACTTTTCATATAATTGGGGATTAGGGAAAATGGGGATCTAATGGCACGATCACAAAGTGAAAAGCTACCTTACCTCTAAATTGGAACATAAATGTGATTAGCATTAACACTGTTACGATAGGAAAAGGTAAAGCGGTGGGACCAAGCCCAGTTAAACGTTGTAGATTTCTTCTAGCTTGCGAAACTAGTAACGACTATTGTTTTCCTTTTATAAATTCACAATACACAGTTAATCTATGGAGTGACCTTCGTAGCTCGGTTTTCCCGGGGAGCTACTAATATGATTTTAAGAGGCGGATGAACAAACACTTTAAATTCTGGTATCATATTAGCAATAATTCCTTATATTTCAAATATCCATTAGCAGTAGTCTCTGCTTAACATCATGTAGTCCAATTTCTCGTATACCTGCTGATTTTATAAAAAAATTGTCTTCACAAGACTGATGGTACTAGACCCAAGCGAGATAATTCAGAAATCTACCACCTAGTAGCTACGATAGTAGTGACTTGCATAGCCGGTCGCGTTTTACGACCTGCTTGGCCTATTCTTCAAAGGAACCCGAACCAACACGGGGTATATTATTATATTTTATTATTATATTTGATCAGTACCAAAAATTTAGTTAGTCAGCAGTAAGCCTTGTCTTTTCTGCTGTGGTAACAACGACAGTAGTCCTATTCTGGCTTGAGAGTAGGTTAACATTTAGCATTACATCACTGATGATCATCTACGGTAAAGCTGCCAGATGGCTGTTTCAAAGCTAGTTATTAGTGCGCGGTTAGATGCCTACGCACTAAAATCATCAATGTCATGGACGATGGTTTTTTCTTTACATTATAAGAGCCATTTTAGCCATTTCTTTCTTTACTATCTAATGATACACAAAAAAATCACAAGCTTCCGTATTTACGTAGTTAAAGATATAAAGTTTAATAAAAAATATAAATTATTAATTTTTTTTATAGCGCTGTCAGAGCGGTTTTAAACTCCGCTTACTGTATCGCTATTAATCATACTCCACACAATATATTATAATATGTTCTGCACTTGCCCTGAGCTGTGAATGACCTAAAGCAACACTTACAAAATGAACTTTATAGCATTGACATAGAGTTAATTTTCGTATTTCAATCTAAAATAAAACGACTTGCTCTAATTGAAGTGCTATAAAATTTTAGCGGAATTTTATTCACAAAATGTTGTTACGAATTAAAATAAACTTCTGAGAACATGCGTAATACTGTTCATGATTTTTTATTGACAACGATAATCATTTGGGCTTGTGTGGGACAAGTGCTTTTTAAATGACCGTAACTAAATTTTAGTTTATTTTTAACCGACTGTGCTAGAAGGAGAGATATGTATAATAATAATAACAATAAAACTTTATTACCATTCGTACAGGGAAAAATCAAAGCACAGGTTTAACCCTGTCTCCTGCGCTAGTGTAAACTGTGGTAGAGAAGACAGTGCCTTCATGTCACAATCTTCTAATAAATTAACACAAGCAACATTTGTACAAATACGCGTGTGTATATGTATGTATGTGTGTGTGTGTCTGAAATCCGAATATAATTATGTATATTTTTTTCGCACGCTCTAAAGCCTTGGCGTATTTAAACTTTAGAGGTTTTATTGGATTCCCCTTAATTGTAAGAGTGACGATGACAGGCTATAAGATTCTTATCCGACTGCGCTCGAAGGATGGTTATGTTTCTTTCAGATCCGATTGCACTAGGTTCCGGACTCAGAAGTTTGGTCGGAAATATAAATGTTACTTCGAAAAATATATCGGAAATATAATGTCTCTAACTTTTTTATATCATAAGATAGATAAATGGCTCCCTTAGTGGGAAGTGGGACCCAACGACTATAGACAAAAAAGACAATAATGTTGTTTTGCTATCCGTATGGTGAGATGGTAATTTCACATGTATAAGATTACATGCTACCTTTCCTTCCAAACCAGATCGCGACAAACAAGCATTGACGCTATTGCGGCAGGAAACAGGAAGATGAGAAAATATAGTATATATATATATATATTAGAAGACAAAAAATAAACAATAATATATTAATATTATTATTTATTTTTTGTCTTCTAAATAATCTGAGAATTTATAATATCCTTTTTTACATAGTTTTGTTCTAACACATTTTTAAATATATTGACTGGTAGAGAGATCTACCTATGTATAGTTTCGGGAAGTTTATTGTGAAAGCGTTTACTCTATCTACCCTATAAGAGGACCAGAACGATGATACTTGTTTGTTATAACAAAAGTATTATTTTTGTCACCTCTGTCAGGTATTGATGTTGTCACATGAGGTCCCGGGTTCGATTCTCGAGTCGGGCCATTCAGAATTTGTTTTTTCAATTTTCTAATAAAAATAATGTTGCTCGGGATTAAATAAGTGCTTGGTTAGCAATAGGCTTGCCACCAATCACATTGTGGGACAAAGTATCTTCGGCTAACCGTGGGTGCATTGGTTATACCTCTGCCTACCTCTTCGGGGATACAAGCATGAAGATACTTTTTAAATATAATGTCAAATTTACTATCAATAAAGAAGACATAATTTTTCAGACTTCTAATGCATTTGTATACATATGTAAATAGTAAATCAAAACAGTGTGATAATCATGGATATAAATGAATTACTGGTTGTACCTCCGCCTATCTTTTCGGGGATACAGACGTGAAGATATTTTTTATTTTTTGTTTTTCAATTGATTTCCCGAAACGAGGAGGTTTATCAATACGGCTGTATATTTTGTTATGTTTGTTACCTCACAACTCAGTCATTTATGAACTGGTTTAGAAAATTCTTTTTTAGGAGAATACACGTCCCGGAGGCGTATCACCTAACATTTTCAATCCTCCAGCAATCAGCAATGACTCTTAAACGTAACGAAAAATCGTCAAATACGTCACCAATATATAATAAAGAAAATTTAATAATAGATCTAGATTGATGCGGTGTATTCCATTTGCGCCCTTCTTTATATAGCTTATACACTTCTACTAAAAAATACGTCACCAATTGCTTCATTGTTATTTGATGCACTTTTTGGGATATGTGACAGCACCAACAATAATCAAGCGGCAACGACTATCACTAATATACAACGTTATTATGTGTTTTGCATAATTAAACAATTACTATAATTGCGCATTGCAAGTTACGTGATAACCCCGACGTTCTATTTTAATTTGGTGAAATCTGATGGCAGGATTCCGGAGATACAAAAATGCCAGAATATGGGAGTTACAAGTTATTAAAAGGAGTCTATATATATATATATATATATATATATATATATATATATATATATATATATATATTAGGGTGGATCGAAAAAAAAAAAATTTTTTTTTTCTTAGCATGGGGGTAGAATTTGTAGCTTATAAAAAAAGAAAATTTTTCAAAAAGAAAAAAATTTTTTTCGCAACATTTGGAGATAGCCCACTCGTTTTTTAATAAAATAATGGATCAAATGGACTAAAAAATTTTAAAATATTTAAACGATGTTTTAGAATCTGTGGAATGTCTTTTTGAAAGCCAAATGGAAATCAGAAGTCAAAAAAAATTTTTTCCTATTATTTTTGTAACTTAAGCGAAAAATAAAGAATTAAGCAGCCCTTTTATCTGTATTAAAGTAAAAGGTAAGTGAAAAAAAAATCATATGCAATTATTTTTTCATGTTTTCCACGATTTTTGACGGAAAAAAAATTTTTTCGCTAGAATAAGTCCATTTGATCCATTAATTTATTAAAAAACGAGTGGGCTATCTCTAAATGTTGCGAAAAAAATTAATTTTTTTTTGAAAAATTTTCTTTTTTTATAAGCTACAAATTCTACCCCCATGCTAAGAAAAAAAAATTTTTTTTTTTCGATCCACCCTAATATATATATATATATATATATATATATATATATATATATATATATATATATATATATATATATATATATATATATATATATATATATATATATATATATATATATATATATTTTATTTAAATAGCCAGCCGGTTTCGCATTTTACGCATCATCAGGGTTAAAACTTAAATTGTTAACAAATACGTTATTCTGAAGCGTTTATAATGGTCGATAGATGTGAAAAAATGTATTTTTTATATTTTAGCAAAGGTAAATAGTGAAATCAATCCGTACGATATAACTGTAAAATAATATCCCTTCTATAGAACAGAAGGACGTGACCAACCCTTGTTTTAAGGTTGATGACGTCTTTTATTTTGTACGTGTCTTAGCGCCATAAAATTTGATACAAAAATTTGAACAACAATTCAAGGAAATAGATTTTTTGTGCCAATTTGTAAATGTTAAATCCTCTCTGTATTATCACGCAGTTTCATCCGGAATAGGCAAAGCGAGCTGAATTTTACCACGAATTGCCGGTTTGTAACTTTGTTATTGAAATCAATGAATTAATTAGTATAAAGTCACTTATGAAATTGTAAGTTAAACCTTATTAATAATATGTGATGAAAATTTTTTTAAATAGAAATTGTTAATTCAACTCTAATTTATTTTGATTCTCTTTTAACACATTCATTTAATTAAATTTTAACTTATTTAATTTTTTATAAGTATTAAAACGTATTTTGTAATTTTTTAGAAAGTTATTATAGGTATAGGTATCTATATGTTTTTTTAACTTTCTTATTTTTTTATTCAAATACCTTTAGCTTATATTAAATGCAAAAATCGCTTTTTGGGCGCCCCTACTAAGATGTATCTTGTAAATAAATAAATGTACGATACGATTCAGAATCTATATTCATTATTTTGTGGATTGAATAATGTAACGAAGTACTCGACACGTTTTTGATGATGTATTTGCAATTCAAGCCGTACCTATTTTAAAGCTTTTTCACTTTTCTAATTTATTTCGAGTGGATTAAAATATTTTATCGCTCACCGAAGGCAGTTAGCTCTGACGTGCTTTTTGAGGGGTTCACACTACGATGACTTTTAATTCTTAATGGTCAGCCAGGATTTACAGCTGTCCAATGAGTTTGTTCTGTAGTTCAAAAATTTCAGAACGAAAACGTTTGAACCAAAACCTACCATCGATTTTTAAAAGTTACTTCTTCGTACCATAGACTAATACTGCTTTGCCTATGTTTATACATATTATTAATCCTTCAATCTGTTTCTGAAGCACTGGTGCTACGGTGGTGTAACTTAACGCATCATTAGGGTAACCAATCAATACTGTTTAAACAGTACATAAAAATTAAGTAAGACTGTACAAGAGCTTATATAAATAAAAGTTAACATGGATTCTTATCAAGTGTCGACGATATTTAGTATTCTAAGTATTAAGACGTTCTGTTTACTCTGCTTACCCCGCAAGGGAAACAGGCGTGATGATACTTTTTAACTTAACTCGAGACATAAATAGAAACAGAAGTCTTAATTGAAATAAATTTAAATTTGAAATTCTTTACCAAACATTAGACATTTGAGATTAAAGGTTCGAAGTTCAGTTCGCTAAGACGTTAATTTTATATTATGTCAGGACCTAATGCACCTTTCATCTCCATATGTAATGATGCATGGACCTTCGAGTGATTGTGATATACCTAAGTCGATATATTAGATTACACAAGCAATTATCACAAAATTTATCACATGGCTTATCTTAGAAATATTGTTGCATTAGAAGAGTTTTTCCCCGTGTTGGTTCCGGCTTCTTTGAAGAATAGACCAACTGCCGTTCTGCCAGGCAGGTCGTAAAAGGCGACCGATTGGCTCTGCGAGTCACTACCATTGTGGCTACTAGGTGGTAGAGTTCTGCATTGTCTCGCCCGGGTCTGGTACAACCGCCTTCCCTATTCCTGCCGCAATAGCGTCAGTGCTTGTCGCTGTCGTGTTCCGGTTTGGAGAGTAAGATAGCTGGTAAACTTATGCATGTGGAATTAGACCTTGTCACAAGATAGCAACGCACCATTAACATATTTGGTGTCTATAGGCGATGGTTGCCTCTTTTCATCAGAAGACCCATCTGCTTGCTTGCTATCTTACGATATAAAAAAAAGAATCCCTCAGAATCACCTAATTTTTCCAGGATAAAAGTAGCCTATGTGCTATTCCAGGTCATTATCTACCTGTGTGGTAAATTTCATTCAAATCCGTTCAGCAGTTTTTGCGTGATTGAGTAACAAACATCCATCCATTCATATATCCAAACATTCAAATTTCCGCATTTATAATATTAATATTATATTACATTGTATTGCAAGATACATATTTAGGAGAAGAAGCGCTTCTGAGGTCCGAGGTTCGATTACCGGTTCGGGAAAATCAAAAATGTGTTTCTTCAATTCTGATAAAAAGGATATCACCCGGGATTGAATAAGTGCCCGGTTGGCGATAAGCTTGCCACCTATCGCCATTTGTGATTGAGTATCTTCGGCTGTACGTGGTGCACAGGTTGTACCTCTGCCTACTCTCCAAGGATATGAGTGTGAAGATATATTTTCTAGTTAGAAAGAAAGAAATATTTTAAAATTATAATTATTTATTAAACTAAAAATATTGTGAGTCGATTTTTTACAATTACTACCGGATCGGAACGCGACCACACACTGAGAAGATCCGGCGGAAGAAACTTAGCGGGCTTGTGTTTTTTTTTTCAATTATAGTTACATAATACAAATTACAAACATTATTTCACATCAAAACACTTATTTCTATAATATGCAAAATTCGTTTTTTGTTTAATTAAAATGTACTAAAACTCGCAGATAACTTACGATCGATGGTAGGGGAGTATAAGAGGGGGGCTTTGAAATTTACTCCAGCACGTCAGATTAAGAACATAGGGGATACCTCACATATTGTTGAGGCTTTCTACCAAATATTAGCTCGTGATATAGAGCTGAGCATCTAGCGTACTTAAATAAAAAAAATCCAATAACTTCGGCTTGAGTAAATTGGTAAATTTTTCATTATTCTTACGTCATTTTCTCCAAGACAAAAGAATTCAACCGCGCTCAGTGTCAGGATATTTCTTTGAAAGTTTGCGACCCTTCCACTCCTTTGCATTACACTCAAATCGTCAGATTTTCTTAATTTTAGCTCGCATTTAACCCGCCATACCTTAATCTGACGCGCTTTATTGTTTTCATATCATTGTTTTTTTTGCATTTTTAATCTGTAGACAACTTCACGTAAATGAAAAACGTTATTAAACTTATTATCTTTCCTACCAAACAATCTCCAAAATCCAATATTTCATTTAGCATCTTGGATTTTGGATATAATATATACACACTCAAACATACAAAGCTATGTTTTATTATATAAAAGAAAATATTAAGAAAACTGAGCAAAAAATTAGAACATTTAAGAATACTTAACCACTATATAAAGTTCAATGCACTTTCAGCTGCCGAGAAGGGCAAGCCCGTATACTTATATAAATCACATGTCACGTTGCTTGTCCGCTATGGATTCCTAATATGTATGGCAAAACAACGTTTGCCGGGTCAGCTAGTTTTTTATATAAATGTACCTACTAAAGAATAACTTATGTTATTTGTCAATACAATTTATGCAAATGTCAATCTGGTTTAGCTACAAAACTGACGATGCGTATGAAACCGAAACCAATGTATATGAGATATACAATGTTGTACATATACATCTTAATTTGTAATTAAAATCCAAAGTATAAATCTAAAATTAATAAAAAGTTTGAAAACAATCCACCAACCACAAGATACGACAGTGAATTGTCCTCATATGATTTACTAAGCGCTGCGTAGCATGTATATCGTCTACGATGTTTCTCCAAGATTACATTGTCTGAGTTTAACAACTTTAATGTTGTGTTGCTTAGAACAAGATAAGAAGTTTCGGTATTATAGAGCATATATAGGTATCAGATTTTGCTACAGGGCCCCATATGACTGATCTGTATCTTGAATCTTGTAATTACTCAGATTTGCAATCTATTGGATTAATTTTAAATTTCATTGGATTAATTTTAATTTTAAATTTCAGATTTGCAATTATTGGATATAAATTTTTTATATTACTTCGATATTTTTTATGATGAAATATGAGAGTTAGTTTTATATGATATGCTAGCCAAAAATAACAATAATGTTTGCTGAACTGTTTTTTAAGTTTTCGTGAAAACGTGGTGAAAACTAATAACTACATCAAAGTAGTTTCTCAAATCTTCATAAATCTATAACACGTGTTTCACATCAGTGGAGATAAAAATATATAATTATTCATAAATATACATGTATGTTTTTTTTTTTTTTTTATGTAATAAGATAGCAAACAAGCAGATGGGTCTCCTGATGGAAAGAGTCAACCATCGCCTATAGACACCAAAGGTGTTAATGGTGCGTTGCTATCTTGTGGCGAGGTCTAATGCCACATGCATAAGTTTACCGGCTACCTTACCCTCCAAACCAGAACACGACAGTGACAAGCACTGACGCTATTGCGGCAGGAATAGGTAAGGCGGTGGTACCAGACCCGGGCGAGACAATGCAGAACTCTACCACCTAGTAGCCACGATGGCAGTGACTCGATAGCCAATCGGTCGCCTTTTACGACCTGCCTGGCGGAACGGCAGTTGGCCTATTCTACAAAGGAGGCCAGGACCAACACGGCGAAATGTATGTGATTTTAAATTATATTAAGTGGTGAATGGTAGGTAATTGTTTCATTCATTTATTATTCCTTCTACAAACAAAGAGTTGTAGGATAGGGATGAAGTCTTAACCTAATTTTGTTCTGTTACGCCAAAAAAGTATAACATCAAACGTGCTTACATAAGTACACATCTACTTTTTATATATTTTTTTTTATATCATAAGATAGCAAACAAGCAGATGGGTCTCCTGATGGAAAGAGTCAACCATCGCCTATAGACACCAAAGGTGTTAATGGTGCGTTGCTATCTTGTGGCGAGGTCTAATGCCACATGCATAAGTTTACCGACTACCTTACCCTCCAAACCGGAACATGACAGCGACAAGCACTGATGCTATTGCGGCAGGAATAGGTAAGGCGGTGGTACCAGACCCGGGCGAGACAATTATATATTTTTGATTTAATATCATATTCAATTGACATAGCAGATGGCACTGCTGACGAAAAGGGACAACAATCGACTAGCACTAATCGGTTTGCACAGAGCCACATGCGGCTCTTTGAATGTGAAGTTGCGGCTTTTTAGTTCTATACACAAATATTATTTGTTTAATTAAAAAACATTTTCATCGCTTTGCACCCCATTCCCCCCACCTCGTTACACTCGTCGTCACTGTCGTCGGTATATCGGAATTACGAGGTTTTATTTCGCTTTCGATGCAAGTCATTTTTTATGAACCAATGTTTTTTTGAAGTCCTGTTAATTGTTGGCAAGGAATTTTTTGTGGCTCTTTAACATAACATAACATAACATAACATATCTTCACGCCAGATCCCTTACGGGGTAGGCAGAGAGAACCGAGTGCCATAAATCACGATCCTTGCAGGCTTGTCTCGCTTCCTCCACATTCATCACTCTCTTCATACACACACGCCGGTTGCGAAGACTCTTGACACCACCTTCGGACAGTACTCGATCAATCTGATCGTGGTATGTCAGTCTTGGTCTTCCCCGGTACCTACATCCTTCCACATTCGCATTGTATATCTGTTTTGTTAACCTTTCATCTACCATTCTTTCTACATGTCCGAACCAACGGAGCATGCCCTTGCTCATCTTTACACCGACACTTTCTTTCAAACCTAACCTCTCTCTCACTTCGACATTACGAACCCGGTCCGCGAGTGTGGCTCTTTAAAAACCTTGAAATTATGTAAATTGTAATATTTGGCTCTTCTGACTCAAAAGGTTGCTTAGAACCAAACATGTTAATGTTGCGTCGATATCCGTGTGGCGAGAAGCTAATGCCACATGTATAAGTGTATTTATATGTTCTTAAAACAATTGTTTTGTTCTACTACATACATACCCGCATCATAAGCGGAGCGTTGAGGGAGTGATCTACTCTCAACATGTCAAGGTCAAGCATTTTTTGGACGTAAACTATAAGCACACATACATAAAGAATAACCCTTTTATAAATACATGTAATAGCTTGAAAGAATAAGCATAATAATTATATAGATTATTTTAACGTTATACTAATAATTTTTTGATCTTCCACAGCATTTCTGTAGTTAAAAAACTACATCGAATGCCATTTCAAAAATCAAAATTGAATTAAATTTTTAATAGTTACGGCTTTTCAAATATTAAAATGACATTGTTTACAGCAAACTTACTTAATATTTTTAAAATAACTTTCAGGCTAATCTGCCGATTTATTTAAAAATCTAGTCAGCTTTTCTACTTAAAAAAGTGCGTCAATTACCGTAAATTGGATTAAAATTGGTTGATTTTTTCTGGATTTACCAATGACGCAAATTTTGGAAAAAAAAAATGTTTCTCGACATTTCTTCTACACTATTTAACTTATTGATTTTGTAGCTAATTAAAACAATTTAGAGCTTAAAACTTGCTTTGAACGCGATTTAAAAGATCAAAACCGATCATCGTTTTGAAAATATAAATCTTTTCGAACATTAAAATACTAATATTTTTACAAAATTACATTTTTGAACTCTTTTAGTTTAAAAATTCATGCTTAGGTATAGTTTTTGCTTCGATGAGCTTAAAATACATCAATTTAGAGAAGAAGTTTTAGGGATGGCCTGCAAAGTCAATCTGATTACTGATTTCACGTATATGAGTTATTTTTCTTCTCGATAAAATTGGGACATTGGGCTCTTTCTAACCGCCTTAGTTGTAATTTTTCTTATATTTTCTTCTCAATGAAATGGGGCTCTTCTAACCCATTAGATGTATTTTTTCTTATTTGAGTTATTTTTACTTCACAATAAAATTTTGCTCTTTTAATCTCCTTAGTTATAATTTTTCTTATTTGAATTTATTTTATCTTCTTAACAAAATTAGGCTTTTCTACCCCTTACATGTATTTTTTTCTTACTTGAATTAATTTTTCTTCGCAATTTAAATATTATGTCCTTATTATTACCATAAATGCAAAAGTTTGGATGTATGGATGAATAGATGGATATTTGCTACTCATTCACGCAAAAACTATCAAACTGATTTGCATGAAATTTGGCACACATAAAGATGATGACCTGGAATTGTACATAGATTGCACTTTATCCCGGAAAAAAGTTTTTCTCGTGGGATTCACCAAAAACTTTAGAATGCAGCGGGCTTGACGGTGCAGCTAGAAAAATATAAATAAATCCATACTAATATTATAAACGGGAAAGTATGTGTGTTTGTTTGTCCACCTTTCACGGTAAAACGGAGTGACGAATTGAAGTGATTGTTTAAGTGGAGATAGTTGAAGAGATGTAGAGTGACATATGCTATTTTTCCTAAAATGAATAAAATGCTAAAATGGCTAAAAAAAGGTTTCAATGTATTTAACGAGCGAAGCCGCGGGAAAAAGCTAGTAAAATATATAGGAATGGCAATCGTCTTTATTTATATTAATTTGGACGAGGAATATTGTTTAAATCTGTAATTAATAAGGGTCAAAGCAATTCGTAAAATATGTCTCAAACTACAAATATGCGGCTTTGGTTAATTCTGACAAAAGCAGTAAAGCTATATTAAATTAGAGACGTAATAAATACAGTAAAATTCGTATTCGACTATTCTCGAAACTATTTAATTAACGAGATATGCTGACGTATTTCAATTGTCCAGAATAGACAGACTGACAGATATTAAATTTTGTGACACACTCAAATCGGTATTAGCAAATCAGGGAAGAATTTGCACCGAAGTTATGAATTCGCAGTTTAAATTTAACTAACTTTTATTTATATGTTCGTTGTTGTCCGACTTTGCTCATTTGACCCAAAAATATGACTTCTTATTGTTTATTTGAGTCAAAAAATAGCCTGTGTTATTCTTGAATAATGCAACTTTCCATAGCTATAAATGTTTTTAAAATTGGTTCAGTAGTTTCTGATTTTATTGCCATAAACAATTTTACAAACAATGAATTTTTCCTCTTTATTTTTTGTTTTTTTTCTGTGGTCTAGTGGTCTAGCGTTGACGTTGACCACATGAGGTCTCGGGTTCGATTCCCGGGTCGGGCACATAAAAAAAAGTGGTTTTTCAGGTTTCTGAGAAACACAAAGTTGCTCGGGATTGGAAATGCCCGGTTGGTGATAGGCTTGCCACTTATCACATTTTGGGACCAAGTATCTTCGGCTAATCGTGGGTGCACTTGTTGTACCTCAGCCTACCCCTTCGGGGATATGGGCGTAAAGATACTTTTTTTTTATATAATATTACTAGTTGATCCGCGCAGCTTCGCTCGTGAGTAGATAAACATGTCGTCGATATAGTTTTTCATACAAATTTCAACCCCTATTTCAGCCCCTTAGGGGTTGATTTTTGGAAAAAAATTAGCCTATGTTTGACCGTAGATCTTCAACTATTTCATTCCAAAATTCAAGAAAATCGGTCCAATGGTTTAGCCGTGAAAGTGTAACAGATAGACAGACAGACAGACACTCACATTTATAATATTAGTATGGATAAGAGTAGCTTTAATTAATAGGCTTGCGTCCACTAATTATTGTAGCTAAAATTATAGTTTTTGTTGATTAATTGTGATATGGAGATAAAAAATACTAAAATACTTAATAAAATTATTAAAAATTAATATTTTTAAAATATAAGGGCCATCGCCCTCATCGATTTTTTATAGCAATGCAGTAGCGATGCTGTCGCGCGTGCGCGTCGATACAGTCGCAAAGCGGTCGCTAGCTGTGAGCCCTCGCTCACGGGCCCAGAATCAGTAGCCATGCAAACGCGATTCAGTGTATGGACTCACGCGACATCCTCCCTCTGTTCTCCCCTCGATATCGTCCGACACGGTCGCGCGTTTTCACCGATACAGTCGCGATGCAGTAGCGCGTTTGCATCGCTATTGCTGCAAAATGCAACTAACATGCGTTAGTAGCGATGCTGTCGCGCGTAAACACGCAACGGCATCACTACAAAAAGTCGCCATGGGCGAGGGGGCTAAACTCGACTAAAAAGACATTAAAGTCACGTGACAAGGAACTCAATTTTGGAAACGTTACGACATTCGTCATCTTCATAGAAACCACAGAGTACCTATGTAATGTGGATATTACAACAGCGTGATGTTATTAGAACGCCATGACAGTCCTGAGCGTTTTCACCGTAACTCTTTCATTTAGTTAGTAGTTACGATGTTAGTGACAAATATATACCTTCTCTGGCCTTTTAGTAGCCTAGCAATAAGCCTAGCAATAAGGCAATTTATCCTTTGAAAGAGGCCTAGCCCCTCAATTTTTGTAACAAAATGTCAATCATAATATGTAAAAAACTGTGTAATATGTAAAAAAATGTGTAAGTGAAAAATCAAATTGCTATATTTAACGAGAATAACTAAAAAAATTATCACTTTTATCTTGGCCACAGCAACGAACTCAAGTCTTCATGATCTGAGCCGATTAAGCTACTCACTGAACCATAAGATAAATCCTCAAAACTATTTCCATAAGGATCATAATTTTCAAGAACAAACTGATAGAACGGATATTAAATTTTGCGATTGAATATCAGATTGTTTTTGGCAGATCTAATCTAAGAGTAATTTATTGCGCTGATATGAGTTCTGAATTCGTATTGAAAAATTAGATTTGCGTTATAGATGGCTTTTGAATCATGGTGTGTCTGGAAAATGTAATCGTACAGTATGTTTTATTGATTCAGGCGTTTCTTTGCGGAAATCCATTATTAAAGTTTTATCCATTTATGAAACCGGCGCGGCAACTTCCTTTCCAATGCCAACGCGGAGGTCACATAGAACAGTTCGCGGATAAAAGCAAATTTAATTAATTTTACCTTTTTAATTGTACAATATCACAATAAAAAACTTTTCTTACATTTATGGGTACCTTCTGCTATTCTCTTGATTTCCTGTTACTTGTAAATTCGCATAAATAAAAATTATTTCTCTCTTCTGTTTGGAAAATAATTAATCAATAGTTAATAAGCAGTGGTTAACTTTTAATATTATATGTCAAGCTAAAACCTACATAAAAATAGAATAGGTATAAATAACACTTTTTTCTCGACTAGGTAATTTACTCGATAGTCAATATTCAACTTCACTCTACTCACAATATTTACTCACAATGGTCAATAATTACTGGTCAATAGTCAATAGATAAAATATAATATATAATTTACTTGCCCTATGGCCGTTATTAGCAATGCTAAAAATACATGTATAATCACTGAAATATATTTAACAACAAGAGAGTGTAGTAGTATATATAGACATTCACAGTGCACGTCACTATTGTATGCGTTTTTAAGTTCAGAAAAATTCTAGATCTTGACATGTTGAGAGCAGAGTACTACCTCGCTTCGTGGAGGCATGCAATTGGACACGGAAATGATTGCTTTTTTATTTCATTTTCATTGGGTAAGATGAAACAAAAAAATCACAATGATTCCACATGTGAAATTTCGCTCACAATGATTTTCACTTATAAATTAACCCGAACGTCAAATTACCGTAAGCTATTAAAAACGAAGTATGAATTTCATTTGGTGTGTGAAATTTCACAGATAAAATTATTTATTTATTTTATTTATTTTATTTATTTTATTTATTTTATTTATTTTATTTATTTTATTTATTTTATTTATTTTATTTTATTTAGTATACATCATAATTATTTGCTAAACATCCGAAACATTGGGAACAATGAACATCTAACAACAACAACATCCCTAATGAAGAGAGGTACCTAGTAAATACGAGGTATGAAAATGCATTTCATATGAAATTCACATGCTACTTGTGAAATGTGCCATGTCTACATGTAATAACTTCAAATATGAGCGAAATTGTGGACAAAAGCTATATCCAATGTGTTTGGAATATTTACAACATTTTGTCCAAAAATATATGACAAAAGGTTTGATAATTTTGCCTTAACTTTTTCCATTAGATGTTGTGCCTTGTTTTTACCTCCTTTAGTTAAAGCTTCAAAGTACTGAGTTTATGAACTTCTTGCAAAAAGTTTATATAAAATAAATGAAACTAGCAATCGCCTTGTGGTCGAAATTCGACCATAGACTAAACAATCAAATCTCTTTTAAGTCTGACAACAGTCTTTAACCGTTAAAAATATACATATTGTATGTATGTTATTATACATGTGACATGAATTTAGTGTAATGTGTATTTTTTTAATATAGTGTATTTCTAATGCATATTATTTAGTCGAGTGGCTAGCAAATGTAACTACGAATTGATAGGGCTCGAGTTCGATTCTCGTATTTCTGGATTCATGTGTTTATTATGTATGTTACTACATTCATTTATTTATTACTACTAGCTGACCCGGCAAACGTTGTACTGCCTTTTTAACTACTCTTTTTTTTCCATATTTTCTCACCTTTTAAACCTTCCCTGGACTTCAACAATTAATTCAAAACCAAAATTAGCCAAATCGGTTCAGCCGTTATCGAGTTTTAGCGAGACAAACGAGCAGCAATTGATTTTTTTTATATATACTAACTGACCCGGCAAACGTTTTTCTGCCAACTTGGTGTCTACATTTCCATTTCTTTTTCTACATTTTTTCACCTTTTAAACCTAACCTGAACTTCTATGAACATTTTAAAATCAAAATCGGTCCAGCCATTCTCGACTTTTAGCGAGACTAACGAACAGCAATTGATTTTTATATATATATATATATATATATATATATATATATATATATATATATATATATATATATATATATATATATATATATATATATATATATATATATATATATATATATATATATATATATATATATAGATGTTGTAATGTCGTTGAATAACACTCATAACACAGGACCATAATTTGTTTACTTCGGGGTTAGCTTAATTCGTGTAATTTGTCCAGCGATATTTATTTATTAATATAAATAAATAATTAAATATCGCTGGAAACCTAATGGTTTCTGCAGTTCTCCGCAAAGTAAACTTTAACTGTGTCCCATTTTATACCCCATCGATCGTTTAATTATCTTAAAATAAGGAACAATCGCCTCTGTGGTCTAGTGGTCCAGCGTTGGCGTTGACCACATGAGGTCCCGGGTTCGATTCCCAGGTCGGGCACATTAAAAAAAAAGTGTTTTTTCAGTTTTCTGATAAACACAAAGTTGCCCGGGATTGGAAAGTGCCCGGTTGGCGATAGGCTTGCCACCCATCACATTTGTGGGACTAAGTATCTTCGGCTAATCGTGGGTGCACTTGTTGTACCTCTGCCTACCCTTTCGGGGATATGGGTGTGAAGATACTTTTTTTACTTTTAAATAAGGAACAATTTTTGCCTCATGTATGCAGATAAATAACGTTACACCAAAATACTCTTATCAGGATTGATAAGAAGAGATGCAACTATTGTAGTTGCACCTATGATAAGGCACCAATGTTAAGTTCCATGATGTGTTTGTCAGGTGGCAAGTTATAGGGTTGCCACCCATACTTTAATATAAAGAATTTTTTTATAACATAAGATAGCAAACAAGCAGATGGGTCTCCTGATGGAAAGAGTCAACCCAACCATCGCCTATAGATACCAAAGGTGTTAATCATGTGTTTGCTATCTTGTGGTGAGGTTTAATGCCACATGCATAAGTTTACCGGCTACCTTATCGCCCAAACCAGAACACGACAGTGACAGGCACTGACGCTATTGTGACAGAAATATGTAAGGCGGTGGTTCCAGACTTGGGCGAGACAATGCAGAACTCTACCACCTAGTAGTCATTACTACTTTTATTACTATTGATTGTACTAAAATTTGAATAGTCGTAGATTATCCTACTTTTCTAAGTAACCCTAATTATATGTTCAGAACAAAACAGTTATCCGATCAGTATCTATCATAATATTATCCGTTTTACCACAGTTATTAAAGGTTCGATAATAAATCTCGGCAGCAGACTAGGTGGCGCAGATATGAAAAATATTCTTTTGGAAATGGTCATATTTAACTGGGATGCATGGTTTCTATTTCAATGGCTACGAATTTAAGGATTTTTAAGGTTCTGTATCTCAAAAGGTAAAAACAGATAAAATAACGGATAAAAATCCTTATAAGATTACTTCGTTATCCCTCTGCACCTCTATCCGTCTGTCAAGATCCTTTTTCTCGGGAACGCGTAAAAGTATCAAATTGAAATTTATAGTAAACTAGCTGTTGCCAGTGACTTCGTCCGCGCGGACTTCGTTTCCTCCGCGCAGCACCTCCCCCGTAGGTGATAGCGTGATAATATGTAGCCTATATGTTAACCCGACCTGTTAGTAATTAAAATTCATGCAAAATTTGAAGTAAATCCATGCAGTAATTTTTGAGTTTACTCCGGACATACATACAGACAAACAGACAAACAGACAAGCAGATAAACAGATAAACAGACAAAAATCCTAAAAACTATATTTTTGGCTTCGATATCGATTCATTCGATATCGATCACGCCCCAAGTATTCTTTAAAAAAATATTTAGTGTGCAGTTTCGACTTTCCTACGATTTTATTATACGTATAGATACTCAAGTCTATGGTTCCTCGCTGCAAAAAAATCAATCTTTCAAGTTAACGCGATCAAAAGATATAACTATTTATGACGCATATTTTACGATTTTTTGCTATTTCAAAAGGGAATCAAAACCAGTGGGTGATACTTTCTATTGATCTATAATTATGAAATTTCGTAATCATTTCGTAATAATTATGAAATATTAAAGCTTCGTTTTATTACAAATGCAAAGGAAAAATTATTATTTTATTATTATATAATAATAAAATAATATTATATATAATCCGCACATAAGGCCACATCTGCCGCATGTCAGATGACCTATGAGCCAAACGCACCACCAAGTAGACCCCGAATAAAGAAACACGACATCGCGGCAGGCCCAGACGAAGATGGCGGGATGAACTGGACTCACACTGCCCCAACTGGACCGAAAAAGGGTTAAATCGTGAGGAATGGAAGAAGGGTAGGGAGGCCTTTGCCCTGCAGTGGGACAGACATGACTAATAATAATAATAAAATAATAGTAATATATAATATTATTTTATTATTATATTCGTTTACAAATACAAAGGAAAAAATCCGGAAATCGTAAATTTTTAGTTACATCATAAAAAACGCGATCACACAACGCAGCACAACGCGAAAAAAGATACGAACCGTTTATGTCGCTTATATTGCGGCTTCACAAGATAATTAAAACTAAAAGGTACATGCTGTTGAGTGTTGACCTAGAAACTTGAAATAGATGTGCAACTAAGATTCGGTACCTAGTTTGTACGGAACCCTCGGTATGAGAGTCCAAATCGCACTTGGCCGATTTTTTGGCGACCGTCCCGTTGGTCGAGTGGTTATCGACCCTGACTAGCGGCCCTGACAGGGCTCGGGTTCGATCCTTTACGGGGACAAGCATTTGTGTGATGAGCATAAATGTTTATATTTTCGGGTTTGGGTGTATATTATGTACGTAAAAGTATTTATATATGTATTTCTAAAAATTAATATCGTTGACTAACACCCATAACACAAGCAAATAATTTGCTTATTTTGGGGTAAGATCAGTAAGTTTAATTTTTCCTGTGAATATTTATTTATTTATTTTATGTTTTTATCATGTTTGTAAAAATCAGACGGCTCCTCTGATAGGAAGATAACCATCGCATATACGCATTAAAGGTATGATACGTTAATATCTGTGTGGCGAAATGTTTATGCTGCATGCATAAGTTTACCGTGTGTTTATAAGTTTACAATACCCTCCAAACCAAAACGCCAGTGACAAGCATTGATGTTTTTTTGACAGGAATAGCTAAAGTTCCTACCAAAACCAAGGAAATGTTGCAAAAAGTTCTACTATCTAGTAGCTTTGATAGCAGTGACAAATTTTTTTTATATCACAAACCAGCAAACAAGCAGATGGGTCTCCTGATGGAAAGAGTCAACCATCGGCTATAGACACCAAAGCTGTTAAAAGTGCGTTGCTATCTTGTGGCGAGGTCAAAGGCAAATGCATAAGTTTAGCGGCTACCTTACCCTCCAAACCGGAACACGACAGTGACAGGCACAGAAGCTATTGCGGCAGTAATAGGTAAGGCGGTGGTACCAGACCCGGGCGAGACAATGCAGAACTCTACCACCTAGTAGCCAGTGACTCGATAGCTAATCGGTCGCCTTTTACGACCTGCCTGGCAGTACGGCAGTTGATCTATTATTCAAAGGAGCCTGGGACTAACACGGAGGAGGAGCCCGGGATCAACACGGTTTGGCTAATCAATAATGAACTACCTGCCTAACTACTCAACCGTGTTGGTCTGGGCTCATTTGAAGAATAGGCCAACTGCCTATTGTGTGCGTATTAATTTTATTAATTTATTGTTTTTCTAATGAATAAATTAAAAGTAGTAGTTTATTTACACTCTCACAATGTAAACTTTAACTGTGCCAGATTTACTCCTTCGTTCGCGTAAATGTGGTAAAAAGGTGTAAAAATTTTCGCTTTAAATAAAATTGAATGAGATTAAATGAGACTAAATGAGACTAAATGAGACTAAATGAGACTAAATGAGACTAAATGAGACTAAATGAGACTAAATGAGACTAAATGAGACTAAATGAGACTAAATGAGACTAAATGAGACTAAATGAGACTAAATGAGACTAAATGAGACTAAATGAGACTAAATGAGACTAAATGAGACTAAATGAGACTAAATGAGACTAAATGAGACTAAATGAGACTAAATGAGACTAAATGAGACTAAATGAGACTAAATGAGACTAAATGAGACTAAATGAGACTAAATGAGACTAAATGAGTCTAAATGAGACTAAATGAGACTAAATGAGACTAAATGAGACTAAATGAGACTAAATGAGACTAAATGAGACTAAATGAGACTAAATGAGACTAAATGAGACTAAATGAGACTAAATGAGACTAAATGAGACTAAATGAGACTAAATGATACTAAGTGAGACTATGTGAGACTGAATGAGACTAAATGAGACTAAATGAGACTAAATGAGACTAAATGAGACTAAATAAGACTAAATAAGACTAAATGAGATGAGATCTTATATATTAACTCAAATAGTAGACATTAAAAAGTAGCAACACTGTAGTGACATCTTCTTTTAACTATTACGTTGGTTAAATAAAGACAACACTATAATCTTGCTATTTTTCAATTTCTACTCTTTAATGAAGGAAGAGAAATAAGTTTCACGATAATCTGCACTCCGTTCTACGATACTTTAATAAATGCTCACGCCATCTACACCACATATTTGTAACTTTTAAAGAAATATGGCCGATTTGTCTGTCAGCACGGTTAGAATTTTTAATCACTATTTTAACAAAATACTCGACAATCCAAATGTTGCGGATATATGACTCAAAATTATTTTTTTACGCTTTATAATTTAGGTAAGATTTCGATTTATCGTAACCCTTGACGAAATTATTAATATAGATAATTACATACTAAGAAATTAAAAAAGTCGATTTTTTTTACAATTACTACCGAATCGGAACGCGGCCATACGAGATCTGGCGGAAGAAACTCAGGGGCTTGTGTTTTTTTTTCAATTTTAGATACAATACTTATTTCGTTGTAACATGTAGATAACATTTTAATTCTAACTGTAGTCACAGGCTCGACGTAATTAACAAGATATATTAGTAATACGCGCTAATAGGGGCTAAATTTATGTGCCGTCCCACATAATTAATTTAAATTACAATTTAAGTGTTGGCTTCACGTTAACAGCTTCATCGGTGTCGTAATTTTAGGCGATAAGGCAAGAAATGTTAGTCTAAAGTATACCTACTAGGTTTTGCCGTAACTATTATTTTGACAGTTGTGTTCGTCTAATCCTTAAGTTGTTCTTAGACCGTGACAAAGTGCTATATCATTTTCAATTGTGTTAATATTTTATTTATAGTTTAATTTTAATTATATTTTTATTTTATTTACTAGCTGTTGCCAGCGACTTCGTCCGCGTGGAGTTCGTTTACTCCACACTGCCCATTCCCCGTAGGTAATAGCGTGATAATATGTAGCATATAAGTTGACCCGACCTATTAGTAATATTCATACAAAATTTGAAGTAAATCCATGCAGTACTTTTTGAATTTACCCAGGACATACATACAGACAAACAGAAAAACAGACAAACAGACAAACAGACAAACAGACAAACAGACAAACAGACAAACAGACAAACAGACAAACAGACAAACAGACAAACAGACAAACAGACAAACAGACAAACAGACAAACAGACAAACAGACAAACAAACAAACAAACAAACAAACAGACAAACAGACAAAAATTCTAAAAACTATATTTTTGGCTTCGATATCGATTGTAGATCACGCCCCAAGTATTCTTTTAAAAAATATTCAATGTACAGTTTTGACCTTCCTACGATTTTATTATATGTATAGATTAACATCACTGATATAAAAAACTCAAGATACACAGTCCCGAGCAAAACTGGCACTCAAAAGTGTCCCCAATTTCATTTAAATAGTTATAAATCATAGATATATTATTCAAAGTTATAGATCATAGATATATTGAGGTAGGTATATATTCAAAGTTATAGATATAACAAAAACATATGTCTCTGCATTTCCAACCTTAAGCGCAAGGTTTATAGTTGTTTTTACAAAGCAATGCACAAAAAGAAATAAAATTGACAGTGTCACAACCGACGTGATTCTATTTGAAATGAGCGCACAATTTAAAATTGTGCGCTCATTTTTGGAGGACGTTTTTGAGACACTCATTGTGTATCTTGTGTTTTTATATCAATGATTAACATAGATTGTGGACTATTTAAAAAATAAAACATAGAACATGGACTGTTTTGTGAAATAAAATGAACTATTATTATTATCAGATTTTTCTATATACTAAAATGTTTTTTTAGTCCTAGCCTTACAAACACGTACATATTACTGCTAGTCATCTCTTGAAATTTCGGAAAAAGCTGAAACGTGTCACTAACATCGTGATTACTAACAGAGGTGGAGAACATATGTAACGTCCCGGCTGGGCTTGGTACCACTACCTTACTTATTCCTGTTCCTGCCGCAATAGCGTCAGTGCTTGACATTGTAATGTTCCGGTTTGAAGGGTAAGGTAGCCGGTAAATTTATGTATGTTACATTCTAACCTTGCTGGACGGATAACAACGAATAATGTCTTTGGTGTTTATATGCGACTAGCTTTTGCCCGCGCGCTCGCGTGGGAAATGGGGGGCTAGACAGAGACAAAGAGTAGCCTATGTCTCTCTCCATCCTTTCAACTACCTCCACTTAAAAATATCACGTCAATTTGTCGATCCGTTTTGCCGTGAAAGACGGACAAACAAATACACATAATAAAGTTAAACTGTTAACCACGAGTAAGACAAATAATAGTGTTATTTACGCTGTATACCGCTTTACCTTTCCTGCTGCAAAAGCATCGATGCTTCCCGTTGTCATGTTCGGGTTTGGAGTATAAAGGTGAATCCACACTTGTAACATGACGGCGGACCGGACTACGTGGCATCGCTACAGAACGTGTTACGCTAAATGTGGACGATATAGATTGTACTGACACGGTTACAAGCCATGTACGATGAAATGTTACAAGTGTAGACTCATGGTGTCGAACTAGATCTCGTGGCATGGCATCGCTACAACATCCACTCCATGCCTAAATAATCAATTGTCACAATACAAAACTAAACAATATATACAACGATGTTTATAGTGTGTGCTGCGTGAATGAGCGCCTGCGAGGTGCGGGCGGGGGACGTACCGACCGGAACACGTCACGACTTAATCCAATCCTACCCCGTGTCTGTGTGGGTGTCATCGGGCGTACTTCGACGTGTGTCATAAATGCAAGTATGGACATATCCTGGACCGCGGACATTAGCGAAAATACTTTGAAAAAAACCGACTTTCGATGAATCGGCTCTTAACACGTGGCTTAGATGCGTGGCAGTACACAGACCAGCGTTCACACTGGGCCCGGCTAGCAGATCATAACTCTGTACATTGTTCTGCTGTTTATTCTGTGTTCGGCAGTTTCTTTCAGTGTTCGGAATGAATTGAACCACACTGCAGGTCGTGGCAATTGTACGCGTAACAAAATACGTCCACATTAATCGGTACTGACACGTGTGTCTGATACGATCACGGGATAATGTTCGGTAAATTGTTACAAGTTTGGACGCGCCATAAGTTAGCCAGCAAACTTATGCATGTGTCATTCAAACCCCGTCACACGAATAGCAACGCAACATTAACATCTTTGTTGACAATGACAATGGTTATCTCCATGAGAACCATCAGCTTGTATGCTATCCGATGAACTAATCTTCATATTAACTAAATCATAAAGTTACCCCTATTTTCGTAATAGTTTAAAACTGAGCTGAGCCTCGGCATATTTCTGAAGGCACGTCCGGATTATGTCTCAATCACTGTACTTAACTTTATTCCTATCATAAGTCCCGTTATCATCGTATTTACACGCGCAGGGAGGCTTAGTAAGTTTGTGAAATTGAACGACTTCCATTGTTGACACTTTATAAATAAGTTATGACATTATTATGACATATTTTCCGCCGTGTTGGTCGCGGCCTCCTTTGAAGAATAGGCCAACTGCCGTTCTGCCAGGCAGGTCGTAAAAGGCGACCGATTGGCTATCGAGTCACTAACATCGTGGCTACTAGGTGGTAGAGTTCTGCATTGTCTCACCCGGGTCTGGTACCACCGCCTTACCTAATCCTGCCGCAATAACGTCAGTGCTTGTCGCTGTCGTGTTCCGGTTTGGAGGGTAAGGTAGCCGGTAAACTTAAGCATGTGGCATTAGACCTCGTCACAAGATAGCAACGCACCATTAACATCTTTGGTGTCTATAGGCGATGGTTGACTCTTTCCATCAGGAGACCCATCTGCTTGTTTGCTATCTTATGATATAAAAAAAAAACTGTATATATAAAAATCAATCCCTATTTTCCATGGTCACGACATCACGCTTAAGTGGCTGCATCGATTTCGCTAATTCTTTTTGTTGTTGTGTTTGTAATTATCAGGAGAAGGTTCTTATAAAAGAAAACTTAGGAAAATTATGCGGAAAATTAGAAAGTTTAAGAATACTTAACCACTATATAAAGTTCAACGTCCTTTCGGTTGCCTGGAAGGACAATCCCGTATACTTATATAAATTAGTGTCACGTTGTTTGTTCGCTATGGATTCCTGATATGTATAGCAAAACAACGTTTGCAGGGTCAGCTAGTTGTTTATAATAATACTAGCTGCAGCGTGCAGCCCGCTGCATTATAAGAATTTTTGGCGAATCCCGCGGGATCACCTTGTAGCGGCTCAAAAACAATCACAAACGCTACAAGAAAAAATAATAAAAAAGAAATGGACTAAAATCAATAACAAATGGAAAAAATGAAATTCAAATTAAAAAAAATCCTGAATCGCGATATCACAATTATTTATCTTGTAACACTATATACAAGTTTCAACGATTCTCAGATGGACTTCGGTCCCCAGGCAGTACACCTTGCCTGGCTGGGAAGATCTTCCTTTTCCCCGTACTTGTCGTTGTGTGACGTCATCGACCTCCACAGTAATGACGTCATGCTGACAAGAAGCTGGCCCGCTGGTTCCATCACTTCGACCCTCAGCGGTACCGACCAGTGGCGCCACAGTGGTTATCCCGACGTGATCATCACCACTAACAGCTATCAACATGCCACAGTGGTGACCCTCGGCAAAACAACACGCATCAGCCTTCTGACCATTAGCGTCTAATATACTCCCCTCTGCTTCCAAACAGCATCAGCCAGCTTCACAAGCTACGCCTCATCTACGCTTTCCGGAATCCACTTCGAACTGCCTACGTTCACTGGATCTCCAAGCAGCAACTCTGTCCCGCTCGTTCCGACTCATTGCGAACCACAGCGGAGGCGCACTCGTCCCGACTTATCGAGGACCGCGCTTATTCGGCTCGTCTCGACTCACCGCAGACTCGAGCACTCAAGGCACATACGCTTCACTGGCACAACCAGATCGACCTTCGGTCTTGGGGGGAGAGTATTGTAGCGGCTCAAAAACAATCACAAACGCTACAAGAAAAAATAATAAAAAAAGAAATGGACTAAAATCAATAACAAATGGAAAAAATGAAATTCAAATTAAAAAAAATCCTGAATCGCGATATCACAATTATTTATCTTGTAACACTATATACAAGTTTCAACGATTCTCAGATGGACTTCGGTCCCCAGGCAGTACACCTTGCCTGGCTGGGAAGATCTTCCTTTTCCCCGTACTTGTCGTTGTGTGACGTCATCGACCTCCACAGTAATGACGTCATGCTGACAAGAAGCTGGCCCGCTGGTTCCATCACTATGACCCTTCAGCGTTACGGAACAGTGGCGCTACAACCTATTTTTTTTCGGGATAAACAGTAGCCTATGTGTTATTCCAGGTCATTATCTACCTGTGTGCCAACTTTCATTTAAATCCGTTCAGTAGTTTTTGCGTGATTGAGTAACAAACATCCATCCAAACATCCAAATTTCGCATTTATAATATTATATAAATATTAATAATTATTTATTAATATTAATAATTAATATAAATTAATGTAGATTACTAGGCAAATTACACGAGTCAATCTAACCTCAAAGTAAGCAAGTTATTTTTTTTATATCATAAGATAGCAAACAAGCAGATGGGTCTCCTGATGGAAAGAGACAACCATCGCCTATGGACACCAAAGATGTTAATGGTGCGTTGCTATCTTGTGGCGAGGTCTATGCCACATGCATAAGTTTACCGGCTACGACAAACCGGAACACGACAGTGACTAGCGCTGACGCTATTGCGGCAGGAATAGGTAAGGCGGTGGTATCAGACCCGGTCGAGCCGATGCAGAACTCTACCACCTAGTAGTCACGATGGTAGTGACGCGCATAGCCACTCGGTCGCCTTTTACGACCTGCCTGGCAGAACAGCAGTTGGCCTGTTCTTCAAAGAAGAACGGAACCAAGACGGGGAAAAATTATTTGCTTGTATTGTGGGTATTAATGAACGATAGAAAAACATAATATATTAATACTGTTACATACATAATAAACACCCAAACTCGCCACATAATTGTCTGTCTCTGTCGATCGTAAGTCGACTTTTATTAGCTTTTAAGGGTTCCGAAGTAAACTAGCAACCCATATAGTTTCACTATGTCCGTCCGTCCGCAGTCTACCTCAGAAATCCTTCTTAGTACTAGAAAGCTGTAATTTGGCATGAATCAAAGACCTACAAAAAGTATTTTTGTAGGTCTTTGGCATGAATATACATATTAATCCCAGCAACAAAATTGTAAAATAAAATCTTGAAAAATATTTTTTTACGGTAGCTTCTCTACATGTAAAGTGGGAATGTTAATTTTTTATCTCATGTACCCCATAGTATGGGGTATCATTGGATAGGATTTGTAGGAAAACAATTTTTCTATTAAGGAATGCGTTTGTGAAATATTAAGCTAAAAAGTGCTAATTTTCTTTAGAAATTCATAGGACCTCAAGATATGAAGATCTGAGTGCTAAGTGTGAGTTTTTCTTTTCGCATTCGATCGTGAGCGCGTTTGGAGTTTACTAGGAATTTGTATGTGATTTGTACAGCGCCACCTAGTCGTAAACGTGAGAAACCAGTTTACCACTAGGTGGCGCTGTACAAATCACATACAAATTCCTAGTAAACTCGAAACGCGCTCACGATCGAATGCGAAAAGAAAAACTCACACTTAGCACTCTGTTGAAAACTCGATTTTCAAAAATCGGTGCCAAATCAGTAACTTCCTTATCTACATACGTAGCGGGAAGTTAAAAATGTTTTTTGACATTACTTCTACATTTTCAATTTATAGATAATATCTATTGAGCTCAAAAATATTTTCTTAGCTACATAATCATAATGTAGCTAAGAAAATATTTTAGAGCTCAAAATTTCTTTAAATGCCATTCGAAAGACCAAAATGGATTATTGTTTTCAAAATATACTTTTCAAAAATCAAATAAGTAATTAAATATATATTTACGGGACAAATTACACTTACTGATCTAACCCCAAAGTAAGCAAATTATTTGCTTGTGTTATGGGTGTTAATCAACGATACTAATACATAGAAATACATATATAAATACTATTATATACATAATAAACTCCCAAACCCAGAAATACAAACATCTATGCTCATCACACAAATGCTTGTCCCCGTCGGAATCGATCCCGAGCCCCATCGATTGCGTAGTCAGGGTCGCTAACCACTCGACCAACGGGGCGGTCAACTTACTTTTAATTTAACAAAGTTTAGATTTATCTGTTAAAATCTATGCTTAGTATAGTTTTTATTCCTTTGAGCTTAAAATACTTCAATTTAGCGGGAAGTTTCAGGGATAGCCTGCAGGGTCACCTGATTTAGAGATTTTTTTCTTATATCATAGGATATCAAACAAGCAACTGCAGGATCTCCTGATGGAAGGATTCAACAATCGTCTATAGACGTTAAAGTTAATGGTGCGTTGCAATCCTTGTTCTTGTTGCATTTCGTAAAGGCGGGACACGGCTAATATGTACAAGCGTTTTTTTTCTTGCGGGAGAAAATGCACGCACACACACACGCAAGCACGCACGCACGCACGCATGCATGCACGCACGCACGCTCACACTCACACTCAACAAACGCGTTTACGGTAAAGCGTTATGAGTCTATCACTAACACCCTATCTGCTTACTAGGTTGTAATGTTCAGTAAAGTCTCAGTCGAATTAGGTACCAACACATTACATGTTCCGGTTTGGAAGGTAAGGTAGCCGGTAAACTAATGAATTTGAGATTCCAATTTAGTCTTACGCATCATTACCATCTTAGGCGACGGTTGTCTTTTTCCATCAGGAGAACCGTTCCTTTATTCGCTATCCTATGAAATAAACCGAGCGTTCCTCGTAAAGTATTTCGGAGCTCAAAAGCTAATTATAACTCTAACGTTTAATACTTCGATACTAATTTCACACAAAAATTTGTTTTTTAGAAATATTACTGATTAAATTCTATTTTAGGATTAATAATATAACTATTTTATACATTTTTAAATTGAAATGTATTGACTTTCTCACTTGATGAAAGAACAGGGTTGAGGGAAATATAAAATTATAATTACTATATAAGGTCTGTACTGATAATAACACATGTAAAAATTAATTGGAACGTTAGTAATTAAATTCTATTTTAAGACTAATGTACGCTTATTATTAGACCGCTTCCATCTTCACGTCCGTATCCTCGAAGAAGTAGTCAGAGGTATAACGAGTGCATCACGATTAGCTGAAGATACTTAGTCCACAAAGGCGATAGTTGAGGGACACATCGCCAACTGGGCATTTAACCAATCCCGGGCAACGTTGTATTTATCAGGAAGCTAGTAAAATTAAGTTATCAATTTTATTTAAGTCCTTAATGGCATATGATTACGCCGTTTTCGCCGTGTTGGTCCCGGGCTCCTTTGAAGAATAGACCAACTGCCGTTCTGCCAGGTAGGTCGTAAAAGGCGACCGATTGGCTATACAAGTCACTACCATCGTGGCTACTAGGTGATAGAGACTTCATTGTCTCGCCCGGTTCTGGTACCACCGCCTTACCTATTCCTGCCGTAATAGCGTCAGTGCTTGTCGCTGTGGTGTTCCGGTTTGGACGGTAAGGTAGCCGGTAAACTAATGCTTGTGGCATAAGACCTCGTCACAAGATAGCAACGCACCATTAACAACTTTGGTGTCTATAGGCGATGGTTGACTTTTTTCATCAGGAGACCCATCTGCTTGTTTGTTATTTTATAATATAAAAAAAAAATATTGTTTTATTGAATAATAATTAGAGAACATCTGGATGATGGATTTATCTTTATATCATGTTATTTATTTAACTGTTTAATATTTAAGTATAATTAATAGTACTATAATACCGATCGCCTGTGGTTGAAATTCGACCTATGACTAAACAAAAATCTCTTTTAAGTTTGATAACTGATTTCGGCCGTAAAGAAAATAATATACATGTGTGTATAAAAGCATGTAAGTTACATTAATGTAGTGTGTGTAATATTTATTTTTATTAATTAAATGTATTTATAATATTTTTATTATATGATTAATACAGTCCTCCACTATGTGAACTTTAATTGAGACAAATTTCAAACTCCACCGTTCGCGCAATTGTCTTAAAAAGGGATGTAAAGTTTTCCTTTCACTCATTAAAATATAGATACACTTTGTTTCATTTGTTAGCTTCATATACTCAACTCGCCGCATCCTGCTTGTTATTATTATAACAATGGGACCGCTAACGTTACAAGATAATATAAACAGTGCTTATGTAAAGATAACGTGCTTTGTTATTTTGTAATGAGAATCTTGTACGTTTACTAACACGGCATGTAAAGAAGTTTATTACGGAATACCGTCATTTAAAATCTTATTGTTACTACTTAATTTATAAAACTTATAAGACTTGTTTCATAGTTAATTACCATATAGTTTTAATATTATTACACTAAAAAAGGAGGATTAAGCAAAATCAGCAAAATTATATGTTCTAGTGATCGGCTGTGGCCGAAATTCGACCACAGATTAACAATAAAATCTCTTTTAAGTTTGACAACGGACTAACCGCAAAGAAAAAATACTTGAGAGGTGTCAAGGGACACCCGGATGGAACAAAGTTTCTTTTATTAAAAAATCTTACGAAAAAAATCTTACGAAAAGTTTTTCGTAAGATTTTTTTCCGTCCAGCCCCCTTTCACAACGCGCGATAAGGAACTTCGTTCCAATAACATAGATATATGTGTGTATATTTATTATAGACACCCGGATGGAACAAAGTTCCTTTTATTATTATTTACAAAAAACCTGTATACACTCAACAAAAGTAATCGTCGCGACACCACACTGTTCAATGTGAAATAGAAATGAAAATATCTGGCTTGCTTTCTATAAGAGAGAGAGAGAGGGAGAGAGAGAGAGAGAGAGAGAGAGAGAGAGAGAGAGAGAGAGACAAAGAAACATGCGCACGCCGCACAGCTCACAATACCTTACTATAGCAAAAAGTGTCGTGACAACTTTTCGTAAGAATTTTTTCCGTCTAGCCCCCTTTCACAACGCGCGATAAGGAACTTCGTTCCAATAACATAGATATATGTGTGTATATTTATTACCATGTATGTCACATGAATGTAGTGTGTTGCTTAATGTTAATTTTTATTAATTCAATATATTTCTAATGTATTTTACTTATTTATTTATTTATAGGACTGCAGAAATATAATATTGTTGCGAATAATCTAGAAACGTGAAGAGTTGGAGCGCTGGAGAGATCTATAAATAAAAGAAAGAGATAGCTACTCCCATTGATAAACAAATAGTTGACCGTTACTCGAATAGCTATGCTATAATAGATATTCTGTTTTAGGGCATAAGGGTGAAAATAGCGTGCACTAGGACTTTTTTATCATATGGGGATCACCACTCATTTCGTAAAGCGACAAACTACTGAATCGTGGTGAACTGAAAGTCTTATATGCGTTCGGTTAAGTAAATGAAACCCATTTTCTTCTATAAACGAGTTATTATTATTTATTATATGTCTTCTTCCTTTATCATATTTGCATGATGTGGCAACTAACTAAATTTCAAGCAAGATCAACATGGCGTGTTAATAGGACGTTGAAAGCACAGAATACTGGAGACTAACAGAAGCCAATGTACATACAAGTAATATTCGAGCATAGCACACATAGACACCTCTCACAGATGCGATATCTTGGAAAGGTTCGGAACAAACTGTCCCAAAATTGAGGCAAAATCAGTAACTTCCTTATCTACACGACACTTTATTAGGTATCAAAAAAAAGTTGTCTGCGTACTTGCTTTCTAAGTAGGTAATTACAATTTTTTTATATAATTCTATATAATTCTTGTTATTGTTATAGTATATTGGTTAATTTACCCTTTTTTATTTTTTACTTATGTTATCTGCAATAACATGTCGTAGTTTTTAAGAGAATGTTGTACACGTCTTTTATTGGCATGCATACAAGAGCCTTATTTAATGTAAGATAATATTTAAATGTATTGTGTGTACTGCTGTTAATGTGTCAAATAAATAAATAAATAAATAAATAAATAAATAAATAAATAAATAAATAAATAAATAAATAAATAAATAAGTAAATAAATAAATAAATAAATAAATAAATATATAAATAAATAAACAAATATATAAATAAATAAATAAATAAATAAATCTACATACGATGCAGGAAGTTTGATAAAAAATACAGTATGGTGTACTGATTTAAAACAGGTTATTTTCTTTTACAGGTTTAGCGGTTCCATTCGTAGAGCTGACCGTAGCTCATGCTTCCGTGCTGACCATTCTCGCGATTAGCTTCGAGCGCTACTACGCCATATGCGAGCCTCTACGAGCCGGCTACGTCTGCACGAAAACCCGTGCTACGCTGATTTGTGCGTTAGCTTGGTTCTTCGCAGCGCTTTTCACTAGGTCAGTAATAATAAATTAAGCTTATTATTAAATAATATTGCGGTGATAATGGCTTATTACAATAAAATGTCCCACTGCAGGGCAAAACTTCAACAGGCGGAGTTACTTTTATGTGGGTAATATCAATGTAATATTATATTTATTACACTGAATATATTTTTGATGATATATATTTACAAATATGACTTTCACTCGTTTGTGTTAAATGACTACGACTGTCTTTTAAGATATACATTCACACAAACTTTAGTTGAGGTTTTTCAAATTATTAAAAAAAAATCGAACAAAGGGCATAGCCGGATTAATATGGGAATTCTGGCCCCATGGCTTTTTTGACTCATACTTAGGGGGTCGATTTGGTGTCGAATGAAAATAATTCACGCCAATTTTTAGCTCTTTAACTCAAACGGTATTCGAGAATTTCAAAAAAACCTGTTTTTTCAAAATTATTTTTATTTTTATAGTAAAATTCGAAATTCATTAATGATGATTTTTTTCCTAATTTTTACGAGTCCAAAACATGAAAAAATCATATGATCATGATTCTCACATAGAAAACCGATTTTTAACAGAGAAAAGATTTTTTTTTATTTTTTTTCAGCCTTTTTGAAATATGTCACTCACCAAAATTCGTCAGAAAATGTCTTTTATACTCTATACTCACGAATTTTTTTGAATTTTTAGAAATGGTGGAACAATTCAAAAAAAAAAAATTAAAAACTCATTTTTTTTAAATCTTGCGTTTTAACAAACTTATATTTTTTTAGTACACATAAATACGTAGAAAATCTTTGTAATCGACTGTGACACGTATTTATGTGTCACAGTATAATTTTTGAATTAGGTAAAACTGCTGCGGCTTATGAGGCACTCAATTTTTTTTCGGGTGAAAATAACGCTTGACAAAGTTTGCGCTATTTAAAAATATGTTTTACGTTGATGCAAAGTATAGTATACTTTATAACAAGCATATATTGACATGAGTAGATTCACTCTTTAATTTCATTTTTTTAAATATCGTCTAATACTACAATTTACTGCAAATTTTTACTTACAGAATACGGAATAAAATAGTCGCTCTTTAGTCTAGTGGTCCGGTGTCGGTATTGGCCACATGAGGTTTCGGGTTCGATGCCCGGGTCGGGTAATTCAAAAATTTGATTTTTCAGTTTTTTTAATAAAAAAACGTTGCCCGGATTGGGTAAGTGCCCAGTTGGCGATAGGCTTGACACCTATCATATTGTAAGACTAAGTATCTTCGGCTAATCGTGGGTGCACTGACTGTACCTCCACCTAACTCTTCGAGGATACGGGCGTAAATATACTTTTACTTTTATTAATAAAATAATGACTGAGCATTATTTTAAAAGTGACGTGAGTGATAACGAACTAATTTAAAAGAAAAAGTTTTACTTCAATCGCTTTAAATATTACACACACAACCTTTTTGTTTAGTTTAACTTCTTAGGTACTTGACCCTTATTCAAAACAAAGCAGCATAATACCTTCATTTGGAGGTGAAGTTATAAAAGTCTTCATAAATTTCGATTTTGAATTTTTGAACTTTTACATTAAGCAGTGTTGTGCTGCGATCTAGTATTTTTGTTTAGTTTAACTTCTTAGGTACTTGATCCTTATTCGAAGCAAAGCAGCATAATACCTTTATTTTAAGGAAAAGTTATAAAAGTCTTCATAAATTACGATTGTGAATTTTTGAACTTGTATATTAAGCAGTGTTGTGCTGCGATGTAATATAGTATAATGAACAACGCCGACGAAGCCACGTACATGGAAATTTTTCATTTCTATGTACGTGTCGGTAATATTTTATGTCAGGCTCTGACTATTCTCTGAAAATTCAAGGTGTATTTGTAAAACTTTGTAGTTTTGCTACAGCGAACTAAGGTAGTCACACCTACTCCTTATAGTTTATCTCGCTTCAACTTACGATGCGCACCGATGCAAAAGTGAGGTAAACTCAGTTGCGGTAGGAAATTTACAGATGCCCCAAAATTTACAATTTAGCGAAATGGTTAGCTAAACACATCGACACAGCAAAAATGTTTAAATGTTTGCCATATAGTCTGCTCGACAAGTTGAAAATAGTCTAAAATAGAGATTCTACCAGTTTCTTCCTCTTGATCGCATTCAGCTAGAGTGATTCCAATCGTTGACGAGAGATGTATTGTGCAGAGATGTATGTGTGTTCACTCTGCGTCTTCTATCGTATTTATCATGGGGATTGTTTTGAGAAGTTGTTTGGATTAATTTCTGCCAACGAATTCCATCATCGGACATCGCGTCAAAATTGGAAGTTCCACCGTCAGGATGGATGATATGTCTGGAGATCCACAACTGTGCGTTTCTCTCGACACTTTTTGCCTCGTACTACTACTCTATTGTGAAATCAATTATCGACAGGGGTGTTTCCGAACGAATACGGATTGTGGACCTTTAAGAAAAGAGGTTACTCATTCTTAAAAATCTGGCAAATCAACTGCAAGGCCTCTGGTATTGCGGATATACATGGGTGGCGGTGACCACTTAGCATCAGGAACACTTCCTGCTCGTTTGCCTCTTATAGCTGTAATATATAAACACTTATTTCGCATTTATTATTCAAAGTTACTAGACACTTTTACTATTCCACTTGTACATCAATTTCACTTTACACAATTTTAATTATATTACTCGACCGGTTTCACTTTTTAAAGCATCTTCAGGATGTAATATACTTAACTGATACATCCTGAAGATGCTTTAAAAAGTGAAACCGGTCGAGTAATATAATTAAAATTGTGTAAAGTGAAATGGATGTACAAGTGGAATAGTAAAAGTGTCTAGTAACAATGGAATTTCACCAAGTGCCGACCATGGAAAGTATAGAATATATTATTCAAAGTTTCATCCTCACCATCTCGATGTCTGGAAATCCACAACCGTGCGATTCGTGAGGCACTTTCGTCGCGCACTATTATTTGGAACCAGCTTCGGCAGCATTTTTTCCGAACGAATACGACTCATGGACCTTCGAGAAAAAAGCTTATTCATTTTTAAAAGGCCGGCAACTCAATTGCAAGACCCCTGGTAGTGTAATTGTCTATGGGCGGCGGTAATCACTTACTATCAAGTGAGTCTCCTGTCCGTTAGCCTCCTTTTCTATTTAAAATAAGAAAAAACACTAGGTAACGTCGTGTGTCTTCGCATGTGAATATGTAGCTTACCTTTGACCCCGGATCTGTATCCTAATATCGAATTTCATCAAAATGGGTGAAGAAAGACAGACTTTCGAATTTATAATATTGATACCAAGATTATCTTATACTTTAATCTAGTAATTCTATGTGTGCATGTTTGGTTTTTTTTTTGGTTTCCACTAAATGACTAACGATTTTGATGAAATGTTTTATTTCGATAGTCTTTTCATCCGAGCGAAACTCTGTCACTCAGCTACTAAAATAATTAACAGCTCATAGGCTTAGCGTTTATGTAGTTAGCTAATTAAATACTAATTCTACACACTTATTTTATATCTCTACTAAATGAAAACCCGGCTTCGCTCGGAAGTCTCATAATACGCAATCTTTTATACTAATTCAAATAATAGACAATAAAAAGTAGCAACACTGTAGTCACATCTTCTTTCAACTATTAGGTACGTTGGTTTAATAAAGACAACACTATAGTGTTGCTATTTTTTAATTTCTACTCTTTTACGAACGAAGAGAAAATAAGTTTCAAGATAATCTCCGTTCTACAATACTTTGATAAATGCCTACGCCATCTACACCACATATTTGTAACCTTTAAAGAAATATGGCCGATTTGTCTGTCAGCACCGTTAGAATTTTCAATCACTAATTTCGGATGAAGGAAACTAGTTGTTTTGCAATTTTCCGCGAACTTTAAGTGTACCTTTGCGATGTTACTGAAAAGGAAAATATACAAAAGCGGTGTAAGAAATGGAACAAACTTGCCGTAGGTCTGAAAATAATGAAGACCCCAGCGGCACAGTTATCCACCCTCGTCCACCACACTTTACACCACACTTTATACCACGACAGCACCAAACACAAAAGCACACAATTGACGCACTCAACTCACGTTTATATATTTTCCTTTTCAGTGACATCGCAAAGGTACACTTAAAGTTCGCGGAAAATTGCAAAATAACTAGTTTTCTTCGTCTGAACAATGGATTTCCGCAAAGTAACGCCTGAATCTATAAAAATCACTATTTTAACAAAATACTCGACAATCCGAATTTGTGGATATATTTTGTCGACTCAAAATTATTATTTTTTTACGCTTTATAATTTAGGTAAGATTCCTATTGGGTCTACCTGACCTAACCAAACCCTTGACTAAATTATTAATATAGAGAAAAACAAAGTTTAATATAGAAAAAAAAAATGAAGTCATTAACTGTTCAAAGAATAAGGACCTATTTATTAACCAAATTATTCGACGTTGTAAAAAGCACTTATTAGGTGTCTTTCATTAACACTTAATTATACCTTTGAACGAATAACACGAAATGAGCGTTAATTTATAAACATAATCAAACTCTTTAATTGAAATAACCGTTATACGAGTTTATTAAAAACAGACGACACTTTCGTGCTAATTTTTATAAGATAGCAAACAAGCAGATGGTTCTCCTGATGGGAAGTGAGTACCTCCGCTTATAAACATCTATGATGTTTTTACGTTGCTACCCGTGTGACGGGATGATAATACCACATATATAAGTCTAACGGCTATATTATCCTCCAAACTAGAACACGACAATGAAAAGCACTGATGCTATTGCGGCAACAATAGGTAAGGCGGTGGTACAAAGTACCCGGGCGTTGTAGAGCTCTACTACATGGTAGTCACGATAATAGTGACACTTATATCCAATGGGTCGCCGTTTACAACTTGCCTACCAGAACGGCAGTTAATCTTTTTTTTCAAAGCAGCTCGGAATAACACGATGTTATTGGTACGTTCTTACGGGTTCGCTCGCCTTTTACGCGCTATTCGACGAAAGGGCAAACATTTTATTTTCCAAAATTGGCCTGAAGTATACATGTGTGTATACTATTATGTACGTCACATGAATGTAACGTGTGTTATTTTTATTTTCAATAATTTAATATCTTTCTATTTTTTTATTTAATATTTTTTTAATTTAATATTTTTTTTTTATTTAATAATATTAGGATTCTGCACTTCTTCGTAATATAAATTTTAACGATGTCAAACTTCATACTCCACCATTTTCGCCACTGTCGAAAAAAGGGTACAAAGTTTTTACTTCACGTATTAGTACCTATCGGTGTCTCCCTCCCATGTCCTAACAAATTATTTACTTAGAGGTTCAATCAGTTCGCGTTATTTGTCCAGCGATATTTATTATTTAATTTAATATACATTATTATTATGATAATGCACACGTTTATTTATTATTTATTTATTTATTTAAAATTTATGCACAACATGTACAGAGGTGGACTTAATGCTACATGAAATTCTCTACCAGTCAACCTTAAACAAATATAAACAGTGTTTACGATGGGGTGCACAGAGAAACTTAATACAATCGTTTACTACTGACATATTCCTTCTTGATTATTATTAAGATAAATTAAAATTAAAGAAAACAATATTACAATATACTTACTAATATAATATAATATAATTATTATATTATATTAATTATTATATTATATTATATTTATAATATAATATAATATAATAAAGATAATACGATATTACAATATACTTAGATACAAGTAATATATTACATATATAATACATTATACATATACCTACATAAATACCTATATATATACAAGTACATATTTATATATAGTTATATAAATACATATATACATACATATTATACTACCATAGCGCGTAACACCATTATTCTGCCAAATGCTTACAGAGAGAACGTTTAAAAGACAATTTGGAGGGACTATTCCTAATATCAATGGGAAGAGTCTTCCAAAGCCTCACAGCTTCAGAAGAAAAAGATTTGGATAAGAAATCGGTACGACAAAAAGGTACTTGAAGAGTCGGGATATTTTCTGAACGAAGTTGGCGTGAATGTGTGGCATGCTGAAATATGAATTTTGACTTAAGATATTGAGGTGCATTAGGATTATAAAGAATTGTGAATAATGTACAAAGCAATCTCAACTGTCTTCGTTGGCGGATCGGAAGCCATTTCAGTTTAGAGCGATATAATGAGACGTGATCAAACTTACGCAGACCAAAGATGAACCGTATACAATTGTTGAGCATGCGTTCTAATCTGTCTAAAAGGGCTTGACTTAAATCTACGAAACACACGTCGGCATAATCAAGTATTGGTATAACTAGGGTCTGCACAAGTAGGAGTTTCACATTATGAAATGCTCAAAAAATTTCATAAAATAGTGACATTTCATGAAATTTTTCGCAGCCCATTGGTCACATCATGATCTTCCTTGATCATGATGTGACCAATGGGGACCATGATCATCAATGATAAGAAATCGTTTATCGATATGATTAACTAAACGCGTGACTATTTCATGAAATGGTCAAACTTAATTAATAATATCATAAAATAGTTACATTATCTACCGACAGAGGCGCTGGAAGCGCTTTTTTATGTGTCAACGTAGTTGCTCTCCTTACCGTGTGTTATTTAGTAATGACCTGAAAACAATGTTGAAAAATCTTTATTATTTCCTGGCGTTCCTAGTTTTTATAAATGTCTGTCGTACTCAAAAAGAGTAAACAAGTTACTAATATATTCTGGCTTTTTATGAAGTATCTTATGGACTTCTAATTTTCATGATATGGCCAATCTTGGACAATAAAATTGTAAAACGGTAACGATTTGACGATCTAGTCAATTTAAGTTTCCAACATCATGAAATGCCGAAATCGTGAAGAGGGCAACCCTGCGATCTAGCTGCATTAAAAATTGGCTGAACGACATATACATTAAAGCTTTTAAAAATTATTCCCCCGTGTTAGTTCCTGGAGACAAAACCGCCTGTGTAAGTCGTGGTATTGATTGTACTGAGTATAATTTGCGTGTAAGTTTGTACACAATAAAGAGTTATCATTTATTATCATATAGTTGACAGACATTAGAATTCGATTAAATTTTTTGAATTAGTTTTTACTATAATATATTAGATCCAGTATGTATATAGCTAAGAGTCTTTATATTTTCCCCTCGTTCGTCCCAAGTTCGTTTGAATAATAGGCCAACTGCCGTTCTGCCAGGCAGGTCGTAAAAGGCGACCGATTGGCTATACGAATCACTACCATCGATGCTACTAGGTGGTAGAATTCTGCGTTGTCTCGCCTGGGTTTCATACCACCACCTTACCTAATCTTGCCGCAATTGTGTCAGTGCTTGTCACTGTCGTGTTCCGGTTTGTAGAGTTAGGTAGCCGGTAAACTTATGCATGTGGCATTAGACCTCGCCACAATATAGCAACGCACCATTAACACTTATGGTGTCTACAGGCGATAGTTGACTCTTTCCATCAGGAGACCTATCATTTGTTTGCTATCTTATGATATAAAAAAAATATATTCATTTTGTATAATATATTTCTCACATAAAAACCTTTCAAATTACGAGCAAATCAAATTCAAAATCTATCAGATCCATTAACTTGAGTGAAATTTTATAGACGCTACTAAACATCTAGTTAACTATATGAACTCTATACTAAAACCTTTGCATTCGTTGGCTGTTAACATATTAGCTCTTTGGAGTTGATTTTATTTATCTGATTGGTAATGTTTTGAACGAAATAAAATGTAGATGAGCTAAGAATATTTTTGCTTTCACACTAAAAGTTTAACTAAATATATAGAATCGGCTGGTATTTTTTTTATATCATAAGATTGCAAACAAGCAGATGGGTCTCCTGATAGAAAGAGTCAACCATCGCCTATAGATACCAAAGGTGTTAATGGTGCGTTGCTATCTTGTAGCGAGGTCCAATGCCACATGCGTAAGTTTACCGGCTACCTTACCCTCCAAACCGGAACACGACAGTGACAAGCATTGACACAATTGCGGCAAGATTAGGTAAGGCGGTGGTACCAGACCCAGGCGAGACAACACAGAACTCTACCACCTTCTTGTCACGATGGTAGTGTCACGTATAGCCGATCGGTCGCCTCTTACCATCTGCCTGGCAGAACGGCAATTGATCTATTCTCCAAAGAGCTCTGATCGACACGGAGGAAAATAGTTAACATAATGTCATAAGTGGATCTGTATTGACTAGATCCGTATTGGTCCGGTATCCTTTAAAACAGGATTGTCCAAGCCAGATACCATCCTGGGCTAATATACATTATCAAAGAGATTGGGGGGCCGCAAAGGCAACTCACTTTTCAAATAGGAAAACACACAAATACAAATACACTTAAGAAAAATTATTAAATAATACATAATCTGTAAAAGGTAAGGTTATCTTGTAATGAGACTTCTTACATTTTACGCGCAAGAAGAAAAGAGTAAATTTTTAAGTATGTTGTGTTGGATTAAAAACATTTGATGGGCCGTCAATTACAAGCCGCGGGCCGTGCCTTGGACAGCTCTGCTTTATAACAATAGACCATATGCCAATCTGTCTCGTAGTTTGTAAAAGCGAATGATTGGCTAAACACGTCATTATAATCGTATCTACTAGGTAGTACCTATTCCTACCTATTCCCGCCGCAATAGCGCCTGTTGTCATTGCCATATTCCAGTTTAAAGAGTAAGATAGCCGGTAAACGTATGCGCGTGGCATTACCATCCCGCCACACAGATAACAACGCATCATTAATATCTTTGGTGTTTATTTTTTTTTATTATTATTACTTATTATTATTTACTAGCTGTTGCCCGCAACTTCGTCCGCGCGGTCTTCGTTTACTCCGCACACCGCCTCCCCCGTAGGTGATAGCGTGATAATATGTAGCCTATATGTTGACCCGACCTGTTAGTGATATTCATGCAAAATTTTAAGTAAATCAATGCAGTACTTTTTGAGTTTACCCCGGACATACATATAGATAAACAGATAAACGGACAAAATTTCTAAAAACTATATTTTTGGCTTCGATATCGATTGTAGATCACGCCCCAAGTATTCTTTTAAAAAAATATTCAATGTACAGTTTTGACTTACCTACGATTTTATTATATGTATAGATTTCACAGTTGCATTACATAATATTTGTAACTTTCTTTACGTGCATAAGACGATTTACATAATATTTTGTACGTTGTCAAGCGCAGCAACTGGAATGGCAATGGGGTAACAATTTCTTATTAGAGTGATTTGTCTTCTAAATATTCTTTGACAAATATTCTTTGGTCGAGTGGTTAGCAACCTTGACTACGCAATCGACGGGGCTCGGGTTCGATCCCCGAAGGGGACAAGCAATTGTATGATGAACATAAATATTTGTATTTTCAGGTTTGGATGTTTATTACTGTATTTATATATGTATTTCTATGTATTTATATCGTTGACTAACACCATAACACAAGCAAATATTTTGCTTACTTTGAGATTAGATCAGTAAGTGTAATTTTTCTTGTGAATATTTATTATTATTAATTATTTTTATTTTATAAATGATGGTTTCTTTTTCCATCAGGAGACCTTGTTTGTTATATTATAAAATAGTTTATATTCGCAACTAGGTGTTGCCCACGACTTCGTCCGCGCGGACTTCGTTTACTCCGCACAGCTCCTTCCCCGTAGGTAATAGCGTGATAATATGTATCCTATATGTTGACCCGACCTATTAGTAATATTCATGAAAATTTGAAGTAAGTCCATGCGGTACTTTTTGAGTTTACTCCGCACATACATACAGACAAACAGACAAAAATTCTAAAAACTATATTTTTGGCTTCGATATCGATTGTAGATCACGCCCCAAGTATTCTTTTAAAAAAATATTCAATGTACAGTTTTGACTTTTCTACGATTTTATTGTATGTATAGAATATAGATATAGATAAAAACGCAACACTGGCAAGCGTTGACCCCATTACAACAGAAATAATAAATTCCACTTAGTGGATAATACAAAGATGTGAACAGGAGTTTGTTTAAAATAATCAAGGCTATGAAAATACGAATTATTTGAGGTAGTAGATTAAATACAGCTAAACAAGAACTAAATTTACATAAACCAACTAGACAGCTTAACAACAATACACAAAATTTCAGTTAGTAGATTAAATACAACGAAACAAGAACTAAATTTACATAAACCAACTACAGAACTTAACAAAAATACACAAAACAATAACATTACGCTAAAATATTGCCTCGTGGCATCGACCACTCATAATAATTATTGTGTGTGTTCTATGCTTCGTGGTCTAGGGACGCAGCCCACGAAACAAAAAAAAGTGTTATTGAGATTTTTTCGATGTTTTTCTCGAAAATCCAACATCTTAGTAGCTGATTGGAGTCTGGCAGATGGTGTGTTAATACTCCCTTTCCTAGGAGGAGGCGATAACCGTTATCAAATCGATAAAATGCAGCGATGGTGATCACCATTCATCTCGCTAACCGAGAACCCGGTGAATCGTGATGAACTGGAAAGTCTAGACTTTCTGCTTACTCTGCTTACACCACAAGAGAACCGTTCGTGATGATAGGTATTTTTTTTTATAAAAGTTTTTAAATACCTATATTTCTTCAGAATTTCTGATTCAAAGTCAATATAAAACGTGACATAGTCTACTTTGACATTGATTTATCACGCTGGGAAGAGATGGCACAGGATCGCAGTCACTCGAGAGAATCCACCGCTAACGGTCTAAAGTTTCATGACTTTGCTTGGTTGAAGGCACTGGCCCACAAGCAGAAGCTTAGGCTTGACACCAATACAGTATCAGCAACAAACAATCGTAGTAATAATACCTGCCAACATTGTAGTCGCTGTTGTGGATCTCGAATAGGACTGTATACCCACCAGCGTAAGTGTGGTATACATCCGAGAATATGTGGTATACATAGAGAATTTTTAGCAGATAAGATTAAATGTTAATAAACAGAAATATAAGCTTGTACAATTTACCTTGAAATTTAAATGTAATAAAAACTGAACAGCAAATTTTGTAAAATGGTAAATTTTTTGTAAATTGTAAAAATTTGGATTGAGCATAAGATCATATTTTGTAAATTGTAAAAACAACTTTTGATGTGAAATAATTCTAGTAAATTGTAATACATACAATTACGTGAAATAGAAAAAAAGAAGCCCGCTGAGTTTCTTCCGCCGGATCTTCTCAGTGTGTGGCCGCGTTCCGATCCGGTAGTATTATAAAGAAATCGACCTAAATTAAAATGTTTGCACGCCATATGGTAGAATATGATGGTAATTTAATTTATTTTAATAACTTGTGACACCCATATTCTTGCAAATAAATATTTTTCATTTCATTTCATTTCATTCCGTCACCTCGAAGTGGCACTGTCTAAATCATCTGATAATATGAAAGCGGCCTATGATGATGCAGCATTTCAATTGAGTTTAGTACTACCGCCTTTCCTATTCTTGCCGCAGCAGCGTCAGTGTTTCTAGCTGTCGTGTCGTATTTGGAAGGTAAATCGGTAACCTTATGCACGTGGGATTTGACCACTATCATCTGGATAGCAATGCACCATTAATATCATTGGTGTCTACAGTCGATGGCAGTGGCGTAGCGTGGACTAATAATATATACATGGGCAAAGTCGCATCGGCGAGGCCCTTTCCGTTCCTTCCCAAAAGCTACCCAAAAATACGCGCCAAGTTTGAAATAAGCGAAAAACTATCGTGTCTTTATAACGCGTTAACTTAGGATCTAGGAGTTGTTTTGTTTGTATTACAGATACAGAAAAGTGAGGCCAATATTTTTCAGGCTTTTATTTAATTTAAAAATTAACAAAGATTTTAAATCAGGTAGTGCGAGGCTCCTTTAGGTGCAAGGCCGTGGGCGAAGTGGGCCTTCGCCTTTAGCTACGTCACAGGTCGATGGTTATTTATTTCCAGCAGGAGCACCATCTGCTTATTTACTATCATATAAAAAATACTATTAAATTATTCCTTTCTCAAGGCTGCCATGTTTTCTGCACAGGATTAAATATAAAATGTTAAAGTTACAAAACATGAAAAGTACGTATTATCACGTCGGTTCCCTTGTGGGTGGTGGGGTGAATATAAAGTATGTAATACTTTCAAGGTTACCACGATTCATGAGTTCATCGTTTCGTGAGAAAGGTGATCCCTATTACTGCATTGTACTGACCACGGATTAAATAGATACGCGTTTCAAAGCAATTTCTTGCATTAATACATGGGAATACAGAGTTATCCTACTTACCGATTAAATAACAACATTTATAGGGTAATTTTTAAACCTTGTCATCTCAATCGGTACGATGTAACAGTGCAACACGGTTTATTTTTATTTTTCCACAATATAATATAACCTACAAATGTATGACATTTTTGACATTAATAGGAGCGTTTGCTCATATGCGCGGTGACACTTTTTTCTAAATGGCGTGTCTATTAGTATTCACGTGGTCTGTGGTACTGACCATATAATGATTACAACTTATTTATTATTGGAACCAATAGCTTTGCGTGCTCTGCTGAGATACGGGAGCGATAGCATACATCCACTAGACTTCAAGCTGCTACTGAGATTTGAATTTATTAACCTAAAAGAAACACAATAACACTTTTGTTTATCTCAGAAATTGAACCCGAGACCTCATTATTTATAACGATTAAGCTAACCTTGAGAGCATGAGTACCGCTATTCGTTCATAGATCACTTCCCATACAAAAAGTTGAGCGTCCATTAAGTATTGCGTCTTGTTTGAAAAAACATTGAAAGCTCCGTCTTGGTATTAAAAGGCGACATTTCATACAAGTGGTCGTCTGTGAACTTTCCTAATAAAAAACTTATGAAGATGGCGTTAGTATGCAATATTAAAATCAGCAAGAAATTTCGGTAGACGCTTTTAAGCTGGCTTAAGAAGAAACTATACGTGATAGATTTTTGTGGTTTGTCGTTCCATTTTAAAGTTATTAAGTAAATTAAGTTATTAACTTAATCTTAATATATATAAATTACATATCACGTTGTTTGTCCGCTATGGATTCCTAAACTAATGGACCGATTTTATTGAATGTTATACTCTTTGGTCCATTTTAAGAGATAGGATAGTTTTTATCTTAACTAACCCCACCCCCCTCTCAAGTTCCCCATCAAAATATGCAACACAAGTAATTTGTATGGCAAAAGATTGTTTGCCAGTTCAGCTAGTAATTTAAAAACATTTTCGAACTCCCTTTTTGAAAACTCGGTCAACTGTCTTGCAGCAAGGCATCTAGTAAAAGGCGAGAGTAGGCTTAAACGTGTCACTAGCATCGTGACTACTAATAAGGTGATAGACTTCGCAACGTGTTGCTAGAATTTGATACCACCACCTTACCTATTTCGGCCGCAATAGTGTCAATTTATAGATACTTTCCACAGTCAGCATTTGGTAAAACTGCATTTTAGAATAATTATTACACATAAACTCACTTGGAAGACCAAGACTGACCTACTATGATCAGATTGATCGAGTACTATCCGAAGGTGGTGTCAAGAGTCTTCGCAACCGGCGTGTGTGTATAAAAAGAGTAATGGATGTGGAGGAAGCGAAACGAGCCTGCAAGGATCGTGATGTATGGCACTCGTTTCTCTCCGGCTACCCTGCAAAGGATCTGGTGTGAAGATACATATGTATGTAAGTCACTTGTACTTCAAGTTAACTTATACTTTATATTATTTTAAACACCCGACCGGTTTCACCAATTATAGCCTCATCAGGGATAGATATTATTTTCTTTTTTCTATATTTCTCTTTTCTATATATAGAAATATGTTTTTAAATAAGTTGGGTATTTTCCAACATAACTTTAATAAGTGAAAATGGCAACAATTCAATTAGATTTTAATATATTATAATATCAGTGAAGTTAAAATACTTAAACATATAACAGCCTCCTTTTTTGAAGTCGAAGCTTATGATTTGTTTGGTCTTAACTAATTAATTTTATTAATTTATTTGTTATGATCTTTTGGAGGTTTTTTATCTGATCTTATAAAAAGCAATATTCTAGATATACGTTTTATTTTATTTGATATAATTTTAAATTCTTCATATATTTACATTTTTAATGGTCAGTATTTGGTTAAATTATATTATTTAGAGGTAAATACAGTTATTAATGCACTTGTCACCATGATTCCAATTACATGATTTAAAAAACGCAACCGTAAACTAACAAAATTGTGACCGTGAATTTTTAGATTCCGCCAGAAGTGTCGACTTAGCGTTTTCAAGCAATTCACAAATCGTTTTGCATGCCAACAGTGTTGAAGTGGCGCCGTAAGAATAGTAGTACTAAATAATTTTTGAATATTATTTTTAAAGCGAACCGAATATTTTAAGTCTATTTTTATAACAAAAAGCTGTGGCAGCGTGCACGATTATTTCGTGATCGGTAAGAATTGAGAAGCCTTTTTAAAAAATTACTTGATAAAAAATATTTTTAGATAATTATTTCATTTACATGCTAGTCAAGACCCGACTGTTATATATATATATATATATATATATATATATATATATATATATATATATATATATATATATATATATATATATATATATATATATATATATATATATATGTGACTAGCTGACCCGCCAAACGTTGTTTTGCCATACAAATTACTTGTGTTGAATATTTTGGGGTCAAAACTATTCTATATTTTAAGTTGGACTAAACATTTGATGTCTACAAAATTTCATTGAAATCGGTTCAGTAGTTTAGGTATCCATAGCGGACAAACAACGTGTCACGTAATTTATATACCCGTATATTAAGATTGCGTAAATGTCATCATTTACGCATCATTTACGCAATTACATGTTCTCATGTTTATAACAATCTATAATATACATATATATTTTTCCCCGTGTGGGTCCCGGGCTCTTTTGAAGAATAGGCCAACTGTCGCACTGCCAGGCAGGGTGTTAAAAGGCGACTGATTGGCTATACGAGTCACTACCATCGTAGCTACTAGGTAGTAGAGTTCTGCATTGTCTCGCCCGGGTCTGGTACCACCGCCTTACCTATTCCTGCCATAATAGCGTTAGTGCTTGTCATTGTCGTGCTCCGGTTTGGAGGGTGAGGTAGCCGGTAAACTTATGCATGTGGCATTAGACCTCGCCACAATATAGCAACGCACCATTAACACCTTTAGTGTCTATAGGCGATGGTTGACGCTTTCGATTAGGAGACCCATCTGCTTGTTTGCTATCTTATGATATAAAAAAAAAATTAATACGTGAAGGGAAAACTTTGCATCCCTTTTTAACACAATTACGTGAACAATGAAATTTGCAATAGTTGAAGCTTACATTGTGGAGGATTGCAGAAACATAATATTTTTAAATAAAATGTATTAAAACATATTACATTAATAAAAACAAACATTGAACGCACTACATACATGTGACATACGCGATAATATATACATATGTATATTATTTTCTTTAAGTCAGTTGTCAAAAAAAGAGATTTTATTGTTTAGTCTGTGGTCAAATTTCGGCAACAGGCCATCGCTAGTATTTATAATTCGGTTAAACTATTCTCGAGTTATAACGGAACATACGCTTTCAAAATTATAAAAATGATTCGTGCAGTTTCGCCCGCAATGTCTTCCATATACTTTTTCACATCTACTTTCATACACTATTTCAGCTTCTTGGGAGTAACTTTTGTAAAAATAATTGCCTTTGTTTGACCTCAAATCTTAACTATAATTCAATCATTAGACCATGGATCAGTGTAGCAAACATCGTGAGTAAAAATTAGGTGATAGATTTCTGTAACATCTCGACTAGGCTTCGTACCACCATCTTACTTATTCTTGCCACAATAGCGTCGGTGCTAGAAACTGCCGTGTTCCGGTTTGAAGGGTAAGGTAGCCGGTAAACTTATTTATGTAGTGTTTTATCCTTGTCGTACCGATAGCAACAAAACAATAACATCTTTCCATCAGGAGAGGCACACGGTTGTTTGCTTTTCAATAAAATAATAAACTAAGCCTTTTTATAATGAGCTAGGCAAATATTAATATTTGTAATGAAGGTGAAAACTATTTTGTATTATTAAATATAATGTTAGTTAGGTTGAATTTCTGTAAAATTTAGTATTATTCTTTATAAAGGTTGTTCGTTGTCTACAAACTTATCAAATTAAAAATACAATGCAAAAATAATGAAGCTAGGCTTTCAAGGAATTAATATTTTTTCAAAGGTTTTATGTTTTTCGTCCGTTGAAAGAGATACCAAAACACAAAGTAATAAAAGCTCTTTTTGTTTGTCATTGAAAGGAACCAACAGTCAAAACTTTTGTATCGTTAAATAAATCGGGATTTGAAAGAATGTAATTATCTTTAGCTTTAGTTAATGTTTCTGTTTATGGAACTGTGAAATTTATTTCATTTACCATAGAGTTTATTATTAAATGAATCGATATATATTTTGTTTAGTTATAGTCAGGCCGACACAAGAACTGCTAAGCTTATTTTGCTGTTTGTCGTAAAGTCCGGTATTCGAATCTAGAGGTAGGTAAACCAAAAAAGTAGTTTTTTTACAAAAATATACATAAATAATAATTGAATTGAATGATTATTATCTGACAAGCAAGTAATTTAAGTTAATAAGTTAATTTCGTAATTTATGTACTTATTTACAATTTTTATTTTATTTTCTTGACTTTTGGTAATTTTTTTATATCATCAATAAATAAGGAGGTGGTACCACATACCCGGGCGAGTATACAACTGATAATAATTATCAGTTGTATAGTCGCCCGAGTATTTGGTACCATCTCCTTATGTTTATTATAACCTTTATCATGCCTATAATAAAGAAACGATTCGCGGGAAATGAAATATTGACCATGTTAATTTAGATAAAACCTGTCTTATGACCTAAGCTATAATATTTTTTTTGTTCGCTGGTGTAACAATTTCACTGTTTGTGTAGGTCATATAACTAAATGTGGATTTCTTTTTAGCGAATTGATACTTAGAAGAGTCCAAAATCCTACGGTAAAAATGTTCTTCGTCTGTAAGTTACAGGTATTCGTTAACTCAAGTTTACCTCATATGCGTAAGGTAATCTTATTTAATAAAATAGAGTATCTTCACTCCCATATATCCGAAGGGGTACGCAGAGGTACAAGTGCACCCACGATTAGCCGAAGATACTTGGTCCCACACATGTGATAGGTGGCAAACCTATCGCCAACCGGGCACTTCCCAATCCCGGGCAACTTTGTTTTTCTCAGAAAACTGAAAAACACTGTTTTTAATGTGCCCGACCCGGGAATCGAACCCGGGACCTCATGTGATCAACGCCAACGCTGGACCGCTAGACCACAGAGGCGATAATAAAATAATAGAAAAAAAAATAAAGAGCCACCGACTTATCTGTTCAGCAGACAAAGAATCAATTGCAGCCGTCAGTCGCCAGTTAGAAATGTAATTTTTCTGTAGGTTTCACTACTACTTACGTGTGTGTCACTAGTGGTGCCGTTTGAGCAGAAAAGTTAGTGGTACGATAACTTAATAAAAAAGTTGGATTGTATATTAAGCTATAACAGAGTTCTGCATTGTCTCGCCCGGGTCTGGTATCACCGCCTTACATACTCCTGTCGCAATAGAGTCAATTGAAAAATAGAAAAAAAATTAAATAAAGACATCTTAATCACCTAGCGTAATGGAACATATAATTATATCTATGAATATAAAAATCAATCCCTATTTTCCTTGGTCACGACATCACGCCTGAATGGCGGACCAATTTCGGTATTTTTTTTTTGTTGTGCTTGTAATGAAGAATGTTAACTAATTTTGATTATTAGCACTCCATATTCTCTGTGAAAAATAAAAAATACTAGTGAAAGAATTACTTCGATACGTCAATTAGTTTCCGATTTAGAAGTAAAATAAGTTGAACCGCACGACGCTGGCTGCCGTTGACGCTGTGACGTCATCTCACAACACGCTCAGTCTAGTTCGCTCGGCGGCCAGCGCTCGCGGTCGCGCGCCCGTGCCGTCGAAATTACACCTCAATACTTTTCCAAAAAAAATGTCCAATCCAAATACTAGGAAATCATGAGTTGTGCCTACTGAACGGATCTGGACGAAGTCTGGAATAACTCACGGCTCCTTTTAATTCTGGGAAAATGTACAGTTCCCGAGGTTTTTTTTTTCGGAATGTCTTAATTGCTGTTAGCCTTATGGGCTGTTACAGCTTCACCGGTCGCGGGGGCGAGCAGAGTGCTCAGCCAGAATTTAAAGGTGTAGGGCTGTACGCCCTCCGCCCTAAGGGTGTCTCCTGTGAGACCGAACCTCGGCTTAGGGTGGGGTCGTGATTTGCGATGAGAGGGCTAGTGGCATTGTTTTGTCCGTCCGCCGAACCTTGCCCTTGGGCTCGGTTCGCCGAAGGGCGAAACAGGGGTCCTCGTCGCCGCCGGCGGCGACGGTGTCGCGAATGTAGGTGTGTAGTGTTATCGTGTAAACCGTTGGCCAGAGTTAACGGGTCATCGGGATCGGTAAGAACGTGGTTGGGCCTACGTAGTTTGGGATCGGGATTAGGGTCTGGGATGTAGTCAGCCGCGGCTACCATCAGTGGGTTCAGATGCGAGATGGCACGATCGAAGTATCTTTCGGAGATGTCTTTGAAATGCTTTGCTAAGCTCGGCAATTCAAGATCGTTATGGAGGTCTACGTTGCGCATATACCACGGTGCTCCCGTGGCAATACGCAGGAATTTATTTTGTACCACTTGCAACGGATGCAAGTTCGTACGGGGGAGATGGGCAAACGCTACGCAAGCGTATGAAAGAATGGAGTTCCCGAGGTATTTATTTAAATTAAGAAGAACGGTAGGTACCTATACACGTACATATACATACGTCCTACGTACCTAACTATAGCTACAAAACTAATACATATTTGTTGTCTTTAACGTAAAAATTTAATGGTAGGTAGGTCCTTCTATTATTTGAGTTGCATTCTTTCATTACGACATTAGTTGGGTATTTTGTTTTGATAAAATAATTTAGAACAGATAAACTATTAAGCATAAGTAGTAGCAAGGAAAGTTTTCTTACCTTTGCATTTTTCTTCCTCGCATTTCGGCGCCAACGAAATGACCGCCCCGTTGGTCGAGTGGTTAGCGACCCTGACTAAGCAATCAACGGGGTTCGGGTTCGATCCCCGACGGGGACAAGCATTTGTGTGATGAGCATAAATGTTTGTATTTCCGGGTTTGGGTGTTTATTATATATATTCTGCTATTTATATATGTATTTCTATGTATTAGTATCGTTGACTAACACCCATAACACAAGCAAATATTTGCTTACTTTGGGGTTAGATCAGTAAGTGTAATTTGTCCCGTGAATATTAATTATTTATTTATTTAATCACTATTTGTTGATAAATAATGCGCAACCATTAATCCATCTATTTTAGGTGAAATATCCGATTGCCCTTTTTCGAATCCTTCATTCATTTTATTAATCGAATAATATTTACTATTAATAGACTATTAAAGTAATACGCTGACGAAAACAACAAAATACTGCGCAAGCTATTACACCTTACTATACTATAACCGCTGGAGACTTGATTTGATACTAAGCGAGGCGCGGCGCATTGTGTCATGACGTCACAAGCGGTCACGTGGCTGTTAGCGAGACTTGATATTTTTCGAAACTTTGAATGCCTATAAAATCAAAACTACTAGGTATTTTTTACTACAACAAAAACTAGTGTATTTGTATACATACAGGCTTTACTGAGACAAAATTGCAAGCGATTTGGCATACCTAGTAACATTCTTCATTGTAAGGAGAAGGTTCTTATAAAAGAAAATATTAAGAAAATTGCGCGGAAAATTAGAAAATTTAGGAATACTTAACCACCATATAAAGTTTAATGCCATTTTGGTTGCGTGGAAGTACAATCCCGTAGTCTTATATAAAATACGTGTCACGTTGTTTGTACGCTGTGGATTCCTAATATGTATGGCAAAACAACGTTTGCCTGGTCAACTAGTTTATATATAAGTATAGTATGAGAATATTACACGACCTATTCTCATATCATATACATAAAAATATATATCATTCTCTATACATAAAAATCACCAAGCTGTTTTGGAGAAGTACAATCACGACCACCGTAAGACAAGATATTTATATATTATTTGACCGCCCCGTTGGTCGAGTGGTTAGCGAGCCTGACTACGCAATCGACGGGGCTCGGGTTCGATCTCCGACGGGGACAAGCATTTGTGTGATGAGCATAAATGTTTATATTTCCGGGTTTGGGTGTTTATTAAATATATACTAGTATTTATATATGTATTTCTATGTATTAATATCGTTGACTAACACCCATAACACAAGCAAATAATTTGCTTACTTTGGGGTTAGATCAGTAAGTGTAAATTTTCCCGTGAATATTTATTTATTTATTATTTAATTATTTATTATATTAGATAATGTGATCGAAATTTGACCACTCAGTGATCAGTAGTTAAAATTCTAATTCTACTCCTAAAACTAACTTTGCAATACCATGTGATAAAATAAGGTTAATAGCATCTTTAATGGAAGAATTTTATGGTTATTTTATAGACCTAGCCTAGAAAGTATTCAATTCAAAAATCTTGCAAGCCAAGTCTTCGCTCTTAACATGTCAGTTACAGAAAGTATGTCGTAAATTCTAGAAATATTGCATAAAAACGAGTTTATTTTAATAACACAAGAGCTTAGGGTCGTAAAAAGCACAGCGGCCGTAGTCAGCGCTAAGCGATGTGAAACTAATGTGACCAAACCTACAGCTTTCGAGAGGATAAACAAGTTTTAGGCTGTTTTTATTTATTTTTTATATCGTAAGATAGCAAACAAGCAGAAAGCTCCCGTAATAGAAAGTGACAGCCATTGTATATCGATACCAAAATTGTTAATGACGCTTTGCCATCTATGTTTAACTGTTATCTTAACCTCTGCTATCCTAATAGGAAAAGGAAAGGCGCTGGAACCAACCATGGGCGAGACATTGCCGTTTCGATCAACTAGTAATCATTATGATACTAAAAGAACTGACTAATTGTTCTTTTTTTTTAATATCATAAGATTGCAAACAAGCAAATAGCTTGATGGAAAGAGAAGGCATCGCCTATAGATACCAAAGATATTAATATGCTTTGCTATCCGTGTGGTGAGATGGCAATGCCACATGCATGAGTCTGTCGACTACTCTACTCTCCAAATCGAAACACGACAATGACAAGCATTGACGCTATTCGGGCAGGATTAATACCTGGGCGAGTTGTTGCGGAACTACCATCTCGTGGTCACGATGGCAGTTACACGCATAGCCAATCGGTCGCCTTTTACGACCTGCCTGACAGAACGGCAGTTGGTCTATTCTTCAAAGGAGCCCGGACAAGAGTACAAATTCTAGTAATAATAATATTTATTTTGGCCGATCATAATATTGAACCTGGGATCTCATAGTCTGAATCTCAGAATCTGAAAAGACTACGAAGCGAGTCATATTGCCTTACGCTATTATAGAACTTAAGCGTCCCATTTTGAAATAACATTTTATTGTCACTGAGTATAAAACTGACGTTGACACACTTTGTTATTGCCGTACCGCTCTTGTTATACAAGCTCTTTGCGAATATATTCCAAGAGTTTATGTTCTTATTTTGATTGGGTGTTTGATTCAGTTTAAAAATTTGTCACTTGCAAATTAACTTTTTAAGCTTATATCATTACATAGTCGCTTTGTCTGTCTGTCCCTATGTCCCTATGTATACTTAAATCTTTAAAACTACGCAACGGATTTTGATGTGGTTTTTTTTAATAGATAGATTGATTCTTGAGGAAGGTTTAAGTGTATAAACCTTTCCGATATTCCCACGGGAACAAAAGCTGCGCGGGTGAAACCGCGGGCAGGTCGCTAGTAATGAATAAAATAAGAAACTAAGTATTTTCATGCAAATATACTGACACATTAGGTAGATAGAATAATAAATAAATATTCCTTGACAAATTACACGAATTGATGTAACCCCAAAGTAAGCAAATTATTTGCTTGTGATGTGGATGTTAGTCAACGATATTAATACATATAAAACATAATATATAGACACCGAAATATATATAATAAACACCCAAACCCAGAAATACAAACATCTATATTCGTCACACAAATGTTTGTCCCTGTCGGGAATCGAACCCCAGCTCCGTCGATTCCGTAGTCGGGACGGTCAAATCTTGATGCACTGACTTGTTTATTATTACTGACAGAATTGATAGTGATCGATATCTTTACCTTTTGCTTACTTGAAGAATATTTTTATTTAATTTTAGTCGCTGATAAGTAATATCTGAGTGCTTTACATGCTCTCTAAGATCTTTATATATATTTATGCCAATCTATTTTCATGACTTCAATTTGGAGCTATGTAGATTTTGTAGGTTGGAAGAGTATAAGAATTATTAATTTTTTTTTAACTCATAAATCATTGGAGGAAGGGAAAATGGATTTTAACTGTACGACCATATGATTATCGGCATAAACAATTTGCTACTAGATCGTTATGGGGTTTTGTCATTTATCTAAATATATTATAAGAAATTATTTTACAGTTTTGCAATGTTGTGTTTACATTAAACATATTTGTCACCTTTGATTAAGTTTATAATGCTAAGTACGATTTATGGATTATTTATTAAATCATAAAGCAGTGCAACAAACAGGTAATTTTTCCTTGTTAATCTGGGCAGATTTGGGCAGAACATCTGCCTTTCTGCTAGGCAGTGTTCTTAATTGTAAACTTAACTACTAGCGATCGCCCTGTGGTCCAATTTCTATCATGGATTAATAATAAAATCTCTACTAAGTTTGACAACTGACTTGAGCCATAAACATAATAATATACATGTGTGTGTATTATTATGTATGTCAAATAAATATAATGTGTGTATTTTTTATTTAAATTATTTGATATATTTCTAGTGAATATTGTTTATGAACATTAGGTGTCTGCACTCCTTCACAATGTAGTCTTTAACTGTGGCAAATTTCGTTCACTTTTTTACACGTGACCTTCATTAATTGTTTTGAAAATGGGTACAAAGTTTTTGCTTTAAGTTTTAATATAGATAGAAAAAATATTTTTAATTGAAAATAATAATAAATAAAATATTAAACACGATAAAAAATAGAGTACTTATTAAAATTTTCTTTTAGCTTAACTTTATATTTATACCTATTAAATAAACGTATTTGTGTTTGGTAAACACTTTTTATTAAAGTTATTGAAGTGAATATTTTTTGTAGAGCATTATTCTTCAACACATGCTACAACCATCAATTTTCTGTTAATAAAATATGAACTATGTTATAAAATATAAACTATGAACAATAAATATGAGACAAAATTGCAAGTTTAAACAACATGAGAGAGAACGAATTCAAGCTCTGAGACTATAAGTTGTTCTACATTTGATACACAAATTTGTCTCTAATATTTCAAAACTTTTTATATCAAGCGGGCTTTTATATATTTGACGCAAACAACACGTATGATCCTGTATATAAAATTATTCTTCTCTCATGGTATATTAAACGCCAGCCATCACAATAATGGACATGCAAAGCAAGCAGCGCGTTATTAGGTTTTAAAGGTGTTTTTATGTCATAAACAATAGCTGACTGTTTTAATGAAAAAAAAAACATCGCCTATAGATACTAAAGGTGTTAATGGTCCGTTGCTATCCATGTGGCGGGATGGAATTGGTGGTTAATACCGTTCATATTACTGGTTAAATTCCGCTAATTAATAAACCGGTTAATCAGGTGAGCGGTTCGTTACCCTTCTGAATTATAATTATTGCTGGTTAATACATAAAGTATATATTTCAAATCGCGTGTATTTCAGATTCATCGGTTAAACTCAGTATTCATTTCTTCTGAGGTAGCGGGCGCCCATTCTTTCGTATTTCATCAGATATGTTCCGATCAGGTGAACTCTAAAAAAGGTTACAGAACTCGATAGACAGCATGCTAATAGACTTGATGGTAATGAACTTTCGCTCGCCCTGTACATCCTGCCTGACGGACAGACATATGGTCTTTTCAGTGATTTATTATTTTGTTCTAAAGGGCTTAGACGACCTCGAAATTTACTTATTCCCAGATACTGTAATCAATTTGAACTCCATTTTGAAGTCATAAAAGTTTCTACATGATGCAACCGCAAGCTTGGATCATGTAGAAACTTTTATGACTTGTAGAAACTTGTAGAAAAAATAAAGAAAGGGCTTAGATGACCTCGAAAACCACTTACTCCCAGAAACTGTAATCAATTTGAACACCATTTTGATTTTTTTAATATTTGAAGTCATAAAAGTTTCTACATGATCCAAGATTGCGGTTGCATCATGTAGAAACTTGTAGAAAAAATAAAGAAAGGGCTTGGATGACCTCGAAATCCACTTATTCCCAGAAACTGTAATCAATTTGAACTCCATTTTGATTTTTTTAATATTTGAAGTCATAAAATTTTCTACTTGATCCAAGCTTGCGGTTGCATCATGTAGAAACTTGTAGAAAGAATAAAGAAAGGGCTTGGATGACCTCGAAAACCACTTATTCCCAGAAACTGTGATCAATTTGAACTCCATTTTGATTTTTTTAATATTTGAAGTCATAAAAGTTTGTGCATGATCCAAGATTGCGGTTGCATCATATAGAAACTTGTAGAAAACATAAAGAAAGGGCTTGGACGACCTAGAAAATCACTTATTCCCAGATGCTGTAAACAATTTGAACTCCATTTTGATTTTTCAATATTTGAATTTAAAAAGTTTCTACATGATGCAAGCTTGCGGTTTACGATATTTGCAGCTGGCTTTTAAAGTCTTTACGACGTTTTAACTTTAGAGTTAACTAGCTAAAGTCATAAATAAAATTTGAGTTACCAAATGGTGTTCATTTTTCATAAATATTTTTATTCATCATTAGATAGCAAACAAATAGATGACTCCTTATGGAAAGAGTCAACCATCGCCTGTAGACACCAAAGTTGTTAATGGTGCGTTGCTATATTGTGGCGAAGTCTAATGCCACATGCATAAGTTTATCGGCAACCTTACCCTCCAAACCAAAACAAGACAGTGACAAGCACTAACGCCATTGCGGCAGAAATAGGTAAGGCGGTGGTACCAGACCCGGGCGAGACAATGAAGAATTCTACCACCTAGTAGTCACGATGGCACTGACTTGCTTAGCCAATCGGTCGCCCGTTATGACCTGCCTGGCAGAACAGTTGGTCTATTCTTCAAAGGAGCCCGGAATCAACACGGGGAAAGTTTATCGGCTACCTTAATCTTCAAACACATAGAGTTAATTTCAGGGGTGAAACAAAAGCAATTTCTTTAATCCGACTCCCATGGGGCTAAAATATGTGATAAAACTTTAAATGATGAAACATTTTTTCAACGAGATGTTAATCTACTCGAGAGCGAAGCTAGCCTATGTTCGATTCCTAATCTTTAACTATCTCGATGCCAAATTCCATCAAAATTGATTCAGAGATTTAGTCGTGAAAACGATACGGACAGACAGACTTTCGTATTTATAATATAAGTATAGATTCTAGCGGTCACACGCGACTCCATTCGATTGACCCAAAATTATTATTCCTTTTTCCTCAGTTGGATAAAGAAGTAGCCTACGTCATTCAGTAATAATGTTACTGTATATTGTTGAAATATTTAAAACGAATCCAATAGTTTTTTTTTATGTTATAAGATAGCAAACAAGCACTTAGGATCTGGTACCATCGCCTTACCGATTCCTGTCGCAATAGCGTCAGTGCTTGTAACTGTCGTGTTCCGTTATGGAGGATAAGGTAGACGGTAAACTTATGCAAGTTGCATTAACACATCGCGAAATGGATAGCAACGCACTATTAACATCTTTGGTGTCTTTAAGCGATGGTTGTCTCTTTCTATCAGGAGACCCATCAGCTTGTTTGCTGTCTTATAATATAAAAAAGACTCCAAAACTACTGAACTATCTTATCTATCTATATATCTTAAAACTTAATTTACCATTTAAAAGCTACACTATCCAAAAGTAAAAAGTTTGTATTTCCAGATTTGGATGTATATTAATATTTATTATTATATATGTATTTCTATATATTAGTATCGTTGACTAACACCCATAACACAAGCAAATAATTTGCTTACTTTGGGGTCAGATGAGTAAGTGTAATTTATCTCGTGAATTTATCTCGTGAAAATATGCTACTTTTTTACAAAAACCAACCCAACTAATGAAGTCATGAGAGTAGCTAGATAAAACGTTCCGTAGAGTAAAACCGTCCTTCAGTACTATAATATATATTCGATTTGATTCTACTTCATAATATGTAATAGCATTTTTAGCCTTGCCATCTATTTCCAGAATAGATCTTAAGAAACGGATGCAATAGCAAACGGATTTCAATATCTTGCGTCTATTTGGATTGACATATTTTTAGATTTTTTGTGTTATAGTTTAGAAAATAAGCAAATGATTCTTCTAATGGAAAGAGTCCCGCGTGTTAGTCAGAGCTCCTTTGAACAATAGACCATCTGCTCTTCTCCTAGGCGGTTCGTAATGTGGCTATGCGAGTCACTAACATTGTGGCTACTAGTATGTAAAGTTCTACATTGTTGATTCATTGGTACATTAGTTCATTGGTACATTCTACATTTTCCCCCGTGTTGGTCTCGGGTTCCTTTGAAGAATAGGCCAACTGTCGTTCTGCCAGGCAGGTTGTAAAAAGCGACCGATTGGCTATTGACGAGTCACTACCATCGTGGCTACTAGGTGGTAGAGTTCTGCATTGTCTCGCCCAGGTCAGGTACCACCGCCTTACCTATTCTTGCCACAATAGCGTCACTGCTTGTCATTGTCGTGTTCCGCTTTAAAGGGTAAGGTAGCCGGTAAACTAACTTATGCATGTGGCATAAACCTCGCCACAAGGTAGCAACGCATCGTTAACATCTTTGGTGTCTATAGGCGATGGTTGACTCTTTCCATCAGGAGACGGATCTGCTTGTTTGCTATCTTATAATATAAAAAAAAACACTCTCTCGCCCGGGTCTGGTACCATCGCCTTGCTTATTCCTGTCGCATAGCATCAATGCTTGTTATTTTATTTATTTATTTAAACTTTACTGTACACCAAAAATATACATTTTTGAACAAAAGGCGAACTTAATGCCTGTTAGCATTATCCACCGGTCAACCTTTCTTAACCCACTTTCGTAACTTAGTTTAGAGGAAAAAGAAGCCGGTAAATTTAAACATGTGGCATAAAACCTCGCCAGAAGAACGCACCATTAACATCTTTGATGTCTATAGGCGATGGTTGACTTTTTCCATCAAAAAAAAGAAATAAAAAAGATAAAAAACTTATACATGAGTCATTACCATCCTGTCGCACGGATATTCCTGCCACACAGAGAGCAACGTATCATCAATACCTTTTTCATATTATTAGATGTCAAACCAGTAAATGGTGACGGGTACAACCTGGAGATCTTCAAAAGAAGAGTGAACAGGTATCTTATAGAGAAGCGAGTTCCATCTTAGGCCGCATCTTCCCTATCGATAGTAAAAAAAAGACAAACACCGCCTATGGACACCAGATATGTTAATGGTGGATTGCCATCAGTGTAAAAAGGGCTCTCAAAACAGGAATATGACAATGTGAAGCATTGACACTATTGTGGCAGGAATAGGTAAAGCGGTGGTACCAAATACCCGGGTAAGACGTTGTGGAACTCTACTATCTATTAGTCAGGATGCCAGTCAATCGATCGTCTTTTACAAACTGCCTGGCAGATCGGCTGATGGTCTGTTCCTCAGAGTCCCAACCAATACGGGGTAACCACGCGACAAACATCTTGCTGCTTGTGCTTTGCTATCCGCGACATATATAGATGGCAACACCACATGCATAAGCCACGACAAAATCAAGCGTTGACGTTATTACGGTAAGAATAGGTAAGCAGGTGATACCATGTGCCCTACGACGTTACGAAACTCTACCACTTAGTAGTCACGATGGTAGTGTTACGTACAGTCAATCCTTCGCCCTTTCGAACCACCAGACAGAATGGCACATGGTTTATTCCTCAAAGGGGGTCCGAACCAAAAAACGGAAAAACAAAACGGCACAAAATGTAATTAAATATCCCTTTTTTAGGGTTCTAAAGTAATCTAGGCAATACCATGCCTGGCTGGGAAGATCTTCCTTTTCCCCTTCCTTGTCCTTGTGTGACGTCATCAACCTCCACAGTTATAACGTCAACTGACAATAAGTTGGCCCGCTGGTTCCATCACTATGTCCCTTCAGCGCTACGAACCAGCGACGCCACAGTTGGATAGATTCTTAAAAAATATTTTTTGTTTGTGAAAACAACTTTCGATTAAGAGATTTGATTGAAAAATATTAAGTATTTTTAAATACTAATTTTTGTTTGACTCAAGTTTCCCCTCCCCCTCTGTTGTCGGTTGGTATTGGGGGCAGGAAAAAAAATATTATAATAGTAAATATAATGGAGTTAAAAGGAAAATCATCACGGCTTAGAAGGCTTTACAAGTTTTTGAGTAATAGTCTTATAAACTATAAAACTATAACTTATAAAATATACTTAGAAAATATACGCCATAGCGTCAGTGCTTGTCACTGTCGTGTGCCGGTTTAGAGGGTAAGGTAGCCGGTAAAAATTTACGATGTATTATTTTTAATAACGTATCTTCACACCCGTATCCTCTAAGATGTAGGCAGCAATAAACCCACCAGTCCACCCACGATTAGCCGAAGGTACTTAGTCCCACAGTATGATGGGTAGGAAGCCTATCCCCTACCGGACACTTTTATCCAATCCCAGGCAACGTTGTTTTTATCAGAAAACTGAAAAAAAAAAACATTTTTGAATTGCCGACCCGAGAAACGAACCCGAGACCTTATGACCGGGAACACTGACAGCGGATCACTAGACCACAGATGCGATTTTTTTTATTCATAAATATTTAACACTAGACGTAACGGGCACGATAGAACATGTTCATGCTCAGACATGTTATCACACCCTATTCAATCACGCGGCCATACGCGTAAATTTTTTTTATAGAAGAGGGGGCAAACGAAGGGGAGGCTCACCTGATGATAAGTGATTACCGCTAACCATAGACAACTATACTAGCAGGGGTATTGTAATTGCGTTGCCGTCTTTTAAAGAATGTATAAGCTCTTTTCTTGAAGGTCTCTAAGTCGTATCTCTTCGGAAAAATTTCTGCCTATAGATGGTTCCACATAGGAGTAGTGCGGAGCAAAAAATGCATCGAAAATCGCACGGTTGTGGACTTCCAGGCATCGAGATGGAGGATGATACTTTGAATTTTGTCGCGATGTCCGATGGTAAAATTCGGTGGCAGGAATTAATCCAAACAGTTCTTCGGAACATTCCCCATGATAGAGCTGATTAATGAAATGATTAGTTTATGAGGTAAAGGAAATTCACATTTATTAACTGATTTGTGACTGTCATTTAACCAACTTAGTACTAGGTATTTAATTTATATTCACAAAACTAGCTGTGCCCGCGACTTCCTCCGTGTATTTTTATATAAAAGTAGCCTTAGTTACTCCTTATTACATTAGCTATCTATAGCTAGTCAGTAAAAGTCCCGTCAAAATTGGTCCAGTCGTTTCAGAAATTAGCCGGAACAATCAGACAGACAGACAGACAGAAAGATATAGACAAAAATTGTAAAAAATGTTATTTTGGTATGTGTACCGTGTGTACATACATCCATTACTACGGTTATTTTAATATTACAAACAGACACTCCAATTTTATTTATTTGTATAGATGTATAGATTTGTATAGATAATAGCATGATTGTGATTATATTAGGCTAATAAGTAATACCTTTGCGAATCGAATAGGGGACTTTTACACACCGTATATTCTAAGTGAAATTTAAAATTTACTTTTAAAATATCGTCCTCTTGTCCTTCAGAGTTAAGCACTTAAACCTTTCAATTTCTTTGCGAGATGTTAAGCCCTTCCGCTATTTAGACTAGGGTTACTCTTCAATTGCCCATAAACGAGTGATACGAGACATCAAGTGATCTTAAATAGAATATTATAGGAACGCAGTTACCGCCCGTTGGTTGTGTGGTAAGCGAAACTAATTACGAATCGATGGAGCTCGAGATTGATTCCTGACACATATAAACATTTTTGTGATGAGCATAGATGTGTGTATTTTTAGTTTTGGGTGTTTATTATGTAACAGTTTTTATATTATATGTATTTCTATGTATTAGTGTCGTTGACTAGCACCCACAACACAAGCAAATTCGCTTCCCTTGGGATTAGACGAAAAATGACGTTGTCACTCGATTAAATTAGATCAATTCGTCATATATATTTCCCATTAACGTGTATAATATTGTCAATGATATTTCCTTTTACGAACTATCTAAAAGTCCAAACGTTCAAACTTTCAAATTAATATCATGTATGGGTTCTGTTTACAAATATGACACACTAACTATTACCCGCGGCTTCGTTTGCGTGATCCAAAAACATTACTTCCTTTTGATTAGTCGGCTAAGAAAGTAGCTTCTGAGTTCATCCATTACAAACAAAAAATCAAATCTGACCAAACTTTGTCTGAGATTTTCGGGAGATGTTTTTCCATATTAGAATGTACAAACCATACACTTTAACAGCGACATTTTAAATAGCCTCTAAAAATAACGTCCCCAAGGTGGCCATTTACAGCTGGATAAACAAACTGCTGTGGACCCTCAATCTCTTCGCGCCTTGGGATAAAAAGCAATCCCGCAATCTAGGCCAGCGTAGTTACTCTTGAATCACCTATAAATGTGGACCTTGTATGTATCGTTGGACCTTAGATGTATTGTTACTGTGGAATATTCAGGAAGGTTAAATTACTCATTGGGTATTCGATTTAACTTGAATTTTTAACTTCACGCGATTTTCTAAAATAAAGTCTTCATTTGATATCGATTTTTTTAAATCCTAGGAAGTATTCCTATTTTTACGATGACGTTAGTATGTCTGAATGTATGTGTGTCTGTGTGCTTGCAAATTTCATATAACCCTTCAAGCACTTGATCGATTAAAATGCGGTTAAGGGCATTCAACTGGGTTCTCCTAAACGAATTACCTAAAACTTTCTAAATTCATACTTTATTACAATTTTATCATAATAAAATCAATATAACTATTAAGGCAATTATTAAGGAAATTTAAAATTTAAATATTAATGTACTTTATGCTACCTTGAACTAGACAAGAAGCAAAAACATGAAAAACTACTCACAGACAATTTCATATCGCCGTTTGCGAGATTTCGAGGCGCCACACGGCAGTGTGAATTTGTGTTACGTTACTAACGTGATGGTCCCTACATAAAAGTAATTAAAACCGACTTCAGATATTTGTCAACTATACCCATATTCCAATAACGACTGAACTTATTTTGATAAAACTTAGATTATTCCCTAAGTTGAAATATAATGATTTAAGATCAAAACAATATCTCGAAATGACTTAGTTCTCGACAAATACGTGCACAATCATACATATGCTTAATAATTTAGTAGAGGTGCGTGACCGCCAGAATAGCTCACCACATTCCAATATTATCCAATCCAAAAACAAAAGTCTTGCGTCTTTTCGTTGCAAAAAATAAGCAACGTGGCTAATATCCGGTTTCTATATTTGTGAAATAACCCGTTTTAGTTACGAGTTGTTATATTTTCTAAGAGATGTAAGCTATAACTGTTCCTGTACTTAAATATCAAATTACGAAATGTCAAAACAACTTGGGGAACGTTTCTTTATTATTTAATTGGTTGCTAATGGTTACTGCTATGAATGACGGATACGGTTGATTATAGCAACCCAGCATAAAAAAAAATTTCGCTTCAATAGCATTATTTTATTCTTCTTAAGTAACATGATATTGCACAGTCGAGTTAGAAACACTTAGGCTCTAGACTACCAAATACTCTAAGCATAAAACCTAATACCTCTACAAGCAACAAACAGTCGTCGTGGAGAATCTTTAATAATCCACTTGTCTTGCCTCGTACAGACAACTACGTGACAGAGAATGCACTGCAAAAATTTAATAAAATTATTCTGCTGCATTTGTGCATTTATTTCATTGTGCACATGTTTTATGCTATATTATTGCTATGGTAGATAAAATGACATTATTTTTTTAACTTAACATAGATACATACATTCACGCCAAATCCCCTACGCGTAAGGTAGAAGAATTGAATAGCATACATCGCAATCCAGTCAGACTTTTCGCCGTGTTGGTCCCGGCCTCCTTTGTAGAATAGGCCAACTGCCGTTAAGCCAGGCAGGTCGTAAAAAGCGACCGATTGGCTATCGAGTCACTACCATCGTGGCTACTAGGTGGTAGAGTTCTGCATTGTCTCGCCCGGGTCTGGTACCACCGCCTTACCTATTCCTGCCGCAATAGCGTCAGTGCTTGTCGCTTTCGTGTTCCGATTTGGAGGGTAAGGTAGCCGGTAAACTTATGCATGTGGCATTAGACCTCGCCACAAGATAGCAACGCACCATTAATATCTTTGGTGTCTATAGGCGATGGTTGACTCTTTCCATCATGAGACCCATCTGCTTGTTTGCTATCTTACTATATAATATATATTAAATAGGACATATTAATTTGAATAAGGGCATGTTCCGTTGGTTCGGATATGTTGAAATAATAGCAGATAAACGATTAACAAAACAGATATATAATGAGAATTTGGATTGATATAAGTATTTGAAGAGAACAGAACTAACGTATCTTAATCAAATTATTTGGGTACTGTCCTATATATATATATATATATATATATATATATATATATATATATATATATATATATATATATATATATATATATATATATATATATATATATATATATATATGTATATATATATATATATATGTCCTTATTCAAATTAATATGTCCTATTTAATACATATTAATTAGCTGTAACGTGCAGCCCGCTGGATTGTAAAAGTTTTTGGTAATCTCGCGGGGACATCTCATTTTTCCGGGATAAAAAGAAGCTTATGTTGTTATCATCTACCTGAGTGCCAAATTTCTTCCAAATCCGTTCACTAATTTTACGTACTGCTAGAAAGAATAATACAATAGATATCTAGCTCGCATCATAATATGAATCAGAATATTAAACCACTACACGTTAAATCCTTACTAATATAAATGCAAAAGTCTGTTTGTCACAGATTTACGGATTTTTATAAAATTTAAACAGGAAAATAATTGAAGGCCTGCCGTCATTTAAAAGCATTTATTTTCAAAAATCAATCCCTAAGAGCCTTAAAGTTTATATGAATGATGTTTCTCAAATCGCAGCGAAGCCGCGGGGCTCAGCTAGTACAACGATAAATCTATTTATTTGTTGATTACTCTGTGTAATATCAATATGAAACATATTATGGTCTTTTGTGTTGTGGATTACTTAGCATGTGAATAGTATGGAAAATATAATTATATAAAAAAATAGAAATATTTTGTTCATCACAATAGATTTTATTTACTGGAATTTAGTACAGAGATAGATTATATTACTTTTTATCCCAAGAAAATATATTAAATAGTTAATTAGTATCTTCACGCCCGTATCCCGGAACAGGTAGGCAGAGGTACAACATTTGCCCATCCACGATTAGCCGAAGATACTTATGACTAATTACACCAACCGTGTCTTAGCTTGGGAAAATCTTTAGTGGTCTGCTGTTTCATTCTTATTATTAAGACAAGGAGTGATAGCATACTATCTAAGATTTTCCTAAGCTGAGACACGCTGAGTGTTGGTGCAATTGGCCATTAATCACACAATGTCATAGGTGGTAGGTACATGAAGTTCTTAGAATTGTTAATAGGTAGTTCGCATATTTGACCATTTGGCATGCAATTGCACATAATTAATACAATTTTTATCTAATTTCTAATTAAATTATGAATAACTATTATAACCACATACCTTTTACATATAACGTTCAATTATAGTACAACACTCTGTCAATATATAATTTTTGTGTGGTTTTTCTACTTTTAAGGTTATCACTTTTGTTGGATTATTTCAATGGGCCATTAACATATTTGGAAACTTATTTCTCAGTATGGTGAAAAGTACTATATAATTACTTTAAATAGAAGCACACAGATAAATTATGCTCTAGAACAGGATACAAGAAATTTCAGAAACATACATTGATGCAATGAGTTGCAGAATGAAGCTAATCTACAGAACTATATATAGTAAAGTATAGTAAATTTACGGAAAAAGTAATATACAGACAGACGCTACAGTTTTATAAAATATAATTACAGTTGCACGTTACAGTTACAGTGGGATTAGACCTCGCCAAAAGATAGCAATACACCATTAAAATCTTTGGTGTCTATAGGCGATGGTTGACTCTTTCCATCAGGAGACCCATCTGATTGTTTGCTATCTTATGTTATAAAAAAAGTAAAATATAATTATAGCTACAGCTTTATATAATTTTCGTAATAAATATTTATTTTCGTTATACATTTTCATAATAATTTTTTATTGGGAATATACATGTTTACGTATGGACATAATATGTATAAAGTTTAATTTCTTTACATGTCATTTTAGTTCTTTACGTTACATTTAGCATCCTTTTTCCTGATTCCCTAGATGTACAAAGTACAATAATAATTAGGTTAAACGTGCTGAGCGCAATATTTTGTATCAGCATTTCATATTCTACATTATGATATTTTCATTATTAATAAATCAGTGTACAGACAGCATTCGTTTGGTTTGGTATTATCATCCCTTCTTCCCTTTGTGTAAAAACACTACATTCGTAATACATTTTCGTAATAAATGTCGTCAGTGTAACAAAATTTATACAATATTTCATCATTTCACCATCTCAGAAGTTAAATTTTGAAAAACCCTTTCGCATTCCTCTTTTACATACACAACATTTCAGTATTCTTAGTCGAAGGTTTTAAACTGGGCCTTGATATATTAAAGACTTTTATGTGCTGAGGTACTAGACAAGGCCTGCGCCACGCAAATTGTGTTCCAGTAAAGTGCTGTCCATGGACTGCACCTACGTCAGAACTCGTAAAATGAAACGTGTAAACGCCATGAAATTTACGATGGTTACGAATTTTTGTTCGCGAAAATATAATTACACTATCATACACTGCAGCGCTGCTTAATTTTGGCTTTGATTGGATGATTTATTATTATTTCAGCGTCGCAGCGAATGTTAAAGACCACTTCCACTTAGCATAGTTTCTCTAATACGTAGTACAATAAACTTTCTGAGAGTAGTAGATGGTTGTATCTTCACTTCCGTATCTCCGAAAAGGTAGGCAGAGGTACAACACGTGCACTCACGATTAGAATAGCAGGACATTTTTTTATTTATATAGATGACATAAATTTTAGCATTTTAAAAAGTTTTGACCTGGAACATATAAGGAAATCTGGAAAAACTTTGTTTCCGTGGAATTCCCCAATAACATTTTCTATTCATCTTTCTTAGTGTACAATAAAATTCTTGCCTATTTCGTATTAAAATATAAAATAAAATACTATAAAACGCAATACTAGACGAACATACACGATACACATATAAATACACTCCTTTGTTAACTGCTCTGTGCGACCCCGTATTAGAGGTCCCGAGGTCTCTTCGACGAATATACCATCTTCCATTCTACCAGGCAGTTTGTAAGAGACGAACGATCGTGGCTACTAATTGGTAGAGTTCTGCATTGTCTCGCTCGGATTTTTTGGTACAAAACCCGGGCCTTGGCTAATTCTGCCGTAATAGCATCTATGCTTGTCACCGTCGTGTTCCAGTTTGGAAGGTGAAATAACCGGTAAACTTATGGCCGTTTGGTGTCTATAGGCTATGGTCTATCTCTGACCATCAAAAGAACCATCTGCTTGTTTGGTATACTATGAAAAAAAACTAAAACACTATAAACAGCAACATAAGGTTAACATTCACGATACAGCGAAAAATACATTTTATTTTGTTGATTGCTCTGTGCACTACTAGTAAGAAACATTTTATGGGTCTTTGAGTGTTGACTTAATTAACAGTAAATGAATAGCAAGAACTAAATGTATATTTTTGTTCAGTTTCAAAAGATTTTCTTTACTCTGCTGAATTTGGATACATACATAGATTAAAGTAATTTAATATATTATGCCCGCTAACCGCGGCAATGTATCCAAATTTTTATAAATAAATAAATATTCACGGGGCAAATTACTGATCTAACCCCAAAGTTTGTATATTATTTGCTTGTGTTTGGGTGTTAGTCAACGATACTAATACATATAAATACATATATAAATACTGGAATATATTTAATAAACACCCAAACCCGGAAATACAAACATTTTTGCTCATCACACAAATGCTTGTCCCCGTCGGAGATTGAACCTGAGCCCTGTCGATTGCGTAATCAGGGTCGTTCACCGCTCTACCAACGGGGTGGTAAAATTATATCTACACTAATATTACGAGTTTAAAGAGAAATCTTCTTTATGTCATTAGATAGCACATAAGCACATATTTGCTATCTAATGCAATAATAAATGCAAAATATAGCACATAAACCCGGAACTTTCCAAATCATAGCAATCGGAACGGAATTGCATCGATCGGAACATCGAATTTTGCCGAACAGAATATCCACTATACCACGAGCCGCGAGGTTTTGTTTTTAAAACTTCATTAATAATTTACTGTAAATAGCGTAAATTGGTTTTGTGTTTGCCATATATTATATTTACCATTTGAAGATTAGACCATCTGTCATTCTGCCATGAATTCGTAGAAGGCAAAACATTAGTTATACGTGTTCTTATCATCGTGGCTACTGGGTGGTCAAGTTCCGCAACGTCTTGCTCGGGTTCGATAACATCGCCTTACCTATAGCGTCCTGCTGCAATATCGCCAATGAGTGTTATCGTGTATCTTCACGCCCATATCTCCGAAGAGGTAGGCAGAGGTACAACAAGTGCATCCACGATTAGCCGAAGATACTTGGTCCCACAAATGTGATAGGTGGCAAGCCTATCGCCAACCGGGCACTTTCTAATCCCGGGCAACTTTGTGTTTCTCAGAAAACTGAAAAAACACTTTTTTTATGTGAGTGTTATCGTGTTCTAATTTAAAGCGTAAAATAACTGGTAAACTTGTGCACGCGGCATTACCATCCCGCCACACGGATAATAATAAATATATAATAAATATTCACGGGACAAATTACACTAACTGATCTAACCCCAAAGTAAGCAAATTATTTGCTTGTATTATGAGTGTTAGTCAACGATACTAATACATAGAAATACATATATAAATACTAGAATATATTTAATAAACACCCAAACCCGGAAATACAAACATATATGCTCATCACATAAATGCTTGTCCCCGTCGGGGATCGAACCCGAGCCCTGTCGATTACGTAGTCAGGGTCGCTAACCACTCGACCAACGGGGCGGTCGGATAATATTAATAGATTTGGTATCTATAGGCAATTGTTGTCTCTTTCTAGCAAGGGAGCCCTTTGCTTGTTTGTTATCTTATGATATATTAAAAAAATACTATTAATTAATTTTGTATCTGCTTTTTTGATTCTGATTTGATGTACTTAAAACTCTGATTAAACTTAAAATGAGTAAATTGAGTAATAAAACTCCCAATAGAGACTACATTCTACGATAACATTCTTAGTTATTAAAAAACAAATTTATATATATTGTTAAGAAACCTAACTAAATCTAACCAAACTAACGTATATTCGCCGAATAAAGTACGATTCATACCACCTCGGGCCGAGCGGCATTTCATCTTGCGGTAAAGGAAATTATAATGTGTAAACATAAATTACAGAGTGCTAAGTGTGAGTTTTTCTTTCGAAACGCGCTCACGATCGAATGCGAAAAGAAAAACTCACACTTAGCACTCTGTTCATATTACACTCACATTCACGTCCCGTAATGGCTGAACGGCTACAAACTGCTCCGAACGGACTCCGCGATAGATAGCCGGCTCCATCGACATGCGTCAAATCCGTTTTGAGCCGCCTGCGGACAACCTCCGCGAAATGCGTACACATCCGTTCGGAGTGGCCCGATGCGAGTCGGTCGGTGTGAATCGTACCTAACGCGTCCATACTGATTCTTACAAATGCACAGTGCACGTCTTGAACATACGGAAAGCGTCCATTGCTTTGTGATCGAAACGATTTATTTGGAACCTTATATAGTCAAATAATAAGATCAAATATTTTTCAAATGATGTTATGTTATATAAACACATATTTTTTGTTCAAAACCATATCAAAGAGTATTTTAACATAATGAAAAGTATTGATATATATTACGCGCATACCATTTAACATTCATGTGAAAGTGCTTCCAACATCACGATTGAACATGCGATTTGCATGAGCAAGCTTTATATCAAGAACCCTTTGAGAAGCAAGGTTCGTAGACTTTACAAATATATGTGGCTTAATATTTGTATATTATTTATTGCAAGTGTTATTACAAGTATAATATTTAACGTGTATATAATATTAAATAATAAGGTCACTGTAGAATTAAGACTTTCTATATTATTAGAAAAAGATTTGAAAAAAAGGTTCAATGAGATTTTAATTTTAAAAGTTTTTTTCAGATGGTAAAATGTATTTAACATTAAAGAATAAGGCCAGGGTAGATTTATTATTAGATAAAATATCCATGATATATATTTTTGATAAAATATTCTTAGAGTTTTTAATTTCATAAAGTTTATTTCAGAAGGTAAAAATGTATTTTCTGTTTAGGTTAGACAGGTTCACCATTTGACAAAATAAATTAATCACCATATTGTATTTAGGTTATTATAAGAAAATGTATTGTCGTGGAAAGTTTTTAGCAGTAGTGAGTGTTTTAACTAGTAAAGTGCTCTCCACTCGACTAAATACGAAAGTAATGTGAACTAGTCTTAAGATAGGTGTAACGAAATTTAGTAATAGCGAAACAAAGATTATACTGTAAGAATATTTTCAGTTCACCGTCAAATTGCTGGACACGACACGCTACAAGCAAGCGTCACCATAGGTCGACGACTGCCGCCGACTAGTCGATGAACGTTGCTAATTCGTGTCGACGGCTACAGTTGACTCTAGCGTTAGCAACGAGCCGCTCCTGTACATGAAAGCAACAAAAGCTTCATAACATAAAGGTCCATAAACCAATTTTTAAAGCCCATTCCTTTATGTATACCGTTTATATTACACTGTATGATACTATGAGGGACCCTGGGCAATTTTCATGTTTTGTCATAAACATAGTTAATATAGAAAAATACAAATGTGAATATACAGTGAAATATATCACAAATTATAATACTGTAATATTTTTACATTATCTTAGTAAAGCATTATATATATATTGTGATTAAAACACTTCAAATAAAATAAATCTTTATTTATAAATAGTTCTAAAAATACTAGTAATATGGAAATGTTTTTATTTACAATAATAAGTAATTGTATTTTTTTTAATATATTTTTGTATATTTTTATCGCATTATACTGATATTAGGTATAGCTGAAGTAAAGCTCGATCTTTACTGTAATTATTTAACTGAAATTGATATAACATTAATTTATTTTTAAGATAGTAGTCATCAAAACTTACTATATATACATATATATATATATATATATATATATATATATATATATATATATATATATATATATATATATATAAAGATATAAAAGATATGTAGGTAAAGTGTATCAAAAAGATATAGATAAATGTGAGTTGATTATATTTCAAAAATATTTTAATCTACCCACCATGTTTTTAATTCTTACTACATTTTTTTCTTTTAAGTATTGGTGTATAATTATGAAAAATGTAATTTAATTTAAAAAGTATTTTTTTGTATACACACTAGTTAGATGTCACTGCGTCCCCATACAATTCCAAGTTTCCCCAATCCCCGTGTTGGTCCGGGCTCCTTTGAAGAATAGGCCAACTGCCGTTCTGCCAGGCAGGTCGTAAAAGGCGACCGATTGGCTCTACGAGTCACTATAATCGTGGCTACTAGGTGGTAAAGCTTTGTGCAATGAAACGATAAATGCAGATGTGACCGGCTAGTATCGGTTATTGTCGCATACATTCTGGACTGCGTGTGCCTTGGCACGCTAATATTTTCGGGACGATAGACGTAAGTGTGGCCGCAGCATAATGGTTGGTTAAAAAACACCACCGCCTTATCTATTCAATTTTCGGTGTTACAATAGTCAATTCTTATTACTCTCGCTGTTGTTCCAGTATGGAGGGTAAAGTTGCTAGTAATTATGGATGTGGCATTCTATCGCACGAATAGTAACGCATCACTAACGTCTTTGATATCCATAGGCGATGGTTAACTCTAAGTATCAGGAGAACCATCTGCTTATCAAGAGATAATCAAAAGCTTTTATTTAAAATAGGAATAAAAAAAAGTAAAAAGTCTACTTAAAACATTTCCATGTAAAAATAATAAATAATGTCTGCCTTAAAATCTGATTAACATAGAAAAAAAATTGACAAAATATATACATAAAATTTCAGTTACTGAAAGAGTAAATTCATTAAATATATTAACAAATAAAATTAATTCCGACGTGTCACGAGTATTACCCACTCTAGTTGTTATCCAAGAAATCATATATTTTATAATACGCCGTATTTTTAACTTTTTTATAACATACTATTTAAATTGTCTGATAATTCAATCGTACTACTTGGATTTTTATTATAAAATTGTATACAGTCTCCTAAAAATGATTCTTGTTTGCTATAATGTAAAAAATCCAGCCGTTTCAATCTTAGTGTGAATATAGACTTTTACAGTAACGGAACGTATAATTTATGAAAGAGTTTCAGCGAATCCCAAGCCCTGTGACACATTTGTGAACATTTTTGGTATGAATGGGCGGTCGTGAATTCTGTGTGTAATGGCTTTCATTTATATTAACATTGTTCGTATGTCCCACAAACGTGAGGATTAATTATGGAAGAAGTGTGAAATAAACGTCAGATTTTTTGATTAAAAATGGAGTTTGTTCATCATACCTCCGATTGTAAAATTTTAATGTAGTCACTACACGGAAACATTTTCTGTTTGAAAAAATTGAGATGTTTTTATTTAATGATTATAAAAAAACATAAAGAAATTGGGGATATTGGCAGTAAAACAAAGTAATTTTTGTAAGTTAATTTTTACTTCATTTTGTTTCTAAGTATATATGTATACAGTGTGTCGGCCTCAACTGTTCAGCATTTTGAGTAATTTACTAATAGTAGGGGAGCCCAAGTTGTAGTGGGGATTTACTCGGACGTCGTGGGGACTTATTGGATTTTGTAGATTAGATTAATTGAAAAATAAACGATTGTATAATATTTTTCATTTAAGTGGTAGGGAAAGCGTCAAAGATTTTTTAAATGTAAAAAAAGAGTGACAGAAATACTGAAGCACATCTCATTAGGTTACGGTGGGTTAATAGGATTGCGAGCTAAAAAGTGTAGGTACATTTTCAAAAATTTGACAAGTTGAACAAAACCGAAGGGAGTATCATAAAAGTTTTAAAAACATTCTAGAGTGCGGTTGATTTTTTTTTATTTTGAAGGTAACATTATAAGGATAACGGAAAAATCTGCTAATTTCCACAAGAAGTAATTGTTTTTTTTTACGAATCTGACGGGCTGCCCTAAATATCCGGCTCTATGTAAAGGTCTTATATTTAATAGAGAGCCTCTAACAGTAAGCGAGGTATCTCCTCTATGTTAATCCTTAACGCCCGAGTAAATCACAAAATCCCCTCTTGTACTCCCCTAGCGTAATGACTTAGTTCAACTGAACATGCTCAATTTGGTGGGTTAAAGTGTATTTTTATGTAGTCCCATTACTGTCTTTTAAATGTCATCAATCATAAGATAAAATATCGAAAAAATATTTTGAAACAGCCTTTAAAAGTATGTAAGTAAACTTGACAAGATACCCGTTACAGAAAATTTCGCTATTATCAAAATATTTCCATAATACTATAATTCCTTTTAAATTAATATGTTTGAACAGCGTTGCAATTTTCTACACGTCACGTTACTTTTATTCTTATGACAGTTGACATTTGAGAGACAATGACATGAGAACAAAGCTTCGATTATTAAACATCTGTGGTTCTAACAATAAACTGATCTGAGCATGCGTATAGAGTGTAGCATTATTTCTATTGTAGCAACGAAGCGACTACGACGTAGCAATACTTAATAATTAACGAGACAGATTGAAGTTAACGGTAGTTTTATCGTAACAATTTTTTTCTTCGTGTTGGTCCGGGTTCTTTTAAAGAATATACCAACTGCCGTTCTATCAGGCAGCTCGTAAGAGGCGACCGATTGGCTAAACGTGTCATTACCATCGTAACTACAAAGTGATAGAGTTTTGCTACATCTCGCCTGGGTATTTGGTATTTTTTTTATATTATAAAATAGCAAACAAGCAGATGGGTCTTCTGATGGAAAGAGTCAACCATCGCCTATACACACCAAAGATGTTAATGATGTGTTGCTATCTTGTGGCGAGGTCTAATGCCACATGCATAACTTTACCGGCTACCTTACCCTCCAAACCGGAACACGACAGCGACAAGCACTGACGCTATTGCGGCAGGAATAGGTAAGGCGGTGGTATCACCACCTTACCTATTCTTGTTGCAATAGCGTCAATGCTTTTCATTGCCGTGTTCAGTTTGGAAGATAAGGTAGCTGGGTAAACTTATACATGTGGCATTGCTATCCCGCCACATGGATAACAATACACCATTAACATCTTTGGTGTCTATAAGCGATGGTTTCTCTTTCCAACAGGAGAGCAATCCTTTTTGCTATCTTATGATATAATAAAAGCTGATCTACTTAAATGGCAGATTTTTCAGTAATAGTGTCATTAATTCATATAGGTTAAAATAGTATCATCGTAAATATCTGTCATACAAAATTGTCTAGTGCTAATTATGTATGTCCGATTCAGTTTGTAAGTTTCGTCATTATACACATTATTTTATGTTCGTGAACATTTAATACAAATTGTCGAAGGTAAATTGTTGGTGATTTAAATTGCAACACTATCAGATACAAACTTCAATGTTGACGATGGTCGACGAAGATATGAAAGTTAAAAGCAACCTAAAAAGCCTGAAAAATATGTAAGAAGCCGGGTAGGATTCTAGTTCTACATAAACTACCTATTTAAACAATATATCGCGGCAATTTGTTAAAGGGATGGTAATGTCGTAGCATATTGTAAAATGCGACACTTTATATTAGGTGTAAGGTATTTTCTAAAACAAATTTATCTTTGTTATCTGCCGCCGCCCTTTGTATACGGAGGAATTACAGTTTGTCTGCGACGTGTACATAAATTTGAATATTTTTGTTATTTCTGATAGACGTATTTTATACTAATATATGTTTATTAATAAGACCTTAAAAATGGTTAAATTTAATTGATGAAAGATATTTTCGCTAGCAAATAAGATTAATTTTAATACTTTTGTAAAGGATAGGAATAAATTATTAGAAATGTTGACACTAGAAGTTGGATTGGAAAAGGAATTGTGTATGAAAAGTGTTATTTGGTATCTTTAAACAGCACGTATATGCAGCATTTTCAGATTTATGAATTGTTAAACTTTTTAGTTGGTAAATTCACGTAGGCTATTGATTCTAATCATTATTCCAGGTATAGAAAAAATAAATCGTTTATTTTAAATTACACACAAGGCATTTCTTAATATTATTTAAGATAAATTAATATTATTTAATATGCATTCATTTTTTCCATGTATGGCAAACATTAGTCTTATAGACCTTACATATTAGTCATTTAAAAGATACAAATAACTGCTCGTATGTTCAACTGATAAATTAATTAAACATGGTATAATGTTAAAACAGGTTTATCTTTAAATCGTCGTAAAATGTCTTACATATTAATTAAATTAATTTGTTTTCATTCTAAAAAACAAGTCTTAACATATATTTTTATTTAGATAAAATTTGTTTTGGGTGTCAGAAAATTTTTATTATTAAGTTACATTATGTTATTATTGATTGCAATTTATTCGCTGTATTTTATTGTAAGGCTATTTCTAAATAATTCATAAAATGTTTATAGAATTTATAATATCTTCACTGTTTTATAATAATAATCACAAAACTATCTAAGAAATGATGCATGTCGTGCGTAAGCAAAATTTCATTGGTTGATTTGTAGTCGATTTAATTACCTAAAGTGTTTGCTAAGTTATTATCATACATATTTCGTGTATATTATCATATGTGATTCGACTTAATGTATCAATTAATTTATACCACTAGGTATGTTAATTTCACAACAATATACAGTACCCGGCGATAAATATTGTACATCGACCTTTAGAAAGAGACAATCGGCTAATTTCAGCTTCGTAGAGCGTTATCTCTGTCGCACAAAATACAAACAGTCCGGTACCTATTAGGAGCTGTTAAAACAAGTATGATTTACTTCTTTAATATTTTTATTCTTTGTATAAAATACACTAATTTTTCTATAAGTGATGGCTTTAGGTTGGGGTAAAATAAATTAAAAAAACATGTTCACATTATATTTACGTATTTAATTATTTTGGAACATTACAGCTTTAGTGTACATAATAAACACCATTATACCTATTGCTAAAATGAGACATTGCAATAAAAATAATAATAATTCTAATTCTCAATTACTTCCATTTCACTATCTGTGCTCTCAAAGAGGTCAATATCACTGCCACTATCAGCCGTATTTATCACTAATCTATCAGTGTAATTGTCTAAACTGTGTTGAATGCTTCTATATTCATTCTCACATTTGATTGCATGATCGCAAACCTTTTTCCACTCTTCAGCGCCGATCATGTTTACTTTTTCAGTCAATAATGTTTTTACTGTAGTTAAGTTCATACCCACATTTCTAGAGGCTACATAGCCTTTCAGTTGAGACCATATATTTTCAATTGGATTAAAATCCGGATGATATGGTGGCAATCGCAACACAGTGTGCCCATGTTCGGCAAGTACTTTGTCCACAGAAAACTCTGTATACCTCTCCTTGTGCTGACATATAATAGCGTAAATCTGGGTATGTATAGACCATATATTTTCAAATGGATTAAAATCCGGATGATATGGTGGCAATCGCAACACAGTGTGCCCATGTTCGGCAAGTACTTTGTCCACAGAAAACTCTGTATACCTCTCCTTGTGCTGACATATAATAGCGTAAATCTGGGTTTTTGTTAATTTTGGATCAACTGGAATTTTATGTCTGTTTAACCAGTTGATCATTTCCCGTTTAATGGTGTTTGAGTTGGGGGGTCTCTCAATATATTTGTTGTGATAGGGTGCGTTGTCGATAACTAGAACAGAATCACTGGGTATATTTGGGATTAATTGGTTAACCAGCCATTTCTCATAGTTATCGTTATTCATTTCATTGTGATAGTCACCTGTAGTGTCCGTGGATTTATACGTTAAAAAAGCACCGGGTACAAAGCTTTTTCATTTCCCGCATGAACTATTATCAAACGTTGACCTTTTGAAATTGGCTTTTTTACTCCTTTTTTCTTATCGTCACTCCAAGATTTCCCTTTAGTGTGGGATGCATGTATATATGACTCATCCATGTAGACGATATTTTTTCCTGTTTCGCGAAATTTGCGTATTTTATCAAGGTATTCCATTCGTTTGAGACTAACGTCGTGCTTTTCCATTAGAATTTTTCAATTATCTTCCATTTTAGTGAACTGAAATCCCATGTCATGAAGATTTTTTCTCAACGTTTTTTCAGACCCATTGTAATTAATAGCTTCAGATAATTTAGCTTTTAATGATTTATTGTTGGCAGTTCATTAAATCGGAAGTGAAAATCATACACCATTCTTCGAACAACATCGTAATCAAAATCGTCCATATCAAAACGAAATTGCTTTTTTGGTCTCCCTTTTTTTGGAATGCTGAACTTAATTCCAGTCGAATGTGTTTCAGTACTGACTTCGTTTAATATATTGTTCAAAGTTCTTCTTGAAATTCCAGTGGCATTTGCAACTCGCTCTTGAATCTTCTTAAAATAACAACTTACATTTTCATCTACTTTTTTTTAAATCTATCAGCTTCGGTTACAAAGTATTTATAAACATTGTAGATAATTTCACGTGACTGACCTCGTAAAGGTTTCCCTCTTTTTCCGAAAGATGCCATATTACAACTTTAAATTATTTAAATTTGTGGGTGTTATCAACTCTAAATATATATTTTGATCGGGGCCGCGACCGCACTCTATCGTACTTGAACAACGACTGACTAAACGTCACATAGGTAGTGTGGGACTGAGATAACGCTCCACGCAGCCGAAATTATCCGACTGTCTCTTTCCAAAGTTCGATGTGCAATATTTATCGCCGGGTACTGTAAGTAATTTATAAGTAATTTTCTGTAAGTTCAACTTATTTAAGTTTATGTATATTTAAATTTATACATAATAAGCTAGATATTATCTAACTTTATAATATGTTGCATATCTAGTTTTAAAAATTTAATTATATATATATATATATATATATATATATATATATATATATATATATATATATATATATATATATATATATATACATAGTTTAAGCTAAACTTAAAATTTTAGCTTTAAAAAAGTTTAGCTAAACATTTAAGCTAAACTTTTTTAAAGCTAAAATACTTATTTATTTGTACTTTATTGAACACCCAATATAAAAGAATATATATAATAAGAAATATATATATATATATATATATATACATATATATATATATATATATATATATATATATATATATATATATATATATATATATATATATATATATATATATATATATATATATATATATATATATATATTTCTTATTATATATATTCTTTTATATTGGGTGTTCAATAAAGTACAAATAAATAAGTATTTTAGCTTTAAAAAAGTTTAGCTTAAATGTCACACTAATAATAATTCACACTATAATTTAGATTGAACATAATATGATCGATTTCTAGTTTATGTTCATGTATTATCAATTATTTTTGTGTTATAGCACTCACCCCGTGCTTGGAAAAATTGAAAGAAAAAGTCAAGTCAAGTTTTGTTAAATTTTCCCACGAACGGGGTGAGTGTATAAATAATTAGAAACACGAAAGTACTGATCAAAATTATAAATGTGAATTTCATATGTAACGATGAACTTATTTAACTAGTTTTACATATGTATATATAGCGATCAGTATAATCAATGGAATCGATCATATAGCAAAGGAAAATTTCGCCACGTCTAGCCTGTTGACAGTAGCTCAGTGGGAGAGCACCCCGGCTTTAGGGGAGGTCGCAGGTTCAAATTTTGCGTGTCGATATTTTTCTTTGTTGTTTTTAAAGTTTCTCAATGTATTATCAATATTGTAAAAGCAGCAGAATTATGAAGGTAATTAGTTTTTGTTTATATTGTTTTTAAATTGAATAGGAATTACGTTATATTATGTGTAAAGATAGACACCAAATTTCTTGTCTTAATTTAAACAATTTGTTATCGTGATTAAAAATCTGTTGGTATCATGAATTATTTGTAATGTGATTTTTTATCAGTTATTAAAAAAAGTTTTATAAAAAGCTACGATTTTAAACAAAAACATATTATTGCAATTGGTATAGGATGTTTTGTTATATAAAAAATATTTGTAAAAAAATTTAAAGAACACAACAAAATATAAATATGTCATCATTTTAATGAAACATAATTTTATTGTATCAAAAGGATGTGTCAAATAATATGTATTCGTAAATATGGTACATTTGTATGGTTACATTTATATGTTCACGGAATAGATTTTTTTTATTTACATATATACTTGTGATAACACTTTATCAATAATTAATCTATGTGTGCTTCTATATTCAAAGCTTTTTGCATTTTTGTTCTTAACGCTTTTATTAACATTTTCTTTTATTTTTGTTTTATTTTCTAACAGATCTTCTACAGGGAAAAAATGTGAGTTTTATATTAGTTGTTGTGGCACAGATGTCATTGTATATGTTACATACAGAATATTACCAGATTGTTTCTAAGTAGATGAAAAGTAGGGCGACAGTATGGAACTTGAATAATTTCAAATTGCGGTCAACTAAACGTTAGCTAAACTTGTGGAAAAAGGGACAATATTCCACAGTCCAAAAAAATATCCTATTAACAAGCTTACTAAATATATGCATAGAACGTGGGGAAAATTTCAGATGCAAAATAATTGTGCCTATAGATTTTTTTTCGAAATGAACTTAGGCAGTTGGTCCAAATAACCGCTATTAAGAAACCGGGGGTTTTGGGCGAGTAAACGGCTCAGCCAGAGTTTTATAGATTTCATTTTAAGAATAGTTGTTGCTTTAATAATTATAACTAGATAGTATTCTGCAAATACTTGAGCATTAGTGTTATCATCATAACCTTTTTTCTAAGGCATCAGGCTTAGCATGTAAAATGACACCCAATTAAATCTCATCGCAGAAAATTTATTTGCAATGTCTATCACAGTGATTATTGCTAACCATTAGAAGAATCATCTGCCTAATTCCGATTCTATGATATACAAATAAGCATTAAAATTTGCCATTTTTAAATTAATCTACCAAGCCGTATTTTTGCTATTTCTTTTTATAGGAATCTTGATTCTATTAATCAATCTTATAACATATTTACAGTTGGTAAATGATCTTTGTATGATGCCTTTCACAAAAATAAACCATTTTATTATTTTAACTTTAGATTGAAAGAAAATAATTTATTTATAGTAATTTTAAACAGTTTCTTTAAAAAAGTATAAAGTACGTACGCTTTTGGAGAAGTATTTTGTATCAGAGAAGTTAGTCCCTTTGGTGTTGTAAATCTGTATTATTCTATGTAAAATTAAAGGATTTAATTTTTTTTGCTTTAAAACTGAAATTATATTTGTATAATTTTAATAAACTATAAAAATTAAATTATATTCCTCTTCAATATTTACAAACTAAAAATAATACATCTATTATTATGCGTGTTTTTAAGATTTTAATGCATGTTGGAAATTACATAAACACTACGTGTAACATTTATAACTGTTATAAAAAATACCCTTGATCAAAAGCTAAATTTTGTCTTATGAAAAGTAAATATTTATTTCTGAGTACTATGGTTTTGGTTCTTTTGGGTTCTTGGGTCTTTTCGAATATTATTTAATGCGCTTTGTAATGAAAGCACCTAACGCAGAATTTTTATTAACTACTATTTTATATTTTTCTTTTTTTTTTCAGTCCAATACTGGCGATTGCTGAGCTCCATACCGTAACGAGACAAGATGGAACCGTTTATCAATGCCTGACCCAAGCTGTCAACTATTGGGAAATCGCATTCTTCGTCTCTGTGATCATACTACTTTACCTCTTACCTTTATTAATTTTAATTGTATTGTATTCTGTAATTGCCAAAAATCTTATAACGGCAGCATCCAAAGTTGTGCTCAATAAAACTGTAGATCCTTATAATGCAAGAGCGAGAAAGCAAGTAATTTTAATGCTTGGAACTGTAGTATTATGTTTTTTTCTATGTCTCATGCCATATAGAATTCTCGCTCTGTGGATAATTGTTACTCCATCAGAAGTATCTGATAGCATAAGTCCTGAGAAATGGTATAATTTATTGTATTTTTCACGAGTAATGTTGTATATAAATTCCGCTATTAATCCAATATTATATAACATGATGTCGTCGAAATTTCGTGTTGGTTTTTGTAAAGTATGCGTTTGCTATAAGAAAAGTACTAAAAAGAAACAAACTCGCCAACCGCATCGTACTGCAACTAATGGTTCTACAACTAGTAGCAGTTTGACAAGAACAACAAATAGTTTAAAAAAGTTATTCCGACATAGAAGTAGTGTAGATAAAAGTGACGTAGATACAGAAACAAGGGAAAGCAAAGACGAGTCAAGTTCTAAAAATAGTTTTTTTGAAAGGATGTTCCCAAATAAAAAAGTGATGAGACAACAGTCAGACCCAGAGGAAATAGATCCGAAACAAAGCGATAGAATTATAAATGAAAAAAATGTGTTGGAAGTGACTGATTCCTTTGAGGTTGAACGTAAAACAAGTGATGTTAGAAGTGATACAGTAAAGTTTATTGGACATTCCAAAGTTTGTTCTAAAACTAGTTCCGATATTGAAGAAGATTTGTGTAATCGTAACCATAGTTCGTTACGACGTAATGTTTTATTAAACAGTGCAAAAGCAAAGAGCTTTGAAATGGACAAACAATTTGTAGGTTATAAAAAGATAAAAGTTGACTGCGTTATTGGCTTCCAAAAATCAAAAAGCGTAGAATATGATTTTCCTGAAAGTTTTGTGTGATATGTAAAATTGTATATAGGAAAAAATGTTATGTTTACTCACAAAACGTATAAATTTAAACCAAGTATTAATATTAACCACTTATTTATTCAATAATATATTTATATGAAAAAGTATTTACAAAAAATAGTGAAGGTATGTTATAAAATTATATATAATAATGTAATAAAGATATAATAATACAATATAATTCGTATATTCTAAATACTGTGTAAGACAAGCAATTACACGTGATTTTGATTGTATTATTATAATTAACATTCATTACAAACGATCTATTAAATTATAAAATATTTTTATATCTTATCATTAGTTTTTCAGATAAGAAGTTAAACAAGCAAATATTTTTCCAATTTCAAAATACCTATATGGTGTTTTATTTTTCTAAAAATTGATTAAACTAAATAGCCAAAGTTAAAAAGTGGTAATTCAAATTATTCTTTATCTTAGACGAGTAAATATTATTAAGTTATAACCGGATTTTTTAATTTATACTGGACAAATTACACGAATTGATCTTATCCTAAAATAAGCAAATTATTTGCTTACAATATGTGTGTCAATGAGTCAAAGATACTTACTTATACATGTAAAAGATATTACTGTCTACGCTAGTGGTATTCCGTTTCCATTGTTTATTATTATATTATTATTTTTGTTTTTTTAATACTATTATTCTTAAATATATATTCATATTTTATTATATAATCTATGGAACTATTAGCTGGCAGTGCGACGTGAGTGACACCGACGATAAGTTTTAGAAGGTAAAAAATTTGATTTTAGAATCTTGAGAAAAATGTGGAAAATATTCTCCTGTTTAATATAAAAAGAAGCTTTAAATGTTGTTTTTGTTATTTCAGGTCAGTTATTCTGTTTAAAATATGTTAATTGTAGTAATACTTATGTATAAATGTGATGTGAATAAAAGAATATTGTTATTTCAGAAAACAACATTTAAAGCCTTTACTTCTAGTTTAAATAAAAGTTTAAATAATAGTTCCATAGATTATATAATAACTGTATAAACAATAGAAACGAAATGCCACTAGCGTAGATAGTGATATCCTTTACATACATAAAAATACATGTTTAAATACTTAAATACATTTTAATAAATGCCCTAGAAATATCTTTGCTCATCGCATAAATTTTCGAATAAAACTTAATCGAAAGTTATAGTTGCTCTGAGTCAAAAGACGAAAATTTTGTAGCGCAGTGAAACAACCTAAAAATGACAGAACTCCCTCCTCCGCTCTCCGCAAAGTATCGTCATCCGCACTCAGCTTAATAATTTTTTGATTTTTATCTATCCAGCGGTATAATTAGATTTTGGATGTTGACAATAGTCATGTAGTTAACTGTATCCCCAAACTTTTTACCATACCTAATTTTTAACTGTCCCTTGCTATCAAAGCAAATTTAAAGACGTATTCAAGTCAATTATAAAATCGTACGAGAAGGTCTTGAAAATCTTATAATATGGAATGTATACATTGTATACCCACCCAAACAAAAAATAATAATTCTCAAAATTGGTATATACATGATCGCGTTCCGAGTTTAAAAACATACAAACGAATTGAAAACCTTTTCCTTTCTGGGGAGTTGATTAAAAATACTTTCATACGTTAGTAAAAATATAATATCGTCGTTTCCACGTGCGCAATATAATGAACTTTACTATCGACATGTTAGATCGCTATAAATTCGCCATAAAATATCGAAACTCCTAGACGTTTATGTCATATGACCAATTTTCCATAAAAATATCATGATTTCACCAGATTGTGAGACCGATAAATGTTGTGATGTTTTCATTCCGGAATATTACAACAAAACCATGTTATGAGACAAGTTTCTTATCTTCCATTAGTGCCGGAAATTTAGCTGATATGATCGTATTTTATAAAAAATTATCAAATATACAGGTTGGGTGGTAAAAGATTGTATACAGACTGACTGGTGGGTCACATTCAATATCTAAGGACGTGATAGTTGGCGATCATATATGATGAGAAAAAATTACATTAAAAATAAATATTAAAATAATTTTAGTAAACTTAGTAAACAGTACACCGAGAATCCTATATTTACCTGCGTCATACTTGGACACCTCGCGGACGCACGTGTTGCTCAGTGCGTTATCAACACAGAATACATAGGTAGGTAAAAAACAAACAGCGCGGCGTGCTTAGAGAGTATAATATCCACATTTCACTTAATTTTAAAGAAATATTGTTCAAAAATTAAGCCCTAATTTTATTATTTTATTTTAACGAGAATCGAGTACCGAATGCTCTCCAGAAGTTTCGAAGGTAACTCATCAGCCAGTCTATATATTAAAAGACACCATAATTAATGCTATAAGCATATAAAAAACGTGTGGGTGTGCATTTCTTACGTGCGTAGAATATATACTATATAAATTTATAATAATTAACCAAAAAAAATCTAAAAATGTTATCCTTCGTATTATGTAGAGATTATTCTATATAACAGAATAAAGGGTATTTAATAAATAAGTATCTTCACGCTCATATCCCCAAAGCGGAAGGCAGAGGTACAACAAGTGCACCCACGATTAGCCGAAGATACTTGCTGCCCACAAATGTGATAGGTGGCAAGCCTATCGCCAACCAGGCACTTTCCAATCCCGGGCAACTTTGTGTTTCTCAGAAAACTGAAAAAACACTTTTTTTAATGTGCCCGACCCGGGAATCGAACCCGGGACCTCATGGGGTTAACGCCTACGCTGGACCACTAGACCAGAGAGGCGATTAAAAAGGTATTTAATACATTGAAAGAAAGTTTTTATTATAAGGGGCAGTTCAAGTATTACGTAAGCAGATTTTTTACAATTATTGACTCCCCACTCCCCCATGTCAGCAAAACTAAGCAAATCACTTATCCCTTCCTCCCTTGCTTACGTAAACATTTGTAATTTTTTTTTAATCTGTTCCTCAAATTTGTGATTGATTTATAAGTAACAGATTTTATTAGTAACAGTAGATAAGATAAAAGAGTAACGCAACATTTAATGTAGCAAGCAGTAAAAAATATACAGAAAACTCGAAAAGTAAAAAATGAATTTTGCTAACATAATCACCATCAAGACCCCCCCCCCCCCTTCTCATCGAAAATAAGCAAAGGGAAGACCCGCACCCCCCTTTAGTGCTTACGTAATAATTGAATGGCCCCTGACGCACTATCTAGCTAAGTAAATTTTATGTATTATTTTTACATAATTTAGGAAAAAAGACAAATGTTTTTTGAGATACTAAAATGTCGACTAGCTAATTTCATGATGTCAGTTTTTCGTGACGGTGTGCGCACGCATCATACATTTACTCTCATCATTTTTCCCAAACGCGCCAAAAGAACTTCAATAAAATGAAATAATTGCTTAACCACATAGTAAATCTCAACGAAATTAATATTTAAAAAAAATAGCCACTGCTCGTCGTACTAACATTCGCTATAGCTCGGCAATTCGCCGTATATAAACAAAAACTATGCGATGTGCGCGGGAGTAGACATTTGTATTGGAAACTTAAACCAAAATTTAAGTACCTATTTTTATACATATTTGTTATCAGAATCGAGTAATCTTTCTTCAGTATGTACAATCTTATAACGTGAACCATATTCTAATATTTTTTTTTATCATAAGGTAGCAAAGAAGCAGATGGGTCTCCTGATGAGTGTTCCGGTGCAGCCCGGCCACAGTCAATTTTGCAATTTATAGACATAAAATTTAAATGTTCTTTTAATGTTCTTGCAGTACCAATGAATAAATTAAATGTACCTCAAGTATATCTCCTTAAAAGAGCAGTTTTTGGTGGCCGGGAAGTAACGTATACGCTGCAGCCCGGCCACGGTTATATTTTCCAGTAGGATGCTCAGAATGTTTTTAAATATAAGCCAAATAAATGTTCCATTTGCGTTCTTTGAATTTTTGAATGTAATATACGAACAAAAACGACTATATAAACAAAAAATGATTTTAAATTAAAATGTGCACTTAGCGCCTGTAGAATTAAAATAGCAAATCTGCTTATTTGTAAAAAGCTGCAATCGCAATTTTTTTAGGAGTAATTCTCTAGAAAACCAGACGTAAAGAAAACAGTTCTGATTGTAAAACGATGGTGCATTTTCCTATATGATATCTCTATTGGTAGGATCTTCTAGCGTATGCCACCTACATCTTGAGCGCGGTCATCGAGAATCATGGTGAAGCACTAGCTATCTTGCTTGATATTTCGAAGGCTTTTGACAGGGTCTGGCATGATTTTTCCCCGTGTTGGACCCGGGCTTTTTTGAAGAATAAACAAACTGCCGTTTTTTCAGGCAGGTCGTAAAAGGCGACCGATTGGATTCGTGAGTCACTACCTTCGTGGCTACTAGGTGGTAGAGTTCTGCATTGTCTAGCCCGGTTCTGATACCACCGCCTTACCTATTCCTGCCGTAATAGCGTCAGTGCTTAAACCTTAAGCCGGTAAAATTATACATGTGGCATTAGACCTCACCCCAAAACAGCAACGCACCATTAACATCTTTGGTGTCTATAAGTGATGGTTGACTCTTTCCATCAGGAGACCCATCTGCTTGTTTGCTATCTTATGATATATAAAAAAAATGTGAGGGGTAGAAGACAAATCATAGATATAATAATAATAAATATTCACGGGACAAATTACACTTACTGATCTAACCCCAAAGTAAGCAAACTATTTGCTTATGTTATGGGTGTTAGTCATCGATACTAATACATAAAAATACATATATAAAAACTAGAACATATTTAATAAACACCCAAACCCGGAAATTCAAACATTTATACACATCACACAAATGCTTGTCCCCGTCGGAGATTGAACCTGAGCCCCGTCGATTGCGTAGTCAGGGTCGCTAACCACTTGACCAACGGGGCGATTAATTTTATAAATATTTTAATTAGATATAACAGAATAAGTACCCATTCACTGCCAAATTATTAATGCAATTACGTACATCTAGATACATATAATATATTTATAATTACTTTGTTTATAACAATAATATATCATATAGGAAAATGCACCATCGTTTTACAATCAAAACTGTTTTACTGTTTTTCTTTACGTCTGGTTTTCTAGAGAATTGCTCCTAAAAAAATTGCGATAGCAGCTTTTTACAAATAAGCAGATTTGCTATTTTAATTCTACAGGCGCTAAGTGCACATTTTAATTCAAAATCATTTTTTGTTTATATAGTCGTTTTTGTTCGTATATTACATTCAAAAAAACCAAAGAACGCAAATGGAACATTTATTTGGCTTATGTTTTAGAACATTCTGAGCATCCTTATGGAAAATATAACCGTGGCCGGGCTGCAGCGTATACGTTACTTCCCGGCCACTAAAAAGTGCTCTTTTAAGGAGATATATTTGAGGTACATTTAATTTATTCATTGGTACTGCAAGAACATTAAAAGAACATTTAAATTTTATGTCTATAAATTGCAAAATTGACTGTGGCCGGGCTGCACCGGAACACCCCTCCTGATGGAAAGAGTCAACCAAAAGGTACCAAACATGTTAATGGTGCGCTGCTACCTTGTGACGAGGTCTATTGCTACACGCATAAGTTTACCTGCTACCTTACCCTTCAAACCGGAACACGATAGTGACAAGCACTGACTTGGTTTCATTTTTAGGAAAGTCGTTTTTACCAAAAAAAATCCAGGTACTTTTTACACCATGACCGTTCTTTATAAGTTTTGATTTCCCCAATATTGTATTGCTGGTTTTGGCGGAAAAAGTGTCTTAAAGAGATAAGCACACCTTTGTACATGTATTTCTTTTAGTATAAGTATTGTTTTGTCTTTCCGTGTGTACAAAAAGAATAAATGAATAAAATTCGCAAATCAAATTATCCATATTCATGAAAAAATTGACGTCGTACTGTATTTTTTCTTTGATTATATATATATATATATATATATATATATATATATATATATATATATATATATATATATATATATATATATATATATATATATATATATAGACAGATAAGAAAAAATTAAAATATTTATTATAAAAGATAAGAATTAATAATATTTTAAGAATATAAATTTGGCAAAAATGGGCATTAAATTAATTACATTTTTAAAATTAATTAAATTTAACTACTAGGGGACAATTTATTTATTTACTTAATGCTATTAAGCATTTTCTCACAGTTTACCTTGGTTATGCTGAGAGAAAAAACTTGGGTAGTGCGTAAGAGAATATTATTGCGAATTGAAGTATAAAATCTAATCACAATTAACTAGATACTTATTTACATTTATATCATTGCATAAGGAAACAAAAAGTGTATTATTTATTTGTATTTAATTTTAATGACATTGGATAAGTTTATACGAACACGTCTGATTTCTACCTACGTGCGGGGAGATATCCATAGTGCGGACAACCCTACATTGGTATTGCTATAATATTTATTGAGGGTAGGATGTACATTTGCCTTCAAATCTATTATTTGTGACATTTAGATTTCGCTGTTAGTTAATAATTATTGTAAATACCCTGATGATGCTTATGTAAGCGAAACCGGTCGGATATTAAATATAATTATCTTATTGTGAAACAGTACAAGTGTTATCAGCTAACAAATATTGTGTTATTCATATCTTGGTTTGGAAAATTCAAATAATTCTTATTTACTAATATCTACCTTTTACTCCCCAAAAACTATTTTCTCTGTTTTCTCTAGAATACACACTGCTTTTGGGTTAGATGGTATTTCTTTCAAAATTATTAAAAACTTAAATGAAAATTGCATGTTGATATTTTTAAATTTATTGAACAATCTTTGGATAAATAATAAGATTCCTATTTCCTGTTTAGTGCCAATTTTAAAACCTGGAAAACCTAGACTTCATGAGATTCTTATCGTCCAATTACTCTTACTTCTTGTGTGGGCAATATTTATTAAAACAAAGTTCCATATAAAAAAACAATATTTTACCTTCAAATTTGTTCCCTGTTTCTATTTTTCTAAATCTGTTTCTATTTTGTTTTAAATATTTATAATTAAAAAAAAAAACTTAAAGCACTTATCCACGGAAGAAATTAATAATTATCTCTATTACTCACGAAATAAGGTAACGACTGATAAGACTGCATGGCCTCTAGTATTAGCCTGTCCCTTTGGGACGAAAGGAAAGAAAAGACTTGACTAATATTTTCGCGCCTTTATTTATTTTTGTTAATAGGCACGAAACGTTACTATTGATCAAAGTTATCAATAAAAATATTTTATTTACACGTAATTTTTTACTGCATTTATCCAATTTTTGCGTTTGAAGATTATCGACGCAGCGTTTAAAGAACTTTCCTGGAAACGGTAAAATTTAATCTCCATATTATTTTTATACGGCATATGTGAACACTCACGAATATAACAAGTAATTTTTGATGGGGACATGAAAAAAATAATTTTAGTTTAAAAAAAGGTAACAATTGATAATACTTTTATTTATTTAAATAATATAAAATATTCAACAAACTGTTTACATCACATTAGTTCTGATTTTTTCCACCAGATCGCATCATAGTCATCTTGCTCAATCCCTATATGATCATGGCGTGATGCCAATCAAGACGCCATGATAATCGAGCAGTTTCGCTAAATTTTAATTTTAAAACACAGACTTTTTGTTATGAATGTCGGCAAAAAATAGTTAATTGATTGATATATCTGATAAGATAAAGTTTTAAGCAGATTTTCAAATTTTGTCAACTAGCCTGTTATTAATAATTTTAGTTTAGGCTACAAAGAGCTATATGATGTATAATATTCGCATTATGATGACCAACAAGGGAGAAAGATATTTGGAATTAAATACGGATATATAATGCAGCCCGCATTACGATGTGGCCCGTTGCGCCCCGCTGCGGCCCGTCCTTATGTGCTATGCTAGCATTTTTCGTTGCGATGCGATGCGATCCATGCGGTGTGTTTGATCCTTTAAATAGCACCGTAAGCACCAATAGCCAACTTTGCTCACAGAGGCGAAAGAAAATTAAAGTACTTTAAAACCAGCAATTAAAAAGTTACAAAGCTACAAGACCACATGATCCCAATGAATTGCTTGAGATAACATTTTGGAATTAAAAATTTGACCTTCACTCCTTGGAATAAAGTTTTTAACATTCTATTCAGACGGTTTACCGGTTAGAAGTTGCTACAAATTTCAGTCAATGTTTGCATTGTACCATCATAAACAACATTCAATTACTAAGCAACCCTTAGATTAAGGAAACTACTACAAGATATGAAATAACTAAGGGAAAACCATGTAATTTCGTCTCGAGTAATGGCAGACTTAAGAACAGCTGTTTACTGTCTACATAACAATTGATAAATTTTATTACATTCGGCATGTTACTTTTACAATTAATTTTTATTTTACATTTAAGGTACACACTAAAATTATATAAAAATACAAATAAACGTTCAAATTAATTTAATATTTTGTAAATAAAGGGTTATTCGACACTTTACGTACATTGACAGCGTATTTTAGTAATGGCGTATTGGCCGCAAGCCATTTAAGGTGTCGTTATTTTCTTAAATGATTTGAATTTAGAGTAAAGGCAACATGTTTGTAGCTTTGTCTATTATGAAAATTATAACTTGTTGGACAGAGATAAAGCCTTTTTCATATGTTCAGCGTTGGAATGCATGCAGTTTTATAATTTTTAATGGTAATGGAAATTAATGCCAAATCCTTATCTTTCTATTGTCAAAGAAATAACCACATTCCAAAATAAATTCACCAAATGCACAATAATAAATGAAAAAGTATGGGCATTTAACCTTTACTCGCGATTGAAGTTTTTCTCTTTTCTTTCAAAGAAAGTTCGTTATTGTTGCTTGAGAGCAAATTAAAAAATGAGCTTAAAATAATTTTCACTCATTGTTTTATCAATCGTAAGTTTGAGAGAAAAAAACGTATAAATCGAGGAAAAATGTATTTCATATTTTACAAGTAAAAAGTTGCAATAAAATATATTTGGTTATAGTATATCTTCACGCCCGTATTCCCAAAGAGGGAGGCAGAGGCACAACAAGTGTGTCCACGATTAACCGGACACTTAATCCCACAAATGTGATAGGTGGCAAGCCTATGGCCAACCGGGTACTTATCCAATCCCGGAACACGTTGTTTTTATCAGAAAACTAAAATAACATATTTGATTTGCTCGTCATGCAGTTTTGATATGAAGTCTGACACACATGTAGATATAAGTTGTATGTTTCAAATCAAAATAATTTAAAATCTGATTAAATATTGAGATACTTTTAAAACATAAATAAATCATTACCTATTTTTTTTATATATCGTAAGATAGCAAACAAGCAGATGGATCTCCTGATGGAAAGAGTCAACCATCTCCTATAGATACCAAAGAAGTTAATGGTGCGTTGCTATCTCATGGCGAGGTCTAATGCCACATGCATAAGTTTACCGGCTACCTTACCCTCCAAATCGGAACACGACAGTAACAAGCATCGACGCTATTTCGACAGGAATAGGTATGGCGGTGGTACCAGACCTGGGCGAGACAATGCAGAACTCTAACCACCTAGTAGCCACGATGGTAGTGACTCGCATAGCCAATCGGTCGCCTTTTACGACCTACCTGGCAGAACGGCAGTTGGTCTATTCTTCAAAGGAGCCCGGAACCAACACGGGGATTATATTGTAATACATATACATAGTGGAATACTTAATTGGGATTTAAAATATTTAATGTACATATATCTTTTCGTTACAATGTCGTATTAATAAATTACAGTTCCTTTTATGAATGGGAAGTGTATTAGGCGAATATTTTTGATAACATTTTTATCATATAAGTTTTGTGAGTAAACCAAGATATTTATTAGACTAGATACTCTTAATAGTCCGTTATATTTAGAAATAAAGAATATTTACGAAATATAATATTAATTAATATAAACTTTGTTTTTTTAATTATATATTCTTTCATAGCTCAATTACTGTATCAATTGTATCAATTGTATAGTGACCTTGGCGAGCCGTTGCAAAACTCTACACCTAGTAGTTATGATGACAGTAACTCGTATAGTCAACAGTTCGTCTTTTATATAAATGTTTTACATAAATTATAACATAATTATATTCTACTAGTTGCAGCGTGCAGCCAAATTTTTGGCAAATCGCGCGGGATCACCTATTTTTCCGGGATAAAAAGTAGCTTATATACTATTTCATGCTATCATTAATTTGTGTGCCAAATTTAATTCAAATCTGTTAAGTACTTTTTGCATGACTGAGTAACAAACATCCATCCATCCAAACTTTCGTATATGTATAATATTAATATGGATATAGATTGCACGCATCGACGTGAAGCCAGGTAGTGAGGTAGTCTTCTAGTCTCGCTTTACCGAAATCAAACAAATTTCTGAAGCGAAAATGTCTCTATTTTGTTTATGTTGTATTTTGGAATAACAATTCGTGGTTATTTGTTGGTTGGTTGGTCAGACCACTGCCTGATCCAGAGTAAAGTGCCGGTTTCGCGCCTATCACGGCCTCCTTTAGCAGGCTGTCGTCGCGTTTGGCACTATAGGTCAGCAGATTGGGACGGGATGCGGTCTTTTTTTGCGTCCTACCCATGGGGGCGGTTGTGCTTCCCGCTGGATGATCCGAGTGTAGTCGCTGACTCTATTGCCGATGTGGTGCTGCAGGGCATGGAACTTTTCATTCCGTTTTCTGCGGTACCAATTGGTGGTAAGTCTCAGCCTTGATTTGGTCGCTCTTGTAAAACGGCTTCACGCCGAAAGCAGGACTGTTACCGGGCTTGGGCTGCTGCGTCCGCATCTTGTGATGAAAAAACCAGCATATTACGTAAGGAGTACAATTCCGCCTCGAGGTACTTCAAAAGAGCTATCGCCAAGGCAAAATCTGAACACATAGGCAGAATTGGCGAGAAATTAGTTCGCCTTCCTTCAGGGACCCGTGCGTTCTGGTCTCTCGCCAAGGCTGTCTTAGGGAGTTTCTCACAGCCCTCTCTTCCATCTTTGCACGGAGACGATGACTCTTTGGTCCATACCGCTAAGGAGAAGGCCGATCTCCTGGGCTCCTTCTTTGCGGCCAACTCGACTCTGGATGACCAAGGGAACGCACCGCCTGCCATCCTGCAGTGTGATAGTTCCATGTCAGAACTACAATTTCGGCAGTCATCTGTGCGTAAAGCACTACTTTCCTTGGACATCCACAAGTCGAGTGGGCCGGATAGCATCCCTCCGATCGTGCTAAAAGTGTGTGCTCCTGAGTTGGCGCCAGTATTAACACGCCTATTCCGGCTCTCCTACTCACTCGGCGTGGTACCGAATTAATGGAAGACAGCTTTGGTTCATCCCATCCCTAAAAAAGGAGATCGCTCTAATCCGTCTAACTATCGGCCCATAGCCATAACCTCCTTGTTCTCCAAAATTATGGAGACGATCATCAACTCTCAGCTCCTCAAGTATTTAGAAGAGCACCAGCTGATTAGCGACCGTCAGTACGGTTTCCGTCGCGGCCGTTCAGCTGGTGACCTTCTAGTATACCCAACTCATCGGTGGGCGGAAGCAGTTGAGTCCAAGGGGGAGGCGTTGGCAGTTAGTTTGGACATAGCGAAGGCCTTTGATCGGGTATGGCACAAAGCGTTTCTCGCGAAGCTGCCTTCCTATGGGCTTCCCGAGAAATTATGCAAGTGGATCACCAGTTTTTTGGCTGATCGGAGCATCAAGGTCGTTGTCGACGGTGCGTGCTCCGACCTTAAATCTGTCAATGCTGGTGTTCCCCAAGGCTGCGTGCTATCACCGACTCTGTTTCTTCTGCATATCAATGACATGATGCGAATTCGCAACATACATTGCTATGCGGATGACAGTACTAGTGATGCTACATACTCCGGCCGAAGCGGTATTTCTCGGGAACACGTCGAAGAGTGCCGAAACAAGCTTGTGTCTGAAGTCGAGAATCGACTTACCGATGTCTCTGAATGGGGTCGTCAAAACCTGGTCACTTTTAACCCCAAAAAGACACAGCTTTGCGTGTTCACCGCAAAAAAGACACCCTTTGTCGTATCACCTCGATTTGGGGATACTCTCCTGACAGCCTCAGCTAGTGTCGGAATCCTGGGAGTCGACATATCGAATTACGTTCAGTTTCGCGGTCATTTGGAAGGCAAGGCTAAATTAGCCTCTAAAAAGCTCGGTGTGCTCAGCAGAGCGAGACAGTACTTTTTGCCGGCCCATCGCCTTCAACTTTATAAGGCACAGATTCGGCCTCACATGGAGTACTGTTCTCATCTCTGGGCCGGAGCTCCCCAATACCAGCTTCTTCCTCTTGATCGTATACAGCGTAGAGCGGTTCGAATCGTTGACGAGCAGGCTATTTCGGAACAGCTCGACTCTTTGGCATTACGCAGAGATGTAGGTTCACTCTGCGACTTCTATCGTCTTTATCATGGGGAGTGCTCCGACGAGTTGTTTGGAATAATTCCTGCCGCCGAATTCCACCATCGGACATCGCGTCAAAATTCAAAGTTCCATCCTCACCATCTCGATGTCTGGAAATCTACAACTGTGCGTTTCTCCCGACACTTTTTGCCTCGCACTACTCTGTTGTGGAATCAATTACCGGCAGGGGTATTTCCGAACGGATACGACATAGGGACCTTCAAGAAAAGAGCTTACTCATTCTTAAAAGGCCGGCAACGCAACTGCAAGTCCTCTGGTATTGCAGATGTCCATGAGCGGCGGTGATCACTTACCATCTGGTGCACCTCATGCTCGTTTGCCCCCTCTTCTATAAAAAAAAAAACAATAATACACGTTTATCAAAAAAAAAATGAGCTGTGGCTGTGTCAGGCTGTATGATGTTAACATTGATGTCAGACAGGGTTGTGTGTTGTCAGCTCGCCTATCCTCCACATCGCCATCCTATATCTGGATAAGTATCTCAAAAGATTCATTGAATGTGGGACTGCGCATGAGAGTGATCTAGTGGTAAACTGCCTAATTTATGCAGATAACGTTGTAATTTTAGACTCAGCTCCATCTGAGCTTTAAACACTGGTCACAGTTATGAATGATGATTGTAAAAGTATAGGCTTACAACTAAATGCGGAGAAAACTAAAGTTCTATTATTTGAAAGAGAACCCACCAGAACGGATGTAAGAATTTTGGTCGATGATGTAGTGCTGGAACAGGTGGATAAGTTTGTATACCTTGGATGTGATTTTAGCAGGGATAGAAGGTACACCGCCGACGTCGAAAGAAGAGTGTTTACAGGAAAAAGAGTGAATGACGCGTTAGGGAGTTTGCTTAGAAGCATAGTTTTAAGTCAGCGTGCCCGTCTTGCTCTGCGTGATATGTTCTTACTCCAACGCTATTATACAAAATATTATTACAAAAGCTCTCTTTTGTAAAACTCGTCTGTAAAATTTTAAGCTTTTAAGTGCTAATTTTTGTTAGAGTCAAATTTCCCTCTACCCTCTGCAGGCTAAACGGTTTGTTTTGGGAATGGGAAAAAAATGATAGTAGTAGTAAATATAATGAAGTTAAAAGAAAAATTATTACAGCTTAGAAGGCTTTACAAGTTTTTGAGTAATAGTCGGCCAACTTATAAAATGTACTTACAGAAGTTTTTATAGGCGGTGAACCTGTGGTGCGTGTATATGTTTGCCATTGACATCGAATAGCTTAAATGTTCATAGTATGAAACTATCTAAGCCCCTTTTTAGTCCGCATTATTGTGATGGGAAACTTCGGAACCCTACATTGCGCGTGCGGCGTGGCCAATACGTAATTTACTAATTTTTTATTATAAAAGGTTTCGCTCGGAGCGTGTCTGAGATGAGAGCGCTTCACAAAATTAAATAAACCGGTTTAAGCCAAAACCGTGGCATTGTTCGCCATGCTAAGTGTGGACAAAAATTAGGAGTAGGGAACCAAAGAAACATTTTTTAAAACCGTTTATAATAACAAACCTACATAAAAAAAAAACAAATCCCCACATAATTTTGCCCCAAATGGAAACCGGTGTTTTTGAAGTTAATAGTCGGAGAGTCCAAGATGCTAATGCTATGAGAGGTTTTACTCGAGCGTCATAGGGACCTATTGGATTTTGTAGACTAAATTATAGGAAAAATAACAGTTTATGTAATATTTTTCATTTCAATAGTGGGGAAAAAAACTACAGATACAAAAAAATATTTAAAAATCAGTGACATGGAAACACTGAAGCGCGTTAGTTTAGGGTATGGTGGGTTAATTGCCAGCTAAAATTTAGAAAATCTGACGATGCAAGTTTAGCGTAAGGGAGTGGGATTGTCACAAAGTTGCAAATAAAATGTTGTCTTGACATTCTCGAGCGCGTTTGATTTTTTTTATGGAATAAATGAAAGAATTACGAAAAAAGTATAATCTGACAATTTCCACAAGCCGAAGTTATCTTAATTTTTTTTTCTGCCATAGTTACCCTCCTCTATCGAAAGGGCTTATATTTGGTGGAGAGGCTTAAAAGTATGCGAGATGCTATGTTAATCTGACGCACTCGAGTAAACACCAAAAAACCCTTTCGGGCTCTCCTACTATAATTAGTCTAACCTTTACAAAACAAAATAAACAGATGAAATACATTGCTTGTTTTGTATATTTTCTTAAATTTTACTATTTTTTTTAAAAACACTGTAGAATATTAAAATAAATCACTGTAGAAGAAAGCACTGTTGAATCTATATCAATATAAATGCGGAATGGATGGATGTTTGTTATGCCTTATCCGCAATTACGTCTATCGTCACAAAGCTTCATGCAATGACACGATAAATGCAGATGTGACCTCTACATTTATCGTATCATGGCACGAAGCTTTTGGACGCCAGACGTGCGGCCCCAGCAATACTCAATCAACGCAACGCAACGCAAAAACTACTGAACGGATTTGAATAAAATTTGGACAACACGTAGCTGATGACCTGGAATAGCACATAGGCTACTTTTTATCCCGGAGAAATAAGTTGATACCACGGGTTTCACCAAAAACTTTTACAATGCAGCAGGCTGCACGCTCCAGCTAGTAGGTATTAACATAAATACAAAATTAAGGTAAAAAGATCGTCAATAACTTCCAACACAAATTTTCAATGGTTTAAATCTCACAGTTATTGTCCAATACCACGGTTTTGATTTTCGGTAGACCGTCCACTCTATATAAATTAAGATAAAACTGTGACAACTTTGGTACTTTTATGCAAACAGAATATACCTAATCTATATGTTTAAGTTAGCTCAGTTTGCGCTTCTATTCGAATTTAAATCAAATTTACATCAGAAATTGAAACAAAAGCCTTCTGAATATTCATGTAGATAATTGAATCATACATCTGAGCAACATACAAGATCATATAACCCAAGTTTGTCTTAATCTAATTATTCATATTTAGACCTAGCCACTGGCCCTGAATTCTCAAACAATTGACGCATATCAAATTAACCTATAATATATTCTGCATTGTATGTAATCTCGCTAACCTCGCAAGCTGTATATGGTATAAACTACATATTGTTCTTTGTTTTATCGAGATCGTTCGACAAATTGATGAATCTTTTTACCCCTACAGTCGCGCGTCGTGAACTTGCGAAAGGTCATGCTGGTAAATAAACTTCTGTCTTATCTTTGAATTCACCTCTTGCGCTACGAGGACAAATTAAATATTACTTGTTTTGTTGAATTAATACTCCGACAAACATTAAAATAACTATTCCTGCACTAAATTGCAGTTGTTTTTATAAATAAGTTCAGTTTTTTTTATGTCATAAGATAGCAAACAAGCAGATGGGTCTCCTGATGGAAAGAGTCAACCATCGCCTATAGACACCAAAGATGTTAATGGTGCGTTGCTATCTTGTGGCGAGGTATAATGCCACATGCATAAGTTTACCGGCTACCTTACCCTCCAAACCGGAACATGACAGCGACAAGCACTGACGCTATTGCGGCAGGAATAGGTAAGGCGGTGGTACCAGACCCGGACAACACATATATATATATATATATATATATATATATATATATATATATATATATATATATATATATATACACACACAACATATATATATACATACAAACAACACACACACATATATATATATATATATATATATATATATATATATATATGACGGCGTCCGCGTCGTCAAATGCAAAAATATTGTAAAGTGTAAAAAACAAATGCACCGCCTGGGCCGGCAAGCGCATCGTTCGATATCCCTACTACTCAACTTGTTTTGCTACCTGTATAAAAGGCTCTGAGCGCCCGCCGATAAGGCAGTCTAGGCTCTGGCGTGGCTCGGTACACTTGTTGTATCTTGCTAGTAGCTTATCCTTGACTCTCGGATAATTAATTTGTGCAAACAAGTTAATTATTATTGTCAACTATAAATTAGTCACAGTACAATTTATAATTGACTATCTATTGCTTAAATTATGACTTATTTGTAATAGGGAATAATTTAGTTACTTGGAATTGTTAAACCAGAACTAGTCATTAGTGATGGAAAGTTTAATAGTGATCTAATGTTATTCTGATCTAAATATAAAGAGTTGTTATATCACCACATCCTCATTTTATTTATCGTATCTGACCCACTTCCTACATCAGAAGTGGGATCGGATTCACTCCCACTTCAGCATCAAACTATTTCGGTTAATTATGTAGAGCAGTAAATGTCTCTTTTCACTTGTGTTATGGAAACTATTCTTTGAAAAATAGCAGAAAATATTAATTCACGTTCTGTAAATGCATCTACTCCCCTTAAGTTGATATACTTTGATTCTGATGAAGCAGACGATATGACTAACTGGTGTCCTCCTTCTAGCTTCGTATTCTTCATTACTGAGGGTCGTAACCTCCTCATTAGATTGTTCTTGATAGCACAATATTATGCCATTGGACTCTTTCTTCAGCGGCGTGCAGAGCATCATAAAACATTTTAGACATAAGATTGGCGCAAACCTGGTCTGACCATCGCATAGGGGTACATGGTCTTTTGTCTTCTACTTTACCGGTCACTATTAGCTTTTCGAGATTGTCTCCTTGCTTTCTAGAGATGTGGCCGAAGTATTATAGAATTCTTTGAAGGCACGTAGCAGACAGTCTGGTCTTTACTACAAGTTGTTTTAGTATAAAGGCGTTGGTCCTGTGTGCTGTCCAAGGGATACGTAACATTTTCCTCCAGCACCACATTTCAAACGCATCAATGCGACGTCTGTCTGCAGCTCTTAGTGTCTATTACTCTGCGCCGTACGTAAATATGGAGAACACCAGCGTACAAACCAGCCTCTGCTTTGTTTTTAATGAGATGCTTCTGTCGTTCCAAAGACCCTTCATCTGACTCGTAGGATTTTTGTCGTGTAACTTACTAGCTAGTGTACCTCAAGTAAAATAAATATAGAAAAGAAAAAATTAGACGGGGTTGATCTGATCATTGTAGCTACTCACTCATTTAAAAGTCATGCCGTCACCTTCCTTTTAGACTTAGATATGAACCGATTTAAGAGCACTACTGTATTTCGAGGAAGTTACAATTTTGTGATAGAATCGAACATCGTAACAACTATTGCCGTGATAAACAGAAACTTATCTCAAATAATTTTTGCTTGCAGCGAAAGCAGGTCATCTACCACTATCTCTGGTGGCGTGTCCAGTGGCCGACCACCAGTGGTCTGCTATGTATGTTGTGACCCCGGCCCAGCCACATAGCTTCCATTTGTCCGAAGCGCTACAAGAAGAAAGAAGTTGCCACATCAAGTTCCGAAAACAGAAAACCAGTCAACATCTGTTCCAGAACGTCACATGGTGTATTACACTAAGTGAAAATTAATTATTTTTTATATTTGACTCTGGTTCAGAAGGCCATATCTAACAAATATCTTGTGATTCCTTTGTAAGAGAACGGTTTTATGAACAAGAATCCAAGTAGTCGCTTGTCCTAATGTAATTTCCACTCAACAGATCAAATGTTTAACCACAGGGCAAAATTTAAATTTGGAGGTAGTTTCACGTTTGACCTGATAAGTCTTAATGTTTCGTTAGGCCGCAAAATTTTGGACCAATGTAGAATAGGAACTAAGCGAAAACAGGTTAATGCTTAGCAATACTTAAACACAATCCTTCTCAGTTTCAAAATCTGCTAGCGAGAGTATGGTAAATACTGACTTTGTAGGTAAAGATAGAGAGCGCTTAGTAGATATTTTTAAAAATAATTGACAACCAATTGAATTAAATCCAGCGAGATTAAATTGATTTAGTGGACCCTTTGAAGACCGTTAATAACGATCTTAAAGTTTATTACCAACTGAACTCAAATTAATATTTAAAAAAAAAAACAATACAGATTTACATCTTCTTGCGACAGGCACATATAGAGCTAACAGTCGGTCCGAATATGTGATGCGAATCTTGTAGGGTTTAATAATGATAGCGCAGTATAAATCTAAATCTAAATATTTAACACGCGCTCAGCAGCATTAGTTTTGACATTCAAGGTAACTAACTAAAAATTCACAAAAGTATCTACAAGCTTTGAAGATCCAGTGTATCCAATAGAATCAAAAAATCAGCCCAATCGGACATTCTACGGTTGAGTAGAGTTAAAAGAAATGTTAGACCTTTTAGTGTAGATGACATTGTCTTTGTTAGGAATGAAGAACGACACTAAACGAAACTTGATTCAAAATATAAGGGCTCCTTAAAAGTTACTGCAATTTTAGAAAACAAGTGCGCCCACGCTATCGTGGTAGGAGGCTATCCTCCTCGAAGTTTCCCATATTCCTGTAGGGTTTCTTCCTTTACCTATATGAAAATTATAACAAGGATGACGTGACGGCGTATACTCATGATAATGATCTTGTTCATAAAACTGGTCCAAACAATATTGATAGAAATGCAGTGTATATTGTAAATAGTTATAACAGTCAGAGTTTTTAATATCTTCGAAATACCTGCGAAGGAGATTCTCTAATCTTGTAATAACTAATGCCACTGTTCATGAGGCTGCATCATCAGCAAAAAAAATATACGATATAAAGTAAACGAAAAAAAAATTAGTAAAATGATGATAAAAAAAAATATCACTAAAAATGTAAGTAAAAAAAAAAAGCAAAAAAAAGTAATAATAAAGGAAATGGGAGTCTTATAAAACTATGAGAAGAAATCAATGTAAAAAAAGTAAAAGAAGTAATTTAACAAAAAAATTTAGGATTGACAAAAGATGCAGGATTGACAAAAAATGTAGGAAGATGACGGCACACTCCAGTCTCCGGTTTTGAACTGATGAGAGGGAGCTTAGTAAACTCCAGTCTCCGGTTCTAACTGATGAGAGGGAGCTTAGTGCACTCCAGTCTCCGGTTTTTAACTGATGAGAGGGAGTTTAATACACTCCAGTCTCCGGTTTTTAACTGATGAGAGGGAGCTTAGTACAATCCAGTCTCCGGTATTTTTAATTGATGAGAGGGATTCCTAGCTTAGTAGAATCCAGTCTCCGGTTTCAAAACAAACGAGAGAGTTTAATAGTTGTAGTTGCTGAAGGGGTTGCCGGACCAGTACACTATTGTAACATTTCGCTAAAGATCACGCTAATTATAGAATTGTAAAAAAAATAAGATTGTTTAGTTTTCTAAAAGATATGTCAGGATGAACGAGGCGTTCCTTGTCCTCGGATGTATAAAGATGCGCACACGAGGACGTGTGCATGTCAGTATGGCCGTGACGGCGTCCGCGTCGTCAAATGCAAAAATATTGTAAAGTGTAAAAAACAAATGCACCGCCTGGGCCGGCAAGCGCATCGTTCGATATCCCTACTACTCAACTTGTTTTGCTACCTGTATAAAAGGCTCTGAGCGCCCGCCGATAAGGCAGTCTAGGCTCTGGCGTGGCTCGGTACACTTGTTGTATCTTGCTAGTAGCTTATCCTTGACTCTCGGATAATTAATTTGTGCAAACAAGTTAATTATTATTGTCAACTATAAATTAGTCACAGTACAATTTATAATTGACTATCTATTGCTTAAATTATGACTTATTTGTAATAGGGAATAATTTAGTTACTTGGAATTGTTAAACCAGAACTAGTCATTAGTGATGGAAAGTTTAATAGTGATCTAATGTTATTCTGATCTAAATATAAAGAGTTGTTATATCACCACATCCTCATTTTATTTATCGTATCTGACCCACTTCCTACATATATATATATATCACGTTGTTTGTCCACGATGGATTCCGTAACTACTGTTTGGTTCAACTTAAAAGCTAAGGTTAATTATCTACAATAACTTTTATTGTAAGTGCATGATTACTGAAATAGAGGCCGAAACGATTTTTTGTAGAATGGCGACACTTACACAATACAATCAAATAATCGTTAAATTTGGGGTTAGATCATTCGTGCATTTGCCCAGTGATGTGTTATTTTAATTCATATTTCAAAGTTCTTTGAAAACAGCGAGTGAGAGATCGTTCCAGAGTTTTACTGAAGCAGGGAAAGTGCATCAAAAGCGTTCAGTACTGGATGGGTAAATTAAATGTTGTGATTATTATATCCGTCCAAACCGGAATACGACAGTGGCATGCACTGGTACTTTTGCGGTGGGAATAGGTAACGCAGTGGTACCAAATACCCGGGCGGCACATGGCAGAACTCGAGCACATAGTATTCACGATGGTAGTGACACGTAGTGAGCCGTTTATCTATTACAAACTGCCTGACAGAAAAGCAGTGTTCTATCCTTCAATATGAGCCCGGACCAACACGGGTTATGACCTTAATGTCGTCTTTGAATAATAGATTTATGTAACTTAAGCTGAATCATTAAAATAAAAAAAATACTTTCGTGTTAAATGTCTATTTTCATAGAATAGCGGTACTTACTGTAATATAGCGACCGTAATATTTAACAGCAATGTCATGCAAATGGTGATACCCCTTTTTTACATTGGGGTGTCAATTACCACTCCCTGAGAAACCACACCATTTCGCTTATATAGACAACATTCTACTGACGCCATTTACCACTGTATTACGGTTGGTATGTGATGACACCGCTGTCTTACGTAACCAAAGCTTAACCCCAATTATTTGCGATTTAGCGAAATGGACCCGCTACACGACCATAATATTTCATCGCGACGCGAATCTTTGTCACATCACAGTAGTGTAGCCACGTGGCCTTGCAGCAGCGTAAACGTTCGTGTGGGAGGTATCTTAGATATAAATTTGAAATGGGTTCAGCATTGATTAAATAAACCGAGCTCTTACATAAACTTTTGTACTTTGACATAGAAATTTTACTGTAGCAACCATGGAATTATTATATAGTACACGTTATACAGAAGTTAAAATTTAAGCTCAAGAAGTTAGTTTAAGAAGTTAATAAATAAATAAATGAAGATTTACTTTTATTATTTATTTACATTTACTATATAGTTGAGCAATATTATATTTATATTATATTTTTTACTGACAAAAACACGGAGGAGGTTCTCAGTTTGTCATGTATATTTTTTATATCAGGCCACGAATTATTTTTACAGAGTAGTTTGATTTTATTAATTCGATGATCCAAACCGCAAGGTACCTGGAATATGCTTCCTTTATCTGCGTTCCCCGACGGCTACAACCTGGGGATCTTCAAGAGAAGAGTGAACAGGTACCTTCTAAGCAAGCGCGTTCCATCTTAGGCCGCATTTTAGCTTACCATCAGGCGAAATATTAGTCAAGCGGTTCCCTAAAGTCGTCAGTAAAACAAAATGTTTTTTTCTATTTGATAAATTTCTTTCGACTTTTTCTATTCGAATGGGTATACTCCGAGAGTGGCCCTATTCAAAATTTTTTTAAATGCCTACCATACAGGGTAAGTAAACAGGGCAAGATTGATTATTCACTCACTATTTTAATATATGATCACATATAATTTTTTACTATTGTGATAATTATTCTTTTGTTAAAAAGAATATGCTCCAACATTTATCTCACAGTTGTAATTTGGTTGTGGTGGTCCCACTTTTCGTAGCCAAAACAAAGGATGATTTATTGTTCAGTCACAGATTTAGATGTATGACCAGTGACCAGGCATACTTTTTCATCAGTTTAATATTTTGCTAAAAAATATTATTTTGGTTATAGCGTTAACGATCGTATCCTTCAATATTTGGTCCCGCGTATTGGTCCGGGCTCCTTCAAAGAATATGCCATCTACCGTTGTGTCAGGCAGGTCATAAAAGTTGACTAATTGACTATGCGAGTCACTACCATCGTGGCTACTAGGTGGTAGCGTTCTGCATTGTCTTGCTCGGGTTTAACACCACCGCCTCACCTATTCCTACCGCAATAGTGTCAGTGCTTGACACTGGCGTTTTTCGGTTTGGAGGGTAAGATAACCGCTAAACTTATACATGTGGCATTAAACCTTGCCACAAAATAGTAACGCAATCTTTGGTGCATCAACTTTGGTGTCTGTAGGCGATGGTTGACTCCATCAGGAAACCCATCTGCTCTTTTATCAGGTAGCTTGAATAATATTTTGTTTATGGTAAAAGTCTGTTGTCACACTTAGAGAACACTTTTATAGTCCTTGTCATAGTTTGTTTCTTCTATAATTTGTCTAATGGATATTTCTACTTAAAATTAACAGAATAACAATCGAGTTTGGCTCGGAAAGCATTCGCTAGTTCATTTAACCGTGTAAAGCGTGTGGGAGGAACCTTTGATCTAAGTTTACAATGAGTTCAACGTTGATTAAATAAACTGAATGATTGAATGAGCGTTTACTTCTGACATACTTTTATTTATTTATTTTATTTTTAACTTGTTGATCCGGGCTTCGTTCGTGAATAAATTAACATATCGATGTTGTTTTTTATACAAACTCACCCCTTAGGGGTTGATTTTTTAAAAGTTAGCTTATTTTTGACCTCGGATCTTAAAATACCTCCATACCAAGTTTCGTCAAAATCAGTTCAGTGGTTTAGCTGTGAAAGAGTAATAGATCAGACAGACTGACTTTCGCATTTATAATATACTAGCTGCAGCGTGCAGCCCGCCGCATTATAACAGTTTTTGGTGAATCCCGCGGGATCACCTAATTTTTTCGGGATAAAAAGTAGTCTATGTGCTATTTCAAGGTATCATTTACCTGTGTGCCAAATTTCATTCAAATCCGTTCAGTAGTTTTTCGTGATTGAGTAACAAACATCCATTCATCCATTCATCCATCCATCCAAACATGCAAACTTTCTCATTTATTATATTAATAATAACCGCCCCGTTGGTCGAGTGGTTAGCGACCCGGACTACGTAATCAACGGGGCTCGGGTTCGATCCCCGACGGGGACAAGCATTTGTGTGATGAGCACACATGTTTGTATTTCCGGGTTTGGGTGTTTATTATGTATGTAAAAGTATTTATGTATGTATTTCTATGTATTATATATACATAGAAATACATATATAATAAGTGTAATTTCTCCCTTGAATATTGAATATGGATTAGTATGAAAGTATGGACAAAATAAGTAAAAAAATTAAAAAAATGGTCTATTTTCATCCTTTGCGGTTTGGCTGTGATAGCGTCACACACAGACAGACAGAGTTACTTTCACATTTATAATATTAGTATGGATATAAAATCCACAACACACATCAAATAAATTAAGTGGACAAACCAAAAATTAGCCCATTGCGGATTATCATAACATGAGTAATTGATAATACAAGTCAAAATGAAAACTTCCCACCGTGTTGGCCCCACTAAAGAATAGACCATCTGCCTTTCTGTCAGGCAATTCGTAAGAGATGAACAATTGGCTTTACAAGTCACTACCATTGTGGTTATTAGGTGGTAGAGTTTTACATTTGTTCATCCGGGCCTAATATCCGGGCCGGGTTTAGCATCACTGCCTTACTAATTCCTGCCGTAATAGCGTCAGTGCTTGTTATTGACGTGTTCGGGTTTGGAGAGTAAGGTAGCCGGCAAATTTATGCATGTGACGCTAAAATTCCGCCGCAAGGAAATCAACGAATCATTAACATCTTTGGTATCTATATGCGATGCTTATCTCTTATCATTAGAAGAGTCATGTGATCGTTTCCAGTCTTTGATATAAAAAATACAAAGAACGAAAAATATATTATAATATTAAATACTAGCGATCTCCTATGGCTGAAATTCGACCGTAGTTGGTCTATGGTCGAATTTCAGCTTCTCTCAGAAGTCTCAATACACAGCCTTATATAATAACTCAAATAGTAGACTTTAAAAAGTACAACACTGTAATGACGTCTTCTTTCAACTATTAAGTTGGCTTAATAAAGACTATATATATACTATAGTTTTGCTATTTTTTAATTTCTACTCTTTTTGAATGAAGTAAAAATAAGTTTAACGATAATCTGCGCTCCGTTCTACGATACGTTAATTAATGCTCACGTCATCTACACCACATATTTGTAACACTGGTCAACAAAAAAACACTTTTTGTATGTAACAAGATTTTTTTTGTTTTGATATGTTAAAAACAAAGACAAGGACAATAGAAATAAAATCAGAATGTTCCAGATAGGAATAGTTTTTTGGTATTAGATATTTTAATTATTCAGTTTTATCATCACAATGAATTTATTTCCTTACAATGCAATTATGATATCAATATTAGATTTTTTTTCTATGTTTTGCTTCAGAAACGTCTCTTTGGAATATCCAATAATAATCCGCGAGTATATGTGGACTCCACTTGCTTGGTATCGTTTTTCTACTGTCGTTGAAATGTCTTAGTGGAATATTTCACCGAGTTCATCGCCGACGGCGCCCAAATTTTTGGGAAGCCTAAATGCGATTATATGAAGTGTACTTTCAACGATGTATTACAGCCTAAAGTTTTATACGTACGTTACGGCATCGCGATACTACTTTTATAGTCACTCGATCGGTGATTTCCGAGAAAATCTAAAGTAATTTTCATGAGGGATTCCCAAGACGTTTTTTCCAAATCACTAACCTTTCCTTTAAATATTTCATCTTTCATTAATTGCCTTATTTGAGGGCCCACGAATATGTCGTTTTAATTTTTGTATCACTCAGTTTAGGAAATTTTTATCAGTGAGATAAAAATAACAATCGGGTGAGTGGTTCGTTGGTTCCGTCCACATCATAGAAATTGTAAAAGGCCATAGATCGAGATATTTTTGCCTATCCAGTGACCCGTCCAGTACACAGGTAACATAGCAGATATGTGGAACCCACACTTTGTCTTGTCCGATGGCAAAACCAAAATACTGTTTATGTAACTTAGTTACTAAAGGCGTCAAATTCCTTTGCTGAGTTTTGAAAGTAATGTCATCACAAATATAACATAACTAATCAGGATAATTTTTACACCTTCTTGACATTATTTAAAAATCGCTTCACTTAACACAACTACGTTCGCCAAACAGTTAACACTCCGAATATGAAAATAAAATTCAAAGATGGCTAACAGTAATGTTGTGAGTAGTTAGCTATAACACGAAAATGGGACCTAATAAAATCAAAATCAATACGATTTTAGAATGAGGGAAGGTGGATAATTCAAAATTAGTAAGTACCTTTCTTGTTACAAAATTTTGTTGACCAGTGTAACCTTTAAAGAAATATGGCCGATTTATCTGTCAGCACCGTTAGAATTTTTAATCACTATTTTAACAAAATACTCGACAATCCGAATTTTGCTGACATATGTTGTCGATTCAAAATTAATTATTATTTTTTTACGCTTTCTAATTTAGGTAGGGTTCTGATTGAGTCTACCGTAACCCTTGACGAAATTATTAAGATAGATTATATATTTTTTTTCCGTGGGATGACCTATCTTTTCCGGGACAAAAAGTAGCCTATGTGCTATTCTAGGTCACCATTTACCTGTATACCAAATTTCATTCAAATCCGTTCAGGAGTTTTTACGTGATTGAGTAACAAACATCCATCCAAACATCCATCCATGTAAACATCCAAACTTTCGCATTTATAATATTAATATAGATGTATGTGCCATGAGTGTAGTGTGTAATGTTAATTTTTATTACTTTAATGTATTTATAATGCTTTTTATTTAAAAATATTAGATTAAGATAAAATAGCAAACACATGATGGGTTTTCTGATAAGAGTCAACTATCGCCTACATACACCAAAGATGTTAATGGTGCATTGCTATTCTGTGGCGGGATCTAAAGCCACATGCATAGTTTTATCGGCTACCTTAATCTCCAAACCCAGTACCACCCAATACAACCCAGGAACACGCCAGTGACATTCACTAACTTAAATGCGACAGGAATAAACAAGGCAGTGGTACCAGACCCGCGGGGTTATCACGTAACTCGCAATGCGAAATTATCGTAATTGCTTAGAGATTGCAGGACATATAACAGTCTTGTATATCAGTGGCACTCGTTGGCGCGTGACTAGTTTTGGTGCTGTGACATTGTAAAAAGTGTATCCAGTGACCAGTAAGAAATTGGCAACGTTTTGATAAGATTTTCGTTACGTTTAAAAGTCAATGCTGATCGCTGGCGGATTGCAAATGTTAGGTAATACGCCTGCCGGACGACACAATGAAAAACTCCACGACCAAAGCCACGATGGTAGTTTCTCGCATAGCCAATCCGTCGCCTCTTACGACCTGCCCGACAGGAAGGCTACTGACCTATTCTTCAAAAGAGCCAGTACCAACGTTTAATAAATTATAAAAAATCTTATAAAATAATAAATCCTTTAACATTCTGTATTATTTTCTGCGTCTAAATTTAGATTACCGAATAAATTATATGAATAAAAATAGCTGTCTTAAATCATTTCGTTAAATCGCTAATCATTTGGGTTAAGCTTTGTTTAACTAAAGTAGCGGTGCCATCATATGCCAGCCGTAATACAGCAGTGAATGACGTCATTAGAATGTTGTCTACAGATGACAGATGAACAGTGATGGCACTTGAGGCACAGTATACTGGAGACTCAGTAGTCAATCTACATACATGTGATATTCGAGCAACGCACACATAGACACCTCTCACGGACGCGATATCTCGGAATGATTCGGTACAGTTTGTACCGTACCTGTCGGAGATATCGCGTCCATGAGAGGTTTCTATGTGTGCTATGCTCGAATAATACTTGTATGTAACATTGACTTCTGGTCTAAGTATTCTGTGCTTGAGGCGTGTTTCACTTGAGTCACTCGAGTAGTTTTTATTTTACTCACACTCAAGTAAAATATATTATAACTCGGATCATGAGTGACTCGAATCGAATCGAATGTCTCGGACCATTCCGTTATTCATTAATTAAATGTTTTAGTGACGGAGTTACGAGATACGAGCCTCCCGTTCTCACCACTGTAACTTCTGTAAACCAGAATCAACAGCAGCAACCGTCTTGATAACCACTGAGTTGCGAGCTCAACTAACTAGCTGGTAGAGTTCTGCATTGTCTCGCCCGGTACAGGTACCCCCGTCTTACCTATTCCTGCTGCAATAGCGTAAGTGCTTGGAGGGTCAGGTAGCCGGTAAACTTATGTATGTGGCATTAGAACTCGCCAAAACATAGCAACGCTCCATTAACATCTTTGGTGTCTATAGGCGATGGTTGACTTTTCCATTAGGAGACCCATCTGCTTGTTTGCTATCTTATGATATAAAAAAAGTTGCGAGCTCAGGGTGCCCTGAAGAAAAGCTAAACTGTTTAAAGCCAGCAACGAAATTCATCAGAAGTATATAGGAGGAGTAGGAAAATACATCCTTTTTCCCTCCCTTTTCAGCAGGAAACAGCGAAATGTAAAGGCATCAAAATGCTAAAAATGAGACGTTTACAATCAGGCTTTTAGATTTATATCATGGTCGAAGAGAGTTTTCATTAACTTTAACGATCATAAGGATATATATTTATTTTTTTATTTTTATTTCATCAAAAAATCAACATAAACTTACAAATTTTTTTTCAACATCTTTAAACCTCGTTGTAGATTTGTGTGGATGTTGCTAACTTCACAGTTTAATTGATTGACGAATTAGCGAAGCTAGATTACACAACATAAAATTCTAACATATGATATTAAGTAACGACAAAGAATAAGGCCACCACAATTTACTGAATTCTACAATAAGCGCCTGATCATTTCTAAGAACTCTTTGAACGATAGTATTGATTCAGCCATGCTTTAAGCCTCTTTCTGTTATTTTATTATGTTATATCAATTACCTTGTTTTATATATTACTAGCTTTGGCCGCGACTTCGTTCACGTGGAGAAAATTCTACAAGTCCCGGAGTTTTACTAGCATACTTCCAGTTCCCGTGGGATTTCCGTGATAAAAACTATCCTATGTCTTTCTCGTGTCTCAAACTAACTCTGTTCCAAATTTTATCCAAATCAGTTTAGTGGTTTAGGCGTGAAAGACAGACAGACAGACAGAGCTACTTTCGCATTTATAATATTAGTATAGATAGTTACTGTTCCAAAGGGATTTCTGGGATAAAAACTATATGTCCTTTCTCGGGTCTCAAACTATCCTTGTACCAAATATCATCAAAATCGGTTCAGTGATTAAGGCGTTAAGAAGAGACAGACAAACAGAGTTACTTTTGCATTTACAATATTAGTATGGATATGTAAAAAAATCTGTCAATCCGAGAGTGGTATATAGGCAGGGCAATGAAATTGTCAAACAAAAAATATTTTTATTAAAATAAAAACCACGAAATAAAGAAAACAAGGGGAAGTGAAGAGTGGGCGTGCCGCGTGCGTCACTATTATGCGCTTTTACTCTAAATTGCCTTAGTGATACTTACCATATCATTCTTTATTTCGTGACAAAAACAATATCGTATTTTAAAGTGCCTCATTTTGTACTAAAATTGACGAACTTCGCCTTAAATCAAGCTAATAGTTTTAAAAGTTATCTATCAATATCCATTATATAGTGACACCATTGTAATAAGCATTACAAGCTACCAAATAATGTTTGCCGATCGGACAGAATTTTATCTACACACCGTATAGCTAGTGATATGCTCCAGCTTTACACGAGTGATATATACACCTAAATCTAATTATACACCTAAATCTTTCTCATGTAAAACTCTTTCCATTGGTGAAATCCGCATGGAAACCTATTCAGTGGTTATTGAGTTTATCGCGAACAGACAGACAGACGTAGCGAGAGCCTTTATTTTAAAATATGTATAGATTTATTCTTACCATCGACGACATTTCTTGAAACTGCATTATATTGATTTTCTCAACAAAGAAAACTAGTTATTTTGCAAATTTTTGCGAACTTTTTCGTATACCCTTGCGATGCCACTGAAAGGTAAAACATAAAAAATGGTGTAAGAAATGAAACAAACTCACCACCGTAGGCCTAAAAAACAATGACAACTCCAGCGGTACAGTCATCCACCAAACTTAACACCACAATAGAAGTAGTACTCAACTATTCGTACTGTTTCACAAACTGTTGTTCACCCATAGACACAAATGATATCAATGGGGCGTGGCTATATGTGTGGCGGGGCCTTAACGCCACATGCATTAGTTTACTGGCCCTGGCTCACCCTCCAAAAGAACAGGACAGTGACAAGCACTGACGCTATTGCAGCAGGATAGGTAAAGCGGCGGACCAGGATAAGACAATGTAGAGCTGTACCACCTAGCAGCCACGATGGTAATGACTGGCACAGCCAATCGTTCACCTCTTACGAACTGCCTGGTAGCACGGCAGATGGTCTGTTTTCCAAAAGGGGTCAGACCAACCGGAAAAATTTCAAAAGGATGAGGGGAGGAGGGGATTCTGCAATGTTTCACCCGAATTTCCAAATTGGTTTAAGCGTCTTCGACTAATCAGTGAAAATACATAGGAAAAGAATTCCCAAGGATTTGGAACTTCGTCCATTATGGGAAGTAGGGTTGAATAGTAGTGTGTGAAATATCATCACTGCCGGTCTTCTTGCGGGGTATATATATATATATATATATATATATATATATATATATATATATATATATATATATATATATATATATATATTGGGCGTGTAAGGGGTGGTGTATCGAAAAATTAAAAAACGTCATTTTTACGTTGTAGTCGTGATGGCAAATCCTTTTAGTCGGAATTGCAAAACTTGAGTTTTGTAAATTTTTTCTTATTTTCACGCCACTCAATGTAAAACGTACATTGCTCCGACTTGTTGCGTCCACAGATCATCCAAACCAGCTTTTTGTTTTGTGCGGTACGTGGCGCATAATAAATTGCTTATTTTATGTATTTGCTTAGGTTTTACAATTTTTGAAGAATAATCACTGTAAAATATTAAAATAAATTAAATTTTACAATGTTGAGGTAAAAAATCGTCAAAAAATTAAAAAATTCCCACTTACATTTCCAACTGTTTTCATCGCAGAATCTTGGTCCAATGCCATAGTTCGATTTTTAGTAGACCATCCCTCACACGCTGTATATTTTCTGGTTCATCACGATTCACCGGTTTATCGGTTGACGAGATGGTCCCTGGGTTGGACAAAAGTATTATTGAGTTTTTCGAGGTTTTTCTCGAAAACCCAAAATCTCAGTCAGCTCGGAGTCTGGCTGGTGTGGTGCTATCACTCCCGTGCCTCGGCGTAAAACCTTTGGTCTGAGTAATCGCTAGAAATAATCAATAATCATAACCAGGTTGGTAAAATGCAGCGATGGGACCCACCACTCATCTTGCCAACTGTCTAACCTGAATGAATCGTGGTGAACTTGAAAATTTATCGATATTCGATTTCCTCTGCCTATCATGCAATGTATTAGGCGTAGTGAATTTTTTTGAACAAATATTAAGGCCAATGGGCCTAACTCTCGTTCCAACCACTGTAACTTCTGTAAACCAGAATCGAGAAATTGATTCTGATTTGAACAAGGATATATATTTGTATTTTTTCTTTTACAGTCCGATCTTGGGAGTCGCTACTTTCACCTACGAGCGTTACGACGACGGCACCGAAGTACCCGTGTGCCTCACGCAAGCAGACACATTTTGGTCAGCTCTTTTCTTCATCCTCATCATTGCTGTATTCTTCATTATTCCTCTTGGAGTCCTCCTCGTCTTATATAGCGTTATCGCAAAAAACTTAATGGAAAACCCTATCATTATTTCACAAAATAGCAAAAACTCTGGCAACACTGGTAACGTATTACGATACAGAAAACAAGTAATTTTGATGTTAGGGACTGTTGTTTTATCATTCTTTATCTGTTTACTTCCTTTTAAAGCTCTTACATTATGGATCATAGTATTTCCACCGGAGACAATAATGTCATTAGGTATAGATGGTTATTATATATTATTATATTTTTGTAGAGTAATGCTATATTTAAATTCTGCGATAAATCCTATATTATACAATTTAATGTCATCGAAATTTAGGGAAGGTTTTGTAAAATTACTAAAAATAAATAAATTAGTACGATGTGGTAGAAATTTGAGAGCAAACATGCAGAGAAGAGACACATTTAACACCACTACATCGACTGGCTTTTCAAGTAGTCATAACACGTCTGAATCCTTTTGGAGAAGGTACAGTCATAGGACATCTTCACAAAAGAACTCAATAAGAGAAAGCAAAAAGTTAAAAGAAAAGGATATATTCGATACAAGGATTCAACAAGTAAAAGTTGGTGAAATAATTAACGTAGAAAATACTAGGCGTAATAGTATGACAATTATAGCAGCGATGAATGAATTGAATGATACTTTAGGTGATATAATTAATTTTGATAGCTTTATGCATAGTGATATAGAAACTAATGCCATTAATGGTGTAAGTAATATACAAGTCGATGTTCATAATACTGAAGATACTGCCAATAATACAGAGAACAATAAACAGATACAAATATTAAATTTAGATATCAAAACCAATAATGTATATTCCGTAACTTTAGATGTAAATGATAAGTGTGATAGAAACAGGTATGTGTGTGTACCAGCCCAAGAAAATAGAAATATATTTGTATACGACTTTAAAAGTAACGAAAGTTTTGTGTAATATTTATTTATGTATAGAATTTCAAGTTGGCTGAGTGCCAAATAAAACAAAAACTCACTAAGTCATAACAATAATGTCATAACTATGAAATTTTATGTTGATATAATTTGAGTTACTGGATCAAAAAGTGATTTTATAATGTTCTGTAACTTTTAATCTAAGCCTGTATTTTAGTCCAGTATTCAACCTTTTTCTAATTAAAACTGCCGCAAATGCATTAAACTAAAATTTCCCTTTTTCTAAACACTACACATAACAAAGAAGCAAATAAGCAGGACTCTTCTGATAGAAATATCATCCTTTGTAGACACCATAGATATTATTGGAGCATTGCTATTATCGTAGCAGGGAAGTCATGCCATGTGCGTTAGTTTACCTACTAATTCACATTTTAGACCAAAACATGACTAACAACCACTGACTCATTTACGGCAGGAAAAAATAATTCAGTTAAATCTGACTGCAGGACTATACCAAACACTTCGAGCACATCCAAGACTACAAACTCAATTATAAGCCCTTTTTTACATTTAATTTAATTTTAAATTTAATTAATTAATTATTCTTAGAGGTATATAATTGGATTTAATAATCCAGACTCCAAGCGGGAATTAAACTTTATATCGATTAAATTAAATATTCACGGGACAAATTATCTATCACTTACTGATCTAAGCCCGAAGTAAGCAAATTATTTGCTTGTGTTATGGATGTTAGTCAACGATACTAATACATAGAAACCCATATATAGTGAAATATATTAAATAAACACCCAAACCCAGAAATACAAAAATTTATGCTCATCACACAAATGTTTGTCCTCGTCGGGAATCGAACCCGAGCCCCGCTGATTGCGTAGTCAGGGTCGCTAACCACTCGACCAACGGGGCGGTCAATAATAGATAAACATGTTTGTTGTCCTATGATATAAAAATTGTACAAAACTAAGAAAATACGCCTATTGCAGTAGTACGAACGTTTTCCCAAACTATTATTGGCCCTTTTCTAGAAGATGACTATCTTCCATTCTTCCAGGCAATTCGTAAAAGACGAACAGTGACTTTCATCGAGACTAATATGTAGTAGAGTTTTGCAATGTTTCGTCCGGGTTTTTCCTAATCCCGCCGCGGTAGCATCAACGAGTAATGACTATCACAGTCGTGTTCCGGTATGAAGGGCAAAGAAGCCAATAAACACATGGATAGCAAAAATAATATTTTTAGTGTATATGGGCGATGGTTTGCCTTTTCCTATCATGAGAGCCATCTGCTTGTTTGCTATCTTATTATATAAAAAAGTTTTTTTAATAATGACGGCACATTTTAGGAGCATTCAAACTTGCAGCAGAAAAAAATATCTGATTGACTAAGCTTGGCGTCAGTGTGTAATTAAATTTATGATCAAAATAATTGTATATGTATGTATATTTCAAAATAAAACATTATTTACTTCATAGGTTACATTTTTTAGATACAGTTCAAGAAAAATTAAAGAATATGTAATTGTAAAGCCATAATCTATATACATAAAATAAAATAGTAGGAAAATCAATGTATGTCCGGGGTAAATTCAAAAAGTACTGCATGGCTTTACTTCAAATTTTGCATGAATATTACTAACAAATCGGGTCAACATATAGGCTACATATTATCACGCTATCACCTACAGGGGAGGAGTGTGCGGAGTAAACGAAGTCCACGCGAACGAAGTCGCGGGCAACAGCTAGTTACCAAATAAATGACAAGAACTAGCACTATAAGAAAGTTGCCTTTTTTGGCGAATAGATAGCGCTTTTTAAAAAAAGAAGAATGAAAGCGTTTTGTACACGGTGTCTTTTACTTGATACAAAAGCTGCAATACACCAGCCGTATTTTTATATGAACTATTAATAAAACATTAAATAAAACGGACATAACAAATACTCTTTGAGTTATCGATAGACTTAGTTGTATAAGTGACGTCCCAAATGTAAGGTCACCCTACGCGTAAATGAACCAGACCGATCGCCCACACCCGGTAGGTACTATTAAACATATGATGATGACATTACCATCATAATTAAAGGATTTTGACTATCAGGGGTAAGAATTTATGTGATTCAAGCAAAGAATAATTAGGTAAATAAACAAAATTTTACTGATAAACTAGAGTGTCCACATAAACAATTATTTTGTAGAATTTTGTAATCATTACATAGTATAAAACAAAGTCGCTTTCTCTGTCTGTCCCTATGTCCTTATGTCCCTATGTATGCTTAAATCTTTAAAACTACGCAACGGATTTTGGTGCGGTTTTTTTTAATAGATAGATTGATCCTTGAGGAAGGTTGTAGTGTATAAACCTTTCCGATATTCCTACGGGAACAAAAGCTGCGCGGGTGAAACCGCGGGCAGGTCGCTAGTAAAATATAACAAACTTCAAAAACTATTGAATTCGATTTATAATGCTGATTCTGAACAAACTAGTTTCGTCTTTCGTATTGAGTAAAAGACACCTCGTATAATGATTTTTTTATCTCAGTCATTTATTCTCGAGTAGAAGTTGAAAACCAAATGATGAATATCTACCTTGTAATAAGTAAATACGTTACTTCACCTAAAATACTGACATTTAGTGTAATTTTTAGTGAAAGAAGTGGTGTGTTGGTCCCGGGCTCATTTGAAGAATAGGCCAACTGCCGTTTTGCCAGGCAGGTCGTAAAAGGCGACCGAGTGGCTATGTGTGTCACGACCATTGTGACTACTAGGTGGTAGAGTTCTGCATCGACTCGACCGGGTCTGGTACCACCGCCTTACCTATTTCTGCCGCAATAGCGTCAGTGCTAGTCACTGTCGTGTTCTGGTTTGGAGGGTAAGGTAGCCGGTAAACTTATGCATGTGGCATTAGACCTCGCCGCAAAATAGCAACGCACCATTAACATCTTTGGTGTCTATAGGCGATGGTTGACTCTTTCCATCAGGAGACCATCTGCTTGTTTGCTATCTTATGATATAAAAAAAAACTGACGATTTGAATATATCAATCTAAAATTTAAAAAACCGTAAGCTAAACCTAGGCAGTTTATAATTTAGTCAAATTATATTAGCAGTGTGATTATATTATTACTACTATGGTAGATTATAATCTTGCGGTATTTACAATTTTACGAAGGCAAACACATCGTAAATATGTTATATACTTCGTATCGTATCGTAATGTATACGGCCTGTTAGGTAAGTCGACCTTAACCTTAAGGGGTTAATAGGGTATCTGATTCTCATTCCAAATAAATGAAAAAACATACCCTTAAATTTTAATCTTATTATTCAATAAATTCATAATTCATACGCACCAATACGTACGCGCAAGTAACGCGCATAAATAAATAGGTAATTACGTAAAACTAACTAATTTTATTTATTTATTTGAAACTAGCTGTTGCTAACGACTTCGTCCGCGCGGACTACGTTTACTCCGCACTGCTCCTCCCTCGTAGGTGATAGCGTGATAATATGTTGACGCGACCTGTTAGCAATATTCATGCAAAATTTGAAGTAAATCCATGCAGTACTTTTTGAGTTTACCCTGGACATACATACAAACAAATAGACAAACAAACAAACAGATAAACAGATAAGTATTCTTTTAAAAAATATTCAATGTATGTAGGAAAGTCAAAACTGATTTGAACACATCTATAATCTATACAAATAAATAACCGCTTTTTACTAAATGCATATGGATATATACACGGTACATATACCAACATTTTTTACAATTTTTGTCTGTCTGTCTATCTGTCGGTCTGTCTGTCTATCTGTCTGTTTGTCTGTTTGTTCCGGTTAATCTCTGGAACGGCTGGATCGATTTATTCGGGACTTTCACCGACAGATAGCTGATGCTATAAACAGTATCTTGGGCTACTTTTATTTTAGAAATTTTTCCATGCGGACGAAGTCGCGGGCACAGCTAGCTGTAAATAAATTTTACACTATACTAAAAATATCTTTTAATGTAACGTATTAAATATATATATTTGAATGTACGACTGGTGTGGCTAAGAATAATGTTATTTATTATAAAACTATATATTTGAAATACATATTTGTTTATAAATTTTGCAATAGTTAATATATATCATCATTGGTGTATTATTGGGACTCAAAATTGCTTCAGCATTGGTTAAACCTGCTATAAACTATATCGCCGTAAGAAAGGAATAAGTTACACTATTTCCGTTTTTAAGAACTTAGTAACTCAAAATCACTAGAAACTGTAAGTTAATTTCACCTGTGTGGATTTACATCATACAATTTTCAATAATTTTCCTTTATAAACACAAATATGGACTTGTTTCTGAATTAACGCATTCAATAATTGAATGCGTCAAGGAACGCAACACCAACATAATAATATAGTAATAATAATAATATCTCTATTTGCATAAAATAGAGTATATAATTAGACCTCATTTAAAAATATGCTGCATACTCTATGCTCACATAGTCATTTGAGTTTTAGTCAGCTCTTTGAAACTTGTGCGATGAGAACATTATACTTAGTGGAATATGTGTTGAAAGCTTTGTGGCACAGAAATATACCCGACGTGGACGAATATCACAGCGCGCGCTACGCTTTCAACTGTCATAGCGCATGCGTCAAGGGCATGCCTCACGTGCGGCTGCGCTGTAACGCATGCCCTTGATGAATAAAAAATTGAATAGTTGAGACATAGCGTGATCAATTCAAATAGCGCGCGCTTCCCGGCTTCCTATTACACTTCCATTGTATTTCACAAAATCACTCCCACATGTTGGAGGTAAGCGAGAGGTGAGATGTTACACATCAAAAACACTAATTTATACACGCCTTACAAGCGGAGCGTGAAGATAATGTACTATTCTGAATATTTCAAAGTCAAGCATATCTCTGGACTTAATATGTGTTTATTGTATTGATATTTAACTGATCCAATAATATAACTATACAGATATAAAGAAGAACTCTTTGATAAGCACATTACTACTTTTAAAAATATTTGTCAAGTACATTATAGGAAAGAAAACTGATGATGTTCCACAATTACGCTCAAAATACTTAACGTATTTTTATTATTTTTAACAGTTCCAGTACGTCACGGGATAATTTCCTACTAAAAATAACTATCTGATTTAGTGTCATTTTTTTAACTCTAAACGAACGTTATAAGGTGTACATTTTGGATTTTCCAAACTATTATTAATCAATAGACAAATAAGATATTTACAATAACTTTACAGTTTATATAATACATAAAAATAAGTAAGTTCCTATACCTTTCAAATTTTATACAAGATATAACATTATATAGCCAATCTTAGATTATATACACTGCCATTTGAAATGTATTTAAATATAAAAATATTTAATTTGATATGTACGGAAGTTTACGAATTAATTTATTTGCTGCGATAAATACATGTTAATCAACCATTCGAACATTTGTTTTATTTACCTACAACTCAATAAATGTATCGTTCTGCCCTTATTTTAGCTAAATGCAGCCTGCAGCCCGCCGCATTTTAAGTTTTGGGTGAATTCTACGGAAGCAACATATTTTCCCGGGATATGAGTATCCGATGTCTTATTCCAAGTCATCATCTACCTGAGTGCTAAATTTCATATATATATATATATATATATATATATATATATATATATATATATATATATATATATATATATATATATATATATATATATATATAATCAAGTCGATTTTGTGTGATTGAGTAACAAAATCTAAATATACAAGAGATGTTCGTGGGAGTAACTGCACCCTGCAGCCTACTGCATTATAACAGTTCTTGGTAAATCACAACTTATTTTTCTGGAGAAAAAAGTACTCTATGTGCTATTCCAGGTGATCGTCTATATACGTGCCAAATTTCACCCAAATCGGTTCAACCTTTTTGCGGGAAAGAGTAACCGATATCGATCCATCCATGCAAACATACTTTCGCATTTAGAATACTAGCTGCAGCAGGCAGCCCACTGCATTATAAAAGATTTTTGGCGAATTCCGCGGAAACGATTAATATTTTCGGGATGTAAGGTTTGGTGCCGTTGTGGTATAAAGTGTGGTGGACGAGGTTGTATACCTGTGCCCCTGGGGTCTTCATTACTTTTCAGACCTAGTTTGCTCCATTTCCTACACCGCTTTTATATGTTTTTCCTTTCAGTGGCACCGCAAAGGTACAATTGAAAGTTCACGGAAATTTGCAAAATAACTAGTTTTCTTCGTCTAGATGTAAAGTAGTCTATGTGCTATTCCAGATCAAACTTCATTCAAATCAATTTCGTTTTTGCATGATGGTGTAACAAACATCCATCCATCCAAACATCCAAACTTTCGCTTTTATAATATTGATATAGATTTTACTTTTTAAGCGTTTTCCCTAAAATGAGAGAGTTCTCCGTTCAGTTGTATTTATTATATTCATTGCTCCGAATTCGGTCATTTTTTATACAGTGTGTAGGGATGGTCTACCGAAAATCGAAACCATTGATTAGGATCTTAATTCTGAGACAACCGTTGGAAATTTGTGTAAGATTATTTTTTATATTTTGGACGATTTTTTTACATTAAATTTTGTATAATTTGAGTAATTCTAATACTTCACAGTACATTCTACTTCTAAAAATAGTAAATATGATGTAACTAGCTGACCCGGCAAACGTTGTTTTGCCATACATATTAGGAATCTATAGCGGACAAACAACGTGACACTTAATTTATATAAGTCTACGGGATTAAACTTTATATCGTGGTTAAGTATTCTTAAATTTTCTAATTTTCCGCGCAATTTTCTTAATATTTTTTTTATAAGAACCTTCTCCTTACAATTACAAACACAACAAAAACAAAATTACCGAAATTGGTCCAGCCATTCAGGCGTGATGTCGTGACCAAGGAAAATAGGGATTATTATTATATTGTATTGATTATTATTATATTGTATTATTCGGCCACACATCGTGGAAAATAAAAGGTTGTTGTAGGAGATCCGTGGGCGCGACCAGTCTTTATGGTGTGTCGTAAAAATAAGAAAAAATATAAAACGCAAATTTTACATTTCCCACAACCACAAAAAAGAAATCGTCATCATGATTAGCACGTAAAAATGACAAGTTTTCTTAATTTTTCAGTTCACTATCACTTATACGCTGGACTGATATAACAAACAAGCACATGTAGAAGACCTTGATGGTAAAAGACAACCATCGTAATTTATTAGCAATTTTTTCTTCTTCTTCTTTTTTTATATCATAAGAAACTGCAAACAAGTAGATGGGTCTCCTGATGGAAAGATCGCCTATAGACACCAAAGATGTTAATGGTGCGTTGCTATGTTGTGGCGAGATCATACATAAGTTTACCGGCTACCTTACCCTTCGAACCGGAACATGACAGTGACCAGCACGGACGCTATTGCAGCAGGAATAGGTAAGGCGGTGGTACCAGATCCGGTCGAGCCGATGCAGAACTCTACCACCTAGTAAAATGATACGCCTTCTTTTGATTGTGAGAGTGTTCCCGTTCGATCCAAAATAAAACTTAATGCAGATCTGTTTTTTTTTATATCATAAGACAGCAAACAAGCAGATGGGTATCGTGATGGATTTGATGTTTTGATGTTTGCCGGAGAAGTCTGTCTCATGCTCGACATCTGTCGATTCTTATCATAATAACTAATGAAATAAAAATAATTTATAAACTTTTGAAACGTCATCTTGTTAAGTGTGTTTATAAAAAGGACTCTAAGAAACAAGAAACTCAGAGATTAATTATTAAAACTTTTATACTGTCATTTATGACAACACAAATTAGTGGAAAAACTATTAATTAACAATTGAATAACTTTTCGATAAATGGTGATAAAACTTTTATTATTGCGGAATATTATATATTTTATATTATTATATTATTTTATTTTATTAGTGAAGTGATCGCCGTGTGGGTCCCGGCCTCCTTTGAAGAATAGGCCAACTGCCGTTCCGCCAGGTAGGTCGTAAAACGCGACCGATTGGCTAACGAGTCACTAACATCGTGGCTACTAGGTGGTAGAGTTCTGCATTGTCTCGTCCGGGTCTGGTACCACCGCCTTATCTATTCCTGCCGCAATAGCGTCAGTGCTTGTTGCTGTCGTGTTCCGGTTTGGAGGGTAAGGTAGCCGGTAAACTTATGCATGTGGCATTAGACCTCGCCACAAGATAGCAACGCACCATTAACATCTTTGGTGTCTATAGGCGATGGTTGACTCTTTCCATCAGGAGACCCATCTGCTTATCTGCTATCTTATAATATTAAAAAAAAAAAAAAGTATTCAATATTGGGCACCCGCTTAAATGGCACCCGAGACAATGGTACCTGAGGTATTCCACATACGGCACCTCTAGTTTGTAGCAAACTTATTTAAAAACTTTTTTAAGGGTTTTCCTGAAATTTAATTTAATAAAAAAAAAAATTTGAAACCTACACTCATTACACTGGCGGTGCGCGCATGCCGAATCTGCCGCGTGAAAGCCGATTTTTAACATTAAATTAAAATTATAAATATTGGAGCTACAATTTCGAGAGCGGAGAACATGCTTACTAAAACTTCCTGTTCTTTCAGAAACTTTTATAATATTTGAGCTATCAATTATACTTTTTGAGATTTTGGCAAAAAAACTGGACCGCTATTTTTTCCAGTTTTTATTAATAACAATTGCAATTTTTTTCCAAAATAAAAATTTGGAATACGTCTTTATCTAGATGTCATTCCGAATCGCTTATGCCATCAACCGTATTTTTAAGAAACTTGTAACTATTATTCGCAGGAACTCAACTTCTTGACTAGACTATAGTGCTATCGCTAAACCTATTCTTCGTCGCCGTCACTCGTGACAAACGAGAGATTATTATTGTAAGTAAGACTAGTTGAAGAGACGGGATCAATTATAGGCTACATATTCCACAAATCAACCCCTTAGGCATTTAAATAGGGGATGAAATATAAAATGAAATTTCTTACATTGAAGACATGTTAGCCCGGGAGCGACGCTTCGCTGTTCAGCTTATAAATAATAGTTTTAAAATACGATTATATTTCAAGAAAAATAAATCCACCATTCTAACGGAAATTACACTGAACTGTTAGCGGACCGTGGCCTTATAAATCGTGGGCATATTTAAGCATATAACAACATTTTCAGAGGATAATATACATTTATTATGCCATAACATTTGCATGATACATTATTTGACCGTTTGTACATACGAATTGGATGTTTGTTAGGAATATAATTCTAAGGATAAATACTCATATACATTTATACAAAATGATGATAAACAATCAATTAATCCCATGTATTCAAGCCCAGTTAGTCCGGGGCACCTTTGAAGAATAGACCTTCTGCCATTTTAGAGACGGTTAACTATACGAGTCACGATCATCATGATTACTACGTGGTAGATTTATGCAACGTTTCTTCCGGGTATATGGTATTGTGGAGATACTCCGATCATCACAGGGGTTCTATTCGTCTTGGCAGCGTTTACTTCTTTAATAGAGGTGCAGGGGATCGATTTTCTAACAAAACAATTACAATTTCAAATCATAAAAAGGACTAGACATTTCTACGGTTCTACGTTTAAAATATTTAAAAGCGGACAAGGCTACCAGCATTCTTGTAATACCTCACCATAGAGGTATTATAGTACCATCGCTTTACCTGTTCCTGTCACAATAGCGTCGATACTCATTGTCATGTTCCAGTTTGGAAAGTGAGGTAGCCGGTAGCTTATGCATGTGGTATTGCCATACCACCACACGGATAACAACATACCATTAACATCTTTGGTATCTATAGGCGATGGTTTCTCTATGCATAAGGAGAGCCATCAGCTTGTTTGCTATTTAATGATATAAAAAGGCATTTCATAAAATGCGAATGATTAGCTATATATGTCACTTCCATCGTGACTACCAGGTGGCAGAGAATTGTGATGTCTCGTCCGGGTCTAGTAACATCACCTTACTTATTCCTGCCACAATAGCATCAATGCTCGACAGTGACATGAAGTGTTCTAGTTCGGAGGATAAGGTAGCCGAAAATCTAATCTATGTGGCATTAAGGCGAGGCACTGGAGACAAACGGAAAAAAAACATTTTTATGAAAGTATTGATTGTTAAATAACGGTTTTATAAAAATTACATAATATACATGAATATATTATCTAAAGAATGTACTAACTTATTACATGAAAGAATTTACTTTACTCGATCATATAAGATTCCGAAAACAGACTTAAAAAATCTCTAAAACAAGTAATTTGTTCGTAATATTTCAAATTTTCCACATGATGATTTTTATATGGTGATATTTAGTTTTGAATACAAAAAAGAATTTACTAAAATTTGATTTTCAGCTGAAGTCCTATATTTATTTATCCGAAAACTAAACCATTTCCCAGCGGTTTCAGAACATACCGCGCCGCCCACTTTCTATAGTATTGGCGCGTGTCAAAATACCTTGCCACATCTTGCCACACGGATTACAGCACAACATTTACATCTTTGGTATTTATAGACGATGGTTGTCTCGTACCATCAGGAGAGTCCTCTTTCCTGTGGTACCATTTAATAATAAGTAAAAAAAAGTATCTTCACGCCCATATCCCCGAAGATGTAGGCAGAGGTACAACAAGTGCACCCACGATTAGCCGAAGATACTTGGTCCCACAAATGTGATAGGTGGCAAAAGCCTATCGCCAACCGGGCACTTTCCAATCCCGGGCAACTTTGTGTTTCTCAGAAAACTGAAAAAAACACTTTTCTTATGTACCCGACCCGGGAATCGAACCCGGGACCTCATGTGGCCAACGCCAACGCTGGACCACTAGACCACAGAGGCGATATTTAATAATAGTAATTTAAAAACTTAAACCGTCTCCAAATATCAATCATACTCATATCTAATGACGGATCTAGATTTTTTGTTTTGGGAGGGAGGCTAGATTCAGCGTTTTAAAATTAATATATATTCACGACACAACACATCACGAGACAAATTACGCTGACTGATCTAACCCCAAAGTAAGAAAATTATTTGCTTGTGTTGTGGATGTTAGTCAACGATACTAATACATAGAAATCTATATATATAAAAATCAATTGCTGTTCGTTAGTCTCGCTAAAACTCGGGAACGGCTAAACCGATTTAGCTAATTTTGGTTTTGAATTAATTGTTGAAGTCCAGGAAAGGTTTAAAAAGTGAGAAAATATAGAAAAAATAAGAGTAGTTAAAAAGACAGAACAACGTTTGCCGGGTCAGCTAGGATTTAATAAATACCCAAACCCGAAAATACAAACATTTATGTTCACCGCACAAATGCTTGTCCTCGTCGGGGATCGAACCCGAGCCCCGTCGATTGCGTAGTCAGGGTCACTAACCACTTGACCAACGGGGGCTTTTAGTTTGGGAAAGCGCTTTTAAAAGGTTACTAAAAGGTTCATCATACTGAAATATTATCCAATTCTAATAATATTACATACATAGAGATATATGTGTTAAACTCATGGAGTTCATGTGGTCGGTGGTCAAATTGATAATCTTCATTATATAGGGTTCCAAAGTAAACTAGGAACCCCTATAGTATCGCTATATCAGTCCGTCCGTCCGTCCACAGTCTAGCTCAGGTAAGTGACTACACCTTTGGTACTAGATAGCTGGAATTTCCCATGAATAATATTTTTTTAGATTTTATGTTGCCACTTGTCGCGGTGACTAATATGTAATTAGTCACTGCGACAAAGTGGCAACATAAAATCTAAAAAAATATTTTTTTAGGATAATAAATAAATAATAAATATTCACGGGACAAATTACACTTATTGATCTAACCCCAAAGTAAGCAAATTATTTGCTTGTGTTATGGGTGTTAGTCAACGATACTAATACATATAAATACATATATAAATACTTTTACATACATAATAAACACGCAAACCCGCAAATACAAACATTTATGCTCATTACACAAATGCTTGTCCCCGTCGAGGATCGAACCCGAGCCCCGTTGATTGCGTATTCAGGGTCGCTAACCACTCGACCAACGGGGCAGTCATCAGGATAGCTCCTCTATCATTAAAGTGGGGATGCTTGTTTTTTTTTCTCGTGTATCCCACAGTGCGGGGTGCTCTACCAGTTAAACGGTTGGTTTTTGGGAGAGAATAATTCATGGTGGTAGTAATAATAATGAAATTAAAAGGAAAACCATTATTACTACTTGGCAGGCTTTACAAGTTTTGAGTAATGTTCGATTAACTTATAAAATGTAGTTGGAGAAATTTTTACCAGCATGGTGCAGATATATCCGTCATTAACATTAAAGTATCTTCACGCCTGTATCCCCGAAAGGGTAGACAGAGGTACAACAAGTGCACCCACGGTTAGCCGAAAATACTTGGTCCCACATTGTGGTAGGTGGCAAGCCTATCGCATACCCAGCACTTTCCAATCCCGGGCAATGTTGTTTTTATCAGAAAGCTGAAAAACACATTTTTAAATTGCCCGACCCAGGAATCGAACCCGGGTCCTCCTGTGGTCAATTCCGACATCGGACTACTACACCACAGAGGCGAGGTCATTAACATTAAATAGGCTAAATATTCATAGTATGAAACAATAAAAGCCCTCTTAGTCCGCATTATTGTGATGGCCAACTGGCAACTATGGAATATTTCGCGTGGCCCGATGCGAACTTTACTAATTTATTTTTTGAAAAAAGGCATTGGTGTCCACTGGCATAGACCACACTGTAGTAGGAATAATATCCCCATCACACTGATTCATAGTGAGCAAACTTCGGTAAGTAAAAGTAACTTTTTTGTTTTTTTTTTGATATCATAAGATAGCAAACAAGCAGATTGTTCTCCTGATGGAAAGAGTCAACCATCGCCTATAGACACCAAAGCTGTTAATGGTGCGTTGCTATCTTGTGGCGAGGTCTAATGCCACATGCATAAGTTTACCGGCTACCTTACCCTCCAAACCGTAACACGACAGCGACAAGCACTTACGCTATTACGGCAGGAATAGGTAAGGCGTTGGTACCAAACGCGGGCGAGACAATGCAGAAGAACTCTACCACCTAGTAGCCACGTTGGTAGTGACTCGATAGCCAATCGGTCCCTTTTACGACCTGCCTGGCAAAACGGCAGTTGGCCTATTCTTCAAAGGAGGCCGGGACCAACGCGGCGAAGGCCGGGACCAACACGGCGAAGGCCGGGACAAACACGGCGAAGGCCGGGACCAACACGGCGAAAAACTAAGTATACTGAAAACGAAGTATAATGAAATCAATCAAACAAAATATATTTTACTTAAATTTACCTTTAGGGACTTTTGACGAGTCGACATTTTTAGAATTATTACCGGATCGGAATGCGACCTCTTACTGTACGTCGGTACTTGTGCCTATTGTATTTTGGTTTTGAGGGTAAGGTAGCATGTAAGATTATGCAACAGGAATATTATCCCTTCCACACGGATAATGCATCAAAAAGTGAACAAACATTGATTAGTAAAAATGTAAATATAACGTTAAAATATTTTGCTTTTTAATGGACTATATTTCTAAACTCATTTAACAAGTATTAATTTCAACGTTATCCAGTAACAGAATAGAATGATGCTATCGCTAGACACGACTCTTATGTTGAAGTTATTTTGGGCTAGGTAAGAAATATTTTGTACAGTCTCTGAGGGAAATTTCAAAATAATAATTTTCCTATCTCGGGCAATGTTGTTTTTATCAGAAAACTGAAAAAACACGTTTTGGATTGCCCAGCCATGTAAAATTGATTTAATACATATTTGTATATCCTACCATAGAATTGTTTTAACTACTTACACATTAATTTATAAAACTGATTATCTAAACAAAATAGATGTAACAAACCGTTTTCGTTTTTCCGGAGTAATAAAAGATATCTTGTTTATACAGCCTTGTGTAATTAGAATAACTATTTCTATTTTTCTTCCATTTTTATGTAATAATTTGTCAAATATTTTACAACTTCTTTATCTAACGTTCTCGTTTAATTGTTTTGTTTGTCAATCGTAAATTAGGTATAAAAATGGAAACAAAACAAGGCATTAATTTTTTTGTAGGAAATAAAGATCTTTGCCTATATTAAAACTTAAGAAGCAATAAACGAGTTTTAAAAATAAATTATTACTATTAAGTAATAATTTATTTTAAAACTCGTTTATTGCTTCTTAAGTTTTTTGTTTTTAGTCAAGTCATGAATTTGTTTGTATTATTCATATTTACATTATTATTAGAAATCAGCTTACAGCGCAGTTTTGTCCACACTTAGACAGTGGTGAATTTACCCATAGGCCTAGGGCCTATGACGACATAATTATAGGGGCGGCAAATTTTCGAAATGCCAAAATTTTAAAGGTGAAAGAAGTCAAGGGCAATACGAATTCAAAACTCATGTATGAAAAATTGTTAGAATAAATTGATTTTATAAATCCCTTCACTTAATAGAAAACTACACTATTCCGAGGTACCATCATAGGTTTCTTTTTTACCGGATTAAATGAAAAAAAGTGATGTCTTAGGGTTCATTATTTCATTTCATTTCGCGGTCGCCAAGTCAAGTCGCGGGCAACTGACTAGCAGTTTTTTTAGTAAATTATAGTTTAGTTAGTTTTAGTTTAGTAAATTATAAATTAACTACTAATAAGCTTTTGGGATGTTATCTATAAAATCTATATCTATAAAAAATAATATTTATAAATTACTTGCATAATTTCAATAATCACTTGCTTACAAAGCAAAAAAGTGTCATTATCAGTCGGGGCCTAGGGGGGCATCAAGCGTGAATCAATATTACATCAACATAAACTTTACTAATCAACCAACCAACAAACCAAAAAAACGCAATCAACTTTAACTATCTCCTTACCAAATTTTACCAAAGTTCAAATGCTGAGCCGTAAAACCGTAACAGACAGACTTTCGCATATGATGTGAATACATGCGGGCTCGACTACTGGGAGCATTGTACACTTTACATTGCGGGTCATGAAAGTAATAAAAAAATGTAAAACACAAATTTTGCATTTCCAGCAAAAAAAAACACAAATTGCCATCTTGTTATGATGGCAATTCTTAATTTTTCAGTTTCTTAATTTTTTGGTAGACCATCCCTGATAAGCGGACCGCCTCGTTAGTTTAGTGGTTAGTGACCCTGATTACGCAATCAACGGGGCTCGGGTTCGATTCCTGATGAGGACAAACCTTTGTGTGACGAGCATAAATGTTTGTATATCTGGGTTTGGGTGTTTATTAAATATATTCTAGTATTTATATATGTATTTCTATGTATTAGTATCGATGACTAACACCTATAACACAAGCAAATAATTTGCTTACTTTGGGGTTAGATCAGTAAGTGAATATTTATTTATTTATAGTGTATCTTTTGAATGTTCTCATTTTTTTATATCATAAGACAGCAAACAAGATGGCTTTCCTGATGGAAAGAGTCAACCATCGCCTATAGACATCAAAGGTGCAATTTCTTGTAGCGAGGTGTGATGCCACATGCAGAAATTGTGAGTTGTTCCAGGGTTTAAAATGTTTACAGAGTTAATTCAAGCCGACTGTTCTTTTGATTTCTTAGCAATTTTCATAGTTCTCGTGACATATTAAGAACGTGATATGAAATGTAAGATCTAGTTGACAATTCTTGAGAGATAAGGTATAAGAAAATATGTTAATGGGAATATCTATGTCTTACAAAGTGAACCCGCAAACGTTGTTTTGCAATATAAATTTCGCCGTGTTGGTCCCGGCCTCCTTTGTAGAATAGGCCAACTGCCGTTCTGCCAGGCAGGTCGTAAAAGGCGACCGAATGGCTATCGAGTCACTACCATCGTGGCTACTAGGTGGTAGAGTTCTGCATTGTCTCGCCCGGGTCAGGTACCATCGCCTTGCCTATTCCTGCCGCAATAGCGTCAGTACTTATCACTGTCGTGTTCCGGTTTGGAGGGTAAGGTAGCCGGTAAACTTATGCATGTGGCATTAGACCTCGCCACAAGATAGCAACGCACCATTAACATCTTTGGTGTCTATAGGCGATGGTTGACTCTTTCCATCAGGAGACCCATCTGCTTGTTTGCTATCTTATGATATAAAAAAAAAAAAAAAAAAAAATTTGTGGCGAATATTTTGGTAAGGTGATTATATATAGAAAAGTCTAAAGCTAAACTATTTTTACATCAATACCTGAAGAGATTAAAAAAATCAGAGATAGCCAGCATTTTAGAATGATTTAATTATTACATTTTTTAATTCAATATTTCACTTTTTCATAGCTGCTCCCAACAGTGAGCTAGCAGTTAGCTGCCTGATAAAATGTTTTCGTGGATTGTTCTAGAACAATGTTTTTTTTTTGGATTACAAAAGCCTCATTAAACGAATCATATTTCATAAAATTGTGCGTAAGCATGCTTTTGTTTTAAGGCATGTTCCAAAATTATACGGCTTGCCCTAAATTATTGCACGCTTCGTCAAAACGAAGCTGTTCACAAAAATTCAGCTTGATTTAATCAAAAAAAGTTTGTTCCTAGGACCACTGTCTAATAAGATTGATTATTAATAAGATAATATGACATTGTGATATTTTGTGCTGTGTATTATTAAAAACAACGCTGAATCTCGTTACTTTTGACCGAAGACTAATGTAAATAAACGGCATCCGAAAACGCATGCTAAATGTTTGTCATTCCTGCTATACGCATAAAATATAATGGTAGCAATTTTGATATAAACAGCTCAACGGATAAAATTGATACAAAATACTTTAGCGTAATGAAAAATATATTTTATAGTAGTAACTATACTATAGTAAAAAAAGCATTTATTGGTTTGAGAGTGTAGTAACACTCTCAAACCAATAAATGCTTTTTTTATATCATAGGATAACACACAAGCTGACGGTTCTGATGGAAAGAACATTGCATACAGCAGATATATTAATGGTGCGTGATTATCCGTGTGACAGGGATGGAATCCCAAATGCAGAAGATTACCAATTACCTTACTCTTCAAACTGAAATACGACAGGACAAGGTCCGACGCTATTGTAATAGGAATAGGTAAGACGGTAGTATCAAAACCCCGTTTTTTATATCATAAGATAGCAAACAAGCAGATGGGTCTCCTGATGGAAAGAGTCAACCATCGCCTATAGACACCAAAGATGTTAATGGTGCATAGCTATCTTGTGGCGAGGTCTAATGCCACATGCATAAGTTTACCGGCTACCTTACCCTCCAAACCGGAACACGACAGTGACTAGTACTGACGCTATTACGGCAGAAATAGGTAAAGCTGTGGTACCAGATCCAGGCGAGACAATGCAGAACTCTACCAGTAGTCACGATGGTAGTGACTCGCATAGTCAATCATTTCAAATTCGCATTTTTTTCAAATCATTGTCCGTATTTTTTCATCATCGAAACATTTATTAATAATAGTTTGGCAAATGTATGTTAATTATTTACGCTTTAAACGATGACTGTGATGTTAATCATTCAGATTTTAAATATCTGAATAAATTAATTTATTTTTCTCCGATGGTCAGGGCTCCTTTATAAATAGAGACCAACTGCCGTTCTGCCAGGCAGGTCGTAAAAGGTTTTTCGTGCCACTATCATCATGGTTACTAGGTGGTAGACTTCCGCAACGTCTCGCCCAAGTATATGGTACCACCGCCTTATCTATTCTTACCACAATAGCGTTAATGCTTGTCATTGTCGTGTTCCGGTTTAGAGGGTAAGGTTGTCAGTAGACTTATGTATGTGGCATTGCCATCCCTCCACACGGATAGCAATGCACCATTAACATCTTTGGTGTTTAAAGGCGATGGTTTTTCTTTCCATAAAGAAAGCCATCTGCTTGTTTTCTATCTTATAATATAAATTAAATATATGATAAAATATAAATACTAACATTGTAGGGCTGACATTTTCTGGGATTATTCAAAAATATGCGTAGATACCATTGATATAAAAAACCCAAGATGCACAGTCCCGAACAAAATTGACACTCAAAACTGTCCCTAATTTCACACAACTAGTTATAGATATGACAAAAATATATATTTTGCATATCCAACCTTAAGCGCAAGTTTTATGGTTGTTTTTAAAAGCAATGTACAAAAAGTAGGTATTTATTAGGTATTAGGTAGGTATTAGGTATTTATGTAGGTATATGTATAATGTATTATATATGTAATATATTACTTGTATCTAAGTATATTGTAATATCGTATTATCTTATTGTTTTCTTTAATTTTAATTTATCTTAATAATAATCAAGAAGGTATGTCAGTAGTAAACGATTATAATAAGTTTCTCTGTGCACCCCATCGTAAACACTGTTTATATTTGTTAAAGGTTGACTGGTAGAGAATGTCATGTAGCATTAAGTCCACCTCTGTACATGTTGTGCATAAATTTTAAATAAATAAATAAAAAGTAATAAAATTGACAATATCGCGACCGACACGACTCTATTTGAAATGAGCGCACAATCTAAAATTGTGTGCTCATTTTTAGAGGACGTTTTTGAGACACTGATTGTCCATCTTGGGTTTTTTATATCAATGGTAGATACTGAAAATCAAATATCGACGCTAAATAAAATAAAAGACAAGAAGGCATCGATAAGCGATAATGATAGTTTTTTCTCTGACGCCATACTAAGCCATGTAATATTTTTACCAAAGAATTATCCATATAACTATAATGAGTGAAATCTTTACAGAACTTTTAGCTGTTCAACGGAAATGTTTTATATTCGTAGCGCATTCAGAAAGAAGTTGGCATCTAATTAAAAAAACAAGAAGAAAAATAATAATGGAATGAGACGATATTGTGTTAGCGCGTATTACTTTTTTAATGAAAAAAGTATTTACAATGTTTTTGTTTTGGATGGACTTAATAACAACTGGACTGAGAACGCTTCCTATTTATTGACAAAAGTACCAAAGTTATTTTTTTGCAAGAGACTTAATAAGATTTGAACTTACGACAGTTCTAGACGTGAACAAAAGTATTCGATAAGTTGTGAACTATCTCTCCCCATTCGTCGACACACGTACCAAACTTATCTTCATAATACTGACTGAGAGTGAATAAAATATGGACTGATATCACTTCCCAGAAGTTGACAAAACTACTTATTAAAATGTGTACTGATTTCATTTCCAATTCGTCAACAAACGTACAAAGCTATTTTCTTGTATATATACACAGTATATATATATATATATATATATATATATATATATATATATATATATATATATATATATATATATATATATATATATATATATATATATATATATATATATATATATATATATATATATATTGTATATATATATATATACATATATAATATATATATATATGTATATATATATATATACATATATATATATATTATATACATATATATACATATATATATATATATATATATATGAGGGGGGCAGGAAGGGGCATCTGCCCCCCCCTGGTTTTCGTTTACCTCCTGACTCACTATCTACTGTCGTAGATAAAAATAGTCTTAAAATGTTACGGTTTACCCCTCCCCCCTGGCTCAGAACCTGGGTACGCCCATGCATGTATATATTATCATGTATGCCTCTGGAATTCTTTGCCTCATTCCATCATAATAAGTGAATCTCTGGATACCTTTAAAAGTCGCCAATAACAACACTACTTATCCATTGCGTAGTCTGTCTTGTTTGTAGATTTAGTAAGTACTTAGTTATAATAAGTTTTATTAATTTAGTAGTTAAGTTTCTTTTATTTTTTTTCTTTTGTTTTGTACACGTGTTTTTCTACCTTGTTTTATTTTTTTCTCTTATTTTGGGTTTTTTGGAAGAAATTTCTTTAGAGATAAGCTTGCCTTTTGTACTGATTTTGTCTTTATGTTTAAATATTAGGTTTCTGCGGTCCGCAATATAAACTTTAAGTGTGCCTTTCATACTTCACTTGTCTTCAAAGGGTACAAAGTTTTTGCTTTACGTATTGAAATATAATTAAAACCACGGATAAACTTAAATCTATCAGACTGAGTAAAGTCAAGCACGATTTATGAACGCTCAGATTTCCCTCTAGTCTTACATTACCGAGTCGCTTCATCAAATCAAGGGAGTTTGCGCAGTTTAAATATAATTCATCAATGTCGTTAAGTTAAACACAGCAAAACCTATTTGAAAGCTAGAACGGAAATAAATAGCTTTTGTTTTCTCTAAGATGTAAAAATAAAATAAACAATATCATTTTGCATTTTTTTCGTAATAAAAAAACGTGATACGTTATCGTTTGCTCCTTAGCTCGAGTGGCTAGCTAATCTACGCAATCGGTGGGGTAAGTATTCGATTCCTGACAAGGATATTTGTGTAATGAGCACAAAATGTTTGTCGGTTCTAGTTACAGGTGATTAATAACATATTTTAGTATTTATACAGGCTGTAAGGAAAAACACCATTGTCATTAAAACCATAGGTAGTTGACTTCATTATAAATATGTTTATGTGAATTTAAAAATAAAAGTACTTTATTTTCTTTCAAAAATATAAGAAATTTTCTGTCCGACACCGTCCGTAAATTCATGGACACTATGCGCAAAGGTTTCTGACCTGCCGCACTGGCCGTCCGTTTTAACTACCTACACAATATTCCACAATATTCCCGCCCTTCGTCCACTTTACCGTGCACTAAAGGATGGGATAAAATAATTTGAGGAAAAATAGAGACTTCTTTAAAAAAAATTTTATTGAATTTACGATCTATAAGTGAAACCAAACTACTGGTTTCAAAGAACTGTGTTCACACTAACAGCCTGTACCTATATGTATTTCTATGTATTAGTCGCCTCTGTGGTCTAGCGGTCAGGTGTCGGTGATGACCACACGAGGCTGCGGTTGCGATTCGCGGGTTGAGCGAATCAAATGTGTTTTTTCAGTTTTCCGATAAAAACAATGTTCCCCGGAATTGGATAAGCGCCCAGTAGGCTTGCCACCTGCCACATTAAGGAACTTTGGGATATTCGGCTAATCGTTGGTGCACTTGTTGTACATCTGTCTACCTCTTCAGGATACGGGCGTGAATATACTTATTTTTGTTATTTACGTTAACTAAGACCCATATCACAGAATAACATTGTGCCTTGTTTTGAGTTAGATTTATTCGTTTAAAATGTTCACTGAAAAAATTGAATAACTAGCTGGCACGTAAAACTTCGTAATGTTCTAGATTAATAAATGCTGTAGCTATTAAAGTATCTACTAAAAATCGAAGTTAGTCAGGAAGACTATCGGCTAAAGTGTAAACTTAAAACTTTATTTACAAACATACTCGTAGATTTATTATTAGACATCTACTGGATTTTTAATACACAGTTTTGACTAGCGATTGGTCATTGACGGTTTTCCCGTTAACGTAACGTCAACGTTGACTTAAATTCGTCAACTAGTTGATCAACTGGTTAAATTCGTCAACTAGGTAACATGTTATTCATGTCAACTTGCAACATAAACCGCTCATTCGTTGAATGGTTTTAATTCAATGCTGCGACGTTTAATAAACAATTGAAATTTGTTTCAGTTTTAATAAAACATATAAAATTTTGTTAAAAAAGTTAATATAAAATATCTGAATATTTGGATGATAATAAGGCATGGGATAAATTGCTCCTCATAGCAGTCTCATAGTAATTAAAAAAGTTATTCATAAATTATTGTAAATACATTGTTTGAAAAAAATATATATGCACAAAAAAAAAAAAAACAAGTGCGCTGAGTTTCTTCCGCCGGATCTTCTAAGTGTGTAGCCACGTTTCCGATCCGGTAGTAACTCAAAAAATGTTGACTCGTCAAAAGTGCCTGTAAAAGATAATTTGAATAAAAAAATGTTTTGACTTTGACTTTGAACGTCACTATCTTTGATTATATTTAATACTTTATCGTGGACTAAGCAGATCCAGGAGCTTAGTAAAAAAGTTTTCTGTGCCTGGAGTTCATTAAAACGTCTTAGGTATTTGCTTCCCATTCCTACCAAAATTTTGCTGGCAGATTCCTTACTACTTTCTATTTTAGATTATGCTGACGCTAGTTATGTAAATCTCTCCTTAGACCAGATCAATAAACTTGAGCGACTTCAAAATCTTTGTATAAGGTTCATATTTGGTCTGCGCAAATATGACCACGTTTCCGAATTTCGTGCCAAGCTCAAGTGGTTGCCTATTCATCTTCGTCGGAATACTCATATTCTCTCACAGCTATACTCCACTCTCTATGATCTGAAATCTCCATCTTATTTGAAAGAAAGATTCATTTTCCGTGACAACCAGCACAAATATCTTAGATCGGCTGATAATCGTTCCCTGTTAGTGCCAACGCAGAACACTATTTATTACAGTCGTTCCTTTACCTCACAAGCTGTTACGCTTTGGAACTCTCTTCCAGTAGATATCAGAAAGGCGCCAAGTTTAAACTCTTTCAAAAGTATGGTCAAACGTCACTTTCTATGTACCTAGTAACTTTGTTTAATTTTTCTTATTTAGGTTTATGTATTACCACTGTTTTATTTGTTTTGTTTTGTTTTGCTTTTCTGTGTAACTATAACCGGATGTTACTTTTATTATTATTATTATTATTATTATTATTATTATTATTATTATTATTATTATTATTATTATTTAAGAGCATAAAAACTATAAATTATCTTATGGTTAGCACCACTTTTTCTAGTATATTGTTATCCTTATTATAAAGGTTGTCTGGAAGAGATCACTTTATTAGTGATAAGACCGCCTTTGTGTATCTTACTTGTATTATTTTTATGTTGTAACTTATAATGTTGTCATATATTTTGGTGCACAATAAAGAGTTATTGTATTGTATTGTATTGTATATTTTGTTTTAAATGCTCGTTACATTTATTAGTTACGTCTGCGTTCCCGAACTTAGCCGATATTCAACAAGTTGTTCGTTGTTGTTCAACTAATTGAATCATAAACTGTTAGCACTGATACATTGACAGGAGATTAACGGTTGATTTAGCTATTTCGTTAATTTAACGCCCATCGCTAGTGTGTTTTTCGCATTTATATTTATTACCTGTCTTAAAAATTAGCATGTTTTAGTGACACCTACTGGGCTTATATAGGCAATATACTATTTTACGAATATAGTTTGTATAGTTATAAATATCTCTAGACGGTTTAGAAGTTAAGAATACAACTTAAGAAGTTTTTACTTTAAAAGGACTAAACTGGTACTATAAGTCATGTAATATCTGACATTGAATATAACTGTTGTGAAAAATCTCAGAGGTCATAATATATTTTAATCATTTAAATTTTAATAATACAAATTATATTATTAGTAAATATGTATTATAAATCGTATTAATATTATAAGCATGTCATTGTAATGCAATGTGTAATCTATGGGCCTGGTACCTGAAATAAAAATCTATTATCATTATTAATAACTATCGAATTAGAATCTATGTTATTTCTAACTGAAATAAACGAAAATGCATCACGAGAAATAACACATAAATGTATAAAGTTCAGCAAGCGAGAGGATAAGATAGAATATATATTACACAATTATGGTTCTAAAACCAGGCAGATGCAAACAGAATAACCAAAGACATTTTATTACAACTTAAGTTTCACTTCTACGAATTATAAACCCACACTTAATGTACTTTTTCTGCTATTCGATGCAGAAACAAATCCAATCAATCGAAAATAATAAATTCTCCAGCCGTTCATTAGTTATAAAATGGTGTTCATAATTCAACATTGTTTATATATATATATATATATATATATATATATATATATATATATATATATATATATATATATATATATATATATATATATATATATATATATATATTTATATTTATATATATATATTTATATATTTATATATATATATATATATATATATATATATATATATATATATATATATATATATATATTTATATATTTATATATATATATATATATATATATATATATATATATATATATATATATTCGATTATTCGAAGGGCTTTAAGATTAAGATAGGTTACCATGTTATTGACAAAGCCCGTTGAATGCTACTTTTCTTTTGGCGTGTATTTACCATAATCGATCATTATAGGCAGTGCGGTGAATTCGCGTCGTCTAGTTGTCTACCAAGCTTCTCCACCAGTGGCCCAAATAAGAATCTTCCATCCAGTAAATTAAATAAAATCTGTACCGAATCTATATTTTTTGTTTTCATGGATACTTTTTGTTTCATAGCTTTTGCCTTCTCTATGTAATGTCTTTCAAATTGAAATGACATAAGCTCTATGCAAATACAAACAGCATCACGCAATGATAACAATCAATTTTAGTAGGAAGTGTTTCTCTTACTAGTTTGATGATTAATCAACCGCGTATCGAAATCACGGAAGTTACATGACTAGACGCGACCAAGTATGATAAAGATGTTGTCCATGGTAACATAACTGATTATTAATAATTATAAATGTAGGGATGATATTCTTGTTCCTCCAATCTGGCAAACGAGGCGCTACTATCTCAAGCTCCGACATGTAGATATGGAAACATGATCACATTTATATTAAAATAACAAAAAATATTATAAAAATAAAAGGTTTCAATACTTCCAATATTTCTCGGCAAACTTTTAGCAGAGGAAAATATATTATCTGATAATCGGGACACAGATACGTGAACACTATGTAATGTTTTATGTCCTACTTTCATAAGCCGTGCTCAGGATTCTTTATGTTCTCTATAAAAGAACATTTTTCATCTAAAAATTCGTTTGACGCTAGCTGGTTAGCCGATATACTAGCGGGAAATAATTTTCCCAATGAAATTTATCTCAAAAACATTTTTAAACAATGAAAACTTTTGACACGATAAAAAAGAGTCTACGCAAGATGATTGCTAGTTCAAATCTAGTGATGCTTAAATTTTTCATTGTTCAAAAAGTTTTTAAGTTATCTAAATAATAGGGGGAATTAATTTTCCAATAAAATTTATCATATAAATGAAAGTTCGATATGTCAGAAAAGGCGTGAAAGCAGAATCAGCGCGGTCGAAATAAGATTACTACGGAAAATGTGTGGTGTAACACTTTCTGGCCGATTTTTTAATATCAAATAGAAATAGAGGTTAGTCCTGAAAGAAAGTATTGATGTAATAATGAGAAACGGGATGCTCCGATGGTTCGGACATAGAAAGAATAGAAGAAGTATAGAAAGAATGGTAGACGAAAGGTTAACAAACCGATATACAATGCGAATCTGGAAGAATGTAGGTACCGGAGAAGACCAAGAATGATACGCCAAGATCAGATGGGATGATGTCCGACGGTGGTGTCCAGAGTCTTCGCAACCGGCGTACGCCGTAACGTAATAACGTGGAAGAAGCAAGCAAGCAACGATCGTAGCATATCGCACTTGTTTCTCTTTGGCTACCCCTTTTAAGGGATCTGGCGCGAAGAAATGTATTTAAGTAAGTACTAAAAATGTTTCCTGACAAACGGCTAGTATTATTTTAGTGATTTATATTATAAATGCTATATACACTCGGGTTTCTCTACCTCATAAGGGATCTGATGTGTCGTGTTCAATTTGTATGTTTCGTCATTGTACAAAAGGCGTCGTCATTTTGTAATCGTAAACGTTCAAAACATGGTTTTCAAAACATGTTCATAACAAATTGCTGATGTCAAATCGTTGATGACATAAATTGCGTCAATGTCAACTATAAATATCGTCGTCAATCTGTCGTCTCATATCGTCGATCGTCGGCGATACCACAGGTTGACGTCGCACCATTAAAATCTTTGGTGTCTACAGGCGATGGTTTCTCCTTCTATTAGGAGAGTCACCTGTTTGATTGCTATTTAATGAAAAAAAAAACAACAAATGGCAATTCAGATTTTAATTAAATATGCATCCCAAAAAACACCGGCAAAGTGCGAGTCGGATTCGCGCACGAAGGGTTCCGTACCATCATAGAAAAAAAATACGAAAAAAACATATTTATTGTATTACCCCCTTAATATATATATTTTTTATTTTTGGAACGAAGTTCCTTATCGCGCGTTGTGAAAGGGGGCTAGACGGAAAAAATTCTTACGAAAAGTTGTCACGACACTTTTTGCTATAGTAAGCTATTGTAAGCTGTGCGGCGTGCGCATGTTTCTCTGTCTGTGTGTCTCTCTCTCTCTCTCTCTCTCTCTCTCTCTCTTATAGAAAGCAAGCCAGATATTTTCATTTCTATTTCGCATTGAACAGTGTGGTGTCGCGAAGATTATTTTTGTTAAGTGTATACAGGTTTTTTGTAAATAATAATAAAAGGAACTTCGTTCCATCCGGGTGTCCCTTTACACCTCTCGAGTTTTTTAGTATTTGTTAGTATAGCGGCAACGGAAATACATAATTTGTGAAAATGTCAGCTTTCTATCTATCACGGTTTATGAGATACAGCCTGGTAACAAGCAGACAGACGGACAGACACACAACTTAGTAATAGGGTTCCGTTTTACCTCTTAGGTACGGAACCCTAAAAAAGAGCTTTTAGTATTTATATGTATTTTGTGTGCCATTTTGTGTGCAAATGTGTTTTTTTATCAAATCAAGAGTTGTTTAATTTAAAACAGACTTATATTCAATTAAAAAACTCTGTTACGAAAAATGATATTTTTCACTTTTTTTTAATATAACTAACAATTTAATGAAAAGCTATCTATAATTTTATATACAAATTTATAGAATTTATTATTGAATTCTGTAAAACATTATTATTCTTTTTATCTGAGATAATGTAAATAAGACGCAAAATTTGACATTAACCCAGATAAGTGACAAAGCCCTAGATGACTCTCCTGATGGAAAGAGACAACCATTGCAGATACAAAATATGTTAACGGTGCGTTTTCGTGTAGAGGGGTATTAATACCACATGCATAAGTGAAGCTCATCACACACGGTTAAGATACTATAATATTTGATCTTAAGATGCCCTAATATAAAATATTACAGTATCTTAACGTATCACACACGGCTAAGATACGATAATATTAGTCGGAGTTCTATGTACAGGTTGATTAACCATGAGTGATACGGTCTTACTTCTTGATTTGTTAGACAACTCCTCAGACAACGATTTTGATATAGAATAATATGAAATATCCTTCTTGACTTATTAGTGGTGTAACTGACACGACTTTATTGATGTTTTTTTACAAATTTTTTATTGATGAAAATATAAAAACGTTATATTATGTTCTTTAATAAAACAGCAATATTTTTTGAACAAATATTTTTTGCTGACATTACTAATTTCACACCTGTGATATGAAGTTAATAACAAGCTCGATCCTATTCTCAGTTGGAACGCATAGTAACTATTATATTAAACTAGATGCAGCGTGCAGCCCGCTACATTATAAATTTTTTTGGTGAATCCCTCGGGATCACCTACTTTTTCGAGATAAAAAGTTACTTATGTGCTATTCATCATCTACTTATGTGCCAAATTACATTCAAATCCGTTCAGTAGTTTTTGCATGATTGAGTAACCAACATCCTTCCATCCAAACATCCCAACTTTCGCATTTATAACATTATAATATTATAGATTATGAGGCACTGCTATCGCGCATATCCCGAAATAACAACAGCCCTGTATTTATATTGAGATGCGAAGAAATACATGTTTCGTATCTTAAGATCATATCTTAAGATATGAAATATATATTTCCATATCTTAAGATACTAAAGGTAAAATATATATTATCTTAGTCGTGTGTGATGTTTCATACGATTTGTATGGTGCGCAATTTCTGAAATTTGCTTTAAGATTATACTAGCTGCAGCGTGCAGCCCGCTACATTATAAGTTTTTGATGAATCCCGCGGGATCACCTAATTTTTCCAGGATATAAAATAGCCTATGTGCTATTTCAGATCATCATCTACCTGTGTGCCAAATTTCATTCAAATCCGAGTTTTTGCGTGATTGAATAACAAACATCCATCCAAACATCCAAACTTTCGCATTTATAATATTATTACAATTAAAAAAAGTATCTTCACGCCCATATCCCCGAAGGGGTAGGCAGAGGTACAACAAGTGCACCCACGATTAGCCGAAGATACTTGGTCCCACAAATGTGATAGGTGGCAAGCCTATCGCCAACCGGGCACTTTCCAATCCCGGGCAACTTTGTGTTTCTCAGAAAACTGAAAAAACACTTTTTTTTTAAAGTGCCCGACCCGGGAATCGAACCCGGGACCTCATGTGGTCAACGCCAACACTGGACCACTAGACCACAGAGGCGATTATTACAATTATTACAATTAAATTAAATTAATTTAGATTAAGGCATCTTAAGATCAAATATTATAATATCTTAATCGGTTACCTTACTCTCGAAATCGGAACACGGAATAATTAAGAAAACTTTATAATTCTCTTAGGAATGCTTTGGTTCCTCTAAATGATATATATTTTATCTAAGCACCCAATTTCATGCAAGCTTGTTAACCACGATACTGTCCGGAATTAATTTTCCTTTTGACACTTATCTTGATCGATTTATCACCCCACAAATTTTGTGTACAAATTTAGGAGTTGTTTCAGTTTAATCTGCAAATATGGTTAGAAAGGACATTTAGTGAAATTGATAAATTAAAAATATATCATGTTTTATACAAAATCTTTCATCTATGTCTGCAAATATACTTTTTTTATATCATAAGATAGCAAACAAGCAGATGGGTCTCCTGATGGAAAGAGTCAACCATTGTCTATAGACACCAGAGATGTTAATGGTGCGATGCTATCTTGTGGCGAGGTCTAATGCCACATGCATAAGTTTACCGGCTACCTTACCCTCCAAAACACTACCTTTTTTCAACACTTGAACTATTTTCAATATATATTTTGCTTACAATATATATTTTGTAACATCAAAACATTTTGCATAACGCAAAATCAGGGCTACAAATAAAATCTGTTATATATAAAAAAAGTTGCCGATTATGAGTTAAAATCTATACATATAATAAAACAGTAACGAAACCAAATCTGTACAGGAAATATTTCTTTAAAAAAACATATTATAAAACAGTAACGAAACCAAATCTGTACATGAAATATATGTGTATAGGACATAAACCCTAAAAAGATAGAAATTGATATTTTTTGACTGTTTGTCTGTCTGTTCGCTTTTCACGCAAAAACTTCTTAACGGATTTTTACTAAATTTTGTGTAGTAATAGCTAATTACCTGGATTAACATAAAGGATACTTTTTACCGCGGGAAAATCTTTCATTCCCACAGGAAAATACAATTACTGGTTCAGCAAGTTCAAACAAAAATTTCAATGACATAATTACTTATTACCAGAGCATAATGTTACACGGACCCCTGTAATAGGTTACATCCCTAATATTTCTTTAAAACAGTTCACATTTGCATTGATCAGTTTTTTTAATGTTTAACTAGATAGGTAAATGCAAAATTTAGTTCGAGCTTCAACTAACTACGGAACGGAATTCATGTACAATGTACATATTAGTTACTCTTTACTGCACAAAAGCGTCGTATACTCATAGAAAATTAAAAAAATATATATTATCTACATAATATATTTAAAAATGTTCAAGGGCCAATTTAATTTAAAATCAATTCAAGGAATGTCGCTGTTAGTATTTAAAATACGCTATTTTTAGATTACATATAATAATATCTTTCACGACTTAAAAATAAAAGATTTTTGCTTTCTATTGATAAGTTGGTAAATTGAGAATTTTGGTGTTTATCTGCTTATTGCTTACCTTGGCTTTCAAAAGTGAAGACGGACATCGGTTTTTGTATTTACGAATTACGATTTGGTTTATGATTAGGTTGGAAAAACATTATTGTTATACTAAATGCCTAGGCGAAAAAAAATATCTCAAGACTCTAGCTCAGCCAAGAGGATGAGTTTGAGGACCGTCAGTCTCGGTCAACAAGGGATCGCGAGCGCTATACCATATCTCGCTCTCTGAAACCTTCACGCAGTGTGAAATGAGGTTAACAAGCGATCGCAAACGCTGCGCTGAATTCCGTGCCTCCGAAACCTTCACGCAACGTAAATCTCGACTTAGCTCTCAGCGTAGCCGCACAGCTTTTTTTTTTTTTTTTATATATATCATAAGATAGCAAACAAGCAGATGGGTCTCCTGATGTAAAGAGTCAACCATCGCCTATAGACACCAAAGATGTTAATGGTGCGTTGCTATCTTGTGGCGAGGTCTAATGCCACATGCATAAGTTTACCGGCTACCTTACCCTCCAAACCGGAACACGACAGCGACAAGCGCTGACGCTATTGCGGCAGGAATAGGTAAGGCGGTGGTACCCGACCCGGGCGAGACAATGCAGAACTCTACCACCTTGCGGTCATTAGAAAATACTTAAGAGTGTGAAACTCTAACCGAGTTAGCTACAGCTACAAAACTACACCGAGAGCCGCGCCTCTGAAACATTCACGCAGTGTGAAATCTTTTCGCCGTGTTGGTCCCGGCCTCCTTTGAAGAATAGGCCAACTGCCGTTCTGCCAGGCGGATCGTAAAAGGCGACCGATTGGCTATCGAGTCACTACCATCGTGGCTACTAGGTGGTAGATTTCTTCATTGTCTCGCCCGGGTCTGGTACTACCGCCTTATCTATTCCTGCCGCAATAGCGTCATTGCTTGTCGCTGTCGTGTTCCGGTTTGGAGGGTAAGGTAGCCTGTAAACTTATGCATGTGGCATTAGACCTCGCCACAAGATAGCAACGCACCATTAACATCTTTGGTGTCTATAGGCGATGGTTGACTCTTTCCATCAGGAGACCCATCTGCTTGTTTGCTATTCTATGATATAAAAAAAAATAAGATTATCAAGCGATCGCGAACGTCACATTGAGTCCTGCAACTCTGAAACCTTCACGCAGCGTGAATCTCGGCATAGCTCTCAGCGTAATCGTAAACTTAATTTACGGTCACTAGAAAGTAGTGAAGAGGCCGAAATGAGATTAGCAGACGATCGTGAGCGCCACACCGAGTCCCGCGCCTCTGAGACCTTCACGCAGTGTGAATCTCGGCTTAGCTCCCAGCGTAATCACATAATTGCCTTGCATTCAATTGAAATCACTGTACAGCGCGAAGAACAAATACTTATTGATAGAGAACATCAAACTATTAATTCATCAGAAACAAGAACAGCGTGATGAACGTAATGCGGTTGCTTACTTGGGAGTGGTACCATGATGTGATAGATACTATCAATATCCAGCAATCACAGGACCGCGAAAGAGTAAATGAGATTCGGCAATCTCACTCTGATGAACAACATAGTGTTCAGTTGGATGCAGACCGTATAAAGCATTCTGTGTACAGATTGTCTGATGATAATTCTATGATTGACAGTAATAATGAGGAGTTGTGGCTTTAGCTGTAGAAATTTTGCAGATTTAAGCCAATTACTACAAACAAAGTAGCATGTAGCATGGCACAACGTAGTATATTCTTATCATAATTATCATCATATCATCTTGCTTATTTGATATTATTAGGGTCCTTTAGAAAAAGAGTATCTTCACGCCCATATTCTCGGAAAGGTAGGAAGAGATACAACAAGTGCACTCACGATTCCTACAATGTAAGAGGTGGCAAGGCTATCGCCAAATGGGCACTTTCGAATCTCGGGCAATATTGTTTTTACCAGAAAACTGAAAAAAACACATTTTCTTAGTTGCCCGACCTGGGAATCGAACCCGGGACCTCATGTGATCAACTCCAACACCGGTCCACTAGACTACAGAGGCGATAGAAAGAGCTAAATCAAATTTTAGTAATTTATAAAAACAGACAGACATAAACTAAAATCCTAATACGAAAGTCACTACAATATGAGTACGAAGTCGCGGGCAACAGCTGGTATATACTAAAACATTAAAAGTGTTTCAAGAATATTCTGCATAATATATTGTAGTAATTGTTACTGTTGTAAAAATAAATAAATATCGTCGGCACATTTAGTAATAAGTTTTGAAGTGGAATCGTAATTCCACGTGAAATCTTATTCCTAAAACACTTATATTATTATTTTATATAATATATTTTATTTTTAAATTCATATTTAATTTTATAATATTAAATTACATATTACTTTATAATTTTTAACACTGAATATTGTCGGCACTTGTAAAATTCCATGTTTTTTTAATCTTTATATTCGGGACTTTTGTCCACAAGGACATGTCAGCTAATAGTTAACATTAAGATATAATGCTACGTAGACTCCTAGCAGAGCTGGAGTTGAGCTCCGCTAGGATGCTCTGCAGCAACCCTACGTCTAATTTATTTAGTTTTAAATTGTTAAAGACAGTTTCTCTATTGGTTTCATATTTTGTACATTCAAGTAATAAATGTTGTATATCTTCAACTTTTCCGCACAAGTTACAATACAAGTAATCTTACGATGTTAACCAAGGGTTCGAGAAGGTAGACACTGTACTGTTCTATACCAAATCCCTTTTTCTTTTGATCTTTCATTAAAATATTCTTTCCACATTTCATAGCGCGTTTTTTTGAAATAATGTAAAATTCTATGTTAATGATTTGAATTTATACTAATGAATTTCTGCCTTTTTAACCACTCTTATTTTTAACTAAACAGGGCTCGGGTTCGATCCCCGACGGGGAAAAGCATTTTTGTATTTTCAGGTCTTAAATATATTCTTGTATTTATATATTATGTATTTCTATGTTTTAGTATCGTTGACTAACACCCATAACACAAGCAAATAATTTGCTTACTTTGGGGTAAGATCAGTAAGTGTAGTGTCCCGTGAATATTTATTTATTTTATGTTCGTCCGTTCGTCCGTTCGTCCGTCGTCCGTCGTCCGTTCGTCCGTTCGTCCGTTCGTCCGTTCGTCCGTTCGTCCGTTCGTCCGTTCGTCCGTTCGTCCGTTCGTCCGTTCGTCCGTTCGTCCGTTCGTCCGTTCGTCCGTTCGTCCGTTCGTCCGTTCGTCCGTTCGTCCGTTCGTCCGTTCGTCCGTTCGTCCGTTCGTCCGTTCGTCCGTTCGTCCGTTCGTCCGTTCGTCCGTTCGTCCGTTCGTCCGTTCGTCCGTTCGTCCGTTCGTCCGTTCGTCCGTTCGTCCGTTCGTCCGTTCGTCCGTTCGTCCGTTCGTCCGTTCGTCCGTTCGTCCGTTCGTCCGTTCGTCCGTTCGTCCGTTCGTCCGTTCGTCCGTTCGTCCGTTCGTCCGTTCGTCCGTTCGTCCGTTCGTCCGTTCGTCCGTTCGTCCGTTCGTCCGTTCGTCCGTTCGTCCGTTCGTCCGTTCGTCCGTTCGTCCGTTCGTCCGTTCGTCCGTTCGTCCGTTCGTCCGTTCGTCCGTTCGTCCGTTCGTCCGTTCGTCCGTTCGTCCGTTCGTCCGTTCGTCCGTTCGTCCGTTCCTCCGTTCGTCCGTTCCTCCGTTCGTCCGTTCGTCCGTTCGTCCGTTCGTCCGTTCGTCCGTTCGTCCGTTCGTCCGTTCGTCCGTTCGTCCGTTCGTCCGTTCGTCCGTTCGTCCGTTCGTCCGTTCGTCCGTTCGTCCGTTCGTCCGTTCGTCCGTTCGTCCGTTCGTCCGTTCGTCCGTTCGTCCGTTCGTCCGTTCGTCCGTTCGTCCGTTCGTCCGTTCGTCCGTTCGTCCGTTCGTCCGTTCGTCCGTTCGTCCGTTCGTCCGTTCGTCCGTTCGTCCGTTCGTCCGTTCGTCCGTTCGTCCGTTCGTCCGTTCGTCCGTTCGTCCGTTCGTCCGTTCGTCCGTTCGTCCGTTCGTCCGTTCGTCCGTTCGTCCGTTCGTCCGTTCGTCCGTTCGTCCGTTCGTCCGTTCGTCCGTTCGTCCGTTCGTCCGTTCGTCCGTTCGTCCGTTCGTCCGTTCGTCCGTTCGTCCGTTCGTCCGTTCGTCCGTTCGTCCGTTCGTCCGTTCGTCCGTTCGTCCGTTCGTCCGTTCGTCCGTTCGTCCGTTCGTCCGTTCGTCCGTTCGTCCGTTCGTCCGATTGTCCGTTCGTCCGTTCGTCCGATTGTCCGTTCGTCCGTTCGTCCGATTGTCCGTTTGTCCGTTTGTCCGTTTGTCCGTTTGTCCGTTTGTCCGTTTGTCCGTTTGTCCGTTTGTCCGTTTGTCCGTTTGTCCGTTAGTCCGTTTGTCCGTTTGTCCGTTTGTCCGTTTGTCCGTTTGTCCGTTTGTCCGTTTGTCCGTTTGTCCGTTTGTCCGTTTGTCCGTTTGTCCGTTTGTCAATTTGTCCGTTTGTCCGTTTGTCCGTTTGTCCGTTTGTCCGTTTGTCCGTTTGTCCGTTTGTCCGTTTGTCCGTTTGTCCGTTTGTCCGTTTGCCCGTTTGCCCGTTTGTCCGTTTGCCCGTTTGCCCGTTTGCCCGTTTGCCCGTTTGCCCGTTTGCCCGTTTGCCCGTTTGCCCGTTTGTCCGTTTGTCCGTTTGTCCGTTTGTCCGTTTGTCCGTTTGTCCGTTTTTCCGTTTGTCCGTTTGTCCGTTTGTCCGTTTGTCCGTTTGTCCGTTTGTCCGTTTGTCCGTTTGTCCGTTTGTCCGTTTGTCCGTTTGTCCGTTTGTCCGTTTGTCCGTTTGTCCGTCTGTCCGTCTGTCCGTCTGTCCGTCTGTCCGTCTGTCCGTCTGTCCGTCTGTCCGTCTGTCCGTCTGTCCGTCTGTCCGTCTGTCCGTCTGTCCGTCTGTCCGTCTGTCCGTCTGTCCGTCTGTCCGTCTGTCCGTCTGTCCGTCTGTCCGTCTGTCCGTCTGTCCGTCTGTCCGTCTGTCCGTCTGTCCGTCTGTCCGTCTGTCCGTCTGTCCGTCTGTCCGTCTGTCCGTCTGTCCGTCTGTCCGTCTGTCCGTCTGTCCGTCTGTCCGTCTGTCCGTCTGTCCGTCTGTCCGTCTGTCCGTCTGTCCGTCTGTCCGTCTGTCCGTCTGTCCGTCTGTCCGTCTGTCCGTCTGTCCGTCTGTCCGTCTGTCCGTCTGTCCGTCTGTCCGTCTGTCCGTCTGTCCGTCTGTCCGTCTGTCCGTCTGTCCGTCTGTCCGTCTGTCCGTCTGTCCGTCTGTCCGTCTGTCCGTCTGTCCGTCTGTCCGTCTGTCCGTCTGTCCGTCTGTCCGTCTGTCCGTCTGTCCGTCTGTCCGTCTGTCCGTCTGTCCGTCTGTCCGTCTGTCCGTCTGTCCGTCTGTCCGTCTGTCCGTCTGTCCGTCTGTCCGTCTGTCCGTCTGTCCGTCTGTCCGTCTGTCCGTCTGTCCGTCTGTCCGTCTGTCCGTCTGTCCGTCTGTCCGTCTGTCCGTCTGTCCGTCTGTCCGTCTGTCCGTCTGTCCGTCTGTCCGTCTGTCCGTCTGTCCGTCTGTCCGTCTGTCCGTCTGTCCGTCTGTCCGTCTGTCCGTCTGTCCGTCTGTCCGTCTGTCCGTCTGTCCGTCTGTCCGTCTGTCCGTCTGTCCGTCTGTCCGTCTGTCCGTCTGTCCGTCTGTCCGTCTGTCCGTCTGTCCGTCTGTCCGTCTGTCCGTCTGTCCGTCTGTCCGTCTGTCCGTCTGTCCGTCTGTCCGTCTGTCCGTCTGTCCGTCTGTCCGTCTGTCCGTCTGTCCGTCTGTCCGTCTGTCCGTCTGTCCGTCTGTCCGTCTGTCCGTCTGTCCGTCTGTCCGTCTGTCCGTCTGTCCGTCTGTCCGTCTGTCCGTCTGTCCGTCTGTCCGTCTGTCCGTCTGTCCGTCTGTCCGTCTGTCCGTCTGTCCGTCTGTCCGTCTGTCCGTCTGTCCGTCTGTCCGTCTGTCCGTCTGTCCGTCTGTCCGTCTGTCCGTCTGTCCGTCTGTCCGTCTGTCCGTCTGTCCGTCTGTCCGTCTGTCCGTCTGTCCGTCTGTCCGTCTGTCCGTCTGTCCGTCTGTCCGTCTGTCCGTCTGTCCGTCTGTCCGTCTGTCCGTCTGTCCGTCTGTCCGTCTGTCCGTCTGTCCGTCTGTCCGTCTGTCCGTCTGTCCGTCTGTCCGTCTGTCCGTCTGTCCGTCTGTCCGTCTGTCCGTCTGTCCGTCTGTCCGTCTGTCCGTCTGTCCGTCTGTCCGTCTGTCCGTCTGTCCGTCTGTCCGTCTGTCCGTCTGTCCGTCTGTCCGTCTGTCCGTCTGTCCGTCTGTCCGTCTGTCCGTCTGTCCGTCTGTCCGTCTGTCCGTCTGTCCGTCTGTCCGTCTGTCCGTCTGTCCGTCTGTCCGTCTGTCCGTCTGTCCGTCTGTCCGTCTGTCCGTCTGTCCGTCTGTCCGTCTGTCCGTCTGTCCGTCTGTCCGTCTGTCCGTCTGTCCGTCTGTCCGTCTGTCCGTCTGTCCGTCTGTCCGTCTGTCCGTCTGTCCGTCTGTCCGTCTGTCCGTCTGTCCGTCTGTCCGTCTGTCCGTCTGTCCGTCTGTCCGTCTGTCCGTCTGTCCGTCTGTCCGTCTGTCCGTCTGTCCGTCTGTCCGTCTGTCCGTCTGTCCGTCTGTCCGTCTGTCCGTCTGTCCGTCTGTCCGTCTGTCCGTCTGTCCGTCTGTCCGTCTGTCCGTCTGTCCGTCTGTCCGTCTGTCCGTCTGTCCGTCTGTCCGTCTGTCCGTCTGTCCGTCTGTCCGTCTGTCCGTCTGTCCGTCTGTCCGTCTGTCCGTCTGTCCGTCTGTCCGTCTGTCCGTCTGTCCGTCTGTCCGTCTGTCCGTCTGTCCGTCTGTCCGTCTGTCCGTCTGTCCGTCTGTCCGTCTGTCCGTCTGTCCGTCTGTCCGTCTGTCCGTCTGTCCGTCTGTCCGTCTGTCCGTCTGTCCGTCTGTCCGTCTGTCCGTCTGTCCGTCTGTCCGTCTGTCCGTCTGTCCGTCTGTCCGTCTGTCCGTCTGTCCGTCTGTCCGTCTGTCCGTCTGTCCGTCTGTCCGTCTGTCCGTCTGTCCGTCTGTCCGTCTGTCCGTCTGTCCGTCTGTCCGTCTGTCCGTCTGTCCGTCTGTCCGTCTGTCCGTCTGTCCGTCTGTCCGTCTGTCCGTCTGTCCGTCTGTCCGTCTGTCCGTCTGTCCGTCTGTCCGTCTGTCCGTCTGTCCGTCTGTCCGTCTGTCCGTCTGTCCGTCTGTCCGTCTGTCCGTCTGTCCGTCTGTCCGTCTGTCCGTCTGTCCGTCTGTCCGTCTGTCCGTCTGTCCGTCTGTCCGTCTGTCCGTCTGTCCGTCTGTCCGTCTGTCCGTCTGTCCGTCTGTCCGTCTGTCCGTCTGTCCGTCTGTCCGTCTGTCCGTCTGTCCGTCTGTCCGTCTGTCCGTCTGTCCGTCTGTCCGTCTGTCCGTCTGTCCGTCTGTCCGTCTGTCCGTCTGTCCGTCTGTCCGTCTGTCCGTCTGTCCGTCTGTCCGTCTGTCCGTCTGTCCGTCTGTCCGTCTGTCCGTCTGTCCGTCTGTCCGTCTGTCCGTCTGTCCGTCTGTCCGTCTGTCCGTCTGTCCGTCTGTCCGTCTGTCCGTCTGTCCGTCTGTCCGTCTGTCCGTCTGTCCGTCTGTCCGTCTGTCCGTCTGTCCGTCTGTCCGTCTGTCCGTCTGTCCGTCTGTCCGTCTGTCCGTCTGTCCGTCTGTCCGTCTGTCCGTCTGTCCGTCTGTCCGTCTGTCCGTCTGTCCGTCTGTCCGTCTGTCCGTCTGTCCGTCTGTCCGTCTGTCCGTCTGTCCGTCTGTCCGTCTGTCCGTCTGTCCGTCTGTCCGTCTGTCCGTCTGTCCGTCTGTCCGTCTGTCCGTCTGTCCGTCTGTCCGTCTGTCCGTCTGTCCGTCTGTCCGTCTGTCCGTCTGTCCGTCTGTCCGTCTGTCCGTCTGTCCGTCTGTCCGTCTGTCCGTCTGTCCGTCTGTCCGTCTGTCCGTCTGTCCGTCTGTCCGTCTGTCCGTCTGTCCGTCTGTCCGTCTGTCCGTCTGTCCGTCTGTCCGTCTGTCCGTCTGTCCGTCTGTCCGTCTGTCCGTCTGTCCGTCTGTCCGTCTGTCCGTCTGTCCGTCTGTCCGTCTGTCCGTCTGTCCGTCTGTCCGTCTGTCCGTCTGTCCGTCTGTCCGTCTGTCCGTCTGTCCGTCTGTCCGTCTGTCCGTCTGTCCGTCTGTCCGTCTGTCCGTCTGTCCGTCTGTCCGTCTGTCCGTCTGTCCGTCTGTCCGTCTGTCCGTCTGTCCGTCTGTCCGTCTGTCCGTCTGTCCGTCTGTCCGTCTGTCCGTCTGTCCGTCTGTCCGTCTGTCCGTCTGTCCGTCTGTCCGTCTGTCCGTCTGTCCGTCTGTCCGTCTGTCCGTCTGTCCGTCTGTCCGTCTGTCCGTCTGTCCGTCTGTCCGTCTGTCCGTCTGTCCGTCTGTCCGTCTGTCCGTCTGTCCGTCTGTCCGTCTGTCCGTCTGTCCGTCTGTCCGTCTGTCCGTCTGTCCGTCTGTCCGTCTGTCCGTCTGTCCGTCTGTCCGTCTGTCCGTCTGTCCGTCTGTCCGTCTGTCCGTCTGTCCGTCTGTCCGTCTGTCCGTCTGTCCGTCTGTCCGTCTGTCCGTCTGTCCGTCTGTCCGTCTGTCCGTCTGTCCGTCTGTCCGTCTGTCCGTCTGTCCGTCTGTCCGTCTGTCCGTCTGTCCGTCTGTCCGTCTGTCCGTCTGTCCGTCTGTCCGTCTGTCCGTCTGTCCGTCTGTCCGTCTGTCCGTCTGTCCGTCTGTCCGTCTGTCCGTCTGTCCGTCTGTCCGTCTGTCCGTCTGTCCGTCTGTCCGTCTGTCCGTCTGTCCGTCTGTCCGTCTGTCCGTCTGTCCGTCTGTCCGTCTGTCCGTCTGTCCGTCTGTCCGTTTGTCCGTTTGTCCGTTTGTCCGTTTGTCCGTTTGTCCGTTTGTCCGTTTGTCCGTTTGTCCGTTTGTCCGTTTGTCCGGTTGTCTGTTGTCTGTTTGTCTGTTTGTCTGTTTGTCTGTTTGTCTGTTTGTCTGTTTGTCTGTTTGTCTGTTTGTCTGTTTGTCTGTTTGTCTGTCTGTCTGTTTGTCTGTTTGTCTGTTTGTCTTTATGTATGTCCGGGGTAAACTCAAAAAGTACTGCATGGATTTACTTCAAATTTTGCATGAATATTACTAACAGGTCGGGTCAACATATAGGCTACATATTATCACGCTATCACCTACGGGGTAGGAGCAGTGCGGAGTAAACGAAGTCGGCGCGGACAAAGTCGCTGGCAACAGCCAGTATTTTCATAAAGATCATCATTTTTAAAAATATATTCATTGAGAGAGAAATTGGATTTAAAAATATGGTTGTAAGAAAGAGATAGGACGCATTATGGACACAACATGTAAAAAACATGGCATATGAGAGATTAACAAAACAAATATACCTACAATGTCAAAGTGATTGATGATGCGAATGTAAATATCGTGATTACTTGTTATTAGGCGAGCCTTTTGCCCGTTTATCCTATCTTTCATAATAAATAATTTTTAGTTATTGGTTCGGATAAAAACGGGAAATGTCAAAGAACCAAATAATATTAACAATCCTCTTTCGTATTCTTACAAAAATATATGAAATGAGTCTCAAGAAACTTTTATAAACCACAACCCATTATTTTCCAAATCATCCATATAAATATTGGATGTTTGTCAACGATTTCACATTCTATTTATATAAATATAGCTTGTTGCTTTATCTTCAAGTTGTATTATTTCTTAAGTTCAATATAAAGAAGAAATCAATACAATTTAAGGTTCCTTCAGATGGGTAAATCGTTTTATGTATGTGACATAACTTCCTCGCCATACGGATTTATTAACATTTACATCCTTATTATAAGTGAAAGAAATTGCCTTATTACGAAACAGTATAAGTTTATAAAGTGATAACATATTGCATTAAAATGGCGTCTCACCGAGTGCCGACGACGGCAAGTGTAAAATATATTAAAATAATGAACTAATTGCCTTATTGTGTAACAGTATAATTAGTATATTACATGATAAATATTACATTAAAATGGAATTTCACCAAGTGGCGACAATGGAAAGTTTAGAATATATTAAAACAACGAACTAACTGCTCTATTGTGTAACAATATGCGTGTATTATTACCTTATTGTGCAACAGTAGAAGTATATTACGTGATAAATATTACATTAAAATGAAGTTTCACCAAGTGCCGACGATGGAAAGTGTAGAATATATTAAAACAACGAACTAATTGCCTTACTGTGTAAGAGTATGCGTGTATTATTGCCTTATTGTGCAACATTATAAGTATATTACGTGATAAATATTACATTAAAATGGAGTTTCACCACGTGGCGACGATGGAAAGTGAAGAATATATTAAAACAACGAACTTATTTTGTAACAATATGAGTGTATTACTGCCTTATTGTGTAACAGTATTAATATATTACGTGACAAACATTACATTAAAATGGACTTTCACCAAGTGTCGATGATGAACAATGTAGAATACACAAAAACAGTGAACAGGGCCGAATTAATTGTCCTTTATAGAAGACTAAAAACGAAATTCATACATTTATCTTGTGTTAGCGAAAAAAAGAAAGAAAGAAAGAAAGAAAATATTTATTTGCAAGAATATGGGTGTTACAAGTTGTTAAAAATAATTAAGTTACCGACATATTCTACCAATATATGGTGTGCAAATATTTATGTGCGAAACAAGTTGGAATTAAACTATGATTAACTTATTGTAAAACAATGCAAATATATTAAGTGATAAAATATTGCATTAACATTCTTAGTGTACATTGACGATGATTTTTCCTTTCCGATGGAGGATCATCTACTTTTAGTGTAGCCCTATGATATAAAAAAATCCGTGCGTGGTGTACACGCGCAGACGAATAGAGACTTTCCTATTTACAATAAAAACATGAGTAACGGAATTGATTAAACATCAGTAAACTTCAGTAATCTTTATATCAATACTTGAAACAAAAACTTCGTATCCCTTTTAAAGACAATTACGTGAACGGTGGAGTATGAATAACTAAAACGATGAAATTTGGCAGTTAGTGTAACGAATAACACTTAAAGTATATGTACGTACAACCTATATAAAAACTATATATTAGTTTCTCCGTGTTGGTCCCAGGTTCCTTTGAAGAATAGGTCAACTGCCGTTCTGTCAGGCAGGTCGTAAAAGGCGACCGATTGGCTATACGAGTCACTACCATCGTGGCTACTAGGTGGTAGAGGTGGTAGAGTTGCATTGTCTCGTCCGGGTCTGGTACCACCGCCTTATCTATTATTGCCGCAACAGCGTCAGTGCTTATCACTATCGTTTTCCTGTTTCAAGGGTAAGGTAGCTGGTAAACTTATGCATGTGGCATTAGATCTCGCCACAGATAGCAAAGCACCATTAACACTTTTGTTGCCTATAGGCGATGGTTGACTCTTTCTCATCAGGTGACCCATCTGCTTGTTTGCTATCTTATAACATAAAAAAATTGTTATTCCAGAAGCTACAACTGTTGTGTATTCGAAATACAAATCTGATATTGGCTTATGTTTGATGCATAGATATAAGGTTTATATATTCAAAGGTTTGATGTTGTTGAATAATTCTGTGGACAAATAAATAAAAGTTCAATCAAAATGACAGATCTTAGTTAGTCTTCCTCATTACAGCTGCAACTGAATACCAAGGTATAAGTAAAGAAAGTGTCTAACAAATTTTGGTATTTTTAAAGTGTGTTTTAAAATAGCCTTGGCAAACAACAAATTTTTAATCAAAATTAAGGTGTAGTTAGACCGAAACTGTAGAAAATTATCAAAGCGTAAGGTATCCATTTGTAAAACCATTCCATTAGTAGATGACCACTTAGTGCCTTTTTACGTAGCCTGGCATAGGGCCAGACATTCATCATCACTTAGAAATTCAAAACATAACATTATAGAGATTGAGTAATATTATAAGGTATCGATATTTTTTAAAAGTATAAATACACTTTATAATTCTTTTATATTTATAGACATTTGTTTTATACTGCTCTGCCAATTTAGTCGGCGTAAAGTATATGTTGATGTTGAGTGTAATAGAGAAAATCACGCCCAAAAATTTGTACTTTTATTTTTGACGCTATAAAAAATTTAGGTAGATCAACATTTTTTCCATGTTTTATAGATTTTTTGTAGCGTCACAAATAAAGGTGTAAATTTTTGGGCGCGATTTTCTCCGTTGCACCCAATATGCACTTTCGATCGACTAAATTAGCAGGGCCTTCTCCTCTGTGGTCTACTGGTCCAGGGTGTCGATGTTGACAGCATAAGGTACCGGGTTCGATATTCCGGGTCGGACAATTTAATGAGTTTTTCAGTTTTCTGAAAAACACTCCTTATTCGGGATTGGAAAGTACCTGGTTGGCGATAGGCTTGCCACCTATCACATTGAAGCAGTATGCGCCGAAGCTTCGTACAATTGGCACTAAAAATATCGCGATAAAAGCTGTGATTATATTAGCGGTGATGATATTTTGCACGAACTATCGTGCGATAATCCAAGATAGTTGAAATCATTTTCAAACGCGTAACTATGGACGACGACTATCTTTACTTTCAACCATTAATTACTGTGTGCGTTAGGACAAAAAAACATTTTAGTAATTAATTGTTAAATTAATTACTAAAATGTGTTTTTTGTGATTCACATTTTCAGGATCCTGTGTGATGGGCTTAATTTAACATTTCATCGTTTTAATCCATTTTACACAGCCACCTGCATACGTCCGACCTGATCGAAAACAATGGCTGAAAATACCTATAATAATACACATATTTATCTATGGCTGGAATGAAAATTGCTAGTCTAACCACTCAGCGTGATGTGTTAGGCTGGTTTTAGTGTCACGCTGACCACACGCTGACGGTCGGCGCTGATGGATCACTACGTATATAGTCTAAGCGGTCAGCACGACTCAAAAACTCTACCTATGACTACATACATATTGCGGTCAGCGTGACAGGAAAACCAGCCTTAACGCGCTAAAACCCTTTGATAACGTACACGCAGTCTGAATGTTTGCGACGATCTGCATCTGCATTTATCGTGATATTGCAAGAAGCTTTGTGACGATAGCCGCAAGTGCGGCCGAGCCATAATCGTGGGTGCGCTTATTGTACCCCTGCTATCTCTCGGGGATACCTGCACGAAGATACATTTTTGATACAGACTCAGCTGATACCACTATACAAGCCTAAATTTTCATTAGGACATCTGTCATTCTACCAAGCTGTTCGTACAAGAATCAACGATTGGCTATAACGCGTCACTTTCATCGAGACTAGTAGGTGGTAGAGTTCCGCATCTCGCTCGGGATTTGGTACCTCCGTCTTACCTATTTCTGCCGCAATAGCGTCAATGTTTGAAGAGTAAGGAAACCGATAAACTTATTCAAGTTATTTAAAGTTATTTTTCCTAAAATATCAAAATTATGTTGCAACAACACAACAAACAAACTAGCTTCATATTCCTATATGAAGCTAGTTTGTTTGTTGTGTTGTTGCAACATAATTTTGATATTTGAATATAGAAATTATTTTTATATTCAAATATCAAAATTAATAGATTAATGACTCTGTCAACTTATCAACAATTTAAATTTTATCAAAGTTTTCAAGAAAAAATAATAATGTTTTTATATCATTTGGTAACAAACAAGCAGATGCTTCTCCTGATGGAAGAAGACAACCATCACCTATAGACAACAAAGATGTTAATGGTGCGTTGCTATTATCCATTCATGTCGCGGGATGGCGACGCTACATGCGGTCGGCTGTCACTTTGCTGTTACCACTCACTGCCCGATCTGGAAATATTGATGTTATACCCGTAGCCCGGAAATGCACTATTCAAATCAGACCCAGGTCAAATCTAGAGGAGTGGTAACCCTATGTATGCTGTGTGGCCGCTACACTACCGGCGGGTGTGCCTTTCACACACACATATACAGAGCCCATAACATGACAAATATTGATTCGCTATAAAAGTCCGGAACCTTCGTAAGTTTATCAGCTACCAAACCGGAACACAATAATGACAAGCACTGACGCTAGAACGGCAGGAATATATAAGGCGTTAGTACCAGATAGCCGGATAATACATTGCGGAACACTACCACCTAATAGTAATAATGGTATTGGCACGTATAGCTATTTGTATGTCTATTACGGTCTATTTGACAAAATGGCAGACGATTTATTCTTCAAACCTATACTTCACCCTCGGACCTACATGGAGATCAAACAATCATTAGTGACATGGTCTCACATTCTTTTCATCTAAGACAAGTAGTGATAGCATACTACTTAGTATTTTCCTACGCTAAGATAATGTTAGTGCGATTGGCCATAAGTATCTGTGGCTAATCGTGGGTGCACTTGTTGTACCTCTGCCTACTTTTTCAGGGATACGAGCATGAAGATGCTTTTTCAAGGATACGGGCGTGAAGATGCTTTTTCAGGAATACGGGCGTGAAGATGCTTTTTTTATATAAGTAAAATGGTGTACCAAACCGGACGAGGCATTGTAATACTCTAGCACCTAAATTGCATGATAATAACAATATTATTGTTTAATAGTACATATTTTACGAGGTGCCTGGCGTGAAGACAAGAGGCTGATACTTCAGCGGAGACGGACCAAATACTCGCACGAATTAAAACTAGTTATTTTGCAAATTTCTGCGAACTTTTAATTGTAGGTACCTTTGCGATGTCTCTGAAAGGAAAAACATATAAAAGCGGTGTAAGAAATGGAACAAAGTCACCGTATGTTTGAAAAATAATAAAGACCCCAGCGGCACAGTTATCCACCCTCGTCCACCACACTTTGTACCACGACAGCACCAAACACAAAAGCACACAATTTACGCACTCAACGCACGTTTCACTTCGCGGCCGAAGCATCTTCAGGAGACACGAACACTACTATACTCAACGAGAGCAGCAGTAGTACAGTCTGTATGTATGGATGTGCCACGGTTACGATCAATATACTTAACGTATCGGTAATGTTTTTGTAACAGCTTCATTACATCATGGTTTTTTTTTTTATTGAAAATTAGTATCTAATTCAGTGTCGATTTTTTTAAATTAAATGAGCATTATGAGCAATAAGGTATTTTGGATTTTTCAATTTTTTTTCAAAATTGTACTTATTTTACCCGGTTTCTCGAATTAAGGTTACAAATTTCCCTAAATTTCGTTTTTAGTTTTTTATACAGGACTATTATGGTTTTGTATGGAAAGTTTCTTTCTCATCTATTATGTATGTACCAAATCCCGCGGGATCATCAAATTTTTCCGGGATAAAAAGTAGCCTTTGTGTTATTCTGGGTCTTCAGCTACCTACATACCAAATTTCATCATAATCGGTTCAGTAGTATTTGCGTGAAAGAGTAACAAACATCCATACATACATACTCACAAACTTTCGCATTTATAATATTAGTAGGATCACGCTACAAGTAATATTAGAAAGAAGTAATATTTGTTTGTTTATAATTAACTCAAAAATTACTGGATCGAGTTTTTTTCAACATCCAGCTATATATCACTGAATTACCCAACTAAGTTAAAGGAAGTAATAGTTTTAGGTCACGCGAACGAGTCGCAAGGAACTGCAAGTGTAGGATATTTTGGTCTGATATAAATAAATGTTCAAAGCGAAGAGTGAAGTAACGATTTTATTCGACAACACAAGCTATAATCTTCTATCTTTATCAATATTTACGATTATCGTTTGTTGCTTCCGATAACCAAGATATCATAAAAGCTTGCCAAATATATAGGATATTGTATAATATTGAATTTTTATAGATTCTGGCGTCAATTCCCTCTCCTCGGTGTCTATCCAGGCCTTCTTTTGAAGTATATGTAGAGCGCCGTTAACCCGTAACACATGTTTTCTTGCATACCTTCTTTAAGGACCAGACTCTCACAAAGTTGCAACATTTTTTATATCTTAAGATAGCAAACAAGTAGATGGCTGTCTTGATGGAAAGAGAAACAAGGCACCAAAGATGTTAATGTTGCGCTGCTATCCGTGTAGCGGGATGGCGATGACACATGCATTAGTCTACCGGATTGTAGGTATTCCGGTTTGGAGGGTAAGGCAACCCTGCAAATCGGAATACATCCTCGTATTCCGATTTGGAGGGTTGTCTATAACACTTATCTGTTCTGTTTCTTCGCCTTTTACAAACTGATATATATTAACGCTTTGTATCGACTATAATACACGTTATAATTTCATCCCTATATATAGAAAATGCTATAAGATTATTACTGCCGCAATAACGTCAGTGCTTGTCACTGTCGTGTTCCGGTTTGAAGAGTAAGGAAGCCGGTAAACTTACTACAAGATAGCAACGCACCATTAACACCTTTGGTGTCTATAGGCGATGGTTGACTCTTTCCATCAGGAGACCCATCCTGTTTGCTATCTTATGATAAAAAGAATCTATTAGTCTTTTGCTGTGCCCGAACACCCCTGTAGAGTGGTAGAGTGTGATATATATATCTACCACTCTACAGGGGTATTCGGGCACAGCAAAAGACTAATAGATTCTTTTTATCATAAGATAGCAAACAAGATGGGTCTCCTGATGGAAAGAGTCAACCATCGCCTATAGACACCAAAGATGTTAATGTTGCGCTGCTATCCGTGTAGCGGGATGGCGATGACACATGCATTAGTCTACCGGACAGGTTAAATATTCACTACACTGTATAAAAATATAGTTTTTGTTGTTATTATAATTATTATCTTTTCTTCATTATTTTAAGTGTTAATTAGCTTTTGTTTAGCTTCGTATATATATATATATATATATATATATATATATATATATATATATATATATATATATATATATATATATACGCTTTGTATCGACTATAATACACGTTATAATATCATCCCTATAAAATACAGTTTAGTTTTTGCGCTCGACTGAATATTTTTCTTATTAATTGTTTCATTTTTAGAACACTATGGGAACAATCATGATCGATTGGTCTGAATCTTAAAGTATTTTCATATAGACTTAATGGCAAATCCTTCTACAAAATTTCTTGTAATTTTGAGGAATAAGGAAAACAATTTGAGGAATAAGGAATAAAAACTCATCACTGGACCAATTAATCCTTTGTTTATAAGGAGTTTTGGAAATCCTATGGGAATAGTGAATGTTTCCTTTTTAGGATTCCGAAGCAAACTAAGTACCCTTATACTTACGCTATGTCCGTCCGTCCGTCCGTCCGCAGCCTAGCTCAGAGATCCTTAAATATGGAAATCTGTAATTTGGCATGTACATAAATATTAGTCATGGCTACAAAGTGCGAAGATAAAATATTGAAAAATATTCTTTTAAAGTAGCTGATCTGTAAGTAAAGTGGGGATGTTAATTCTTTTCTCGTACCTTAAAGTTTGAGGTATGCTTCAATAGATCTTTAAAAATATTTGGCATAATAGGCCGCAAAGGCCAAAGAGTGGCCGCGTTTCCGATCCGGTAGTATTTTTAAAAAAAAAAATATGTTGACGTGTCAAAATAACTTGTAAAAAGTTTTATTGAATAAAGTATTTCTGATTTCTGAGGTTTGACAAAACTAGTTTTCGATTAATAAAATGTTGTTTGGGGAAGTTTTTACAGGCGTGAAGCGGATATATCTATCATTGACGTTAAATAGGTACAATGTTTATGGTATGATACAATAAAAGCCCTCTTCTTAGTCTGTGATGGGCACGATTGCACGTGGTTGACACACACTTTACCAATTTTTTTATCATAATACAGCAAACAACTAGATAAATGAACGCTGATAGAATAAATAATCATCGTCTATATACACTAAAAATTTGTAGGAATATGTGGAAATTTCCGAGCTTTTTAGGCAATTTTGTCATATACTTACTATTGGGAGCAGAATTAAGTTAGCCATTTTGGTAAGTCCTCAATTTCTGAACTGCCGTGGTGCAATAGCAATCAGGCTTAACCGGATTGTAAAAGTCTAATTTTTCGCATTGTTATGCTTTTACCATACCACTCCTCCTACGAGTATATACTTCGATAAATTTCGTTGCGGATTCCAAGACAGCTTAGCATTTCCCTAGGGCACCGTAAACTCGCAACTTGTTGATTATCAGGAAGGTTTTCACCACAGACCACATGAATACTTATAGACATTTCATTGGGAAGGAAACGTATCGCCGCTCATATGAGCAAACACTCCTATCACTGACAAAAATGGCATACATTTGTAGATAGATATATTGATCATCATTTAATCTTGATTATCATTGAATCATGAAAAAATATAAATTAATCATGTACGATTTTGCACTGAATGAGTTGACAAGATTTAAAAATAAACCCTTGAAGCAATTTTATTTTATCGATAAATAGTTAACTCTTTATTTATTTGTGTAAATGCAAGCTTCACAGACAAACTAAAAAAATGTCTTGTAAGGCGTATTCATTTAATCCGTGGTTACTACTGTTGATTCTGGTTTGCTGATAGAAACGAGAGGAGGGCCAAATACCAAAGATGTTAATAGTATGTTGCTATCCATGTTGCGAATGCTACTTGCATACGTTTACTGGTAAACTTATTCCCCCAACCCGACCATGATAGTGACAAACATTGACACTATTGTGGCAGTTTGGTACCAGACCAGGGCGAGACGTTGCAGAATTCTATCACCTAGTAGTGATATGGAGCCAATCGTTGGCCTTTTACTACTTACCTGGCAGAATGGCAGATATAATACCACAGACTACATGAATACTAATAGACATGCCTCTTTCCGTCAGGGGACCCATCTGCTTGCTTGCTACCTTATAAAAAAAACATACATTTGCTCATATGAACGGCCATGCATTTTGCGTCTAAGACTGTCTATTAGATTTGTGTGGTCTGTGATAACTTGGCTGGATCGTTGAACTCAAAGTTCTATTACAGGTGATAAAAAGGTGTAGGACATATTGGAGGACACAATAAATTGCTCAACCCGGAAATCGAACCCGAGACCTGTTGTGGTCAAGACCGACATTGGACCACTAGACCCTAAACGTCGAGAATTAATAGCTAGTCATTAATAGCAATAGAGAATTAATAGTAAAATACCAATAAAAAATAATAAAAAGAGAATATTGCTTAACTATTATGCGTGTAGTAATATTCAGAAAGTATGATTACCGCATGGGCGACAGCGGCGCGTTAACGAGTCTAGTCACAAGTTTATAAAATCGTTGTCTGTAAAAAATTAACCTCAATATTAATGCGCGAGTATCCGTACATCAACATTTTATTGGATAATGAGGTAAAAAATTAAGTAACTATTTTTTACATAATATATGGGTATTAGAATCGAGTTCTGAAATACTGAGTACCTTCAGTATCTATCTACACATATAATAAAATCGTAGAAAAGTCAAAACTGTACATTGGTAATTTTTTTAAAAGAATACTTGGGGCGTGATCTACAATCGATATCGAAGCCAAAAATATAGTTTTTAGAATTTTTGTCTGTTTGTCTGTTTATCTGTGTGTATGTCCGTGGTAAACTCAAAAAGTACTGCATGGATTTACTTCAAATTTTGCATGAATATTACTAACAGGTCGGGTCAACATAATACTTACATATTATCACGCTATCACCTACGGGGGAGGAGCAGTGCGGAGTAAACAAAGTCCGCGCGGACGAAGTCGCAGGTAACAGCTAGTACATAATATATAGTCTTTTAGCATTCAATGCGTATAATATTAATGTTAAAAATAAAAGTGGAACCATGAAGCTGCATTATATCTGGAGGCAACACTTCTAATACCTACTTCAAACAAAACATTAAATACTGCTGTCATCTTCTGAGGTCTTATCCTCTCTTTCTAACACAGCTGTATGAAAAGAGATGGCTAGACCTCATAGACTGAGATATACCGTAAGTATGTTTCAAGTGATTATTCCGAGTGCTAGCTCCACCTTTATCTAATACTTCATGAGTGGAACTCATTAGTTTAAAAAAATTACTCGATTTCTTCCTTTAAATATGGTAGCGATTGTAAATATTTTAAATTCTCCCTAATATTAATGATGATAATGAAGGTAATATTTTAATTCGGTTATATAAAACCCAACTACAAACTTCACCACTGAAATTTAAATACACCCACTTTGATACAGAACCCTCATTATCTCAGATAAAATTTTGTTATGTAACTAAATTATTAAATAAAGAAGCGACCTTTCTCGTCTTGTCAGTGGTAAAAGCTAAAGGCTAAAGGCTAAAGACCTTAAGTTGAAGGCTGAAGTTTGAAGGATGAAATTTTAAGTTTGTTGTGTGATGTTTGAAGTTTGAAGTATTTTTTTTATATCATAAGATAGCAAACAAGCAGATGGGTCTCCTGATGGAAAGAGTCAACCATCGCCTATAGATACCAATGACGTTAATGGTGCGTTGCTATCTTGTGGCGAGGTCAAATTAATAATATTTCTTACTAAAATAAAGAGATAAAACCAATCAAATTGCAAATTAACTGGAATTTTAGGTAAAAAATGTCACTAACAGGAAGATAATAGTATTACTTCTTATATTTTAATATAATCAGAGATATATGTGCAAAAATAAATACGTAGCGGTGCAATGACATATTTAAAGATTTTCTCCTGCTTTTCGTTGTACATCCTATTATATTGCAATTAGGAATGTTACTTTAACAATTAGTTTTTATTTTAGATATAAGTTACACACTAAAATTATAGAAAAGTACAAATAAATGCTCAATTCAATTTAATATTTTGTAAACGATATGATATTTTACGTAGTGACATTGACAGCGTGTTTTATATAGTAATGGCGAATCGGCCGCAAGCTGTTTAAGATGATGTTATTTTCTTGAATGCTTTGTAATTTAAGCACTGACAAAATTTTTGTAGGTTTGTCTATTACGAAAATTGGAACTTGTTAAAAAGAAAAAGTATCTTCATGCCCATATCCCCGAAGGGGTAAGCAGAGGTACAACGAGTGCACCCACGATTAACCGAAGATATTTTGTCCCACCAATGTGATAGGTGGCAAGCCTAGACATATTGTGAAAAAAAATTATATGAAAAAAGACAAGCGCGCTGAGTTTCTTCCGCCAGATCTTCTAAGTGTGTAGCCGCGTTCCGATCCGGTAGTAGTTTTAAAAAAAATGTTGACATATCAAAATAACTTGTAAAAAGATTTAGTGAATTCACTGATTTATTGATTGAATTTATTCTTCTGATTTCTGATTTCTGATATCGCCAACCGGGCACTTTCCAATCCCGGGTACCTTTGTGTTTCTCATATATAGCGTGGCAACTCTATCGCCCAACGGGCACTTACCTTACCAACCCCGAGAAACATTGTTTACATTAGAAAACTAATTTATTAGAATAATAGTAATAATAGTAATTGAAACGTACTTCTTCCATCTGGAAATATTTTGAAAATGGCCCAGGACCTTTCATGGCAAAATCTAGCAGTGTCAATGAGAATATTTGTATTGATTGTCGACTTAAATATAGTATATAAACAATTTTATGTGATTAGTCAACAATATCAGTATATTTCTGTATAAATGAAGTAATTTCTTTTAATTGAAACAAGTTCTTAAGAGAGAGTGACGAGCTGAACTACTCTACCAGCGCGGACGGTCGCGGCGCGCTAAACAAAGTCAGCCCTTCTCTACTAATTTGGACTACGTGCTGGAATAGCGCACACCTAGCGGTCAGCGCACACTGAACTGCAAAATGCTCGCATATGTTCGAGTAAAAATTTGACTGCTCGACCATGCAGGAAGCATGCTCACTCCGTGAAAGTTCCGTTGAAAATGCTCTGGGTTTCCAGGCGGGCGTGCATGACCAGTTTAATGCAAAAATTCGATGTTGGCAGACGTGTTCAATATGGTTGATTGGAACTAAGTAATTATCGATTTTTTGCAGAGGAAAAGGAACATGAAGAATATGTATATAAAATGAATAAGGGAGAATAGAGAATAAGGTAGAAGAAACGTGGCGGGAAAAATGTGCCTTAGGCGAATATACCATTAAGAAGTGTTTATTTTATGACTATTGCAAGTTAAACTACAAAATATTTGAATTTTTAGCTAATTTGCTACGCCTGCAAATCCAAAAACACACTACGAATTAGCGATCTAGCATTTCTGTCGATAAACAACTTGTAAAGCCATAATGTTTGAAGGAAGAAAGAGAAGGAATCTTCAGGATAGCTAGGATAACCACCAGATTCCAGGCTGTTAATGAGATTTTTCTGATCGGTAATCGAACTCTAGACATGACGATCTACGAATGAACTAACCTAAATAAATTAATGAAAACCTAACTAAACGAATGAACTAACCTAACAAAACAGTGCGGACGGATTCGCATACGTAAAGGTAAGGTTCCGTATAACTGACGATCCGACCGCGTTCCGATCCGGTAGTAATTTTTTGAGTCGACTCGTCAAAAGTTCATTTTAAAGGTTTATGTGATTTTGATATTAGCTGAGGTTATTGTATGGAAACCTTCTTTGGGGTCTTAATTTGTATTTTTTTTATTTGTGATAGCGACCACAGTAATATACATTTTATGAAAATTTAAGAAGTTTTTTTATTTCCTTTCAAGGAATAGAACCCTGTGATCGACAGATAGCGGAAGAGCATATTAATAGGGTTCCGTTTGTAAACTTCTAGGTGCGAAACCATATAAACGAGGAAATCAATGTTACGTGAAAAATTTTGAATAAATCAAAAAATAAATTATATTTAATTTTCTGTTAGAACGATAAATAAATCAAATGGATTTAACGACGCTGATTTATAACCACTTTGGAACGACTAATTACGTGAAATGACTGAAACAATATGGACCTTATCGATATTGCAATTAGGTTGATAATGGTAAACGTTGAAGAATCCCTCTGAGATATCTGTGTGAATCTGGATCTATACGGGTAATAGAATACTTACATAAAAATGTTTACTTTTCATATCTATACACACTAGTTGACTCGCGCGTCTTCACCCGCAAATACATTAATGGCCTACGCAGACAAGGGACTTTTGCCCGCAGAATACAAAAATCAATAAATCGCGAAAAAAGTTCCGTCTCGAAAGTTCTACGGACTCAACGCAGACCGTGTGCGATCATTTGTTTGATGAAATTTAGTGCAGCGTACGTTATAGAGGCATATTTTTTGAGGTTTAGTTGTGTATAAATTAAAATTAAGCTTAAGAGAAAGCATTGCAGTAGTCCTGAAGACTGTCATTTACTTTAAAGTAAATCACTCTCGAGCACTCAACGCAAACTAGTTTGCTGTGTCGCTATATGCGTTGCTGCTCCTTGTCACGTTATTTCTATTGTTTCGGGGATTCCCCCGTACTTTCGTCTAGGCTGATCTCTCGGCATCTTTGGTTATTCGAGGGACATTTTGTTTTCAAGCCGAATGAAGGTTGCTGAATTTTCATAAGCTATTCAGAATCGATAATATGTTCGATTTAAATAATAAAAAAAAATTTAAAATATTCAATAGCTAAGATAACATACAAGTGAAAATTTCAGATTCAGCCGCTGTAACAACAAATACTAAAAATAAAAAATGTAAATATTAAGGGTCTCCATACATAAACGTACTTTTTTCTATAATTTTTATAAATGATAGTACGGGACACTTCGTGCGTGAGTTCAACTAGCACTTGGTATTTTTACTTATAGTATCGATAAGCCTTCACAAGACCTGTCGAATAAAACTTAAACGTCACAGCAGCTCCGAGTCAGAAGATATACTCTATATCTTTTTTTTTATATCATAAGATAGCAAACAAGCAGATGGGTCTCCTGATGGAAAGAGTCAACCATCGCCTATAGACACCAAAGATGTTAATGGTGCGTTGCTGTCTTGTGGCGAGGTCTAATGCCACATGCATAAGTTTACCGGCTACCTTACCCTCCAAACCGGAACACGACAGTGACAAGCACTGACGCTATTGCGGCAGGAATAGGTAAAGCGCTGGTACCAGACCCGGGCGAGACAATGCAGAACTCTACCACCTAGTAGCCACGATGGTAGTGACTCGATAGCCAATCGGTCGCCTCTTACGACCTGCCTGGTAGAACGGCAGTTGGCCTATTCTTCAAAGGAGCCCGGGACCAACACGGGGAAACACGGGTCCCAGGTTGGAATCCCGGGTCGGACAAATCATAAATGTGTTTTTTTTCAGTTTCCTTATAAAATCAACGGTTGGCGATAGGTTTGCCACCTATCACATTGTGGGACTAAATATCTTCGGCTAATTGTGGGTAACTAATTGTACCTCTGCGTACCTCTTCGGGATACAGGTGTGAAAATACTTTCTACTACCTAATATTTTACATCGCGGAGTCTCTTCATACGAATAATTTTTTTTATCATTTGATAGCCAACAAGCAAACGGCTCTCCTGATGAAAAGAGATCCCATCACCTACAGACACCACATATGTTAATGTTGCGTTCCTATCCTTGTGGCAGGATACTAATGCCACACGAATAAGTCTACCGGCTACCTTACCCTCAGAGATTAATGCTATTGCGTCAGGAATAGATAAAGTGGTGGTACCATATACCAGTATACTACGTAAAGCCTTTGGTCACGTTTATCTTAATGAAAAAGTGGTACTCGTTAACAGGTTACAAAAAATCAGCGATAGTGATCACGACCATTCTCACCAATCAACAATTTAGTGAATTCCCCGTGTTAGTCCCGAGCTCCTTTTAAGAATAGGCCAACTGCCATTCTGCCAGGCAGGTCGTAAAAGGCGACCGATTGGCTATGCGAGTCACTACCATTGTGGCTACTAGGTGGTAGAGTTCTGCATTGTCTCGCCCGGGTCTGGTACCACCGCCTTACCTGTTCCTGCCGCAATAGCATCTTTCAAAGATTGCAAGAAATTTACACTGACTTACGCTAATTAAGAAAAATAATTTGGTGCATTCTAGAATTACCAGGGGTTCCCAAACTAGGCGGAGCCTGCATTTTGGGATACCATACTTAGTTAAAAACAAATTAATTTCAAACAATAAAGGACGAGCGCAATCCATACTATCCACACTAATATTATAAATGCGAAAGTAACTCTGTCTGTCTGTCTGTTACGCTTTCACGGTTAAACCACTGAACTGATTTGGATAAAATTTGATACAAATATAGTTTGAGACCCAAGAAAGGACATAGAATATTTCTTATCCCGGAAATCCCACGGGAACGGGAACTATGCGGGTTTTTATTTTAGATTTTTTTCCACGCGAACGAAGTCGCGGGCACAGCTAGTAATAAATAAAGTTATAATAATTGATTCACATTATAAGCATTGAAATGTCAAAATAAAACTGTGCTATTTATTTAACATTAATTTTAAAACATAAATTTAATAGACTCAAGGTTAGAATTAAATACTGAGAAATTAATGTGAAGTTAAAAAATAAAACAAGAACATCATTGGTGTACTTTCTTCTATGAAAGTGTTGACATTACGATAGCTTCAGTCTTTTCGTAATCTAACGATTGCAACCAACTTATAATTTTACGTGAACATTCTTGAACTGAGGAATTCTTAATGTCACAAAAGTTAACAGCTTTATTATAAATATCTTTATGGGCAAAAGATTCAAATCGTTTAACAAATGAAGATCTTACTATTGGCAACTCTACTCTAAATAATCTTTTATTTAAAAAGTGATTTGTAATTGGTAGAGGTAATTACATTTTTATGAGTTGAGATGCATGCTCTCAGGATGTACAGCTGACGCACTCTCAAAACTCCGATTTCCTTGTACAGCGCATTTGTGGAAAACCAAAGAGGCTTACGCGTCATGACCTCTAAAACGACACGTTGAGCTCTTTCAATAGGAAACATAGAGGTTTTCGTTGCACCACCCCAAACACCAAAGCAATAGGTGAGTAATGACTGGCAGACCGCAGTATACACAAGTTTACGGATTCGAGTGCAGGTTGAATTCCTCAATAATTTCAATGATCATCAATTCAAAATGAGGTAAACCCATCGCGTTTGGCTTTATTTGTTCTGTTTTGACAAATAATCTGGTGTTAGATGATTTCCAGGTTTTTACAATAAAATGAGAGAAGGTCATGGGAACGAAACGAACGAATGAATGAAAATTGGGCAGCACCATCGATTTTGGTCTCGTTTGATTCGTTCTTTTAAGGACTTTGGAACAGTATGTTCTCTAGTATCTGATGATAGAGCTATAATAGGTATATTAGAACTTTTAAGCTAATCTAAATAAACCCCTTGAATTTTGGCTAATTCGGTTTATTTTGGCAAATACTTAGTTGTTGCATATTTTCTAAGATATATTTATGATGGAACTGAAAGGTGGCCATCAGAAATTGGGCTGATACCGTTAACCTTTATTACTAGGAGATTCTCAAGGTTTGATATTGGAATTAGAAAGTGGCAATAGAACTCCTACACTAAACAAAATAAGCCCAATGTGTGTGGTTTTATTTGTTATATTTTTACATACACTGAATGAATGAATCAAAATGATTTCCAGGATAACATAATGGAGCTGAAGACCATGGGAGCTTTACAATAAAACAATTCAAGCTCGTTGAGTAAGGTAGCGTGGTAACCTTAACCTGATGCTGCAAGATCCCCTTTCGTAGATCATCAGGTCCTTTTACGTTTTGTATTTAAAATGATGCATATGTAGCGAAATGGCGGTCTGAGGATGTGTCGGGGGTTTTTGAAATTTTTAATTTCATCTTGTAATATAATCTCGTCATATCCTAGACGTTTGAACGCAATGAAAAACCGGGTCAATTTTATAGATTTTTTTTTCAGTTATGAACTAAAAAACAATCTATGAAATTGACCCGGTTATATATATAATTCAATAACGAAGTAATGAAAGAAAGAGAAACATATAAACATGACAGATAATTGATGCAGGTATAGCCATAGATTTATTACAAAATAAAAAAATATTCTATTAACATTCTGGGGAGGAAACAGGGGACATCGTTTGTATGGAGAAACGGCTCTAATGTTCCGTCTAAATGTATTTACGCTAGCGAAGCGGGTGGGTAATAACTATTCGTATATAAAGCTTAGAATTTTCCAAACCAGATTTTCAGATAGCAAAATCAACAAACAAAGCATTTAAGGGTCATAGCAACAAGATATAAATGTTAACAACGCACATTGAAATCAAATAAGTAGACATCTAAACAGAAAACCGATAGACATAACGGTAGGTAAACGAAATGAGGGGAAAACACTCAACCTGATTGCATAACTTGATTCTTTTATCCATCGGCTTCATAATCTTGTTTACTAGATAAATGAAATGGAAGGCGGATAAAGCCCCCATTGCTTCCAACCGACTTATGTAAAAAGAAGAGTGCCAATTTTATCTTTCTTTTTAACTCCCGACGCAAAACGAGGGGTGTTATAAGTTTCAGGTGTGTATCTGTGGATCTGTGTATCTATGTATCTGTGTATCTGTGAATGTGTGTATCTGTGTGTCTGTCCTTGGCATCGTAGAGCCCTGGCGGATGGTCTGATTTGATTGCGGTTTTTTTTAATTGAAAGCCCTGTTCTGCGAGATGGTTTTTAGCTAAGATTCAATAAAATCTGTTCAGCCGTTTCAAGATAACCAGCTCTTTTCCAGTTGATGAAAGGAATTAAATAACTTGTAAATGCTTTATCAATACTAAAATTTGTGTTCTGCTACTTTATTGATATTGCAATTACATGGTAACGTTGAGCTAATACTTTGAGATTCTCATTCGAAGATCATCAGCGTCTATTTTAATGGCAATTTTCGTATTTAAATAACTGATTTTCTTAATATGACAAGCCACTTGTTAACGATTTTCTGATATCCGTTAGAACAAAAACTTGACAGACTTGTGAAGGAAATGCAAATACTATGGTACCATCCACCTGAGCTCGTGATGTAGCCTGGATGTAGGGAATGGAACTCTCTGATGCAGAGTTTTAACAAGACAATCTTGCTTAGACTAAGTCTGGTTGCTATAAATACTAAGTTTGATTAGTGCTCGTGATGACGAGGATTTGAAGATGAAGCTGATAAAGTGCTACCGAAACTCACGCGTAGAATGTAGAAAGAGATAAGATAGTCAAATTCGGGCTCGATGGATTTTTGATAATATGTACTTTCCATTACATATAATGTCGAAGAACTGAACATGGAGCCGTAAGAGTGTAATTGTAACTCATAGATAGAAATTGCTAATATAGTGGAGTTTGGAGTCATTTCATTTGTTACAGTAAGATCTTTCTCATTGTGAAAATTCCAATGTCTCCAGTGACATTGGAACTTCAAGAATCCAGATTCAACAAACAAGATAAATTTATCGAATTTCGGATCTTTTGTTGTGTTATAATAAAAATCCTGGTACTAGACGATTTCTGGGGTTTTATAATAGAGCCGATAATGGAGGTCATGGGAACAATGAAATAAAATGGAGTAAATTTTTACAAGGATTTTGAAGCACGTTGTTTATCAGTGTCTGATAATAGAACTGGAAAAAGTCTATACGAACTTATAAGCAAATCCAAATAAAGTCATTGAGTGTGGGCTGCTTGGGTTTATTTTGACATATACTTTGGTGCTGGACAATTTTTAGGATCTGATGGTGAAACTAGAAGGTGACCATGATAATTTTTGAACTAAACAAGATAAAACCATTGAACCCCGTGTTAGTTCGAGCTCCTTTAAAGAATAGGCCAACTGTCGTTCTGCCACGAAGGTCGTAAAAGGCGACCGATTAGCTATGCGAGTGACTACCATCCTGGCTACTAGATGGTAGAGTTCTGCATTGTCTCGCCCGGGTCTGGTACCACCGCCTCACCTATTCCTGCCGCAATAGCGTTAGTGCTGGTCACTGTCGTGTTCCGGTTTGGAGGGTAAGGTAGCCGGTAAACTTATGCATGTGACATTAGACCTCGCTACAAGATAGCAAAGCACCATTTACATCTTTGGTGTCTACAGGCGATGGTTGACTCTTTTCATCAGGAGACCTATTAACTTGTTTGCTATCTTACGATATAAAAAAAACAAGAGCTTAGATTCATTTGTTCTGTTTTGACAAATACTCTAATTCTAGATGCTTTCCAGGGTCTTATAATGAAGCAGAAAGGAGAAAGTCTTTGGAGTAGAATGGCTTCCGGTGTCAGATGATAGTGGGAAGAAGTCCATGAGAAATCCTAAGCTTACCCAGAAAAACTCATTGAGTGTGGGTTGCTTCGGTTTGTTTTAGCACATTGTTTGGTGCTAGATGATTTTTTGAATTTAATAATGGAAATTCAAGGTGGCTATGGAAACCTTTGAAATAAACAAGTTAAACCTATCGAGTTTGGACTCATTTGAAGAGTTACCCTTCTGTTAGATAATTTCTGTGTTCCTATATAAAGCAGGCGATTTGGGGTTATTTGGTTCGTTCTAATAAGGAATTTGGAACAGAATGACTTCCAGTTTCTCAATATAAAACTGAATTTTTCATTACTGTCATAAAATTAATTTTAAAAATTTCAGAATTTGTGGTAAATAAATTAGTTATGCAGCGGTATATAAATTAAATCACAATAAAAAAAAAGTTTTATTCGAATAAACTTTTACAGACACTTTTGATGAGTCGACAATTTAAAAATTACTGCCGGGTCGGAACGCGGACACACACTGAGAAGATCCGGCGGAAAAAACTCAGCGTCTCGTCTTTTTTATCTATATTTTTTTTTATAATAAATGCGTTACAATATCAAAAAATCATATCATATATGTAATATCCTTATATACAAATAATTAGATTCTGTTAACTAACAAGAGTATCTATACGTATAATAAAATCGCAGGAAAGTCAAAACTGTACATTGAATATTTTTTAAAAGAATACTTGGGGCGTGATCTACAATCGATATCGAAGCCAAAAATATAGTTTTTAGAATTTTTTCTGTTTATCTGTTTGTCTGTATGTATGTCCGGGGTAAACTCAAAAAGTACTGCATAGATTTACTTCAAATTTTGCATGAATATTACTAACAGGTCGGGTTAACATATAAGCTACATATTATCACGCTATCACCTAAGGAGGAGGAGCTGTGCGGAGTAAACGAAGTCCGCGCGGACGAATTAGCGGGCAACAGCTAGTTACTAATAAAATTATTTAAACTTTCGTGAGACATTATAAATGACCTTTTATAAGGATCCGTCTCGAACGGATCGCTACCGAGCGAACGACAAACTCACCCTGAGGAAGAACTTCATATAGGTCCGAACTCCGAAATAGTACGGAACCTACAGCGATTAAAGGTGAATGTAGCTGTGTTTTAATTATTTAGTTTATTAAGAGTATTACCATAGAAATAGTTGAAGAAAAGAGGCATACAAATATTTTTTCGATCATAGAGCACTGTCTTAATACTTAGCATTATGAGTGGTGCAATAATTTAATATTACGGTAAAAGTATCATCTGAGTACTAAGCGTGTGTTTTTCTTTTCGCATTCGATCGTGAGCGCGTTTCGAGTTTACTAGGAATTTGTATGTGATTTGTACAGCGCTACCTAGTGGTAAACTGGTTTCTCACGTTTACCACTAGGTGGCGCTGTACATATTACATACAAATTCCTAGTAAACTCCAAACGCGCTCACGATCGAATGCGAAAAGAAAAACTCACACTTAGCACTCAGTTTCCCTTGCAGTGTAGGCAAAATAAACCGAACGTCTACAATTTTTCGATTCATCACCGGTTTGTCGCTTCATGAAATAGGTGGTGATCCCTATCGTCGGATTTCACCGTCCTTATAACGATTATCTACTATTTCTAGTGATAACCAAAACTGACGGCTTTACGTGCATATTCGCGGCACAGGTGGTAAGCCATAAACTTTTTTCGGATTTTTTCGAGAAAAAACCTCAATAACACTTTTGACCGACCCGGGATCGAACACAGTATATTACAGTATTACAGTGTGAATTATAATATGGCAAACCTTTTTGAAAACAATAAAGCCTCTAGCAGTTATTTTCTAACAAAATAATATAAAAAATTACCCAATGTTTTTATTTATCGTCACTTTTCCCAGTGTTGATCCCGGGCTCCTTTGAAGAATAAACCAACTGCCCTTCTGCCAGGCAGGTCGTAAAAGGGGACCGAGTGGCTATGCGCGTCACTAACATCGTGCCTACTAGGTGGTAGAGTTCTGCATCGGCTCGACCGGGTCTGGTACCACCGCCTTACCTATTCCCACCGCAATAGCGTCAGTGGTAGTCACTGTCGTGTTCCGGTTTGGAGGGTAAGGTTGCCGGTAAACTTATGCATGTGTCATTATACCTTGCCACAAGATAGCAACGCACCATTAACCTCTTTGGTGTTTATAGGCGATGGTTGGCTCTTTCCATCTGCTTGTTTGCTATCTTATGATATAAAAAAACTCATTAGGACCTGCATTTATGAACCATTTAAATGATTAGTCGTTCTATGTAACATTCACTTTTCGTAATTCTTTATTCAATTAAACAAAAATGTGTAGGATGATGTTTTTCTCTTAATAACAGTAAAATACAATTTGTAAATTACTTGTAAATGCGCTTAACAGAGGTTCTCAACGTGGGCGATAACGCCTCTTTGTGGGTGTATGAGACTGTCCGTCAAAGAGTATGTGGGTGATTCCGTTCTAACTGTGATATAATGTCAGTACCGTGTCACGTCCATTTCTAGAATTTATTTATAAATTGTTAGTTTTTTTTTTGTCGTAAACATTAGAATTTATGAGGTAATTAGTTTAAATCATTTATTACGACAAAAAACTAACAATTTATAAATAAATTCTAGAAATGGACATGACACGGTATTGACATTTAAGTGATATATTGTAAGTTTTCTGTAAGTGGCAAGTTATATTATATGAAAATAATGTTGAAATATGTTTATAATTTTCCAATAAGCACAAAAAATTCATAAATTAATTATTAATTAATGACCTGTGAGAACAAACAATACAGGACATTGAATATCACAGTTAGAACGGAATCACCCATGTAACGTATTTACTGTCCGTAGAAAAAACACATAGACACAAGAAAATTAGGAGCGTTGGATAGGCGTAGGCAGATACAAATTTAGCCTAAAATCGCAAAACAAATACGTTTGTCGCTGTCACATAGTACTAAAGTAAAATAAAATTATTATCGTTTAATTTCAACCGACGAAACAAAGAAGGTTGTCAGTTTGACATGTACTTATGTATGTATGTAATATTTATTTTTTTAATACTTTATTGAACACAGAAACAAGCACAATCAGGAAAAAACATGTAAGTAAAATGGTCGAGCTCATCTCTACTTAAGATATTTCTTTCAGCCAACCCATTAAAGGAGATAAAAAATCTGTAAATGGTTGACTCTACAGGCCATTCCTGAAACTTCCCGCTGAATTAAGTTATTTTAAGGTCAAAAGAGTAGAAACTATAAACATAGATTTTCTTAGTTCAAACATCTATTTTGTTAAAAATGGCAGTAAGTATATTTATTTTTTGAAAGCTGTATATTTTGGGAACGATAACCGATTTTGATCTTTCGAATGGCATTCAACTCAATTTTTGAGATCTAAAATATTTCTTTTGCTAAATAATCGATATGAAGAATTTCGAAGCAATGTTTTTATTTTTTATTTGTTACATCATAAGATAGCAAATAAGCAGATGAGTCTCCTGATGGAAAAAAGTCCACCATCACCTATAGACACCAAATATATTAATGGCGCGTTGCTATCTTATGGCGATGATTAATACCACATGCATAAGTTTACTAGCTACCTTACCCTCCAAACCGTTACACGTCAGTGACTAACACTGACGCAATTACGACAGGAATAAGTAAGGCGGTGGTACCAGACCCGGGTGACACAATGCCACCACCACCACCACCACAATTCCACCAAATAAAAAAAGTAAGAAATTCTTTTTTTAATTTATGTCATTGATAAATCCCAAAAAATAGACCGATTTTGACATTTGACGTAGTTTTTTAAGGAGAAAAGCTGATAAGATTTTTAAGTCAATCGGTGTATTAGCCTGAAAGTTATTTCAAAAATATTAAGTTTGCTAAAAACAACGTAATTTTAATATTTGAAAACATGACTCGATTTTGATTTTTGAAACGGCATTCGACGTAGTTTTTTTAGTACTAAAATATCGTAGAATACCGAAAATTAATTAGTTGAAAAATTTCATAGCTATGTCGAAAAAATATTTTTTTCGACATACCTTCAATTTTAATGCAATTTATGTGTAAGTCGCAGTTTTTTGAGAATAGAGCTAATTAGATTTTGTATTTAATTGGTACATAAATCTGGAAGTTATATTTAAAAAATACAATTTCGCCAAATTTTTGTATTTGAAATTTTTTCATAATTTTTGAAAACATTCTGGACCGAAATGGTTAAAACTCTCAGTAATTTGAACAAGATCCAGTCGAATGCCATCAACCGTGTTTCAATCGGTAAAGCCATTCAAAAGTTATGAGATATTTACATAAACACTCATTCCTTCATACTGACGTCATCGTGAAGATAATCGAAAGACGTTCAAAAAACCTCAAAACGTGAAAATCTGGCGAAAACTTGATTTTCGCAAATCAGGGCAAAATCAGTAACTTCCTTATCTACATACGTAGCGGTAAGTTAAAAAACTATTCCCATAACTTGCTACATTGTCACGAAGACTATTTTTTTCTACAACAAAAGTGTCCTATTTCAACATCACACGAAAACTTGCGTGAACTAATCTAAGTCGTAAAAGATTGAGTACAAGAAAACCACTTAAACATACTTAACTTTCAAGTACGAGCCCCGGATATTTATAGGCGCAGTTCTACAGACGATCGTAATACGTCACTCAGTGATAAAACGCGGACGGGTTGAGAAATGTACTGGAAAATTTGATATTCTTCGTAAACATGTGGTATAAGGTGTCGGTGAAAGCGGTTTTGCTGTGGTATTGTGAGAATTCAAGTTTACTTAGCGGACAAACATCGTGGCATGACACGTAATGTTATATGCACGAATAATAATAAGAAATTATTTATTAATGGACACAATTATTAAATAATTTCTTATTTCTTATTATTACACACGGACGAAGTCGCGGGCACAGCTAGTATATAATAAGATTAAAATAATCCATACTAAATATAAAAAAATATAAACTGTCTTGTTATGCATGCATCTCGTCTTCACACAACAAGTAGCTTATTTATAGGGCTGTGTTGGCAGTGCAGACTTTTACTACAAAATTTCGGAAGATATAAAATATTTACAAATAAATAAATTAAAAAAAAATGTAATAAAACAAAATTTTGAATAAAAGATTATTGTAAAATTTCAGATTAGTTGGAAGACAAAAAAATCTGGGAATGATTGCTCCTCATACCAATCTCTGATAATTATTGTAATTGATTAAAAATTGTGATTAAAAAATCGGCTGAGTTTCTTCCACATATCTTCTCAGTGAAAAGCCGTGTTCATTGTAGAAGCTTTAAAATTGTCGGCCTGTCTAAAGTGCCTGTAAATGTTAATTTGAATAAAAAAATTTGACTTTGACTTTAATAAGTCTGTCTGTCTCTATGCGCTTTAAAGCGAAAACACTGAATAGATTTTGATAAAATTAGACAAAGTGATAGCAAAAAAATGGGTCTAAGGAATGATGTTTTTCCAAAACTCTACCCATTAAAGTTATTTTATGTACTCCTTTTTAAGATGAAAGATAGTTTTAAATTTCTTCTATTATTCACCGTTCATCTACTTGCGGGCAAAGGTATGCGTTCCAAGCAATCTATATTCTATTTTAATATTATAAATGCGAAAGTTTGGATGCTTGGATGGATGTTTGTTTCTCAATCACACAAAAACTACTAAATGCATTTGAATGAAATTTAGTATACATATAGATGATGGCCTGTAATAGTACATAGGCTACTTTTATCCCGGAAAATTTAGGCGATTAAAAAGCGAAACCGATCGATTAATCAAAAATTATATGTCTATATTTGTAGTGAAATTAAAGTACAAGTGATTGTAACCTAGTTTGGACTTATAACAATGGAATTTCACCAAGTGCCGACGATTGAAAGTGTAAAATCAATTAGGCGATCCCGCGGGATTTGCCAAAAACTTCTATAACATGCTGCACGCTGCAGCTAGTATTCCATAAACTTTGATTTCGACTTCAAACAGATCGCGCTCCCTCACTTAAGCATCTATACATATAATAAAATCATAGGAAAGTCAAAACTGTACATTGAATATTTTTTTTAAAGAATACTTGAGGTGTGATCTACAATCGATATTGAAACCAAAAATATATTTTTTAGAATTTTTGTCTGTTTGTCTGTATGTATGTCCGGGGTAAACTCAAAAAGTACTGCATGGATTTACTTCAAATTTTGTATGAATATTACTAATAGGTCAGGTCAATATAAAGGCTACATATTATCACGCTAGCACCTACGGGGGAGGGGCAGTGCGGAGTAAACGAACTCCGCGTGGACGAAGTCGCTGGCAACAGCTACTTAAGTTATAAGACAGAACAGGGCGTCCCATACTATCATTGTGCTGCTAATTTTAACGTGTGTTTTACTGTGTTTCTTGTATGCACATGACGACCCACTTTGATACAGCTAATACATGTTAGCATTCCTACCTTGTTATATTTACAGGTAACAGTAGAATAATCGGTTTTTTATAAGACAGGCAAAACCAGATACCTCTACTGATGAAAAGAGACAATCATCGCCTATGGTCATAAAATATGTTAATGGTGCGTTGTGGCCATAGGGCAGAGTGCATGCATAAGTTTACCGCCTACATTTACCTCTAAACTAGGACGCTATAGTGATAAGCAATGATGCTATTGCGGCAGGAATTGGTAAGGCGATGATACGAGACCTAGGGGAGACTTTGCAGAACTCTACCCGTAGTAATAATCGTACTCTTTTTACGGATTGTCTCGTTATTCTAGAACTTTTCTTCAAAGGTAGCTGGGGCTGATACGAGGTATGAGGCTTCCCGCTTTAGCTATTTTGAAAACTATATATATAAAATAACTTATAACACTTCGGCCGGTCGGCTCCGTAAACGGCCGGTTTCCGAAACGAAAATTAATTTTAACAAGCAATTAATTGTTTTTAACAAGCAATTAATTGTTTTTAACAAGCAATTAATTGTGTTTAACAAATCATTTGCTTGTAAAAATTATGTTAAAAATAAATTAATTGGTTATTAAAATTAATTTGCGTTTCAGAAACCGGCCTTAATTCTTGCAAATATATGAACTCAAACCCAAAAAATGGTTTAATCAAATAAGCCTTTACAGGCACTTTTCATGAGTTGTCATTTTTAAATTTACTACCGTATCGGAACGCGGCTTCACACTGAGAAGATCCGGCATAAGAAACTTAGCGGGCTTGCTTTTTTTTCTATTTTGTTTTTTGTTTCTTCCATTAGGAAAGCTATCTGCTTGTCTCCTGTCTTTACACAAACCATAACGTAAGAGTACACAAGCTTGGATCTCGATTAATTGGAGATCCACCAAATAAAAATAAATAAATATCACTGGACCAATTACACGAATTAATCTCACCTAAAAGTGAGCAAATTATTTGCTTGTGGTATGGGTGCTAGTCAACGATATTAATACAGAGAAATAACTATATAAATACAAAAATATATTTAATAAACACCCAAACCCGGAAATACAAAGATTTATGCTCGTCACACAAATGCAGACATTTTATTTTTTAATTAATCTCACTTAAAAGTGAGCAAATTATTTGCTTGTAGTATAGGTGTTAGTCAACGATATTAATACAGAGAAATAACTATATAAATACAAAAATATATTTAATAAACATCCAAACCCGGAAATACAAAGATTTATGCTCGTCACACAAATGCCTGTCCCTGCCAGGAATCGAACCCCAGCCCTACTGTGCGCGCAGTCAAGTTCGCTAACCACTCCACCTTAAAGGAGCGGGATAATTTTCATCGCTTCAGTACAACGCTTAGACCGGCGTTTGCAAAATGACGTAAATTGCGGTGTAAATATTTATGTGAACAATGTATTTCTGGCCATTAATGCAAGATGCGCTTTTGGAAAACATTTATCATATTATACAATGCTTCGAATAAAAGGAGATAACGGTTTGCCTCGTCTAAATCTAGGACTTTTATGGAGAACTAGCTGTTATATGCGACTTCGTTCGCATGACCTAAAAGCATTACTTCATTTTATCAGTCGGGTAAAAAAGCCAATGTCTCTTTAATAGTGTAGTTTTCAAATGGAAGAAGAAATTTAAAGATCGGTCCAGTAGTTTTTGAGTTTATTCGTTATAAGTCTATAGATGTGTTTAGGCTCTGCCGATTCCGAAAGGGAGTGATGCCTAATGATGATACTTTTTCATTGCGAAATACAAGGTAACAAGAAAATACTAAATTCCAATTTAACCCGCCATTGGTAACGTATGTCTGAGAGACCGGGTGATTCGAAAGATTCGAATAAATTTTTCACCCGCCGTCGATTCGAGTTGTGATTTCGAGTATCTGCCTCATTTTAAGTCCCACACCGTTGGTACCACTCATGAATTTGCCAGGATGCACGTTTACGAGTACCAGCACCAACCCGATCCATAAGACCAGCGTCACCAAACAGCGTAAGTAAAATATTTATAATATTTTCATGTAATATTTTTTTGTTATAAGGATATATATTTTTGTTTATTTTCTAAGAGATTGACAAAGGCTGATTTTAATCAAAAAAGTTAAACATTTTTACTAATTTCAAATTTTTTATAAACATAATAAAATAGTAAATAGAATATTTTAGTGTCGTGAGCATTGATATTAAAAACCCAAGATACACAATGTATCAAAAACGTCCTCCAAAAATGAGCGCACAATTTTAAATTGCGCACTCATTTCAAATAGAATCGCGTCGGTCGCGACACTGTCAATTTTATTTCTTTTCGTACATTGCTTTGTAAAAACAACTATAAGTCTGGCACTTAAGGTTGGATATGCAAAGACACATGTTTATGTCATATCTATAACTACTTAAATGAAATTAGGGACACTTTTGAGTGTCAGTTTTGTTCGGGACTGTGCATCAAGGGTTTTTTATATCAATGGTCGTGAGTATAATTTTTTTCAATAAGTAATAAACAACTGATCAACTGAAACAAGTGTTCGACTGAATTTTTGTGTTAAATTTTCATAAATGTGTTTATAATAAAACCTAAATTAACTAAAAATAGGATAACTAGCCAAAGGTTGACAAAATCTTAGGTTGAAAACCCTGGTCTGTGAGACCGGCGTCACCAATGTTGTAAGTGAAATTGATGTCACCAATGGCAGGTTAATTTAAAAGTAAGAATACTTAAGTATAAAATTCATTGCGCGTAGCTTATTACCAAACTTTACCACGCAAAGGAGGCTAATGTATTTATCAGTCCATGTACGTATGTTTGTTTCGAAGTAACGCTTTAGAGAACAAACGCGTAGGCTGATTTCGACAAAGACTTCTATGTACTAACGTAGTACATTAAACTCCCTGGATTTCGATGATTCTTACCACAGATCCTTACATCAATCATTTTATCTTCTTCTTCTTTATTGTCCGAATGGCAATTATCAGTGAACTCTGACAGTGTCAATGAACTTAGGAAGTGACATGTGCTATTCATTCCATGAAAATGGAATAAGGGAGACTTCATTTAAGATTGTGTATCTTAGTAAATTAATTTATCTTAATCTTGCGAGACAGAAATCAAAATTCATTACAGTGACAACCAGACGAAATATTGTCAAAATAAAATTGATGAACCAGATCAATTAGTGTGGTATTGTTGAAAAGGTATTTAAAAATCGTGTTTACATTTCTTTCATAATTGGCCGCGCCGTTGGTCGAGTTGTCACCGACCCTGATTACGCAATCGACGGGGCTCGGGTTCGATCCCCGACGGGGCAAGCATTTGTGTGATGAGCACAAATGTTTATATTTCTGGGTTTGGGTGTATATTAAATATATTCCAGTATTTATTTATGTATTTCTATGTATTAGTATCGTTGACTAGCACCCATAACACAAGCAAATAATTTACTTTGGGTTTAAAACAGTAAGGGTAATTTGTCCCGTGAGTTTTTATTTTATTTATTTATTTCATTTTTCATTTTAAATAACAGCTATACTGTTATTTAGCAATAATATTAATCTTGAAGATGATACCTAAATCGATATAAATAATAAAAGACCATCTAAATACAATACAAAGAATTGCTCATTTATAGTATAGATTTTTTTACTTTATTAGGTACCTACTACATATATATATGTACCTTTTAATGTTTGGTTATTCTGGCCTCATCACGTGAATCTTTGGTTTATATATGCGATTGTTACCTCTTTCTATTAGGAGAACCATCTGAATTACTATACGTACGTAATCAAACAAGACTGTACGTAAATATTGTATTTCAATAACTTAAATCCATCTAATCAATAAGAAATACAAGTTAATAAGAAAATGTTCAATCTCAATTTAATTTAAAAGTAATAAAACTGTTAAGTTATAAAATTCATTGCGCGAAGCTTATTTATTAGGTGTTTTATTCGACATTCCGAAAGCCATCCAAGCAAATACTAAGTTTAAATTAATTTATATAGGAAACTTACTCTGCTTTGCAAATGAAAATTACTATATTACACTATTTCAATTTCAATTTCGATTTTATTAATCGAAATTGAAACTTATAAAGCAGCGTGCAGGCCGCTGCATCCCGCGGGATCACCTAATTTTTCTGGGATAAAAAATAGCCTATGTGCTATTCCAGATCATCATCTACCTGTGTGCCAAATTTCATTCAAATCCGTTAAGTAGTTTTTGCGTAATTGAGTAACAAACAATCATCCAAACATCCAAATTTGCATTTATAATATCACTAGCTGCAGCGTGCAGCCCGCTGCATTATAAAAGTTTTTGGCGAATCCCGCGGGATCAAAATGTAGCCTATGTGCTATTCCAGGTTCAAATCCGTTCGGTAGTTTTTGCGTGATTGAGTAACAAACATCCATCCACACATCTAAACTTTCGCATTTATAATATTATAATAATAATATATATATACATATATATATATATATACATATATATATATATATATATATATATATATATATATATATATATATATATATATATATATATATATATATATATATATATATATATATATATATATATATATATATTAGGCTGTATCAAAAAAATCGACTATTTTTTTTTTTGAAAAATATAATGAAAATCTTGTTCAGAATACCGAAAAAATACGCCAGTATAACGGACAGCTCTTAATTTTAATATTAAGATGTCCCGCTTCACGATTTTCCATTTCCCGTTTAAATAACATGGGAAAATCTGATTCTTCAAGTTTGGAATTTTGTAGCTCTGCAACGAATTATCAAATTGGTTAAACCATGACATATTCTTATAGGAAATTTAATGCTCTACAAAAAAGGTCTCTTACAAATTTTTGATTAATGTACTCCTTCAAAAGTTATTCAAGGTCAAAGTTGAAACCATTGTAAATTGTAAGAAATTTTCACTTTTTTGGAGCATTTATCATACTTATTACAATATTTTGTCATAAATAAGCTTTTTTAAAACTTTTTGGAGTTCCACAAATTTTTTTCTGTTTATTGATTTATATTAATTATCCTTGATATTAAAATTATTGAGTATAATAATAAAATAACAAAATAACAAAAAAAAAATTCTTTAGAATCCTGATTTTGATGGCAATTTTGATAATTAATATAAATCAATAGTCAGAAAAAAATTGTGGAACTCCAAAAAGTTTTAAAAAAGCTTATTTATGACAAAATATTGTAATAAGTATCATAAATGCTCCAAAAAAGTGAAAATTTCTTACAATTTACAATGGTTTCAACTTTGACCTTGAATAACTTTTGAAGGAGTACATTAATCAAAATTTTGTAAGAGACCTTTTTTGTAGAGCATTAAATTTCCTATAAGAATATGTCATGGTTTAACCAATTTGGTAATTCGTTGCAGAGCTACAAAATTCCAAACTTGAAGAATCAGATTTTTCTATGTTATTTAAACGGGAAATGGAAAATCGTGAAGCGGGACATCTTAATATTAAAATTAAGAGCTGTCCGTTATACTGGCGTATTTTTTCGGTATTCTGAACAAGATTTTCATTATATTTTTCAAAAAAAAAAATAGTCGATTTTTTTGATACAGCCTAATATATATATATATATATATATATTAGTTATAAGGGACACTATAATAAAGCTTATAGCTAATCAGAGCATTATGGACCCTGTCGGACACAGCAACTTATAAAAGGAGAGGGGGCGACTTATAAGAACATTCAGATTAATGTTATTTAAAATTAAATTTAGTTTAATTTTAAATAACATTAATTTAATTAATTTAGTAAAATTAAATTTTAATTGTGTACTGTAGTTATGTTACTATAATAAATTTACCAATATATGTATATTGTTATTTAAAAAAAAATATTATCTATTTTATTATGTCAAATTGGAATATATATCAAGGTTACATAATTATTTGAATTAGTTATTATTAATTATTGAATTGTATGATAATTATTTTGTGCATATGTACCTAATTACAAAATATATAATATTGATGATAAATAAAATAAAATTTCTAGCTTTTAAAATTTTCGTTTAAATTTTTGTTTAAATAAATATATTATAATATTTTTTTTAAAGATTTGCAAACTTTACAAATCTCGGTTCCTCCTTTAAGTAATTTGGTAGATTATTATAAATTATTGCCATTACAAGAGGGCTGGCCGAGCGTAATTTATGTCTCGATTTGGGCAGTATAAGTAACTTACAAATCAAGTCGCAATATTTTTGTATGTGTACATTTTATTTCTTTTACTTTTACCCAACTATATATTATTACTAGCTGTGCCCGCGACTTCGTTCGCGTGGAAAATATTCTAAAATAAAAACCCGCATGGTTCCCGTTCCCGTGGGATTTCCGGGATAAGGACTATCCTTTCTTGGGTCTCAAACTATATTTGTACCAAATTTTATCCAAATCGGTTCAGTGGTTTGATCGTGAAAGCGTAACAGACAGACAGACAGATAGACAGACAGACAGACAGAGTTACTTTCGCATTTATAATATTAGTATGGACTAGTATGGATATTAGTATGGAAGTATGGATTAGTATGGATGTTATATAAATTATCTTTTATTTAATGCGAAAGCCGAAACTAGTTTGTTCTGGAACAGCAGCAGAATCGATTACATAAGTCTATGGTTGAATTTGGATGGCGATCCATAGTTATTATAATCACGAATCAACTTAATGATTTTGTATTTGTTTGTTGTAATTCAAATTATTCAAGAGGGAAGAAAACACATATAAAAATCGAATGTTAGTTGACACGCGGTATTCATTTTTACCGCGTTTCTGTTTTGTTAAATTAAGAGAATGAGTTGAATAAACTATGAAGGTAGTTAACAGAGAGAGGAGACAGATAACAAATATTTTTTTTTTATAGAAGTAGGAAAGAACATGAAGCTGTATTATATCTGGAGGCAACACTTCTAATACCTACTTGAAGCAAAACTTTAAATACTGCTGTCATCTCCTAAGGTTTTACCCTCTCTTCTAATACAGCTGTATAAAAAGAGATGGCGGGTTTTCATAGAATAAAATATAACGTTTTTTGTTTCAAATGATTAATACGAGTGTTACACCGACCACACAGCCCATAGACACCTAATAATAGGCGAATGACTTGTGTCAACACATCTGACTTATAGTTCCGATGTAAATGTTTACGCGCCAATGAGTAGTAATTGGGTAATCAGTGTCGACCAATCAGATGCTCTGTACATTACTATCTTTCACTGTGGCCTTGAGTTAGCCAATTACGGCGTTGCAACCCCACTTCGTCTTACCTCACTTAGTTGCCAGAATGCATTCAATACGGAAAATCAAACATTAGCCGTTTATAGGCTGTGGTCGGTGGCTCCATATTTACCTAATACTTCATGGGAAAGAATGAAATAGATAAATTGAACGAGTCGAGACAATGTTTCTCCTTATTTTAGATGTTATTGCAGTAAAAGTTTATTAGGTGGTAGAGTTCCTGTATAATTTACCCCGTGTTGATCCCGTGTTCCTTTGAAGAATAGGCCAACTGCCATTCTGCCAGGCAGGTCGTAAAAGGCAACCGATTGGCTATGCAAGTCACTACCGTCGTGGCTAGTAGGTGGTAGAGTTCTGCATTGTCCCGCATGGGTCTGGTACCACCGCTTTGCCTATTCCTGCCGCAATAGCGTCAGTGCTTGTCGCTTATGCATGTGGCCTTCGACCTCGCCACTAGATAGCAACGCACCATTAACATCTTTGGTATCTGTAGGCGATGGTTGACTCTTTCCATCATGAGACCCATCTGCTTGTTTGCTATCTTACGATATAAAAAAAATTTGGTCGTACTATATGTATTGCTGGTTTTAGAACCACAGATGGTATGTTACATGTAAAACACTATATAATGTATTCTAAATTCATCTCAAAATCATGATCCAAAGCAAAGGTTTCGTTTTTCGGTAGACTGTTTTATACAAGTCATGTGCATGGGCGTACCAAAGGAGGGGCTGCTGCTGCCCCACCCCCCCTGGATCAGCCGTATTCCCGAAGAGGTAGGCAGAGGTACAACAAGTGCACCCACGATTAGGCGAAGATACTTATGGCCAATTGCACTACATTGTCTTAGCTTTCTAACATTGTCAAGGACAATTTCGGACAATCCTAAATAGTATGCTGTCACATTCTATCATTTAAGACAAGAAGTGACAGCATACTATTCAGGATTGTCCTAAGCTAAAACCATGTTAGTGCAACTGGCTATTAGTCCTGCAATGTGATAGGTGGCAAGCCTATCGCTAATCGGACACTTATTTAATCCCGAATAACGTTGTTTTTAGCAGGAAATTGAAAAAAAAAACATTTTGAATTGCCCGAGTCGCCTCTATGGTCTAGTGGTCCGGTGTCGGAGTTGACCACATGAGGTCCTGGATTCGATTCCGGGGTCGGGCACATAAAAAAAGTTTTTTTAGTTTTCTGATAAACACAAAGTTGCCCGGGATTGGAAAGTGCCCGGTTGGCGATAGGCTTGCCACCTATCACATTTGTGGGACCAAGTATCTTTGGCTAATCGTGGGTGCACCTGTTGTACCTCTGCCTACCCCTTCGGTGATATGGGCAAATATGAAGATACTTTTTTTTGAATTGCCCGACAACATGAGGCCCGGAAACCAAACTCGGAAGCTCATGTTGTCAACACCGACACCGAAATGCTAGACCAAAGAGGCGACAATTTAATTTGCGCTTAATAAGCAATCAGGGTTAAGTTGACGACCTACTAAATTAACGGCCGGTTTGTGAAACGCAAATTAATTTTTACTTTATTAGTTAGTGACCCTGACTACGCAATCGACGGAGTTCGGGTTCGATCTCCGACGCGGACAGGCGTTTGTGTAATGAGCATAAATATTTGTATTTCCGGGTTTGGGTGTTTATTAAATATATTCTAGTATTTATATATGTATTTCTATGTATTAGTATCGTTGACTAGCACTCATATCACAAGCAAATTATTTTCTTACTTTGAGGTTAGATAAATTCGTGTAATTTGCCCCGTGAATATTTATTATTTATAATCTGTATTTAATATAATTTTTGCAAGCAAATGTTCTGTTTAACATAGATTAATTGCTTGTTAAAATTAATTTGCGTTTCGGAAACCGGCCGTAGGCTGATGTTTTGACGGAACTCTATTTATTCAATGAATAATAAGGACAAATTCACTTGTCACTGATGTTTTCCATAACACCAGTGTTCCATTCCATAATACATTAGCCTTAATAAATTTTCCACTTACTTTCATTTCTCACTCCCACGCGGCGCCACTACTCAATAATTTCTAATTTATCCGCTTGTGGTGGACCATGAATAAAACCTCCATTGAAAGACGAAAACAATGAAATAGAAGTTATTTTTCCAACTTTATATATATATATTTTTCATTTATTGGTTAAAATCAAGGAACTTATATACCATAACTTGAATTGTTACGAAGCAATATTTGAAAAATAAAAATGTACTTTATTTCGTTAGTCATAAATTAGACATTTGTTTCTTACTTAAGAGAGGGGAAAAACTTTCTGAGCAAGACAACGACAAGAGTGTATGTTGTCCCTTTCTTGCAATTGCCAGTGTAAATAAAACTATCTGATGGTAGATTTTTATATATTCGGTAATCGTTAAATCCCTTTTATTCATACTCGTCGATAAATACATTAGCATAAAACGTATTGTAATTAACACAGTGAGTTCTAAAATGTGCTTATTTTAATTATTACGTAATTACTTATGCAATGCAAAAACTGTTTCTCAAATTAGTAGAATTACTTAGTAGTAATTTGCAAACTACGCATGGCGTATTATATATGGCGATTGGCGCTTTATTTAGCAGAAAGAGACACTCCACCCATGTAATGGTACTCTTCGGAACGATTTTGAAGCGCGTGTGAACATTCCGGTTAGAATGTAACTTCCTTGGTTAAAATATATTTATACAAGTTCAATAAATTAGCACTAAAAAACCACGCGGGTTTAACAACTTAGTGCTGGGTAAGTTTGCGTAATCAGTACATAAATGATACAAAATTATAATAAAAACATATGATATTGCATAAGGTACTAATAATAGGTATTCATCACAATAGATACAAAATAAAAAAACAAAATAAAATAATCCGCTTGTACTTTAAAATCTCCTTTGCAACAAGGGGCTATGTTAAGATAATAAATATATAACATACGCATACACACGTATATATAATATGTCGCAGTGAAATTGTCAATAGCCGTTAGATTATAATCTACCTAGGGATTTTATAATTTGGTTAGGTTAGGTTAGAAGTTAAATTATAATATCACTTAGGTAAATTATAATCTAACGGTACTGACAATTTCACTGCGACATATATACACTTACACACATATACATACATATACAGATATAAATGACTGATAGTGAGACTTATCAACTTTGCACTACGCCTCATGGTGACAAATATTCTAACTATATCCTACAGTGGTGAGACACCACATACCAGATTCCGAGCTGAAACTGAGATTTTGTTTTTTGAGAAAAACCTTAATAACAATTTGCCCTTCCATTTGAGACTTCTATTTTGTTTGTGCTAAAGTAATTACCCTTTTTTCTGACTCCCAATTTATATTTTTCATGGCGAAATCGCATTTTATTCGGCCCTTATTCTAGTTAAGGGAAATTAGAATAAGTAAAAAGCATCTGGCGAGTGCTCGTTACCGAAAAACTTGCAAATTGGGTCACAATCCCCAATATTTAAAATTTGTAGTTTCAGAGAATTAAAATGAATAAACTAGTCGAGCGTTCGCTATTTATTTAGAGTTCCGTAGGCCATGTACTCCAATAAACTGTTTTATATTCGCCCTTCCGATAAAATATAACTTATAAGTTGAAAAGAATATCGTTCGTATAAAAAAACTTTCGATACATATACACTTTAAATGCTTCATAGAGTGAAAGGCGAAGCATTAACAAATAACGTTTCACTCTTTAAAGAGTGAAGTGCTGTTCGATTCTCTTGAAGATGTGAAATGAATGAAATGAATGAAGTGAAATGTGCGTCTAGTATATAATTTGTGTGTTACTGCCTTTGCTTCTGACGTGGAAGAAAGTGTCGTGGACGTGGGTGGACTATTGTGCCGCTCCTTTAATTTTAGGCCTTGGGTAAGTTTGCCCCATTCTTCAAAAATTGCAAATTAAATACCTCAATTTCGTCTTTGAATTATGGATTTCCGCGAAGTAACGCCTAAATCTATAAAATAAAAAAAGCGTTGTCTATCTCCTGGTGAAAAGAGCTATGTCTTTTTCCATAATTATTTATATAAGAATTGCTCGTATTGCTATTACAAAAATTATCTATCAAATATAGTATCAAAGTGTCATCAAACCCGGTTCCTTTGCGGGGTAGGCAGAGTAAACCGAACGTCTATAGACTTTCCGGTTTATCACGACACCTAATAACGATTATCGATTATTTCTAGCGATAACCGGAACCGACGGCTTTACGTGCTCATCCGTGGCACTCACTATTATTATAAAGAACAAAATTCAAAATGTTTATTTCGATGGTTTAATTTGAAAAACTTTAAAAACAACAAAAAATAATATCGACACGTGGTATTTGAACCTGCTACCATCTCCCTAAAGCCGGTACGCTCTACCACTGAGCTAGTGTCGACAGGCTCGACGTGGCGAAATTCTTCTTTACTATATGATTGATTCCGTCGATTATAATTTTTACACTGGAAATAAGTCAGTATTTAGTAAATAATAGAAAAATAGGCACAAAATAATTGAATACATTACCCTAGAAATACGTTATTGTACATTGTATTGTCTCTCGTTACCTCTAGGTTTTAAATTTGCGGTTAAAATATATACATAAATTTTAGTTTTCATTGTAATAGTACCAATAATTTGAGTAGCATATTTTATTATAAAATATCAAACAAACAGATGGATCTAAAAAGCGATAATCGTCGTATATAACCACCAAACACACCACTTACAAGTGTAGCATTACTATCGATAAGGCCAGTTACTGCTACATGCATAAGTTTACCGGTTACGTTATCCTCATAACTTAAAAAAGACAGCCGCAAGCATTGATGGTATTGCGGCAAGAATAGACAAAGCGATGTAACCAGAAATGAGCGAGACTTTTCGGAACCTCACCTTTACAAACTAACTGCCTGGACGATGATCTATTATTCTTCAATGGATAAACGATCTTACAAAGAGGAAATTATATTAAAATAATATCGTTTTTGTTCTATAGATGCGGAATTCTGAAACATAAAAAAGATGGCGTATAATACCAGAACTTTATTACTCTACACTAAAGTTTTATTCTCTTTAAATAGCATTACTACATAAATTAATTTGAACATAAAAATATAAACTTGAATAAATTTAGGAACGGTGGAAACAGCACCTAATAAAGTAGTTACGTGGAGTAATCGTGGACTGAATTTTTTAACTTACTATTTGTGTTTTTACATACAACTGAGATAACGAGATTTCTCACCTATTTCACCGCCTCGTCTGTTGAATGGTTAACGTATGATGATAGAGTTCCGCAACGATTTCCCTGATTTCATACGACCATCTTCCCTTTTCCTGCCGCTAAAGTGTCAATGCTCAATTACAAGAAGCAACTATGGTATTTAATTTGCAAATTTTCCGCGAAATGTTATATGTAACTGCTGTGATGCAATAGAAACGAAAGGCAGTGTAAGGAATGGGGCAAACTTATCCAAGGTCTGAAATTAGAGAAGACCACAGCGGCACAATAGTCCACCCACTTCCACCACACTTTCTACCACGTCAGAAGCAAAGGCAGTAACACACAAATTATGTACTCAACGCACGTTTCATTCCGCAACCGAAGCATCTTCAGGAGAGTGAAGCAATAACTTATTGTATTTATTACATATTTTAAGGATTAAATTAGCATATTAATGCTTCTCTAATTTCAGACCTTGGATAAGTTTGCCCCATTCCTTACACTACCTTTCATTTCTGTTGCATCACAGCAGTTCCATATAACATTTCATGGAAAATTTGCAAATTAAATGCCATAGTTGCTTCTTTAAATTGGATTTCTGCAAAGTAACGCCTGAACCTATTAAATATCAATGATCAATGTCGTGTTCCAGTATAGAATATCATTACCTTACCTCAGTCTTGTGAATATATAATTTAGTTTCGTCAGTTGAAAGGTAAAATACTTTCGTTTTTTTATACTGTAGATGCGGAATCCTAAAAATAACTTAGATGGGGCTATAATACAGGAACACGCTTTGCAAAGTGTTATTCTTCTTAAGTAGCATTACTACATAAATTAATTTGAATATAAAAATATAAACTTGAATAAATTTCGGAATATTTGAAACAGCACCTAACAAATTAGCTACGTAAATTGAGTTTTATAACCTACCATATTCATTCAACTTTTAATTGAGGTGGTGAAATTTCTCGATGTTCACACCGTCTCGTCAGTTCGATGGTAAACATATTATGGTAAAGTCCCGCAATGAATCACCTGCGTTTGTTACCACCATTTTACCTATTCCAGTAATATATTTTGCACGTATAATATATATATATATATATATATATATATATATATATATATATATATATATATATATATATATATATATATATTAAAGTATTAAATAAACCGGCTACCTTACCCTTCAAACCAGAACACGACAATGACGAGCACTGACGCTATTGCGGCAGGAATAGGTAAGTTGGTGGTTCCAGTACCTAGCGAGAAAATGCTGAACTCTACCACTTAGTAGCCACGATGGTAGTGACTCGTATAATCGGTCGCCTTTTGCGACCTGCCTGGCAAAACGCCAGTTGGCTTATTCTTCAAAGGAGCCCGGGACCAACACGGAGAAAAGGCTACTAGACTTTTATAAATATAGCCTTAATGCTATATTTATAAAAGTCTCGGAGCCCTGAAGATGCCGTAAAAGGCGAAATCGGTTGCCGATATTAATTAAATAAACAATGGTTTGTGAAACAGTTAATGTGTGTTAACAAAATGACAAATGGAGTTTTACTAGGTGCTGACGACAACAAGTATGTAGTAAAGTTATCATTAAATTTCACATATTTTTTTTTCGAAATGAATTTAAGCAGTTGGTGCAAATGACCATTACTGCGAAATCGGTCTTTTTTGAAAAAAAAAAATGTTCAGCCAGAGTTTAAATTTAGGGGGCTTTGAACTTGCCTTAAAGGTGTCTCTTGTGAGACCGAACCTTGGCTTACAACAGTATCTTAAAGATAAGGGAGAGTCACTGGCATCAGGATTTCATGCTTATATTTACCCTTCAATTTTCTCAAAATTCAGGGAATAATTTAAATAGACAACACCGCGTCGAATCACGGTTGTGGGTAGACGGGGGCAGCTTCAACATCAAGGAGACCGTTTGACCAATTTGACGTCGCAGCCGCAGGTCATCTGTTGAGATTTTGTCTTGCAATATAAATTTAAGTAAGGGTGTTTAACACATAAAATAGTACTTTTTGGGCCTCTTTTCCAAATATCTAAGTTACAAAAATATTTAAATTTTTTATATATATAACGACCGCCCCGTTGGTAGTGGTTAGCGACTTTGTTTACTTTGGGGTTAGATAAGTAAGTGTATTTTGTCTCGTGAATATTAATTATTATTATTATTATATAAAAAAACTAGTGACCTGCCCGCGGTTTCACCTGCGTAGCTTTTGTTCCCAAAGAAATATCAGAAAAGTTTATATACTCAAACATTCCTCAAGAATCAATATATCTATTAAAAAACCGCATTAAAATCCGTTTCGTAGTTTTAAAGATTTAAGCATACATATAGTCCAGTAAAAAGTTTAATGAAACCATGATCTGACCAGTTTTGGCGCAATGAGTAAAAATGTGTCCATTAATACTTAAATAATGATATTATGAAAGAAGTTTTGATTTAAATTTAGGGGAAAGGGATGAAAAAAATAAAGAAAGGGTTGAAAAATGCCTTTTTTTTAATAACTTAATAATGGTAGGAAATAGAAAAAAAAGTTTCAAGTAAAAGTTGTAGAGAAAAAAATTCAACACGAAAAAGTTCCTCTTCATTTTTTTGTTATCTGCTTTAGTTTAGCTACAAAAAATAAAAATTAAATTTGTAGTAAAATATGTAAAAATATATAAATATGCGAAAGCATATGTAGTAGTGTAAGTACATATTTATATGATGCGCGCGCTGCATGGTACAGGGCTGTAATAATTCTGGTAAATTTTTATAATTAATTACAAAGCAAATTTTTTTTTTTTTTTTTTTTAGCTAAACTAAAGCAGATAACAAATAAAAAAGAAGAGGAACTTTTTGTGTAGAATTTTTTTTTCTACAACTTTTATTTGAAACTTTTTTTCTATTTCCTACCGTTATTAAGTTATTTAAAAAAAGGGATTTTTCAACCCTTTCTTTATTTTTTTCATCCCTTTCCCCTAAATTTAAATCAAAATTTATTTCATAATATCATTATTTAAGTATTAATGAACACATTTTTACTCATTGCGCCAAAACTGGTCAGATCATGGTTTTTACTGGACTAATAGGGACAGACAGAGAAAGCGACTTTGTTTTATACTTTGTAGTGATGTATTCCTCATTACTCTACCATAATTAGGTGAGCAGAGGAGTATGAAATTTGGCACAGTTGAGATGGTGAAGAAGTACAGAATGTTAATCTTTATTAATATTATAAATGCGAAAGTTTGGATATATATATATATATATATATATATATATATATATATATATATATATATATATATATATATATATATATATATATATATATATATATATATATATATATATATATATATATATATATATATATATATATATATATATATATATATTCCTAAAATCTTTAAAATTATCGTATGTCAGGAATCTGCCTAAATTTTATTCGCTGGCGATTTTCCGAACACAACTTCCAAGAACTAAGAAAATTAGGTACTTAATACGATCTAAATAGTTTTTATATTCGTTTTTTCATTCCTAGTTCAAAGAATAGCAAAAAACTGATGATTCTCATCTATAGACAACAAAGATGTTAACAGCGCATTGTTTTCAATGTGGCAGGGTTGGAATGCCAGAAACAACGACGCTATCGCGTCAGGAATATGTAAGGTATTTCCATATTCATTTATTGTCTATTCATGCAAACTCAGCGTACCGGAGACGATTAAATGTCGTTATTTTTTGTGAATATAATTACACGTGAATAACTACTTATTTACAAAAACCTTATACGTTTATAAAATATTAAAATCTTAGCTGGTATTACATTAACATTTTTTATTGATTAAGTTAAAAGGTTATAATAATTTTTGTGGTTTTAATACCTGGGATTTTACTTGGTATTTTTTTTGTAGATTCGTGATTTTCAGAAAATATAAAAAGTATTATAATATAAAATATAAAGTAAATATTAGTTAGAAGTCTTTACTTATTACTTATTCGCCGTGTTGGTCCCGGCCTCCTTTGAAGAATAGGCCAACTGCCGTTCTGCGAGGCAGGTCGTAAAAGGCGACACCTCATCATCACCATCATCATCGATCACCTAATTATTTCGGGATAAAAAGTAGCCTATGTGCTATTCCAGTTCATTATCCATCTGTGTGCCAAATTTCATTCAAATCCATTCAGTAGTTTTCGCGTGATGGAGTAACAAACATCCATCCAAACATCCAAAGTTTCACATTTATAATATTAAAAATTAAAAATAATATAGATTACCACGGATAAAATGGGTACACCTTTCAAGACAATTTCTTACTTTGTCAGTATAGCTTGCAATTACATACAGAAATACTGAGTTATACTACTTACCAATGAAATAAAATCTTTTCAATGGTAAATTTTAAACCTTGTCATCTCATTCGGTACGATCAAACAGTACAACATAGTTTATTTATATTTTTTCACAATATAATATTATAACCTACAAATGTATGAAATTTTTGACAGTAACAGAAGTGTCTGCTCATATTCGCGGCGACACGTTTCCTTCCCAAAGGCGTGTCTATTAGTATTCATAAGGTCTGTGGTTTTTACATATAAAAATCGCCACCTCACAAAATTATTTAAGCCCCGTCACTCCATGTTATTCCGGGCTCCTTTGAAGAATAGACCAACTGCCGTTCTGCCAGGCAGGTCATTAAAAGCGACCGATTGGCTATACGTGTCACTGGCATCGTGACTACTCGGTGGTAGAGTTCCGCAACGCACAATTAACATATTTGGTGTCTATAGGCGATAGTATCTCTCTTCGTTAGGAGAGCTATCTGCTTGTTTACTATCGAAACTTCACGCCCATATCCCCGAAAGAGTAGGCGGAGGCACCCACGATTAGCCGAAGATACTTGGCCCCACAAGTGTGATAGGTGGCAAGCCTATAGCCAACCGGGCACTTTTCGATCCCGGGCAACATTGTTTTTATCAGAAAACTAAAAAACACATTTTTTTTAATTGCCCGATTCGGCAATCGAACCCAGGACCTCATGTAGTCAACACCAACGCCGGACCTCTAGACCACAGGGGCGGTGCTATCGTATGATATAAAAAAATGTAATAATTGATTGATCCATCCGATAATTATCAATGTTTACCTCATAATTACGTAATCATAATACAAGTATCACAATATATTCAAATCAAAAAAAAAATGAAAGCCGCAGGGTAAAGGGTGATTTAAATACATTTTTTTACATATTCGGTATTAGAATCAAGTACTGAACACCCTCTTTTTGCATGTACAGTGTCAGTATTAATACGTAAAGCAAAAATTTTGTTCCCCCTTTTAAGACAACTACACGAACGTTACAGTTAAAGTTAACATTGCGGAGGACTGCAAAAACCTAATTGAATATTTTTTTTTTAAAATATACATTATAAATACATAAAAAAGCACCAAAAGTTATTTAAAACAAATGCTGAAGTCACTGGTAACTCATATTTTAGGAATAGTAAGAAATTATATGTGCCTAACCAAAAATTAAATATTTTTACAAAAAATGTGTGTTGTATGTCTATTAACATATATAATCATATTCCTGATAGTATTAAATCATTGCCTATAAATAAATTTCGCAAAAAGTTGTTTGATTTGCTGTTAGATACAACTTATTATGATATTAAAGAATTTTTAGCCGATAAAATTAAATCTTAATGTATAGAAATATAAGTTTGTTGAATTGTCTTTAAAAAAATTTCAATGTAGTAAAAATTTTGTAAATGGTGAACATTATGTAAATTATAAAAAAAATAATTACTCAAAATATGAAACTTGTAATTATAAAAATAACTTTGTAATATGGAATCATCCTTGTATATTTATAACAAGAACATAAAATAGAGAAAAAAAGACCAGCCCGCTGAGTTTCTTCCGCCGGATCTTCTCAGTGTGTGGCCGTGTTCCAATCCGGTAGTAATTCTAAAAAATCGATACAATTTATAGTTTTGAATGTTATATTATATAATGATATTTTTTAAATATTTGCACACCATATATTGGTAGAATATGTCGGTAACTTAATTTATTTTTAACAACTTGTAACACCCATATTCTTGCAAATAAATATTTTCTTTCTTTCTTTCTTTAAATTACTTGATAAAAATAATACTATACATACTGCGTTTATGTGATATACACTTCGAACAAATTTTTTTAACGAAGGATATACATGATATCTGTTGTCAAACTTAAAAGGGATATAATGTTATATCTCTTTTAAGATTGATATAAGAGTCAGATAAAATTCCGCGGCGGCATAAATGGAGCCTGAGACTCAATTTAAACCGCCGCGGAATGGAATGGAAACGACTTTTTGAAACGAAATTGTGCATATCATAATTAACTTTATGTCAATTGTATAATCTATACATATAATAAAATCGTAGGAAAGTCAAAACTGTACATTGAATATTTTTTTAAAAGAATATTTGGGGCGTCTTTTTTTATAGTATAAGATAGCAAACAAGCAGATGGGTCTCCTGATGGAAAGAGTTAACCATCGCCTATAGACAACAAAGGTGTTAATGGTGCGTTGCCATCTTGTGGCGAGGTCTTATGCCACATGCATAAGTTTACTGGCTACTTTACCCTCCAAATCGGAACACAACAGTGACAAGCACTGACGCTATTGCGGCAGGAATAGGTAAGGCGTTGGTACCAGACCCGAGCGAGACAATGCAGAGCTCTACCACCTAGTAGTCACGATGTTAGTGACTCGTATAGCCAATCGGTTGCCTTTTACGACCTGCCTGGCAGAACAGCAGTTGGCCTATTCTTCAAGGAAGCCCGGGACCAACACGGGGAAAAATGGGCGTGATCTACAATCAATATCAAAGCCAAAACTATAGTTTTTACAATTTTTGTCTGTTTGTCTGTTTGCCTGTTTGTCTGTTTGTCTGTTTGTCTGTTTGCCTGTTTGTCTGTTTGTCTGTTTGTCTGTTTGTCTGTTTGTCTGTTTGTCTGTTTGTCTGTTTGTCTGTTTGTCTGTTTGTCTGTTTGTCTGTTTGTCTGTTTGTCTGTTTGTCTGTTTGTCTGTTTGTCTGTTTGTCTGTTTGTCTGTTTGTCTGTTTGTCTGTTTGTCTGTTTGTCTGTTTGTCTGTTTGTCTGTTTGTCTGTTTGTCTGTTTGTCTGTTTGTCTGTTTGTCTGTTTGTCTGTTTGTCTGTTTGTCTGTTTGTCTGTTTGTCTGTTTGTCTGTTTGTCTGTTTGTCTGTTTGTCTGTTTGTCTGTTTGTCTGTTTGTCTGTTTGTCTGTTTGTCTGTTTGTCTGTTTGTCTGTTTGTCTGTTTGTCTGTTTGTCTGTTTGTCTGTTTGTCTGTTTGTCTGTTTGTCTGTTTGTCTGTTTGTCTGTTTGTCTGTTTGTCTGTTTGTCTGTTTGTCTGTTTGTCTGTTTGTCTGTTTGTCTGTTTGTCTGTTTGTCTGTTTGTCTGTTTGTCTGTTTGTCTGTTTGTCTGTTTGTCTGTTTGTATGTTTGTCTGTTTGTCTGTTTCTCTGTTTGTCTGTTTGTCTGTTTGTCTGTTTGTCTGTTTGTCTGTTTGTCTGTTTGTCTGTTTGTCTGTTTGTCTGTTTGTCTGTTTGTCTGTTTGTCTGTTTGTCTGTTTGTCTGTTTGTCTGTTTGTCTGTTTGTATGTTTGTATGTTTGCCTGTTTGCCTGTTTGTCTGTTTGTCTGTTTGTCTGTTTGTCTGTTTGTCTGTTTGTCTGTTTGTCTGTTTGTCTGTTTGTCTGTTTGTCTGTTTGTCTGTTTGTCTGTTTGTCTGTTTGTCTGTTTGTCTGTTTGTCTGTTTGTCTGTTTGTCTGTTTGTCTGTTTGTCTGTTTGTCTGTTTGTCTGTTTGTCTGTTTGTCTGTTTGTCTGTTTGTCTGTTTGTCTGTTTGTCTGTTTGTCTGTTTGTCTGTTTGTCTGTTTGTCTGTTTGTCTGTTTGTCTGTTTGTCTGTTTGTCTGTTTGTCTGTTTGTCTGTTTGTCTGTTTGTCTGTTTGTCTGTTTGTCTGTTTGTCTGTTTGTCTGTTTGTCTGTTTGTCTGTTTGTCTGTTTGTCTGTTTGTCTGTTTGTCTGTTTGTCTGTTTGTCTGTTTGTCTGTTTGTCTGTTTGTCTGTTTGTCTGTTTGTCTGTTTGTCTGTTTGTCTGTTTGTCTGTTTGTCTGTTTGTCTGTTTGTCTGTTTGTCTGTTTGTCTGTTTGTCTGTTTGTCTGTTTGTCTGTTTGTCTGTTTGTCTGCTTGTCTGTTTGTCTGTTTGTCTGTTTGTCTGTTTGTCTGTTTGTCTGTTTGTCTGTTTGTCTGTTTGTCTGTTTGTCTGTTTGTCTGTTTGTCTGTTTGTCTGTTTGTCTGTTTGTCTGTTTGTCTGTTTGTCTGTTTGTCTGTTTGTCTGTTTGTCTGTTTGTCTGTTTGTCTGTTTGTCTGTTTGTCTGTTTGTCTGTTTGTCTGTTTGTCTGTTTGTCTGTTTGTCTGTTTGTCTGTTTGTCTGTTTGTCTGTTTGTCTGTTTGTCTGTTTGTCTGTTTGTCTGTTTGTCTGTTTGTCTGTTTGTCTGTTTGTCTGTTTGTCTGTTTGTCTGTTTGTCTGTTTGTCTGTTTGTCTGTATGTAAGTCCGGGGTAAACCCAAAAAGTACTTCATGGATTTACTTCAAATTTTGCATGAATATTACTAATAGGTCTGGTCAACATATAGGCTACATATTATCACGCTATCATTTACGGAGGAGGTACAGTGCTGAGTAAAAATGTCCGCGCGGACGAAGTCGTGGGCAACAGCTGGTATACAAAATACTAACCAAAAAAAGTCGTGAGCCGAAAAGTATATTATTATTATATCGTCTTTTATTGCAGGACAAAATCTACAATCGTCGCAAGTTGAAAAAATCTAGTGATAGTAGTTATACTGTTCATATTTGATTAAGGTTTATGGTAGAGAATGTCGTAAACATTAAGTCAACCTCTGTGTATAATATACATTAATGTGCATTAATTTGAAATAAATATAAATATCTTCACGCCCATATCCCCGAAGGGTTAGGCAGAGGTACAACTAGTGCACCCACGATTAGCCAAAGATACTTGGTCCCACAAATGTGATAGGTGGCCAGCCTATCGCCAACCGGGCACTTTCCAATTCCGGGCAACTTTGTGTTTCTCAGAAAACTGAAAAAACACTTTTTTTATGTGCCCGACCCGGGAACCCGGGACCTCATGTGGTCGACGCCAACGCTGGACCACTAGACCACAGAGGCGATGAAATAAATATAATAAATAATATTTTAAATGCGAAAGCCTGTTTGCCTGTTACGCTTTCACGGATAAACCATTGAACCGATTTCGATGAAATTTTGCAAGGAGATAGTTAAAGATCCGTAGTCAAACACAGGATAACTTTTTTATGGCAAAAGTCAATCATAAAGGGACTGAAATACAAAATGAATGTACGTATGAAAACTATTTCAATTATAGACCTATTACTTTAATTCCAGTTATTTCAAAAATCTTTGAAAAAATTATGTATGGAAAGCTCTATAATTATTTACTTGATTTTGGCCTACTAAAAAATAATCAATATGGATTTAGGAAAGGTAGGTCTACTACATTAGCATGTTTTGATTTAGTGAAGAGCATAACTGAATGTCTCAATAAGAAAATGTATCCACTTTGTGTATTTTTGGATATGAGTAAGGCATTTGATTTTGTTTCACACGATATTTTACTATCAAAACTTGAAAAATATGGTATTAGAGGGAAAGCTTTAGATGGGATAAAGATTTACTTAGAAAATAGGAAACAATGCGTCGAAATATCTAAAATATACGGAAACCGTAAAAAAATATTTACTTCAAACTACCGTGTTAACAACTGTGGTGTACCACAGGGCAGTGTTTTAGGACCCTTGCTATTTTTAATTTATATCAATGATCTTCCTGATAGTTTACAACATGATTGCTTTTTATTTGCTGATGACACTACCCTACTTATTAAATGTAAAAATAAAAAAGACTTGGTAAACGAAACAACTGAAACCTTACTTCAAGTTTCAGACTGGTTAATTAATAATAATTTAAAAGTTAATGTAACTAAAACAAAATTAGTTGAATTTCAGAACTACCACAGTAATATTACTAAAAACACAAATGTATTTTTAAATAAAGTAAATATAGATGATGTAGATTATACAAACTTTTTAGGAATAATTATTGACAAATATTGTAATTGGAAAGCACACATTGAATATCTATGTAATAAGATTGATAGATTTGTCTATGTCTTAAGAAGACTAAGAGAAGTAGGAAACATAAAAGCCTCCCTATTGGCATATCATGGATATGTATCTTCTAATTTACAATATGGAATTCCTATTTGGGGAAATTCTGTTGAATTGATACGAATTTTTAGAGTCCAAAAGAAATGTATTCGAGCAATATGTGGTGTTAATCAGTTACATTCCTGTAAACCACTTTTCAAGTCTCTTAAGGTACTTCCCTTACCATGTTTGTATATTTTAGAGGTATGCGTATTTGTAAAAAAGCACCAAAAGTTATTTAAAACAAATGCTGAAGTCACTGGTAACTCATATTTTAGGAATAGTAAAAAATTATATGTGCCTAATCAAAAATTAAATATTTTTACAAAAAATGTGTATTGTATGTCTATTATTATATACAATCATATTCCTGATAGTCTTAAATCATTACCTATAAATAAATTTCGCAAAAAGTTGTTTGATTTGCTGTTAGATAAAACTTATTATGATATTAAAGAATTTTTAGCCGATAAAATTAAATATTAATGGATAGAAATATAAGTTTGTTGAATTGTCCTTAAAAAATTTCAATGTACCTAGTAAAATTTTGTAAATAGTGAACATTTTGTAAATTATAAAAAATTTAATTGCACAAAATATGAAACTTGTAATTATAAAAAATTCTTTTGTAATATGAAATTGTACATTTATAACAAGTACATAAAATAGAGAAAAAAGACCAGCCCGCTGAGTTTCTTCCGCCGGATCTTCTCAGTGTGTGGCCGCGTTCCGATCCGGTAGTAATTCTAAATATTCGATAGAATCTTTTAAATGTAATATTTTATAATGATATTTTTTTTAAATATTTGCACACCATATAATGGTAGAATATGTTGGTAACTTAATTTATTTTTAACAACTTGTAACACCCATATTCTTGCAAATAAATATTTTCTTTCTTTCTTTCTTTCTTTCTTTCTTTGGATGATATATTAATTTACGAGGTAATATCTCGTATTCGCAGCCGAAGCTGCGCGGAATAGCTAGTGTGATTATATTTTCAAATTTATAACCACCAAATAGTTCATTTATAAACGTAGTAGCCTCAAACGCTTCAGACCTTAGTGACCTGTTAGTCAAACTTCTAAGAGCCATAAAAAACTTCAAATGTTGGTTGGTAAAATTTTCTTAAAGCTAACTTAATTGTAAATTGCTTAATTGCCCTTTCAAGAAAATGTAAAAAGTTTGCGCAATTTATTAATTTATACAATACTAACTGTTACTCGCGACTTCGTTCAAGTGACCCAAAATCATTATTACCTTTTCCTGAGTCGAGTGAAAAGTAGCCTATATCACTCGTGGATAGTGCAGCTTTCTGATGGTAAAAGAAATTTTAAGATCGGCCTAGTAATTTTTGACTTTATTCGTTGTAAACATAAATACATATAGCTAAAATAAGCTGCAAAAGAAGGTTAGCCTGCCCGGCTTTGCATGGGTAACACCACGGACCACATGAATACTAATAGACACGCCATTGGGAAGGAAACGTGACGCCGCGCATATGAGCAAATGCTACTATCACTGTCAAAAATGTCATACATTTGTAGATATATCGTAAAAAACCATGTACTGTATTATCGTACCGAATTAAATGACAATGTTTAAAAATTACCCTTGAAGTAACTTTATTTCATATGTAAGTAGTGTAACTGTATTTCTATGTTAAATCGCAAGCTACACTGACAAACTAATAAAATGTCTTTAAAGGCGTATCCATTTAACCCGTGGCTAAGACTAATCTTAATCATATGACATAAAATAATAATAATATTATTATTTTACGCCAAGTGGCTTATATTAACAGCTTATTTTATGGATTGTAAACATATATTATTCCACAGAGGGCTACGTAGCGGATAGATAATCTAGAATAATATTATAATTACTCTGAAATAAAAATTTAATAAACCCACACACACACAATCCTTTTTATCAGATCCCCTTTTTTGCATCATGTGCATCATTTGCCGAACAAAACTTGAAACAGGATGATGATTTTTAAATGAGGACCCTGCGACCTCAGGTCAAGGTTATTTTGTCATTATAGTATCATTGAAATAAAACAATATTAAATGTTGTCTTTCCTCTACCATTGTTTCTTCATAACCGAACCAACGGAGCATGCCCTCTCTCATCTTTACACCGATACTTTCTTACAAGCCTAACATCTCTCTCACTTCAACATTATTTCATTCATTTAATTCGCATTGTATATTTGTTTTGTTAACCTTTTATCTATCATTCTTTCTACATATCCGAACCAACGAAGCATGCCTTTCTCATCTATACACTGACACTCTGTCATGTCTAACCTCTCACATCTACATTACGAACCCAATACGCGAGTGTTACACCACATATTTTTCGTAGCGTTTTCATCTCGACCGCGTTGCTTCTACTTTCATGCCCTTTCTGACAAACCCTACTCTCACTTCTATACAATAGCGTTAGGATAAGCACATAATTATGTAGAACAAAACGAACACCCCGACTTAATTAAAACTATGATTTTTAGTAATCTCCTTAACGCTTCATTCAATTTGTTTCCTGCACACACTCCTCTTTTGACATCAGCGGTGTACCTTTCATCCCTGCTAAAAGCACATCCAGATATACGAACTCATCCACTTGTTCCAGCATAACATCATTGACCACAACTCCTTCATCCGTTCTGGTTACTTGTCTTTCAAATACTAGAACTTTAATTTTCTTCGCATTCAAATGTATACTCTTACAATTATGATTCATAACTGTGACCAGTGTTTGAAGTTTAGATAGAGTTGAACCTAAAAGTACAGCGTCATCTAGATAAAGCAAGCAGTTTACCACTAATGCGCATTCCCACATTCAATGACAATCTTTGGAGATACTTATCCGGATATAGGATTAACAGGCGAGTTGACAACACACACAACTCTGTTTGACGCCAATATTGACATCGAACCAGGGCGATATGTTGACGTTCACCCGCACACATGCTTTACAATCCCAGTATGTGGATTGCAAAACACGTAGCAGACGCCCATTCATCCCATAAGTGGGTAAAATTTCCCAATGTTTTTACGTAAAACTCTATCAAACGCTTTCTCCAAATCCACAAAACCCCAGAAAACCTTTTGGCCGATAGCCAGGTGCTTTTTTACTATCTTCCGGAGTGAGAAAACTTGATCGGTACATCCTCTTCCACACCTAAAACTCCCTTGTGCCTCCTACAACATTCTTACGGACTTCCCTTGCATTCTCCTTTCAACGATTTTATCATACACCTTCGATGCTTAGCTGATTAAACCGATGGCCCTATGGCCTACAGATATTGTAGTCTACAGATATTGTAGTCTATACGTGAACACTTGCCTTTATACAAGGGCACGATGACCACGTTTTCAGTTGTTTTATTAAAAACCAAAAGTTGGTAGATATGAACATATTATATTATGACGAAAAAAATTATCTACGTGCGTACTAAGAAACCTCACTGGTATTTTGAAAAATAAAAAACGTAGGGTTTAGTAAGTTGTTTTAAGTGTATTCATTACTCGTAACATGCTGTATAAGCAAACAAAATAGCCGCGAATCTGGTCCGGCAACATTTTATTGTAAGATTTCTTTTACTAGGTAACCTTTTATACTCATGATATTTTATATTGTGTTCAGTTGTAAAAACAACACTCGATGATTTGCTATTTTTAATAATATCTTTTTGTATTAGCTGTGCGTTATCGATAACATTATGTCTTAACTATGGTCGATGATGTAGGGTGTACGGTAAAATTCGTAAGAATTTATGTTTACACTCTTGTATGCATGTTTTATTGTATTTGTTTTTGTGTGGAAATAATAAATAAATAATAAATAATTATAGAACAATTCTGGGTATTTGAAAAAATAAATAAAAACTACAACCCTCAATATGCGGTCCCTTAGTCCTCACGGGCCATCTTGGAAATTGTCTAAAAAAAGTTCTAACCACAGACATTCCATACATAAAGATAAATTTATTATAGTGAATATCACCGAATTAAACCAATATTTTTTCCTTTTGTACATAAAGTTTTAACAAAAGACTTGAACATTGTGTTAAAAAGAAGTGGCAAAAATATCAGCGCAATTAAAAGAAAGCGATTATTAATTAAAACTGGTCCCTCAATCCTTACCTCAAATTAAATTGAGCAATATCAAGTTTAGTTTTGAAACTAACGAGGAGGATTTTATTTATCCTCCGCCCGGATCGTCTCAGTATATGACTGCGATCGGATTTGGCAGTAATTCTAAAAATGTCGACTCGTCAAAAGTGCCCTAAGGAGTAAAAGTAAAAAGTAAAGTCGTAAAGTTTTATTTGAATAAAACTTATTTTTATTTAGATATACATTAATTAGAAAATCTTCAAATTTTTTGATCCATTTAGCAGGTTAGAGAAATGATTTACTCTAATAAAAATTAGATTTAGCTAGTCTCTTATACAGCTTCTTCCCCGTGTTGGTCTCGGGCTCCTTTGAAGAATAGGCCAACTGCCATTCTGCCAGGCAGGTCGTAAAAGGCGACCGATTGGCTATACGAGTCACTAACATCGTGACTGGTGGTAGAGTTTTGCATTGTCTCGCCCGGGTCTGGTACCACCGCCTTAGCTATTCCTGCCGCAATAGCGTCAGTGCTTGTCACTGTCGTGTTCCGGTTTGGAGGGTAAGGTAGCTGGTATACTTATGCATGTGACATAAAACCTCGCTACAAGATAGCAACGCACCATTAACACCTTTGGGACAGAATACATAATAGTACAAGTACAGAAGAGACACTCCGGAAAGTCGTTTAAAGAAATATGGACTCTTGACACAATACAATTAAGTTGAATTCAGATCGCGCGGCGCTTGATTACCTACCGTTATATTTACCTAGAAGTTACATCTCTTTCTATCCTTTCTAATGAAATCAGGGATGTGTCAAAGATACTCTATCGCCTATAGACACCAAAGATGTTAATGATGCGTTGCCATCTGTACAGCGGGATGGCAATGCTATATACATAAGTCTACCACCCAATTTCAACCCCAAAACGGGAAAATTAATTTTGTTAATAAAATTAAGGTTAAAATATTTGCGGTGCATTTCAAGTTTCAGTACTGGGGCATGACAACTCTCCGGAATCCTTACCTATAGTATTTAAACCCTATTTATAAAAATTACGAGAAAACTAAACAAAACATAAATATTTTTTACCTTTCAGAATCTTTCGGTAAAGTAAAAAACGAATTTTTCAATTTCTCAGCGTTTATATAATTTTTTATGTCTATCTTTAGTTATCTTATATCTATAGACTGGCTATTTTTTTCACAGACCACACGAGTGATCTTTTTCCATCAGAGGAGCCATCTGTATATTCGTCTTTAATGCTTTAAAACGACACGAGTCTAAGCGTGCTTTATGTCAAATTATAATTTAATTTATTTTTATATTCATAGTTTTTTGTTGATATTTTTATTTCATGTTGAACATACTTTTTTCTAAAACTCAACTGAGTACATAGTTACGATATTAGAATATAATTTAAACACTATAAAAACAAAAACTAGAAAAATAATTTTAAAAAATTAAATGATAAAAGAATTAAACTCGTGCTGAGGTAAAATTTTGAAATTTTTTAACATAAAATGATCCTGTCGTCCCAAAAATATTTTATTTTTGTGTGTAATGCCTTCTTATAATATATCAACGCCGCTTCATATTTCGGGTTAGTTGGATGAAACCTCCGACAGTAAAAATAAGCTTTTTTTAAAAGGGCAATGGGCCCACCTCTCGTTCCCACCACTGTAACTTCTGTAAACCAGAATCAACAGCGGCAACCGTCCTGATAACCTCTGAGTTGCGAGCTCAGGGTGCCCTGGGGAAAAGCTAAGCTGTCTTGGATCCCGCAACGAAATTAATCAGAAGTATATAGGAGGAGTAGGAAAATACATCCTGTTTCCCTCCCTTTTTAGCAGGAGACAGCAAAATGTTAAAAGCATAAAAATGCTACGAAATGAGACTTTTACAATCAGGTTAAGCCTGATTGCTATTGCACCACGGAAGTTTGGAAATTAGGGACCTATCAGAATGGCCTACTTAATTTTGCTTCCAGTAGTAAGTGTGACAAAATCGTTTGAAGGCACGGAAGTTCCCACGTGTACCCACAAGATCGGAGTAATAAATTACACCGGATATACATTGGATACTATCAAGCATTTGACGACGTTCGTTTTGCCAAAGATTACACTCCCAAAGAATGTGATGTGCAGTTTGTTCATATTTACAGTTTAATGTAGAGCACTCGCAAAAGGGAGAAGGAACTAATTTAAACGAAAATAATTTAGCTTTAAAATTACCGTGGCTAGTGAGAAACTGTGCAACACAATGATCTATTTCTATCCAAGTTTTACTTAAGCGATCCCGGATGCACGGGAAAAAGTTATATAAATGCCGTCCTTTAGTTGAACAAGACCAACGCGACTGCCATTCATCAATTAATTCATTAGTAACGTCTATTACGGGATTAAAAAGGCGACGTATTTTTGTTTGGGCTTGCGAGTTGATAAATTCTGGGTTAGTAAAATTCCTAGAATTGTAATACTTTGAAGCCCGACGCTGAATTTCTAAATCTAATGGTAAGACGCCTGATAAAACGGGTAAAGCTTCGGAGCTTACAGTGCGATATGCTTTGCATAGAAATATTAGTGTTAGACGCTGATTTTGAAGTAGTTTGCGCCGGATCGCACCACTCGTAACTTTATCAGCCCACGCTGAACAAGCATAATAGATACAACCTAAATACGTGGCGTTATAAATTATCTTTAAAGTGTTAAACGTTAAACCCTATGTCGAGGTAGATATGCCCGGAAAGGATAAGAAATTCCGTTTAGCCTTTTCACCGATATAGTTAATATGATTTTAAAAGTATAATTTTTTTCTATGACCAAACCTAAATATGTTACCGATTCTTTTCTCTTTATTGTGCTATTATTTATTTTTATACTGGGAGATGATAGGAGCGAACCTTTTAATATTAAGTAAAACGTTTTATGGGGCGCAAAGCTTACACGATTTCTCAAGCCCCAGTTGATGATCAAATTAAGACTAGTGTGAGCCAGCGACTCTATCTGTGCTCGTGTGTTAGCTTGTATCATTAAAGCAACGTCGTCTGCATAACCTATAAGCGAGCATCCTTCCGGTAAGGCTAATGAGAATAAATCGTCAAATCCTAAGTTCCATGGATATGGTGAAAGTACTGATCCCTGAGGGCAGCCTAGAGTAAGGCGTTTAGACACTGCGTAATGCCCTAGCTGCAATTTCGTATGACCGTTTTCTAGATACGATTTAATTAGCTTATATATATTTGAATAACACCCCCTAATTTTTAATTTCAACAATAACATCGGCCACCAAGCGTTGTCAAAAGCACCAGAAATATCCAAAAAAATACCTACAACATAATTATTTCGTGAAAATTCTACCATTTTTCTCATAGACAGCACTGCATCGATAGTGGATTTTCCGGCGGTAAATCCAAACTGTTGTTTATTGAACGTGGGCCCTCTTGGTAGAAGTCGAGGAACTATCAATCTTTCTAACAGTTTACCAAGGGACGACAGAAGTGTAATGGGACGATAAGATTTAGGGTCATCCGTAGGCTTGTCACCGGACTTTGGAATAATTTTAAGATATCCTTGGTGCCATATTTTGGGAAAAACTCCTTCAGCAATACAACGATTTATTATTTTTAAAATAGAGTCCGGGGCCGCTAAACACGCATGTTTTATCATATAATTTGAGATTTTATCCTCTCCGGGGGCTTTTTTCGATGGTAAGTTGTTAACGGTGTTTAAAAGTTCGTCTAACGTTACAAGGCTCGGCATGGGGGACACAGGTATCACGTCAACTTGCGATCTAATTTCACGATGATATTCGTTATCGCGCTCTAGATTATCATCCGGAATTAACGTATGCAAAAGAGCGTTCGCTGTCTCCTCTAAGCTAAGCATATACGTATCGTTAATTTTAATATTATTATAAAAAGATAAATTATTTTTCGTACGATTTTTGATTTCATGATACATAGAAGACCAAGGGCCTTCTTTTTCTAATCTATCCGTAATTTTTAGCAGAAAATTTCTTTTTGCTAATGCAGTGGCGGCTCGATAGTGTGATCGGGTCTTTCTTAAATTAGCAAGAGCTTTAACATATTCGTCACCTTCCAAACGACGGCGCTTAAGTTTATTAAGGTGGCGTCTAGCTTTCCTAAAGTCTTGCCGTTTTTTAACTAAGCTGTCGTTCCACCATTCACACTTTTAAGTTTTTATTTTTGAATGACGACCTATAGCAATATCCGCGCAGTAGGTAAAAGTATCAGACATTATTTCTGATTGTTCTGACACTGTTAATGAATGGCGAGTAAAATCTTTGGCATGTGCAGAAAATAAATGTCGGAAGAGATTCCAGTTAGCAAATTTAGCGTTATATATATAATCAATCGTATTAGATTCCGAGCTCACAGGTAATAGCGGGTTATACTCGAACACAATCAAACGATGGTCACTACAAGACGCATCTGGAATCACGCGCCAGTTATTCAAACGAACGTACGCACTAGAAAGTGTGACGTCAATAGATGATTCACCCATAGGGCTACTGTATGTAGGTGGTGCGTCGGGGGTGTTATGGATGGTGAGATTTAGTTCAGCAATGAACTCTTCTACTGCAGATCTACGCTCCCTGTCGTTGGATCGTAGTTTACCGTACCAAAGAGGGGATGAGGCATTAGCGTCAACACCAATAATAATTTTTTGTCCGGCAAGAGATCGTAGAACGTGTCGGAGGTGATGCAAGTGAGGAGCAACAGGATCGGAATACTGGAAATAGCAGCTAATGATATATATTTTAAGTTTGGAACAGGATACCTCCGCTACGGCACAATGTTGGGACGAAAGATTAGTAATAGCCGTTACTGTATAAAAAGAGCGCGAGACGTATATACCTGCGCGAGCTTTTGTGTTGTGTTGTAGTACTTTATTACGAAGTTGGGTACTTTGGTATTGTTCTTGAATAAGTACTACATCAAGGTTGTATTCAGTAACGAGTCTATTCAGCTCCGACGTAGCCGCCTTATCGTTATGGAGATTTAATTGTCCTATTACCAATCTATCCATAATTAGTTGTTAAAATTAGCTGTTCCATCTTTGCCTTAAAGGTTGGACAGTCAGGAGAACCAGTCGCGTGGTCACTGGGTTTTTTATAGCGTTTACAGCTGCCATTTAACCGTATTAAATTGATCGAAATTACGGCGCCTTACTATTTTAATAGACTTGAGAAATTGATCTTCTGAGATGTTCATTTCTTCTTTTATATTTTGTCTATATAAGCACGTTAAAAATACCTCGTCGGATAAATTTTGGGGAACATCTTTAACCAAAATACGCGGGCGACGACCGGTTGGAGTTTCTAAACGCAGACCTGCCATTTTTATGGCATTAACGGATTTTAGTTTTTGGACCTGGCGTTCATTAGTTACCCTAAGTACAACTCCTGAGTTTGCGGCTTTCTTAACACCTACGATTTGGAAGCCGTCATCGGATGGTTTAATAGCTTTCATTAACACCTCTTTGGTTTCGTTTGAGGTTTTTATAATGTTTGATTTTTCCTCGGTCGGATAAGCAATCACACACGGTAACGGAGCGCGCGTTTGAACCGGCGGGATAGTCTTCGAGAGTTTTAGCTGTAAGGCATCTGAATATGAAGACGGGGCGTTATTATTGCTTTTGTTCGCAACGACGTCTTGTTCAGCTAAGGCCAGTCTAGTTTCAAGCGATGATGACCGCAAGGCTAACAATGAAACAATAGCGGTAACTCGTTGGGTCATGTCCATAACGCCGGATTTATTTGCGACATTCATACGCGAGCCCTGTTCGTTAACTAATTCATTTATTTTCGCCAGATATGATGAGGCCTCGCGGACTAATTCGTAATAATTGGGCTCCTCTTGCGATGAAGAAATGTTTAAAACAGTGGTGTTATTTTCATCATTCGCGGCTACACAACTACGTTTGCCGTCAGGAGTTAATTGGGACGGTGAAATATCGCTAATGCATCGTTTGTTTGTGACATTAGTAGGAGATCGCGGAGTCATCTGACTTTTAGCGAAAGGATTTTTGCTGTAATCCGTAACAATATTATCCCGATTCGACATAATGACTTCAGTATGAATTGCAACGAAAGTTAATAACCGGCCGCGAAGAGCGGCCGGTAACGTGGGTACTTGAAAATAAACAAATAAAAATGTACTTACCGAACACGACGAATAAATATCTATCAATTTAACTATTAAAAATAAGCTTGCCTTCTTTGCAAATTTTTGTTATCCTTTTATTTCTCGTTTTTTTTTTAATTTATCGCAAGATAGCAAACAAGCAGATGGCTCTCCTGATGGAAAAAAACTACCATCATCTATAGACACCAAAGATGTTAATGATACGTTGATATTCGTGTGGTGGGGTGTATACGACATGCATAAGTTTACCGGATACTTTACACTCCTAACCACAACACGACAGTGACTAGTATGGATGCAGTAGGTTAACGCAATAGCGGTAGGAAAGAGGTAAAGCCGTAATACCAAAGCCAGACGAAAATTTGCAGAGTTCTTCATCACCACCTAGGAACTTTGTTATCGTAAGAAAGAAGTACGTACTTCTTTTTGCAATAACTAGGGCCAATGGCCTTACAGGTTTATCCGAGATATGGGCATTTTAGCGGACTACCGCCAGAATTCATCTTGGTACTGTTACTGCGTATGAGCGTCACAAATGTACCTTAAACATACGTTTCGGCTAAAAAACTCATTACAATATTCTATAAATATTCACGGGACAAATTACACTTACTGAGCTAACCCCAAATTAAGCAAATTATTTGCTTGTGTTATGGGTGTTAGTCAACGATACTAATACATAGAAAAACATATAAATACATATATAAATGCTAGAATATTTTCTATACATATAATAAAATCGTAGGAAAGTCAAAACTGTACATTGAATATGTTTTTCAAAGAATACTTAGGGCGTGATCTACAATCGATATCAAAACAAAAACATACTTTTTAGAATTTTTGTCTGTTTGTCAGTTTGTCTGTATGTATGTCCGGAGTAAACTCAAAAAGTACTCCTTGCATTTACTCCAAGTTTTGCATTAATATTATTAATAGATCGGGTTAATTATATAGGCTACACATTATTACGCTATCACCTACGGGGAGGAGCTGTGGGGAGTAAACTGAGTCCGTGCGGACGAAGCCGTGGGCAACACCTAGTATTTAATTAAACACCCAAACCCGGAAATACAAACATTTATACTCTTCACACAAGTGCTTGTCCCCGTCGGGGATCGAACCCGAGCCCCATCGATTGCGTAGTCAGGGTTGCTAACCACTCGATCAACGAGACGGTTACAGTACCCGGCGATAAATATTGCACATCGACCTTTGGAAAGAGACAATCGGCTAATTTCGGCTTCGTAGAGCGTTATCTCTGTCGCACAAAATACAAACAATGCGGTACCTATTAGGAGCTGTTAAAACAAGTATGATTTGCTTCTTTTGATATTTTTATTCTTTGTATAAAATACACTAATTTTTCTATAAGTGATGGCTTTAGGTTGGGGTAAAATAAAATAAAAAAACATTTTTACATTATGTTTACGTATTTAATTATTTTGGAACATTACAGCTTTAGTGTACATAATAAACACCATTATACCTATTGCTAAAATGAGACATTGCAATAAAAATAATAATAATTCTAATTCTCAATTACTTCCATTTCACTATCTGTGCTCTCAAAGAGGTCAATATCACTGTCACTATCAGCCGTATTTATTACTAATCTATCAGTGTAATTGTCTAAACTGTGTTGAATGCTTCTATATTCATTCTCACATTTGATTGCATGATCGCAAACCTTTTTCCACTCTTCAGCGCCGATCATGTTTACTTTTTCAGTCAATAATGTTTTTACTGTAGTTAAGTTCATACCCACATTTCTAGAGGCTACATAGCCTTTCAGTTGAGACCATATATTTTCAATTGGATTAAAATCCGGATGATATGGTGGCAATCGCAACACAGTGTGCCCATGTTCGGCAAGTATTTTGTCCACAGAAAACTCTGTATACCTCTCCTTGTGCTGACATATAATAGCGTAAATCTGGGTTTTTGTTAATTTTGGATCAACTGGAATTTCATGTCTGTTTAACCAGTTGATCATTTCCCGTTTAATGGTGTTTGAGTTGGGGGGTCTCTCAACATACTTGTTGTGATAGGGTGCGTTGTCGATAACTAGAACAGAATCACTGGGTATATTTGGGATTAATTGGTTAACCAGCCATTTCTCATAGTTATCGTTATTCATTTCATTGTGATAGTCACCTGTAGTGTCCGTGGATTTATACGTTAAAAAAGCACCGGGTACAAAGCCTTTTTCATTTCCCGATTGAACTATTATCAAACGTTGACCTTTTGAAATTGGCTTTTTTACTCCTTTTTTCTTATCGTCACTCCAAGATTTCCCTTTAGTGTGGGATGCATGTATATATGACTCATCCATGTAGACGATATTTTTTCCTGTTTCGCGAAATTTGCGTATTTTATCAAGGTATTCCATTCGTTTGAGACTAACGTCGTGCTTTTCCATTAGAATTTTTCGATTATCTTCCATTTTAGTGAACTAAAATCCCATGTCATGAAGTATTTTTCTCAACGTTTTTTCAGACCCATTGTAATTAATAGCTTCAGATAACTTAGCTTTTAATGATTTTATTGTTGGCAGTTCATTAAATCGTAAGTGAAAATCATACACCATTCTTCGAACAACATCGTAATCAAAATCGTCCATATCCAAACGAAATTGCTTTTTTGGTCTCCCTTTTTTTGGAGTGCTGAACTTAATTTCAGTCGAATGTGTTTCAGTACTGACTTCGTTTAATATATTGTTCAAAGTTCTTCTTGAAATTCCAGTGGCATTTGCAACTCGCTCTTGAATCTTCTTAAAATAACAACTTACATTTTCATCTACTTTTTTTTTTAAATCTATCAGCTTCGCTTACAAAGTATTTATAAACATTGTAGATAATTTCACGTGACTGACCTCGTAAAGGTTTCCCTCTTTTTCCGAAAGATGCCATATTACAACTTTAAATTATTTAAATTTGTGGGTGTTATCAACTCTAAATATATATATTTTTTCGGGACGCGACTGCACTCTATCGTACTTGAACAACGACTGACTAAACGTCACATAGGTAGTGTGGGACAGAGATAACGCTTTACGAAGCCGAAATTATCCGATTGTCTCTTTCCAAAGTTCGATGTGCAATATTTATCGCCGGGTACTGTAGCTATACTGTGGCTATACTTTCCATCGTCGGCACTTAGTGAAATTCTATTTGTGCTAGACACATTTAACAATACAATTGTTGACTGTGTTAACAATTGCATATTATAATTTCACTTCACAGCATATATTATTCAACCAGTTTTACTGTTTAAGCAAATTGAAGATTAATATATGTACCTAATAAACTATGTATATAACAGCCTGAAGCTGCTCAAAAAATAGAACCGGTTAAGTGATATAACGCGCAGTGCACAAGAAAAGTAAGGTAAAGTCGCCAAATTTCGTCCCCATCGGTTTCTATTTTTCTATATCAAGCCATCCAGTTTTAATGTCCCGAATCTATAGTTTGTTTTGCCCGTTGTGCCCTGGAAAAGTTTGGCGCCCTCTGCAAAAGTCAAGATATTTAAAATAAGAAAAACTAGTCAAGGTAAGTTTTGGATGGAAATATTATCGGTATTCTATAAATGTGTATATGTTTGAATTATTGAAAAAAGTTTTAACAACATTTGTTGTTATTGCTTTGACTTTAATGTATTGTGATTTAGCTTAGGTAATGACATGCTTTTTGTGTAATGGAGGTTAATAAGACAATTAGCAAATTCCTAATACCGTCCCCTTATGTGAGCCTCATATCGCCGTTTGGGGTGTTTGGCGTCGCATCGTAGCTCCTCTGTCAAGATATGTAAAACAAGAAAAAATTAGTCATGGTGAGTTTTTGATGGAAATATTATCGGTATTCTATAAATATTGATGTGTTTGAATTATTGAAAAAAAAAGTTTTAACAAAATTTATTGTTATTGCTTTGACTTCAATGGATTGTGATTTAACTTAGGGTAATGACATGTGTTTTGTGTAATGAAGTTTAATAAGACAATAGCAAATTCTTAATACGTACGGTGTGTCCTTGTGTGAAACTGCGACGATATTCAGATAATTGCAGCCGGTAAACTGCGCATAACTATAAAGTGTAATTTCTGTGACTCCTTTCTATATTTATTTATCAACATACGAAAAACCGGAGGTTATCAGTTTGACATGTATGTATATAAAATTGCTGGGATTAGATATCATTTCAGTATGACGATCAATTTAGCCGTCCAAGCACCTGTACTAAATTTTGTAAGTGTATGTTTGTCCACGAATATCTCGGGAAATATAGATACAGCCATATCGAGATTTTTCATTTTAATTAAATATATTCCAACTTAGGGATAGTTAAGTTTCATCAAAATTGGTTTAGTAGTTATTGAGATATGGGTCTAGTTAATATTTGAAGAGGGTTTAATTTTTCAGATTACTTTTTATCTTATTTTTAGATATCAAATTGAAAGTTTCGGTATCCTGAAGCGATGAAAACACGGTTTAAGCTTTCCGAGCTAAAGATATAGGTAGTCAAGTTGTTCAATGTTCCAAGAGCTAATTTTTAAGCTTACATAAAAATCTGGTAATTCTTAGAATCATTGGAAAATATAATTTCTGAAAGAACAGGAAGACAACTAATTTTGACAGTTGCATTAGAAAAGGGGTTGGTGAACTATTGCTTACAAGTGGAAAAGAATTATTACTATGATGTCTCACCACTTCTGACTTTGAAACAAATGGCTTTCTAATTGGTCTTCAGGAACACTGATTTTTTAGATCTCAATATCGTCCCCGGGACGGAATTAGGTGCCTAAAAATATATGTACAGAATTTGTACCTTTTTGCTAAAACAATTTTTATAGAAATATAATCACGGTTAAAGGATTTTTTATTATTTTAAAGAATAAAGGAATGTTTTATCTGTAGTTTGACGTCTTATTTATAATTTTATTTGTACTTTTTTTTTATTCTATTTTTATCTATTTTTACAATAAGGGGCGTTATTTGGCAACCCTACCTTACTAAGAAACAACTGTACGTACATCATTTTACATTAAAGAAAGAAAATGAACACTATTGTCTACATTAACGGGCAGATATGTATATAAATAAACACATAAAAAATATGCATGGACATACACAGTCAAATAATAAATAATAAATACACACCACAAAATAATATATGATGTTAAAATAACAAATAAATAATAATAGTAATAATGATAATACACATATTATGATTCAGAGTTACTTAGAGCCATTTTGAATATCTCATAAATAGTCATATATCCTAGATTTAAATATATTGAGGGACGTAATTTCTTTAATGTGATTTGGGAGATAATTCCAGAGACGTATTGCTGTAAGTGTAAAAGAATCCAAACAACTTGCTGTGTTATGGGCTGTATTATGTAATGTTTTGAAGTGAAATTAAAGTACCTACAAGTGCATTTTAAATTGTGTCTGACAACTCATTCCCACATCATCTAGAGGTAGAGTAGATATTTCATAAATGGGATTAGGACTTTTAGGGAAACCAGAATAAACAAAACGCGCCGCTTACTCTACCTCAGGGTGGTTAAGATATGAGTTTAACCGAAAGTTGAGAAGAAGTTAAAGTAAAGCATTTTTCTGTGCCCATACGCCATAATCTTGTTCTCACAAAAAATTGGTGAGGCATAAACAATAGGATTTTTTTTCAAGTTTAATTTAAAATAAATAAGATGGAGATATTGTCGAAAAATTGCAATTAGGCGATATTTTTCTAATATGGCGGCGCAAGCAGCAAAAATACAAGCTTCCAAAATCAAAATTCGAAAAGGGCACATCAAAATTTATAATAACACCAAATTTAAAGCTCCCGGTAAACTTTATAGGCAAAACTACCAAATAATCGAACTACCTTAGGCTTAAACAAATTATAAATTACCTTAGTTTACTATTAAATAAACTCATGGTTTTTACGATTTTACATGGACATCTGACATGTATACAAAATAAGCAAATCATATATTGTAGCGGCTCAAACAATCACAAACGCTACAAGAAAAAATAATAAAAAATGGACAAAAATCAATAACAAATGAAAATAATGAAATTCATAATAAAATCCTGAATCGCGATATCACAATTATTTATCTTGTAACACTATATACAAGTTTCAACGCTTCTCAAATGGACTTCGGTCCCCAGGCAGTACACCTTGCCTGGCTGGGGAGATCTTCCTTTTCCCCTTACTTGTCTTTGTGTGACGTCATCGACCTCCACATTTACGACGTCACCTGACAAAAGTTGGCCCGCTGGTTCCATCACTATGACCCTTCAGCGGTAAGGACCAGCGGCGCCACAATACGAAATTTATAGAATTTTGTGATATATATTTTTTATTTTTATTATCAAGGTAATCGTAAATTTTAGTTTATATAGTGTCATATTTCATTTATTTTTTGCGTTATTCTCCTCAAACATAAAAGTATAAAAGCCAAGGTAGCTAATTATATTCGCCCATACCTACGCTGTGTTTGAATATCAAGGTAAGTGCTGGTTATAAAAATTATTATTTAGAGAGAGGGTTAGCAAATTTACTCAGGTCTTAAAGTCCCCGATTCGATACTTGGATTTGGCAAGCGTTATTCAGTTTTTAAGGTTATACTTAAATATCTAAAATTTTAGTAATCAGAAATTATAAATCAAAAATAATACAATCAATTAAACATTTTATAAATTATTTTGACGCGCCAATAATTTTATAGCTACTACCGAATCGGAAACAGCTCGAAGTCTGGTAGATGGTGGGTTATACCTTCGTTCCTCAGATGAGCATGTAAAGATGTCAGTCCCGGCTATCTTAGCGCAGTAAACTAAAAATGTATTGTTCTCGTGGTGTTCACAGACGAAATAATATTACAAAGTAGCTGATACCAATTCATGTGGCTTAAAATCATATTTTGCTTTTGATAACTGATCAATGATAACTGATTTGGTTTTGTTGCTCCTGGACAATGTAGTTTGTGAATTTATACATTACAAAAAAATACAAATAAAAAAATCTCTTCTCTTTATAATATTTGGTATAAACTATCTTCTGTCCTCTATCTATTAGTTGCAGCGTGCAGCCCGCTGTATTATATAAGTTTTTGGTGAATCCCGCGGGATCACTTAATTTTCCGAGATAAAAAGTTGCCGATGTGCTATTCCAGGTCATCATCTACCTGTGTACCAAAAAAAAAGTATCTTCACGCCCGTATCCCTGAAGGGGTAGGCAGAGATACAACAAGTGCACCCACGAGTAGCCGAAGATACTTTGTCCCACAAATGTGATAGGTGGCAAGCCTATCGCCAACCGGGCACTTTCCAATCCCGGGCAACTTTGTGTTTCTCAGAAAACTGAAAAAAACACTTTTTTTTAATGTGCCCGACCCGGGAATCAAACCCGAGACCTCATGAGGTCAACGCCAACGCTGGACCACTAGACCACAGAAGCGACTTGTACTGTGTACCAAATTTCATTCAAATCCGTTTAGTAGTTTTTGCGTGATTGAGTAACAAACATCCATCCATTCATTCAAACATCCAAACATTCAAACTTTCACACTTATAATATTAATGTTTTTTTTTTCGAAATGACTATTACAGTTGACCATAAGGGTCGTTACTGGGTCATCGGACTTTTTGGGCGAGCAGAGTGCTCAACCAAAATTTAAATTTATATTTGGGCTTACAACGCCCGCGCTAAGGGCTGTCTCCTGTGAGACCGGACCTCGGCTTAGTGCGGCGTTCTGACTAAAAATGGAAGGGGGACTCATAGCTGTGAATATTAATGTAGATTTCTCGAAAACAGTATATTTTTCAAGAAATTATAATCATGTGTATGCAAAAAAATTTTTAAAGATAAAAAGCGCAACAAGCATACACACATCTACGTTCATAATAATAATAACTAAGATATAAAGATTTCTAAGATGGGGTTTAAGTCGATCGTGAAGACATTTTTTCATGTATAGGATCTATTCGGATAGGACCTATTCGGATCAGTATACGTTGTGATTTCAACAAACCGTTCTCCAACAATCTAGTATTACGTCGACTCAGACATTGAAATGGAAATTCATTTGCTTAAAATCTAGTATTACGTCGGTTCAGACAAGGTATTGAAAAGAGTGTTTCAAGATTAATATTATATACTAGCTGAGCCCGCGACTTCGTCCGCATAGAAAATTTCGAAATTAAAAGTAGTCTAAGTTACTCTTTATCACATCAGCTATCTGCCAGTGAAAGTCGTGTCAAAATCGGTTCAGCCATTCTAGAGATTAGCCGGAACAAACAGACAGACAAAAATTGTAAAAAGTGCTATTTTGGTATATGTTTTTTTTATATATAGAAGAGGGGGCAAACGAGCAAGAGGTGCACTTGATAGTAAATGATCACCGCTGCTCATGGACATCTGCAATACCAGAGGTCTTGCAGTTGCGTTGCCGGCCTTTTAAGAATGAGTAAGCTCTTTTCTTGAAGGTCCCTATGTCGTATCCGTTCGGAAATACCCCTGCCGGTAATTAGTTCCACAATAGAGTAGTGCGAGGTAAAAAGTGTCGGGAGAATCGTACAGTTGTGGATTTCCAGACATCGAGATGGTGAGGATGGAACTTCAAATTTTGACGCGATGTCCGATGGTGGAATTCGGCGGCAGGAATTAATACAAAAACTAGTCGGAACACCCCAATGATATATACGATAAAAGACGCAGAGAGAACCTACATCTCTGTGCAATGCCAAAGAGTCAAGCGGTTTCGAAATAGCCTGGTCGTCTACGATTCGAACCGCTCTATGCTGAAGGCGATCAAGAGGAAGAAGCTGATACTGGAGAGCTCTGGCCCAGAGATGCGAATAGTGCTCCATGTGAGGCCGAACCTGTGACTTATAAAGTTGAAGGCGATGGGCCGGCAAAAAGTACTGTTTCGCTCTGCTGAGCACACCGAGCTTTATGGAGGCTAGTTTAGCCTTGCCTTCCAAATGACCGCGAAACTGAACGTAATTCGATATGTCAACTCCCAGTATTCCGACACACGCTGAGGCTGTCAGGAGAGTATCCTCAAATCGTGGTGATACGACAAAGGGCGTCTTTTTATCGGTGAACACGCAAAGTTGTGTCTTCTTGGGGTTAAAAGTAACCAGGTTTTGGCGACACCATTCCGAGACATCGGTAAGTCGATTTTCGACTTCAGACTCAAGCTTGTTTCGGCACTCTTGGACGTGTTCCTGAGAAATACCGCTTCGACCGGAGTATGTAGCATCACCAGTACTGTCATCCGCAAAGCAATGTATGTTGCTAATTCGCATCATGTCATTGATATGCAGAAGGAACAGTGTCGGTGATAGCACGCAGCCTTGGGGAACACCAGCATTGACAGATTTAAGGTCGGAGCACGCACCGTCGACAACGACCTTGATGCTCCTGTCAGCCAAAAAACTGGTGATCCACTTGTATAATTTCTTGGGAAGCCCACAGGAAAGCAGCTTGACCGCCCCGTTGGTCTAGTGGTTAGCGACCCTGACTACGCAATAAACGGGACTCGGGTTCGATCCCCGACGGGGACAAGTATTTGTGTGATGAGCATAGATGCTTGTATTTCCGGGTTTGGATGTTTGTTAAATATATTCTAATATTTATATATGTATTTCTATGTATTAGTATCCTTGACTAACACCCATAACACAAGCAAATAATTTGCTTACTTTGGGTTTAAAATATAAAAAAAGCGCTTTGTGCCATACCCGATTAAAGGCCTTCGCTATGTCCAAATTAACTGCCAATGCCTCCCCCTTGGACTCAACCGCTTCAGCCCATCGATGAGTTAGGTATACTAGAAGGTAACCAGCTGAGCGGCCGCGACGGAAACCGTACTGACGGTCGCTAATCAGCTGGTGCTCTTCTAAATACTTGAGGAGCTAAGAGTTGATGATTGTCTCCATAATTTTTTAGAACAAGGAGGTAATGGCTATGGGACGATAATTAGACGGATTAGAGCGATCTCCTTTCTTAGGGATGGGATGCACCAAAGCTGTCTTCCATGAATTCGGTACCACGCCGAGTGAGTAGGAGAGACGGAATAGGTGTGTTAATACTGGTGCCAATTCTGGAACACACACTTTTAGCACAATCGGAGGGATGCCATCCGGCCCACTCGACTTGTGGATGTCCAAGGAAAGTAGTGCTTTACGCACAGATGGATGCTGAAATTGTGGTTCTGGCATGGAACTATCACACTACGGGATGGTAGGTGGTGCATGTTTTTTAAACACGTAACCATATGTACCATATGCATTTAGAAAAAAACCGTTTTTTTATAATATTACAAACAGACACTTCAATTTTATTTATTTGTATAGATGTATAGACAACAATGACATAGTTTTTTTTTAATTAAAAAAAAAGAAATTATTTTATAATTACGATGTATTCCTATCCGATCCGATCCGATCCGATGTACCGTTCACAGTCTACACTTCACAATTTACACGCACACGCCAAAGTAGCCGCTGACGGTGACTCGGCCCACCGTTTTGATCCGCCAATACTCGAGATGCTAATAATGAAAGTTATTAACGAGTCAAATCCTGATACCACTTACACTCCCACTCATCGTCAAGATACTGCACTAAGCAGAGGTTTAGTCTTACAGGAGACCCATTTAAGTTAAACTCTGGCTGAGTACTCTGCTCACCCCAAATAGCCGGTTTCGCAGTAATGGTCATTTAGACCAAATGCCCAAGTTCATTTCGAAAAAAAATACAAAGTATTTAACATGAATATTTAATATGGATAAAAGCCGTGTATAAAAATTTAATTGATTGTGTCAACTGCATTTTGTATATAAAAATTTGGCTTCCGTATATTCGAGTGAGAAAACAAATATACGGAAGCCAAATTTTCTAAATGCTAGCCGATCAATTGGCTTATTATTATTATATATTACGACGTTTGAAGTTTCAACGGAAACAGAAAATTTTAAACATATATTTTGATTGATGTATGGCGGTACTGCAACGAAGCGTGGCTGGGTTCAGCTAGTTTTACATATATATTTATATACAAAGTTAATATTTACCAAGAGCATGTTAAACTTTCCGTTGATTTTAAATTGTGGTTATTTTTTCTGAAGGTCATGAATTTAATTAGAGAGCGAGTTGAAGATGAATTTTTGTAAGAAATTTATAATCATCTTAAAATTTTTATTTGAATAAAATTATACTTATAACAACAAAAAAACCAATAATATAAATTAAAAAAGCAATAAAACTCAAAAGATTTATTAAAATTTCTTGTATAATTTTTATTTTTAAATGTATGTACATTTTATTACATAATTTATTTTATTACATCGCAGTCTAGTGGTAATCCTTAAATTTTAAGGTCTCGAATTCATAAAATTAGTAATTTCATTATTAGTGGCATATGATGATGCCACGTTGTCTTGAACGAGCATGTTAATCAGATGTTCCGATTTTTCAAAAAATAGTCAGAAATCCTAGTCTTCACTTTGAAAAATATTTACGTCCACTGCTACAATATGAATACAACGATATTATAATAATAATATGGTTTACAATTTAATTTAATTAATGCAGAGTCGACTGGAGTCATATATTAATTCTTTTTGGTTACGGATGGTCATGTGTAAAATAAATAACTGTCTTACTGTTAGCATATCAATGTCATTGTAACTAACCTTCCAGCATGATAAAACTGACGTAGATCTCTTTACGATTATGTTACAGCATTAGAAAAGAAATTCAAAAATGAAAATCCTCATTCTTCTCAGTGTTTGCGTTGCTGCATTCGCTTATACTGATGTACCCAATATTGATGTAGACGCTGTTGTTAAAGATCCAGTTGAAACCAAGAAATATCTCGACTGTTTTCTTGATAAAGGCCCTTGCACTGATGCAATGACACACATCAAAGGTAATGAATTACTTTGTTAAAATAAAGCACAGCACAGACTTATTATCTTTCAAGTTTCCAAAATCTACAAGAAACCATTATAGTTTCGCTATGTTAGTCCGTCTGTCTGCAGTTGAGCTTCAAGTTTTTTAGTATTAGGAAGTTATAATTTGGCATGAATATATTATTTATAGCAGTCATGCCCGCTAGGTGATAAAATGAAATATTGAAAAACATTTTTTTTAAGTTTCCTTGTCTGAAGTAAAAATGTCATGTTTTTTTTCGCGCACGCCATGATGTGGATTGTCATTGAATAGGTCTTTAAAAATATTGCGATTTCGTGAAAACAATTTTTTGATTAAGAATCTGTTTGTGAAATATTAAGCGCTAATTCAAGTTCTAGGTGTCGTGCTAACTAAACAATTGTTTTTAAAAAAAATCACGGTATAAGTGCATGTAACGAAGTTTTAAGAAAAACTATTAGAGTAGGCTTTACGAGTAATGAGTAATAGTCGGCCAACTTATAAAATACACTTGGGGACGAGACACGGGTATTTTTAAGAGGAAGGTCAACGGTTTCTTTAGAAGTTAACATCCCATTAGTTGCTAGCTTCTTTTGTTACTGATGTCCATTACCAGTCGTGATTTTGGGCGGTCAGACTGTCCATTGCTCGTATGTCGTCAATTTCTAAATAAAGAAAAGACGGTGATACAAAACTCAAGTGAGACTTCGCAGAAATCTGTGACCATGTTGTCATGATAGTAGTGGCACATTTGATTGATAGATCATACAGCCAGTCAGTTTAAAAGGTGATTGATTAGCCAAATATGTCACCACCAAAGATACCAATAGGTGGTAAAGTACTGCAACGTCTCGCCAGGGTCTTATTACACTTTTTTATTTATTCCTGATGCAATAACGACAATGCTTGTCATTGTCGTGTTCCGGTTTAGAGGGTAAGATAACCAGTAGCCTTATGTATGTGGCATTACCAACGTACTACACGGATAACACCGTACCATTAACGTCTTTGGTGTATATAGGCTATGGTTGTCTCTTTCCATCACGAGAGTTATAGTGATACCATGGGACATCGTCCCAGCTAAACAGACCAACTACCTACTAGATCAATCAGACTAACTAACCAAATTGATAGTCTGGATCAAACCGAATAAATTAAATTTATATAAGGGAATATTTCTATTATAATTTGTGGAATCTCAAGATACCCAAAATTAGGACCACTTCTGTTTTGAAAATAAAATTATAGCAATATTAGCAAGTTTAAATAATTATCTTCGAAAAGATGTATGATTTGGTATCAGAACTGATAGTGTGCACATTGAAATAGTCTAATTTTATCTCATAATGGTTCTCAAAATTGTGATAGTGGATGTGTTTTTTCAACAGGTCACATAAATGAAGCCATTTCAAATGCATGCGCTAAGTGTACTCCTAAAGAAAAACATATGGCTGAAGAGTTCATATTCAATGTAGCAACTAACTATCCTGAGATTACTCCAGAAGTGATGCAGAAATTCAATCTTGACAAGGCGAAATCAAGCAAAATAGTGCAAGAAATCTCCAAATACTAATGGAATCTTTATTAAAATTCTCAATGAAAGTAATCTACTAATATGTCTTCTTATACAATCTGGATGTGACAATTACTTTTTAAGTCTTCCCTAGCTAAACTGATAAGTTGAATCCATAAAATTGATTGAAAACGCGTATATAAAGCGGAATATTACGTAATTTATTGAGTAGTTACAATCGACACAGCCATATATCAAAGATAGATTACATATAGATAAGTCTGACAAGCTTGTAAATTTTAAATAAAATAATACAAACATAGAATTGTTTTTTTTTTAATAAAGACTTTTTGTCGTGTCTATACACACATAGACACTGAAGTTTTCAATGCCAAAAGAAAAATTATATGAAAACTGATACATAGCGGATGTCAAGATTTCGTTTAAAAAAACAAGATTTTGTGTATAAAAAATTATAATCTATATTCTTGTAAAAGTTGTTACTTTTAAAAAAGCGAAGGTTAAAAGGAACGAAAAAATTTAGAAAAAAAGATATTTAGGAACCGGTGATGAGGCTGCGGCGTTGGGGGTCTTTACTGGGAGGCCTGGTTCGGAAGATTAGGTGACTCTGAATACTGAATAGGGACGTCCCGTTATTGTTTGGTCTGGCTGCAGCGTATTTCGGGAACAACAGGCACCTTTCCGTGACTTCCACTGCTACGTGGAGTAAAAAGCAGCAGGCGACCTTCCCAATCTGATAGCCGCTTGTACATGCGTCGGTCGCGTGGACCGTTAAGTGTAATGAAAGGTGCGGGAACTGTGAGCAGGGCCTTTTACAGTCCTCTTGCCAGGCCGGGGAGGCATGATTCCGTTCAAATGAATCGTTGGCGTGGTGACGTGGTGGATAGAAATCACCATCTATTTCGCATACCAACAAACCGGTTTTCGTGGTAAACCGAAGTCATTAAACATTCGCTTCACTCTGCTTACCCCCGCAATGGCACCGCTATGATACTTTGTTAAAAAGATCAAGAGTAAAAATATTTTATCTACATAATATAAAATCTATACAAAAGATCTATAAAAAATGTCCTCACATATATATTCCAGACTCCTTATGGAGAGTGAACAGTTTGTGTATGTGTATATATGTGTGTGTGTGTGTGTGTCTGTGTCTGCGCCTCTGTGCGTGTGTTTGTTTGTATATATTCTCTATAATTATATGTATAATTGCATATCCATATGTTCCCATATGCGTATATACCTACTTATTGTGCATGTGTGTATACACTTATTTTGTATGTATATGTGTGGTATTTGTAAGTATCCACAAAATTATTTAAATTAATCGACCAACTTCACTTTCTAAAGCATCTTCAGGGCATAATATTGTCAGTGCAGAATATTATGTCCTGAAGATGCTTTGAAAAACGAAACCGGTCGATTAATTTAAATAATTTAGATGATACTTATAGTGGAATAAAAGTACAAGTGTATTATAAAGTAGTTTTAACAAATAAAAAGGGGATTTAGACCACTAAAGACTATTTTTCACCCTACTAAGCAAAATTATAATTTTTTGGTCACGTGGACAAATTAAAGAGCAACAGTTGGTACTCAGTACTTACATAAATACACAACAATATACTGGCATCCAAATACGAAACTTAAAGAAATCGAATATATGCGGAAGTGAAGACAAATTATTGAATCCACTCATAATATACCTGTAAGCATTGATATAAAACGGGAAGATATGTTACGCTCTAACATCGCAATTGCTAAACCTGAGCTCGGTCAGTCTAACGCAAAGTAATGCGACGAACGTAGCAGACTACGTTTCTCTCGCTTACTTTTGTATTGTACTATCTCACTCTCACAAACATGGCGAACTAAACAATAATTTAATCTTATTTTCAAACAAATTGTTTTAGCCGTACTTACGAATGGAAAATAACCCGTGTGTTTTATTTTTTTCCTTGAGTGATTGTAACACTAGCTGAACATACAAGAAGGTATTTTGATGCGTGTTTAATGGTAAAAACAGTTGGAAAATATAATTGTATGATATGAGTTCCCGCGCGTGATTGATTGTCACCAATTGTCACTGTGTCCACGGACCTTGTTTTGTAGGACCAGGCGCTGTGACTAGGTAACTTATCTTCCCTTTTTATATCATTGCCCGTATGTCTTTCTCACCAAGTGATTTTGTAGCTACATATATTTTTTTACAGCTTCTCAAGGTAAAGTAATTTTATACATATTCTTATAAACGTGTATCTTTTATCCATTCTTTTGTTATAGAGTTTTTAACATAATTATGTAAATGAAAGGAGGACAATGAATCTACATACAATGTTTGCCTAGAAAAACTTTAAAAATAACAAAGAAAAATATCGACATGCGTGATTTGTACCTGCGACCATCTCCCTGAAGCTGGGACGCTCTTCCACTGAGCTAGTGTTGACAGGTTCGACGTGGCAAAATTCTTCTTTACTATATGATCGATTATTTTACAGGATTAGAAAAAAATTGTTTGCCTAATTTTATTTTATATCATAAGGTAGCAAACAAGCAGATGGATCTCCTGATTGAAAGAGTCAACCATCGCCTATAGACAGCAAAGGTGTTAATGGTGAGTTACTATCTTGTGGCGAGGACTAATGCCACATGCATAAGTTTACCGGCTACCTTAGCCTCCAAACCGGAACACGACAGCGACAAGCACTGACGCTATTGCGGCAGGAATAAGTAAGACGGTGACACCAGACCCGGGCGAGACAATGCAGAACTCTACCACCCAGTAGCCACGATAGTAGTGACTCGCATAGCCAATCGATTAATTGACGAACATTGAAATTACAATATTGGTCTGTCCAATATTACAAACAAAATAAAATATAGAATGCCGCTCACAGATTAAATAGACGTCTTTTTTTTATTTTACAAATATTTTGAGATTCTTTTTTGTACCTTAGCTTTAGCCTTGTATTGTTTCAACTATTTATATTTATCGCCTCTATGGCGTGGTGTTCCGGTGTCGGAGTTGACCCCATGAAGTCCCGGGTTCGATTCCTGTTTCGGGCAATTTAAAATGTGTTTTTTTTTCAGTTTTCTGATAAAAACAACATTACCCGGGATTGGAAAGTACCTGGTTGGCGATAGGCTTGCCACCTATCACATTGTGGGACCAAGTATCTTCGGCTAACCGTGAGTACACTTGCTGTACCTCTGCCTACCCTTTCGGGGATACAGGCGTGAAGATACTTTATAGTTTATATTTATATTTTATTGCACTTTGTACAATATTTTGTCACATTTTGCGTCTTATGTAAGATGGGATATGTATCCAATATTTATCCAACTTTTTTTATGGAAGAGGGGCAAACGAGCAGGTGGTGCATCTGATGTTGAATGATCACCGCCGCCCATGGACATCTGCAATACCAGAGGCCATGCAGTTGCGTTGCCGCCCTTTTAAAAATGAATAAGCTCTTTTCTAGAAGGTCCTCATGTCGTATCTGTTCGGAAAAACCCCTGCCGGTAATTGATTCCACAAAAGAGTAGTGCGAGACAAAAAGTGTCGGGAGAACCGCACGATTGTGGATTTCCAGACATCAAGATGGTGTGGGTGGAACTTCAAATTTTGACGCGATATCCGATGATGGAAATTAGCAGCATATTCTATTTGTCTTTAATGAAACATAGTATTAATTTTATGACTTAGAAGATTTTAAAAGTAAGAAAATGTACACACTTGTGAGGAGCTCACGACTTCCGTAGTGTGTTGCTTTTTAAAACATAGTTTTTTTTAAACATAGTGTCTGTAATTTTTGATATGGATTAATTGTAAATGAAACGAATTTAATCATTTCGGCCCTGGATTAATTCCTTTATGCCGACTATAATGGACTTTATGCTGATTTCATAAATCTTTTTTGTAATCCATGCCAACATTTTTACAAACCATGTTACTTAGATCCCACGGTTCGTTTGTTTTCGTATTAAGAATAGATTTAAACGGCTTCCTGGCAGAATTTATGCGTCACAAGCAAAAAAGCTAACTTTACCAGAGCATTAGACCAGACTTTTCCGATCTTTATTTCACCGAGCCTCCCCGAGCCGAAAATAATATTTATACTACACCTATTCGGAAAGCACATTAGTTCTTACTTGAAAAACGAAAAGAAAGTACCTAATTCCAAGCGAACCAATATGCGGGCGGCAAAAATGTATGGGATTTACTTTCTCCCCTTGGGGAAAAAGTAATTTCCTCCCCTCCTTTAACTTTTTAAAATTCATAAGTTTGTATCTCGAAGCACATCAAAATGTTACTGGCCACTAGCATTTACTAAGGAAACTTGGCAGTATGTGCTTTATTTCATTTGCCTCCTCAATATTTAAAAAAAAAAACGATTGTATGTGCGAATTTTCTTTTTTATTGTATCTTCTTATTACATTCTGTTCTGATGTTTATGTCTAGTAGCGAGAATGAAGATTTATTTACGCCGCCTGAATTAAAAGAAGCTCCTCAAACAGTCATTTTAAACCTTTTGCCAGAAAAGTCCAAGCATAAGTAAAACAAAACATATGAAGAATTAAGGAGTTTCAATAATTGTAATAATTTTAATATAAATTTTAACTAAAATGTTTTTATTTTCCTCATTGGTGTAGTATAAATCAGTATGTATCACTCGGGAGAAAATGCGATACCTAACTTGAGTGTATTGAGGCCCTCAGCTGCGCTTCGGGCCTCAAACTACACTCTCGTAAGGTATCGGTCATTTTCTCGCCTTGGTGAACAAACTACTATTTCATGCCCCCTAATATATTCCTAATTTACCTGTTCGTTAATTTTTTTTTTGTGGAAATGTAATCATATTACGTACGATGCCCCCCCTAACATTTTCTACGCCTCCCTAAGAGGATGTGCCCCCCTGTTTGGGAAGTCCTGCACTAGACAGAAATATCCAACCCTTTATCCATTCCTGCTTGAAGTATCGACATTAGGGCTAATTAAAGATTATTGTGGCAGCCACTTAATCAAGTCTTTATCGAGTGTTAGTTTCTTACTGAATCAATTTAAATGTGTAAAATATTTAATAGATTTAGGCGTTAATTTGCGAATATTCATAATTTAAGGAAATTGTGGTATTTAATTTTCAAAATTTTTCGTTTTGGTTTCGCGGAAATTTTGCTAATTAAATGCCACAATTTCTTCTTTAAATTTATAACTTACTTTGCCCTTTAACGTTACTCAGAGCTAAGGATTTGTAGCTCCACTTATTTTTAGAAAAATTGCTATTTATAATTTTTCCCAACTTCTAATATTGGGTTAAGAGCACGGTATTCAGCGTAAATAGCCACAAGTGACAGGAAGACTCAGACCTCAGATTACGGTTTAGCTTGAAAGTTAAGTGTCAGTGCCAGTAAGCATCCAGCCAGCAACTTTACGTATTCCTGCTGCAGTAGCGTCGGTGGTTGTCGCTGTCTTATTCCGGTTTTGGAGAGTAAGGTATCCGATAAACTTATGTATTTGGTATTTAACAGATTCAGGCGTTACTTTGCGGAAATCCATAAATTAAAGAAGAAATTATGGTATTTAATTTGCAAATTTCCGCGAAATTTCCGCGAAATTTGCAAATTAGATACCATAGGTAATTTCTTTTTTATGTATTTGGCATTCTATCCGTGTTTTCTTATTAACATATCTAGTGTCTATAGGCGTTGGCTGTCTCTTACCATAAGAAGAACTATCAGCCTGTTTGCAATTTTTTATGTGTTTATAAAGGGTTTTTCTTTAAATCTGTGTACTTATAATATTGTTTTAATGAAAAATTAATACAATAGATTCAATTTAAGTCTAGAAACGTGATTGATATTGACATATTGAGAGTAGAGCTTTACCTCAACGCTCCGCTTATGAGATATGCAATAAATACATAGATATTACAAGTATGAAAACTTTAAAATATTTTATGTAAAATACTTATTAATAAGATAAATTTTCCTCCGTGTAGGTCCTGTAGGGCTACTCTTGAAAACCGATTTCAATTTTAAGTGAATATTAAATGAATTTTGAAGTATTTCGTACTCGGGACAACTATATTCAATTATTGGATTCGGCCACAGCGCCACACGGATTTTGAAAGCTACTCATTATTGCTTTTATTCATTATTTTGTTTAAAACAGTACTTAAAATTTCCACTTGTAACACTAGCTTGTAATGTAACGTTGACATCTATTTCCAATAATTAGGTCGTTTTACTATACCGAATCAATGTGGGCAATATTGGTTTCAAAAGTACCGTTTTTGACGATATTCGAAACTTATTGTTTTTATCAATATTGGTTAGATTTATATTGTTTTCAAGAGTACGCCTGTTGATTCTGAAATCTGATCTGAAATCCTGATTTGAATATCTCCTTTTGAATAATAGACTATATGCGGTTCTGCATAGCTATTCATAAGAGGTGAACGATTGGCTTATGAATCACGGCTGCAAAGTGATAGAGTTCTGCTTTGTTTCTTCGGGTCTGGTACCGCCGCCTCACTTATTCCTGCCGTAACAGCGTTAATACTTGTAATTATCGTGTTCCAGTTTGGACAGTAAGGTAGCCGGTATATTTATGCATGTGGCATTGTCATCCTCCACACGTATAGCAAGTCGATGGTTGTTCCTTTCCATCAGAAGAGCCAACTACCTTTTGCTATCTAATGATATTTTTGAAAGAAAGAAAGAAAGAAAATATTTATTTGCAAGAATATGGGTGTTACAAGTTGTTAAAAATAAATTAAGTTACCGACATATTCTACCAATATATGGTGTGCAAATATTGTGGCGCCACTGGTCCGTACCGCTGAAGAGTAAAAGTAATGGAACCAGTGAGCCAACGTTTGTTAAATGTGGAGGTTGATGACGTCACACAAGGACAGGAAAGGGGAAAAGGAAGATCTTCCCAGCCAGGCAAGGTGTACTGCCTGGGGACCGAAGTCCATTTGAGAAGCGTTGAAACTTGTATATAGTGTGTACACGATAAATATTTGTGATATCGCGATACAGGATTTTATTTTGAACTAGCTGTTACCAGCGACTTCGTCCGCGCGGACTTGGTTTACTCCGCACTGCCGCTCCCCCGTAGATGATAGCGTGATAATATGTAGCCTATATATTGACCCGACCTATTAGTAATATTCATGCAAAATTTGAAGTAAATCCATGCAGTACTTTTTGAGTTTACACCGGACATACATACAGACAACAGACAAACAGACAAAAATTCTAATAACTAAATTTTTGGCTTCGATATCGATTGTACTTTTAAAAAATATTCAATGTATAGTTTTGACTTTCCTACGATTTTATTATATGTATAGATTATATATTAATTCTTCTATTTAATTTATTATTTTTTTCTGGTAGCGTTTTGTAGGTTGCTTGAACCGCTACAGTATAAATAATATGAGTGTTATAAACATAACTACGTTAAAAAAACCGCTTCAAATACAAAACAGTAAAAAATAATAAAGATTTAATATTAATTAAATACTACCTATTATTTATATGTGCTATTTACTAATAGGTTTGAAGTCGGTGCCCAGCCAACCCGGCAAGCACGCGCTGGCATACGTCGTTAACGGACGTCTTGAATACTTACATAACATTTTTGAAAGAAAGAAAATATTTATTTGCAAGAATATGGGTGTTATAAGTTGTTAAAAATTAATTCAGCTACCAACATATTCTACCATTATGTGGTGTAAATTTTAAATTAAAAATTTTGATGTGTTTTAGCTTAATTGATAATTCTACATTAATTCACATGACTATCACATTTGGTTTAGGAATTGTGTTGAATACATTTTCGTAACTATTTTTTTCATTATTCTTCGTATTGATTGAAGCTGCTTATAATATTAACATTTAATTGCTCTTTATTAGGTATATTTACGCATCTTAATCTTTAAAGTAGGCATTTCATTGTATTAATTTGCTCGTATTCATTTAAGTTATTAAAATATCAATATTTTTTTAAGGCTTGGCACCGACTTCAAACCTATTAGTAAATAGCACATATAAGTAATAGGTAGTATTTAATTAATATTAAATCTTTATTATTTTTTACTTTTCAGTATTTGAAGTCGGTTTTTTTAACATAGTTATTTTTATTTAATACTTTTTAGTGTATTGTTGTATTGTCAACTATTTATGGGTAGACCTATAACAGATATTACGCGCCTTAACAAACATAGATCTCAAGAAACCGGAACCAATAGAAGTAGTCGTCTCCGTAAAAATACTTTTCGAAACACAATGTTTCGTTCTTGTGAGACTATTAAAGGCCATGAAAAAAGTTTGTTGACCATGAAAGCATATATGAAATCACGCTAACGTCAAGAAAATTTTTAATACTATAATTCTAGACTCGGTAAGTTCCAACAGCGTCTAGTGAATGAGTCTTTTGAGCAGAGAGCTAATAGATTTGGTCTCATTAATAAGCGTCTAGCGAATGAATCTGCCGAGCAGGATCGCCTCATAGAATTGGTCTTTTTAGGGAGCATTTAGCTAAGGAGTCCGCCGAGCAGAGAGTTCATAGATTAGAAGTGATACGAAACCATACAGCAACCGAGTCTGCTCAGCAACTTGAGAACCGACTAACGGCAGCGCGTCAGACGTCACAAAAAATTCTTTTAACAAGTGACAACCACTATAAGTCAATATAAGTCAATATGTTGAAGTACCATGTACAATTTGTAAAAAATTATTATATCCAAAACAACATACGTCATTAACCACCGCACGTTTTGATTTCCTTCCGGAAGAGCTACCGTTGCTCGACTACCATAAAAAAAAGAAAAGTTCCTTCTCAGGCCTACTGGAACAAAATGATAGTTATGTCTTTACCTCCTGAACTGACCGATTTAACAGACGTAGAACAAAGACTTTTGTCAACAGTAGTTCCTTTTATGCTAGTTATGTGCTAGTTTCCACCCGCACCAAAGTGCTCGTCAACGCGAATCAAACGAGCCCAAACTATATAGAGTTGTGTCATTTAAGTACTGAACTCCTATGGCCACTTACTGGCTTCATCATCGGACCCTGGAGGATCTTAGTTATCACCAAGCACCAAAGTGCTCGTCAACACGAATCAAACGAGCCCAAACTCGATAGAGTTATGTCATTTAATTACTGAGCTCCTATGGCCACCTTGTGGCTTCATCATCGGACCCTGCAGGATCCTAGTTATCACCAAGCACCACAGTGCTCGTCAATACCAATCAACCGAGCCCAAACTTGAAAGAGTTCTTTCATTTAATTACTGAGCTCCTATGACCACCTTCTGGCTTCATCATCGGACCCTGCAGGATCCTAGTTACCACCAAGCACCAAAGTGATCATTAACACCGATCAAACGAGCCCAAACTCGATAGAGTTCTGTCATTTAGTTACTGAGCTCCTATAACCATCTTCTGGCTTCATCATCGGACCTTGCAGGATCCTAGTTACCACCAAGCACCAAAGTGCTTGTCAACACCAATCAAACGAGCCCAAACTCGATAGAATTCTGTTATTTAATTACTGAGCTCCTATGGCCACCTTCTGGCTTGATCTTCGGATCCTGGAGGATTCTAGTTACCACCAAGCACCAAAGTGCTCGTCAAAACCGATCATACGAGTCCAAACTCGATAGAGTTCTGTCATTTAATTACTGAGCTCCTACGGCCAACTTCTGGCTTCACCATTGGATATTTTATTGATTCAGGCGTTACTTTGCGGAAATCCATTATTAAAAGGTGAAATTAATTAAATTTGCTATTATCCGCGAACTATTATTATTATGTAACCTCCGTGATGGTACCGAAAAGAGAGACGTCGGTTTAATAAATGGATAGGACTCACCGATGGTTCCGATCAAACGAAGACCCCCAGCGGCACACTTATCCGCCCACATCCACCACTCCTGTAACCTGATTGTGGTTGTAAAAGTGTGGTGGATGTGGGCGGATAAGTGTGCCGCTGGGGGTCTTCGTTTGATCGAAACCATCGGTGAGTCCTATCCATTTATTAAACCGACGTCTCTCTTTTCGGTACCATCACGGAGGATACATAGAATAATAATAGTTCGCGGATAATAGCAAATTTAATTAATTTCACCTTTCACCATTGGACCCTGGAGGATCCTAGTTACCACCAAGTACCAAAGTGCTCGTCAAGACGAATCAAATGAGCCTAAACTCGATAGAGTTCTGTCATTTAATTACTGAGCTCCTACGCCCAACTTCTGGCTTCACCATTGGATCCTGGAGGATCCTAGTTACCACCAAGTACCAAAGTGCTCGTCAAGACGATCAAATGAGTCTAAACTCGATAGAGTCTTGTCATTAAACTATTTTTAACCATTTAATTACCTGTGTTTATTTTGTTTATTATATTACCTGTGAGTTCCTGTGGTCACCTTCAGATTCCATCATCAGATCAGGTCTATCCCATAATAAGTTTTCATTGTCATCCAATTTACATACGTATACAAAAATTCAGCTCAATCGGTAACTGAGAAATGGCGAGATTTGATTTCAGACATCGGCATAGATAAAATAAAAAAAAATGCTCATAAAATAAAAACTATTGAGCCTACCTGAATCAAATTTTGTATGGGACCAATTCGAAACTATTCCGCATCAAAAAAAAAAAGAATCACTTAAATCGGTTCAGATACCTCGGGATAATCGGTGCACATACCTCCTCTTATATTATATAATACAATAATTTTTTTTAAAATATTTGCACACCATATAATGGTAGAATATGTTGGTAACTTAATTAATTTTTAACAACTTCTAACACCCATGTTCTTGCAAATAAATATTTTCTTTCTTTCTCTTACTAACCTCCTCCTTTCTTTGAAGTCGGTTAAAAAGCTATTACAAATAATCAAAACATCGGGAATTGCTTAAATTAAAACTGTTAATAAAATTCTCAAAAGTAATAAGCCGTTACGCCACTCGCTGTGGGAAATATGGACCATTTCCATAATAAATGTGAGTACAATGTCAACCAAAAATATGACTCAGGAATTACGTTATATAATTTTTATAGCCGGATTTGTCAGCGAGTCATTATTATATAAAAGGAGTAAAGCCTCGTTCTGACTAGGCTAGTATTTTAGTCAAGTAGCTAGTAAGGTTGTAGAGTTCTGCATTGTCTCCCTCGGGTCTGGTACCACCGCCTTAGCGTCAGTATCAGTCAGCGCGCAATAGCGTCAATGCTTGTCACTGTCGTGCTCCAGTTTGGAGGGTGAGGTAGCCGGTAAACTTATGCATGTGGCATAAGACCTCGCCACAAGATAGCAACGTACCAACGCAACTTAGCAGTCAACCATCGCCTATAGACACCAAAGATGTAAATAATAAATATAAATATTCACGGGACAAATTACACTTACTGATCTAACCCCAAAGTAAGCAAATTATTTGCTTGTGTCATGGGTGTTAGTCAACGATACTAATACATAGAAACACACACACACACAGATATATATATATATATATATATATATATATATATATATATATATATATATATATATATTTACATACATAGAATATATTTATAACCACCCAAACCCAAAAATACAAACATTTATGCTCATCACACCAATGCTTGTCCCCGATTGGGATCGAACCCGAGCCCCGTTGATTGCGTAATCAGGATCGCTAACCACTCGACCAACGGGGCGGTCAAATCTATCAATCTATCAGAAGATCCATCAGCTTGTTTGCTATCTCATGATATAAAAATGTCATTAAACATGTCTGAACATAAAAAATAGTTTTTTAACTAGCATAAAGCAAAGCTTTGTAAGGGCTCGCAAAGTTGTACTATCTAGTAATATTGTTAGGAAAGTATTTTTATGAGAATTACATCTTTTAATGTATGGACTTTATTTATAATTAATTATCTAACCTAAAAAATTCAGCGTATTTTCGCCCAATCATTATATTCGCATCAAAGGCATCGTCAGGTTGTCAAGCTGAACAAACTGATGGCCCTATAGTTATTGCACTAGTCTACGTGAACCCTTGCCTTTATACAAAGGCCCGATGGCTGCGCGCCGTCAGTCAAATACGAACATTTTGTGAAGTAGTCTCTTAATAAGTTCAAAAATTCTAATACAAAATGTACTTTCTATCGATTTTAACTTGTTAGTTTTATAATAGATGGCGTTTGTAGTAATAAGATTCTAATACAAATTGTATCTTCAATTTTTTTAATGTTTATAAAATGGTGTTTTTATGATAGATAACACATCTAGATATGAATTCAAACTACCACGTCGAAGCTCAAATCTAAAAGTGCGATACTTTTTCAGTAAAATGTACCACAAAAGTGCGTAGAAACTCCCCTAGTGTAGGGCTTGCTTCGCTTGCCCTAAATATCATACGATAACAAACAATCAGATGGCTCTGCTGATGGAAAGATAAAACCATCGCCTATAGACATCAAAGAGGTACATTGCTCTCCGTGTGGCGTGATGGCAATGTCACATGCGTAAGTCTACTTTACACCTCTAAACCGGAACACTACGTGGGGCATACTAAAAGTTTTGCACTTCTAGCTAATCGGTACTATTTTAATTTCGAATGTTATATTTTTAAAACGTTGCAACCTTTTTAGTAATGAAAAAAAAACAATTGGCGGGAAATGATTTGTCAATTGTTTTTTTATCACACATCAAACTTCTACGTACGCAACGAAAATGGAATTAAGTAGAAAAGATTTTAGAGCGATGATTTTTTATGATTTTAAGGGTTCTCTTTCTCCGCAAGACTGTGCCGCTCGTCTTCAAAATGCTTTTGGGAGAGAAGCACCTTGTTTGAGCACGGTGAGGTGATGGTTTGCTGAATTTGAGAAAGGTCGAGTTTCTTCGAAAATAATGTGGCTACTGTTAAGCGGTTAATTGAAGAAAACCCCCGAATTGCCTATGAGACAATTCGAGGACTATTGGGGATTGGTATGAGCCAAATTCAGAAAATTTTTCACGAAGAATTGAAAGTTCGGAAACTTTGTTGTCGTTGGATCCCTCATAACTAATGAACTGACAGCGGAGCAGAAGCGGGCTCGCGTGGAATGGTGCTCACAGATGCTACTGAAGTACGATCACGGACATTCTAATGCTGTTTATGACATTGTCATAGGAGACGAAACGTGGGTTTATTGTTTTGAACCCGAAAAAAACAGCAATCTTGTGAATGGGTGTTTGAAAATGAGAACAGGCCAACAAAAGTCAGACAGCCGAGAAACGTTAATAAAAAAATGATCGCGATTTTATTCTCAGCTACGGGTCCCATCTGTACAATACCACTTAAAGATCAAAAGAGTGTTAATGCCGAGTGGTATTCTACCATTTGTTTACCCAGAGTGTTAGAAAATGTTCGCGAAAGACGACCCAAAAGCCGCATTCTCCTACACCATGATAACGCTTCTTCACACACGGCCAACAAAACAAAGTCACTTTTAGCTTCCGGAAAAGCACATCTCGTCACTCATCCTGCGCATAGCCCCGACCTAGCACCCTGTGATTTCTGTATTTTCCCCAAAATTAATAAATTTGATGAGAGGTTTTACTTTTACCAACTCCGAAGAAGCAGTGATAGCGTTCAATCAGCACGTAGAAAACATGCCTTCAGATCTGTGGTCCTCCTGTTTCAAAAAATGGTTCGATCGCATGAAAAAATTTTTAAAATGTAAAGAAGATTATTTTGAAAAGCAATAAACATAATATTTTGGTTATATCGTGTTGTTTTTTTAAGTTACGCAAAACTTATAGTGTGACCTACGTATAATAAACAAGCATTGACGCTATTGCGGCAGAAATAGGCAAGGCGGTGTAAAAAAGCTTAAACTTTTTTCGCCAGTAGTGATTGCTCTAACTTCTAATCTACTCTCCACTTGACTAAGTTAACGTAGTGCGATTCTGGCAACTCAGTAAATTTAAAAATGTATGATTGTCCCTGTCGGTATTTGAAACCGAGTCCCATCAATTAGTGATTAGGTTTGCTAACCCCTCGACCAACGGGGCGGTCAATATGTTTAATATTGTTGAGTATGGTGTGGTTGTCTATTATATTTATTAGGGCTACAATAGATTTATTTCTATTAAGAATATATCGAATATAGTATAGTTTTTTTTAATAAAAACGCGCGCACTTCCACTAAGAATTAATAATGATGATATCCCCATGTTAAAACTAAAATATTTACTTTTTAAGATAAGGGGCCTAATCAAACGGTAATCAAGTTGAAGCTTTTAAGACTCTTACTCATTTTCTTACATATTATGCCGCGTCGTAGCACGTCTGGGCGTTCTATCGTGTTAATGTGTATGAGAGCCCTAAGCGCATTGGCTCACGTGAATTGGGGGAAAGGATTAATAATATTTTAAGGATATAATTTCATATTGTAAAAATGGACACGTAAACGCTAACACGTAAAACTAAATTTAGCACATTCTTTTTTGTATTAATAACTAAATGTCATCATATAAAAATCATGTTTTTTTTTTATATCATAAACAAACAGATGGGTCTCCTGATGGAAAGAGTCAACCATCGCCTATAAACACCAAAGATGTTAATGGTGCGTTGCTATCTTGTGGCGAGGTCTAATGCCACATGCATAAGTTTACCGGCTACCTTACCCTCTAAACCTGAACACGACAGCGACAAACACTGACGCTATTGCGGCAGGAATAGGCAAGGCGGTGGTACCAGACCCGGGCGAGACAATGCATAACTCTACCACCTAGTAGCCACGATGGTTGTGACTCTATAGCCAATCGGTCGCCTTTTACGACTTGCCTGGCAGAACGGCAGTTGGCCTATTCTTCAAAGGAGGCCGGGACCAACACGGCGAAAAGATTAGAAAATTAACAATTTATTTGTTTTAGAGATATTTTTAGCCTGTTTTCGGAATTTTATACGATCGAGTAACGTACATTCTATCATGTAATGAGTTAGCACATTCTTTAGATAATATCTTCAGGTATATCGTGTAATTTTTGTAAAATTGTTATTTAACAATCAATACAAAAAAACGTAATTTAACTAACCAGTTTTTTTTTCGTTTGTCGCGATGCCTCGCCTTAAGAGCGTTAACGCTAAATCCGTGACATTATATTTAGGTAATTGCAGTGCTATTTCTACTCACACAGACGCGCGCGTGAATTTCACGCCCCGTCAGTCGAATGGCTAGCAAACTTGACTACGCAATCGATGGGGCATGGGTTCGATTCCCGACAGGGACAGACATTTGTGTGACGAGCATAGATATTGGTATTCTTAGGATTGGATGTTAATTATGTGTATTTCTATGTATTAGTATCGTTGACTAGCACCTTTATATACATATAATAAAATCATAAGAAAGTCAAAACTGTACATTGAATATTTTTTTAAAAGAATACTTGGGGCGTGATCTACAATCGATATCGAAGCCAAAAATATAGTTTTTAGAATTTTTGTCTGTTTGTCTATTTGTCTGTTTGTCTATATGTATGTCCGGGGTAAACTCAAAAAGTACTCCATGGATTTACTTCAAATTTTGCATGAATATTACTAATAGATCGGGTCAACATATAGGAACAGCTAGTCACAAATAATTTGCTTATTTTGGGGTCTTAATTTGTGTAGTTTCCACAACCAAACTGTTCACAAAATTTCAGCTAGTTATTGATCAAAAAAAAGTTTGTTCCTGGGACCACGGACCACGGTCTATTAAGAACACTTTTGTAAGACAGACAGCCAGAGATCAAAGTGGTCTCCGAGGGTTCCGTTTCTTCTATTTGAAGTACAAAACCACGAAGTAAGATAATACAGTAGCTATTTTAATAAATCTAGCCATTTCAACTGTAAAATTACGCTATCAATACAATCGTATTCTGAAATAAATTTTAGTATAACAACTGTTTTTGTTGAATTTGTTCTCCAATTTTGAATTCTCGTTGTCGAATACAAAAAGTAACGTTAGCACGAATATTGGAAACGACCCAACAGCGACGAGTTTTGATGGCAAAAAGTTATAAAACATCTGGTGACAATCTGTAGTAAAATTAATGTGGATTTAATGATAAACTCGTGATGTAGTGGTTAGACTAATTGGGTAATTTTTTTCCCATGTTGGTCCGTGTCCCCTTTAAAGAATAGACGGCTGCTCTCTGCCAGGCAGCTCGTAAATTTTTATGGGCTATACGTATACCGTCATGACGTCTAGATAGTAGAGTCCTGTAACGTCACGCTCGAATTTTGGTAACAGCGACTAAACTATTCCTGCCACTATAGCGTCAGTGGTTGTCATTGTCATGTTTTAGTTTAGAAGGTAAGGGAGCCGGTAAGTTTGTGCATGTACCATCCATCCCACCATACACATAGCAACGTACCATTAACATATTTAGTGTCTATGATGATGTTATAAAGAAGCTTGTTTGCAATCGTCTCTGTGGTCTATTGGTCTGGTATCGGTGTTGACCATATGAGGTCCCAGGATTCCAGGGTCAGGTTTTCAAAAAAACGTGTTTTTTTAGTTTTCTGATACTCGATCGAACGAATCGATCGAACGATCGAACAACGATGCTCGAAAATGCTTGGTTGGTGTTAAGCTTTCCTCTTATCAGATTGTGGGATTAAGTATATTCGGCTAATCATGTATGTACGTGTTGTACCTCTGCCTATCTCTTCGGGGATACAGGTGTAATCATATTTATCTTACAACTTTGCAACTAGCTATGATGCCCGGCTTCACATATGGAGTTGATATGAGATTACGTGGTAGTTGAAATATAACAAATGTAATTTAAGACTTTATCGAAATTCGATTTTTAAACTTCGCGCCATTACTACACATGCTGCAATTGCTCGCAGCGCTATTCGAAATGCAACCCAAATAATCGTTGTTCTGAATGAAGTTCAAATACTCGACAACAGATGGCGCCACTACACTTAATTTCCAAATTGAAGGGATGGAAAAGCCCTTATATCTTTAATAACACGCCCTTTAGTTAACCTAAAGGGAATGGGAACTTTCTTGTTAGAGGGAGGATAAAGGACTATCACACTAAGTCACTTTATCGTGCCGGGACTCCTTTTTAAGTTTTATCGGCACACACATTTTATCAACATAGTTTTATAATATAATATAATGATAATGACGATGTTTATAAAAAGCAGTGGCACTCCAGGAGTGCCGACAGAAGTGGTTTTTTTTTTCGAAATGGATATTACAGTTGACCTTATTTATGGGTCGTTACTGCGTCACCGGACTATTTGGGCGAGCTAAGTGCTCAGCCAGAACTTCATATTGGTCCTATAAATGCCCGCGCTAAGGGTTGTCTCCTGTGAGACCTGGCCTCGGCTTAGTGCGACGTTCGGACTAGTAGTGTGATGGGTGGAGTCGTGGCATTACGCCCCGCGTTAGGCACGGGGCGATAGAGAAGTCTTCGATGTCGAGACCGGCGACGACGGTGTAGTGTAGTGTGCGTACCTAAATCTGAATCTGTGTTGTTTGTGGTGGTAATAGGATCATCGGGATTCTTCTTTTGGGATACTTCGATTGGGACATCCTTTCCACTACCTCCTCCTACTTTCCCCTTACTTACAGTGATAGTACATCTTATTGTGGAGATTATAATTACCATTTTGCGGCGCACGCCATAATGGATTTATAATGACGTCACATTTCATATTAAACTTTACTCACTGCCTTGCAATTTGATAAGATAAGATATTATTTATTTCCCAGAATAAGGTACAAATAATAGGTAAATAAATGGTCAGATACAATTTTAATAGGATCAAACTTATTCTACTCATTGAGTGTGCAAATACACGCCTAAAATTTATATTAACAATTATTACATTTAGTACATTTTAGCTAAATACAATTATTCAGCTAAAATTAGAAATTAAAAATATTAATAAAGTATTTCAAATATATATTCAAAATTAAAATTGTAATCACAGTAATAAAAAATATATCTAACGTTAATACACAAAATGTCGATATATGTCAACAAATGTCTACAATTTAAAAACTAAAGTTAATGTCAACCATAAAATTGAGAACTATTCTATTCAAATTAAAATAATTATTTTCATATTCAATTAATTATATTGATGCCCATACGGGTTGATTAGGTATTTTGCGGCGGCCATCATTTGGATTTACAATAACGGCATTTTGCTAAATATATTGTGTTCACCAAGCTAATATAAATCCCATAATGTAGGTATTAATGTGGAAATTATAAATCATTATTTTGTGGTGGCCGATATATTACTATCAAAGACGCCACTCCCTATTATGTTTAGCTCATTAAACTCTTTTGTTTGATACCCATATTATAGCCGTTAATCCAAAAATTATATCGCTATTTTGTGATGTCTCATGTCTGTCATATTGGATTAATAGTGACGTTACATTGCTTATTATGTATCGGTTATCAAGCCCTTTTGAATTGATGTCCATAATATTGTAGCGGTTAATGCAGTGGCGCATTCACAAATTTTCCGCCTGTAAGTTATTCAAATTTTTCCTCCCCTACCGACCTCTACCGACCGACCGTTTTTACAATCCCACAATTTACTTAAGATTTTTCTTATATCATAGAAAAGCAAACAAGCAGGCGACTCTCCTGATGAAAAGAGACAACAGTGGCCTAAAGACACCAAAAAAGTTGACTGTGGTTACTATCCGTGTGATGTAATACCATATGCATAAGCTTACCAGCCATCTTACCCCCCTTAAACTAGAATATAACAGTGACAAGCATTGACGCTATTGCGACAGGACAGGTAAGGCGGTGTTATCAAACCCGTGCTTGGTGTTGCGGAACTCGGTGGTAGAGGCACATTTAGCCAATCTTTCAAATAAATTGACCAATCACCAACAACCAGGCAGAATGCCAGGTGATATAACTGTTCTTCGAAGAAGCTCGTAGCAGCAAGAAAAAAAATTTCAATATTAGAATATTTTTGAGGTAAAAGCTCAAAATTACTCGTAAAGTGGGGTGATGTATAGTTTGATAACACACATTATTATGTCATATACAATATTACGTGATAAACATGCGATATGTCTTTTGTTGTACTTACTTACCGAGTATCCGCGTATTTACATAATGAAAGTTTTAAAATATCTTTGTACCTGATTTTCGATTTGCAAATTTATCAATTAAATTATCGTACAGAATATAGTTTATTAGTTTAGACTCTATCGATCTATAATATAAAATTGATCATCGTGTTTAAAATATACGGCTTTTCAAAAATTAAAATACTGGCATTTTTAACGAATTTTAGATTTTGGAACTCTTTGAGATCAAAAATCTATACTTACATGTATTTTACGGTAAGCTTAACCACAATTTGGTGGGAAGTTTCAGAGATGACCTGCAGAATAAACCAGTTTACAATTTTTCATAAAAAACGGGGTGAAGTAGCCTGAAGTTCAAGCAAAGAATCTTTGGACTCTCCCTCAAAATTTTGCCGCCCCTGAAAATTTTCCGTCCCGGACACTAGTCCCGAATGCCATTAATGTAAATCCAGGGCTGTCTATGTACCTGGGCGTAGGATATTACACATCAAGTACAAAAAGTGTAAAATTTTTGCACTACGCAATATGATATTGCAAACATCAGCAAAAATTTTAAATTGAAAACGGGTGAGTTAGATCTGATATCGATATTTGTAGATCTAAGTAGATTTCAAATTTTTTTAATAATCACGGGCACAAAAACTTCTTACTTACATATATTCTCCTGTTTAAAATGTCTGTTGTTAGTTTATGCTTGTATTTACTTATAATATTATTATTTATATTATTACTTATAATATTCGTAAGTTGATCTATATTCTAGATACTGCACGAAATATTTGCACGAATCAGGTAGTCTATATTTCCTATACGACATTTAAAAATATGCCGCCCCAAAATCTGCCACCCTAGGCCTAGCCTTCTCAGACTACTGGTAAATCCGCCACTGAATTAATGTGATAATTATAAAACACTAATCACTATCTTACGACGGCTGCCATATTGGATTATTTTCAATGATATTACATTGCTTATTATATTTTGTTTATCAATCCCGTTTATAAGATGTCTGCATCAAGGAAGTTACATTCTACCCGGAATATTTACACGCGCTTCAAAATCGTTCCAAAGAGTACCACGACATGTGTGGAGTGTGTCTCTTTCTACCAAATAAAGCGCCAATCGCCATATGAAAGTGCGGCCATGCGTAGTTTGAAAATTACTACTACGTAATTCTACTATTTTGAGAAACAGTTTTTGCAATGCATAAGTAATTGTGTAATAATTAAAATAAACAAATTTTAGAACTCACTATGTTAATTACAATACATTTTATGCTAATGTATTTATCGACGTTTATGAATAAAAGGGATTTAACGATTACCGAATACATAAAAATCTACCATCAGATAGTTTTATTTACACTGACAATTCCAAGAAAAGGACAACATCCACTCTTGTCGTTGTCTTGCTCAGAACGTTTTCCCCCTCTGTTAAGGAAGAAACAAATGTCAACTTTATTAATAATGAAATAAAGTACATTTTTATTTTTCAAATATTGCTTGGTAATAATTCCAGTTATTGTATATAAGTTCCTTGGTCTGCATCAAAAGAGTCATTATGAAAATGATAAATCGCCATTTTGTAACGTCTACTATATTGTAGTAAATATGGGCGGGTTATTACGCATTACATACATTCTCACGGGAATCAAATATGTGTGACAAATTTCAGCTCAATCGGACATAGGGAATAGGGCCAAAGTTAAGTTGCAAGATTTGGTTACATAGAGATCATGATCATAAGAATCACAAAATGGAGTCTGGATCAGGTAAAACTATTATTAAGCTTGTAATATTTTTATAACACGGTTTAGTTTTTTCTTAACGTAGTAAAAACTGCAATAATTCTGATTTGCTAATATTTAGAAAGCTCAAATGCAAATTTGCTAAAGTTCTTTCCATCTGGGTCGTATTTCTTCCTCATGTCAGCCAACACGTCAGGATATTTTGCCAAAACGTTGAGAAAAAATTCTTTTGCCTCATGTTTTTCACGAGGAGTACACTTTTGACAAGCAGTAGAAAATGTCTCTTGCATATGACCTGTTGAAAGAATATTTTAAAAATATTTTTATCGATATTCGATATCGAGAACAATTGTCTATACGTGTCGTTACCATCGTAACTACTGGATGGTAGACTTGAGCAATGTCTTACTTGGATTCAGTACAATATTTACTTGTTTTTGCCGCAATGGTATTATTACGTGTTTCGAGTTCATATTGTGCAACAAAATACCACTTATATTAAAACCGTGTTTTTTAAAACACAAATATACAAGACCACAATGCAATACTTAAATACGTAGATAAACACTAATCACACTCCCTACTCACACGAACTAACCGAATCACTAAACATACACTGAATCACTAAACTAAAACACTTCCCATATCACTTCCCACTGTACTACCTATATCGCTTCACACTGGTCGCCCGTACTATCACTCCGAATCGCTCTATAAAACTTCACTCCATTCGCCAACACGTCCCTATTTATATCCAAGGTAAAGTTCGATCATGTTCCCGAAAGTTCCGAAAATGACGCATAAACAATTGAAGTGTAAACAAGTCTTAGTATACGCCATTTTCACCCTTTCGCCCTATAACAGAAGATCCATTATGACATAGCTGAACGGCGCCAATTGTTTATCGATAGAAGCCGCCTATCTCTTTCTTTTATTTTTAGATTTTTCCAGCGTTCTAACGCTTCACTTTTCTAGATTATTCGCAATAGTATGATAGTTTTCATACAAAGCTCGACACTGTCCGTGTCAAGCTTTGGAAAGCAAAAGATAACCGGTAAACTTATGCATGTAGCATAACCTCTCCGTCACACACATTAACTGTGTACTATTAACATTTTTGTTGTATAAAGACAATAGGACGATGAACGAGGATTTGAATGAAATATATAAGTGGGCTAAATCTTTTGGTCTGATAGTTAACCCAAATAAATCTCAAGCTCTGATTCTTGGAAGCCGACCTATGAAGAAGTTGATTAACTGCAGTGACATACCAACATTAAGTTATAATAATACACATATACCTTTCTCTTCCTTTGCCTCTAATCTGGGAATAATTTTCAATTCCGACTTTTCCTGGAATTCTCATGTAGATAACTTGAGCCGTTTACTTTAGTACATCATGCATTTCATTCCCTTAAACCCCTTAAAATTTTTTTACCTATTAATACAAAAATTTTATTAATGCATACCCTCATTCTCCCTATAATAGACTATGCCGATTCTTGTTATCTTGACGCAACTGAAGACTTGGAAAACAAGCTTGAGAGATTGCAGAACCTCTGTATCCGTTTCATTTATGGTATGAAAAAATTTGATCATGTTTCCAGTTCTCGGGCTGAGCTTGGCTGGCTTCCAATAAGACAGCGGAGAAAAATGCATATACTTTGTTTACTATATAAAATTATTTTCAATCCACAATCTCCAAAGTATCTTCGTGATTCCTTTAGTTTCTTGCACTCCCCTGTGTCCCCATGTCGCTCTAATGTTAGAACCTTGTTACGCTTTCCTCCTAGCAACTCTGCTGCTTATTCGCACTCATTCACAGTACTTGCTGTAAAATTATGGAATTCTCTGCCCAGTGAGATTCGCCTTTGCCAGACTTTAGTATCTTTTAAAAAACGAGTCAAGGAACACTTTCTAGCTGAAGTCTAAATTTCTCTTGTATTCTATGTATATTTTTCTACTTTTTTTTAAATCTTAAATATATGTTAGGTTTAGTTACGTAATTTGTATCTTTTTTTTGTACACTAGGTCTTCTCATTTCTCTTCTTTCATTATTTTATTCTCCTTTAACGGGTTGGCTGGAAGAAATCTCTTTAAGTAGAGATAAGCTCACCCATTGTACTATAGTTACGATTTTATTCTCTTATTAATGTTATTTTCTGTGTACAATAAAGTGTTAAATAAATAAATAAATAAATAGATGTCTCTTTCCATGTAGAGAGCCATCAGCTTGTTTGCTATCTTATGATATAAGTACAAAAACCGACTAGATTATGCAATCACCTTTAGCCAGTTTCATTACGGGAGTGCAGGGTCCCTTATCGAGAAAGCAGTCCATATATTTCATTGTTTCCTCAGGATCACTCACAAGCGCGTCTACGTCAATATATGGAACATCATCATAGGCTAGAGTGACAGCACAAATAATAAGGAGTATGATAATCTTCATCTTGTTTTAAGTTATAAGATCAGAAGTACATTAACTACGTTGTTGGCCTAAAAGTTAGAAAAAATAAAAGTACAGTTTTTTTTAATGCTGATGCAATAACCGTTATTATTATATTATTTTTAACCGTGTTTCATCTACCTACGAAACAAAACTAAATAGAATTTGCTGATTGTTTAAAGTGTGAGTGGTTTGGATTTCTCATGATAAAAAACCCCACACAATCTGTTGATCAATATTTGACCGCTTTTTCCATACTTCTTACTTAAATCTCATCTACTATTGACAGTAGAGATTCACATCGAAGGTTTTGATATGCAGTAATAGCTCTTGATATACGAAACCTTCCCAATCCCATCATACACAGAAACGCTTTATACCCGGGTTAACCCGAGTTTCACTTCAGTTTTTTGAGCTCAAATAGCCTTTGACTATAACTTTTTTCACTTGTTCTTATCGAAGGTAATATACGTTCCTACTTACTATAGAATATTTATTTATTTACTAGCTGTTGCCCACGACTTCGTCCGCGCGGACTTAGTATATCCTCCCCCGTAGGTGATAGCGTGATAATATGTAGCCTATATGTTGACCCGACGTGTTAGTAATATTCATGCAAAATTTGAAGTAAATCCATGCAGTACTTTTTGAGTTTACCCCGGACATACATACAAACAGACAAAAATTCTAAAAACTATATTTTTGGCTTCAATATCGATTGTAGATCACGCTCCAAGTATTTTTTTAAAAAGAAGATTACAATTTAGAAGATTTACAATGAAATGGAATGGAATATTTACCCAATTACCTACGACTTCTCTCTGTATATGAATTATGAATTATCTATACATATAATAAAATCGTGGGAAAGTCAAATCTGTACATTGAATATTTTTTTAAAAGAATACTTGGGGCGTTATATATAATAGAGTGAAGTACTTATATAAATTATTGCATTTACTACTGACATCACAAAGGAAGTCACTTATTTTAATTTAAATCAATCAATATGAACTTGTTACCTGATTGAATTTCTGATTGAAATTCAAGAGTTCCTTCACAATTAAAAAGATTTTTCCTTTTATCAATTTTATATGTCATTTAAGTACGAAATATACTTTTTATTTTACACATCATAAAAATAATAATATTTTATACTAATTTACGTTTTTTATGTTTTACAAAAATACATACCTAACGAAGATACATATATAAAAGGCGAATGTGGAAGAGTGTTGGTACCGGGGAAGCCCTAGACCACAGAAAGCCTAGACTCACATGCTTAAGATCAGATTGACACCAGATATGTCAGCCTTTTCCTTTTTTCATACGTGAGATAACAAACTGGCAGGTAATTCTTTGCCTGATAAATATCTGGTGTAATTTGTCACTCCAACCTTGAGGAAACAAACGTGGAAACGAAAAACCGATTTTGTCATACTTACTATTGGAAGCAAAGTTAAGTAGACCATTTTGGTAGGTCCCTAATTTCCAAACCTCCGTAATGCAATAACAATCAGACCTAAGCTAACGTTGTAAAAGTCTCATTTCGTAATATTTTATACTTTTAACATTTTGCTGTCTCCTGCTGAAAAGGGGAGGGAAACAGGATGTATTTTCCTACTCCTCCTATATACTATTGATTTCGTTGCGGGTCAAGACAGCTTAGCTTTTCCTCAGGGTACCCTGAGCTCGCAACTCAGTTGAAGGAACTCAGTTACAAGTTTACCAGGACGGTTGCTGCTGTTGGTTCTGGTTTACAGAAGTTACAGTGGTGGGTACGAGAGGTGGGCCCATTGCCCTAAAAAAAATAAAAAAGATCATTATTGACGGAAAGACATGGTCATCGCCTATACACATGAAAAGTGTTATGGTGCGTTGATAACTATGAGGCAAGATGGTAATACCACATTCGTAAATTTACCTTACCCTCCAATCTGATAGACGACAATAACAAACATTGACACTATTGCATTAAGAATAAGTGAGGCGGTGGTACCTATACCTAACTTGGGCGAGATGGTGCTATACACTAGAGAAAACTGTATTTCATTGATTACAATCTCGGCAGACTTACCTTGCTTACTCTACATTCATTCTCTTCATGTTTTATCTATAAACTCATTGATTTAGGAAGTTAATGATACAACTTTCAGACAGCACCCAATGAATCTGATCTATCTACCCCGATATCTATTTCTATTTCATCATATTCGCATTATTTATCTATGCTATTATTTCCACGAATTTAGGCCAATGCTTTCTCATTTTCACAACGCTGCTTTCTTTCAGTCCCAAATTCCCGATTCACTTCACGATTTTATATATGATCTCCGAGTGTTATGTCATATTGTTACTAGTAAACTCGTTTTGAATTATACTCATATCCTTTTTAACTTAACCCTCACTTTGATATGCTTAAAGTTATACAAAGCAAATCAGAGAGGCATTATGACTTAAGATTGTGTTTGATGTAATTTCTGTAGTACTTCTTTCACCATGTTTCCCTTATACATTCTTGTTTTCATATAAACCATATTTAATATACAAATTACACAATTATTTTAACAACGCAGTGTCGAACGTAGCTCTTCTATACATATTGGTTATTACCATTTTATACACCATTACCTTATCCTTCTGCACAATCATTTGTAAGCCCATAATAATATATTATATACAAATATTATTCATCACTGTGCCTATTTTTTGTAGCTCAATTACAATGGAGTCTGTCTAACTCAGAATCATAGGCTTAAAGCAGGTAGTTTATAACTAGATCACTTACAAGCATTTTCAATAATTAATGTTATTTCTGGAAGGTCCCTACTCCCTAACTCGTATGCACTCGGAAAAAATACTGCAGATTATTGTTTCCACAGTGAAAAGGCAAGCTGATTTTACATACTCATTATCACTACACAACTATTCTCAAAGCAATGTCTTCATCTGCCGATACAGATGCAAGACAAACACGATCTCTAAAATAAGCACTCCACCATTTTTACACTCGTTCTGTATTTGCAATAATTCTACAACAATGTTTTTTACTATTCACCCGCCTATTTTCTTACGAAGGGAAACTTTACCGCTTTTCATTTTCTTCTTGAATGGATGAAAATGAAAAGCGGTAAAGTTTTCCCGTGAATAGAATTTTGTTTCTATTAATTACTTCTTACCAATTAGTTAATGTTTCTACCACAATAAATATTTTTTGTTCATATCTGTCATGTTTTTCCATAATGCATAACTTTCTATAAACTTGCGCAGTTTTGCATTAGTCAGATAGATTCTTAGGCTAAACTATCTTGAAATTGAATCTCAATAGACTCTTAAACTTGAATTTCACGGATTCTTCTTTTTTCCTAACGAGTTCCCCAATCGAACGAGCTCTTGCAAATGTCATCACTTTTTAAACAAAATTCTCATATCGTTTTACATCAAAATTTTGTTTTTTTTTAAGTGAGGGCCAACGAGCAGGAGTTGCATCTGATGGTAAGTGATCACCGCCGTTAACGAACATCTCCAATACATTCTTGAAGTTGCATTGCTGGCCTTTTAATAATGAGTAAGCTTTTTCTTGAAAGTCTCTCAGTTGTATCTGTTCGTAATCAGGGATAAGTCCAAGCGATTTGTCGGAACGCTTTCCGTGATAGAAGTGATAGAAGATGCTGAGCAAGCTTACATCTCTTCGTAACTTCACAGAGTAAAACCATTAGATATAGCCTTTTCATTGACGCTTTAAATTTCTCTATGCTGAATACAATCAAGAGGAAGAAGCTGGTACTAAAGTACTGGTATCCCCAAAATGAGGTGATACAACAAAAGGTGTATTTAATGGCGAACGAACAAAGCTGAGTCATTTTAGAGAAATGCATGAAGTATTAGGTATAGATGGAGCTAGCACTCCTGTTAATCAATTGAAACAAATATTTACGTTATGTCTCTGTCTGTGAGGTCTCTTCATCTCTTTTTATACAGCTGTATTAGAAAGAGAAGGTTAGGCCTCAGAAGATGACAGCAGTATTTAAAATATGGTTTCAAGTAGGTATTAGAAGTGTTGCCTCCAGATCTAATACAGCTTCATGGATTAATGTGGCCAGGTTTTGACAAATGCCGCGCTATTTCCAAACTAACCACCAATTGTTTATTTTAAAAGTGGAACTTTTATAGACGCCCGTATCGATTATATATTTTCAAATTCTACTAAATTCTTTGAATTTTAATACTTATGGGCATTATTTTCTAATATTATATGCAAAAGTGTGTTTATAATATCGTTACATGACACTTTTTTCATGCATAATTCAACAATGGGCTTTCTCTACTATCATCAAACGGATCAAATCAGTATTATTACGCGAGTTGCCTTGCGACGTAGGCAAAGTAATCCGTACGTCCATAAGCTTTTCGGTTCGCCACGATTCACCAGTTTATCGATTGGCGAGATGAGTGGGGGGATCCCCATGGCCGCATTTTACCGACCCGATAACAGTTATTACCATTTCGTCTTAATTATTACAGTGTATGTATAATAATAATAATAATAAATATTCACGGGGCAAATTACACTTACTGATCTAACCCCAAAGTAAGCAAATTATTTGTTTGTGTTATGGGTGATAGTCAGCGATACTATACATAGAAATACATATATAAATACCAGAATATATTTAATAAACACCCAAACCCGGAAATACAAACATTTATGTTCATCACACAAATGCTTATCCCCGTCGGGGATCGAACCCGAGCCCCGTTGATTGCGTAGTCAGGGTCGCTATCCACTCGATCAACGGTGCTGTCAAATAGTAGCTACTAGTACTGGCGCTTTTTACGTATTTTTTTATTTCTATACATATTCTTTCTCATTTTAAGTTCTGTTATGTATCTGTACATTTTTTGTTATCTTGTCCTATAACTCTAATATTGTTTTTTTTTCTGTTTTGGTGTGTCCTTATTTTTGTTTTATTTTTTATTTCATTAATTTTGATAATGCTTAATTTCTGTAGTTTAGTCGTGTATGTCTTAAATAAACAACTTCTATTCTATAACTAGTGGTAACTAGAAGCAACATTATTGCATGATCATCAAAGATACATAGATTATTTTGATTATAAATTTTTTTGTTACCAAACCAACACCAGCCTCCTTTGTAGAATAGGCCAACTGCCGTTCTGCCAGGCAGGTCGTAAAAGGCGACCGATTGGCTATCGAGTCACTACCATCGTGGCTACTAGGTGGTAGAGTTCTGCACTGTCTCGCCCGGGTCTGGTACCACCGCCCAGTGGCGTGCACAGGATTATGAGACTGGGTATGCGGCGGAGTATAGATTTTCTTATATAGATTTTTAGCGTAGCCTCAGCCACGCGACGGATCTCTAAGCCGGAAACCATGCCAACGGAACATGTCTTAGATGTACTACTATTTATCTACATCTTCTACGGTAACGCAGAAAAAACAGCGGTCGGTCGTCGCTAACTAAAATATTATAACAGGTAACTACTTACCTAATCAGCTGTATTCTAGGTATGTTTCCATGTTCAAGGTTCTTGTTATTTAAAATAGGTACTATTTCCCGATGTAAATATTTCGGCCACCTCAAATATCTTAAGCAAGTGAGTGATGGTTACAATACACGTCCCTTGCAAGATATCCGATGTGGCCTTTAAAAGGCCGATTTTCATGTGATTCGCAAAATATATAAATACACTTAATAATAATAAATAAATAAATAATCACGGGACAAATTACACTTATTGATCTAACCCCAATGTAAGCAATTTATTTGCTTGTGTTATGGGTGTTAGTCAACGATATTAATACTTAGAAATACATACATAAATACGTTTACATACGTAATAAACACCCAAACCTGGAAATACAAACATTTATGCTCATCACACAAATGCTTGTCCCCGCCGGGGATCGAACCCGAGCCCCGTTGATTGCGTAGTCAGGGTTGCTAACCACTCGACCAACGGGGCGGCCAAATAATAAAACTACGGATTGGTAAAAAACAAACAAACTACTCATTCATTTATAGATTAAATCTATGCGCCTATCCTTTTTTAAATATGATTTTAGGATATCGTCATAGAAAGTTGGACTGCGTTTTAATTCTATCAATAATGCCTTTTCTATAGAAATCGTGGAAAGCTCTGTGAGTCGTTGTTGATTTTGTGTGTTTCTCAAATATGTGTGGATACGTTTTAAACACGAAAATGAACGCTCTGCCGATGCGCTGCTTGCTGGGATAGTCACAATGAATTTCGCTAATAGTAACACTTCAGAAAAAACTTTATTTAAATTGTCCTTATACAAATTTTGAATAATACTAAATACACAACTATTTGCAAATTGAGGTGATCTATAAATACAGCGCAATTCATTTTTTAATTTATCAAAATTAAAATTTGCCTGATAATTATTGGTGAACTCTCTGATTTCATTTTCAGGGAAATATTCACTATATTTTTTAAAATTCTCACAAGAAAGTAGCTCAATAAACTTTAAATTTTTAATGTTTTTATAGCGATTTCTTAATTCACTGACTACATTATCAATTATTTCAACAAAAATTCGCCGATAATGTATTTTTACATCATCGACATTGCGCTTTCTCTTAGGTGGTCCGGTAATGTGAACGGCGGCATCATAATAGATCTCGAACTTCTCTCTGAAATGTTCCAAAAATGACTCTAACTCTTTTATCTTTGTTACGCAATACGCGATGTCACTAGTTTTTTTTTGCAAAACATCGTACAGAATATCAGTTTCTGTAAAAATATCTGCGAAAGATTTTAAAAGAAAATTAAATTCAAATTCTTTCATAATAAATAAAAATGAACTGACTTGTGTCAGTGTTTCACCATCCCAGTCTTGTGTATTTTCGTACATATTTTCGAACAATTCTAGGAGGTCGGTGGACGCATTATTAATTACATTAACCGTGCGTGAGTGATATGTCCACCTTGTTTCCGAGATACGAGGCAGCTTTTTCATATCGGCAAAGTTGTTATAATGGGCCATTCGCTTTGTACTGGTGTGAAAAAAAGCCGCGATTGATTTTATAATACTAAAAAAGCGTTTTGTTTCAGCAACTCGTTCAAACGATTTCGATAAAACTAAATTTAATATATGTGCTGAACACCAAACATACATAGCTTGTGGACATTTTTGTCTCACCAAAGCCTGCACACCATTAATTTGTGAGGACAAAACTGCTGCCCCGTCATAAGTTTGTGCGACTAATTTGGATAAACAATCGAACTCTTCTAAAATTTTCAAAATTATAGAACTCAAGGTTACAGCGGTCCGATCCGCGCTCACATCAACATATTTGATAAATCGATCTACTATTTCAGAATCATGAAAATATCTCAAAACTAATACTAATTGTTCACGGCCGCTAACATCAGGAGTCTCATCTACCATGATGGCGACAAAATCGGACTGTTTAATTTCGGCTTTAATGCGATCGATCATCACAGATGCAACGCTCGAGATCAAATCATTCTGCGTACGGTTCGACATACCCGTGAATGAGGTACTTGCACTCTGTAAATGGGTTTCTAAAACTCCATCATACTTGGCTAATAAATCTACTATTTCTAAATAATTACCCCTATTCAACGACGAAACTGACTCATCGTGGCCGCGAAAAGCTAATTCTTGTTTTCCCAGAAAGCAAACAACATCGATCAGCCTTTGAAAAATGTTTATGTTGCGATCGACTTTAGCATTATGCTTCTCAATATCTACTCGTAACTGACTGTTGATACTCATTTCAATACGAGATTTACCAAAAGTATTTAATTTTAAGCAGGCCTCCAGATGTTTTTCTGTATGGTCATGCTTCTTTGCCGCGGAATGGAAATTATTTTAATCTGAATATCCAGAATTAGTCCACACTGTATTAGAATTACTAAACAATATGCAAGGAAAACAAAATAATTTAATCGTATGGAGACAACCACACAGCCAGTCATACGTTTCATAACTTTTAACATGAAACTTGCGAGTTACATTTCCTTTTTGCTGGTTTAATTGTGATAACTCGGGTATACACCTACCTTTAGATACGATTTGAATCTTTTCACTAAATGACAATTGTGAGAACTTGTTACTTTTAATTTTTAGTAAGCACACATTATCAAAACATACGTCACAATCAAATAACATTTTAAAAAATCAAGAAACGCGCTAGATTAAACAAATCACTAATTATTTTAGATATATATAACTGTTTACTTTAATTATTTACTGTTTATTTAATTTAATTTACACACTTTCAAATGTTAAAATAATAATATCATTAATATATATTTTAAGAAAACATATACAATAATAAAACATAATAATACACAATGCATATCACGTATCACACAAAAATTTAAAATGGCTTCACTTTTGTCAATAACATTTCAACAAATAAAACCTTACTAAACAAAAATGCATAATGTGAGCATACATTTTGTCAATAATATTTCGTCTATTATCTTTACCCGGATTATAGAACAAGGCCGCATTACCTGCTTTGTAACATAGAATCATTGTGTGAGTGAGCCAATTACGTGCGGATAGGTAATTATGTCTCGCACACATTTACAATGTGATGCAGCGGTTTGGCGGCCTGGCTTGGGCGTTCAATATTATTTATCGTTTAATAAACGCCTGGCAAACATAATGTTTGAGTGCTGTGCTTGCAAATAGGTGCTATTTAAAAATATTAGGCGTTTTTAAGTTATTATATTTTGTTTATTCATTTATTTATAAGTCATCTAAAACGTATGAACGTTTTATTAAAATAAAGGTAAAGCAATGCTTTTCTGCCTATAAGGAGCGCACGCGCCTGCCACCGCCTTACCTATTCCTGCCGCAATAGCGTCAGTGCTTATCGCTGTCGTGTTCCGGTGTGGAGGGTAAGGTAGCCGGTAAACTTATGCATGTGACATTAGACCTCGCCACGAGATAGCAACGCACCATTAACATCTTTGGTGTCTATAGGCGATGGTTGACTCTTTCCATCAGGAGACCCATCTGCTTGTTTGCTATCTTATGATATAAAAAAAAAGACTCCGTTATCGAGACCTCAAATTTTCGAAAAAACCCTCAATAATACTTTCATCTGACCTGGGAAAAGATACCTTAAGATATGGTTTTAGAATATATTAAGACTAATTTTTATTTAGGACATGATATCCAGGACAAATTTTACAACATTGCATAATGAGTGAAGTCAGTGGATTCATTGTTTCTTTTATCAATTAAAATGTTAGTAAGTAATTTATATTAACATTATTTTAGTTTCTATTAACATAAGAATATTAAAATTTAAATGTTAATAAATAATTTCATAACTACACTATTAGCGGTTGTGATTATAAAATTTTGTGAATCTTATAAACTAGCTTTTACACGGAACTTCATACGCTTGACTGTTGACAATAAAACTTTATTTCTTTTTGCTCAGTTGGGTAAAAAGTGTATGTTACTTTTGGATCCTCGCGTCGTTTTTCTCATTACTGAGGTTTGTGACTCTCCCGATGGAAGATTGATTTATGCTTTTTTTATAAAAGGGGCAAACGAACAGGGAGCTCACCAATGGTATCTGATTACCGCCGCCCATAGACAACCACGCTACCAGAGGTCTTGTAGTTGCGTTACCGGCCGTTGTATCTTTATATTCGTCTGCCCTTAGAGTCGTGGAATACCTCACGCAGCTTAATTTCAGCATTGTGTACATTCGATCAGATATTGAATCGGGCTGCGACTTTTTGGCCTCCTATTATTATTGACTTTGCCAGTAACAATCAATTTTTCAATTGCTCAGGGTTTGTCCATTTTTTCGACAAATATGACCAAAACTCCAGGATACCCCACAAACAGATGATGGAAAGTTTGGTTTAAGTATTCAAATTTCGAAGAATAAATTAATTTGTACGGGAAACATTCCATGGAATTTTGAGCTTCTCACGTCACCACGTCACGTCAATAGAATAAAAGCGTTGATCTGTTCAGCTTTCTTTAACGTTCACGTTTTCGACAACAAAAACACATCTTCACCCCAAATCCCTTAAGAAGTAGGCAGAGAGAATTAAATGTCATATGTCACGTCCAGACAGACTTTTTGCTTAGTGCACATTCATAACTATCTTCATGCAAACACGCCTGTCTCAAAGACTCTGGAGACTACCTTCGAATAGCACCTGGCCAATTTGATCATGGTACGTCAGTCTTGGTCTCTCCCGGTACCTACATCCATCCACATTCGCATTACATATATATATATATATATATATATATATATATATATATATATATATATATATATATATATATATATATATATACATATATATATATATATATATATATATATATATATATATATATAGACCGTCCCGTTGGTGGAGTGGTTAGCGACCCTGACTACGCAAGCAACGGGGCTGGGGTTCGATCCCCGACGGGGACAAGCATTTCTGTGTCTGTGTGACGGAAATACAAACATTTATTTCCGTATTTCCGGGTTTGGGTGTTTATTATGTATGTAAAAGTATTTATTATGTATTTCTATGTATTAGTATCGCTGCCTAACACCCATAACACAAACAAATATTCGCTGACTTTGGGGTAAAATCAATCAGTGTTATATGTTATATATAATATATATACCGAGCTAAGCTCTTCCATGTACTCTTAGTTAAATGTTAAGTTTGTAAGGATTTTCTAACCTCGGAGTGCTGAACACGAAATACGAAAGTATCAATCCATACTAATATTATCCATACTAATATTATCAATACGAAAGTCTGTCTGTCTGTCTGTTACGCTTTCACGGCTAAACCGCTCGACCGATTTTCATGAAATTTGGCATAGAAGTAGTTGAAGAGCCGGGGTCAAATATAGGCAAATTTTTTTCAAAAATCAATCTTTAAAGGGTTGAAATAGGGGATGAAATTTGTATGAAAAGCTATCTTGACGATATGTTATTCTACTCGCGGGCGAAGCTGCGCGGGTCAATGTTATAAATGTGAATTTCATCTGTGAAGATGAAATTGTATGGATATACATACGTCTATCCTAGTTCAATGAGTTAAAGAAGCGATCAGTACAAATGACGGAATCGATCACGAAGCAAAGAGAAAATTCGCCACATGTACATTCGACACGTGGCTCAGTCGGCCAAAGGGCCACAGTATCAAATCATCAAATCCTGTCTGATATCCACATCACGCCCAGTTTTGGTATTACAGTTTTACCGATAGAGTAAATATATTTTAAAATAGAAATAGGTATTTAGTTATTCTTGAAATTAACGCTGAGAAAACTTTATAAAAGCAGTAATAAATAAGATTACGTCATAGACTACACGCCAGTGGTACTCTAACTGTAGATAATAATAAAATATACATATCTATATTTTTGAACCGAATATTTTAGCAAGTGGAAAACTCTGGTGACACGTGGTCTCACTCGGATTTGGTACCATTACCTTATTCTTTCATGCTGCAATTATTATTATTTTTATAGAAAAAAGAGGGCAAACGAACAGGAAGCTCACCTGATGGTAAGTGATCACCGCCGCCCACGGACAACTACACTATGCGAAGACTTACACTTGCGTTGCCGGCCTTTTAAGAAAGAGTAGGCTTTTTTCTTAAAGGTCCCTAGGTTGTATCCGTTCGGAAAAACCCCTGCCAGTAATTGGTTCCACCGAGGAGTAGTGTCATACACTACTTCTCAATGCTTGTCACTATCTAGTTTGAAGGTAAACCTAGGCATATGGCTTTATATCCATTACCATATTTGATGTACCACCATTATTATTTTGGAATTAGAAGAGTTCTGTAACGTCTGGTCCAATTTTGTTATCATCGCCTTATCCGTTCCCACATAAACATCTACTTTTCTTATCGCGCGTTGTGAAAAGGGGGCTAGACGGAAAAATTCTTATGAAAAGTTTTCACGACACTTTTAAGCTATTTTAAGCTGTGCGGCGTGCGCATGTTTCTCTGTCTGTCTCTCTTTTTCTCTTATAGAAAGCAAGCCAGATTTACATTTCATTACAATTAAAAATTTTATTACAATTCCTTCACTAATTAATCAAAAGGAACTTCGTTCCATCCGGGTGTCCCTTGACACCTCTCAAATGTTTTATTTATTAGAAAAGCCATCTGCCAATCTAGTATATTAAAATATAAAAAATGACCATATCCATAGCCTAAAAAATATTCTTAGCTTCAATATTTTATTTGTATAATATTTGCCTCGGATTAAATGGATACACCTACGAAGACAGTTTCTTAGTTTATCAGTGTAGCTTGCAATTACAAACAGAAACACAGTTATACTACTTACCGATGAAATGAAATTACTCCAAGGGTAATTTTTAAACCTTGTCATCTCATTCGGTACGATAAAACAGTATAACATGGTTTATTCATTTTTTTTCTAATATATATTTTATTTATTTATTTATTTATCTTTATTGAACCACAAACAGAATGTATAGGGTACAATATAACGTACAAATGTATGACATTTTTGACCGTAATAGGAGAGTTTGCTCATGTGCGCGGAGACACTTTTCCTTCTCAGTGGCGTGTCTTAGTATTCATTTGGTCTGTGATCCGGACTCCCTTTGAAGAATAGATTATCTGCCGTTCTGCCGGGCAGTTCGTAAGAGGCGGTCGATTGGCTATGCCAGTCACTGCCATCGTGGCTACTAGTTGGTAGAGTTTTGCACTGTCTCGCCAGTGTCTGCTACTACAGCCTTGTCTATTCTTATTATAATAGTATCAGTAGTTGTCACTGTTATTTTCTGATTTCGAGGGTAAACTTGCCAGTACACTCATACACGTGACATTAAGATCCTGCCACAAGATGTAAACGCACCTTTAACATTTTTGGTATACAGCCATCAAAAATATTAATGGTGCGTAAATGAGACGATCATTGTCTCTTTTGATAAGAAAATCTATTGCTTTTTTGCTATCTTATGAAAAAAATATATTTTTTCGTCCATATTTTATTTTTAGAACCCGATGCAAAGAAGGATGTTTTATAAATTTAACGTTTGGACTGGTAGACAATAAGGCGGAGGTAACAAACCTGAACGAGGTGTAGGACTTGGGCTGACCACTAGTCTGTAACGAACTGGAAAATCTTAATCAATTTTAAAAAATTTGGTCGATTCTTCAAAACTTGCCGAGGTGCAGAAAAGCGGCAATAATAAATAAAGTTTTCCAAGCGTTGTATCAAGTATACCGTATTACCCAAACTTGTTAAACCTTTACCATATAGTAAAATCACAAACAATATAAAAGCTCAGTATTATCTAGTTTTTGTAATGACATCGAGGATTAAAACAAATCCTAATTATGTCAAACAGCATTATTCATCTGGATAATATTAAACAAAATTTGAGAAGCGCTGTATCTATCACACAGTATTAACTAATCTCGTTAAAAGTATCGTAGGGCGGTTTAAAATATATCGTGGATTAAAACAAAGCCTGAGTATATCAAACAAAATTTTTCATCCGGATAATATTAAACAAAGTTTGAGAAGCGCTGTATCTAGCACACAGTATTACCTAATCTCGTTAAAGGTATCGTAGAGCTGTTTAAAGTAGTGTCGGGAGGGTAATAAGGTTACTGACTTTTATTAAGTTAAAACCTAAGTATGTCAAACAGGAATTTCGTTGCAAATAAGATTTCTGATTAGATGAGAGAGAAAACGTTTTTGTCCGGGACTTAATTGTATTGTGCAATTGAAGTGCCGGGACACAAATAGATGTCGATTTAAGCTATGGTATAGTCACCATCATATTTGTTTATTCCGAAATTTTTCAAATTCTGGTTTAAATAATCTACATAGATAATTTTTCGAATTTTTCAAATTCTGGTTTAAATCATCTACATAGATAATTTTTCGAATTTTTCAAATTCTGGTTTAAATCATCTACATAGATAATATAAACCAGAATTTGAAAAATAGACTACCTGATATTATGCAAGGCAATTCGTGAAAATCAGACGATAGGTTTAACATGTCACTACCATCGTGACTACCAAGTGGTAGCAGTTCACAACATCTCTCCAAGTTATACACCAATCTTCAATTCTGACGTAAATCAATTTTTCCTGGCGCGTTCCGGTTTAGACAGTAAAGTAGCCTGTACAGTCATACATGAAATTTTATATTCTACCACACATTTTTTTATATATATCATAAGATAGCAAACAAGCAGATGGGTTTCCTAATGGAAAGAGAAACCGTCGCCTAAAAACACCAAAGATGTTAATGGTGCCTTGCTATCCGTGTGGCGGGATGGGAATGCCACATGTATGTCTACCGGCTACGTTACCCGCCAAACTGAAACATTGATGCAGTTGTGACAGAAGTAGATAAGACGGTAGTACCGAATACGCGGACGAGAAGTTGTGGAACTCTACCACCTAGTAGTCACGATAGTCGTGACATATATAGTCAACCAGTCGCATTTTACGACCTTCCTGGCAGAACAGCAGTTAGCCTATTCATCAAAGAAGCTCGGACCAACACGGGGATGATATATATATATGTAGGAAGTGGGTCAGATATGATAAATAAAATGCGGATGTGGTAATATAACAACTCTTTATATTTTGTTCAACTTGTATCAAAAAAATAACATAAAATCACTATTAAAGCTTTCCATCACTAATGACTAGTTCTGGTTTAACAATTCCAAGTAACTTAATTATTCCTTATTACAAATAAGTCATAATTTAAGCAATAGATAGTCAATTATAAATTGTACTGCGACTAATTTATAGTTGACAATAATAATTAACTTGTTTGCACAAATTAATTATCCGAGAGTCAAGGATAAGCTACTAGCAAGATACAACAAGTGTACCGAGCCACGCCAGAGCCTAGACTGCCTTATCAGCGGGCGCTCCGAGCCTTTTATACAGGTAGCAAAACAAGTTGAGTAGTAGGGATATCGAACGATGCGCTTGCCGGCTCAGGCGTACACCTGTTGTTTACAATATTCTTGCATTTGATGACGCGGACGCCGTCATATACATATAGCAAAGTATCATTAACATCTTTCATGACTGTAAGCAATATCATCTCTTTCCATAAGAATAGCCACCTGCTTAGTTGTTATATCGCGCGGGTGTTAATCTAATCTAAGCATATGAGTACCACTCGATACCAATATACTTCCACATTTACATTGTATACATATACTAGCTCTTACCCGCGGCTTTGCTCGCGCATATTTACTTTGGAGCTTAATAAGCTACTTTCCTTATTTTACCCTCTTAGGGATCGGATTTTGAAAAACGCTTAAACACGTAATTCATTGTTTTTTTGCACTCAGTTCATACAAAATTTCATGCAAATATACCCAGGGAATAATAAGCTTCATACAATTTTTTTCCCGTTATCACCCCTTCGGGTTTGCATATTGAAAAAGCCTTAGTGGATGTCTACATCATAAGAGAAATACGTGTGCGAAATTTTAAGTTTCTAGTTCTATGGGTTTGGCCTGTGCGTTGATACATCAATGAGTACATTTTTTCCTTTTATATAATATATCTAGATGTATTGTCGATGCATTGTAAAATTATTTATCTAAATATTATAAATAGCGTGTCACGTTCTTTGTCCGTTGACTCCGAAACTGCTGAACCGATTTCAATGACATTTTATAGATATCTACTCTTTGGTCCAACTTAAAAGATAGGATAGTTTTTATCTCAATGAATCCCTCCTGCCCCCCAAGTATACGACCAAATTACATAAAAAATAAATTATTACATAGTTATTCTTAAATTCAAGTTTTAACTGCAAAAAAATACCTCGCGCATAAGACAAAATTGTAAAATAATCGCTGTAATAGGAAAATAAAGCTTTATTCTTGTTAATATTGTAAAAAGTTTTTTTCGAACTTTCCTCCAAATTCAGTTTTCAAAACTTATGTACCTTAATATACAGTTTTCAAAATTTTCACTGTATTTGTAGTATACGGTGATATTACTTGCCAAATTCCATAGTTCCAGGTAAACGCAAACGCAAAACATAAATTTAAATTCCTTGAGAGTGTCCAAATATACGTTTTGTGGTATAAGCGGATGTATCTTTTTAGCGTTAACTTAAAAGTTAGATTTTAACTATTATTTTTTTAGTTTTTTACAGCTTAAAAGGACTGCAGATTTTCGTAAACGGTTCTAATTTCATCCCTATACCTCCACGGATTGCATTCACAAGATATTTCTATACAGAGGGATGAACAGACAGACAGACGGACAACAAAGTGATCCTATAAGGGTTCCGTTTTTTCTTTTTGAGCTACAGAACCCAAAATACAGGTTCAACCACATTAGCAGCACAAACACAATATATGTACTCAACGCACGTTTCACATCACATCTTAAAGAGAATTGATTTTCTTAGTTGTTTTTTTTTTAGGGAAGCTCAAGAGAGGAATTTGGTATTTACTAGAGCGCGTCAGATTAACATAGGAGGGGGTACCTCACATACTGTTAAGGCTCTCCACCAAATACAAGACATTTCTATAGAGGGGGTAACTATGGCAGAAAAAAAAACAAAATTAAGATAACTTCGGCTTGTGGAAATTGTCAGATTATACTTTTTTCATAATTATTACATTATTTCCTCCATAATAAAAGAAAATTCAGACGCGCTCGAGAATGTCAAGACAACATTTTCTTTGCAACTTTGTGACACTCCCACTCCCTTACGCTACACTTGAATCGTCAGATTTTCTAAATTTTAGCTGAAAATTAAACTACCATACCCTAATCTAATGCGGTTTAGTGTTTCTATGTCACTGATTTGTTTAAAATATTTTTTATCTGTGGATTTTCCCCCACCATTGAAATGAAAAACATTATATAACCTTTTATTTTTCCTATTATCTACAAAATCCAATATGTCCCGGGGCTCGAGTACATTTAGCATCTTGGGCTTCCCTACTATTTGTTTTATTATAACACAGCAAACAAGTAGATGACTTTCCTGATAAAGAGACAATCACCGCCAAACACACCAAAGATGTTAATAGAGAGTTGATATCCATGTGGCGAGATGGCAATGCTACATGCATAAGTTTACCGGCTACCTTACACTCCAAACTGGAACACGACAATGACAAGCATTGAAGGTATTGCGGCTGAAATCTGTAAGGCGGTGATACCATACTATATCCAGATGAGACGTTGTGGAACTCTACCAAAAGTAACGACAGTAGTGACACGTATTTCACCAATCATTCCCCTTTTACGAATTGCCTGACAGAATGGCAAAATTATATTATTCAAAGAAGGCTCGGAAAACCAAGAATTGTAACGCAATCAATAAGAGTTAGAGGCATTAATACAATTGGTAGTTCGCAAAACGTTGCAAATTATTTTTTTAACAGTTCAGAAAATGAATCTTCTAGTGGCTGAAAGGAAAATCTTCTAGAAAATTCTTGGCCCATAGCAAAAAGATGATGGAATCTGAAGGATGCTAAATAACGCTACTGAAAAAACTTAAAAGTTTGTGGCAGAACCCAATATAATTGGAGAGGCAAAATCTCACAGACCCCACTAGATCGGACACCTAGAGCAATTGGAAGAGGATCTCAATGTTAACAAAGCCTACAAGGGTCAACCGTCAGTCAAGATCCGGTCGATCGTCCCAAATATAGATGCAAATCTAAGCAAGCACACTGCACAAGACCGGAAACAATGGCGTAATCTCGGTTTAGGAGGCCAAGACTCAGTTTGCATCGCTGAGCCAATAGAGTAAGTAAGTAAGTTAAATTCGTAACTAAAGCATCCTCCAGAAAATAGAACATACTAAATAATAGTCACAGTCGTTATAATATAAGTGTTTCGCAAAAAGTGGAAAATTAAATTTCTTAGAAGTAAGTACAAACAAAATCAGATATACTTAAGCATGCTTTACTTCGAAATCAAAGCATACTCAAGAGAATTGACTTGACTCGACTCGGCCTGAACCGAATACAATTAAGTCGAGGCAAGAATACCATTTATAGTTCGCGAAAAGTTGCAAATGAAATTTATCAGCAGCACAGACATAATATACAATATACGTACGTACTTAACGCTTGCTTCACTTCAAAACCAAAGTATTCTCGAGAGAATCAAACTATACCCCACTTAATAAGAGTCGAGGCAAGACTATCATTAGTAGTTCAAGAAAAGTTACAAATCAAATATATCAGAATCACAAACAGAAACACACAATAGGTACACGTACTCAACGAATGTTTCACTTTGCAACCAAAGCATTTTCAAGAGAATAACACTGTACCGCACTAAATAAGAGACAAAGAAGTAACACATTAAGGCGAGGCATCGCAACAAACGGGAAAAAACTGGTTTGTTAAATCACGTTTTTTTGTATTGATTGTTAAATAACAATTTTACAAAAATTACACGATATACCTGAAGATATTATCTAAAGAATGCGCTAACTCATTACATGATAGAATGTACTTTACTCGATCATATAAAATTCCGAAAATAGGCTAAAAAATCTCTAAAACAAATAATTTGTTAATAATATTTCTAATCTTCCACATGTTTTTTATATGGTGGTATTTAGTTAAACAAAAAAGAATCTACTAAATTTTGGTTTTCAGCTGAAGTCCTATATTTATTTATCCGAAAATTAACACGTTTCCCAGCGGTTTCAGAACATACCGCGCCACCCATTTTTTATAGAATTGACGCGCGTCGAAATACCTCGCCTTAAGTAGTTCGCGTAAATTTACACATTAAATTGTCTTAAATACTGCAAGAATAGATTCTTGGAATTAGGTTTAAACTTTTTACAATGAGCACCTGTGCTAGGATTACCAAAGAACACCTGCTGCAAGTCAATTTAGATATGCTATTAAAGAAAATGTGTCGACATTTTTTTTTTGCTGTTTTTTAAAGTTTTTCAAGTTTTCCAAGCACGGGGTGAGTACTTTAAAAACCAAAATAATTAAAATGCTGATCCAAAAAAAATATTATAAATGTGAATTTCATCTGTGACGATGAACTCATTTAAATAGTTATATGTATGTATAGCGATCAGTACAATCGACGTAGTCGATCATATAACAAAGAAGAATTTTGCCATGTCGACCCCGTCGACACTAGCTCAGTGGCAGAACGTCCCGGCTTGAGGGAGATGGTCGCGGGTTCGAGTCTCACGTGTCGACATTTTTTTTTGTTGTTTTTAAAAGTTTTTCAAGTTTCCCAAATACGGGGTGAGTGCCATAAAAACCAAAATAATTAGACTTCGAGCTGCTACTGAGATATTGGTTTTCGAAAAAATCTCGAAAAACTTCAATAACGCTTTTACCTGATCAGGTGATTGATCCCAGGCCGTCATGAGATGAGCCGAATAAGTTAACCCTAGACCGTGAGGTTCAATATAATTAAACAAGTGAGTGTGAAGCCACAGGTACTTAAACCCTCAGTGTGATAGGTGGCAAGCAATGGATTAAATGGATACGCCTTTCAAGACAATTTCTTTGTTTGTCAGCGTAGCTTACAATTATTAACAGTTATACTACAAACCAATTAAATAAAATCATTTCAAGAGTAATTTTTAAATCTTGTCATCTCATTCAATACGATAAAACATTACAACATGATTTATTTCTATTTTTTCGCAATATAACCTACAAATGTATGAACTTTTTGACAGTGATAGGAGCGTTTGCTAACATGCGCGGCGACACGTTTCCTTCCCAATGGCGTGTCTATTAGTATTCACGTGGGCTGTGATGACAAACCTATCGCCAACCCCGCACTTATCCAAATCCGAGCTATGTTCTTTTTATCAGAAAACAAAAAAAGACACATTTTTGAATTCCCTGACTGGGGAATCGAACCCAGAGCCTCATGTGATACTGGACGACAATACCACAGACGCAATTAGGATTAGGAAAATAAATTTTCTAAAAGTAAGTTTGGATAGGCTAGAGATCGCCAAACTGGTGAATTATTATATGCATAATGTCTAAAAAGCAATAAATTCCATCTTTTTTCTTACTCTGGATCTCCACCATTTTTGGCGGTCTCCGCTTGGACTATAATAAACTAACGTAATTCAAACTGAAGTATCTTAGGTACTTTAGCGTAGTCTCGTCAAATAAACGTTTGATGAAAAAATAAAATAAGCTTTCCATAACAAAGCGTACTGCAAGTCTCATTGACTCCAGTTCTCTGTTAGGAATTTTTAAATTTAATTTAAGCTTTGGAATAGTTGTCCAAGACAGCAGATCAAATTGGTTTTAAATTTATTCTAGAGGTGCGATGTTTTTGCATTTTAATCATTTTACATTTCAAAAGTACTTTTTGACCCCCAACACAAACAATTTATCTTATATATATATAAAAATCAATTGCTGTTCGTTAGTCTCGCTAAAACTCGAAAACAGCTGAACCGATTTGGCTAATTTTGGTTTTGAATTAATTGTTGAAGTCCAGGAAAAGTTTAAAAGGTGAGAAAATATAAAAAAAAATAAGAGTAGTTAAAAAGGCAGAACAACGTTTGCCGGGTCAGCTAGTAAATAAATAAAATCACTGGACAAAATACATATACATATATATATATATATATATATATATATATATATATATATATATATATATATATATAATATCTGGTTGACCGAGCTTTGCTCGGTTTTTCACATACCCATATCTTAGGAACCGAGCTTTTCTTGGACCTGGAACCTTGATAAATCGATTCCTTGACCCGAAAAACCCCTAATTTGTGGCTTTCATGAAAATCGTTGGAGCCGTATATACACAAGAATTGCTCGTTTAAAGGTAATAGATATATATATATATATATATATATATATATATATATATATATATATATATATATATATATATATATATATATATATACTCATCGGAAATCGAATCCGAGTCCTATTGCTGCGTAGCCAGGTTCGCAGGGCTTATCTGAATGCTTTCTTATTTTATTTGAAAGCTGATTTTCTAGCGGAAGTCTTTAAGACATGTGTTATCAATATTGGTTCAGCTCATCTATCTCTCTATTACGCTTTTACGGCTAAACTGCTTAACTTATTTTAATGAATTTGAGCAAAACGATAACTTTACAACAGGACCTGCGTTCTTATTTTATTTGAAAGCTGATTTTCTAGCGGAAGTCTTTAAGACATGTTTTACTAAAATTTGTTCAGCTTATCTATCTCTCTATTACGTTTTTGCGGCTAAACTGCTTAAATGGTTTTAATGTAATTAAGCAAGACGATAACTTAAGACCTGAAGTTCAACAAAGGCTTAACGTAAAGGCTTATACTAAAGGTAAAGAACCTCCTCCTTTTTTTGAAGTCGGTTAAAAATAAAAGGATTAATTCCATCCGTACGTTGTAGATATCCACCGTGTTGGTCCCAGGCTCCTTTGAAGAATAGGCCAACTACTGTTCTGCCAGGCAGGTCGTAAAAGGCGACCGAATGGCTATACGCGTCACTACCATCGTGACTACTAGGTGGTAGAGTTCTGCATTGTCTCGCCCGGGTCAGATACCACCGCCTTATCTATCCCTGCTACAATAGCCTCAGTGCTAGTAACTGTCGTGTTCCGGTTTGGAGGACCTCACCACAAGATAGCAACGCACCATTAACTTTTTTGGTGTCTATAGGCGATGGTTGACTCTTTCTATCAGGAGACCCATCTGCTTGTTTGCTATCTTATGATATAAAAAAAATACGAAAATATCGAGCACTAGCTGGTACCCGCGGCTTTGCTCTCGCATATTTAAAGCGGATCCCTATTTTTCTCGTATTAAATATAGCCTATGTTCATCAGGGATAATGTAGGATTCTAATGGTAAAAGAATTTTTTAAATGGATCCAGTATCAATATCCAGATTCGGAGCCTACTCAATTTAAATAAACAATCAAATCTTTCCTCTTTATGATATTAGTGTAGAAAACGGTACGACAACTATTTTTTGCTTCGAGTTGCCAAGACTTGGAACGAACTGCCTGGGTCATTTTTTCCTGACAAATATATTCATGGAACCTTTAAGAGTAGGGTGAATAGGTTTATTTTGGATGGGCTTGTACCACAGTCGTCATCATCGACACTTTCCATCAGATGAGATGGAAGACGAATGCCTATTCCAATTAAAATTAAAAAAAAAATGACTCTGAGCACATAACTAAGTAATGCAGGTAAAACCACAGGAATAGCTACTGACCATCAAAAGTCATTAGAAATAACTACCTAAAAGTCTTCAGAGCGTAAACAATTGGAACCGGAGGGCACTGCTTGTGACGAATATTAATGAGACTTGGATACTATAACAGACCTAATTAAAGGCCTGGTGTTTGTCATTGTGGATGTTACGCGTGAACAATTTAAACATCGCAGACGAAAGATGTTGTTTACGGTTGAATTATAGTTATTTTAATATATCAAGAAAACTTTTTATATTATTAGATAGCAAACCAGACGATGGCTCCTCATGGAAAAAGAAAACATCGCCTACATCGACAACAAAGATGTAAATTGTGTGTTGCACTTGGTATACGTGTGGCGCAATGCAGTGGTAAGGCGATGGTATCAAATGCAAAGACGGAGTGCTAAGTGTGAGTTTTTCTTTTCGCATTCGATCGTGAGCGCGTTTCGAGTTTACTAGGAATTTGTATGTGATTTGTACAGCGCCACCTAGTGGTAAACTGGTTTCTCACGTTTACCAATAGGTGGCGCTGTACAAATCACATACAAATTGCTAGTAAACTTCAAACGCGCTCACAATCGAATGCGAAAAGAAAAACTCACACTTAGCACTCAGACACCCGAGTGAGAAGTTGCATAATCTACCACCTAGGAGCCACAATTAATATTGTTCAAATAAACTATTTTATGATAGCGCGTCATAGACTATAAACTATATTTTTCTAGCACGCTACGTTGTAGATTACATAAGAGAGAGGCACACATGCTATTTTTAGCATCCAAAACGCACGTTTTCATGAACATCGTTGTTTTCGACAACGGTGTTAAACATCTAACTAATGCACTGGTTGAGGAACATTAAACATGTTGATAGTTTGGCATGTTCATAAACGTTGTTATACTATGTATTCAACGTAAAAACGTTTATGAGAATTAATAATATTTAATGTAAATTAATAGACAAAATATAAAAACATAAAGTTTTTTATTTAGTTAGCTAAAAATTTGCATTTACATCTAAAAGGATCCTTTTAAATGCAAAAAAAATATCTAATTAATTATTAATTATTAAATTATTTAATTACGACAACTTCTTTTAAAAATTATTAAATAATATTGCTTATTTCGCTTATACCATAATAAGATTTTGCATATATATATATATATATATATATATATATATATATATATATATATATATATATATATATATATATATATATATATATATATATATATATATATATATGTATATATATATATATATATATATATATGTATGGTGGTGGTATGACCGAGTGGTTTCTGGGTTTGGGTGTTTATTATGTATGTTACAGTATTTATATATGTATTTCTATGTATTAGTATAGTTGACTAACACTCATATTACAAGCAAATAAATTGTTTACTTTGGGGTTAGTTCAATTCGTGTAATTTGTCGTGATATTTTATTTATTTACCTATATTTTTAATTTTTATATATCTATGTATTTTGGTTAATATATATATATATATATATATATATATATATATATATATATATATATATATATATATATATATATATATATATATATATATATATATATATAACTTGTATAAGTATGTTGTGATATCTTATTATGGTAATAACGTCATTATACGTAACCTGCTATTTAGAAGAACGCAACACAATCACTTGATAATGTTAATAATGATGTATGTTTGTATTGACTTTTGTAGCTTATCTACACAACACTAACATCGTTTAACGAAATAATTTTCGAATTGCTTATTAAGTTATCTAATAAATGCATTAAAAATGAGTATTTATCCATCTAGGTAGAACAACTTACAAATTAGACAAATTTTGATTTTATCCAGTTTAATAAAAGCAGCGCTTTTGAATAGTCATAGATAGGTTTGTTAAGCTTGCCAAAAGGAAGCTTGAGTGGCTTTAAAAGTTTTAAGCTATGGTTTCAAGTACATTTTACATCAATCCAAAATTAGTGTGATGTCTCGTAGACTAATTATTGTATTATTTAGACAAAACATTTTTTATATCATAAGATAGCAAATAAGCAGATGGGTCACCTGATGGAAAGAGTCAACCATCGCCTATAGACACCAAAGATGTTAATGGTGCGTTGCTATTTTGTGGCGAGGTCTAATGCCACATGCATAAGTTTACCCGCTACCTTACCCTCCAAACCGGAACACGACAGCGACAAGCACTGACGCTATTGCGGCAGAAATAGATAAGGCGGTGGTACCAGACCCGGGCGAGACAATGCAGAACTCTACCACCTAGTAAATTATCGCCTATGGATATCAGGTGCTAAGGATGCGTTAGCAATGAGAATCCCTAATGATTTCTCTCTCACATGGAATTACGGAATCTCGGTGCCGAGTAAATTAAAATATCTCCCGGCGGGAATTTAAAATAAACAAAATTATCCTGAAAACACAAGTTAGATAAAATTACTAGCTCACATGCAAAATAGCTGTCTATAATTTAAATAAATTAAGTCATGATTTTGCATGTGAATTTTCATCTTTATAAATATATTTTTGAATTGATTTCCCAAAATGAGGAGGTCCTCAATTCGTCGGATAAGGGAGTTACTTATTTTGACCTCGATTTTCGAAAATCGAGTTTCCATCAGATCTCCACGTTTTGATTGCCTAGGGACCTTTTTCGACTATTTTGACGTCAGTATGTAAATTTAAAACACTGAATAAAAATGAAATTCGTCCGTTCTATGAAATAAAATCAAATAACTTTTATTTACAAGAATGTGTGTTACATGATATTTCATACAAATGTACCAACATAATAATCCAATTCTATGCTGTGCAAACATTAAAATTTTTATACAATACTAGCTGTTACCCACGGCTTCGTACCCTAATTTACTTTAGAACTTATTTACTTAACCTTTCTTTATAAGCTACTTTATTAAAAAACGCTTTATTTATAGTCGGGCCGCTAGTATTATATGAAAATAAAATTTACGTATTCGTGCGTTTTATATACGATATTTTTATTATTAAATTTTAAGTAAAAAATTTAATTACATTACGTGTGCGTGTGTATTGTGTATGTGTATGAGTGTGTGTATGTATGTGTGTGTGTGTATTTTGGTAGGTATGTAAACATCTCATAACTTTTGAACGGCTTGACTGATCTACACGTGGTTGGCATGGCATTCGAATGGGCTCCGCTTAACTTAGACTTCGTGAAATTTGAACTGATTTGAATTTTTGAAAATCCTCGAAAAACATTTCAAACTTTAAACTTCTTTATTGGCATAGAATAGAGTACATGAATAGTTCTTTTATAATAATGTCCCTTTATCCTATTTTGCTCATTTGTGATGTGTAAATTTTGTAATTATAATTATATTTATCAATTTCAGCGACACAACGCTTTTTTCATAACTTCCAGATTAATGTACCAATGAGTACAAAATCTAATGAGCTCTATTCTTCAAAAACTGCGCCTTTTCCTTGGAAAACTGCGTCCAACGCCGTAAATTGCGTCAAAGTCGGTTTAACCGGTTTATTAACCGGTATTTTATAAACCGGATTCAATCCTCAGACAGACTGAACCGGTCTTTTTAGGTCTATTTCGAATAAGCTAACCACCTAACCACGAAACATTCATGTCAAGATGTCAAATAGTCAGCGTATTTTTAAGTAACCATAAAATTGTTGCCTCTCGTAAACGCAGCTGAAGTCGAAATCAAGAGTCCTAATCTTCATTACTCCGGCTATGGTCATCACTGACCGGATCGAGTCGTAAACTTAAATCGGAAATTTTCTTTCTCGTCAAGCGTCAAGTGTGTGAAGACGTGTAATGCGAGTTCCGTAGTGTAAATAATATTGATATTTAGGGTACGTCCGCACAAATAATAGGCTTGCTTAGGCGTCTAGTGCTCGCGCGTCGACAAAAAAGAACCCTTTGTTTATTTCGATAAGTCAAAACCACGGATTAAATGGATACGCCTTTCAAGACAATTTCTTAGTTGGCTCTGTATTTATGTGAGTAATTGCAAGCTACATTGCAATTACTCACATAAATACAGAGTTATATTATTATTTACTAATGAAATATAATTGCTTCAAGGATAATTTTTAAGCCCTGTAATCTCATTTGATACGATAAAACCGTACAACATGGTTAAAATCTATTTTTTCACGATATAACATATCTATATATGTATGAAATTTTGACAGTGATAGGAGTGTTTGTTCATATGCGCAGCGACACGTTTTCTTCCTAATGGAGTCTCTATGAGTATTTATTTGGTCTGTGGTCTAAACATATAAAAAAATGATTCGGATCAATAAACAAATCATCAATTCCCGATACTTTTTGACTGAATCTAGATTAATATATGTATATTAATATTATAAAGTGAAAGTTTGAATGTTTGGACGGATGGATGCTTGGACGGATGTTTGTTACTCAATCACGCAAAAACTACGGAATGGATTTGAATGAAATTTGGCACACAGGAAGATGATTACCTGGAATAGCATTTAGGTTACTTTTTATTCCAGAAAAATTAAGTGATCCCGCAGGATTCGCCAAAAGGTTTTTTAAGATGTAGTGAGCTGGAGGCTGCGGGTAGTGTTATAAATGCGAAAGTTTGGATGTTTGGCTAGTTGGACGAATGGATTTATTACTCAATCACGAAAAAATTGTATAACGGATTTGGATGAAATTTGGCACACAGGTGGATTATGACTTTGGACAGGACATGGGAAAAAAATGAGATATTCCCGCGGAATTCACCGAACACGTTTATTATGCAGCGGGCTGCACGCAGTGCTAGATCAAAAAGATTAGATTAGAGTAGACAGAAATAAGTAATTGTAAACCCTGGCGATTTTCCTTTTACTCCACATTCATGGTTCTAAAATTTCACGCCTTAACCCTGAAAAAGATGTTTATTTAAGTAACTGTCGGCAAATAAGCTTCAGTAACCCTCTGCAAATGTTTATGGCTGATATTATCTGTACTTAGCGTTCTAGAACAACATAAAGTTAACTACTGTTTCGAACGATGATTATATGGACTAGCCAAATATATTCAAGAAAAGCTCATTTATATTATAAACGTGAAAGTTTGTATGTTTGGATGTTTAGATATGTGAATGTTTATTTTCCCCGTGTTGGGCCGGGCTCCTTTGAAGAATAGACCAACTGCCGTTTTGCTAGGTAGGTCGTAAACTGTGGCCGATTGGCCATACATATCACGATGGTAGTCACAATAATAGTTGAGACTACAAGGTGGTAGAGCTCTGTAACGTCTCGCCCGGGTATATACTGAGGAAATTCTTAAATATGTGGGAGATTATTCCAGAGTAGTACTGCTGTAAGAATCCAAATAACTTGCTGTGTTGGGGGTGGGGACTAAAATGGTATTAGTTTGTAAAGATTACTGAGAACGACTCTGAGGGCGGCTTGCACCAAAATGCTTAAATCATTTAAAGTCAGTAAATACGTTTAAAGTGACAACATTTAAGATGATTTGACATTTGCTAAACATGTTTAAGGGACTAAATGCATTTAAGCATTTTGGTGCAAGTCGCCCTGAGTATCAAGATAATCGGACATGTTGAAAGAATGGCAGATGAACGGTTAACAAAACAGATATACAATGCGAATGTGGATGGATATAGATACCGGGGGAGACCAAGACTGACGTACCATGATCAAATCGGTTGGGTGCTGTCCGAAGGTATCAAGAAGAAGGCTTGTTTATATAAAGAGAGTTATGAATGTGCAGGAAGCAAGGCAACTCTGTCTAATATATTATGGATTCCACATAAAAGATAGACATGTGTGGTCGCGGACTTTTATTTAGAACTATTTAAGACAAACAATCCTACCATACATTATCTTCGTGTAACTTCAGCGGTTAACGCAGCGCACGCCAAGATAGCTCTCAGAAGGCAGAAATTTTTCCGACTTACTTGATACTTATCGTTATATTAACGCCAAATTACACAAAATCTTGATAAATTGTAGCCTATGTGTTATTCTGATGTATAATCTATATTACCGTAAAGTTTTATTCAAATCCGTTCAGTAGTTTTTGCGTGATTGAGTAACAAACATCCATCCAAACATCTAAACTTTCGCATTTATAATATTTATATAGATATGTATAAAAGGTAAAAGTGACTGACTGATGTATCACAGGCCAAACTCTTAGGGTTAGAAACTTGAAATTTCGCACACGTATCTTTCTTATGATGTAGGCTACTAAGGAAGGATTTTTCAAAATTTAACCCCTAAGGGGGTGAAATGGGAAATAAATGTTTGTATGAAACTTTTTATTCCTTGGACATATTTGCATGAAATTTCCTATGAATTGAGTACAAAAAAATAATGAATTACGTGTTTAAGCCTTAATCGCCTCTGTGGTCTAGTAGGACCACTAGGTCCGGTGTCGGAGTTGACCAAATGAGGTCGAGTTCGATTCCCGGGTCGGGTAATTCAAAAATGTGTTTTTTCAGTTTTCTGACAAGAACAACGTTGCCCGGGATTGGAAAAAGTGCCCGGTTGGCGATAGTCATGCCACCTATCACATTGTGGGACGTAGTATCTTCAGCAAGTCGTGGGTGCACTTGTTGTACCTTTGCCTACCTCTTCGGGGATACGGGCGTGAAGATACGTGTTTAAGCGTTTTTCAAAATTCGATCCCTAAGGGGGTAAAATAAGGGAAATAGCTTATAATAAAAGGTTAAATAAGTTCTAAAGTAAAGCCGCGGGTAACAGCTACTAAATACTACGCGTGCGTCATTAAAGAGAAACATTTACCATAAAATAGACACATGACAAATGGGTGTAATTTCTCTTTCTATCAAAAAATGTATTTTCACGTAGAAATACGGGCTTATGGCCCGCCTACTCTATTGAAATATTATCTCAATGTTAGAGTCAGTTGATTTTTTAATTGGATTTAAAATTTTGCACTCTGACCCTAAAAGGATGTTTATTTAAATAACTCTGTGACCATTAAATAACCCCTCATAAATGTTTATGACTGATATTATCCACACTCCGGTTTTGTAGCAATAATAAAGTTGACTGATGTCTAAAATGATGATTAGTTTTTAGTATGTAAGGTCTGACACGTCTCCTGATGGACGAGAACATCACCTATGTACACCAAATATGTTACGGCAGAATGGCAGACGGTATTATCAAAAGGAGGTCCGGCCAAATACGGAAAAAAATATGTAACAGTTTTTCATTTGTAAATGTTTAAACTATAACTAATTAGGCTGAACTATCTATCTTTGCCTTTGACCCAGAAAAAGAATTATTTTTTTATATCATAAGGTAGCAAACAAGTAGATGGGTCTCCGATGGAAAGAGTCAACCATCGCCTATAGACACCAAAGGTTAATAGTGCGTTGCTATGTTGAGGCGAGGTCTAATGCCACATACATAAGTCATAAAATTACTCGCTTCATGACTTTTAAATGTATTTTTATTATATATATGTTAGTATGGTATTACATACTCTATAAATTATTAAAACATTCTGCGAATATAATTAAATTATTTATATAAGTACTAACATAGTCATTAAATTTATAAATTACTAGCTGACCCGGCAAACGTTGTTCTGCCTTTTTTACTACTCATATTTTTTTCTATATTTTCTCACCTTTTAAATCTTCCCGGGACTTCAAAAATTAATTCAAAATCAAAATTAGCCAAATCGGTTCAGCCGTTCTCGAGTTTTAGCGAGGCTAACGAACAGCAATTGATTTTTATATATGTAGATTACTACTAACAAAGCTATGGATGTTTTACCTGAAAATAAAGTATTATTATTACTATTATTATTATTATAAAGCGAGTAATAAAACATTTTTTCAGTGTCTAGCAAAAAAAAAAAACGACAAATCGTGTCGTTTCATGATGGTATCACTTTAAAATGTAAAAATCTACATCATGATGGTATCACTTTAAAAATCATTAACAATAAAACTACCGCATAGTTAAAGACATAATTCAAAAAGGTGGTAGGTACTTAGAATAGTTTTATGTTTAAGACAAAAACACAGAAAAGAAAACAAAAATTCATTAGGTATATATGCAGCATGTTGTATAAATTCTATAATTCCTCTCTTTTCTTAATTATAACGCGCTGTTAAAAGCTAGTGTCTATCAAAAGTAAGGAGCATTAATGAAACCTTTATCGCACTAAAGAAAAGATATTACTCTCAGAGATTAAGTGATGGATCGCCATGATGGGTGTTCAGAGTGATGCGATAGATAAAAACTCTCTGAAATGCGGATTTATCATAACATTCTATAAGTACCAATATAATAAAACTGAGGAGTATTTTGTTTTATGATTGTTAGAACACACTAATAACTGGATGAATGAGAATACCTAGATAATATTATCTGGTTATTATGAATTAGAATAACTAGATATTATTATCTCTACAAATACATAAAATTGAAGTGTTTGTATCTAATATTAAAGTATCACTTTTACTAATATGGATGTATACATGGTACATATACCAAAATAATATTTTTTGGAGTTTTGTCTGTTTGTTTGTCATTTCTGTTTATTCCAGCTAATCCCTGAAACGGCTTTACCGATTTTGACGGAACTTTCACTGGCAGATAGCTTATGTAATAAGGAATAATTATTATTTTAATTTAAAACAATAATTATGACGGAGTTTCACCAAGTGCCGACGATGGAAAGTATAAATTATATAATAAGGAATAGTTTAGGCTACTTATATATTTTTTTTAAAATCCATGTGGACAAAGTCGCGGGCACAGCTAGTCTTTGATTTAACTATTTTAATACAATATAATCCAACAGAGATTATAAAAAAATATTATTCTGCGTAATAGCCACATTCATGAGGAAGACTATGGGTTATTATTTACTCGTCTAAGCACACGGAAGTTATGCTTTAGGGTAACTGAAACAAAGTCGCTGGCAGGAGCTAGTTCTTACATTAAACATATATAATTGTTCCCGTGTTGGTCGCTTTTAATCATCACGACGGTTTCCTTGCTCAGAAGCCAAGTGGTCTCCTTTATACCATAAGATAGCAAACAAGCAGACGGCTCTCCTGATGGAAAGAGAAACCATCGCCTATAGGCACCAAAGATGTTAATGGTGCGTTGCTATCCGTGTGGTGGGATGATAATGCCGCATGCAAAAGTCTACCGGCTACCTTACCCTCCAAATCGGAACACGACAATGACAAGCATTGACGCTATTGTGGCAGGAATAAGTAAGGTGGTGGTACCAAATACCCGAGCGGGACGTTGCAGAACTCTACCATCTCGTCACGAATGATATAGTGACACGTTTAACCAATCGGTCGCTTTTACTACCTGCTCAGCAGAACGGTAGTTGGTCTATTCTTCAAAGGAGCCCGAACAAACACGAGGGAAAACTTCATCTTGATGTCATTTTCATAGAAACCTGAACATGTAATGTAGATATTACTACGGCGTGATGACGACAAAGAGTATATTATAATCACTACGTTTTGGTGATGTTATTAAGGCGCCATGACAGTTCAGAGCGTTTTTGAGGTAATTTTCTTTTTAAATTGTAAATCACGAAATTTTTATTATAAATGTAAATTATTAACGTAATAACAAAATAAATAGTTTTTTTGTTAATATACATCCTACTAATATTATAAATGCGAAAGTTTATGACTATATATGAATGGATGTTTGTTATTCTTTCACGCAAATACTACTAAACCGATTACGATGAAATTTAATATGTAGATAGCTGAAGACCCAGAATAACACATAGGCTAATTTTTATCCCGAAAAAGTTAGGTGATTCCGCGGGATTTACTAAAAACTTTTATAATGCAGCGGGCTGCACGATGCAGCTAGTAATAATATAAAATATCTGGTTGACCGAGCTTTGCTCGGTTTTTCACATACCCATATCTTGGGAACCGAGCTTTTCTTGGACTGGAACCTTGATAAATCGATTCCTATAGAATAAATATATTTTTTTTCCTGTACCTGGTTGACCGCGTCTTGCTCGGTTTTTCACATACCCATATCTTGGGAACCGAGCTTTTCTTGGACCTGGAACCTTGATAAATCGATTCCTATAGAATAAATATATTTTTTTTCCTGTACCTGGTTGACCGCGTCTTGCTCGGTTTTTCACATACCCATATCTTGGGAACCGAGCTTTTCTTGGACCTGGAACCTTGATAAATCGATTCCTATAGAATAAATATATTTTTTTTCCTGTACCTGGTTGACTGCGTCTTGCTCGGTTTTTCACATACCCATATCTTGGGAACCGAGCTTTTCTTGGACCTGGAACCTTGATAAATCGATTCCTTGACCCGAAAAACCCCTAATTTGTGACTTTCATGAAAATCGTTGGAGCCAATTCCGAGATTCCAATTATATAAAGGGGCGTCCATAAATTACGTGAGGTGTTTTTTTAAATTTTCTGTCCCTCCCTCCCCCCCTGGTGAGATGTCGTGAGATTTTATTCAACCCCCTCCCCCATCCCCAAATCTCACGTGGGATTTTTCAAAATGTGGGTTTCTTAAATATGTAAACGCGTATGATTATTATTGTAAAAAGAAAAAAAAAATGATTCGTGCTTTTATTTACGACTAGTTAAGACTCTATAACGTCGAAGTATGGATCAAATCATTTTCTTTCGAACGAATTAATGAATGATCTTAATCGTATTACGATTACGCTTAAGATTAAATCTTAAGCATGTACAATCTGGATAATGGACCAAGTATATTTTTTTTGTTTCAATCAGAAACAAAAATGCGTGATATTTGCCGAGACCCCCCTCTCTCCTACGTAAGATTAGGTGAGATTCGACCCCCTCTCCCTCTTAAACATCTCACGTAATTTGTGGACGCCCCCTAAATATACACAAGAATTGCTCGTTTAAAGGTATTAGATTATTAAAACAGTTTTTCAAAATTTAGTCACCTTACCTATTATCGTATTAAGCTGGAGAATTCGAAAAAATATGGTAACATTTTTTATACAATTTTAACATTTTTTTAATTACATTAGCATTTTTTTAAAGTTTGAGATGCCACCGGCTACATCCAACTCCAAAGAGTATATACAATACTACTAACGTAAGATCCAAACTGATACAACCGGAACGCGACAGTGACCAGCGCCAACGTATTGCGGCAGGATATGTCCGGAATAAACCCGGACGAGACGTTATAGAACTCTACCACCCAGTAGTAGTGATACTAGTGATGTGCCAAGTCGTTGTTTTGGGTTGGAGAATTTTCAATCTGAGTCAAGTAAATAATAGGATAAGATTCTTTATTTTAGGAGCTTCAGAAAAAAAAATAAAGTGCAAAAACTGTGACTCCGTATTTAAAGATTTAAATACGGAGTCACAGTTTTTGCACTTTATTTTATTGCTATCCAGATTCTCAAAACACTTCCATACATCTTTCGGCGCCGTTCTGTAATAAAGTTAATTACAGTTAAATCACTTTACTTCCAGTATTAATAATTACTTACTAAATCTCAGTACTCAATAAAGTACTAAACGATTCTTCCTGACTCGAGTACCGGAATCGAGTCCGGCGTACTCGAATCAAAATAAATTGGTATTCGAGTAGGCGAGTTCCAAAGTAGGTATCGAGTCTGACTCGAGTCAAACCGTACTCGGCACATCACTAGGTGATACTGACATGTATGGTCAATCGTTCACCTTTTACAAACTGCTGGTAAGAAATCAAATGATCTATATTTAAAAGACCCTGACCAGTTTGGCTATTGTTGCTTAATGTTTACAGAAATTACACTTGCCCTGTAAAAAAATACGGCTGTGGAATATTATATATGGGATATCCCTATCTAATCAACCAACAAACCAAGAAATCGTGGTACACTCAAGCGTGAATTAAAGTTCAATTTATTCTGTTTATCGCAAAAGTGATGATATTTTAATTCCACACTTAAATAGACCTTGATTTTCTTTTCCCTTTACAAAAAACTAGTGCCCGTATAAAACTAAGTTACCCGCATAACTTGGAAGAGATATTCACCCAAGATTGAAGAATGGATCACAGAGACGGACGTCTAGATTAATGTGATAGATAAAGCCTCTCAGAAATGCGGATTTATTATAAGAATATTCTATGAAAATATAAGTAGCTGCCTGGGACTTTTTCTCGAGGAATTATTTATTTAATTAAATGAGCTATCTGTCATTAACTTTTTAGGCGTATGTATGTGTATTTTAACATTTGTTAGATTTAAATTCAATTTGTTTGGTGTTTGTGGTTTAAATTCAACCATTGACTGAATAGAAATTTCTTTTAAGTGTCAAACTTTGATCTTTTCATTCTATGACTGAATGGTAAACAAACTGACTTCAGCCGTAGAGAAATTAGTGTATAATAATATATGTGTGTATATTATCACGTATGTCACATGAATGTAGTGTGAATAGTGTTTATTTTTATTAATTTAATGTATTTCTGTTTATTAAAAAATATGTATTTTATTTACTATTATGTTAAATACTAATTACCACCGCTATATCCGGTAATACTTAGTTTATATTATATAAAATAAAAACCCGCATAGTTCTCGTTCCCGTGGGATTTCCGAGATAAGAACTACCCTATGTCCTTTCTTGGGTCTCAAAGTATATTTGTACCAAATTTTATCCAAATCGGTTCGGTGGTTTAGCCGTGAAAGCGTAACAGACAGACAGAGTTACTTTCGCATTTATAATATTAGTATGGATATGGATTAACTGACCGGCAAATTTCTTTCCGCCTAACAGTAAATAAGCAGATTTAGGATTTAAAAAAAGTAAATAAAATATTAATTTAAAAAATCAAATATTTTAATGGCGTGTCAGCAAAATGAACTTTTATTGGTATTTTTTTTTATTAATGAATTTTATATTTTAATACTTAGTAAGTACTTATTCTATTCTTGACAAAGACAAATCCAAAAACACAAAAATCATAAAAATTAGTCCAGACGTTCTTGAGTTATGGTAATGGTGTTGTTATATTTATTGTACGGTGGTAATTATTACATACTAGCGACCTGCCCGCGATTTCACCCGCGTAGCTTTTGTTCCCGTGGGAATATCGGAAAGGTTTATATACTAAAACCTTCCTCAAGAATCAATCCATGTATTAAAAAAAAAACCGCATCAAAATCCGTTGCGCAGTTTTAAAGATTTAAGAATACATAGGGACAGATAGAGAAAGCGACTTTGTTTTATATGTGACTAGCGACCTGCCCGCGGTTTCACCCGCGTAGCTTTTGTTTTCGTGGGAATATCGCAAAGGTTTATATACTAAAACCTTCCTCAAGAATCAATCTATCTATTAAAAAAAACCGCATCAAATTCCGTTACGTAGTTTTAAAGATTTAAGCATACGTGTGGACAGACAGAGAAAGCGACTTTGTTTTATATGTGATTATTATAATATTACGTTTCTACAGTTCTCCGTAATGTGAACTTTAACTGTACCAGTTTTCATATTTCACCATTATTGCAATTGTATTAAAAAGGGTTCCAAAGTAGATCCCACAACAATGAAATAAAATTTTGACACCTCTATTTTTCAATAAATAGGTAAATGGTGGTTTTAGAATTGAATCAAGTGGTTAAAACCTATCAAAAATGTGAATTTTGGTTTTTTTTCGAAATGACTAATACAGTTCACCCTACGGGTCGTTATTGAAGCAACCGCATCGGAATTTTGGGGTGAGCCGAGTGCTTAGCCAGAGTTTAAGTTAAAGTTTGAGCTACGAATGCCCGCGCTAAGGGCTGTCTACTGCGAGACCGTACATCGGTTTGGTGAGACGTTCAGACTAAATTATTACAAGAATATTCTATGAAAATGTTAGTAGCTGCCAGTGACTTTTTCTCAAGATTATTTGTTTTGGTAGATTTTATTTTAATAAAAGTATCTTAACACCCGTATCCCCGAAGAGGTAGGCAAAGATACAACCAGATCACTCACGATTAGCCGAATATACTTAATCCCACATTGTGATGAGTGGCAGTAATTTTGCCACCTAGGCACTTTCCAATCTCGGGCAACGTTGTTTTTATCAGAAAACTGAAAAGGCACTTTTCTGAATTGCCCGACCCGGGAATCGCACCTGGGACCTCATGTAGTCTATACCGCCACCAGACCTCTACAAACAAAAATATTTAAGTTTTATTATTGTATAAAACTTTAATTACAGCAATAAGTTTATATATAATAATTTTCACTATAAGTATCAAATAAAAATTCTCCCTGTTTTGTACTAAAGCATAGTTTAAAGCTAATTTCTTTTTGTTATTTTAAGTATCTAAAAAGTGTTTTGGCAAAATCTTAGCTCATAATTTTGTCAATCTTACTTAGATTTCTGAGATTACTAAACTAAATGTACTAAAGACACCCAGTGACAAGATAAATACAGACTACTAAAATCTCTATATTCTGTGCTACTAAGGAGAGAACGGAATGTTTACGTTAACCCTACCTAAATTCCAACTTTATTTAGCTACTATTCCCCGAGTTTATTTTTTTTATAAAATGCTTATGAGTTAAGGAGTTGATATAGAATCTTACGGAATATATTAAACTTTAAGGTAATAACTAAAAAAACGATGTATGAAGTCTCGCCCGTGTTATTTTGTACACGTGCTTGGACGCTTAAATAGATCATCATATTCAAATATTATCCAATTCCAACAATATTCATAGATACATATACGTCAAACTGATAACCTCCGTTTTTTCGTCGGTAGATATGCAATATCAATTAAGCTATGTCAGGAATCAAACTCATGCCAACTCACCATCTGAGCCAAACAAATCAACTATCGATGATGTGCTTAGTACTAATAAATTATATTAAAAATTTTACTGCAACATATATATATAGCTACAAGTACGACTGAAATGAACCTTTCAAGAATGTAGTCGATGTTTGCGGAACAACGCAAATAACCCGTGGGAACAAATCTCTGAGAGCGGCGCTTTGTCCACAGTCTGTGTACACACTGCTTTATAATCCTAATATGAATTGTACTATCTACTTTAAGGAAAACGTACTTAGAGCCCATCATTAGTGGTATTATGTCTAAAAGTAATTCAGTATACCACTTAAGAGGCTGAGTTTGTTAAAATTGACGTTATTTAAGCAATTTTTTATGAAATTCTTCATCATATGTCAAAGGCTCTCGTTAACCTACTCTGATAGAAATACACAAAGTGCCCGTTTTTGGTGTTGACAGTGTCTTAAATTTACCTTTCCATGAGACGATCTGGAATCCTCAAAATATTCTTGAAGTGATTTTTTTCTTTGTGATGAAACGGAAATGCATCACGATAGAGAAAAAATTACGTAAATGAGATGGAACATCATTCCCCCCTTTTTATACGCCATTGACCACCTGTGAACTCACGGTTCACACCTAATTTTCTTTTTATAATAATTAATAATAATAATTTTTGAAGTGAAAACTTCTTTAGGCGCGTTGAGCGTTTTGGTAGAGGGTAAAATCCTCGGTTCGCGTCACCGACATGCTAATGATAATAGTATATCTATAGCTATATTTTGCATACAGTTTTAATTACTCTCAACTTAATAGTTCCGTTTTCACTTCTATCGGCAGTCCCACGACTGCTACTGTTTTTTATTTGCATAAAATAGGATACATACTCATATTTAGATCTTAAAAAATATGTTGCTCTTACTCGTAGTTCCTATTTTGCCCGTTTAGTGGCGTGCAAATGTTAAAATTGGGTTTATCATTTTTATTTTATCTTCGGTTTGTTTAATGATTTAATAGTATTTATAAGAAAAATGTGCCTAATATTAATGCTACTAATGATAATCAATTATATTAAATAATTAATTAAATAAATGTACGTAACTGTGGTTTACAGATACGACTGAAATGAAGCTTTCAAGAATTTAGTCTATGTTTGTGGAACAACGCAAATAACTCGTGGGAACCAATCTCCGCGAGCGATGCTTTGTCCACAGTCTGTGTACATACTTCTTTATAATCCTAATATTAATTGTACTCTCTTATTCAAGGAAAACGTATTTAAAGCTCTTTTAGTAATATATAATTTATATAATCGCGTCTGTGGTCTAATGGTTCGATATTAGTGTAGACCAAGGAACTTATATACTATAACTGGAATTATTACGAACCAATATTTGAAAAATAAAAATGTACTTTATTTAGTAAGAAATAAAGTTGACATTTGTTTCTTACATAAAAGAGGGGGAAAACGTTCTAATCAAGACAACGACAAGAGTGAATGTTGTCCCTTTCTTGCAATTGCCAGTGTAAATAAAACTATCTAGATGGCAGATTTTTACATATTCGGTAATCGTAAATCCTTTTTATTCATACACGTCGATAAATAAATTAGCATAAAATGTATGTATGTAATTAACTTAGTGAGTTCTAAAATTGCCTATTTTAATTATTACGTAATTACTTATGCAATGCAAAAACTGATTCTCAAATCAGTAGAATTAGTTAGTAGTAATATGCAAACTACGCATGGCCGCACTTATATATGGCGATTAGCGTTTTATTTAGAGCGAAAGAGACACACTCCACCCATGTCGTGGTACTCTTCGGAACGAATTTGAAGCGCGTGTGAATATTCCGGGTAGAATGTAACTTCCTTGGTGTTGACCACATGATGTACTGGGTTCAATTTCAGGGTGGGCAATTCAAAAATGTATTTTGCAGTTTTCTAATAAAAAAACGTTGCTCGGAATTGAATAAGTGCTTTGGCTTGCCAGCTATCACATTATCGGACAAAATATCTTTGGCTAATCGTTTGGGCACTTATTTTTCCTTTCCCTACCTGTTTGGAGATACGGACGTCGAGATACATTTTTTAATAAGTTCAGGCGTCTTCCAGTAATTAGTGAACATACATAAAAAAGTTTTCGATGAATTTAGAACATCGTCTTTTTTCGAAAGTATTTTAAAATAATATTTATGTCCTCGGAATTTCTTTTTTTTAGGGTTTAAAGGTTAACCTGAAAGGTAAAAACGGGACACTATTACTAAGCCTCCGCTGTCTGTCTGTGCGTCTGTCTGTCTGTCACCAGCATGAGATACATGCTGGTGACAGACAGACAGACGCACAGACGACAGACACATAAACCGTGATAGCTAGAAAGCTAAAATTTTCATAAATTATTAATTCAATTGCCGCTAGGACAACAAATACTAAAAATAAAAATGAAAATATTAAGGGGGGTCCGTATACAATAAAAGTGTTTTTTTCGTTTTCCTTTTTCTCAATATTAATAACGGAAACAGTAAGACGCTTAAAATTTTTACAGAATATTTAGTTGTATACCTTTCAAAATAAATAAATAAAAATAAAGTAAATATTAATCGGGGAAGATGACAACGAACATAATTTTTAAACAATTTTTTACTCGACCTTAATAAACAGATAGAAACTCGAATAAGGATAGTACGGAACACTTCGTGCGCGAATCTGACTCGTACTTGGCCGATTTTTTATGTCATAGGTTAACAAACAACACATGACTGTCTAGACGGGAAGAGAAACCTTCGCCTATAGACACCAAAGATGTGAATGGTTCATTGTTATCTGTGTGGCAAGATAGTTCCATATGCATAAGTTTATCGGCTATCTTGCTCAAAACCCGAGCATGGCACTGCCAAGCATTGGATATAATATTTTTTTTTATATCATAAGATAGCAAACAAGCAGATGGGTCTCCTGATGGAAAGAGTCAGCCATCGCCTATAGACACCAAAGATGTTAATGGTGCGTTGCTATCTTGTGGCGAGGTCTAATACCACATGCATAAGTTTACCGGCTACCTTACCCTCCAAACCGGAACACGACAGTGACAAGCGCTGACGCTATTGCGGCAGGAATAGGTAAGGCGGTGGTACCAGACCCGGGCAAGACAATGCAGAACTCTACCACCTAGTAGCCACGATGGTAGTGACTCGCTAGCCAATCGGTCGCCTTTTACGACTTGCCTGGCAAAATGGCAGTTGGCCTATTCTACAAAGGAGGCCGGGACCAACATGGCGAAATATGGGCCATGTTACCTGAATGAAACGGTTATTATTATTATTATTGACGCTATGGTAGCAAGAATATGTAAAGTGGTGATACCAAACCTGAGCGAGACATTGCAGAATTCTACCAGCTAGCATAAGCTACCTCTGCATACAAAATTCACCCGTGTTCGTCAGGGCCCCCCTTTGAAGAATAGAGACTGCCATTCTTTCAGGCAGTTCCTAAAAGTGAACGATTGGCTAAACATGTCACTATTATCGTGACTTCTAGGTTAGTAGAATTCTGCAACGTCTTGCCTGGGTATTTGGTACCATCGTCATAGCATCCCTGCCGCAATAGCGTCGTTACTTGTCATTGTCTTGTTCCGGTTTAGAGGATAAAGTAGCCGGTTAATCTGTCCAAGTGGCATTAACACCTTCCTACTCGTATACTAAACGCAACATTAACATCTTTGATGTTTATAGGTGATGGTTTTCTCTTTACATAAGGAAAGCTACATGCTTGTTTGCTATCTTATGATATAATAAAATGGCAAAATTCGTGTCGGACCACGCGCAATGTAGGTCAACGCGCAATGTAGGTCAACGTGCAATGTAGGTCAACGCGCAATCTAGGTCAACGCGCAATGTAGGTTAAGACGCAATGTAGGTCACGACGCAATGTAGGTCAACGCGCAATGTAGGTCAACACGCAATATAGGTCAACACGGAATGTAGGTCAACGCACAATGTAGATTAAGACGCAATGTAGGTCAACGCGCAATGTAGGTCAACGCGCAATGTAGGTCAAGTCGCAATGTAGATCAACGCGCAATCTAGGTCAACGCGCAATGTAGGTCAAGATTCAATGTAGGTCAACGCGGAATGTAGGTCAACACACAATGTAGGTCATCACGCAATGTAGGTCAACGCGCAACATAGGTCAAGACGCAATGTAGGTCAACGCGCAATGTAGGTCAAGACGCAATGTAGGTCAACGCGCAATGTAGGTCAACACACATTGTAGGTCAATACGCAATGTAGGTCAACGCGCAATGTAGGTCAACACACAATGTAGGTCAACGCGCAATGGGGCCTAAAAAGAGGGTTATTAGGATTTCGAAGTTAACGGACAGACGGACATAGCGAAACTATAAGGGTTCCTACCCTTATAGTTTCGCTATGTCCGTCCGTCCGTCCGTTCGCAGTCTAAGGCAGAGATCTCTTGTACTAAAAAGATGTAATTTGGCATGAACATATGTTTTAGTCCCAGCAACAAAGTGACAAATTAAAAATGAAAAAAAAATGGGTAGCCCCTCTACATGAAAAAAGGAATGTTAATTTTTTTCTCGTGTACCCCATAGTGCGGGTTATTGTTTTTAAAAATTAATTTTCAATTAAGGTACTCGTTTGCGAAATATTAAGCTTTAAAGTACTAATTTTTATTAAAGTCAAGTGTGCCGCCCCCCCTCCCTCTGCAAGCTAAACGGTTAGTTTTAAGGGTTGGAAAAAAATCACGGCAGCAGTAAATATAATGAAGTTAAAAGAAAAATTATCACGAAAAAAATGTATATGTAGAAGTTTTTGTAGGTGGTGAACCTGTGATTTTATATGAACCTGTTAATATTTCAGAAAAGGTTCCCTTATAATAGAAATAAATTATTTTCACAGACCTACAATATTGTTTGAAAACCTATCCAATGGTACCCCACACTGTAGAGCAAACAAAACTAAAAATTAACAATTCCACTTTACATGAAGAGGAGCTACTCTAAATAAGAATTTGCAGGATTTTATTTTACCAATATGTTGCCGTGACTAATATGACGTGTATTTCATGCCGGATTACAGTTTTATAGTATTAAGCAGCGAAATGTCGATGATGCTAAGGGTTAAGCCCCGTTTTCACTTTGATTAGTGCAAGTGCGAGTGTTTAATGCAGGTGCTTAGTATTAAGCAAAAAATACGTGAAGACAGCCTTTGATTCCTGCGAGTGATTAGTAATCAGCGTCTTGTCACTTTTACTACGCTGAATACTGATCACTCGCACTGATCAACGGCTATTTTCACGTATTTTTGCTTAATACTAAGCACCCGCATTAAACACTCGCACTCGCACTAATTAAAGTGAAAACGGGGCTTTAAACATGTGCAAAACAGTGATATATGATGTATAAACCGTTTTACAATAAAAATAGAGTTCTAAATAACATACTAAGACACCTGAGTGCTAAGTGTGAGTTTTTCTTTTCGCATTCGATCGTGAGCGAGTTTGGAGTTTACTAGGAATTTGTATGTGATTTGTACAGCGCCACCTAGTGGTAAACTGGTTTCTCACATTTACCACTAGGTGGCGCTGTACAAATCACAAACAAATTCCTAGTAAACTCCAAACGCGCTCACGATCGAATGCGAAAAGAAAAACTTACACTTAGCACTCTGACCGAGCGAAATACGAAATCGCATGCGACTAAGTTCCGGACTTCCGATATAAACCGAAGATTGCCGATGCAATGCGTTCGGGAGGGCTCGGTTCGAGTGAGTCTGCGAGTCATATCGCGAGCTACTGCGCTGCTACCACGCGCGTGTTGTTTAGTGATGGTGCGATGCTTATTTTAGTCGAGTAATGTGTGATGTTATAGTACGCGCTCGAGTGATATTACGCGTGATGCATCACTCGCATTACTTACACATGTCTACTAACTACTAAGAATGTCTGAGCTAAACTACAGACGGACGAACATGGCGAATATTTATTATATAATATATAATATTGATTATATAACAGTACCAGTGTTTATATTATATAATCAATATGATGCAGTTTCACCAAGTGCCGACGATGGAAAGTATAAAAAAAAATTATATAGAACATGGCGAATCTATGAGGGTTCCAAATTTACGCCTCTGTGGTCTAGTGGTCCAGCGTTGGCGTCGACCACATGAGGTCCCGGGTTCGATTCCCGGGTCGGGCACATAAAAAAAATCGTTTTTTTTTCAGTTTTCTGAGAAACACAAAATTGCCCGGGATTGGAAAGTGCCCGGTTGGCGATAGGCTTGCCACCTATCACATTTGTGGGACCAAGTATCTTCGGCTAATCGTGGGTGCACTTGTTGTACCTCTGCCTACCTCTTCGGGGATATGGGCGTGAAGATACTTTTTTTTTCCAAATTTACTTTGGACCCCTAAAAATGATCTTCAACCGTTTGTAATCAAAGATTCTGAAATAAGATCCCTTTTTTAGCAAATTTATTATCGTCGAATAAACTGTTTTAGATTGGCATATAACTGCATCAGAGCAATCAATAAACCTTATCGCCAACTAATACGCTTCCGAGCTATAATTAGTTTTTGCTCGTCGTAGCGAAGGGGACTTCCCTAAGCTGTTTGCAATTTACGATGTTACTGAGTTTCATTGAGTTACATATTATTCTGAACTTTTGATGTTGATATACAGATATATTACAGAATCCTATATTGAAGTTTGCTTCTAAGTATTTTTTGTTTAATCTTTCTTTGAATTAGGGGCCGTTCAAGTATTGCGTAAGCAGATTTTTTTTAAATTTTTGACTTCCTCCTCCCCCATGCCAGCAAAAGTGCGCAAATCACATAGCCCTTCCCCCCTTGCTTACGTAAACATTTGCAAGTTTATTTTTTAATCTATTCCTTCTACTATACTAATTCTACTAGATGGTAGAGTTCTGATTTGTTTCGCCCGGGTCTGGTACCTACCACCGCCTTACCTACTCCTGCCGCAATAGAGTCAGTGCTTGTCACTGTCGTGTTCCGGTTTGGATGGTAAGATAGCCGGTAAATTAGACCTCGCCACGAGGTAGCAAAGCAGCATTAACACCTTCGGTGTCTATAGGCGATGGTTGACTCTTTCCATCAGGAGACCCATCTACTTATTTGCTATCTTATGATATATTCCTCCTAGTGTTTTGAATGACTCATGAGTAGCAGTTTTTAAGTTTTAATGTAAGTAATAGGGTTAATCAGGTAAGATAAAAGAGCTTAAGGTAAACATTTATTGTAGCAAGCAGTAATTATGTAGAAAACTCGAAAAGTAAAAAAATAATCATGCTGACGTAATCACCATCCAGACCACCCATTCCCCTTGTCATCAAAAATAAGCAAAGACTCTGCCTAATAAATAATAATACTTGAATAGCCCCTTACATTGTGCTATATATATATATATATATATATATATATATATATATATATATATATATATATATATATATATATATATATATATTTTAATATCATTAGCAAATAAGCAGATGGCTCTCTCGATAGAAAGAGAAACCGTCGCCTATGGACTCCAAAGATGGTGCGTCGCTATCTTTGTAATAAGGTTGTAATACCACATGCATAAGTTTACCGGCTACTTTGCCCTCCAAACCAGAACACGACAGTGACAAGCACCAACGCTATTGCGGCAGGAATAGGTAAGGTGGCGGTAACAGATTCGAGCCAGACGATTCAGAACTCTACTATCTAGTACCCACGGTGGTAGTGTTTTACGTACCAGCAGATATTTCGTCGATTTTAAGATTTTTTTTTTCATTAATAATATTTTGAAATTTTTTCGCAGTATCAAATATAAGTCAAAAACAACGGGGCCAATTTTGTTGCGATTTTTGTGGATTTAGGTTGTCTTTGTCCACAATAGGCTAAAAAGTATTAAAATATAATATTCATCAATGAAAAAACAGTAAAATATAATATCAGTCTATAATTTTCGGCTCAAATCGAAATAAAATCAAATGAGTTATAAATATTTGAAAATAATAGTGTAAGGTAAATGCGTCTTTTTATCTTCAACCGTGTATAGTATATCAATGACAGAAGCGCCATATTTTGTTGCGATATAATTGCAATGGTGCTAGATACAAAAATAAAAAATATATTGCGAGATGCTCCTTTCTTCCAGATTTTTGACTTCAATAACTCGTATGTAGCTCAATTTCAGAAAAAATGTTAGATGCGCACTTTCAGCTAACGGGGGTAGAGTCGGTTTGTGTGACTATTATTGCGAAACCAGCTTTTTTGAGTGAGCAAAGTGCTCAACCAGAGTTTGTGTGCTTAAAACTCGCCGTAAGGATGTATCCTGTGAGATCGGACCTTGACTTACAGGCCGACGAGACAACTGAGAACTAGACCGACGGGGCAGTCAAAGATAATCAAGCGCGCAACATAGATAATCTGTCGCCCATGGACTAATAATATTTACGGCAAACTTACGGTTTCAAGTATAATTCATTCCCATTTGGAAAATAACAAATATTTAGCTTAGCGCCATTGCGATACGAAAAAGTGAGGCGGTGTTTCTAAACCTAAACTGATGAAACAATTGGAGAACTACAACTGAGTTTTCCACTCATTTTGAAAGAGTACTGAGTTGTCGATGTGTTTTAACTATGAAATAACCAATAAACCTTAAAAACAGCAAAGAAAAATATCGACACGCGGGATTGTCGACAGGCAAACAAGGTCATATAGCAAAGAAGAATTTCGCCGCCTCGAGCCTGTCGACACTAGCTCAGCGGAAGAGCGTCCCGGCTTTAGGGAAATGGTCGCAGGTTCAAATCCCGCGTGTCGATATTTTTCTTTGCTGTTTTTATGGTTTTTCCAGATTCCCAAGCACGGGGTGAGTGCTATAACACAAAAATAATTAGAAATACGAAAGTACTGATCAAAATTATAAATGTGAATTTCATCTGTAACGATGAACTCATTTAACTAGTTATACGTATGTATAGCTAGCGATCAGTACAATCGACGTAATCGATCATATAGCAAAGAAGAATTTCGCCGCCTCGAGCCTGTCGACACTAGCTCAGCGGAAGAGCGTCCCGGCTTTAGGGAAATGGTCGCAGGTTCAAATCCCGCGTGTCGATATTTTTCTTTGCTGTTTTTAAGGTTTTTCCAGATTCCCAAGCACGGGGTGAGTGCTATATCACAAAAATAACCAATAAACAGGTGAATCTTCGAATACCAATCAATAGATAATTGACATTTAGTTCGCTCACTGAGTGAGAGCTCTGAAACGTCTTGCTGGAGTTCTGTATTTCTGCCTCTTCTTTTTCTGTAGTAATATCATCAGTGCTATTGCCGTCTATTAATTGTTGCTGTCCTGGAGTAATGTGACATTAGATCCCCGTAGACAGACGTAGACGCACAATTAACGAATTTGATCACTAAAGGCGATTGATATCTCTGTAGACAAGAAATTTGGAAACTCTGGAGACTTTCCCCCGTGTTGGTCCCGGGCTCCTTTGAAGAATATGCCAAGTGCTATTCTGCCAGGCAGGTCGTAAAAGGCGACTGAATGGCTATGCGTCACTACCAGCGTGGTTACTAGGTAGTAGAGTTCTGCATTGTCTCGCCTGGGTCTGGTACCACCGCCTTACTTATTCCTGTCACAATGCATCAGTTCGTGTCACTGTCGTGTTCCGGTTTGGAGGGTAAGGTAGCCGGTAAACTTATGCACGTGGCATTACATCTCGCCACAAGATAGCAACGCAAAATTAAAATCTTTGGTGTCTATAGGCGATGATTGACTCTTTCCGTCAGGAGACCCATCAGCTTGTTTAATATCTCATGATGTACAAAAAAGCATCTGTTTGTTTGCTATTCTATGACATTTAAAAAACTGAATATCAATGAAGATAATTTCAACGTAAAACATTTTCATCCATTACCTACTTCTAATTTTTAACCACCGACGCAAAACGAGGGGTGTTATAAGTTTCAGGTGTGTGTCTGTGTGTCTGTCCGTGGCATCGTAGCGCCCTGGCGGATGGTCCATTTTGGTTGCGGTTTTTTTTTTAATTGAATGCATTGATCGCAGAACAGTTGCGAGATGGTTCTTAGCTGATTCAATAGAATCTGTTCAGCCGTTTCAAGATCACCAGCTCTTTTCAAATTGATGAAAGAAATTAAACAACTTGTAAAGGCTTTATCAATACTAAATTTTGTATTTTGTTATTTTATTGATATTGTTTTTATATCATAAGATAGCAAACAAGCAGATGAGTCTCCTGATGGAAAAAGTCAACCATCGCCTATAGACACCAAAGATGTTAATGGTGGGTTGCTACCTTGTGGCGAGGTCTAATGCCACATGTATAAGTTTACCGGCTACCTTACCCTCCAAACCAGAACACGACAGCGCAAGCACTGACGCTATTGCGGCAGGAATAGGTAATGCGGTGGCACCAGACCCGGGCGAGACAATGCAGAACTCTACCACCTAGTAACCAAGATGGTAGTGACTCGATAGCCAATCGACGACCTGCCTGGCAGAACGACAGTTGGCCTATTCTTCAAAGGTGGCCGGAACCAACACGGCGTAAAAAGGAGGCCGGGACCAACACGATATTGCGATTACATGGAAACTTTTACCTAATATTTGAGATCCTGATTCGAAGATCATCAGCATCTATTTAACTGGCAATTTTCGTACGTAAATAACAGATTTTCGAAATATTGCAAGCCACTTTTTAATGACTTTCAGATATCTGTTTGTACAGAAACTTGGCAGACTTGAAAAAGCTCAGTGACAATGCAATACTATGGTACCATCCAACTGAGCTCATGATGCAGCCTTGACGTAGGAACTGGAACTCTTTGATGCAGAGTTTTAATAAAGACACAACGTTGCTTGGTCTCATTGGTCTTGTCAATGCAGTTGACACGACTGCAATTGAACTGCAAACCAACCGTGCAGTTTAATTTCAGTCGGTTTATAGTTCACACGACTGCACTCCGACTGTAATCGAATTGCGCATTTGGTTTGCAGTTCTATTGCAGTCATGTCAACTGCATTCAAACTACATCTGCACTGCCATTTAAGTTTAAGCAGTTGAAATGCAGTCCGTCTGTCTACACCCTAACTCCTGTACTAAACAAAATAAGCTCATTGAGTGTGGTCTCATATGTTATATTTTTACATACACTCAGAATTACAATGATTTCCAGGGTTTTATAGTAGAGCTGGAGGCCATCGGAGCTTTGCAATAAAACGACTCAAGCTCATGGAGTATCGAACCGTAATAACCTTAAAATGATGCTGCAAGATTCTCTTTCGAAGATCCTTTCCCGTTTTGCTCTTAAAATGAGGCATATTTTTCGCCTCCTTTGAAGAATAGGCCAACTGCCGTTCTGCCAGGCAGGTCGTAAAAGGCGACCGATTGGCTATCAAGTCACTATCATCTTGGCTACTAGGTGGTAGAGTTCTGCATTGTCTCGCCCGGGTCTGGTACCACCGCCTTACCTATTCCTGCCGTAATAGCGTCAGTGCTTGTCGCTGCCGTGTTCCGGTTTGGAGGATAAGGTAGCCGGTAAATTTATGCATTTGGCATTAAACCTCGCCACAAGATAGCAACGCACCATTAACATCTTTGGTGTATATAGGCGATGGTTGACTCTTTCCATCAGGAGACCCATCTGCTTGTTTGCTACCTTATGATATAAAAAAATATATATGTAACAGAATGGCAGTCGGAGGATGTGTCATGGGTTTTTAAAATTTTTAATTTTATCTTGTTAATGTATAAAATAAAATCGGAACTCTCGAACCAGCCGTTTATTTTGCGCGGAATTATGTAGGTATTTACTTAAATTTTAATATTTTTTTAGAAAAAACTGTAGAGTATAAGAATAAATTAAATTATACAAGGTTATGGTAAAAAATTCAAAAATTTCCCACAGAAATATCCAACGGTTTTCAATTCAGAATCGTGGTCCAAACCTATGGTTTTGATTTTCCGTAGACCGTCGCGTCCCTAACACTTTGTATACTAGCGGTTTCATGGTTAGCGGTCCCAATCACACGGATTAATTTTAGGATTTTGGATATTGACATGGGTGCCGGAAATATATCACTGTGGATGCCGGGTCCGTGCTAAAAAATGTCCGAGGCAAATGGCTAAATGGCTAAATCCGAGGCAAACAAACGCGATAAAAGCTACAATTCCGCGTTAGTCAAAATTAGGCCTTGATAAAATTATTTAGAGTTTAAATTACCTTGTTAACGTTCTTGTAATGTAAAACATTACAATAGGAAATTTTTTTCGGCATTTTAGTATGAGACCCTATATCCATAGTAACAATATGTCAATGATTTGGGATGAAACAATGACTTCTATGTATCAGAAAAGACATGCGCTACGCCACTTGTGTTCCACTAAAATGCAGTCCATGAACCGCACTTACTTCATTCCGTTGGTAAGAAGGATTGTGTATTCCAAACACAAACTTTTGACGTGAATACGTCTTTAAATTTGTTTTCATAAAGGCGGACAGTTCAAAACATTGATAACAACAAAAGCGAGATATACAGTTTGGTGTTATAACTACATAACTATCATCCATAAACAAAATCTAATTATACCCCTCGATAACTGAAGGATTAAAGAATTTGTTAAGTCAAGTGCGGACCTCAATTTTTTGCGGTGGGGTGGAGAAGGAAGCCGCATTCTCCTATACCATGATAACGCTTCTTCACACACGGCCAATAAAACAAAGTCATTTTTAGCTTCCGAAAAAGTACATCTCGTCACTCATCCTGCGCATAGCCCCGACCTAGCACCCTGTGATTTCTGTATTTTCCCCAAAATCAATAAATTTGATGAGAGGTTTTACTTTTACCAACTCCGAAGAGGCAGTGATAGCATTCAATCAGCACGTAGAAAACATGCCTTCAGATCTGTGGCCCTCCTGTTTTAAAAAATGGTTCGATCGCATGAAAAAATGTTTAAAATGTAAAGGAGATTATTTTGAAAAGCAATAAACATAATATTTTGGTTATAACATGTTGTTTTTTTAATTTACGCAAAACTTATAGTGTGACGTGCGTATCCATAAACCCCCATATAAAAGAGTGAAATAGTGCCGAGAACGCAAAAAGATGAAGACGTCCGTACCGATCAACGGCGGCAGTCGGCACTTGTACCACGAGTGAAAAATTATATCATGCCAAAATATGACCCGTTACATAGACGTATTAACGTAATGGCTCTTCTTCACATTAGGCCATGGCGACCCATCAAATGATCATCCAGCATCGCGGCCATAATCGGACAACACTCCACATGATTATGAACGCTCATTTACTGTCTACTGCTATGTTATGACGTCTGTCGAAAATGGATTTTGGAATGAAAATGGAAATGGATTTTCCCTGTGTTGGTTCCGGGCTCCTTTGAAGAATAGACCAACAGCCGTTCTACCAGGCAGGTCGTAAAAGGCGACCGATTGGTTATGCGAGTCACTAACATCGTGGCTACTAGGTAGTAGAGTACTGCATTGTCTCGCCCGGGTCTGGTACCACCGCCTTACCTATTCCTGCCGCAATAGCGTCAGTGCTCGTCGCTGTCGTGTTCCGGTTTGGAGGGTAAGGTAGCCGGTAAACTTATGCATGTGTCATTAGACCTCGCCACAATATAGCAACGCACCATTAACATCTTTGGTGTCTATAGGCGATGGTTGACTCTTTCCATCAGGAGATCCACCTGCTTGTTTGCTATCTTATGATAATAAAAAAAAAATGGATGAAAATATATAGCGAAGTGGTCGCGGCTGCGGAAATATTTTTACTTAGCTCTTATAATCATTTACTTAACGTCTACACCGTCTAGAATGTACCAGAGACGACCAGAGTATACAATCACTACGTTTGAGAAAACTTTGTACTGATTAATCGGCGATTGTATGGACGCGCACGCATCATTACTTTGATGTGCCGACACCCGATGATGGCCGATCACAGACATTTATGCCCTCTACCCTGCATGCCTTTAGTCGATCATCATGGCCCATTGTGAAAAGGGCCCTTAAAATATACATGGCTGTGTTAATGACACACCCACAGCCCGTTTTTTTTACACGCAAATATTAATCCAATTAGCAAGTTTGATTTCTATAGCTATCTCTGTTTTTGGGCATGCCATTTTAATGGCAGTGAATAGTATAGAAAAACAATATTCTCTGTACTCTTTCATTATGCGCTGCAGTACTGCTTAATTATGAATTTGGTCGGACGATTTCTTATTATTAGGGTTGCAGCGACCATTGGTTTATAAAGTCATGGAACACGACTTTTACTTCGCACAGCCTTTGGAGTACGTAGTACATTAATCTCACTAGAATGAAATTTAGCCAATGTCACTCAGGGATATTTTACCTTTATATTGAAGAAAGAGTTCCAAAATCGGTTCAATATTTCCAGAGATTACTTTTCACAAAAACAACCTAATAGATTCAGTTTCTTATGCAACACATTTAATTCCTATTTAGAACAAACTTATCAAATTACAAGGCCATAAATTTCAACAGTTTCCAAATAGTACCGTATGATATTGTGTGACCTTAAGGTGTCTGTTATCACACAATGTGAGTGCTAAGTGCCACAATAATAGACAACTTCAGTCACATGTATCATTTATTTCTTATAGCTCGTGTGACATTTTAGCCTGCACTTTAGCCTCGCCTTTCGGTGTAAAACATTTTTTAATGCAGTAAAACTGTAAAAACTGACTTTCCACTTCCGGTATCTCTGGAGCCCTGCATCAGATCTTCACCAAATTAAAATGGGACCACATGAGGAGTATACCGTAAAGTATAATCGATTCATAAATGACCAAGTTCTTAGGAACAATGACAAAAAAACATAGTCGATTGATAACATCTTCATTTTGGGAAGTCCATTAAATATACTATTTTAGTCAAGGAAAAGCATGGCTAAAGTGCAGGTTTAGGTCACGCAGTGCTATAAAATATGTAATTTAAATGAATATAAAAATAATCGAAATTATTTTTTGAATTATTGCTATGTAAAATATTATTATATATGAAATGTATTAAACAGAAGTATTATATATTAAAAAACAACCTAACATTTATGCATCGTCAAAATTAATAAATATCTTCTGCATAGGGCAAATAACAAGTATAAAAAAAAATTACAATGTTTAATACCTTTATATCAAATGAACTATGACTATGAACTACATCTGAATTACAATATTACTAAAAACTTAATTAAAATATGAATTAATAAAATATTACATCAATGACAAAATTCATTAACATGCACAAGAATTTGCAGATGAATCTTCTGCCTCTGCCAAGTAAAGTTAAGAAGTTCTAACACATAGTTGTTTTTAAATATATGCAATGCATACATAAAAGTTTTGAATAATATATTAAATAACACAACATTAATAACATCAAACCCAGTGATAATATGACCATAATATTCTTGGCCAATCTTTATAACAATACTTTTATTTACAATAAATGCTTATATTAAATAAATTTGGTACCATTCAGATAAATCTGCCACGATGTAGGCTATGCATATAAACATCTTAAACCCTCTAGAAGTCCAATATATAAAAATCTAAATTCATGAAGATTGCAATCACACTCCTCCACACCAGCTTGACCGATTTTTATTGTTTTTTCCTCCTTGTTAGTCTTTGCTTTTTTCAAGAACAGGCCAAATGCCATTGTGCCAGGCAGGGCCAATGGGCCCACCTCTCGTTCCCACCACTGTAACTTCTGTAAACCAGAATCAACAGCGGCAACCATCCTGATAACCACTGAGTTGCAAGCTCAGAGTGCACTGGGGAAAAAGCTAAGCTGTCTTGGGACCCGCGTCGAATTTAATCAGAAGTGTATAGTTTAATTAATAATAATTCTTTATTTGCATGAAATAGGAGTACAAATAGATCTTAATTAGCTAAAGAGTAACAATCCTTCCTACTTCACCATCAACTGGTATGCAAATTTTTGTTTTAAAGTTATTTAGTATGTATTTTTAGCAAAAACTATAATATTTAACAAAACATGCAAGATTTTACAAAACTAACATTTCATATTAATAAAAATATTTCAAATACGGAAAAGCTTACAATATAATTAATAAATTCATATCGTATAAAAATAACCATATTTAACTTCATTCTAAGTTTATTGTTAAGCGCTGATTTCACTTCTTTTTCGTGAATGTTATAGTTATTAAAAGTACGTTTTAATAACTAAACAAATGTTTTTAATAATGAAAACTCTCTATTTAATAATAAATGCTATTTTTAATGACCATGATTTACTCAAGGTTAATTTAAGGAGGCGTAGGAAAATACATTTCTGCCAGGCAGGTCGTGAGTGACCGATTGGCTATATGTGTCACTACTATTGTGACGACAAGGTGGTAGAATTCCGCAACATCTCGCTCAGTTAGCCCTATCGTGTGCATGTTTATTCACTGGACAATGCCCTGTTATCAAACTGAATATTTTACTTAATTCTGCCCTTGGTAGTTTAAGCAGTTTTCTAGTCAGTTTAGGATTCAGTTCAAGAGATGCTTTTTTAGTTTGTCTACAACTAGTAAGCATTAAAAGATAAAACGGGACCCTATTACTAAGCCTCCTCTGTCTGTCTGTTCATCTATCTGTCTGTTCGTCTGTCTGTCTGTCTGTTAATCTGTCTCTCTGTTTGTCTGTCTGTCTGTTCATCTGTCTGTCTGTTACCGTACTTTGTAAGCAGTGACAGCTAGAAGACAGTATTTCGGTTGCCATTATAACATCAAATACTAAAAATAAAAAAATGAAAATATGAAGGGGAGGTCCCCATACTATAAACATGATTTTTTCGTTTTTTGCTCAATATTAATAATGGTATCAAGTGGACACTTAAAATGTTCACAGAATATTTAGTTGTATATTAACTTTCAAAATAAATAATTAAATAAAAATAAATTAAATATTAAAGGGGGCTCTCATACAACAAACATAATTTTTAAGAAATTTTTAACTCTATCTTAATGAACAGGTAGAAATTGGAATATTTTCAAAAAAAGTAAGTACCTAATTGAAAACATATTAATTAATTATAAAAATAAATACCTAATACATAAAATAAATATCTAAGTATACATACAATAAGCGTGATTTTCTCTTATAGATGATGGTACGAAACCCTTCAATTTTGAGACCAACTTGCATTTGGTCAACTTGTATTTGCTTTATCTTGGTGATTTGTTTTATCTTAGCTTTTAGCAGGTTAAAGGGTAGAGGTATTATTAGTATCGGACCTATAACTACCAACTTTGACCCCTTTTCTGCTAATTCAATGCAGGAAGGTAATGTCATATATGTCAGTCTACCAGCTACCTTACCCTTGAAACCCAAATATGACAATAACAAGCATTGATACTATTTCGACTATACACAGACAAGATATACTGGCACTTCATAACCTAGTAGTCACAATAGTAATGACATATATGACTAATAGACGTTTTGGCAGAATAGCAGATGGTATTCTTCAAAGAGGACTTGGACCAAATTAACTACCACAGAGTAGCAAATATCTGAATAGCAACAAAAACACTTAATTTTAATATACATGTACCATTCCATATATGAATGTCCAAAACAACACATAAGTGAACAAAGCACCAAAGAATCCATTTGTAAGTAGACTTTGCCTTGATACATAGTATTTTTGCCAATTAGGACCTGCTTTTATCATAAACATAATCCACAGGCTGACAACAGCAAGAACGTAGAAAGCAAAGCCATTTAGTCCGGTTAAGCCTAGAACACCTGAAAGAGTAAACAGTTTGCATTTAGAATATAACATAGATACACATTTCAACATTGATTTACGACCATCCCGTTGGTCAAGTGGTTAGCGACGCTGACTGCGCAATCGACAGGGCTCAGTTTCGATCCCTGACGGGGTCAAGCATTTGTATGGTGAGCATATAAATGAGCATCATATGCTTCCTGAGTCTGTGTTCCCCGACGGGTACAACTTCGGTATCTTCAAGAGAAGAGTGAACAGGTACCTTCTAGGGAAGCGCGTTCGATTTTAGGCCGCATCTTAGCTTAACATCAGGCGAGATTGTGGTCAAGCGTTTCCCTATCGACAGTAAAAAAAGTTTGTATTTCCAGATTTGGGTGTTTATTATGTATGTTACAGTATTTGAAGTATATGTATATCTATGTATCAGAATTGTTGACTAACACCCATAACACAAGCAAATAATTTGCTTAATTTGGGGTTAGATCAGTAAGTGTAATTTGTCCTGTGAATATATTATTGTTATTATTTCATTTGATTAAAAATACAATAATATAAATTCAGTAAAACTGTAACAGAGCCATAAAATTACTCAAGAGGGTCTTTGAGAAGTATGGTAGGCGATTAAGGGTTAAAAGTATGAGATGAAGATGATAGGTAAAATAACATAACATTATATTGTATCGCAAATTTTTGTTAGTTTTGTTATGGTATAGTATAGTTTCAAACGTACAGTAGCAAATTACATAGCGGAACCCTAGGAAGATAGCTGACGCTGCAACTGCAAATTGTGTTCTTCAGTTATTTTCTCATTAGAACACTTATGAGTGTCAATTTGCTGAATTGTATTTACTTCATCCACCACGACATCCATATTGTAAATTTATAATTAAAATTCACTTATACTTCTCACTTCGAGGTAGACAGTCAGATTAGGCTTAGAATATAATCATAATATAATAACAATTCTTTTATTTTAAATAAAGTAGTAAAATAATTTTGGCTTTTTTTCAAACTTCCGATTGCAGCTTATATATTAAGCTTAACATAATTAGGATGATTGTGTCTTTGATCTTTCAAAATAAAATATTTATAAGTGGAAAAATATTGCTCCACATCCACTGAAGTAACTAGGCAGAATTTGAATTTTGATGCTATGTTAGCTCTTAGTTTCTGGCAAAAGTTCTGTCATCCAATTACTAAAACTATCAATTTGACACAACATTCAAATCCTGGGTTATTTTTCAAAATATTTATATACACTACATTTGAAAATATTGTGAATGTATTGGTAATATGCATCATAACTAGAGGATCTTTAGTAAAATATGCTATTACGGCTGAGGATGACAAATATGCAAATGCGTTTAATCCAGTCCCTAGTAAAGGATATTATAGTAGGGGTCCCTTCTTTCTCACCCATATATGCAGAAAGAGGGCTCTGTGTAGATGTAAAATTTATTATTATAAAATAGTATAGTGGAGTTTTTTCACTATAAAATAGCAAACCAGCAAATGGCTCTCCTGCTGGAGAGGGACAATTATCATGATAATAGTGCATCACTATCACTGTGGTCGGTTAGCTATGTTAAATGTACAAGTACCAGCTACCCTACGCAGCAAACTGGATCACACAGGTAGAAAACCTAAATGGTATTGCAGCAGGAACAGGTAAGGCGGTGGTAATTAAAAAACTCGGCCAAGACATTGCGGAACTCTACAACTAGTTGTCAAAATGGTAATGATGCATATAGGTAATTGTTTACGTGGAATAACCACTCGTGACCAACATTTAACCTTTTTTTTAAGCCATTTTGGTTCCGCACTTAGCCACTTGGGCCTTTGTACATAGCTGGCTAAGCCTATTCCAGTCATCCTAACTCCTTCCAGAAACTTATAAGACGGTTGATTAGCTAACCTCACCTGCTTCTTTATAATGCTAATGTAATATGCTTCTCGTGTACGTTATATTAGCATTTGTTTGCATAATACAGTATACGTAATTCATACGACTTTCGCAGAATCCTATCTAGAATACAGACGCCAGTTTTACCATAAACTTGGCTCATCGGTTATTAGTAGTGGAAAAGTGAGTTACCTGCGGTAGATCCAGACAATGCTGCCATAGATGTTCTACAGTACTCTACAACCACAGCATTATTTCTAAGAGCAACCTCGCTGTAAGCTACAGGTTCTGGTTTTAAATCTTTAACTTTTGTTGAAACCGACATGTTTCTTAATCTGTTATGTATTAAGTTAAAATAAATACACGACGAAACATAAATGTAGAACCATCAATGATCAATCTACACAAGTTACAACCAAATGTTATTACTTATAATTTATTAATGATTTTTAATTTAATGTTGCAAAATGCAAAGCAAAAGCAAATGTTTAATAATTGACATTTGACTGTCAAAGAACACAGGTCATTTTAATTTTGTTCAACCCTTGCGTGACTTTTGAAGTGACGAATATTAGATAAACTAGAATAATTTTCTACGATTTTTAAATCAATTACATAAAATATATCTCTAGGTACAATCATTTAAAAATAATTGAGACTGTAATTTGATTGAATTCTATCATCATATTTAAGTATTACCATTGTATAAAACTTTAATTACATTTTCATTAAAACAGTAATAAGTTTATATCTCATAATTTTCATTATAAGTATCAAATAAAAAGTCACCCTGTTTTTGTATTAAAGAATAGTTAATGCTAATTTATTTTTTGTTCTTTTAAGTACCTATAAAGTGTTTTTTGCAAAATCTTAGCTCAGAAGTCTGTCAATCTAACTTAGATTTCTGAGATTAGTAGTTGTACTGAAGACACCCAATGACAAGATAAATACCAAGGAACTTATATAAGATAACTGGAATTATTACGAAAAAATATTTGAAAAATAAAATCCTTTTATCCATACACTTCGATAAATCATTAGCATAAAATGTATAGTAATTAACATAGTGAGTTCTAAAATGTGCTTATTTTAATTATTACGTAATTACTTATGCAATGCAAAAACTGTTTCTCAAATTAGTAGAATTATTTAGTAGTAATTTGCAAACTACGCATGGCAGCACTTATATATGGCGATTGTCCAAGGAATTTATATACGATAACTGGAATTACTACGAAGCAATATTTGAAAAATAAAAATGTACTTTATTTCGATCCTGATAAAGTTGACATTTGTTTCTTACATAACAGAGGGGAAAAACGTTCTGAGCAAGACAACGACATGAGTGGATGTTGTCCCTTTCTTGCAATTGCCACTGTAAATAAAACTTTCGGATGGTAGATTTTTATATATTCGTTAATCGTCAAATCCCTTTTATTCATACACGTCGATAGATACATTAGCATAAAATGTATTGTAATTAACATAGTGAGTTCTAAAATGTGCTTATTTTAATTATTACGTAATTAATTATGCAATGCAAAAACTGTTTCTCAAATTAGTAGAATTACTTAGTAGTAATTTGCAAACTACGCATGGCCACACTTATATATATGGCGATTGGCGCTTTATTTAGTAGAAAGAGACACACTCCACTCATGTCGTCGTACTCTTCGGAACAATTTTGAAGCGCGTGTAAGCATTCCGGGTAGAATATAACTTCCTTGCGATTGACACTTTATTTGGTAGAAAGAGACACACTCCACTCATGTCGTGGTACTCTTCGGAACGATTTTGAAGCGCGTGTGACATTCCGGGTAGAATGTAACTTCCTTGATAAATACCAAAGAAGTTACATTCTACCCGGAATGCTTACTACCGGAATATATTAAACTTTAAGATATTAACTAAAAATAGCGATGTATGAAGTCTTGCCCGTGTTCTTTTGACAAGCGTCGAGCAAAGCAACTAGCAAACAAGCATCTCAGTCTCACATAGGATCAGTATTGGCAGACCCTCGAAAAAATATTTTTGAACCAGAACCGGAAAATTATTGTACAACAAAATTATTGTAAATTATAAAATTATATCTAATTTCTATTGTAGAATTCTAAAACATTATTTAATGAAAATTTAGTTTGTATATCGTCATACTATTTAAAATTTGCGATTGCGAGGTTAGACTAGAAAACCGTCAAAACTTATAAACGATGAAGTTTTAACCTGTAATTGTATTATTCTGACGATTATACGCTTATGGTTCAGCCGCACTTGCGTCTATCGTCAGAAATCTTTGTGAAATTACCCGATAAATGCAGATGTGACCTTTGACATGATAAATCGTGTCATTGATCGAAGCTTTGTGATGATAGACGCAAGTGTGGCCTCAGCATTAGTATTGAATTGCAAAGATTGGAAAGATCGAAAAAATCATGAAATTATCATGCATAAGTGATAGATACGGTACCAAAAAACAATATACTCCTAATAGATAGGTCACAGACTAGCAAGGAGAACTACTCAGATAAGTACGTACTCTTTGTTACAAACTGTAACAAAGGAGTGATCGAGAATGATATCAAAAGTATCTTCGCGCCCATATCCCCGAAGGGGTGGGCGGAGGTACAACAAGTGCACCCACGATTAGTCGAGGATACTTGGTCCCACAAATGTGATAGATGGCAAGCCTATCGCCAACCGGGCACTTTCCAATCCGGGGCAACTTCGTGTTCCGGCGCGGACCGTATTGAGATGCAATTCATGTTCCAAACGCTCAAAAATTTAAGAAGAGTAGTATACATTAAAGAGAGTAGATACGCTAATAGGTAAAAACACGAAGTATTTAATATATTTTTTAAAGGTTGCCGCATATATTTATTTTATTATATAGCTTGGTAAAAAAGAGTGCGTTGTGGTGACGGATTGAACTAAAATACATTAGTTATGGCAACAACAAAGTTATCGAGATTCGAGTCATAAACGTCAATTGTTTCTTATTTACTTTCCAATAATTTCACATTTTTATTTTATTTCTAGTCTAGTAGTTTTGGAACCTATTCAATGAAACAAACAATCAAATCTTGTGTGTTATAGCTAAACTTCGAAGTGTCAAAAACAATTATGCAGTATATGTCATACCATATAAACGATAGTGGCGACCTCAATTATTTTTACTCTTTTTTGCCAAGTTGTACAGTCTTACATATTAAGGCACTGTAAAAGTCACACTAGATATAGGTACCAACAAAACTTAAGGCGTTACTTTTGTGAATTCTAATTTATTTATGACTCTATATTCTTATATTTTATTATAACCGAGTACATGTAATTACAGAACCCGTGTTGGTTCGGACTCACTTAAAGAAAAGACCAACTGCCGTTTTGCCAGGCAGGTCGATAAAGGCGACCGATCGTAACTATTAGTTGATAGAGTTCAGCAACGTCTCGCCCGGATATATTTTTTTACCACCACCGCTTTTCCTAGCTGTCGCAATAGCGTTAATTTTTTATCATTATCGCGTTCCAGTTTGGAGGGTAAAGTAGCCAGTAGACTTATGCATGTGGTATTGCCGTCCCGCCACTCGTATAGCAACCTACCATTTACATCTTTGGTGTCTATAGGCGAAAGTTGTGTCTTTCTATCAGAAGAGCCATCTGCTTGTTTGCTATCCTAACTTAAAAAAAAATCACGAAGCCCTAACAGATCCAGAAATACGCTTTATAACAAAGCGACAAAAATCAATAAAACTAATTTTATTTGAGGAAAATTAAATATCATTCAACATTTTCTATTTATTTTTGTTATATATCTATATTAATACTTAAAAATGCAAAGTTTAGATGTTTAGATGCTCATATAGATGGGTGGATATTAATGTTACTCATCCACGCAATAACAACTGAATTGAATTGAATAAAATTTTGCACACAGGTAGATGATGACCTAGAATAGAATATAAACTACTATTTGTCCCGGAAAAATTAGATGATTATTAGGTGTTTTTGCAATTACTCAAAAACGGTAAAAAGTAGATACATTTCATCTACCTTTTACCGTTTTTGAGTAATTGAAGAACTTATAGTTTTACATGAAAATGGATAAATGAATTTTCTCCTCCGATCAAAATTAATCGAATTAGAGAGGTTTTTCAGTTTATGGAAAAATGTTACTAAAGAAATAAGGTAATTTCAATTTTTTATACGTTGTTATCAATACCTAATAAAAAAAATGAAATTCACTTATTTCTGCTAGCTAATTTTGATATTGAGTTTATATAAAAAATATTTTAGTAGTTTTATTTTGGTATTGAGATTACATTATATCCAAAATGCAAAGAAGAGTGATATAATATTTTGATTTTAAACTTTATTTTACTGGATTAGTTGCAAATACATGAAATAAAAATGTGGTACTGATCCGACCCGAATTTAATTTGGCATGAAATAAATTATCAAATAAGAATGAGAATTCTTAGTAGGTAAAATACTTAATATCCGTTCTGTAATTTAAGCAGTCTATAAAAGCGTAGCTCGTTCACGGCAAAATTCGAAATTCAACGCAGTTATGACCTTTTGGCCACAAAAATGACATCTTCGTTTCCATTTCTAGAATGGTTAACACGTGTGACTTCCTAAGTTTATTCGACACTGGCAGAATTCTCTGATAATTGCCATTCGTATAAAGAAGAAGAAGAAGAAGACATCTTCGTTACCTATTTGACGCTACGCTACCACTTACCTGCGTTGCTTAATTACTTTGGTTGGATGATTTGTCAGGAATGGACCCAATTTGGAAAAATACGACTCGAGTTAACACGAGAAAATTCAATACCTATTCTCGAGTTGAACTCGAGTAAGCAGGAAGAGGCTTTGAATAAATTATTTGTTTAAAACTGCCTATTTTTTGAATAATTATTGTTAATTCATGTACCTATTACCTAAATATGTTTTGACAATTATTGTTACTAAATTAGTACGTGGTAAAAAGTTATTTTTATTAATAGTCATAAACTTCTGTATAACGACCAAGTGATTTAAAATTTGCCTTATTTTTTAAGAGGCTCATTCGATGTATTTTTTTTATATTAAAAGATGGTAGCAAATAAGCAGATGGCTTTTCTGATGGAATGAGAACACCATCGCCTATAGACATCAAATATGTTAGTTGTTAGGTGGCTCTACTTAGCAGTTCAAATTATCTCAACTTGAAAAACGTTCAGAAACGAAACACTGTTGCCAATTCACATTTCACATAATGTTGTCTCGGTGATTTTCGCGGTAGTGAGCGTCGTTGAACTTATTTTCATTTAGCTCTTTTATATTAACAAAAATAGTTCACAATTTAAGTTTTTGTTAGAATTGTAATAAGCAGACGTTATAATCTCAATATTTGTATGCAATACTAGATTTGGTGTTTCTTTATTATCAATTTATTAAAATTGCTATGGCGCGTGGATGACAGCTATATTGGGCCTCAAGTCGTAACAAAATAAAAGTTTGTGTAATTATACTGATTGTTTTGCTAATTATAAGAATATATTTGATATCAGTGTTTTAATGTCTTTGTAAATTACACCATACAGTGTTAACAAGTCTGATTGTTGTCCTAAAAAAAAGAAAATTAAGTTTTCGATATTTCGGAGTTATCTAGTCTGTAATGGACACCGAAATTTAGGCCTTGCATGATTGTACAACATACTTGTTGATTTATTAATGATTATTGTTTTATTATGTGTGTTTTTTAATTCAAAAATAGCCATATCTGGATTGAATATTGTTTTTTTTAAAGTAATTATTGAATAACCTTATTGACCTAATATACATAACTTGATTTCGTTTCTTTTGTTCCAGAAAGCTGGGTTGGACTTTATTTGAAGGTCGTAATCCATTTTATTGACCTAAGCGCTGCACTTCCAATTTTTTTTTTACATTTAAATTAAAATATTTGTTAGTATTTCGCATATTGCAAATTTTCGATTTTTCAAAATTAACATTTGACACTTCATGTTTTATTAGAAAAAAAAAAGAAAAACATAAGTTCAATGATAAGAAAATGGATGATTCCGATGATAACATTAGTTCTGATGAAATAAAATACAAGATAAACCCATTGTTTGATAAAGCCAAACCTAAAAAAAGGTCTTTAATTGAAAGGGAACTGGAGACCAGTTTAACAGATCGAGTAATACTACCAATCACAAATGATTATGCTTCAAGCACAAGCCGTTACGGCAGAGCTCGTCGGTTGGTAAATGAAACTGATATGCAGGAAGCAATCATGAAATCCCTGAAATCACCTAATCAGGATAAGTCACCTAAACCTGCAGTTCAATCTCCAGTCTACAAAATGCATGCATCCAATTCTCCAATTAGGGTTAGTACACCAAAAAAATCTACAGAAAATTTATTAGATTGTCAAATTGAAAATATCTACAGTGAAAATATATCTTTAAGCCGTTTTGGAGCTACAGAAACTTTGATATCTCCATCTAAACGTTATCCAAAAGTATATATCAGAAGAGATCTAATTCAAACAAAAAATAAAGACAATGATACAGATGAGACGGTAACATTAATAAAGAATATCTTTTCTCCAGTTAAAAGTGCTCAAAAATCAAGTTCTAATGTAAAATCTGTAGGGAAATCTACTGAAAAATATATCAGAAGACATTCAAACACTTATTTAGATACTTCATCGGTTGTTAAAACATTAGATTTTGATGAAAATAAAAAGAAAAAGCGAGAAACAGAAAAGAAGATGCCTTCAAAAAGTGAAATATTTGATATGGAAGCCCAATGCTTGTATCAAGTAGGTGACTTGGTTTGGGCCCGGATGGGAACTTATCCATTTTGGCCCTGTATTATTACCAGAGAACCATTCACAGGTCTCTTCGTAAAGAAGAAATGTGAGTATTTGTTTTTTTATAGGATGTTGCATGCATGATGAAAAGTATTTTATCAGTTTTCTAATAAAAACAACTTTGCCTGACATTGGAAAAGTGCCTGTTTGGCAATAGGCTTACCACCACCTTACATAGTGGGACTAAATATCTTCGGTTAAGGCGAGGCATCGCGACAAACGGAAAAAAACTGGCTTGTTAAATCACGCTTTATTGTATTGATTGTTAAATAACAATTTTACAAAAATTACATGATATACCTGAAGATATTATCTAAAGAATGTGCTAAATCATTACATGATAGAATGTGCTAACTTATTACATAATAGAATGTACTTTACTCGATCATATAACATTCCAAAAACAGGCTTAAAAATCTCTAAAACAAATAAGTAAAACAAATAAGTAAAACAAATAATTTGTTAATAATATTTCTAATCTTGTATATGATTTTTATATAGTGATATTTAGTTGTAAATACAAAAAAGAGTGTGCTAAATTTTAGTTTTCAGCTGATGTCCTATATTTATTTATCCAAAAATTAACACGTTTCCCAGCGGTTTCAGAACATACTGCGCCACCCTTTTTCTATAGAATTGACACGCTTCAAAATACCTCGCCTTAATCGTGGGTGCACAGGTTGTACCTCATCCAACTAATGTTGCACACAGACTAAAAGCTTGTTTGAGGGGATTTCATTAGAAATGGGCTGCATGAATTTACGGTTGAGAGGTTGAGAGGAGGGGAGAGAGATTGGGATCTACTCGTCCTCAGTAACACTATAGAAATCCCTCCTACAGAATTGTAAAAAAGTTATAGACCAAAAACTAACTTTTTTGTCATGTGGAAACCCTCTTGGGTACTTTTACATATCAAAAAAGTAATGCTGGACTCTTACTAGCTAAAATCCCATGTCCTTTATTATGCCAAATGTCGAGGCAGCGGGAACGCTTTTGCATGCTTCGGCAATGGTTCCTTAGAAACCCCAGCTCATTAGACCAAAAACTAACCTAACCTAATCTCAAAATGTATGCAAATATTTAAAAACACTTTAAATATCAAACTATTTGCACTATTTTTTAGGAGCTGTAGGTGCCTATTTTGTAATAAGTTTATTTTGTCTAATTTAAAATCATCATTTTTCATATTTTAAATAGTAATAAAATTATTCCAAAGAAATATAAATTGGATGCACCGAGTCGTGTAATTCGGCCACCAGATGGTGTGTGTGGTGTGCAAAAGACACTACATTAGCTGCACTCGATATTATTGAGGAACAATATTACCGAATTGGCTGAATTTTGCGTAATTAAAATTATGATTAAAAGGTATTATTGGTTGAGGAACAATTACATTTCCCGAATTTTACAGGTTACCCTGTTTTCACACTATAAAAACATCAAACAAAGCTATCGATTTATGTATAAATCTTCTTCTAATACAGCGTTATACTCAAGAAAAATAAATAAGACCGAAAATGATAACAACTTATTTTCCACTTTATTTGACCACAGTAAATAGGCAAATGTTTTAAGGGTAGTATAGTTATATGTGCACAATTAAATGGCATAATCAATTTTATAGTATTTAATTTGGTTTTTCTACAAAAAATTATTTTGTAAATTTTTAGACCCGGATATAGGCTAACTTTGGAACGATTTTTAAAAAAACTAAAAGCTGTATCGCATTGGGAGTTTTACTCTTATGTCTGTAATGATATAGACTATAGTATTTTCAAATAAAAAGACAGTGAAACAAAATCGAGATTCTTAACACACTGTGCAGCATAAAACTTTTTTTACAGTAAACATTTAAAGCAGCATTATCTTAATTATCTATACATGTAATAAAATCATAGGACAGTCAAAACTGTACGTTGAATATTTTTTTAAAAGAATACTTGGGGGTTGATCTACAATTGATATCGAAGCCAAAAATATAGTTTTTAGAATTTTTGTCTGTTTATCTGTTTGTCTGTATGTATGTCCGGTGTAAACTCAAAAAGTACTGCATGGATTACTTCAAATTTTGCATGAATATTACTAATAACAACATATAGGTCAACATATAGGCTACTTATTATCACGCTATCACCCCCGGGGGAGGTGCTGTGCGGAGTAAACGAAGTCCGCGCGGACGAAGTCGCAGGCAACAGCTAGTATTTCTAATAAAATCTTTATCATATATTTCTAGTACATATTTCTAGTCACAGAAATTAGCTCTTAGTGAAGAAAATCTGTCATAACATGTAACATGCATGTGTCCCTGCCCAACATATGAACACACCAAACAAAGTCAAAGTCGAATCTAGTCTAGGACAGATTTTAGAAAAAAATATGAGTTTTATTTACCCCATATTCAATTGTAGTAATTATGGGATCCTATGTTTTTATAGTGTGAAAACAGGGTAACCTGTAAAATTCAGGACATGTAATTGTTCCTCAACCAATAATACTTCTACCTTTTAATCTGCTCTAATGTAAATTTAATAATGATATTGACTATAGTATTTTTGAATAAAAACAAAGTGAAACAAAATCGAGGTTCTTAACACACTGTGTGCTGGTAACCCTGAATAAAGTAGTAGCAGATGGCAACCCTAAGTTTACCACACCTTCTATCAAATTAATAATTAATTGACTTTGAGATTGCATTGCCTAGTGAGATATAATACACAGACATGTTAATAGAGGAACAGATATCTTAAAAAAATAACATTGTGCGATAGTTTGAAATTAGAACATTTAAGAAGCAAATATTCTTTCAGTTTCATAATATTCATTAAAAAAACTGCTCTTGAAATGTGAAATTAGTCAGATGCATATATGGACAATCTGATTGATACTTCGGTCAATGTAACTTAGTCGAAATAATTTATGCACATTTACTGTTTGAATAATCTATGTGCATGAGTCAGAATGCACTTAACATCTGAATTGATATATTGCATTTGCATAATTAATTTACATTGTTTTGTCTCTTCACAAATATTTGAGGTTTATTCTTTACTGGCTGTGCCCGTGACTTCAAATTTTTAAAATAAAAACCCGCATAGTTTCTGTTCCTGTGAGATTTCCGCGATAAAACTATCCTATGTCCTTTCTCGGATCTCAAACTATCGATCTAGCAAATTTAATCCAAATCAGTTCAGTGGTTAAGGCGAGAAAGAGAGACAGCCAGACAGAGTTACTTGGTATTTATAATATTAGTATGGACTAGCTGCACCCTGCAGCCCATTGCATTTTAAAAGTTTTTGGTGAATTCCATGGGAACAACTTACTTTTCTGAGATTAAATGTGTCCTATGTGCTATTTCAGGTCATCATTTACATGTGTTCCAAATTTCACCCAAATCGGTCCAGTCATTTTTGTATTCTCTTATGTATAACTTTACAAATGTCTTTAAGTGTATATGTGTACAAGTGCCATTATATTCTCTTTTTGGGAATAAATTTCTTTAACCTTAACCTTAATGTCCATTTCTGGAACTAAAGTTGGGCTTTGTGCTAAATCTAGATATCTAATAACTTTAAACGAGGAATTCTTGTATATAAATATGTATAATCTGAATCTTGGAAACAACTCCAATAATTTAAATGAAATGTAGTATGCCCCCTGCATTAGGTGATAAATGGATCTAGATAGGTTTAATTTTTTTAAAATGTTGTTACCAAAAAGAATACCGAGCGAAGCTCGGTCATTTGGGTACTGTTATCTATATATAAAATTACATTAAAATACTTTGTCCTTATTTTGCTTTATTGTGAGAATAATGTGAACCATCCAAACGAACAAACATTTACAGTTATAAGTAGTAGGATTTTATGAAATGTATTTTTAAAATATTTTATCAATTAACAAAAAATCTATACATATAATAAAATCGTAGGAAAGTCAAAATTGTACATTGAATATTTTTTAAAAGAAGGGGCATGATCTACAATCGATATCGAAGCCAAAAATATAGTTTTTACAATTTTTGTCTGTTTGTCTGTTTATCTGTTTGTCTGTATGTATGTCGGGGGTAAACTCAAAAAGTATTGCATGGATTTACTTCAAATTTTGCATGAATATAACTAACAGGTCGGGTCAACATATAGGCTACATATTATCACGCTATCACCTACGGGGGAGGTGCTGTGTGGAGTAAACGAAGTCCGCGCGGACGAAGTCGCTGGCAACAGCTAGTATATAATAAAGTAAATGCATTTTAAATTTCATCTTAAGGCAGAAAGCTAGTTTAGGTTTTGATTTTCCTTATGAGTGATGAGAGGTCAGTGGTGGTATTAATAGTAACGAATAGAAAAAGGGTACATCTTTGTACATATTACTTTTTGTTTATAAACAAACATATTTTGATATAACACATCACAAAGTGATGTGTTTTATCATAAGTTATATATTGTACAAAGGAGTAGTATTATATAGTTTTCCAAGGAGTTGTTGGGCTTAATTCCGCCTTCTATATTCTGGTATTGGATATTACACCAAAATTTAACTCTCACAATCTTGATGTCTGAAAGTATGATTTTCAAGGCATTTATTTCTTCACATGACTACACTGTTGAACCAGTTAGCATATGTATTTCTGAACAGAAATGACTAAGGGACTGTCAAAAAAGAGCTTACTTATTTTATTAGCCTGGCAATACACATGCATTTTTGCCTTACACAACTATTTACTCTAAGGAATTTCTAGCAGATGTATTTCCGAACTCATAAAAGTTACAAGAGGCCTACAAGATGAGACCTCTATCTTTAAATTTTAGGAACCGCTGACTTAATGTATAATGAACTTTACTAGTCCTGTAGCAAAAATAATATTCACTTATTAAGCTGTGTTTTATAATTTAACATGATAATAATATGTGAATTCAGTTTTATATTATGTTTTCATAAACCTTATTTAGTTATGGATGATAAGACATTTGTCAACATTGTTATCGAAAGTTATTGAGAATTTAAGAATATTCTGTAGTATGAAAATATGTTGTTTGCATGACTTTTGCTTTTTATGTTTTAGTTTTTTAATGTAAACTCATCTGTTTAAAGACCCTGTAATTTGTTTTTATATTATAAGGTAACAGGTAACAGACATGGGTGCCGGCAGCATGGTTCAAGGGGGTGCGCTTGCACCCCCTGTCAAGAAAATAAAATAATATTAAATTACTGTTTGAATAAAAATTGAAGGCAGTTGCTGTCCAAATTTATTCATAACCTTAGTAGGTAATTTTCATAACCTTATCGAAAAACAATTTGACATCACTTTGATACACATGAAAGTATATTATATTATGTATTATTCTATATTTTATATTAGTTAATGGTATTATGTGTAGATGATGCATATGCAACGCACTAAAAGTAATCCTAGTGTGTCGCCTATGGATACCAAGATAGCAGTCTTTTATCTGTATAAATAAGGTAACTCATGTATGTTACTTTATCATCCAAACGGGAATATGCCATGCTGGTACCTTCTTTATACGAACAGTCTTAAATTTGAAACAGCTTGCCTCACACGGTTTTTCTGAGGAGCTTTGACATTGGTATTTTTGAGGAACGAAATTCTCAGAAGCTGGCATCACATTGGCAACTAACTTTTTGTGATGTAAATGTCCATGGGCAGAGGCTTTCCACCAGGTGGTCTCTTCGCTCTTATGCCTGCAGATACTATGAAAAAGGACAGTGATAGGAACTGACAATATTGCAGCAGAGAAACAAACATGAATAAGATGTTGTAGATCTTTTGCATTATTAGTATTATTGTTATTGTCTCTCAGGTAAAAACTTTTACGATGAAAATATTTACACTTGATTAAAGGTAAAGATAATGTCAGTATATATTTTAAGTAGCCGATAAGCTTATGCATGTGGCATAAGACCTCGCCAAAAGATAGCAACGCACTATTAACACCTTTGGTGTTTGTAGGCGATGGTTGACTCTTTCCATCAGGAGACTCATCTGCTTGTTTGCTATCTTATACTATAAAAAATGTGTTGGTGTTGAATAGATAACAAGAACACAGTTCTGATAAAGTGTTTTATATACATACATTATATCTGCTATATGCAGCAGCCAAAATTGTAGTATTTTCAGATGTATGGTTAGTACAATGTTAAATGTAAAAACATATTGAAATGTTATTTTATAATTGCAGTGTTTGGGAAAGTTGAACATTATATCATGCATGTTACGTTTTTTGGGGATAATGGACGTCGTAGCTGGATTGTAGATACAATGTTGAGGAAATTCTTGGGTCAGTTGGAGTTTGAAGTAACAAGATCACAATTTACTCCAGAGGTTTGTTAAGTTTCTAAATAATGCTGTAATTTTTTCCATTAATATACATGGTGTAAAGAAAACTGTCTGATCTGAAAGAGGTATATAGGTAGGTCAATGACTTAAAAAAAATTGTTAAAATAAGAAAAATGTAGCTTAAAGTGCCTCATTTCTCTTCCCCTTAAATCAAGCAAATGTTTTGAAAATTTATGTATCAATATCTATAAAAAAATGACACAAATATGTTTGTATTAAGCTACCAAATAATCTGATTTGACAATCAGATAGGGTTTTCTTACACACTGTATAATGATTTCTTAGAATATTTCTTATTAAAACAGTATATATTTGAAACATATTTTACTTATCTTACAGGCTAAAAAGAAAGATCCAAGATTATACATGGCTTTTTTTGTTTCTGAGAAAAAGATGCCCCAGTGGTCTATATCTGTAGAGGAGGCTGAGATGTTACTACGAGAACCTAAAAGACTTAGAATAGACATGTTGAATAATATGCTACAAAATCCAAAAATTGCCAAAACTACACCGAAATCTGAAAAAAGAAAGAAGGTTACAAGAACTGACAGCGATGTTTCTTTAAGTGAGAGTTTATATGATTCTCTTTTTTCTGAGGATGACAGTAAAGCAAATGATTTAGATAAATCAAGGGGTAAAAGTAGGAATAAATCGCTAGATGTATCAGAAGTTGTTACTGCCTGTCTGGATAACATGGCAGCCAAAACTGGCATTACGAAAATACAACGTCAATCTCATATGGACAGATGGTTGCAGAAAGCTAAATGTAAGACCCCAGAAAAACTTAGAAACCAGTTAGCATGTAGCACCAATGTCAAAAAGAAAAAAAAAGAGCAAATGCCACTACCAAGTATTAAACCTTATACTTTTAGAAAATCTATTAATGAATCTCAAGAAGTTTGTAATAAATTAATGGCACATCAAAATGAACACGATTATAGCAAATGTACAGAAGAAAAGGACCATTCAAACAAAAACGTGGATCTTAGTGATGGCAACAAAGATTTAGGTGAGCAGGTTTTACACCTTGATGTTCCTGCCCAAGTTGAGAGTTTTTCAAAACAAAGTGATTGTAATAACCCAAACGCCCTTGAAGGTGATGTTTTAAGTTATAATACAAATACAAATCATAACACATCAGACAGTAATATTTGCCTTAAAACCGATAAAGATCTTAATCTTGTGGTGCAAATTTCTAAAAAACGTGATTTGCTTGATGTCGAAAATTTAAGTGATTGTATGTCAAATGAAATGTTGGAATCTGTAGAAATAAATAAAGAAACACGTAACACAAATCAAGATTTAAATAATTGCTCTAATCAAAAATCTTTTACGAGTCAATGTAATGAAGAAAATTCACCAATTATTGACGTGCTTATGGAAGAGAATAAAAATAATGATAAAATGACAGATGAAAAAACAGCAGAATCTTTGGTACAAAACAACAAAGTAGGCTCCGAAATTGAACAGGATTCGATTACTTGCTCTAGTCGAGAAACCAGTGTGAATCAACATAATGAGATCAATTTACAAAGTGTTGATTTACTTGATTTAAAAACTAAAACTAATAATGTGGTAAATAAAATAACTTCAGATTGTATTGAACTAAGCAATGATCTTTCGGATATGGATAAAGATTTATGTACTTTGTCTAATCAAGAACCCACCATCAGCCATTACACTGGAAAGAAAATCCAAAATATATTTGATAATGGTTCAGATATATCTACACATGGTCAAAATGAAAATGTAAGTGAAACTATAAATGAAAAGAATGACAAATCTGAAGCAAATCAAGATCATATTTCTTCACCTAATTGTTCGCTTTCAACAATAAATAAAACTGTGACTAAGCTAATTGATAAAAACTTATCTGACATAAATGAGTCAATAAAATATGCATCGTCAAGTGAATGTAAACAAACGCTAAATATGGAACTAGTTAAAGATAGAGAAAAAAATACAATTGGGAATAATTTGATTACTAACCATATTGAGGATAAAAATTTCAACAATATGACGGATGAAATCAGTGACGAAACAAAAGTAAGCCAACTTAATAAAAATATTTTTTTTGCAAATAGTAGACCAGGTACTCCTATATCTGGTCATATTGAAATTGATACTGAAATTACAGATAGCGAAAAGAAAAAAAATAGTGGGCAAGTTGAAGAAAATGCAGAAAAATTAACAAATCGTAGTTTCAGTACTGATACAAATGGAGACAGCACCAAATCATTGATTGTAAGCTTGATTGATTTACAGTCGAAATCACGTGGTAGTTTAACTATAGGTGAAAATAACACATCAAAAGTAGGGGAAATCAAAGATGATGAACAAAATTTATATAGTGAAAATCTGATCACAAATGAAAGTAAATTAACCAACCAAAACTTATCTGATATAAATGAATCATGTATATCAAATTGTGAATTTGTAAAAGGAGAAAGTTGTAATGGACCTACCATTAATGATATTACTAAAAGCAGCACAGATGTTTTTTTAAATAGTAGTCAGGGTATCTCAGTATGTTTACACGATGAAAATAAAAACCAACCCAGAAAACTAAGCATGTCTGTTGATGAGATGGGAACGTACGAAGGTCAATCTTGTGTTAACATTACCACAGGTGGGTACATTAGTCAAATTGAAAACAAAGAATTACTTTTGTCTAAAGTAAACAAAGATAATATTGCTCATGAAGATTTGGAAAAATGTAAACTGTCAAATGTATTGATGACAACTGAAGAAGAAAAAAATAAATATCAAAGTACCACTGCTTATAATCATACAAAAAGTACAAATGAATCAATAAACGACGAAATCCCAGAACCGGCAGATGTATTAATGGCATCTAGTGATGAAACAAACAAATGTCAGGGTATGTCTGTCTGTGATAATGCAAAGAATACACACGAATTAATAAAGGAGAACATACCAGAAGTGGGTATTTCAAAAAAAAGCGAGTTTGTTGAGTTAGAAGAAGACATGATTAAAGTATCGGAATTTAATAGTATTGTAGAAAATTCAGAATCTCAAATTAATAATTTAAGTGATCTGAACGAACGAAGTGAACTCACAGAAGAAAATAATATTAAGAAAACATATTTTTCTGAAATATTAGGTGAAGCGAAACAACTGACACCAGAAGGTTGCACAAAAGTAGAAACAAATAAAGTATTGAATTATGTTAAAACTTTAACACCGAGCACTCCTTTTAAAAAAATGTCAAGTGGAACACACGTGAAAGGTGATTCTTCTGTAATTTTGAGAAAAAATGTAAGTAAAATCGAAGAAGATTCATCAATGACGTGTGTGGATTTAAACCAAGAAGTGAATGAAGGTATAATTAAAGACAAAAATGAAGAATTTCCTATAGAACTTAATGAAATTAGTAATAAATGTCCTGTATATAAAGATATGTTAAATACACAGCGTGAAAACTATAATAATAGTGCTAATTGCATTGTGAGTCGAAATTTAGAGAATTGTGAAGAAACGGTACTTCAAAATAAATGTATTAGTAATAGAAACATAGATAATCTCCCGGACACAACATGTCAATCACCAGATTTTGCAACACAAAATATTCCAATATGTAATAAGAAAAGTAGTAATAAGTTAAAAAAAACTTCAAAAATAAATCATTCGCCTGTAAAACTTACAAATGGTAGTTTGGAAGAGTCCCGATTTTGTAAAGATGTATATACTATCAATGGTGACATTTCTGATGCTGAACCACTTGTTATGAAGTTTTCTAAAGTCGACGATAATGTTAATCATTATACAGTGAAAAACGTTAAAAAAGAATCCCCAATTAAGCTATCGTTAAAACGTGTCTCACCAAACCGCCGTGAAGAAGATAAAAATGAAAAACAAAGAGTAAGAAAAAATTTAAGTTTAAAAGTCAAGAGTCAGGAAACTGTTGTAAATGGTTACCACAATGAAGATCTTATTTTCGATAATTCTGATAGCAATACCACTAATGTAAAGAAAATAGAAAAGATATCAAATTTAAACAGTACAATCTGCCATGAAAATAATGTTGAATCTGATCAAAAAGGAACAGAATGTGCTTCTATCACATCAGAAGACAGTGACATGCTATTAAGCATAAGAATGTTACGTTGGAAGAAAAAACAACTACAAAAAACTAAGACTGATTTAAATGTTATTGAAAATGGCTACCACGAAGATAATTACAGCACAAATAGTTTTAATGGATCCATAGAAGACAGTCATAATAAAAACTTGAGTGAAATTATTAAGGTTGAAAATCATGAACTAATAGAAGAAACTGAAAAAAAAGAAATTGTAACTGATTGTGACTCTATCACGTCTGAAGAATGTAACTTATCACTTAGCATTAGAAGGTTGCATTGGAAACAAAAACAGTTACAAAACGATAAAAGATCAGTAGTGAAAATTGTCCCAAATGATTACTTTGATAAAGATTATGGTACTGTAACAAATACCACCCAGACAGTGCAGTCAAGTGATAGTCGTATTGAGTCTCCTGTATATGATGAGCAGAATGAATTAGATACTGAAACAAATGAAAAAGAAACAGACTGTGTTTCAATTGCCTCTGAAGACAGTGAAATGTCACTTAGTAGAAGAAAATTGCATTGGAAAGAAAAACAATTACAAAAAAGTAAAAGAAAAGCTATGGAAGATCCCGAGTTTTTGAAATACTTAGAATTCCGGCAAGATTCTGTAATAGACGAAAACCCAGATCTGACACAAGAGGAAATAATAAACTATTTGTACAAAACCTGGTTATATGAAGAAAACTTAAAAATCGATAAGAAGATATCAGATGAAATGGACGATACACCTCAAGTAAAAGGTCTTCATGAAGAGCTGCCAGTTAAGAAAGTTCGAAAAAAGTTTAAGATTATTGAAAAGAAAGATATACAAGAAGAAGAAGCTTTTGTTGATTTTGAAGACGTAGGTCAGAAAGAGAAATCAAAACGTGCAATAGTGCGACCACTTTACAAAGAAGATTTCTCAGATGTAGAAGAAGAATTAGAGCTATTTCAGGTTTTTAAACCTACGAAAAAAGAATCACAGCCTATTGTAGCTCCAAGCGATAAGCCAGAGACTGAAATAATAGTAAAGCCTGAAGTAAAGGTTGAAGAAGTTTGCAGGGAAGTTATTTCTAAAACTGACCAAGTTGAAATGTACTTTCAGCAACTTACAGTTGATAAACCAAACATATTTAAAGGTCTTATTAGGGAGAAAGTTTGTGAAATTTGTGAGAAAACTGGCAATTTATTCAAATGTAAGACTTGTCATTGTATGTTCCATGTAGAATGTGTTAAAAACCAGGTAGATGTACCAGAAACACCAATACAAATTAAGAAGCAAGGGCGTAAAAAAAAGAAAAGGAACAGGGGCAGAAAACCAAAAAATATTGCAGAGTCTAATGCTGTAGATTATGAAAGCCATAGTGATGAAAAGCATGATGCGAGTGTATCTGATGAACTACATATGTCAGCCGAGGATCATATAGTTGCTAATGCTGATGATTTTGAAACACAAATCACTTTAAAAATGAAAGAGGTTTTAGAAAACACAGACAAAATTGAATATAACTCAGACTCTAGTGAGATATTAAGTTGGAGTGACACAGAAGCAGGAAAATGTGAAGTTGTAGATATACAACTACGTAAAAAAAGTGATACAGTACAAGAATCAGATTTCAAATGTAATAATTGTCAGAAATATGATACACCAGTCTGTAGTGTTTGTAAATCTGCTGTATCACCTAAAACCAAAGTGGAGGAAAGACAGCGATGTCAAGTGGCACATTGTTATCAATATTACCATTTGGAATGTCTAGATCACTGGCCACAAACTCAATTTAGCACTGGGGAAAAATCTAAAAATAATAAAAGAACTGAATATTTTGAAGCTTTATCATGTCCAAGGCATGTTTGCCATACATGTGTAAGTGATGACCCTCGAGGTTGTAAGACAAGGTTTAGTGGGGATAAGTTGGCCCGATGTGTTAGATGTCCAGCTACGTATCATTCATTTACCAAGTGCATCCCAGCTGGAACTCAAATTTTGACTGGCTCTCTTATTATTTGCCCGAGACATTATAAGCATAGGTGAGTACGTTATCTGTAATAAAAAGTATCATTATGCCTGGTCCTCTTGTAGGAAAGGCAGAGTAAACCGCCTTTGGGTTGGCAGGTTTTTTTATATCATAAGATAGCAAACAAGCAGATTGATCTCCTGGTGGAAAGAGTCAACTATGTTAATGGTCTAGATGTTAATGGTGCCTTCCTATCTTGTGGTGATGCATAAGTTTTGTTATTTAATAAGTTTTGTTTTTGAATGTCTTATAATTACCTTCATTTGAATTAAAAAAATAAAGTTTATAGAATGTAGTATAAGGTAAAGAAATACAGGCAATTTGAGTCAAAAAGAGGTAGAAAAAACATGCTAACTTTTTATCAAACAGCAAATACGCAGACGTGTCACAAAAGGTGTTGCAGAGATAATGTGTAAAATTTGACTAGATACATAACTTTCCTAACCATAACTTTATTTTGCTTTGCTATTATGTATTACATGATTATGTAAATAGGTGTTACTGAACCAAATGACATGTTACAAAAATTTACTAACTTTTTGTCTGACAGTGAAATGGTATATGTTTTGTAAATTCGTGAATAATTGAATTATTTTACGGTACTGTATTAAATACTTAAGATGCTGTCAACACCAAAAACGCGCACTCTGTCTATTTCTATCGGAGTAAACGAGAGCCCACTATCAGTGTAACTGGGTGGCCAGGTCTTATAATAAATAAATATTGAAATAAAGTGTAGATTATTTGTCAAATACGATTCGCTAGCAGTTTAGGTATGAATATGATGACTTCATGTTTTTTGCAGACCCATATGTCAAAAAATTAAGATATAGAACTGTCAATGATTATTTTAAAACCAATCTTTGCAATTCATTTCGTTCAGACAAATTTTGTTCAATTATGTATCGAGTCCGGCCATGGTCTTTGACATATGATGAATATAAACATATATTTTTGTAATGTGCTGTAACAAATAGTTGTTCTTAAAAAACTGCCTAAATAATATCAATTTCAACAAATTAGGTCTTGTCAGCCTCTTAACAGGGAAAAATGTTGACATGACAGAATTTTGAAAGTGCGACCCTGCCTTGGGCATGCTTTATCGTAAAGCGTGCCAGCCAGAGGCAAGGACACAGGTTCATATTCTGTCATATCAAAAGTTTTCTTTGTTACGTTTTTCAAATTTTCCCTAGCATGAGATAAGTGCTAAAACACATATGTATTTGGTATAATTTACAAGACTGTCTGTCTGTTTCAGGCCTGGTAAAGTCCCCTGTCATGTGAATACTGGCTGGTGTTTTATCTGTGCTTTAGGTGGAACCCTTATTTGTTGCGAATATTGTCCAACATCCTTTCATGCAGAGTGTCTTAACATCAAACCACCTGAAGGTTAGTAAATAAAATCATTCTAATTATTAAACATAACCACACTGATCATCTTGTTATTCCAGGCTAGGATTAAGAAGGTGACCAGTGTATAATCAGTGGATAAGAGCAAAAATGTTCATAACAATCATGAAGTCCCAGGATTAATCCTAGGGTCAGAAAAAGTGTTATTGAGGCTTTACCAGGTTTTTCTTGTAAATCTAATGTCTTAGTAGCAGCTCAGAGTTTGGCGGGTAGTATGTTACCACTACCATGCCTCGGATGAGCACGTAAAGCCGTCGGTCGCGGTTATCGCTAATAATAGTCGTTAATCTATAATATAATAAAATCGTAGGAAATTCAATACTGTACATTGAATATTTTTTTAAAAGAATACCTGGGGCGTGATCTACCATCGATATGGAAGCCAAAAATATTGTTTTTAGAATTTTTGTCTGTTTGTCTGTTTATCCGTTTGTCTGTATGTATGTCCGGGGTAAACTCAAAAAGTACTGCATGGATTTACTTCAAATTTCGCATGAATATTACTAACAGATCGGGTTAACATATAAGCTACATATTATCACGCTATCACCTACAGGGGAGGTGCTGTGCGAAGTAAACGAAATCCGCGCGGACGAAGTCGCTGGCAACAGCTAGTTATAAATATATCGGTAAAATGCGGCGATGAGAATCACCACTTATCTCACCACTGACAAAACTGGTTAACCGGAAAGTCTAGATGTTTTATGTATACTGCCTATCCCGAAAGGGAACCAGGCCTCATGATGCACATAACTAAACAGGATAAAACAGTGGCTAGTATTGACGCTTTTGTGACAGGACCAGGTTAAGTGGTACTAGTGTTATAAATGTGGGAGTCTGTGTCGGTCCATCTCTTACACTTTCCCAGTTAAACAGCTTAATCAATTCTGAGCAGGAAGATAGATGAAGAGATGGAGTCAAACATAGACCACTTGTTTTCAACAATCAAACCCTAAGGGGGGAAATAGGGGATGAATGTTTGCATGATATTTATGACACATTACTCTATTTGCTGGTGAAGCTGCAAAGGTCAGCTAGTTTTCAATATGCTTGTTTTCATTAAGAATAAATCGGATAGATACACCTTTTAGAAATAATATATTATTGAAGTACCATATTCCACTTTTTTTTAACTACATCAAAAACGATTGGGCTACTTCAAAATATTGAGTAAATTATTTTTGTTTGAAAATTTTTCTTTTTTATAAGGTACATATTTTACCTCCATGCTAAGAAAAATTAAAAAAAAATGTAGACCCACACTAGTAGTAAGTATATTACCAAAAAACGAATTATTTTTATATATAACATGCATTTTTATATAAAAAAATTCGCGTTTTAAAATATGAAATTAAAATTTACAGGTCCGGACTGTCATGGCATCCTAATGACTTCACATGTCATAACCAAACATTTTATTTTTGATCGGAACTATCATTTGATTATTTATTTAAAAAACGAGTGGGCTACCTCAAAATATTGAGTAAATTTTTTTTTTTGAAAAATTTTTAAGGTGCAAATGCTAGCCCTATGCTAAGAAAATATTTCTTTTCTTTTCGAACCACCCTAATACCTAATAAGGTAAAATATTAACCAGTTTTTCAAATTTAGTTAACTAACCTATTGTATTGTATTTTTTTTCAGGTGGATATATGTGTGAAGATTGTGAGACTGGCCGGCTTCCTTTATACGGGGAGATGGTTTGGGTCAAACTGGGCCACTACAGGTACTTTTATGTAATTTATGTTTAGGTTAATCTTATTTTGTTTTGAATGAGAGGTGCGTGTGCGTGTGCGTGTGCGCGTGCGTGCGCGTCCGCGTGCATGGTGCGTGGTCTCGGGTTCAATTCCTGGGTCGGGCAAATGAAAAATGTGTTTTTTCAGTTTTCTAATAAAAACAATGTTGACCAGGATTGGACAAGTGCCTGGTTGGCGATAAGCTTGCCACCTATCACACTGTGGGACTAAGTTTCCTCGGATAGTCGTGGGTGCACTGGTTGTTGTACTTTTGCATACCTCTTCAAAAATATGGGTGTAAAAATACTTTTTTTTAAGAGGTTAAATTTTTTGAATATTACACAGGTGGCCTTTCCCCAGATGGTTCGTATAAGGGGAATGATTGGCTGAACATATCAATACCATTTTGAATTATAAGTGGTCGAGCTCTGCTACATCTCACCTGGGTTTAGTACCGCTGCTTTACCGTTTCCGCAATAGTGTCAGTGCTTCTCACTGTCGTGTTCTGGTTTACAGGGTAAGGTAATGAGTAAACTTATGCATGCAGTATTACAGTCGGCGCACGGATGGCAACACAATAATATATATTTGATGTATGAGCGATGGTTATCTCTATCAGGAGAGCTATCTGTTTGTTAGTTGTGGTATGACATAAAAAGTACATTTTGAATTTTGGCGAATACAAGTACTGTAGGTAACCAAGATTGATGCACCATTGTGAAAGTGATCGGGTTGGATCAAGAGTCTTTGACATACATATTATTATAAGAATAGCTCAAAATGTGGAAGAAGCAAGAGTGAATGGGTAGAAAGATACTCGGCTCTCTATATTTTCCGGTATTATTTGCGCGCGATGAGAATGGACTCAACACGATGAGATGCAACCTTTTGGAACTGAGATGCGACGTCAGACGTAGTGTCGGCAAACTCGCGTCGAATAACAAAAGCTCGCATAAGCGTGGAATTCTGATCGAATTTTATTTTAAATAAAAGAGTTATATGTTGTGTGATTATTTTAGTAATTAGTCATGAGTAGAAAAAGAGGCAAAACTATGAAAAGTCAATCCGACCAAATAGTTCTGGAAGTTGATAGATATTTCGATCAAAATCGATGTCTGTGTTCTATCGCATTAAAAATAATGACACAGTTGACTAGGGATAACGAATCTAATGATTTCTGAATAATATTGCCAAGAGATCTTTTTGACGAAGTTAATCAATACATTTTTGTATTTTTGATTACTCAAAAATACAAATATGTATTTTTATGTATTTTCAAAACCCTACGGTAGATAATTGAAATAATTAATTTATAATTAATAATAGCTGATATTTAAAAACTTTCTAATATTATGTAGTCATTCGGAAGTTATGTGCGTATATATATTTCGGCAATTTTATATAAAAATATAGATAAATTTATAATATGAAGGCAACTGTCGTTTTCGATTTACTTCGATAATGTTCCATCACATTCTAATTGCGCGTGAATTATATATATCTGGATCTAATCTTTTTCTGACGTCTAAGAAAATGATCGCGTTCAATGGTCACTTACAACGAAAGAAAAAACTCATTTTTTTTCCTGTAACCTTTATGTGTTTTGACCAATTTAGTCACTTGTTATTTATTTAAATTATTTTGTATATTGCAGATGGTGGCCCGGTATAATACTCCACCCATCAGAAATTCCTGCCAATATACTAGCGGTGAAGCACTCGCAGGGAGAATTTGTTGTTCGTTTCTTTGGCCAATACGACCATTACTGGGTCAATAGGGGTCGAGTTTTTCCATTTCAAGAAGGTAAGCTAAGTTTAAAAAACTAAAAACCTTACAGTAGTTGCATATGATGTTCTGAGTTTGTTCCGCCGGATTTTCTCAGTGTGTGGCCGCGTTTCCGATCCTGTAGTATCTTAAAAAAATGTTGACGAGTCAAAATAACTTGTGAATACAAAAAAAAATCTCATGTGATTTTCCGATGTGTAAGATCTGAGATATAATTGATTTTTTTGATGTAATTAGATGGCCATATCTACCACCCTGCACGCTCATTGGTCAATTAAATAGTGCAAGCTTATTGGTCTAATTAACGCACGCTCATTGGTTATTCTAATCAATAACGTGCGCGCTCAGTGGTCTAGTCAAATAATGCGCGCTTCGCCGACTTCCTTTTACAGTTACGTCGCATTTCATGAAACCACTACCAAATAATGCAGAAAAGTGTGATAAATACGTTATACATCAAAAAAGGTCCAAGTAAAATGTGATAACATCAGTCATTTTCGTTATCGTATTCCAAGACGTGCGTCGTTGGTCCGGGAACCCTATGAAAAAGATCATCTGCCATTCTTCTAGTCGGGCCATAAAAGGAAAATGTTTGGCCATACGTGTCGGTACGCTCGTGACAACTAGATGGTAGTTCTGGTACGTCTTATCTGGGTATTTGGTACCACCGTCTTACATATTCTTGCCGCAATTGCGTTTTCTGGTTTGGAGCCAGTAAACTTTTTTTTATAGCAAATTTCCGCGAATTTTTAAGTGTACCTATGGGATGCCACTGAAAGGGAAAACCTATAAAGCAGTAAGAAATGGAATAAACTCAACGTAGGTAGTTCTAAAGAATAATGAAGACCCCAGCGGCACAGTTATCCACCCGCGTCAACCACACCTTACACTACGACATTACCAAGCACAAAAGCATAAAATTTCACTTCACGTTTCACTTCACGTTTCACTTCACAACCGAAGCATCATAAAATTTACGCACTCAATGCACGTTTCACTTCACAACCGAAGCATCTTCAGGAGAAAAGAACACTACTACACTCAACGAGAGCCAAAGTAGTACTACGGCTCTCGTTGAGTGTAATTGACCTATGGTGAGTTTGTTCCCTTTCTTACACCGCTTTTATATGTTTTCCCTTTCAGTGGCATCGCAAAGGTACAATTAAAAGTTCGCGGAAATTTGCAAAATAACTAGTTTTCTTCATCTGATACATGTAGATTACAACCTTGATTAGCACATAGGATACTTTTTAACTATTCTGGGTTAATAAGTAGATCCTGTGGGATTCATCAAAAACTTGCAGGGAGCAGTTATAATATTATTCACATTGGTTACAGGTGATTCAGGGAAAATATCAAGTCAAAAATCAAAAATCGACGCTGCATTCACTATGGCTGTAGAACATGCACAAAGGGCTTGTGAAATATTAAAAAGTGAGTATTTTACTATTCTGATTTAAAATGTTAAAGCATTTACAGTTCATTGAGCAGACTTGAAAGGGGCAGGCTAAAGGTTTCAAGTCCATCCGCCTCCTCCAATCATCTCATTCTAAAATTTGAAACAGCATACTTCGCCCATTATTTCATAGATGCTCTGATATTCGTAATTTATTTGCTTATTTATCTTCAAGTGGGACAGATGTATAATGTCACATACATAGATTTATTGGCTATATTTAGGTAGATACCTAAAAAAGACAAAGCCGGCGAATTTCTACCAGTGTGTGATCGCGTTTCTCACCCGGTAGTAGATAAAAATCGAGCGAAACTTAGATAATAGCAGGTGATGTGTAACGTCTGACATCTAAGTTATTAAATAAGTACAATCTGATAGCTATTGCATGCGCTTATCGATCAAATAGCACGCCGTCATTAGTCATCTCAAATAGCGCGCGGTCTTAGGTCAATTCAAATAGCATGTGCTCATTGGTCATCTCTAATAGTGCGCGCTCGTTAGTCAATTCGAATAGCACGCGCTCATTGGTCAGCTCAATTAATAGCGCGCGCTCGTTGGTCTCTTCAGATAGCACGCCCTCATTGGTCATCTCAAATAGTGCGCGCTTATAGGTCTATTCAAATAGCACACGCTTATTGGTCATCTCAAGTAGCGCGCGCTTTTAGGTCAATTTATATAGCACGCGCTCATTGGTCAGCTCAATTAATAGCGCGCGCTCGTTGGTCTCTTCAGATAGCACGCCCTCATTGGTCATCTCAAATAGTGCGCGCTTATAGGTCAATTCAAATAGCACGCGCTCATTGGCCAGCTCAATTAAAAGCGCGCGCTCTTAGGTCTCTTCAGATAGCACGCGCTCATTGGTCATTTCAAATAGTGCGCGCTTATACGTCAATTCAAATAGCACACGCTCATTGGTCATCTTAAATAGCGTGCGCTCTTAAGTCAATTCAAACAACACGCGTTCATTGGTCATCTCAAATAGTACGCGCTTATTAGTCAATTCAAATAGCACGAGCTCATTGGTCAGCTCAGTTTTTTTTTCGGAATGGCTCATTTACTGCTAGCCTTATGGGCTGTTACAGCTTCACCGGTCGCGGGGGCGAGCAGAGTGCTCAGCCAGAATTTGGTCAGCTCAATTAATAGCGCGCACTCTTAGGTCTCTTCAGTTAGCACACGCTCATTAGTCATTTCAAATAGTGCGCGTTTATAGGTCAATTCAAATAGCAGACGCTCATTGGTCATCTCAAATAGCGCGCTCATTAGTCAATCAAATAGCACGTGATTCCTCGGTTTTCTGTTACACATTTATGTTTGCATTTCACAAAATCACTCCCGTAGATTGCAGAAAAGCGAGAGGAAAGATGTTTACATCAAAAACTGTTGGCATGTCAAAATAATTTGTGAAAGTTTAACTGTATAAAGAATTTCTGATTTTAATTGAGAGCCTCGGAAATCTTTGGAGTGAGGTGGTGTGGTCAGAATAGTCATAATTGCCTTCACCATCAGCATAATGGCTCATCGTGAGGCTAATGCCCGGTTCCAATATCAATATAATGAACCGTTTTAGTTATGAGTAGTAACTGAAACGGTTCTTTAAAATAAACATTTTCTATGAGGCATAAGTTAAAATTATTCCTATAAATGTGCAATTACCAAACGGTCCAAATAACTTGTGGAACTTTTCATTATTATTAAATTAGTTGCTAATGGTTGCTGCTACGAATAAGGGTTAGTTATTTATATGAACCTGGGAGAAGTGTATATGCCCACATTGATAGATAGAATTTATAATGTCTGACTTTAAATTCCTTACCTGATTACAACAGACAGACAGACAGACAGCCAGCCCTTAGCTGAAGTTATTCCGGTAGGAATAGGTAAGGTAGTAATCAGTTAAAACTAGTAAATAATGCACTGTTACTTTTATTTTACTAAACATATACATTTTATTTATCAACAAATTTATCTTAAATTAATCGATCAGTTTCGCTTTTTAAAGCATGTGCAGGACGTAATCTTCTTTACTGACAGTTTAGTTTTATGTTAATGCTTTTTTTTAAAAGCCCACTTACTCGACAGAGAAGTTTCAAAACACCACCATGCTGGATATCAGTGACTTGTTTAATCTTTATATTTAATGAATTATCATGCATAAAAGCATATATTTTTGCGGAATAGATCATCTGTCATAGATTTTGCCAGTCTTGGAAAAGCAAATGATTGGTTATACATATAACTACCTCCATGTCTACTATGTGATAGTATTCTGCAACGTCTCATCCGATACGGTCCCTTACTTCTTATTCTTGCCGCATTAGTCTTAATGCTTCTCACTGTCGTGTTTCGGTTTGAAGGGTAAGATATTCAGTAAATATGTGGGGTTAAATGTCTGCCTCATGAATAGCAATGACGCATTTCTATAAACGATCTTCTTGCCTCTGTGACCAAGTGCTCCGGTATCGGTGTTGACCACATGAGGTCCCGGGTTCGATTCCCGAGTTAAGCAAATTAAAAAATGTGTTTTTACACTTTTCTAATAAAAGTGACATTGCCCGGGATTGAATAATTGCCCGTTTGGCGATAGGTTCACCACCTATTACATTGTGGGATTAAGTATCTTTGGCTACTTGCGGGTGCACTGGTTATACCTCTTGCCTTACATCTTCAGGTATATTGGCGTGAAGATATTTATTAATTTCCATTAGTAGAGCTGACGGCTTGCTTGGTGTCTAAATTATAGAAAGAAATATTTATTTATTAATTAATTGCTTTATCTAAATTTTAGCGGCAAAACCAAATCAAGAAGAATCACAAGATATAGCTAGTTCACTACTCCCACCGCACTATGTTAAGTTAAAAGTCAACAAACCCGTTGGTTCTCTGACGTCTCGGAAGATGGATTTGGAAGAAAGTTCTCTAACGCAGTGTGAATGTGATCCAAATGATATTGAACCTTGCGGACCATACTCACAATGCCTTAACAGGTAAGTCATTTATATGTTAAGTCCCATGATGACCTAGCATTGTATTTTCTTTCTATAATCCTGTTTTTTTAGAAAATATAAAATATAGTCAACCTTGACTTGTAAAAAACTGTATATACTGTAGTAGGGTGTTCAGTACTCGATACTGATATTGAATATCTAAATAATTACTTAAATTTTGACTAAATTATCTCGCGCATACATATCAAAGTTCATTGTTTACAAAGGGCGATTTGTAGAACTCGTGACTAGACTTGTTAGCATGCCTCACGGTGACCATACTTTTTTAACATTACTACACTAATTTATTTGAGGTTTAATATGTAGTTTAGGAATATTCTTTTTTATTGGGTACATATGACCATTAACTATTGTGACCTATACGTGTATAGTCTGTTAACAGTCAACCTGTGTGTGTGTGATATCAATTTCTTATAATAAATCTCAATATATATATAAACTATGTCACATTGTTTGTCCACTATATGGCTTCCTAACTACTGAACCGATTTCAGTGTAATTTTGTAGATATCTTCTGCTTGGAAAAGATAGGAGGTTTTATTTCTATTAACCACCTCCCCCCCCCCCCCACCAAAATATTCAATACAAGTAATTTGTATGGCAAAAACATGTTTGCCGGGTCAACTAATAATAAATACTCATTATTCACTAGACACGACAACTGATGTAGCCCTAAAGTAAGCGAGTTATTTGCTTGTGATTGTCAAAAAAAAAAGTGAGATGAAAAATATCTTAGTATAAACTGCCTCATTTTAGTACTAAAATTGAGCAATTTTCCCTTAATCGTGCAAATATTTAAAAATGTATGTATCAATGTCCATAAAATAATGACACAAATATGTTTGTATTAAGCTACCAAATAATGCCTTTGACGATTGGACAGGGTTTTCTTTACACACTTTATAAAATATACTGTTTACACTTAATTGTTGAATAATGGATGTTCTGTTGCTCCACTTACCCTGCTAGGAAACCTGGTGTGATGATGATTTTGAACATAACTGAGATATGTTTCAGAATGCTTTTGACTGAATGTGGACCGACATGTCGAGCCGGGGAGAAATGCAATAATCGTGCCTTTGAAAAACGACTTTACCCTAAAATGGAGCCTTATAGGACACCGCAGAGAGGATGGGGATTGAAGTCTTTGGAGGATATAAGGGCAGGTATAGTGATATTTTATATATATGTATATCTACGTTAAATCTTCTAAGTGTGTGTGTGTGTGCGTGCGTGTATGTGCGTGCGTGTGCGTGTGCATGTGTATGTGCATGTGCGTGTGTGTGACCGCAAAATACGGTGTTTGTTAGAATGAACGTGGTTCTGTCAGGCAGGTCGTAAAAGGCGACCGATTGGCTACATGAGTCGCTAACATTGTGGCTACTGGTAGTAGAGTTCTGCATTGTCTTGCCCAGGTCTGGTACCACCGCCTTACCTATTCCTGCTGAAATAGCGTCAATGCTAGTCACTGTCGTGTTCAAACAAACACAAACAAAAATTTTAAAAATGGTTTTTAGATAGTAGTAAATTATAAATTGTCGCTTTTGTGGTCTAATGGTCCGGTGTCGTTATTAACCACACGAGGTATCCCGGGTCGGGCAATCCAAAAATGTGTTTTTACAGTTTTCTCATAAAAACCTTGTGCCCGGGATTAAAAAGCACCCGGTTGGCAATAGTCATACCACCTATCACATTGTGGGACCAAGTATTTGGCTAGTTGTGGTTGTACTAGTTTTACCTCTGTCTACCTCTTCGAGGATATGGGCGTGAAGATGCTTTTTTTTAATTTTGTGTCATAAAATAATATTGCACTTGAGAAAATCAAGTTATTTTTAAATCACAAACAGACACCTCAATTTTATTTATATGTGTAGGTTTTCATTCGTCGCCGATGATACAAAGTACACTCCCCTAACAAAATGATTAAACTTTACAGGGCAGTTTGTGATCGAATATGTGGGTGAACTAATCTCAGAGGAAGAATTTCAAAGACGAATGCAAAGGAAACACGAAGTACGGGATGAGAATTTCTATTTCTTGACTCTGGATAAGGAAAGGATGATTGATGCTGGACCCAAAGGGAATCTTGCCAGGTAATCTTTTCGTTACTTGGTTTGCTGCTTCACCATGCTAAGATTTTGGTATGGTTTTCCCTATCGCCTAGATTTACTTTTCTGGTTTCGTACCTAAAGAGTGTTAAATGCAATCCTATTAATATGCCTCCGTTATCCATTTGTTACACAAGATGCTTCTTTTTTGGTTTTATTATTAAAATATGAACAATCAATTAAATATAAAATATAGCAAAAATAACATCTACCCTGAGTTATGGATTTAGTTGTATCAATGGCCTCGCGCAACTATTGTCACCCTACACATCAATTAGCTGGACCGGTTACTTAACTACATATCTATAATATATCTATAATAATGTATCGAATGTTGTTAATGTGGACACGTTAACATTAACATAAACAAAACTTTATAGATTTTTGGGATAACATACGACATAAAAAATTGTGTGTGAAAACCATAAAGAAAATTTTATAAATTTTTATAAAATTTTCTTAAAAATTTCTTTTCTCATTAAAATTAGTGTGTCCACATAAACAAAATTTTATAGAGTTTTGGGATAAAATACGACAAAAAATTAGTGTCCACATAAACAAAATTTTATAGATTTTTGGGATAAAAATACGATATAAAAATTAGTGTGTCCACATAACCAAAATTTTATAGATTTTTGGGATAAAATACGACATAAAAAATTAGTGTGTCAACATAAAATTTTATAGATTTTTGGGATGAAATACAACATAAAAATAGTGTCCAAATAAAAAAAATATAGATTTTTGGGATAAAATACGAAATAAAAATTAGTGTGTCCACATAAATTAGTGTGTCCAATAGAACTATAAAAAAAAACAATAATAAAATAAAATAAAAATGTTATCGTATTTAAAAATTCTCCAGACTAGTAGCAAATGTTTTAATTGGACTTGGTATTACTCTAGTGGCTATCCAACATCATATACCTAGTATTTCTTCGATTTTAGTGAGGGTAACACATTGTAACATTTGCACGCCACAAAAAGGGCAAAATAGGAATAAAGAACATATTGTTAAATAAGAACTAATTATGTACCCTATTTATTGCAAATAAAGAAATTATTATTATTATTATTATTATTAAACAACATTTTATAGAGTTTTGGGATAAAATACGACATAATGAATTAGTGTGTCCACATACACAAAATTTATAGATTTTTGGGATAAAATACGACATAAAAAACTAGTGTGTCCGCATAAACGAAATTTTTTAGATTGTTGGGATAAACTATGACTATTACTGTCAATTCTTGATACTGAGCAAATTAATTTCGGCTTTTGTATAAAATAAAAAGCACCTTGTAGAGTATCTCTTGAGCAGATGTATTTATATCATTAGATAGCACACAAGCAGATGGCTCTCCTGAAGGAAAGAAAAACCATCACCTATTGACACCAAAGATGTTTATAGAGCGTCGCTATCCTTGTCTACCACCTAAGTGGCTACAAAAGTAGTGATACGTATCATAGCAAATCGGTCGCCTTTTACGATCTGCCGGCAGAAGCAGTAGCTCTATTATTCAAAGGAGCCCGGAGGACTAACACCTGCATAGACAAAATACTGTTGTTATAATAACTACATAGCACTTGGCTAAATATTTTACTATTTTATTTAGACCGTCCCGTTGGGGTCGAGTGGTTAACGACCCTAACTACGCAATCGACGGGGCCCGGATTCGATCCCCGGCGGGGACAAGCATTTGTGTGATGAGCGCAAATGTTTGTATTTCTGGGTTTGGGTGTTTATTAAATCTAAAAAAAATAAATCTTTTCCTGTATTTATATGTGTATTTCTATTTATTTATTTATTTAACTCTTTATGTACAAAAACAAAATATCTTCTAACACTAATTGGATAAAATATTATACATAGGCGTGCTTATCTCTTTAAGAGATCTCTTCCAGCAAAACCTGTACAAGAACAGGTGTTGTAGAAAGATTATTACAAAGCAGGTATTTCTATGTATTAGTATCGTTGACTAACACCCATAACACAAACAAAATAATTTGCTTACTTTGGGGTTAGATCAGTTAGTATAATTTGTCCCATGAATATTTATTTGAATATTTATATTATAGTCTTTGTTTTTTTTATTGTCTAAGTCTTTGGCCAAACTAAGTCATTGTTTATCCTATAATTTATCTAACAGACGTGATTTTGTTTTAATGGAAAAGGGGGCAAACGAGCAGAAGGTGCACCTGATGTTAAGCAATTACCATCGCTCGTGAACATCTGTAATACCAGAGGTCTTGCAGTTGCGTTGCCGACCGTTTAATACGAATAAGCTCTTTTCTTGAAAAACCTCTGCCAGTAATTGATTCCACAAAAGAGCAGTGTGAGGCAAAAAGTTCCCGGAAAACCACATAATTGTGGATTTCAAGACTTCGAGATGGTGAGGGTGGATCTTTAAAATTTGACGCGATTTTCGATGATGGAATTTAGCAGCAGGAATTAATCCAAACAGCGCGTTGGAAAGCTCCATGATAGAAGTAATAAAAAATGTAGAGTGAACCTACATCCCTGCATAATGCCAAAGGGTCAAGCCGTTTTGAAATAGCCTGATCGTCAATGATTCGAACTACTTTGAATGCGAACTAGTGGAAGAAGCTAGTATTGGGGAGCCCCGGCCCAGAGATGAGAGCAATACTCCATATGAGGCCGAGTTTGTGCCTTATAAAGTTGAGAGACGATGGGCCGGTAAGAAGCACTGTTTCACTCTGCTGAGCACACCGAGCTTTTTGGAGGCTAGTTTAATCTTATCTTCCAAATGACCGCGAAACTGGACGTTATTCTATATTCTCTCTCTCACTCCCAGGATTCCGACACTGGCTGAGGCTGTCAAGAGAGTATCCTCAAATCGAGGTGATATGACAAAGGGTGTCTTTTCCGGTGAATTTCTGCTGAAAGCTGTTTGATTTCTGATTTAATTTTTTTTATTGGTTTAACGACGTTTGAATACAATAAATAATTAATTTTAACACTTGTCAACAACCATGCTAACTGTATCAAACATTTACAGGTAAACACCACATGCTTATAATATTATAAAATAACTTATTTAACTTAACAAAAAGAAACTAGAAATTACAAAAAATGAGATAAATAAGCACAACAAAATTTAAATCTTAACATATACAACTCAATTCATTTCAAAATTTAAAAATCATATTTTTGGAATATTTTATGGAATTTGTTAGACGAATCAGTATAAATGTCAGTGTGGACACTGGCTGAGGCTGTCAGGAGAGTATCCTCAAATCGAGGTGATATGACAAAGGGTGTTTTTTCCGGTGAATTGCTGCTGAAAGCTGTTTGATTTCTGATTTAATATTAACAAAATTACGGTTTTATTTCGGCTAGAGAGTGACACTATTTTATTTCGTTCCAGGTTTATGAATCACTCTTGTGAACCAAACTGTGAAACTCAGAAGTGGACTGTTCTTGGGGACATCCGAGTCGGTCTGTTTGCGATTAACGATATACCCGCAGTAAGTTTTTAAAATTGTTTTTGTACTACGTTTTTCCTGCGTCTTTGTTCGCGTTTGCCTGTCCAGATTCCAGACTAGTACTTTTTCATATGTAGGTAAGTCCTTAGTATAGGTAAGTCCTTTCCTATATTCTGTCCTGACAACTTGCATGCAAAGAAAATTGATAAAGTTTGCCTAAATCCCAAAAAGAATATAATGGCAAGTTCATTCCCCTGTGTTGATTCCGGGCTCCTTTGAAGAATAGGCCAACTGCCGTTCTGCCAGGCAGGTCTTAAAAGGCGACCGATTGGCTAAACAAGTCATTACCATTGTGACTACTAGGTGGTAGAGTTCTGCATTGTCTCGCCCGGGTCTGGTACCACCGCCTTTCCTATTCCTGTCGCAATAGCGTCAGTGCTGGTCACTGTCGTGTTCCGGTTTGGAGGGTAAGGTAGTGGATAAACTTATGCACGTGGAATTAGACCTCGCCACAAGATAGCGACGCACCATTAACACCTTTAGGTGATGGTTGACTTGTTCCATCAAGAGACCCATGTGCTTGTTTGCTATCTTATAATAATATGTCGAGGCAAAAGTATTTTAGTATTTTGAATGTGTTATTTGTAATCAAACCTTTTTGGCTGTACTGATGTAACTGGCTGATTTTAAAACCAAATAAATGTGACATTCTGAAGATACAATAAATTTAAAAAAAAACTAGTTCCCGCGATTTTCCAATTGTTTTTCTAGCAAGCAAAATGAACGTTTGTGACGTAGAAATTCGGTACATTTTAAAGTTTTATTACAAAGAAGGTAAAAATGCGACGAAGGCCGCAAATAAAATTTGTGCGGTTTATGGACCTAATGCGGTATCAATAAGAGTAGTACAAATGTGGTTCAAGTGTTTCAAGTCTGGAAATTTTAGTGTGAAAGATGAGGTTCGCTCTGGACGCACTGTCACAGCTTAAATCAGTGCCATCTTTAAGAAAGTGGAGCAAAATCGACATACTAGTAGCTACGACATTGCTGAAGAACTGGATGGTGATCATAAAACCGTTTTACGTCATTTACAAAAGTCTGGGTACAAGAAAAACTTAACATTTGGGTACCATATGATACACTGAGAGAAACCTAATGCAACGTGTTTCCATTTGCAATTCTTGCAGTTGCAGTTGAAACTTCACAATTCCGAACAATTTCTTAAACAGTTGATGACCGGCCTGAGCTGGTGAATAGGAAGGGCGTGGTGTTTCACCATGACAACGCCAGTCCGCACTCATCTATAGCCACGCCGCAAAAATTGAGAGCTTGGCTGGGATGTATTGATGCATCATCCATATAGACCTGAACTTGCTCCATCAGTTTCCACCTGTTTCGGTCATTACAGAACTCTTTAGGTAGCATAAAGCTAACCTCAAAAGAACACTGAACACTACCTGTCAGATTTTTTTTAATCAAAAAAAATTATCAAAATTTCTACAGGAATGGGATCATGGAACTACCCACATGATGGCAACAAGTCATCGATCAAAACGGCACATACATATTATAAACTAGCTGTGCCCGCGACTTCGTTCGCGTGGAAAAAACTCTAAAATAAAAACCCTCATAGTTCCCGTTCCCGTGGGATTTCCGGGATAAGAACTATCCTATGTCCTTTCTTAGGTCTCAAACTATATTTGTACCAAATTTTATTCAAATCGGTTTAGTGGTTTGGCCGTGAAAGCGTAACAGACAGACAGACAGAGTTACTTTCGCATTTATAATACATAAAATATTAGTATGGATTAGTATGGATAAATAAAAAATTATACCTAAAAAAATATTTTCCTTTGTATAAACAATACGAAAATACTTTTGCCCCGACCTTATATATGAAAAGCAAGTTCATTTTAAAAAGGAACACAACTCGAAGCCTTGAACTGTTCAAATTTGTATTAATTTTATAACAAGCAAAGGTTTTAGGTTTGTTTTAGGTTGTTATGACAGATTTTATTTTATTTATGACAAGTTAGATGAGTTTTTTTATTAACTCGTGGATTCAAAATCAACGATTCATGTTACAAAAAAAATGTAAAAAAATTTTTAGGTCGTATAGGTACCTAGTTATAGTTTGTGCGACTGTTTATTGAATGAAATAGAGTATTCCGTCAGATACTTTTGTATGCCTTTGGAGGAATTTGACTTAGGCATTTTACTGCTTGGGGTAGTGTGATAGATACGCTATTCATTACAATTATTACTGTCTTTTTTGGCAAATTTGGCTGAAGCTTCTCATCAGCCACTCACCATAGTTGAGAAAATTCATGTTGGAGTAATAATTTTAAGTTGTGGATGCTGCTTTGTATACTTATAAACCATCTTTTTTTAATGTCATAAGATAGCAAACAAGCAGATGGGTCTCCTGATGAAAAGAGTCACCATCGCCTATAGACACCAAAGATGTTAATGGTGCGTTGCTATCTTGTGGTGAGGTCTAATGCCACATGCATAAGTTTACCGGCTACCTTACCCTCCAAACCGGAACACTAGAGCGACAAGCACTGACGCTATTGCGGCATGAATAGGTAAGGCGGTGGTACCAGACCCAGGCGAGACAATGCAGAACTCTACCCACTCACAGTCGTTCGCATTTTACAACTAACCAACATGAGGGATATTTATTTATTTATTTTATATTTTGTCAGGTACAGTCCATTTCTTTTAACTTGTCCGAAAATGACAACAAAGTTTACCTTTTATAAAAACATTTAAGTTTCACATCAATCATATACACTGAATTATATATTATTAGATTATTGTATTCATTAATTTTAAACGGTTTGTTTGGCATTAAAAACTGTTTCTAATATATCGTTTTATCACACTTAATTTACGAAAACTTACTAGAAACTATATAATATTTGACTTTCTCCCATAATTCTATCGATTATCCCACTATCTTAAATGTGGACGTATAAAGATGGGTCAATAGTCATACCTTCACTTTGGCTATTCTTTATCCGCGGCTTCTATGACTTTATGTCACTAGAATAACACAATCTCTTTTATAACTAAAAAGTTTTCTGGTACGAAGCATCATTCGCTACAACTTTCTCGGTCCTGCAATTTTGAGACATTGGCAAATATAGTTAGCCACAATTATCCGGTACCACATACCGGTCACTCACTTGCAAAATTGTCAAACATTTTTGTATTACTCCTCACAGAGCTAATTTAAAGCACTTCGAGTAACATAAATGTGGGCTGCCTCGACTATGATATCCAATACGCCACCAGAATTCTTTCACTTATCCAACGAGTACTTCCTAATTGTCGTAAAAAACATAAAGTGTTTAAAAACGTACCATAAAATACCGACTTTCAATGGCCAGATATAATTATGTCATTATTTCTTATAATTGCCATCGTAAGAAAAGTGCATTTTTCGCTATCTACTTCAAATTGTTGCAGCTGAAAGTTAGAAAATCCGCCGGTGGTCCGAGATACCAATTTTTTGCTACTAAATTATTAAGCGCTGTTCACCAGTAAGCAGCTGAACTTCCAAAATTTTAAATGTACATTACGTTATATTAATTACAATACGTTATGGTTAACATAACGTATTATAAACTTTTTTTCAACAAGCAGTAAACTACTTCATTTTTTTGCGACTTAGTGACTGCCCCCCAACACCTCTGTGACCCCTACTCCCTATCGTTACACTTAAAACGTCAGGTTTTCTAAATTTTAGCTTGCAATAAACCTAAAATACCTTAATATGGTGCGTTTCAGTGTATCCTGCTCTCCTCGTGTAGGCATATTTATATTTCTTCCAAAATTCCTTAGCAAAATTAGACCAATACTGTTCTGATGTAGATTGAAAACGAGGGCTGCTTGTTCAGATTTAAGGATTGGCTAAAAGGTTAGCGCCGTGCTCTCCCATATCACTGCTTTTTTTACATTTTTTTTATCTGTAGATGCTTTTCCCACCATTAAAATGAATATTATTACATAATCCAATCTATAAAATCCAATAAGTTCCCCAAGACGCTCGAATGAATACCCGTTTAGCATATTGGGCTCCCCTATTAATACTAAATACTATAATTCTGTTTCAGAACAGCGAACTAACGTTCAACTACAATTTGGAGTCAGCGGGCATTGAAAAGAAAAGGTGCATGTGTGGCGCCAAAAGATGTTCTGGTTATATTGGAGCCAAACCCAAACAGGTACTGATGGTTATTTTTATTTTGTATCATTTTATGAGATAGAAAACGAGCATATGGTTTTCTTGGTGGAAAAAACTACCATTGCTTATAGACACTAAAAATGCTAATACTGCGTTGCTATCCGAGTGGCAGAATGGTAATGCTACATGCATAAATTTGCCATCTACCTTACCCTCGAAACCGAAACACGACAGCGTCGAGCATTGACGCTATTGCGATAGGATAAGGTGAGGCGGTGGTATCGAACGCGGGCAAGACATTGCAGAGCGCTACCACCCAGTGATTACAATGGCAGTGATTCATATAACCAGTTCGTCTACGACGAACGATCTGCCTAGCAGAATGGCAGGTGGTCTATTCTTCAAAGGCGCTTTTTTCAATTAACAAAGAAGTATTCTAGTCGGATGTGTATATGTTTTAAGTTCGGGCTTATCTCCATCGTATGTAGACAGATTTGCCACATCCTTTTTTCCTTTCAGAGAGTATACTTCTCGCTTAATCTTACATGAATTTGGAAAAGATTCAGGATTCCAGAGCCATAGGAGATAGGCAGTCGTTTATTCTAGTTTTACTGCGTTTAAATGATTTTGGAATGACAAGCATTCATTTCGAATGCTAATGCGGCAACGAACGAACGACGGACGAACTAAATGATCAACCAGAGTTGAAGCTTGGGTTTGGAATGAGAGTCCTCAGACCGCCTTTAGAAGGTCAATAGGGCATATTATATTAGGCATAGAGCCATTACTCCGCCTTGAAATGGTCTGCTGTGAGATCATTGAGGCAAATCATATTAAGAGCCCTCGGAGTATCTTATGGAGGTCTTCTATAAGATAGAGCAGATAAGATAGTTAGGGCTAGTTAGTTACATTGGACTTAGAGCACTGAGCCCGCTTTAAAGAGGTCATCTGTGTAATCTTTAGGGCTTAAACTATTAGGTTCAGAGCCCTTAGTTCGCATTGAAGAGGCCCTAAGCCCGCCTTAAGAGGTCTTCTGTGAGATTGTTAGGGCAAATCATATAAGGCGTAGACTAACCCGCCTAAAAAAGTTCTTCTATAAGATAAGGTAGATAATATTCCAATATGATCTACCCTGCATTATTAGTCCACTTAGTGATCAACTAAGAGCATTCATCCTGCACATTATGAGGTCTTTTGCGAGATTATCCGGGCTGATCATATTGGGCTTAGAGTCCTCAGCTCCTCAGCATTAAAAAAGCACTCAGACCACCTTAAGAGGTCTTGTTAAGGCAGATCATAGCAAACATCGGCTTCTTTGCTGTTATATAATTTGATTTTCCTGGTGGAGAGAGAACCGTCGATTACAGACAGCAAATGTAATAGATAATCATTGCTTACAGACGCCATTATATCAGAGTGAATAAGGAATCGGCTACTTTTTCATTGCGTTTTAAGAAACCACCAACGCATTTCTGCTAATAAAAATACATTTCAGTGACTAGACAATTTTGGAATCGCTTAATGTTTTTTTTTGTTAATTGCAGGAAGAGCCAAAGAAAAATAAATTAGCTATAAAAAGGACACATAAAAAACGTAAAAACGAAGAATCTCCGACTATAAATGGACCAAAACCAAAGCCAAAACTTGGTAGACCTCTAAAACCCAAGGAAATGACTGAAATAGAGAAGGATCTGTTGATAATTAAAAATGCCACCAATGGCATGTCCAGTGATTCAGAATGCAGTAGACTTAGTATAGAAAGTAAAGATTCCAGAGGGTTTAAGAGAAAACGAGTTAATCGGTCATCAGAAGACTTCAATCAGACCTCACCAAGTATAAAACGTGCTAAAGTGGAAATTATTTCTGTAGATTGAGACTGAACTATATAGGTTTTATAATGTTCGCTTTAATAGAATTATGAATTATGTACATAGCTTTACATATCAGCTTAAATAAAGTACCAAATCAATAGTATTTTTTTTTGTATTATTTGGCAACATTGCACAAATGATCAATAAGCGGCGTAGCAAATATAACCGAGAAGCAGTTTGGCCGATTAAAACACTTGAATCACTTACACGCACGGTATAATTTTCGAGCTGAGTAACGCCCACAAGAAGCGATAGAATTACAATGACTTGAAAACATGTTATCCCCACATATTTATATTATCCTTATTTATATTTGTCCATTGTTAACAATGACGTCATTATCTCACAATAACAGCTGCGTAAATCACACAAGTGCGCCACACCTGGCCGGCTAGTGCCTGTCGTTAAGCGCAGTTGCTAACACAACATTCCCTTCCCTTCTTCAAGGCACTCACTAACACGCTCGACTCATGTAAAAGTGGGGACTTCATTCCAACCAAAATAAACCTCGGAAATTCGGGGATATTTGATAAAAAAGGCCGCAAACGCGTCTGCAAGATATTTGTGTCCCCTATTCACGTAACAAAACTTCGTTTGAATCTCTCTTGCACATCGTGTTCATACACGATACAATGTTGCTTTGTGCTACAACACGGCATAACGTGTAATAGCCTTAAACATTTTGGTTCGATTAGAGTTTTGTTACGTTAATAGGTCATCTAGTATCGAGCCTCTAGCAATGTCCTTTATACTACGAAAAATCGCTGTTACTATCTCATCCTTACTTTTTGAATCAAGATTTTTACCGGCTGATATGTAAGGATTAAACTTAGCAATATTCCTAAAGCCATTACTAGTACGCTCATTGTGGTCTTCCACCTTTCGACATTGTTCCAACTAAAATCAGTCTCAGGAACTCGGGCATCTGAAGCATGCTCATTATCAAAAGAAACGCAACTGCAAAAGCTCTTGTGGGAAAAATATGGAATTCACGAAACAGACTTTAATCACATCGAAGTGTTTTTCTTCTACATACATCACGATCCAACGTTGCGTCGTGCTACGACAACGTGTTTGAGTCTCAAATGATTCGATTCGATTGAAGTTTAGAGCCCTGTTAATAAGCCTCTATGTAGCTCGATTGCCCCTTATTCTACAAAAAATCGCCTTTAATTACAGAACTATGCCCATTTCAAAACTTTTATTGCGTAATTTCGTTTGTGTTGTTCATACAATGTATAGTACGTTCGTGTTAAGCATGCAGTGAGTCATCGTTATCCTTTGGCCCATTAACCAATCAAATCACTTTTGTTGGTTAATAGGCCAATCAAATTCCGTAGCACTGATGACTCACTGTATTATTAACACGAACGTACTATATTGAGTGAACGTACGACGTAAAACCATTGCGGCGTTGAGGTTTTCTTTTTTGAGTGTCTACTGTTTCGAAAAATATATATTTTTATATCATAAGATAGCATGCTAGCAAATCGTTCTCCGATGGAAAGAAACAACCATCGCCTATAGACACAAAAGATGTTAATGATGCGTTGCTATTCTTGTGGACGGGTGTTGATGCCACATAAATGAGTTTACTAACTTAGCCTCGAAATCGACACGACAACGACAAACACTGATGTTATTGCGCCAGGAATAGGTAAAATGGTGGTACGAGACCCGAGTGAGACGTTGCAGAGCTCTCCCACTTAGTATTTACGATGGTAGTGTCTTGTATAAGCAAATCGTTCGCCTTTTACGAAGTGACTGGCAGAATAACCGAAGGTCATAATAAACTTCAAACGGGGCCTGGGGGAAGAAAATAATGAAAATTAAATAACCTTTCATAATTTTTTTGCAACAAAAACTATGCATAAATTCTTAGCAAAGACAATAAAATTGCTACAAAATAACAAAAGAACACAACTTGAAATAAGTACTGGAATAGTTTGCCGTCGAGAACATTAGTTACCCGATGTCTCTTCACTACGAATATGTCTGAACACCACCAAAGCTGAAAAATTTAATATTATGAAGAAGCAAGAACAGCTTACATGGATCGCTCTAATAGTTCGTCCTTTATTTTTGTATCACATTAAAAAAAAAATTTAGTAACTTACTAGACGAGGTATGCGCCATACCGCTTGTGGGCCACTCAAGTGCAGTCCATGGACTGTATTTACTTCCGTAAATGGACTGTATTTACTTCCGTAAATACAGTCCATGGGCCGTGTGTCCGTTGTGGGCCGTGGTGAGCGTTGCGTGTTCAAACATTCAAAATTTTTAAAGCAGACTTGATTTGCTCTCCATGGACTGCACCCACTTCATTCCGTTGTGGGCCGCGGTGAGACGCTTTACGTGTTCCAAACACTTAAAACTATAAAATGAGACTTAAGGCGAGGCATTGCGACAAACAGGAAAAAACTGGTTTGTTAAATCACGTTTGTATTGATTGTTAAATAACAATTTTACAAAAATTACACGATATACCTGAAGTAATGATCTAAAGAATGTGCTAACTAATGATAGAATGTACTTTACTCGATCATATAAAATTCCGAAAACAGGCTAAAAAAATCTCAAACAAATAATTTGTTAATAATATTTCTAATCTTCCACATAATTTTTATAGGTGATATTTAGTTGTAAATACAAAAAAGAATGCGCTAAATTTTAGTTTTCAGCTGATGCCCTATATTTATTTATCCGAAAATTAACACGTTTCCCAGCGGTTTGAGAGCATACCGCACCATCCATTTTCTATAGAATTGACGCGCGTTGAAATACCTCGCCTTAAATCGTTTTACAGCATAGTTTTACATTTAGTTTTCTTCAAATATATCACAAATTTAGTGGACGTAAATTGGTTTACACTGTTAACGAAATGGAACTTTTCACCGTGTTAGTCCCAGGCTCCTTTGAAGAATAGGCCAACTGCCGTTCTGCCAGGCAGGTCGTAAAAGGCGACCGATTGGCTATGCGAGTCACTATCATCGTAGCTGCTAAGTGGTAGAGTTCTGTATTGTCTCGCCCGGGTCTGGTACCCCCGCCTTATATATTATTGCCGCAATAGCGTCAGTGCTTGTCACTGTTGTGTTCCAGTTTGTAGGGTAAGGTAGCCAGTAAACTTATGCATGTGGCATTAGACCTAGCCACAAGATAGCAACGCATTAACATCTTTGGTGTTTATAGGCGATAATTGACACTTTCCATCAGGAGACCCATCTACTTGTTTGCTATCTTATAAAAAAAGACGACTTCTAATTAGCATAGCTGCTCTAGTACGTAGTCAATGACGTGTATAATATTACCACGTAGTACATTAATCTCTCGGATTATTACGACATTATGTAGTATATTTATCCAAGTTAAAATGGTGTCAGAGCTGATCGCATTTATATTTTAATAAGCAATGCTCAAGCATTTTTAGTACGAGTTTTGGAGAAATAAAAAGGGAAACTTCGTATAAACTGGATTTGTATCTTCCCTAATAGTCGACCAACTTTTAAAATTACCTTTTTTATAAGATAGTGAACAAGCAGATGGGTCTTCTGACGGAAAGCTAAATCATCGCCTATTGACAACAAAGATGTTAATAGTATGATTCTATTAGTGTGTAGGGATGGCAATGACACATGTATGAGTCTACCGGCTACCTTACCCTCCAAACCGGAACATGGCTTACGTAAATATCTATCTAATTTAGTCTGATAAGTCCCGGTTGATTCTATCAAAAAGACATGGTTGTTTGGTGTCTTATATGGTAACTAACTTACGTACCAAACCAAATACAGCAAATATGAAAGAGCCAGTTCTCAAATTTAAATAAAACAATGGATCCTTATTCTCATATTCTCTTTCTAAATAACTGTTTAACATTTTTGGAAAAATTAGAAGAATGTGGATCAAATTGACAGATTACCTGTCATTTTCCTACTTCACAGATTATAATAAGATTGGTTTGGCAGAAAAAGCTCGGACCAACACGGAAAACGAAGATAATTTATTAGGTAGTAGAGTCCCGCGACGACTCGCCCGTGTATTTGGTATCTTACCTATTCCGCCCCAGCAGCGTCAATGGCTGTCATTGACGTGTTCCGGTTTAGAGGGTAAGGTAGCCGGCAGATTTATGCTTGTGCCATTATCATCCCGTCACATGGATATCAACGCACCATTAACATATTTGGTGTTTATAGTCGATGTCTCTTTACAGCACGAGAGCCATCTGCTTGTTAGCTATCTTATGATATAAAAAAAGGAAACGGTAGAAGCAGAAGTCTCTCCGGGTTGAAATAAATAATTATCTATATTCTATATTGTCCATCGTCAGCACCATGAAGCTGTATTATATCTGTAGGCAACACTTCTAATACCTAATCGAAACCAAATTTTAAATACTGCTGTCACATGAGCTCTTACCCTCTCTTTCTAACACAGTTGTATAAAAAGAGATGGCGAGACCTTATAGACAGAGATATAACGTAAATATTTGTTGCAAATGATTCATACGAGTGCTAGCTCCACCTATACGTAATACTTTATGGTCGGCACTTGGTGAAATTCCATTGTTATTAGCATTGATATAAAAAGAGGGTTATTAGACACTATTATCTATTGTTGCACTTGTACTTTAATTTAATTTAATTCTCAAGTATATATATATATATATATATATATATATATATATATATATATATATATATATATATATATATAATATATATATATATATATATATATATATATATATATATATATATATATATATATATATATATATATATATATATATATATATATATATATATATATTTCAATCGCCTCTGTGATCTAGTGGTCCAGCGTTGGAGTTGACCACATGAGGTCCCGGGTTCGATTCCCGGGTCGGGCACTTTAAAAAAAGTGTTTTTTCAGTTTTCTGAGAAACACAAAGTTGCCCGGGATTGGAAAGTGCCCGGTTGGCGATAGGCTTGCCACCTATCACATTTGTGGGACCAAGTATCTTCGGCTAATCGTGGGTGCATTTGTTGTACCTCTGCCTACCCCTTCGGGGATATGGGCGTGAAGATACTTTATATATTTCAATCACTATTCGTTAGTCTCGCTAAAACTCGAGAACGGCTGAACCGATTTGGCTAATTTCGGTTTTTAATTAATTGTTGAATTCCAGGGAAGGTTTAAAAGGTGAGAAAACATACAAAAAAAAAGTAGTTAAAAAGGCAGAACAACGTTTGCTGGGTCAGCTAGTAAAATATAAAAAAATTAAAAATTATATTACGTTTTAATAAAAATCGGCCAAGTGCGAGTCGGACTTGCGCACGAAATATTCCGTACCATCATAGCGAAAAAATACGAAAAAAAACACGTTTATTCTATGGAGACCCCTTTTATATTTTCATTTTTTATTTTTAAATTTGATGTTATAGCGGCAACGGAAATACATAATTTTTGAAAATTTCAGCTTTCTAGCTATCACGGTTTATGAGATACAGCCTGGTGACAAGCAGACAGACGGGCAGACAGACAGCGGGGACTTAGTAATAAGGTCCCGTTTCCCCTTTTAGGTACGGAACCCTAAAAACAACAAAGAAAAATTTCGTCACAAAAACTGGTCGATTATTATTAATATCACATTAATATATTAATATTAAAAATACATGTTTAAAAGTTAAATTTAAGTGCAATAGTAAAGTGTCTAATAGAAATAATTATCGATAATAGACACCAAAGTTGTTAATGATGCGTTACTATTAGTTTGGTGTGGCAGGAACACGTCAGTGACAAGCACTGACACTATTATGGCAGGAATAGGTAGGGTGGCATCACCAAACCCGGTTAGACGTTGCAGAACTCTACCACCTAGCCAGTAGTCATAATGTGACACTTATTAGCCATCTCTTGAATTTTACGAGATGCCTAGGAGTAAGACAGCTAATCCATTCTTGGAAAACAAGCCTGGATCAACTCGAGGGAAAATTGTCTTTAAGACGATTTGTTCGATCTAGAATTCCAACCTAGGACCTCATATCCTGTATTACTGTCATTGAGTCAACCATTTTTTTTATAGAATAGGGGGCAAAAGGACAAGAGGCTCATCTGATGGTAAGTAATTATCCTCGCCCCTGAACAACACCGGAGGTTCTGCAGGTCCGTTGCCGGCCTTTAAAGGACTGAGTATGCTCTTTTCTTGAAGGTCCTTAAGTCGTGTCGGTTCGGAAACATATCCGCTAGTAATTGGTTCGTCGCTTATATCTCAAAAACTACTAAACCGACTTTGATGAAACTTGGATTGTTGTATAAATCAAAGGGATCATCTTGATATCTCTTTTAGGTTACGAGAAATTCGTGAATAAAATACATATAATTACAAAATTTAGCAAACGTGCTTGTAAGCCTTAATAGGTCGTCATATTCAAATATGATGCAACTTCTACAATATTACATGCATACAGGACAAACTGATAACCTCCTTTTTTCGAAATCGGTTAAAAAATTAAATCTACTTGTTACCTATATTATGCATGTTTCCTCGAGAAGTCCGTGGATACACATATCTTCTCCAAAACTACTAACTGATTTTAAGGTAACTTGGACTAAGTAACTTCCTTCAATTGGAATATACCTGATGTCAATCAAAAGGACTTAAGAAATTTAGCACACGTTCTTGGAAGCAATATTATCCAATTCCAACAATATCACATACATATAAGTAGATATTAAAGTAATAACCTTTTTCTGAAGTCAGTTATAAAAAGTAATAAAGATTGTATATTCTTTATAAATACGTAATACGACTCGGGGGAAAGCCCTATTTTATTAGAAAAGTAGCTGTTGCCAGCGACTTCGTCCGCGCGGAGTTCGTTTACTCCGCACTGCCCCTCCCCCGTACGTGATAGCCTGATAATATGTAGTCTATATGTTGACCCGACCTCATTACGAAATTTGAAGTAAATCCATGCAGTCCAGTACTCCAGTCTTTTTGAGTTTACCCCGGACATACAAACAGACAAACAGACAAAAATTCTAAAAACTATATTTTTGGCTTCAATATCGATTGTAGATCACGCCCCAAGTATTCTTTAAAAAAAAATGTTCAATGTACAGTTTTGACTTTCCTATGATTTTATTATATGTATAGATATACGCGATGATATTCCTCTCAAGTAATAATATATCTGGAACTATAACTTAGCTCCCATGTCCCCGCTACAACATCCAGTTTACTTTAATCTGTGGGCGTTCCTTGATCTGTCAAGAGCCGTTTTATCTTTATTATTCTTCACTCTAGCTGAAATTGAATCGTCATGTTTCGCCCTGAGTGTTTTAACGCTTTAAGAGATTTAATAATACTTGCAGACGACTGTGATTTTGTTCACTTAAAGTAAGTTTGAAAGTCTTAAAAATATTCTATCTATATAAATTATAATCTTATTTCTAGCTCGCCTTTGTGGACTTGTGGTACGGTATCGGTATTAACTATATGAGGTCCCGGGTTCGAATCCCGGCGGGGTGATCACGTAACTCGCAATGAGAAATTATCGTGATTGTTTAGTTATTGCAAGACACATAACAGCCTTGTACATTAGTGGTAGTCGTTGCCACTTGATTAGTTTTGATGCTGTGACATTGCAAAAAGTGCATCTAGTGACCATCAAGCAATTGGCGACGTTTTTGATGTTTTTTTCATTACGTTTAAGAGTCATCACTGATCGCTGGCGAACTGCAAACGTTAGATGATACGCCTACCGGTCGGGCAATTTAAATGTGTTTTTTCAGTTTTTTGCTAAAAGCAACGTTGCCCGGCATTTGATAAATATAGGTTGTCACCTATCACATTGTGGGACAGAGATCTTCGGCTTATCGTGGGTGCATCGATTGTACCTCTGCCTACTTCTTCTGGGATACAGGTGTGAAGATACTATTTTTACAATAGGAATACCTACAGGAATCACGTTATATACATACAAACATTAATATCAATATATCCATATCCACACTTACTAACATTATAAATGCGAAAGTTAGTGTGTCTGTCTGTTACGCTTTTGCACCTAAATCCCTGAACCGATTTTCACGAAGTTTGGTTGAAAATTTATCAAAAATCAACCCCTAAAGGATTGAAATAAAGCGGTTAAGTTTTGTGTGAAAAACTTTTTCAACGACATGATAATCTACACACGGACAAAGCTGCGTTGGTCAGCTACTTTCGTAGACCTATACTGAAACCATTGATATAAAAAACTCAAGATGCACAGTTCCGAACAAAACTGACACTTAAAACTGTTGATAATTTTACATAAGTAGTTAAAGATATTGCAAAAACATATGTTTTTGCATATCCAACCTTAAATGCAAGATTTATAGTTGATTTTAAAAAACAATGTAAGTACTAAAAATAATAAAATTGACGCGATTCTATTGGAAATGAGCGCACAATTTAAAATTATGTGCTCACTTTTAGAGGATGTTTTTGAAACATTGATTGTACATCTTGGGTTTTTTATTATTATATAATATTATGCCTATTTCTAATACTCTAAGTGTCGCCCTGTGATCGAAATTTGGCCATAGACTAAACAGTAAAATCTCTTTTTTAGCTGTAAACAAAGTAGTATACATATACACACACACACACACACACACATATATATATATATATATATATATATATATATACACATATATATATATATACACACATATATATATATATATATATATATATATATATATATATATATATATATATATATATATATATATATATATATATATATATATATATCGCCTCTGTGGTCTGGTGGTCCAGCGTTGGCGTCGACCGCATGAGGTCCTGGGTTCGATTCCCGGGTTGGGCACTTTAAAAAAAATGTTTTTTCAGTTTTCTGATAAACACAAAGTTGCCCGGAATTGGAAAAGTGCCCGGTTGGCGATAGGCTTGCCACCTATCACATTTGTGGGACCAAGTATCTTCGGCTAATCGTGGGTGCACTTGTTGTACCTCTGCCTACGGGGATACGGGCGTGAAGATATATATATATATGTATATATGTATATATATATATATATATATATATATATATATATATATATATGTGTGTGTATGTGTGTCACATAAACAATGTAGAATGTGTAATGTTTATTTTATTAATTTAATGTATTTCTAATACATATTATGTAACAATAATTGATTTCTGCAGTCATCTGCAATGGTAACTTTAACTGTACCAATTTTGCATTCCGCCGTTCGTATAATTGTCTTGAAAGGGACACAAAGAATTCTTTTTACGTATTAATATTGTTATGAGCTTGTAATTTTTTTACCACACAAGTTATAATACGCCACAATACAACACGTATGTATATACGCATTTACTAACACTAATAGCACTGTCACTATATTCCCACTAGAACTAACCGACTATACCGAAACACTTTCCGAATTCAGACTAACCAACTTTTCTCACAGTTTACTATATCGTTTCATACTGATCGCCCGAATTATCACCTGGATCGCTTTACAAAAACTAACTTGTTTTCACCGACACGATACACCGACACCGATACACAAGGTAAGGCTCGAAAATGTTCTCGAAAGTTCTGCAAATAAGTCGTAAACAACTTACACATAAAGAAGTCATGGTACACGCTAATTTAAAAATTATGCCTCATACGAGAGGATCCATTATAGCATCGCTATTTGTAATACTTATTGTTTACCGATTAAAGAAGCTGTCTTTTTCTTTTATTTCTAGACTTTTCCTGTATTTTTTTTATTTCATAAGATAGCAAACAAGCAGATGAGTGTCCTGATAGAGTCAACCATCGCCTTTAGACACCAAAGGTGTTAATGGTGCGTTGCACTTTGCACTTTGCTAAAATATTTGTTAACAATATATAGGTAAATATTACGCACACTACCCACACACATGCCCACATACCTATGTCCTTTCACCATATCTATGGAACTTAGGATTTGACGATTTATTCTCATTAGCCTTGCCGGAAGGATGCTCGCTTATAGGTTATGCAGACGACGTTGCTTTAATGATACAAGCTAACACACGAGCACAGATAGAGTCGCTGGCTCACACTAGTCTTAATTTGATCATCAACTGGGGCTTGAGAAATCGTTTAAGCTTTGCGCCCCATATAACGTTTTACTTAATATTAAAAGGTTCGCTCCTATCATCTCCCAGTATAAAAATAAATAATAGCACAATAAAGAGAAAAGAATCGGTAACATATTTAGGTTTGGTCATAGAAAAAAATTATACTTTTATAAATCATATTAACTGTATCGGTGAAAAGGTTAAATGGAATTTCTTATCCTTTGCGGGCATATCTACCTCGACATGGGGTTTAACGTTTAACACTTTAAAGATAATTTATAACGCCACGTATTTAGGTTGTATCTGTTACGCTTGTTCAGCGTGGGCTGATAAAGTTACGAGTGGTGCGATCCGGCGCAAACTACTTCAAAATCAGCGTCTAGCACTAATATTTTTATGCAAAGCATATCGCATTGTAAGCTCCGAAGCTTTACCCGTTTTATCAGGCGTCTTACCATTAGATTTAGAAATTCAGCGTCGGGCTTCAATGTATTACAATTCTAGGAATTTTACTAACCCAGAATTTATCAACTCGCAAGCCCAAACAAAAATACGTCGTCTTTTAATTCCGTAATCGACGTTACTAATGAATTAATTGCTGAATGGCAGTCGCGTTAGTCTTGTTCAACTAAAGGACGGCATTTATATAACTTTTTCCCGTGCATCCGGGATCGCTTAAGTAAAACTTGGATAGACATAGATCATTGTGTTGCACAGTTTCTCACTAGCCACGGTAATTTTAAAGCTAAATTATTCTCGTTTAAATTAGTTCCTTCTCCCTTTTGCGAGTGCTCTACATTAAACTGTAAATATGAACAAACTGCACATCACATTCTTTGGGAGTGTAATTTTTTGGCAAAACGAACGTCGTCAAATGCTTGATAGTATCCAATGTATATCCGGTGTAATTTATTACTCCGATCTTGTGGGTACACGTGGGAACTTCCGTGCCTTCAAACGATTTTGTCACACTTACTACTGGAAGCAAAATTAAGTAGGCCATTCTGGTAGGTTCCTAATTTCCAAACTTCCGTGGTGCAATAGCAATCAGGCTTAACCTGATTGTAAAAGTCTCATTTCGTAGCATTTTTATGCTTTTAATATTTTGCTGTCTCCTGCTAAAAAGGGAGGGAAGCAGGATGTATTTTCCTACTCCTCCTATATACTTCTGATTAATTTCGTTGCGGGATCCAAGACAGCTTAGCTTTTCCGCAGGGCACCCTGAGCTCGCAACTCAGAAGTTATCAGGACGGTTGCCGCTGTTGAGGTTTACAGAAGTTACAGTGGTGGGAACGAGAGGTTGGCCCATTGCCCCTTAAAAAAATACCTATATCCTATTTTGTTTTTGGTGAAAGTCTGGTGTCAAACTTGGAAGAGATTTTAATACAGTCTATGATTAAACTTTATTTTGAATTTCGACCAGCGGGCGATCAGTACAGTATATAAAATACTGAAATATAACAAAATATCATCCGCCCACTTCGGTGGGCATACAGACAGACAGACAAAAATCATATGGTCCATCACTTGCGCAATCACACGTTCTTATTAAGTCCAGTTATCATCAGGATCAGCCAAGAAGTTCTGGAGTTATAACGGAACACATAGACAAACTAAAAATTCAAAATGGCGAAATTAATGTCAGCGTGTCGTAAAACGAATATTTACTATCAAATTTTATGGTACTGCTAGACATTACGGATTTATGCAGCAATTATAGATAAACATACAGATTTAGAGATTTAATATACAGATATTCACTGGACAAATTACACTTACTGATATAACCCCAAAGTAAGTAAATCATTTGCTTGTATTATGGGTGTAAATCAACGATACTAATACATAGAAATACATTTTTTTTTATGTCATAAGACAGCAAACAAGCAGATGGGTCTCCTGATGGAAAGAGTCAACCATCGCCTATAGACACCAAAGATGTTAATGGTGCGTTGCTATCTTGTGGCGAGGTCTAATGCCACATGCATAAGTTTACCGGCTACCTTACCCTCCAAACCGGAACACGACAGCGACAAGCACTGACGCTATTGCGGCAGGAATAGGTAAGGCGGTGGTACCAGACCCGGGCGAGACAATGCAGAACTCTACCACCTAGTAGCCACGATGGTAGTGACTCGATAGCCAATCGGTCGCCTTTTACGACCTGCCTGGCAGAACGGCAGTTGGCCTATTCTTCAAAGGAGGCCGGGACCAACACATATATAAATACTAGAATATTATTTAATAAACACCTTTAATAAACACCAACATCACACAAATGCTTGTCCCCGTCGGGGATCGAACCAGAGCCTCGTAGATTACGCAGTCAGGGTCGCTAACCACTCGACCAATGGGGCGGTCAATAGTCCTCTTCACAGAAATCGAACCTGAGCCCAACTGACTACTATTCAGGATTGTTCAAAACTTTTCCAATACGTCAGCCAAAATTGACAAAGCGGAAAACTGGTTACGTCAAGAGAATTTCATTTACAAACTGAGTTTCCGTATAATGGAGCGTTGTATAATGACAATCCAATCTAATTCATTATATAATTGTTTTTCTTTAATTTTAATTGCATCTCTCGCCGTTCCTTCGAACCGGTATTTTACTATGAGATTATTTGCCCGAGGCGCATGGAAATTGCCCGACCGCGCGAAATAATTCTATTATTAGGGGGAAATGTTCGTAACAATATCAGTTTTCCTCTATTTTATCAGATATTTACTTGAAATCAAGTATTTTATTGATTCAAGCGTTATTTTGCGAAAATCCATAATTAAAAAGTGAAATTAATAAAATATGCTATTTTCCGCGAACTGTTCTACACGACTTACGCGCTTTCACCGGAAGAAAGACGTTGGTTTAATAAATAGATAAAACTCATAGATGGTCCGGAGAAAAAGGAAGACACCAGGGACACATTACCACCCACATCTGTCACACTTTCACCCACGTCGGCCGCAAACACAATTTATGCACTCAACGCACGTTTAACTTCGAAACCGAAGCATCGTTAGGAGAAACGAACATTAACTCACTCAACGCGAGTGTACCTAAGTAGTATATTTTTTTTATATCATGGATAGCAAGCAAGCAGGTGGTTAGGGAGGAAATACTCATAACAATATTAGTGTTATTTTATTAGAAACAAGTTGACCTGCAAAGCTTTTTCCATGAATAGATTACCATGTCATCGATATAGTTTTTTATACGAAATTTCATCCCCTATTAAAACCTTTTAGGGGTAAATTTTTGAAAATAAAATAGCCTTTATTTATTTTCGGATCTTTAACTATCTCCGTACCAAAATTCATCAAAATCGGTTCTGCGGTTTAGCCGTGCAAGCGTTACAGACATCAGAGTTTTATATTTATAAACTAGCTACAGCGTGCAGGTCGCTGCATTATAAAAGATTTTGGTGAATCCCGCGGGAACAACTTAATTGTTCCGGGATAAAATAGCATATGTGCTATTCCAGGTCATCATCTACCTGTGTGCCAAATTTTATCCAAATCCGTTCTGTAGTTTTTGTGTGATTGAGTAACAAACATCCATCCAAACATCCATCCAAACATCCAAACTTTCGCATTTATTGGTCGCATAATACGCCGTGTTGGTCCCGGCTTCCTTTGAAGAATAGGCCAACTGCCGTTCTGCCAGGCAGATCGTAAAAGGCGACCGATTGGCTATGCGAGTCACTACCACCGTGGCTACTAGGTGGTAGAGTTCTGCATTGTCTCGCCCGGGTCTGGTACCACCGCCTTACCTATTCCTGCCGCAATAGCGTCAGTGCTTGTCGGTATCGTGTTCCGGTTTGGAGGGTAAGGTAGCCGGTAAACTTATTCATGTGGCATTAGACTTCCCCACAAGATAGCAATGCACCATTAACATCTTTGGTGTATAGACACCAAAGATGTTAATAGGCGATGGTTGACTCTTTCCATCAGGAGACTCATCTGCTTGTTTGCTATCTTATGATATAATAAAAAATATAATATTTATATAGATTAGTTAGGGTTTACTCGAAACTAAATCGAACTAAATATTCTTTAATATACCTAATGCTATCTATTATTTTAGAAACAAGCACGTGACTTGGTGCTTGGTGGACGCAAAAAAGTGGTAACTATCGTTTATAGACCCCAAAATCGTTATTGGTGCGTTGCTATCTGAGTGGCGGGGATGCAAACTCTTCAATCTATACTCTATACATATAATAAAATCGTAGGAAAGTCAAAACTGCACATTGAATATTTTTTTAAAAGAATACTTGGGGCGTAATCGACATCGAAGCCAAAATGGTTATGCATGCATGGTTATGCATGCAATGCATACCTGCATGCAACCTATGCATGCAATGCATAGGTTGAGGTTACCATGATCACATGAATAGGTTTACCGGCATTTAAGCAATTTATTGACATGTTTTACTATCCAATTATTATAATCCTCATACCGTCGTATGATAGGAAAAACTCATTAAATAATATATATTACCATTTCGAGAGCAACTCAGTGAAATTTTTACTTCCCATGTTTTATGTAAATAAGTTTTCCTCTTCATGTCTCATTAGAAGATAATAATATGTTTAATGAATCAGTGACTTTTTCCAGGTCAAGATACATTTTCATTTTAAATATAAAACACTTGTACTAGTTTCGTTATATTATTTTTTTTCAATTTTTTAAGACTCTACTGGTTTAGCGTAATAATGCATCATTGAAATTTTTAATATTTTGTCATAATTCAATTCAGCCATAGCTGTACTTAATAGGTTTTATTTATCAGCCAACGATATTGTTAATGATACATCATTAATTTCATTTGATCAAGTTAACAGTTCTCAGCCCCATGAATTCATGACTCTAACGACCTGGCTCGTGGCCACAGCTATTTGTGGCCCCAACTGCGACGCGAATTGCGGTGCGGCGAGCGACGAGCGACAAAAAAAAGAGGAAACTGTATAAAGTATGCCTATAGCTCGAGACGTGAATTGCAGAGCGACTTACGGCGTGGAAAAACATGTATATCTGGAAGAAATGACATTTTTCTAGGACAAATAATCTCTGAGCTAGGCTTCGGATGGACGGACGGACATGGCGAAAATATAAGGCTTCCTAGTTGACTTCGGAATCCTTAAAATGGCAACACTTTTGTATTCACAATTAAATCAAATTAAAGAAATTCCTATTCCCAAAATGTAATAAAAAACTTCAAAGTTAATTTAAATAGCTAACGGACACAAAAACGCTAAAAAATCCTTTGCTCTACACAAATGAACAAAAATTACCCTGGCCACCATTTTATTTGCTCAAATCAAGAACGAAACTAAATTACAAAAGGATTGGTCAATTTGGTAGTGCTTGAAGCGGAGCAAATTTGTTTCAAGGGTTGGCTCGTTATAAGAACCTTTTAAGTTTTTAAAAAGCCTATGGAGCCTTGAATCTGGTTACAGAAGAAACCAGACACTTGTTTACGGTTAAGTAATCAGTAAGAAATGTTGATTATTATAGCAGTAATGTCTATTTTATCATCCTATGTCTTTTACTTGATACAAAAGCTTCAATACGCCAACCGTATTTTTATATGAACTAATAACAAAACATTAAATAAAACGGAAATAACAAATACTCTTTGAGTTATCGATAGACTTAGTTGCAACAGTGACGTCCCAAATGTAAGGTCACCCTACGCGTAAATGAACCGGAACGATCGCCCACACCCGGTAGGTACTATTAAACATAGGATGATAACATTACCCATTATACTTACAGGCTTTTGACTATTATTGTTAAGAATTTAGGTGATTCAAGTAAAGAGTAATTAGGTAAATAAACAAAATTTTTCTAACAAACTAGAGTGTCCACATAAACAGTTATTTTATAGATTTTTGTAATAAAATATATAACACTTCAAAAATTATCGCATTCGATTCTACTTCTGATTCTGAACAAACTAGTTTCGGCTTTCGTATTAAATAAAAAACACCTTGTATACATTACCTATACACCTATAGATTTACAACAAGTCATAACTTGTGCTATATATGTCAAAGCAGAGCCAAGACACGATGTCTTCACTAAAGTTCTGAATTCTGTTATAGAGCGCTCTAATTAAATTTTAATATTAAGTACCTATGTAAACTTCTTAGACAAGTCGACTTATGCTGAAAGTTAAATTGAAAGCACAGGGCCGGCAAGATATTACGTAAAGTTTTTATATACTAGCTGTTGCCCGCGACTTCGTCCGCGCGGACTTTGTTTACTCCGCACAGCTCCTCCCCCGCAGGCGCTAGCATGATAATATGTAGCCTATATGTTGTCCCGACCTGTTAGTAATATTCATGCAAAATTTGAAGTAAATCCATGCAGTATTTTTTGCATAGATTTAGAATTTTGTCACTACGTTCAAAAGATCCACAAAGCGTGGGAGCGAGAAATCCTCATCAAGTACAAACCCCTCGAGTGAAAAAGAGACAGTGAATTAAGTACCGTTATGTCATTGTTTACGGGAGTAAGAGGCCATAGCGTCCCGGTGCTTAGGTGTCACTACGAATTTTGTACAATTTTCTAATAATCCTGCGATTCATATCGAAAAATATATATGTGCAAGTATGGTGTCGTGTTCTGTAAGTGCATGTGAGGTTACAAGACGTAATAACCCCAATAAATACACATTTCACAAGTAAATACGATTTTGCAAGAGAATATTTTGAACTATGTTTTTACAAATTTCTGCTATTACTCTGCTCACAAATAGGGTTTTTGTAACAGTATATCCATTTAAGTTGTTTTCTATAAACATATTTCGTAAATTAAAACAGAATTTGCAATAATATTAAGTAAAATAGTAAATTGTTTGGTTACGCTAGGGCTTGATAAAGCGGCGATGACACGAATGTCGATAAAAGTCAAGAGTGACTATTTAACCAATTAACATAAATTAAAATCGTTTTATAAAGTATAAATTAAGAACCTTTAATAACATTGTTCAATTGTGTTCAGTATGCAAATAAAAATTTTATATTACTATTTTAATTTCAGTAATAATTTCTCAGTTATCATTATTTCAGATGTCCTATATTTATTTATCCGAAAATTAACACGTTTACCAGCGGTCCCGCGGCAGCGCGCGCCGCCCGACCAGCCGGTAACCCCGCAACCGCTATGCCCCTGCGTTTTAAATCTGTAATATCTTCGAAAATATTCATTTAAATTACATACTGTAAACAGTCATATTGATCTATATTAAATCAACAATATATTTAAGGTATTTAATTGGATAAGGATTAGTGCTTTATTGTTTAAAATTGCTTTGAAAAAAAAAATATTTCTCGTAAAAAGTAAATGACAAAAAATGCTATGGTGGGTTATCCATAAGAGCTAGACATATACCATCGCGGACTTTTCTGTAGACCTTTTCAAGGTGTACAAATACTTAGTACATTATTTTGATAAATCTCGTAGGGTTTAGCCTGCGTTTGCAATATAAGTGGAAAAAATATAATTATTTACGACATGACATCAGAAAACTCAAAAATTGCAGTATTTCTCTAAAATATATTAAATGTAATTATACACATAAACCTTCCTCTTTAATCACTCTATCTATTACAAAAAACCGCATAATAATCCGTTGCGTAGTTTTAAAGATTTAAGCATACATAGGGACATAGGGACAGACAGAGAAAGCGACTTTGTTTTATACTATACATTTTAATAATTCTGTATCGCATGTCGTTTGTTTTGTGCATCGTGGTCTTACTTAGATTCATTAGACTACTCAGCTAAGACCACGAAGTCCTGGATTCAAATCGACTCGATTCCATAGTCGGGTAAATGTATTATTGAGGTTTTTCTCGAAAATCTAAAATCTCAGTAGCAGCTCGGAGTTTGACGGACGGTATGTTACCACTTCCCAACCAACAAATTGGTGGAACGTCGTGAACCGAAAGTCATTTGGTTTATTCTGCTTACCCCACATAGGTACCGGCGTGATGATACTTTTAAATCAGGTAGGTACCTACATGACGATATGAAAGTTGACGATATGAAAACATGCTACATTTAATTACACTTTGTTCACCTAGAATCGATATCGATAGTGTACGTGGATATTCAACACTTTTAACTCACACATAATAATTTACCCACACAAAGATATATTTTTTTTGGTCTCGTTTTTGAATTGACTCTGTTTATCTTGTACATCCTAAATCTATGATTTTTTGAGTTTACCCCGGACATACATGACTTTCCTGCGATTTTATTATATGTAAGTATATAGATTTAAAATTTAGGTATACACAACAATTACAGATTCAAAGAATTCTGAATTTGGTGTAATAGTTCAGTCCCCTTCAAAGAATAGACCCTCTGTCATCCTGCCAGGTAGTTTGTAAAGCCTATTAAAGCTCTAATATCTTGTAGAGCCAATTGTCGACATGTATTTCCGCATGACTTGGGGAACCTTAGAAAAGGATCTTACACATTTCCAATAGGGCAACAACGTAAATATAAGACTTATGGCTGGAGAGCAGTTGTTCATGAGTGATAATTTATCAAATGCTTTGGCCAATTTGCCCTTTTAAAAAAATTTCAGACATTTATCGGCAAAAAATTATAACACCTTGAATTTGTCAAAAGTACCTTAAAAAGGTTTATTTGAACAAAACGTTTACACGCAGTAAAGTAAATCGGTACACCTTTATATTATGTATAACTATAAACTAAATAATTAAAAACCGGCCAAGTGCGAGTCGGGCTCGCGCACGAAGTGTTCAGTATCATCCCTATTTAAGTTTCTACGTGTTTATTAAGCACCTAACAACATATTATGTAATGTGGAGTGTCCGAGCCGAAGGCATACTCTGCTACTGCTGGGATAATGCAGTCCAGTCTACTACACTATGGATATGTTCAGCAAGCGTAATATTAATCCAGTCTCTCCAATGTAGCTTTTGGTCATGAGTCGAAAAACTGTACTGATGCTGTAACTACGGCGTAACAGGTATCCAATTTGATCCATTACCTCTCGCATGTATGGCAATAACGCCAGAACTCTACAATCTACGGCGTTTGTTTTTTGGTCTTATTTGATAACCGGAAACTCTGTCGCCAGTTATAGATACTGATTATGCTCTTTTTTTATATCATAAGGTAGCAAACAAGCAGATGGGTCTCCTGATGGAAAGAGTCAACCATCGCCTATAGACACCAAAGATGTTAATGGTGCGTTGCTATCTTGTGGCGAGATCTAATGCCACATGCATAAGTTTACCGGCTACCTTACCCTCCAAACCGAAACACGACAGCGACAAGCACTGACGCTATTGCGGCAGGAATAGGTAAGGCGGTGGTACCAGACCCGGGCGAGACAATGCAGAACTCTACCACCTAGTAGCCACGATGGTAGTGACTCGATAGCCAATCGGTCGCCTTTTACGACCTGCCTGGCAGAACGGCAGTTGGCCTATTCTACAAAGGAGGCCGGGACCAACACGGCGGGATCTCGGGCTCGATTAAAAAAATGAAGATAGAGTTCACCATTATTGCTAGCCAACAAATTAGTAAGTTGAAATGAACCACAGATGACAAAAACACAAATAGACACCGTTGGACGGAAAACCTATAGCCATTCATATGAGCAAATGCTTGTAAATGTCAAACACTTGATATATTAAGCATCTTCATGCCCGTGAATCGTAAAGGTAAGCAGAGTTACAACCAGTGCACCCACGACTAGCGGAAGATACTTAGTTGAACAGTATGACTAGTGGTAAGCCTATATTATTATTTAAATATGTATTCTTATTTAATTTTATATATCTATTTCTCTTAGCCCAAAGGTTGACTGGGAGAGAATGCAACTAGCATTAAGTCCGCCTTTTGTACAATTTTACTTATGTAAGTGTACAATAAAGTATAAATAAATAAATATAGCCAACCAGCATTTATCCAATCCCGGGCAATGTTATTTTTATCATAAAACTGATAAAAAAATAGTTTTTGATTTGCTCGACCCGAGAATCAAACCCCAGACTACATGTGGTCAACACCGATAACGGAACATTAGACAACAGAAGCGACTATCTGTCTAATATTATAGCGTGAAAAATAGAAATTAGCCATATTGTGCTATTTTATGGTGCCGAATGAAAAACTAAGGCTTAAGAAAAACCCCTGGAGTGATTTTATCTTATCGGTAAGTACTATAACTCTGTACCTATTCCTGGGCGTAAACATAAGTTACACTGACAGTCCCTCCTGGTGGGCTGGGCTCCTTTGAAGAATAGGCCAACTGCCGTTCTGCTAGGCAGGTCGTAAAAGGCGACCGAGTGGATATGCGCGTCACTACCATCGTGACTATTAGGTGGTAGAGTTCTGAATTGGGTCTGGTACCACCGCCTTACCTATTCCTGCCGCAATAGCGTCAGTGCTGGTCACTGTCGTGTTCCGGTTTGGAGGGTAAGTTAGCCGGTAAACTTATGTATACCTCGTCACGAGATGGCAACGCACCATTAACATCTTTGGTGTCTATAGGCGATGGTTGACTCTTTCCATCAGGAGACCCATCTGCTTGTTTGCTATCTTATGATATAAAAAAAATACTGACAGTTCCTCGTGGTGGGCCGAGCCCCTTTAAACGATAGACAAGACAAACTACCGTTCTGCCATCTTGATATGAAAAAAGACAAACCCGCTGAGTTTTTTCCACTGGATCTTCTCAGTGTGTGGCCGCGTTTCCGATTCGATTCGATCGTAGATTTTAAAAAAAAGTCGATGCATCAAAATAATTTGTAAAAAGTTTTATTGAACAAAGTATTTCTGATTTCTGATTTCTGCTTTCCAGGTGTGGGACCTAAAGGTAGCCTATAAAACTTATTTCGCATTTAGGTAGCAAACAGAGTTCTAGTTCATAATAATGTATCCATTAATTTAACAATTAATTAGAACAATATGCCGCGGCAAATCGTTAGTGGCGGAGTTAATTTAATGGAGAAATTGTAAAATTATGCCACAATATATTCGGAGGAAGTAATTTTAAACGTATTTATCTTTAGTAACGATCGCCCTCTCGTCGAAATTTAATTATGACTCCATTTGACCATTGACTAAACAATTAGGGCGGGAATACACATGCTACGTAGTAGGACGAAAGCATGCTGGTTTCGAGCAAATGCTACTTAGTAGCATATACGTAGCACGTGTATACGAAAAGAGTATGCTTATGAATAAGCACGCTACTTACTCGCAAGCCGGTCTTTTTTCGCCCTCTCGTTGAAATGTAACTGCTGCTGCTGATTTCTGCCAGGAAAGTCTTAAGAGGCGACCGACTGCCCATGCGTGTCACTACCATCGTGATTACTAGATGGTGGAGTTCTTCAACGTCTCACCCGGGTATTTCTTAATACCGCCTTGTCTATTTCTGCCGCAATAGCGTCAATGGTTGTCACTGTCGTATTCCGGTTTGCAGGGTAGAGTAGCCAATATACTTATGGATGTGGCATTGTCATCCCGTCACACGGATAACAACGCACCATTTAATATATTTAGTGTTTATAGACGAAGGTTTTTCATTATATCCGGAGAGCCATCAGCTTGTTTGCAATTTTATGATGTATAAAAAGAACTAAGACATTGTTCTTCAGAACACACGGACAGAACAGGATACTACTTTCTAGTAGTATCCAGTTTAATTCGTAGTTAAAACGTTCTAATTACTCAATTTACTCCGTGAGGGAATCTGAGTATTCAAATTTATTTCATTTACTTAAAAAAATTCAGCGCAACATACAAAAAGTTTATAATTAACACTCTGACTAAGAATAAAGTTGTTTTACTTACCGTTTCTTCATCTATTTACGAGTACGTTTTATAGGAAGCTGAGTCCGGTCCTGTTATTAGGTATTTCAAAGTGTGGTATAATTAACTGTATTAATTTGTTGTTGTTTGGAACATAACGTGTAAGGAAACTTTTAAGAGACATACTTTGCTCACCGTACACTCAGAAGCGATTACAGACGTTGGATTCAATGGATAAGATATATTTTATTATATATTTTGGGTCTACTTTTTAAAAGTGATGAATAGACCAAAAATATTAGAATTTTAATTTAAAGAGGGGCACTCTTTAAATAATAAACCATCTGCCTTTTCCAGGCATTTCGTGAATGGCACGCAAATGGTTAAAAATGTCTATTATCGTGACTACTACGAAAGGTAACGTCTCGCTCGAGCTTCGTATCACCACCGTACCTATACCTGCATCAATAGTGTCAATGCTTGTCTATCGTGTTCTGATTTTGAGGGTAAGGTAGCTGGTAAAATTATGGGAATGGAACTACCATCCTGGTGGCTGGTATGCCGTTACCAATGCTCCATTAACATCTTTGGTGTCTATAGTAGAGGTTGACGTTGTATAGTTGTCGACGGAATAATATATATTTTCTGATTCCACAACATTATATAAATTATGTTTTAAGCGTAAATACTTAATATAAACTAGTTATATTCTAAATTTCATTTAAAATTATCCAGCTAAATAAGAAACAAGAGTAAAAATTTAATAGATTAATAAAAACTAGTGTTCGGCTTCTTTCATTCATAGACTAAACAAATAAAATCTTTTCTATTATATATTTTAGTTATAGATACATACTCTTATAATAGCATACATTATCATGTATGTTACATGAATGTAGAGCGTGTAATGTATATTTTTATTAATTTAATGTAATTGTAATGTATGCTACTCTAAACAAAGTAGGATCCACCCCGATTTTTTTACAAAAAATAATTGTACATTTTATTTTTTCTTTTTGGAACGAAGTTCTTTACGGCAGGCTTGGAGGGGATAGGGATTTTGCTGCGCGACCGAACTGAAAAAAATGTGATAGTAAAACCGTAAGAAAAATGCGTGGAATAAAAGCGTTAAATGAGACGTGCGCAGGGGCGACAGTCGCGTACACAAGCGAGTAGTGCCGTTTAGCCGAAGGAAGTTCGTTCCTACCTGGTGTCCCGCGACACCACATCATTTTTTATGTGTATAATTTTTTAATCATTTACTTTGTTTGAATAATTAATAAAACTTTACTGTCTAACTATATCTATCCATAAAAACAACAAAAAATATGCATTTTCATTTTAAAGTCGGAAATCAAAGAGGGCCATATTTTTTTTGAGTAAGTAGTATAATATATTATATAACTTAGTAGTATATACTTAGTTTCTGCATCCTTCGCAATGTTAACTTTAATTGTGCCAAATTCCATACTCCATCGTTCGCGTAATTGTCGGAAAAAGGGGTATGAATTTTTGCTTCTCATATTAATACATAGATAATCTTGTTAAAAAACAATATATTGAATTTTTTCGTAATTTTCTAAAAGTTAGAAAATTTGGTTAGGATATAAGCCAACCTAAGTACTTTCAAATAATTATCAAATATCGAGCGGGAATTTAAAAGGAACGGCAAAGTTGACAAAATAACTTTATCAGGTTTTACACGGCAAAATGTGAAACATATTGGCTGTTGAATTAATAATAATTAATGTACAGGCTGACTGGTAAAAAATTGTACCTACTAATGGAGTGTATTCAGTACTCGATTCTGATACCAAATATGTACTTACATTTTGGCCTAATTTTCCAATAAAAATGTTTAGTAATATTTCATTAAAATTATAAGCACTATCCAAATACTAAAAAAAATTGGAAAGCGCTGTGGGCTGAATCGGACAGCGGTTGCAATGGACAGCGATCGGCCAGCGCTGAGTGTGTTATTAATACTCCTAAAAATATTAAGTACTTTAGTTTTTAAGTTTATAATATCCGTGTTTGTTGTCTCAAGGCTTAGCCATTAAAATCTTACAGACAGACAGACAGACTATCGCATTTATAATTTTAGCATGGATTTAAATTTTAAAGAGAGATTTTTTCTTAAATATTTTTATGACGGTTTGAATATCAACTTTTTGACAAGTTACTACATGTAAATTACAAATTATATTAAAAAAACAAATTGTTTTATTTTATCTCATATAAGTACGTTTTAGTCTATAAAAATACCACATCCATAATTTAGAGGAGGAGGAGAGCTCTTGTGCTACAGGGACAGGTATATAGCTCGCATCCGCCACGGAAATTAAACGAACTTTCCAACATGAGAAGTTACAGCCAGAGCCAAATTTTCAAGCTGTTAACAATTTGCAGAAAGTAGAAATACACTGAAAAATTAATGACAATAGTTAACAATAAGGAAAATCTGATAAAAAATCTGCTCAAAAGAATTCTTTTCAAAAGGAAAATATTTTCTAAATGCTGTGCTTTGAAGTTTAAATACCTGTTAGGAAATATTTGATGTTAACTAATATACAGTATTTTATACTGGGAATAATATCTTCGGTTATAATTCTCGTCCAGTATTGCAAGTTAATTAAATTAATATGTTTATTTTCTCTCATAATAGTTTCCTTTGCTTTGTAAAATATACAAATAAGGGTGTGGGACTGGTCCCTTTTATAGGTACAAGACCTATCCCCCAATTTAAGTACTCATAATGCCCCTTTTCCCCGTGCTGGTCCCGGGCTCCTTTGAAGAATAGGCCAACTGCCGTTCTGCCAGGCAGGTCGTAAAATGCGACCATTGGCTACGCAACTCACTACCATCGTGGCTACTAGGTGTGCGTGGTAGAGTTCTGCATTATCTCACTCGGGTCTGGTACCACCGCCTTACCTATTCCTGCCGCAATAGTGTCAGTGTATGTCACTGTCATTGTCCGGTTTGGAGGATAAGGTAGTCGGTAAATTTATGCATGTGTCATTAGACTTCGCCGCAAGATAGCAACGCACCATTAACATCTTTGGTGTCCATAGATGATGGTTGACTCTTTCCATCAGGATACCCATCTGCTTGTTTGCTATCTTATAATATAAAAAAAAAAACAGTAGCAGTCGTGGGACTGCCGATAGAAGTGAAAACGGAACTATTAAGTTGAGAGTAATTAAAACTATATGCAAAACATAGCTATAGATATACTATTATCATTAGCATGTCGGTGACGCGAACCGAGGATTTTACCCTCTACCAAAACGCTCAACGCGCCTAAAGAAGTTTTCACTTCAATAAACACATCGACAGATTCATCAGCAGCGGTCATCTGAGAATGCATCAACCGCCATGTAGACGGGGTATTTGCTCATCTGTGGTAGGTATTTAAGGCGCTGTCAACACCAAAAATGAGCAATCTATTTCTATCATAGTAACCGAGAGAGCCATTGATATAAAAAACCCAAGATGCACAGCTCCGAACAAAACTGTCACTCAAAAGTGTCCCTAATTTCATTTAAATAGTTGCCTCTGTGGTCTAGTGGTCCAGCTTTGGAGTTGACCACATGAGGTCCCGGGTTCGATTCCCGGGTCGGGCACTTTAAAAAAAAAGTGTTATTTCAGTTTTCTGAGAAACTCAAAGTTGCCCGGGATTGGAAAGTACCCGGTTGGCGATAGGCTTGCCACCTATCACATTTATGGGACCAAGTATCTTCGGCTAATCGTGGGTGCACTTGTTGTACCTCTGCCTACCCCTTCAGTGATATGGGCGTGAAGATACTTTTTTTTTAGTTGTAGATATGGCAAAAACGACGCGATTCTATTTGAAATAAGCGCATAATTTTAAATTGTGCGCTCATTTTTGGAGGACGTTTTTGAGACACTGATTGTGTGTCTTGGGTTTTTTATATCAATGCCGAGAGCCTACTATCAGTGTAACGGGCCGCCAGCTTTTATAATAAATAAAAATTGAATTAAAAAAGTGTATATTATTTGTCAAATATGATTCTTTAGCGGTGTCTGTCCATACGTCTAACGATGCATCAGTATTATCGGAGTTGGAATTATTTTTTTTTATTCACTCTACTGCACACTAAAGGAGTAATTAAAGTACTATGTGAATAAATAGCTGTAGCAGCTACAGTCTTAACATCCATTTTTTGCGTGCGTGCGTGTGCGCTGTATCTGTCGAGAATTAATACAGACTGGACGAGCTACAGATCCATCGATACGATCCGTGGTCAAAGAATACTGGAGACTAACAGAAGTCAATGTACACACAAGTAATATTTGAGCAACGCACACATAGACACCTCTCACGGACGCGATATCTCGGAATGGTTTGGAACAAACTGTCCCGAACCATTCCAAGATATCGCTTTCGTGAGAGTTGTCTATATGTGCGTTACTCGAATATTACTTGTATGCACATTGACTTCTGTTAGTCTCCAGTATTCTGTGTTGTGGCGATCCGTCTGCCGATGCATGTGTAAACGACCGCGGATGCGTCTGTCAATGTGTAGAGGCATAACAAAACGCACATCGAGTTAAAACGCTTAGGGCACTTTCTCACGATACAATGTCGCGTCGTGCTACGACGCAGCACAATATGTAAGAAAATGTGTAAGAGCACTAAACACTTTGACTTTGACTTTGACTTAGTATGGGGAAATATTTGTTTTTTTTTAAATTAGGCTTACACAGCATTTAAAAATTGATTAAAAATAAACTATTCCATATTTTTACATTATTATTTATTACTACGTTAGAAAATAGTCTAGTACATAACAAGAAACATTAAAATAAAAAAATAAAAAATTATCATTTTGAAATGAGACGTCTCAAAATCTTACAATGTAGTTTGGAATAAAGTAATTTTTTATTCAAAAAAACAATAGTTAACTTGGACGGCGGAACATTTTAAAAACATCTACACATTACTGGCTATCAAACAAGGTATAATTTGTTACCCTTACTGTCAAATTAAAAAAAAAATTAGTTCACAAAAAAACTAGGTGTGAGAGTATTAGGAAATTACCAGCGATTTTTTAACAGAATTACACACAATGGAACTAAACATTTTAGATCTTCACATTATTTAGCTAACAAGATACAATTATGTACCCATATTAAAGTAGAAAATGGCTTAGTAAACTTAACTAATAAATAAAATGTCATAAATCTCAAATTACAAATCTACATTTTAAATTGTTTCTAGCTTTTTACCTAACATTACTAACTAGCATTACCTAACATTTATTTACAGCTCGTTTTCAAGGAAATCGAGTAATGTATGACGAGCAGCGGCAGCATTGCCATCGCAAAACCTGTAATACACGGTATCCTTGTGCAGCCATCACAGTCCTTTAGTACAGCCAAGTCGTCAATGAAGCAATTAATCACAGTCCAGTTCACAAGCGAAGTCACAGAAGAAAACAGAAACGGTCCAGTAGGTTTATGAAAACAAACAAAAAAAATATCTTAGTCAACAAATTTTATTGCCATTATTGTGTGTAATTCTGTTAAAAAACGCTGATAATTTCTTGATACTCTCCCACCTAGTCTCTTTGTTAACTAATTTTTTTTTAATTTATGACAGTAAGGGTAACAAATTATACCTTTTTTTATATCATAAGATAGCAAACAAGCAGACGGGTCTCCTGATGGAAAGAGTCAACCATCGCCTATAGAGACCAAAGGTGTTAATGGTGCGTTGCTATCTTGTGGCGAGGTCTAATGCCACATGCATAAGTTTACCGGCTACCTTACCCTCCGAACCGGAACCCAACAGTGACCAGCACTGACGCTATTGCGGCAGGAATAGGTAAGGCGGTGGTACCAAACCCGGTCGAGCCGAAGCAGAACTCTACCACCTAGTAGTCACGATGGTAGTGACGCGCATAACCACTCAGTTGCCTTTTACGACCTGCCTGGCAGAACGGCAGTTGGTCTAGTCTTCAAAGGAGCCCGGAACCAACACGGGGAGAACCTTGTTGGATAGCCAGTAATATGTAGACGTTTTTAAAATGTTCCGCCGTCCAAGTTAACTATTGGAAACGTCGAGCTTTACAAGTAAGTTCTATATATGTACGCGTTATTGACCCGTTTATATATTTTTAAAAATGATAGTAGAACGCGTTAGTTTAAAAGTTCATATTGTTTTTTTGAATAAAAAAATACTTTATTCCAAACTACATTGTAAGATTCACTTAAAAACAGACGTCTCATTTTAAAATGATTATTTTTTATTTATTTTAATGTTTCTTGTTATGTACTAGACTATGTTCTAACGTAATAATAAATAATAATGTAAACATATGCAATAGTTTATTTTTAATCAATTTTTAAATGCTGTATAACCCTAATTTAAGAAAAAAAAATCTTCATACTGGTTCACATTTGCCCTATACACTTCTTATTAAAGTGTTAGCTAGTGATCTCATTTACATCTCTATTCAGTGTTGAAAGTATAAAATTCCAACCTTACCATCTTAATACCTGAAAGTGTTTATAGTGTATTTCTAAAGGCATCATAGCCTCGCATACCCACACAATGGAATGGAATCAAAGCTAGCGAATGTTTTTATCGAACACATCTTGGGAACCCTCACGAAAAGGGTTTCTAAGTCGTATCGTAAATCCGATAAAGTTTATAACGATACACACTACATGAAAACTAAATTTAGTAGTGATCGATCGCTTTTACAGTTAAAAGTTACTTGTCAAAAAATTAAAAAAAAATACGTTTGTTGTGTGGGAGTCCCTTAAATATTTATTATTTTCTGTTTTTAGTGTTTGTTGCTATATTGGCAACGGAAATACGAATATATTAGTTGTGACAATTCCAGTTGTCTAACTATCACGGTTCATGAACCTGATCGATATGAATACAGACTGGTGACAGACGGACCGACAAGCAGCAGACAGATCGCGGACGGACCGCGGAGTCGTAGTAATAGGGTCCCTACAGAACCCTAAAAAACGAGATTTCCTGTCACGTTGTTTGTCCGCTATGAACTCCGAAACTACTGAACCGATTTTAATGAAATTTTGTAGATATCTATTGTTTGGTCAAACTTTAAAGATAGGATAGTTTAGCTAATAAAGATATCGACGCCCCCCGCGAATATTCCGGTAATAAGCTATTAGGTGCTGAGTTTTTCGTGTTATGTGTTTTTCAGCATTTAGAGGTCATGACTCTAACTGGTGAATTTTTTCCACAATCTTTCTATTAATATTTACAAAAATATGACTATATTATTTAACTTTATATAAACAAATAATACGGTTTTAACCTAATCTATACTCTCCATCGACGAAAAATATATCAAACTTTTGTATGCAAGTGTATTTTGCCTCGATATAAAGACAGCTTAAATAAATTAGCTTTCTTTTGAGATACAGAACTATTCGAAAAGTAAATAAAATTATTAAAACTATAGTGAGACATTGTTAACTATTAATTAAAATCGGCTACACGCACGTTTAATCGGCGTAGGTTCCGACTAGTGTCCGAAACTAGTCGTAGTCGCCGTCGGCGAAGATGGTAATGCACCATCTTCGCCGACGGCAAACTAGACGTTGTGCACCATCTTCGCCGACGCGCTTTTCACATTCCCGATCCCAACGGACCGCGCACGACGAGCTACCGCCCGCAGTTCCAGACGAGACGACTACCGAGCGAACGTCTAACTCACCCTGAGGAATGACCTCATGTAGGTCCGAAACTAGTCGGAACCTACGCCGATTAAACGTGAGTGTAGCCGATTTTAATTAATATGTTCCCGGGCGAGTACAATCTGGGGATCTTCAAGAGAAGAGTGAACAGGCACCTTCTAGGGAAGCGCGTTCTATCTTAGGCCTCATCTTAGCTTACCATCAGGCCGAGGTCAAGCGCTTACCTATCGATAGTAAAAAAAACAACAGTAGCAGTCGTGGGACTGCCGATAGAAGTGAAAACGGAACTATTAAGTTGAGAGTAATTAAAACTATATGCAAAACATAGCTATAGATATACTATTATCATTAGCATGTCGGTGACGCGGACCGAGGATTTTACCCTCTACCAAAACGCTCAACGCGCCTAAAGAAGTTTTCACTTCAAAAAAATCGAAATGTAAATATTAAAAATAACACTATTTTATTTTTCCTGAACAATTCGTATTTTTCTATTACCGAAATATTCGCGGGAGGCGTCGATATATACTTTTAAGGAGTCATACAAGTAAAAGAAGTATATATTGTATTCTTAATGCAAACTATAGGGACTTATATACTCACAGCAGTGCCATCCGAGCTTTGCAAGAAGTGTCATGATTTTCTTCATCGGTATTTTTTCAGTGGTTCATTATAATGTGCATGACGGAGTTCTCCATGCACATGCATGGAGAACTCCGTCATGCATATTATAATTGAGAAACAATTGAAGAAAAACGCGTACCAGACGAACACATTCACTATAATATAGTTTGACTGAAAGGGAATATAATTCTTCAATTGAAATGAAACGAAAAATAAAAATGTTTATAGGCGATGTTTTGTCTCTTTCTATCAGGAAAGTCGTCTGCTTGGTGGCAATTATATAAAAAAAAGAGAAAGTAGTTCTGTGCGGCAAAATTGGATATTACGATCTTGTGCTAAGTTCTTTCAAAGTTTGTCGTGTGAGAAGTTTACGTCTGTATTAAAATTGAATTAGAACTTTACACTAGAAAGTAGGACGTCTTATGTAGAAAAAGTGCCTTTGCTCTAATTGACGTATGAAGAAGATAATATGATGCTATTGTGTGCTGTGTATTTATTTGATTTCTTTAACAGCAATTATTTTATTTAACCTAAATGTACCTTTTTTAAGACAATTACGCAAATGGTGGCGTATGAAATTTGGCAAAGTTAAAGTTTACATTGTTGAGGACTGTAGATTTAGAATCTAGAATCAAATATTTTTAAATTACATGCATTACAAATACATTAATATTAACAAAATACGCATTACATAGACTGCATGACCCACACTTGATAAATATACACTCATACCTATACACTATTATTTATGCGGTTAAATTTTGTTGTGAAACCAAAAAGAGATTTTATTATTTAGTCTATAGTCGTATTTAGACCACAGGATAATTGCTAGTCTCTAAAATTATAAAAAGAAGGGAGATTATGTAGTGATTCGTATAACTTACAGTTGGAATAAAAGTTATGTTTCAAATACACCACCCGACACGATATTCAACATTTGTTACAGACTTCTTAGTCCTAAAATTCACGCGTAATTCTTTCTGTATCCCAATCCAGAGCTCTTGACCCAAACGCATTGTTAAAAGCTCTTATAACGAGCCAACCCTTTGAAACAAAATTTGCTCCACTTCAAAAACTGCCAAATTGACCAATCCTTTAATAATTCAGTTTCTTTCTTGATTTGAGCAAATAAAATGGTGGCCGAGGTATTTTTTGTTCGTTTGAGTACGACGAGTTTTTCTGCCGTTACAATGCCCTTCAGCTACTCAATTTAACTTTGAAGTTTTTTTTCGATCGATTTTTATCAATGAATATTGTTGTTTTTCAAATTCTTTCAACATACGAGGTAAGAGATAAACGAGCTATTTATAATTTTCTCGGTTTATTGTGATCGATAGAAATGGAATTTAACACTTATATACTTTGTTGTTTATGGTGAAAATCTGTTGTTGTACTTTAAAGCCTAGAATACACATGCTACTAAAAAAGCACGCTTGTTTGCTTCTAGATAGTACGCTTATTTATAGCATGCTCTCCGAGCATGTACATTTGCTCATGAAAGCGCAGAACTCAGAATTGTGCTAATTAGAGAATTCAAAATGGACGTTTCTATGCGAAATTGCGTGCGGAATGAATTAATTCAGTGATATTACCACCTCTAACACATTTAATAAAGAAACTTTTAATGAAAAGGAACAACAGACAAATGAAATCTCCCGTGTTTGTACGGGCTCCTTTGAAGAATAGGCCAACTGCCATTTTGCCAGGCAGGCCGTAAAAAGCGATCGATTGCCTATGCGAGTCATTAACATCGTGACTACTAGGTAGGAGAGTTCTGCTTTGTCTCGCCCGGGTCTGGTACCACCGCCTTACCTATTCCTGCCGCAATAGTGTCAGTGGTTGTCACTGTCCTGTTCCGGTTTGGTGGCTTTACCCATAGCCGGTAAACTTATGCATTTGTATGTTCGTATGTTCCACTAACATTCACAATTTTGGTAAACAAATATAGAATTTAAAGTTTTTACATTGATCCATTGTAAAACACCTAAACGCAAACATCCACAAATTACAACTAATGCTAGTAAGCAAACCAAGTAGCATAGAACACGTTCAGACCTGCTTTGCAGCCACCCCCTTCGACCCGCACTTTACTCCGCGTGCTAATTAGCACGAAAAAAGTCCGGCTTGCGAGTAAGTAGCGTGCTTATTCATAAGCATACTTTTTTCGTATACACGTGCTACGTATATGCTACTAAGTAGCATTTGCTCGAAACCAGCATGCTTTCGTCCTACTACGTAGCATGTGTATTCCCGCCCTAATTGTTTAGTCAATGGTCAAATGGAGTCATAATTAAATTTCGACGAGAGGGCGATCGTTACTAAAGATAAATACGTTTAAAATAACTTCCTCCAAATATATTGTGGCATAATTTTACAATTGCTCCATTAAATTAACTCCGCCACTAACAATTTCTCGCGGCATATTGTTCTAATTAATTGTTAAATTAATGGATACATTATTATGAACTAGAACTCTGTTTGCTACCTAAATGCGAAATAAGTTTTATAGGCTACCTTTAGGTCACACACCTGGAAAGCCTTTTTTCAACTAACAAAAAACATGAACTAAATTCACACCTGACGTATGCAATTATGTACTTAATTGAATTCATCAACAAATAGTCTTTGGCAATTTGTATTGAAAGTTTACGCGCAAATTGACTGCGACATTTATTTATCTTAGGTACTAATTATTAGTACATCGTTTTGCCTATTCCTGTCGTTAAACTAAGGAAAACTTGAATACCAGAGACTTAAGAGTGAGACTAAGGATGGTGGAGGCCATTATTTTAAATGATGATGATAGATTGGACCTCATGCAATGGCAGAAGAAGCAATATCCAACACGAACAAATGTCTATAGGCGATTGTTGACTCCATCAGGAGACCCATCTGCTTGTTTGCTATCTTATGATATAAAAAAAACTAGTTGAAACGTATTTCAAATTAACTATTGCGTGAAATGTGACTGTTATTTTAATTAAACTTATACAGCGAATCGTTTGTCTTTAAGTTTTCCAGGAAACAGAAAGCTGTCGCTTAAACGGAACCTTTTCACAGCTCGTATAATAAAGCGCCTTTTGGACGGTAAGGGTGTGGTTTTATTGACAGCGTTGTAATTGGCGACAACTATAGCGGAATATTCTTTTTAGACATGTATCGGTAAGCGTGACTAGAATTATTGTTATTTTGGCATGCATGCACCGCATATACATATATGTGTATAACAAAACTGACACAAGAATGATAACTCGCGAACGGCGGAGTATGATATTTGGCAAAGTTTCAATTGCGAAGGACTGCAGAAACCTAATATTATTAAATAAAAAAGTATCATCACACCAGGTTTCCTTGTAATTGACTCGAGGTCAAAGTTCCAAAAATCGATTTTTCGTGATTTTCTTCAAAATGGTAGGTCTTATCGCAAAATTATCTCAGACGCAATATTTGTAACTGTAAAAAAGGATGCAGTGATAAATATGGTTGCAAAAGAGTTGGACTCTTTTGTTCTCTGGCATGCACGAATTGTCAAGGTCGATCGTAATCTAATGTTGAATCACCATAACAGAGGATTCGTTTGATACTGACGAACAAACATGCGATACATCGCTTCTGACGCAGTTCACTTACACCCAGGATGAAATAGAAAAAGAAGATCAATAAGAAAAAGAAGATCAACAAGAAGAATTAGTTGGAGATTACAAGTCGGACTAATAAATTTTACTACTGATTTTTAATTTCTATCACGTGTATCAATTTCAACCCGAATATTTCCACTCCAAAAAATGCAAATATCTGTTATTATGCAATAGTTTCCAATTGAACAGAATCACAATAGATTTGTGGAACAGGCCTACTGGGGAAACCACGTTAAAAAACGCTTTAAGTACATTATTTCTGAGGTGGCGTGAAAACGTGTGCATATTATGACACAGCTGTTTGAATCGTTTTATCTCAGAAGCGGTAGATTTTAGATACCTTTTTATAGATAATGTTATGATCTACAATTTTTCCTTGAGGTAATTTTGCGATAAAACTTACCCCTTTGAAGAAAATCGCGAAACACTCATTTTTTGATCTTTGATCTCGAGTAATATTTTTCCATGTACCGGGACCATGGGGAGTTTTGCTTTGCATTGCTGAACACCACACACACTATGTTCATGTGACATACATGATCTTTGAGGTACTCAAAGTACATGATAAAATACGCACATAAATATGTATAGTTTATGGTTAAATTTTGGCCACAGACGAATTATACTAGTGTGTATATTATATTGTTATACTACCTATATACTATTGTTATACTAGCTGCACCATTCAGCACTCTGTATCATGAAGTTTCGTGTGAATCCCCCGGGAACAACTCATTTTTCCGGGATAAAAACTGACTTATGTGCTATCCCAGGTCATTTATCTGTGTGCCGAACATTATCTAAATCCGTTCAGTAGTTTTTGCATCACACATCATTGAGTAACAAACATCCATCCATCCAAACATCCAAACTTTCGCATTTATAATTTTGATGTACCACCACGCATCTCACTAATTGAAAAAAAAAATATCTGGATAATTTTACACGAACTGTACTAACCCCAAAGTAAGCAAATTATTTGTTTGTAATATGGCTGTTAGGTGCCCCACAGACCTGCAATAATATTGCGCAATACTTTTATTGTGCAATAATATTGAATACCCCTCTGTTTCCAGACGTTCAATAAATTCAGTCAATAAAATTGACAAACCAGTCTGATCAATATTTTCGTGCAAGTAACATGTCTGACGACGAAGTTTTGGCGGCAACCATGCTGGTGATTTTGTTAAATAAATTCTATACACTCAAGTAAAAACTCCCGTTCTTCATCTTTTATTGATTGATTTTGTTTCGATCAACATTTATATTGATTAGTGAATTGGCCTGAATGTCGAATTTCGGCCGAAAGTTTCGGCCGAAGGTAAATTTCGATCGAATGTCGAAATTCGGCGGAATGACGTATTCCGGCCACATGTTCAATTTCAACCGAGTGTCGAATTTCGGCCAGTGGTTGAAATTTTGGTCCATTCTAGTAATAAACTTTTAAATTAACAAGATGAATAAAATTACCGCGAAATGACGAAAATTTCTTGCTCGCAATTTTCCTTAAATTTTCGACACGACCATACATTAAACACCGCGACTGATTGACCACGACCGTGCAAGCTCTGAAGTGAAAAATATTGTGCAATATTAAACCTACACAATGCCAGAAAAAAATATTGTACAATAAAAATTAAACCCGCTCAAAAAAAAAAAGTATCTTCACGCCCATATCCCCGAAGGGGTAGGCAGAGGTACAACAAGTGCACCCACGATTAGCCGAAGATACTTGGTCCCACAAATGTGATAGGTGGCAAGCCTATCGCCAACCGGGCACTTTCCAATCCCGGGCAACTTTGAGTTTCTCAGAAAACTGAAAAAACACTTTTTTTTTTAAAGTGCCCGACCCGGGAATCGAACCCGGGACCTCATGTGGTCAACTCCAAAGCTGGACCACTAGACCACAGAGGCGATAACCCGCTCAAACTTTCGTTTAATCATTGTGCAATCTTCAATATTAAATCTAAACGGTCAATAATATTGTACAATACGTAATATTGCGCAATATTATTGTAGGTGTAGGGGCCGCTTAAGTCAACGATATTAATACATAGAAATAAATAGGTATATAAATACTCAAATATATTTAATAAACACCCAAACCCAAAAATACAGACATCTATGCTCATCACATAAATGCCTGCCCCTGTCGGGAATCGATCCCGAGCCCCATTGATTGCGTAGTCAGGTTTGCTAACCACTCAACCAACGCGACTGGGCGGTCAGTATATAATATTATACACATAATTGATCGTAGGCAAGTAAAACTGGACGTTCTATAATTTACTTTATATATTACGATGACGTTGACGATGTATATTCGACGATATATAATCTATTGACATTGATAACTTTGCCTATCTCGCAAGGAAACCAGTATGGGATACTTAAATCAGTTATATTAAAACCTTTGGACTGTGGTAGAATACTTTATTAGATGGTAGATTTCTGCATTGACTCGCCCGGGTCTGGTACCATCGCCTTACCTATTCCTGCCGCAAAAGCGTCAGTGCTTGTCATTGTCGTGTTCCGGTTTGGAGGGTAAGGTAGCCGGCAAACTTATGCATGTGGCATTAGATCTTGCTACAAGATTTTTTTTTTTTTTTATATCATAAGATAGCAAACAAGCAGATGGGTCTCCTGATGGAAAGAGTCAACCATCGCCTATAGACACCAAAGATGTTAATGGTGCGTTGCTATCTTGTGGCGAGGTCTAATGCCACATGCATAAGTTTACCGGCTACCTTACCCTCCAAACCGGAACACGACAGCGACAAGCACTGACGCTATTGCGGCAGGAATAGGTAAGGCGGTGGTACCAGACCCGGGCGAGACAATGCAGAACTCTACCACCTAGTAAAGCACCGTTAACCGTAAAGATAGCAAAGCACCGTTAACATCTTTGGTGTCTATAGGCGATGGTTGTATTTTTCCATCAGGAGACCCATCTGCTTGTTTGCTATCTTGTGATATAAAAAAACTGTGCCTTTTTTGATAATATATCATTTGCCATTCTGCCAGGCAGTTCGTAAAAGGTGAACGATTGGCTATATATATCACTACCATCGTGACTACTAGGTGGTAGAGTTCCGCAGCCTCTCACCAATATATATGACGGTATCACCGCTTTACCTATTCCTACCACAATAGCATCAATGGTTGTCACTGTCGTGTTTCAGTTAAGTAAGGTAAACGGTAGACGGCATGTGGCGTTTCCATCTCACCATATAGGCAGTTTACATTTTTGGTGCATATAGGCGATGTTTTTACTTTTTTTATAGAAAAAATAGGCAAACGAGCAGGAGGCTCACCTGATGGTAAGTAATTGCCACCGCCCATGGATAGCCACAGCCATGGGCGTACCGAGGAGGGGGGCAGGGAGGGTCAGCTGCCCCCCCTGGAATTTGTTTAGCTCTCTACAAACTATCTACTGTTGTAGATAAAAATATAATAAGATAAAAATCTAGTCTTAAAATGATACGGTTGCTCCTCCGCCTATGGCCACAGCACCATAGACAAGCAGCTGCGTTGCCGGTCTTTTAAGAAGGAGTAAGCTCTTTTCTTGTAGGTCCCTAAGCACGACTTAGGGACCTTCAAGAAAAGAGCTTCCGTTTTTTAAATACCCCTGCCGGTAATTGATTCAACACAGGAGTAGTGCGTGGTAAAAAGTGCCTAGAGAATGGGAGTGCAATCTTACTTTCCATTGGAGGAACTGTCTACTTGTATGCTTTCGAATCATATGAAAAATCTCTAAATTCTCATTTCGCTCTCGCTCACGCTCTGTTAGTCTTGAAACACCTACCTTAATAAAGTTCTGAGTAACTCACATTTAGAGCTTTGGGATTTTTTTTTTATATCATAAGATAGCAAACAAGCAGATGGGTCTCCTGATGGAAAGAGTCAACCATCGCCTATAGACACCAAAGATGTTAATGGTGCGTTGCTATCTTGTGGCGAGGTCTAATGCCACATGCATAAGTTTACCGGCTACCTTACCCTACAAACCGGAACACGATAGCGACAAGCATTGACGTTATTGCGGCAGGAATAGGTAAGGCGGTGGTACCAGACCCGGGCGAGACAATGCAGAAATCTACCACCTAGTAGCCACGATGTTAGTGACTCGATAGCCAATCGGTCACCTTTTACGACCTGCCTGGTAGAACGGCAGTTGGCCTATTCTTCAAAGGAGGCCGGGACCAACACGGCGAAATGGGATTTTAAGCATTTAGGTATAAATTACTGTTGACACTTTTATTCTTTAGTTATGTAAGAAGACCCGTCTACTAGATCGTTGGAAGCAATAGTTTTAAAAATTAGATTGGACTAGTTGTGGTCCACGGCATTTCTCGCTTAAAATTCAATTTTTTCTCTCTAAGGAGTTAAATTTTTTTCTTATCATCATAAGAATACTAAAGTTTGTTTATACAATGGCCAACAGTTTAACAATAAGTTTCTTTATTTCTTAATGCCTGAGTAATATATGTATTTTGTGTTAATACTGCTATGGATTGGAATACAATTATATTCAACCTTAATTTGTAAAATAAAATTGATATCAATTTTAAATGATTTCACCGTTGGTTAAATGGTTAGTGAACCTGACTACGCATCGATGGGGCTCGAGTTCGATACCTGACAGGGACGGGCATTTGTATGATGGGCATAGGTGTTTCTATTTCTGGGTTTCGATATTTATCGAAACTAATATCATAAAGAGGAAAAAATTTGATTTTTTGTTTGTTTGTTACGATTTAATTAAAGAAATACTTGACAGATTTTAAAAATTCTATCACCCGACCTGACAACATTATCCAGAAGTGGCGTAAACTATTTTTTTTCTGATTGAGCAAAGGGAAGTAATGATTTTTGGTCACGCGAACGAAGTGGCGATATGTATTTTTATGTATTAGCCTTGTTGACTAACATCCATATTACAAGCAAATAATTTGCTTACTTTGGGGTTAGATCAATTTGCGTAGTTTGTCCAACGATACTTAACCTAAAGTTGAATAATTTAAAATTGGTTGCTTTTTGTTACAACAACGACAAGTTTATGATTTTTTTTTATATTACAAGATAGCAAACAAGCAGATGGGTGTCCTGATGGAAAGAGTCAACCATCGCCTATAGACACCATAGATGTTAATGGTGCGTTGCTATCCCGTGGCGAGGTCTAATGCCATGTGCATAAGTTTACCGGCTAACTTACCCTCAAAACCGGGACACGACAGTGACAAGCACTGACGCTACTGGGGCAGGAATAGGTAAGGCGGGGATACCAGACCCGGGCGAGACAATGTAGAACTCTACCACCTAGTAGTCACGATAATAGTAATTCGCATCGATCGATCACTAATCGATCGCTTTTAACGGCCTGATTTGCAGAGCGGCAGCTGAACTATTCTAGAAAGGATCCAGGAACCAACACGGGGAACTACTTAGTAGAACGGCAGTCTGTCTAAACTTCAAAAGGGGCTAGGACCAACACGTGGAGATCAAGAAGTTGTCCAGCCATATTGTCACAAATGCACTCCAAACGTTACTAAATTGATTCAACTGATTCTATATTTTATGTTATTTTTTATTTTTATTTTATGTCATAAGATAGCAAACAAGCAGATGGGTCTCCTGATGGAAAGAGTCAACCATCGCCTATAGACACCAAAGATGTTAATGGTGCGTTGCTATCTTGTGGCGAGGTATAATGCCACATGCATAAGTTTACCGGCTACCTTACCCTCCAAACCGGAACACGACAGCGACAAGCACTGACGCTATTGCGGCAGGAATAGGTAAGGCGGTGGTACCAGACCCGGGCGAGACAATGCAGAACTCTACCACCTAGTAGCCACGATGGTAGTGACTCGATAGCCAATCGGTCGCCTTTTACGACCTGCCTGGCAGAACGGCAGTTGGCCTATTCTACAAAGGAGGCCCGGACCAACACGGCAACTTTCTTTTATCCTTTATTTTTGGGTTGCTACTAAAATTTTGGGTTAGTACAGTGATACTTCTGACTTGCGCGATAAGTGGGACTGAGCGACAACCGCGTAAGTCGAATTTGCGTAAGTCGGGGTACAATTTCCCATATAAAACACATAAAATAATTTTGACTGGGGTTTTTAAAATACACGTAGACAAAAAATGTTTATTTTGATCTCAAATTATACAAATATAAAATCGTCAACCAAAGTTACTTTTATATAGACGGCTTCGTAAAATCTAGCAAAGTGGTTTGACGACTTTTTCTGACTGACTGACGATTTTTTCTCCCTCAAAATTTCCCAACAAAAAAAAACTTTTTTATTCCTTGTTTGTAGAAGTATCGCTTTTCATTGAAGTCCATTTTTTTACAATTTGTCTTTCAATTGTCTGAATACGTACATTGGCTAAGCCAATATATAATAATATGGAGCCATTAAGTTAAACAAAAGATGACACAACATCAGCGAGATTTGTAAATCGCGTATCTTCGTATTTACGTAAGTCAGGGTACCGTAAGTCGAGGTATTACGATACTAATTTTTTTCTAGTTAAAAAAACAAAGATTAAATGGATATGGTTTTCAGGGCAATTTCTTAGTAAGTCAGTGTAACTTGCTTCACACACAGAAATACAGAGTTATACTACTTACCAATCACTCCAAGGGTAATTTTTAAACCTTATCATCTCATTCGCTACGATAAAACGCTACAACACGGCTTATTTATATTTTTTCATGATATTATAATTAACTTACAAATATATGATACTTTTGAGAGTGATAGGAGCGTTTGCTCAAATGCGCGACGACACGTTTCCTTAACGATAGCGTGTCTATTAGTATTTATTTATTTAAACTTTATTGTACACTTACATGTGTAAAATTGTACAAAAGGCGGACTTAATGCTAGATGCATTCTCTCCCAGTCAACCTTTGGGCTAACAGAAATGTAGTGTGTAGGTACAAAGAAATAGATATGGAAAATTTAATTAAAAATACGAATTCAAATAATTATGTAAGTAATAAATAATAATACATAAGTACTAATGTAAATAATAATACATAAATAATAAGTATTCATGTGGTCAGTAGAAAAAACCAATAACACTCAACCCAACTTGGTATTCAAATCCGAGAACAGTACAACAGAACAAACAGAACAATCTATGATGCTCTAAGCCGAACAGATAAACAACGAGACTAGAGATAGATCATTAAAACCATAGCTATGCCCTGCGGCCCTCTGCACTATAACAGTTTATGTATATCCCACGGGAATAACTTATTTTTCTGGAATAAAAAGTACCTTGTGTACCATTCCAGGTCATCATCTATATATGTGCCAAATTTCATCCAAATCGATTCAGACGTTTGACGTGAAAGAGTAATAAACATCCATCCATCCAAACATACTTTTGTATTCATACTAGCTGCATCGTGCAGCCTGTATTGTAAAAGTTTTCGATGAATCCCACGGGAATAACTCATTTGTCTGGGATAAAAAGTAGCCTACGTGCTATTCCAGGTTATCATTTATATGTGTGCTAAATTTGAGCCAAATTGGTTAAGCCGTTTATACGTGATTGGGTAACAAACGTCCATTCGTCTAAGTTTTCGCATTTATAATATTAATATAAATAAATTAGTAGGAAATTATTCTCCTGTTTTTTTATTTATTTCCACACAAAAACGAATACAATAAAAACATGCATACAAGGGTGTAAACATAAATTCTTACGAATTTTACCGTACACCCTACATCGTAGACTATAATTATTAAGACATAATGTTATCGATAACGCACAGCTAATACAAAAAATGATTAAAGATAAATTAACGAGTGTCGTGTGATTATAACTAAACACAAGATATATCATGAGTATAAAAGGGTAGTAAAAGAAATCTTACAATAGAATGTTGCCGGACCAGATTCGCGGCTATTTTGTTTGCTTATACAGCGTGTGCAAAATATATAATATTGAAAAGAATAAAAAAAGATTGTTAGTTGTTAGTGATAATAGCAATGTGAAAAGAAATACAAATGTAATATAATTGATTACGTGGTTTAATTAGTAAAGGTAGTTCCTAACATTTAAAGCAAGGGTCGTTGTCCATGGGAAAGAGTACATGGTGTTCTCTCATTTGCAGCAGAGCATATTAATCGCTAAATGTATGGTATTCCTTACACTCCTTATTACATCAGCTATCTACCAGTGAAAGTCCCGTCAAAATTGGTCCAGCCGTTCCAGAGATTAGCCGGAACAAACAGACAGACAGACAGACAGACGGACACACAGACAGACTGACAGACAGACAAAAATCGTAAAAAGTGTTATTTTGGTATGTGTACCGTGTATACATCCATATGCATTTAGTTAAAACAGATTATTTCAACATTACTACAGACAGACACTCCAATTTTATTTATTTGTATAGATAAAAAATGCTTTTGTGAAATAGTCACAGTATACAGTTTCTTCTAATCTTTGTTGACCTTCAGCTGTCAAGCGCCATTTTGTCTTTATTATTTTTCACTTAGCTTAAATTGAACGGTCTTGTTTCGTCCAGATGCGTTTCAGTATCTCGAAGCGGTTAGGAATATAATAATGCTAGCAGATGCTCGTGACTTTGTTTGTTTTATGTCTATGGTTAAAAAAAAATAACTAATTCCAGTAAATCTATATTAATATTATAAATGCGAAAATTTGGATGTTTGGATGGATGTCTGTTACTCAATCACGCAAAAACTACTGAACAGATTTGAATGAAATTTGGCAGATAGATGATGACCTGGAACAGCACGTAGGCTTTTTTTTCCCGGAAAAAATAAGCGATCCCGCGGGATTCGCCAAAACTTTTATAATGCAGCTGCACGCGGCAGCTAGTAAATAAATAAATATTGCTATTGATCTTACCCCAAAGTAAGCAAATCATTTGCTTGTATTATGGGCGCGAGACAACGGCCATTAGTATAATGGCCAGTTTCTGATACTCAAATTAGTTTTATCAAGCAATTAATATCTATTTAACAGACAATTTGCTTGTAACAATTATGTAAAAATGAGATTAATAGCTTGTTAAAATTGATTTGTGTATGGGAAACCGGCTTTTATACATAGAAATACATAAATAAATAAATAAATATTCACGGGAAAAATTACACTTACTGATCTAACCCCAAAGTAAGCAAATTATTCGCTTGTGTTATGGATGTTAGTCAACGATACTATTACATAGAAATACATATAAAAGTACTAGAATATATTTAATAAATACCCAAACCCGGAAATACAAACATATCGAACGCAATCAACATCGATTTGTAGTTAAGTTCGTTAACCACTCGACCAACTGGGCCGTCATATGATAATATTGTAAACTGGCAACCTGTCTGGTTTTCTCACAGGAAGCACTAGCACTTAGTACTTGAAACCGGTTTAAAAATACCGGTAAATATAGGTTTTTAGCGGTTTTCATAAAAGGTTTCGCTCGGAGGTTACCTGAGATGGGCGTGCTTCGTACACCTAAATAAACCGGTTTAAGCCAAAAGCGCAAAAATGACATCACTAACAGAGCGGGTAAAAATCGGGATCGGTGAATATCTGATTTTTTTGTAAAACCTCTATTAATCGTTCTATTGATGACTGTCCTGTTGGTCGAGTGGTTTGCTACTCTGACTACGCAATCGACAGGGCTCGGGTTCGATCCCCGACGGGGCAAGCATTTATGGGATGAGCATAGATGTTTGTATTTCCGGGTTTGGGTGTTTATTAAATATATTCTAGTATTTATATATGTATTTCTGTGTATTAGTATCGTTGACTAACACCCATAACACAAGCAAATAATTTGCTTATTTTGGGGTTAGGGAACGTACCCATACTACGTGACCCGTTTAGGGGGGGGGGGGAGCGGAGTCTATAGAATAGAATAGAATAGAATATATTTTTATTCAAAGTAAGTATTAACATACATTTTTTGAATGTCAGACACAAATTTATGTTTAAAATAATACAGAAAATAATATTTAATTATACATCGTATTAGTGGTTTTCACCCACACAGTATTGTCATTCATATATTCATCAATACTGTAATATTCCTTTTTACAGAGAACCCTTTTTATAAATGTTTTGAATTTTTTTTGGATAAATTAATGACTTCTTCGGGTAATTTATTGTACATGCGTACTCCAACACCTATAAAACATTTTGAGGTCTTACTTAGTCTATATTTTTGTGTTGCTATGTTATTTTTATTTCTTGTATTGACACTATGTATATCCTTATTTTTAGAAAATGTGTGAATATTTTTCCTGACGTACATAATATTTTCATAAATATATTGACTTGGCACAGTCATTATATTTATTTCCTTAAATAACTGTCTCAACGATGTTCTACTACTTAAATTATACATTGCACGTATCGCCCTTTTCTGTAGAATAAAAATTATATTAATGTCAGCTGCTCTTCTCCTTAGTAAAATGCCATATGCCATATGGCTATGAAAATTACTAAAGTATATTAGACGTGCAGTTTGTACGTCCATCAAGTCTCTTATCTTCTTAACTGCAAAAGCGGCAGAACTAAGCTTTTTTGTCAGGCACAAAATGTGCGGTCCCCATTGTTATTTCAATCAATGGTTAAACCAAGAAACATTGTGGTATTTACATATTCTAAACTTACATTATTTAATTTAATAGTATTATTGTCAGTACTTGACTTCAGCGATTTTGTAAAGAAAATTTTAAACATTTTGTTTTATTCGCATTTAATGACAAGTTATTAACACTAAACCATTCTAGAACTCGTGAAAGAGTGCTATTTACTTCGTCAGTATTAGGGCTATGTCTATCTACCTTAAAAATTAAAGATGTGTCATCCGCAAATAGCACAATTTCACACAGGTTCTTAACAATCAAAGGTAAGTCATTTATATATATTAAAAAGATCTAAGTTTATATATATATATATATATATATATATATATATATATATATATATATATATATATATATATATATATATATATATATATATATATATTTATATATATATATATATATAAAAAAGATCTAATCTAAGTCTTTAAAATATTACGGTCAGTCACAGGAGCGGGGGGGTGGCTCAGGTTTTTGACACGTGTTCGATTTTACTGAGAGAAATCTCGTATTTTTTCGACCTATATTCGAATATATATCGACAAGAGTTTGTACTGTCACAAAAATTTCGTTGTATGATCGGCTGTACAAAGCTTTTATTAAATGTTGTAAGGATTCCTTGTCAATGCAAGCAATCCAAAAGAAAACAAACGAATTTTGGGTACCGTTAAGAGATGTACACAAAAAAATCCAAAAGAGCTAGAGCGCCTTACTTTGTTAAAAGTCGAAGAACTCTGTCAGATTGGAACTAAAAAAAATGCTCGTCTTCTCAATTATTTCCTCAAGGTGGGTATTCTGAGCGTATTTATTTATTTCAACTAAAAATAGGTACAATATTATAATATTTACATTACATTGGCCAATTAAGGATTTTCTTTTTGTACACTGTTACTATAAGCATTTTTACAGTCACTGACGGGTAGCTAATAGGTTTATATATCAAAGACTACATAGGTATATATCGTAATAAACAAAACTAGACATACAACAAGAAGCAATTCTATAAAAATATATGTGTTTGTGTGTGTTGTTTGTTTGTGAGTAAGTGTATTAGAATACAATCAATACTTATGTTTAAGAATATAATATAAAGTAAAAATAAATATACAGGTACATAGATGAAATTATGTTATTTACACAGGATGGTTATGGTGCTTGACAACAAATAAATTAAAAATTATAAAATAATAATTTAAAAAAAATACATATATATATATATATATATATATATATATATATATATATATATATATATATATATATATATATATATATATATATATATATATATATATATATATATATATATATTTATTCATATATTATATATATACATTCATATATTATAAACGAAAACAATATGTAATAACTTAACGAGTCTTGTTTAAGGCATAAAGAATTATCATCGCTAGCGACACGCATTGCGCTAGTAAACAAACTGCATAATGGATAAAGCAAGGTTTACATGCAACTAATTACGAGTCAATAATTCTACATTTTTAGAATTAACAACTTTGAATGGGATAATTATGTCTATTTTGTTTTAAAAGTATTTGCCAGATTTTATTCCTAAAAATATTTTTAGAACAAGCAAATATGTCTATGCCAAATAGCTTGTTGTATATACGGGGTAACCTTCTTACTGTTATACTGTTAGACTTATAATTAGAAGAAGTCAAGGGGATATGTAACAGGGCCGTATGCCTCGTTCTTTTGGTTGGTACGCAAAGACTTAAAACTTTGTTCACTAGCTGAGGGCAGTCAATCGACCCAGAAAGTAAATTGTACAAAAAAAAGCATATCATGACATAAACGTCTATCTTGTAAAGTCATAAATCCGTGCCCGCAAAAGTTTAAAAAATTTGTCAAATACTTCAAACAGTTTATTTTTTTGCATGTTTTTAAAAGTTGATTGGAAATCATAACCTATGTGACTTCCAGCATTAATCTGACATGAACAAAGGGTATTACGGTCTTTATATTGTTTCACCTGATTTTTTTTTCTGGCCTGTACTGACTTATAAAAGCCGCTTGTTTATATTCTATTTGTTGCATGGGTTTGGTGGTATATTTTTATAATGAAATATTTATTTCTGTTGTAAGCCTAATACCTTATTTTCATGTCATTAATGTTTTGGTACCATAACAGACTAATAAATTTGTTTCTACTCCCGCATGTGTGAAAATTGGTAATGCCTGCTTCTTTTTTTGTATTTGGTAAATGTAGCTATCTGTACAAAAAGCTCCACCCATGCAAGATAATCTCGAAGTGCTTCCCAACATTGAAGGTGATAATGTCGCGAGAGAGTCTCTTTCTATCACTTGGAAAGGTATAATCATCTACTTTTTGCTCTATCAGTGCCAATGATTTTTTTTGTCAACTCTTGTAGGCCAAATCGCCTTTAAAATATGTATGTAACAGCTAAAATGAATTTTAACTGTAACATACATACTAACAACTTTCACGTAGCTCTTTTTAATTTCTCAATTTCATAGTTACTAATATAATACGAGTTAATACTTCTTTTTCTAGCCTCCAGTAACAATGAACATTCCGTTGACCAATCTTCTGCTTTAATGCCTTTTTCATCTGTATCTACAATAGTCTCGACATCAAAACCTTCTGCTTTGATGCCTTCTTCATGATTAAAAATCATAACTATAAATTACTACGTGAAAACTAAAGGGGGAGAGGGGGGTCTTGGCATATACTACGAGTGGTCACCGAGGGGAGGGAGGGGTCGAAAAAACTTAAAAATAGGTCACGTAGTATGGGTATGTTCCCTTAGATCAGTAAGTGTAATTTGTCCCGGGAATATTTCTTTATTATTTATTTATTTATTGATTTAAAACCCTTATAATTTTGTTCCATAAGGAAAGGGATATTTTGGAGGTTAAGGTAGAGTTTAGCTTTGCAAAACGCTCTTTATTTAGGCACTTGTGCTGATTTAGGTTTGAAAATAAACCAGTTAACAAGGCCTGCGTTAAAGAGGAATTTTCATATAATTTTACTGGCGATACACATATTTGAATAATATAATCTAATGAAATCAGTTTGTTATTTTTATTCGTTTTTATATAGGTAAGACCGCAAGCCGTTCAGCTAATGCTAGCTGATGTGGAATACAGGTCAAGAAACACTTGTTAGAAGTGCACTGGGTAGTGGGTATCTTGCGCTAAAACCACAGTTCAGTGTCGGCCATTATGTGCCGCCATTATGTGCTTTTTGTTTTGTTATTTAAGATATTGTTACTTAAAATAAAAAGTGATTCGTATGATGATGCAGTGGTTTTCTATCTCGATTATACAAACGTCACCTGTCGTATAAATGAAAATGACAAAAATAATTAGATAAACGGCTTTATTAATAAACAATTTAATAAATAATTAATCATGTGCATAGTATTTTTTATTTCATTTATAGTTCAATTGCAAGAAGCGATCGCCTGTGGCCAAAATTTGATCATAGAATAAAAAATAAAATCTCTTTTAAGTTTGAAAATTGACTTAAGCCGTAAAGAAAATAGTATTCATGAATGTATTATGTGTAATATTTATTTTTATTAATTTAATGTATTTCTAACCGCGGCCCTAGTTGCCGGACTGATTTAATTAATCAATTCTTAATTGTTTAATTAATTAATTCTTAATTATGTGAATAATTAATTTAATTAATTAATTAAATAATTAAGAATTATATAATTAATAATTATATATTTAATTATTTAATTAAACAATTGTCCGAGTCGCCGGAAGAAAAACATTACTGTCAATAATATTACTGTCAATAGATATTATGTGAATAATATTACTGTCAATAGATGGCTTTAAAAGCAAAACAAGGTAAAATCTTCAAGGTTGTTAAGCGATGTAACAGTCTTAATAGCGCATGTCTGTGAGGGTACAAATACATTTCTCACACATCAACATCATTATACAAACACACAAAAAACATCGAATGAAAGAGTGATTTACTCTACTCTTTCATTCGATGTTTTTTCCATCTAAAAATAGAACGCAATCGATGTGATACTCAGTCTTGTGTTACGGTTAAAGTGGGTTTAAATGTTAGATACCTGTCTTTTATGTGACTTAAAAAATACGAGAGCTCAATTCATTCGGTTGTGGGGAAAATTATACAACCTTATTAAAAGCGAGAAGCATTAAATGAAGCCACTTATACTATAAGGCCTACTGTGTTAATCTGAAACGATTAAAATAAGTTTACGAGAAGTATACGAAAAAACTTTTTTCAAAGAAATTAAAGCTATTTAATTTCTTTGAAAAAAGTTTTTATGTTTAAGTTTAAGTTATAATAAATGAGTTAATATGTAAACTTCCTTTATAAAGATTTGGACTGACCTGCCGTAACCTGTGTCACAAAATGGAAATATCGCATTTGTGTTTCATATTTCGTGCGGCGGGCTCACATATCTACACAGTGGAGCGGCCAACTAAGAAAAACTAAAAAAAACTTCCTGTGACTAAATTATTGCTTAAATTGACCTTATTTTTCTTCTATAGCCTGATAATGATATACAAAATATGTGGTTTTATTTAATGCCTCTCGCTTTTATCAAATTTCTATATTATTTTTTATTGATTCAGGCGTTACTTTGCACAAACCCATCATTCAAAAAGTGAAATTAATTAAATTTGCTATTATCTGCGCACTATCAATGTATCTTCCGCGATGGTGTCTAGATCCTACTAAGCGAAACCACCCAGTCTCCCTGGATGCGAAGTGAATATGCCGGAAATTAGCATCCGTCAGACTGAGGATCTTAAAACGCTGCGGAATCTGGACGTGAACAAATCCAGTGGGCCTGATGGGATTCCACCCATAGTACTGAAAACTTGTGCACCTGAACTCACTCCTGTGTAGACACGCCTTTTTCGCCTTTCGATGACGACTGGAAAAGTACCGAAATCATGGAAGCTTGCCAACGTGCAGCCTGTGCCCAAAAAAGGCAGTCGCGCCGACCCCTCCAACTATAGACCAATTTCAGTCACGTCCGTACTCTGCAAGACTATGGAGCGTGTACTGAACAGCAGGCTAATGGCATACTCAGAAGAGAACGATCTACTCAGTGACCGCCAATACGGGTTTCGCCGAAAACGGTCCACTGAGGATCTTTTAGCGCAGTGTTTCTTAATATGTGGTCCGCGGACCCCTAAAGGGTCTGCGAACATGTGTATGGGGGTCCGCCGTCTTATCTATCAACGTTTAAATTAATAAATAAATTCCATGATTTTTGTAAAGGGGATCCTTAAAGTTGTGCTTGATTTTTAAAGGGGTCCGCAGCTTGAAAAAGGTTAAGAAATGCCAACTACATCTCGAGCGCGGCCATCGAGAATCATGGTGAAGCACTAGCTGTCTCTCTTGAAATCTCGAAGGCCTTTGACAGGGTCTGGCATGATAGTCTTATTGGCAAGCTTTAATATTAGGTTAACTGCCAAATTTCATTCTCCACTATTCGCGTAATTGTCAAATTTTGCATCACGTATTAATGTTATTTTAAAAATCAGATAATTCCAGCCTGTATTATAGGTCCGAATAAATTATTAATGTTCAATCTGGGTGAATTGTGAAACGATAAGTACATACTAGGCATGGAAATTATTGTTAAATTAGATTAACAGTGCGATTGTTAACTCAGGTTGGTTCTAACGGTTATTTTGATTTTGAGACGAGAAAAAATGCACAGATAATGATTGGATAGATTATTTTTTTTGTAATTTCTAATATAATATATAATAAATCATATCTCTTTCTGACTTTTGGAAGTAAATATTTGTAATTTACAGTACATGGAAATTTAGCCTTTTGTTGCCTGTAGTACATTTAAAATAGGTTTTTCAGTTTTCGCAATACGTCAACACTCAAACGTCAGAAGTATGATACGAACTATTCATTATAACAATAATTAATTTTAGCTCGCAGTGTTAGCAGTACAGTATTGTTCAATACAAACAATATTAATTCATTCATTTATTTATTTGCAATTTCATAGAATAAGATTTTGGAAAATTTTGGCGAAGATCTGATTCAGAGTTCCAGAAATATCAAATTGGTTGTCGATTTTTGCAGATTTAATGCGTTTAAATTATAATTTATAAGTATTAATAGAAACTGTTCACACAGAAATCTAGTGTTTTTATTCGGTCATAAATTCGTCAAGTAAAACAGACCCCCTAATTCACGTAAATTCACGTAAATAAAACGCAATCCGAGTCGAAGCGATTAGGGTTCTTATCCATATAACTAAACGATACAAAGTAGCGACGACATGCTATGACTTAAAAAAAAAGAAGTATCTTCACGCCCATATCCCCGAAGGGGTAGGCAGAAGTACAACAAGTGCACCCACGATTAGCCGAAGATACTTGGTCCCACAATGTGATAGGTGGCAAGCCTATCGCCAACCGGGCACTTTCCAATCCCGGGCAACTTTGTGTTTCTCAGAAAACTGAAAAAACACTTTTTTTATGTGCCCGTCCTGGGAATCAAACCCTGGACCTCATGTGGTCAACACCAACGCTGGACCAATAGACCACATAGGCGATAACGATATGACTTAATGCGTAAGAAAATGTGTAAAACGCCTTGACTCGATTAATGTTTTGTTATGTGGATTGGACCACAGAATCTAACTGACTGCCCTATTCAATTTTTAAGGTGTTAATCTCATTATTTAAATTTAAATAAGTTACGTTGAGTTGAAAACAGTTATTTTTTTATTTTGATGAGTTCTTTAAGATAAGATTAACGGCTTAGCGATTTGTCTCATTTTCATACTTAGCTGCAACATCATAAATTGAATTAAATCCAAATTTAAAAAAGGTTTACGATACACCAGAGGTTTAACCGCAATTTGTTTCAAATTCTCACGATACCACTGGGAAAAATTAAAGAAAAAATATTATTTTTAAGTTGTTGTATTAGAATATTGAAAAAAATAGAAAAACTACTTCAAAGCACTGCCCTAGGTTGTGGTAGAAACTGGCATACTGGCTAGGTTCAGAGCACACCAAATAAAAGAAATCAAGTTTCGAGCTTTTGTTAGCGGTTTGTAAAGGCATCGTTTCTCATAGAAAGAATCTCAAAGAAAACGGAATATAAAGCTTTTTATGTGAGAGTGATATATGGGGACATTCCATAATAGGTGAAAATATTTTAACACAGCATTCGTACGTCTAACCAAATATATCCAGCTAAAACAGATGTCGTTCAGGGATGTAAAATTTTTTGATTTGAACGAATAAAATTTCGTATACATGTACAAATAAAATTTCACACAAAAAGTTTTAAACCCTTGAAAGGCGTTTGTTTTTAGCTGGATATATTTGGTTGGACGTACGAATGCTGTGTTAAAATATTTTCACCTATTATGGAATATCCCCATATATCACTCTCACATAAAAAGTTTTATATTATGTTTTTTCGAGATTCTTTCTATGAGAAACGATGCCTTGACAAACCGCTAACAAAAGTTCGAAACCTGATTTCTTTTATTTGGTGTGCGCTGATCCTAGGCAGTATGCTTAAAAGGCTTTTAAGGCATCTTAAAATATATGTTTTGAATAATTTATACAACGTTATAAGTGGGAAGTGTATTATGAAGCGTCTGCCAATTAAATAGAGTGTTCTTGCAAGGTAAATGGTATTCTTGCTTCGTACTAAAGTTTTTACACAATGACTCAACCAAAAATAATTTCGGCTTGCACATTACTTAATGGAATAATTAAGTTTTAGTTCTAAAATTAAAATTTTCAAAATCTACTTTTAAAAACCTTATTTAGCTAAATGTCGTCGGATAAATGATAACTAAAAAAACTGCTAAATTAAAAGCTAAAAGAAGGTCTAAAAAGTACATTTTTTATAAGATAGCAAACAAACAGATAGTTTTCCTGAATGAAAGAGATAACCACTGACTATAGTATCAACAACAGATGTTAATAGTGCGTTGCTATATGGTGGCGAACCATCAGGATAGCAACTTAATGCCAGAACGTCTTAATGCCATATGCATCAATTAGCCGGCTACCTTACTCTCTAAACTGAAAAACGATAGTGACAAGCGACGTTATTGCGACAGGAATGGGTGAAGCAGTTCCTATAATCTACGATCCGTCATTCGTAGCAGTAATCTATACCAACCAATACAATAATAACGAGGCGTTGCACAAATTGTTTGAATATTTGGTAATTTGACATTGATAAGAATATTTTTAGCTAACGCCTCATAGAATAAGTTACTTTAAGTCCTTTTAGTTACGAGTAGTAACTTTTAAGTAACGGAACCGGGCATTCAAACACAGCTATGTCACAAGTTACCTTTATAATATTTTCACGGGACACGGGACAAATTACACTTATTGATCTAACCTCAAAGTAAGCAAATTATTTGCTTGTGTTATGGGTGCTAGTCAACGATACTAATACGTAGAAATACATATACAAATAATGCAATATCTATACATATAATGAAATCGTAGAAAAGTCAAAACTGTAAATTTATACATGTATGTACATTAAATATTTTATTAAAAGAATACTTGGGGCGTGATCTACAATCGATATCGAAGCCAAAAATATAGTTTTTAGAATTTTTGTCTGTTTGTCTTTGTGTCTGTTTGTCTGTATGTATGTCCGGGGTAAACTCAAAAAGTACTGCTTGGATTTACTTCAAATTTTGCATGAATATTACTTATAGTATAGTATAGGTCAACATATAGGCTACATATTATTATCACGCTATCACCTACGGGGGAGGAGCTGTGTGGAGTAAACGAAGTCCGCGCGGACGAAGTCGTGGGCAACAGCTAGTATTTAATAAAAACCCAAACTCGGAAATACAATCATTTATGCTCATCACACAAATGCTTGTCCCCGTCGGGATCGAACCCGAGCCCCTTCGATTGCGTAGTCAAGGTCGCTCGACCAACCGGGCGGTCAACCTTTGTTTCTCTGGCTGAGCACTCTGCTCTCCCCAAAAGTCCGGTAACGCAGTAACGACTCATAAGGTCAACAAAAAAAAAACAATCTTTGTTTAAAAAGATTTTAAAATATCTTTACTTCAGTTCCTTCTTCTTTTAAAATCACTGAGCTTTTAAAATTCATTTTGATTACAACGTTTAAAATTGTTTACAACGTTGTAGGCGGTGAGCGGAGTGCTCTATGCTGCCAATTTAATAGAGTGTTCTTGCAATGTAAACCTTATTCCTACTTCGTAACTACATGCTTGCAAGAATTATTAAATTAAAATTAATTCTGCCATGTTTACGACTAGAACATGAGGTAGGTCAACTTGTCTGTTAAAAACGTTTAATAATGTACGACCCTACTGTTCCATGATTTACAATACGAATTACTTCTTGAAATATTTACTGGAATATATTTAATTAACATCCAAAACATAAATGTAAATATGCTATTTGCGCAACGGACTAAATAAGATGCGCTTAGCTCCATCCCATCGCAGTATGTGATAGCAAGCGGAACGTGCGCACTTGTTTTGAGTATTGATTTATTAAATCTCATTATTATTGATGAAGAATGCTCAATAATTTTAGTTGAGGCTACAAAGAGCTATATGATTTTCATGATCTACGTTTTGATGATAAACAAAGATGAATAACATTTGGAAAGTAATTCGGAAATGCGTTGCGTTGCGACGAGATCCACTCCGCTTTGCTGTGGCCCTTCCTAGTATGCTATGCTGCCTTTTTCAATTGCGATGCGGCCCGCCCAGCCTGCTGCGGGCCCGTTTCGTTGTGTTCAATCCTTAAGGCGCTGTCAACGTCAAAAATGCGCACTCTGTCTTTTTTTATCGGAGTAAAAGAGAGTCCACTATCAGTGAAACTGGACAGCAAGTTCTTATAAAATAATTACTCAAAATATGAAACTTGTAATTATAAAAATAACTTTGTAATATGAAATCATCCTTGTATATTTATAACAAGAACATAAAATAGAGAAAAAAAGACCAGCCCGCTGAGTCTCTTCCGCCGGATCTTCTCAGTGTGTGGCCGCGTTCCGATCGGGTAGTAATTCTAAAAAATCGATTCAATTTATAGTTTTAAATGTAATATAATATAATGATATATTTTTAAATATTTGCACACCATATATTGGTAGAATATGTTGGTAACTTAATTTATTTTTGACAGCTTGTAACACCCATATTCTTGCAAATAAATATTGGAACGAAGTTCCTTACGGCAGGCTTGGAGGGGATAGGGATTTTGCTGCGCGACCGAACTGAAAAAAATGTGATAGTAAAACCGTAAGAAAAATGCGTGGAATAAAAGCGTTAAATGAGACGTGCGCAGGCGCGACAGTCGCGTACACAAGCGAGTAGTGCCGTTTAGCCGAAGGAAGTTCGTTCCTACCTGGTGTCCCGCGACACCATTCTTTCTTTCTTTCTATAATGAATAAAAATTGAAATAAAAAAAGTGTAGATTATTTATCAAATATGATTCGCTAGGGATTTAGGTATGAATATGATGACTTCATGTTTTTAATTGCAGAGCCATACGTCAAAAAAATAAAGATAAAGAACCATTTAATGATGATTTTAGACCAATCTTCACAACTATTTTTTAACGACCCAATTTTGTCCAGTTATGCATTGAGTCCGGCCACGGTCTTTGACATGTGATGAATATTAAAATATATTTTTTGTGATGTGCTATAACAAATATTTTAAAAAAAGACTGCTTAAATAAGACCAATTTCAACAAATTAGGTTTTGGTAGTCTCTTAAACAAATGTTTGTCTCTATCCGGAATGGAACCCTGATCCATCGATTGCGTACTCAGTGCCGCAAACGTCTCAAATACAGTGGCGGTCATAGGGCCGCTGAGTAACTCAGTCCCTCCTCTGTACCTAATTGATGGCGCTAATATTTATATAGGAACTAACTATAATCGCCTCTGTGGTGTAGTGGTCCAGCGTTGGCGTTGACCACATGAGATCTCGGTTCGATTCCCGGATCGGGCTCATAAGAAATTGTTTTTTCAGTTTTCTGAGAAACACAAAGATGCCCGGGATTGGAAAGTGCCCGATTGGCGATAAGCTTGCCATCTATCACATTTGTAGGACTAAGTATCTTCGGCTAATCGTGGATGCACTAGAAGATACTTTAACTAACTATAACCCGAAAGCTTCGCTAGGCTATAATTTTGTATCGTTAAATTCAATAACGATAAAAAATCATAGAACCCTTTATTTCCACAAAACACCAATTTCAATCAAGATCAATTCAACCGTTCTTGAGTTATTACACAACACAAATACAGACGGATAGACGACAAAAATATATGACATGTAGTTTGCGCAATCATCCTCCATGTATATCAATTATCATAAGGATCGCCCAAGTTTATTAAGCTATATCGGGACGTGAAAACAAACTGACAAACAGATAAAAATTATATTGCTTAGTATAAAGGGACATATCTACAATGACTATATATAATAAGTATGTATGTATGTATGTATATATATATATATGTATGTATGTATATATATATATATATATATATATATATATATATATATATATATATATATATAGTGAAATTAAAACAAGTGTATTAATAATACTGTCTAATAAAAATGTTTATAGGAAAAAATCATCTTCAATATCAAAAGTTTACCGAAAGTTCAATGAAACTTGCAGGTAACTTAGAAGTTTTTGTGATCAATTGAACAAGTTTTACTTTGGCAGCGTTATTAGGAGAGAAAAACAGCTTGATCGAAAGAAACACATTGATGTTATATGGCGGGACTGCCAAAACTTTTCTATTTCTTCTAATTATTTGAAATAACTCAAGATTCTACATTTAACTTTACTATAGATACTACAGAGATAAATATGAGATTTTTTTGTTGTTTTGAAATATTGATTGTTAAGTACAAGTTATAATGAACTTTGAAATTATGAGGATTGATTGAGGATTTACATTGACAATATGTACAGTTTTTTACCAGTCAACCCGTAACACCAATATATAGAGGATAGTCACTGACGTCGCTGGGTCAAATGGTGTTACATTGAGTAATGTCCGAGTGGACGAACTATCTAAAAACTCTACCTAGTCCAGCGTCGGCGCGGACGTAGCGTAGCGTCACGAAGCGTCAGTGTAGTATTTTTATATCTTTATCTTTATTCAACCACATACAAAATGTATAGGATACTAATGGCTTTAATTTTCGTAATATTCATAGACCTAAATATAATTTAAATATAACCAAATTAAAAGTGATCGGCAAAAATGTACTTAGTGCAGCAGATTACATTATAAGTGTAGGTAAATATAAAATGACACACTGGCCACTGCCAACATTACAGAATACATTCACAAAACTAGGTGCATCCAATTTATGAATTAAGAGGGATACTTTGAAACAAATATTTTTACATTATCTAGTAATAATTTTACAATAATAATTAAAACGCACTTTCAATTCAATATTTAGTTCCTAATTTTAAAATTCGGCCGGACCTTTAAAAGTAATCCTATATACATTCCTATATATTTACATATAAAAATACACACATAAATATCTATAACAAATAAATACATAAATACATAGGTAAATAATATGAAAAAAAAACAAATATTTATAAATATATTATAACAACTTAATGGATGAAATTGAAAACTTTAGATTTTCCATAAATGTACTTTTCAAAGCTAGTACTCTACTGATATTCCACAAGCGGATTGCTTAAACAGCGAAAGAATTTAACAAGAACACAGAATTATGTATGGGTATAGAGAGAAGAAAATTTCTGATGATCGTAGTGACGATCGTGTGAATAGGACAAAAAATTAAATTAAATTTTTAAATAGAGAGGAATTAAAGGGTCAAAGAGAATATAGGAAAGAAGACAGAGTATTCTGACTCACCAACGTTCGTCGATTGGAAGCCATTTGAGTTTTAACCGATGAAAAATTCGACCAAATGTGGTCGAATTTCTGAAGACAGAAAATGAAACGCGCAGCATTTGTATCAGCGAAGTATCAGCCCCCCTAGACAAGTGGCAAACGCTCAGTAACTATTCAAATATTACGCTTTGGCGATATTTAGGCCAAATTGGTAGCCAAGTGGATCATGGCTTGTTCAACGTTCGTTCCATACGAACTTTACGAATTATATCGAATATTGTCTCTGAATTGACGGTAAACGTCACTTTGAAGTATTATTTTCACCAAGGTTATAAGTTTTATTTATATGAAAAGTGCATTAAAAGCAAAAAAGACTTGCCCCCCAAGATGTGGCATCAACGTTAGTACAATAGAAAGAGAAATTTATGGATTTGTCATAAGCTGTTGACACGAGCGTAAACGAATTTGTAATTGGTAGCCAAGTGTCATTCGTGAAACGAAACGTTATATTGCATCGATCATTTTTGTCAATATTCGTACAAGACCGTAGCCAAGTGGCACTTTTGACAAGCAAAATAGTAGCGAATTATTCGATAATCAGCGAACGCTAGAACCCTGCAGATTACGCTTAAAATGGCGGTTGATCACTATTATTCAATCAGCTGTTCTAAAGCGTGGATAACATCTGTGAGAATTTTTGATAATTTTAAAGTAAAATTAACGCAAATTAAGAAGGCTTTTGGTGGCACATTATTAATGGTGCTTTGATATCCTTGTGGCGGGGGGGGGGGGGGGGTATTAATGTCACATGCATACATTTACCGGCTACCTTACCCTCCAAACCGGAACACGACAGTAACAAGCACTGTTGCTATTGCTGCAGAAATAGGTGGGTCCGTGGTATTAGACCCGGGCGAGACAATGCAGAACCCTACCACTTAGAAGCCACAATACTAGTGACTCGTTTACCCAATTGTTCGCTTCTAACGAACTGCCTAGACACATTGTAAGTAGTGATAGGTTTGCAAAATGCTGACAATGTCTTAATGATGATAAATATAATATTTCGTCTTTAAATATTTTACAGACACTATAAGTTCAAGTTATAAACACTATATTCTTGTTACAACCCTTGTATTTTGTAAATTTAATGAAACAAAGAAAGATAGTTTATTTTTCAATGTAGCAATAGATTTCGATCAATTTTACATTTCTGTAAATATGTATGCCAAAAAATACGTAAAAAAGAAGTTTTATATGTTCAGTTTTGCATATTTTTGTTCATTTTTAATAATAAATTTATCATCAGCTTTCATAAATCTGAAACATAAGTTTTAAAATGTGACTATCGATAACATTTTGCACAATTCTACGTTCACTTGTAAGGTAGGTAAAGAGGATTTACTTAAAATATGTTAAAATAATCAAATTTGATAGCAATGAAGATAAATACATAAATCTTGGTGACAGTATTTAATTTTATAACTCTTTAAATTGGTAGTCCGTAGTACTGACAGAGTTCAATTAACATGTTAGCTATATAGAAACTTACGGCATGACAGTAATTAAGAAGAAAAGATAGTATATTTTATCTTATTCGCACTCACGCGGTACATACAATCAAAATTGAATCAGATATAGCGACTCTGTTCTTATTTTTATTATATTCAATTCAGAGACAATATTCGATATAATTCGTAAAGTTCGTATGGAACGAACGTTAAACAAGCCATAATCCACTTGGCTACCAATTTGGTCGAAATGACGCCAATGCGTTATATTAGAATGAACAGAGAGCTCGGTTGGCGGTCAGAGCGTGCGCAGGACTTAGAAAAATTTTGATGGAAAATTTCAACCCTATATAACACCCCTTTTTTGTTGCACCATTACGTGGAGGGGGTAAGGGACACCAACTTTTGTCAAGGTCACTTTGCTCTGAGTTAATTCCCCGTGGAGTTAGGGCATGAAAACCGAAATTCATTACAAAGGCGTCTACGACTTAAAAAAAGAAAATGTATTGAAAACCCCCTAGTTAGGTTAGGACTCTTAAATTATGGCAATTTGCGTTCATTTTACTTTAAAATTATCAAAAATTCTAACAGATATTATCCACGATTTAGAACAGCTGATTAAATAATAGTGATTATCCGCCATTTTTAGCGTAATTTACAGGGTTCTAGCGTTCGCTAATCATTGGATCACCAATTTTGCTTGTCAAAAGTGCCACTTGGCTAAGGTTTTGTATGAAATTGATCAAAAATGATCGATACAATATAACGTTTCGTTTCACGAATGACACTTGGCTACCAATTACAAATTCGTTTACGCTCGTATCAACAGCTTATGTCAAATCCATACATTTTGTTTTCTATTCTCCTAGCGTTGATGCCACTTGTCTTGGGGAGCAGACCAGCGTCAATGTAGCGTCTAAGCGTCCGCGTAGCACCAACGTAGCACCTGCGTAGTATTAGCGTAGCGTCAGCTTATTGTTATTGTTACGAATAATCTAGAAGCGTGTAGAGTTGGAGCGCGCGCGCGCTAACTATCTAGAAATAAAAGAAAGAGATAGCTACTCCTATTGACAAACAAATAGTTGACCTGGGCTATGCCATAATGGACTTTGTGGGATATGGCATAAGGTTGAAAGTAGCGTGTACTAGGATTTATGACTCATAACATGTTTACGATAAGAAGTGATTCGTTGTTTCCCGATACATTTAGATTTTTCTGGATCCAGTTAGGACTTTACCCTGCCTATAAATACAGAGGTGTTGACAAACACAAGGCAGTTTTTATCAAGCGATCGAGAGCGATACATCAAGTGAACAGTGCGAAGTGAGAAGTGTTTTATTATGTAGTTCAGTGATAGTATAGTGAGTGATTAGCAAGTAGAGTGTATTTTAGTATTACGTTGTGTTGTGTTGTGTAAATACACGGATTTAATATAAGTGGTGTTTTCTTACAATTACGAACCCGAGTACGTAACATTATTATAGCGTCAGCAGAGCATTAGCGTAACGTTGAAGTAGCGATTGCATTAATTTATCTGTAACAGAACGAAGGGAACTGGTTTTTTTATACGGCCCTTGAACCAAAATCCAATAATTAAGGTATCGAAGTTTTTTGTGGAAACACCGAAGTGCGAACTGCCAACTAATAATCACTCATCTTTTGCGTGACCAAGTTAAATGTTTCTTGACTACGGATATCGATTACAGTTCATTGTGAGTACGCAGCGAGCGCTCAATTAGCACATACGAGTATTAATCCGAGTCATTTCAGTTCGTTACTAGTTCGCACGGAAACTATTGTCTGAGCGTCGTCATGTGAATGCATCTCACTTCCATTTGTCAGTCAAACTGAGCTTTATAGCGGTAATTAAAAAGCGGTATTACTTTACCCGTTTTTAAAAAAGAGGGTTCTATGTTTGTCGGTATTAATCACAGAACACATAAATACCAATAGACAGAGCTCCGAATTACTCTTGAACGATGTAACTGTACATAGAAATCACTGTTCATCGTTCATCGATACAAAGAAAACATTTTAAACCGATATCTTTTTTTATCGATAGCTTGGTTCGCCGAAAGAATGTTAAAAATAATTAATGCTTCACCGATACTACCACACGTGGGTACTACTATATGCAGATAAAGCGATTCGAGCAACCGGAAACATATATATCAAGAAACATAAATAGAACGAACAATTGTCAGTGCTGCGTTTAAAAAAACTGATCAGTATATATTAATATTATCTATAAATGTGAAAGTGCAGATTTTTGGATGGATGGATGTTTGTTACTCAATCACGTAAAAACTACTGAACGATTTTAAATGAAATTTGGCACATAGGTAGGTGACAACCAAGTATTCAGTATTTTTTGTAATGATTTTAATATTTCCTGAGCATCACTAATTCTTTTTTACGATATTGGGCGGGCAACGTGTCGCTGTTCACAATACCAAATCCAGAACTCTATCACCTAGATAGTAGACATATTTGCGTTCTTTCGCTTTTTACAAGATGCGTAGCTACTGCTGAGCAGATGATTAATTTTTTAAAAAGATAAAATTAAAAATTTTAAAAACCCCTGACACATTTTTTTATTCCTCCTTTATACTTATGCATTATTTAAAAGCAAAAGGTGAAAGGAGCTAAAGATCTTCAAAAAGAGATACTGCAGCAGGTGGTTAAGGTTATCATGGTTTCTTAATCAACGAGCTTAACTTGTTTTATTGCGAGCTCCAATGGTCTCCTTTTAGCTCTCACCATGTAACTCTGGAAATAATACTGATTTAGAATACCTATTTGCCAAAATATGATAAATTAAACCACACTAAATGGGCTTATTTTATGTAGTTTAGGAGTTCCATGGCAAACTTCTACAAAGCAGCAAACTTTGCGAATCTTCTGGCTATAAAGGCCAATTTTATCAGCCCAAGCTCGGGCATCTAGCACAAAGAATTTTCTAAACTAAACCGAATAAGCCCACACTCCATGGGTTTAACCGGTTTAGTTTAGAAATGCCCATGGACTTCTTACAGTTCTATAATCAAACACTGGAAACTATCCGGTTGCAAAGTCCTAAAAAGAACGAATATAATAAACCCAAAATATGTAGTGTTACTCAATTGTCATTCAAAGTTGCAATGACCTTCTTCCTGTTTCATCATAAGATCCTGGAAGTCATATACCTCCATAGTATTTGTCAAAACAAAACAAATGAGTTCAATCTTGGTAGGTTTATCTTATTTAGTTTCGGGATTCCCATAGCCATCTTTCAGTTCCATTATCGGATCCTAAAAATCATCGTGCTGGATCAAAGTGCATGTCAAAACCAACCAAATCAGCCCACATTTGAGGAGTTTATCTAGATTAGATTAGGAGTTCTCTTAGACTTCTTCCAGCTCTAACATCAGGTTCTGGAAGCCATCCTGCTCAAGAGTCCTTAAAACAACGAATGAAAGACCCCAAAGTCGATGGTATTTCTTCATTTTATTTTTAAGTTCCCACGATCTGTTTCCAGCTCCATCATGAGACCGTGTAAATTGTCTAGCACCTTAGCACTTAGAGTGTTTGTAAAAATAGAACGAAGGAGTCCAAACTAAATGGGTTTATCTTGTTTAGTTTAGGAGTTCCCATGGTGTCATCATCAGATCTTAGCAGCCTAGATCCAACGCCAAAATTTTAGCCTATATAAAGCGATTGAGTGCTAACTTAATAAATTTACCTTGCTGAGTTTAGGGATTCACTGTTCATTTTTTTCGCGTTTTCTATCTGGATTCAGAAATTTCTATCTTCAGAACCTCAGTATCATGAGAAAAAAGTTATTGCAATGAAATAAACGGTTTGAAACTCCACTGTCTTAGTATTTTCTATCTGTGACTTTCATAAAACTCTTCCTACTGAAAGTCACACATAGAAAGAGTACGCAGACAGGTAGAGAGTCCATCTTGTGATCCTCGTCGTCATGAGTAGTAATTATAGTTAGTATGTATTTATACCAACATTTATAGTTAGTATGTATTATAGTTAGTATGTATTATAGTTAGTATGTATTTATACCAACATTTATAGTTAGTATGTATTATAGTTAGTATGTATTTATTTATAACAACATAACTACTGAGCCAAAACTCGGATGTTTCGTCAAAACTCTGCACCTGTGAGTTCCAGACTTTACATCCAGGCTACATCATGAGATCAGCTGGATGGTACTATAAAATTATATAGCCACTGAATTAACACAAGTTTGCTAAGTTTTAGTACAAACGGACATTAGAAAGGTATTGAAAAATGGTTTGCAATATTTAGAAAATCTATTACTTACATACGAACATTGCCAGATAAATAGAAGCTGATCATCTTCGAATGAGGATCAAGCAACATCAGGTCAGTCACCATGTCATTGTAATATCATTGAAGTAACAGAATACAACATTTATTATCGATAAGGCTACTACTATAATTACAAGATGCTTAATTTCTTTCATCAATTTGAAAACAGCTGATTACCTTGAAAGACTGAACAAATTCTATTGAATCATAGGTAATATAATAATAATAAGTTTATTTTTAGATAAAACATCCACTAAGCCAAGAACCATCTCGCAAAATATAGCTTTTATTAAAAAAAACCGCAACCAAATCGGACCATCCGTCTAGTCGCTACGATGCCACGGACAGACACACAGATACAAAGATACACACCTGAAACTTATAAAACCCCTCGTTTTACGTCGGGGGTTACAAAGGGGTCGTATCATTGAGGGAAATATACATGGTCACTATCTACTTGACTAACGGATTTACGGCTTTTCTAATGGCATTTCTTTTAATATTCAAACACGTCAGTGCCAAGCATTGACGCTATTGCGGCAGGAATAGGTATGGCGGTGGTACCAGACCCGGACGAGACAATGCAGATCTCTACCACCTACAAAACCTTGTTCCTATATAGATTTTAAGGAAGAATTAATAACTCACTTCAAATAATGCTTAGATATTTGATTTTTACAGATCCAAGCCAAATGTAACCTTAAGAAATAAAAAATATTTAAATAGATTTTAGTAGAATTTTATTCTTTGATTAAAGTTTTGCACATGTGATGAACCCTACTCGTAATAATATAAAAAGTAACGGATACGGATATCATATATACTAGCTGACCCGGCAAAAGTTGTTCTTTCTGCCTTTTTAACTACTCTCATTTTTTCTATATTTTCTTAGCCAGCTGTTCAACCGAGCTGTTCAACCGTTCTCGAGTTTTAGCGAGACTAACGAACAGCAATTGATTTTTATATATATAGACATACAACGTCGTATTAGTTACACTTAGAATTGCCATCCGTCCGGGGAGCGTCCGGGAGTTCATTAATTTAAGAAGATTCTATTTTGTTTTTAAGACGTTATTTGATTAAAGTCAATGAAAATAAATGTAAATTACTTTAAAAGCAGTAAAACTATATTCTATTCTACTAAGCAACATAAAAAATCTCTGCAAGAGTAAGCTCTGAAATCCAGGGTTTTCACGTTTCTTTTCCTGGTTGACAGATTTTTGAGATGGCAACCCTCTTACACTATTTATAACTCAAGAATGGCTGGACTGATTTATATGATTTTTGTATTTTTAGATTTGTCTTCGTCCGGAATAGGATAAGTATTAAAATGTTATATTCATCAATAGAAAAATACCAATTTAATAATCTAAAATTGTACCAAGATAATAAAACATGAAATGATCTTGCTGGCACGTCATTAAAATACATGACTTTTCAATTTATATTATGTTTATTATTCTAATGAAATTCATATAATTATTTTAAAATTTTAAATTGGTCGTTCATTGACTGCTAGACGGAATAAAGTTCGCTGAGTCAGCTTGTTAGAACAGATTGTAAAAAAATATGTGGCCGATGAACCCACAGGCTGAGGTTTGTGCTGTAATAATTGGAAGATACTGCAATAAGACCATGTGCAGACATGAGTGTATTCTGAACCTGCGCTGAAACACCGTTAATTCACCACGCTTAACCAGTCTCTATTTCCATCCGTACTAGATGCACGTACGTACGGTCGCAGTCAAAAAAATCTCGAGTTAAGTGACTAAAACCTTGTGTAAAGTAAAGTGTTTTGGAGTTGTTTGTAGCAGAAAATAATACTTGTAAGTATTTTTTAATTTATAAAAAAAAAACATATGAATTCCGGTTATTTGATTGTTTAAAAGTGCATTCGCTTGTAAAGGATTTCGATGTATAAAAAGTATTTGTTTGTAATTGCAGATATTTTTATTTAAATTTTCAGGATTTTTGTGCCATTACTGAAATTAATTTTTATAATCTTATTATTTATTTATATATTATCTATTTAGATCAATATAATTTATTTTAAGATACTCCATAACATTATCAATGAGAAAATAATAAAAATTTATTAATTTTAATATACTTACAAAATAACTTATTTATTAAAGCTAGTACAAATTATTTTAGACTATCATTAATACGTTTTTATATTTTAATACACTAATTGAAAAATAATAATAAAATATGTCTAAATTCAATTTATTTTAGGTTCAATTAAAAAATAAGAATTAAATATTACTAAATTAAATTTATTTCATTAATAACTTATTTAATAAGATTAATACGAATTATTTTAGACTATCATTAACACTAAGCATTTTTTTTATTTTTATATCATAAGATACCAAACAAGCAGATGGGTCTCCTGATGGAAAGGGTCAAGCATCGCTAATAGACGCCAAAGGTGTCTTAATGGTGCGTTTCTATCTTGTGGCGAGATTTAATGCCACATGCATAAGTTTACCGGCTACCTTACCCTCCAAACCGGAACACAACAGTGACAAGCAATGGCGCTATCGCGGCAGGAATAGGTAAGGCGGTGGTACCAAACCCGGACGAAACAATGCAGAACCCTACCACCTGGTAGTCACGATGGTAGTGACTCGCATAGCCAATCGGTCGCCTTTTACGACCTGCCTGGCAGAACGGCAGTTGGTCTATTCTTCAAAGTGCCCGGAACCAACACGGGAAAACTTGAAAAAAAATAATGACATTACTAAATTCATACTAAATTCAATTTATTTCTTAACAAACTCATTTATAAGATTTATATAATTTATTTAAGATATTAATAAACGCTATCAGTCAGAAAATAATAATTTAGGTAATATTAGTAAATTCAATTTATATATTATGACGCTCATATATAAAGATTAATATAATTTATTTTAGATGCTTATTAACGCTATCAATCAGGATATAATAATAATTCAATTATTATTATTTATATGATTGTTTTTATATAACTTTATCAAAATTTTTACGCATTTTTGTATCTCCCACCAAATAAATTTGATTGAGTTACAATTTTTTGAGATTGTTACTGAGATATACCAGTAGTAACACTGCGTTACAAATAATAACTAAGTTGCATTACAATATTAATAAATAAATATTCACTTATATTCATTGTACTTAATACTATAATATTCTCTCTCGTGTTTTTCGAAGCCAGGATTTTTTAAAAGACAGAACATGTGCGTTTTCGCCGGGCAGTTCGTAAAAGGCGAACTATTGGTTAAGTCTGTCACTACCATCATTACTACTAAGTAATATAGTTCAAAAACCTCTTATCTAGATTTTGTAACACCACTACCATCTTTTCCTGCTGAATTAGTGTCAGTGACTAACACTATCGTGTACCAGTTGGGGCGTGATGATACACTTTTTTTTTCAACTAACTTGCCAAAAAAGAGATTTACAAGTCATAGTTGGAATCATTTTATTTTTTTATTTAATACTTTATTGCATACATAGAGGCAAAATTACATTTTCATTCATGAAAATTCCACGAAAGCGAGCTTATCTCTCTTATTGTTAATTATTTTTATTAATACTTATCTCTTATAGGCCGATTGTGTAGCCGCGCTGGCTACATAATCGGCCTAAAGCGAAGTATCGCGCTAGCACGATGTTGTCACGAACTACATCGCGACAACTGCCTACGTCATAATTACGTCATAATATCACTGGTCTTCAAACCGCGGCCCGTAAGTTATATTTGTGTAAAATGCTGCTAATATTTGAGCGGCCCACGACAAAGCAAACAAGAATATTGCAACATTAATTAAATTCTTTTAATTCATTAACATTCCTTCATTAAATTCTTTAATTTTATGTTATTGTTGTATGTTATTATATATGTTTATTGTTTTTTTATTTTATAAGATAGCAAACAAGCAGATGGGTCTCCTGATGGAAAGAATCAACCATCGCCTATAGGCACCAAAGGTGTTAATGGTGCGTTGCTATCTTGTGGCGAGGTCTTATACCACATGCGTAAGTTTACCGGCTACCTTACTCTCCAAACCGGGACACGGCAGTGACAAGCTTGACGCTATTGCGGCAAAAATAGCTAAGGCGGTGGTATCAGATTGGTGGTATTGTATTTCATTCACTCAAAAATTACAAAACTATGATACTCCTTTATACACATGAAAGGTCATATCGTCTTATGTTATTTTTTTTCTATCATGGAACAAAATAAAATAGCATACGTCGTTACACTAGTTCAATATCATAATACGGTTTATACACGAAGTTACCTAAATACCTATATATATGCAGGTGAATTATAGTAATTATGTTATTGTTTCTTTGTCGCGAGCCATACAAATATCACCTGCAGACATTGATATAAAAAACTCAAGATGCACAGTCCCGAACAAAATTGACACTCAAAAGTGTCGCTAATTTCATTAAAGTAGTTGCAGATATAGCAAAAACATACGTCTTTGCATATCTAACCTTAAGCGCAAGATTTACCGTTGTTTTTACAAAGGAATGTACAAAAAGAAACAAAATTGACATTGTCACATTGATCAGGGCGAGCGAAGCGAGCCCTACACTAGGCCACTTTGTATGCACTTTTGTGGTATCTGTTACTGAAAAAATATCTCTCTTTGAGGTTTGAGCTTTGACGTGGTAGTTTAAATTCATGTCTAGATATGTTATCTACCATTAAAGTACCATTTCATAAACATTAAGAAAAAAATAAAAAATACATGTATTAGAATTTTATTACTACTAACGCCATCTATTATGAAACTAACGAGTTAAAATGTTACTTTGGCGTGGTAGATTTAATTCATTTTCATTCACGTCATTTTAATACAATATTAATCTATTAATACACTTGTACTTTTTAACTTCCTGCTACGTATGTGGATAAGGAAGTTACTGATTTTGCTCCGATTTTTAAAAATCGAATTTTCACCAGATGTCCGCGTTTTGAGGTCCTAGGAACCTTTTTAGACTTTTTTCGTGATCACGTCAGTGTGTCTGTATGTATGTATGTATGTATGTATGTATGTATGTATGTATGTATGTATGTATGTATGTATGTATGTATGTATGTATGTATGTATGTATGTATGTGTGTGTGTGTCTGTTCGTGTGTGTGTATGTATGTCTGTATGTAAACATCTCATAACTTTTGAACGGCTGGACCGATCGAAATGCGATTGATGGCATTCGATTGGATTCCACTCAACTTAAACTTCCTGAAAATTTGAACCAATTGGGCCTAAAGGATTCTGATAAAATTTTGAAAAAACCCAAAAAGAAATTTTGGTGAAACAGTTTTTTTTTTAATATAACTTCCAGATTAATGTACTGATTGAGTACAAAGACTAATCAGCTATATTCTCAAAAAAATAAGTCTAATGCATAAATTGCATCAAATCGGTTTATCTGTTTGGAAGTAATCGTTGACGCAAATTTTGAAAAAAGTCTTTTTTCGACATAACTTCGAAATATTTCAACCAATAATTTTTTATTATTCTACAATATTTTAGTACTAAAAAATTTACGTCGAATGCCGTTTTAAAAATTAAAATCGAATCTTATTTTCAAAAGTTACAGGTTTTCAAATATTAAAATTACGTTGTTTTCAGCAAATTTACTTAATGTTTTTGAAATAACTTTCAGGCTAATATACCGATTAACCTCAAAATCTTATCAGTTTTTCTCCTTTAAAAACTGCGTCAAGTACCGTTAATTGGATAAAAATCAGTCACTTTGTTTGGTATCTATCAATGACGAAAATTTTTGAAAAAATGTTTTTGACATTGCTTTGATTTTTGAACTTACCGATTATTTTGCTAAAGCAATACAGACAGACAGTTTTTCAAAAATCAATGTACTGCCATTTTTATCATAATAAACTGCATGTATGATTGTTTCGTTGGTCATTCGTGTTTTATTGCTGTTTTTTGAGACTTAGCAATTGAGATATTTCAATATTTATTAGAACTGAAAAAAAATCTATTCTTATAGTTTTTACTCTTTTGAGCTTAAAATACCTTAATTTAGCGGGAAGTTTCAGGGATAGCCTGCAAGGTCAACTGTTTACAGATTTTTCACAATATGATTATTGTGAAACAGTACAAGTGTATGAATTGATTAATATTGTATTGAGATCAATTTTCAATCTTAGCCCGTGGGTAAAAAGCTACAAAAAGATATGGTCATGCCCGTATCCCCGAAGAGGTAGGCAGAGGTACAACGTGTGCATCCACGATTAGCCGAATATACGTCTTAGTCCAACAACGTGATAGGTGACCAGCTTATCACCAACCGGGCATTTTTCCAATCTCTGGCATCGTTTTTATTAGAAAATTGAAAAAAAAAAACACATTTTTGATTTGTCTTACTCGGGAATCGAACCCCGAGGGTTTCCCTGAGAGAAAAATTCGAAAAATTTATTCGCTGAGTTTCTTCCGCCAATTCTTCGTGCCTGCGGTAAGTCCAATATTAATCCTAAAAAAATTGAATGTTAATTAAATTAAAAAAAAAATTTCGAAAATCGATCTTATCTTAGCAAAATTTAAAAAGAATTTTTCTTGTAAGTTCTAAAAAAAATTTGTCTTAGAAACATATTTTTTTATTTTGGTTTATTTTCCTGCGCCCTTCTAGACCAAAGCCTGACGACGCCTTTGATGGGAATATAATGTTTGGGTAAAAATACGCTGGCTTTTATAGGTTAGATAATTATAAATGAAGCCCATACATTAAAAGATGTAATTCTCATAAAAATACTTTCTTAACAATATTACTAGGTAGTATAACTTTGCGAGCCCTTACAAAGCTCTACTTTTTGCTAGTATATAAGTATCTTCACGCCCGTATCCCCGAAAGGGTAGGCAGAGGTACAAAAGTGCACCCACGATTAGCCGAAGATACTTGGTCCCACAATGTTATAGGTGGCAAGCCTATCGCCAACCGGGCACTTTCCAATCCCGGGCAATGTTGTTGTTATCAGAAAACTGAAAAAACACATTTTTTAATTGCCCGACCCAGGAATCGAACCCGGGACCTCATGTGGTCAACTCCGACACTGGACCCCTAGACCACAGAGGCGATAAAAATATATCAATGCATTGTCACGACCGAGGTGATTCTATTTGAAATAAGCGCACAATTTAAAACTGTGCGCTCATTTTTGGAGACCGTTTTTGAGACACTGATTGTGTATCTTGGGTTTTTTATATCAATGCCTGCAGATCGTAGTTTGACGTCCACTGATATGACGCGTCACGCCCCTTTACGATGCAGTTCCACGATAGCCCGATATATCGTACTAGCGCGATACTTCGCTGTAGGCCGATATATTACGTAGCCGTGAGGTAAAACATTACTTGCATCAAACCCAAAATAGTGAGAATGCGTTAAAGAAATGTAGAATACAAGTGTACACATTATTAATTTAAAAATATAATATAATAAATATACAACAAAAGCTCATTTTGATTTATTTAATTCTAATACATTATATTGCCTTTTTACCCTAAAAATTCAACAGTAAATAAAACTCTTTTTAAGATTTTTTTAAAGGTAACTATTGATTGACTGCTCCTTATAAGTAAAGGAAATTCAAAACTTTCACAGAATTAATAGTAAAGGAGTTACTGTAGATTAAAGAACAGTTCGTTAGGTATTGTAAAATTTTGCGTAATTGAGAGCGACAATTTGAGTCATAATCATATAGAAAGTTAGTGTTCGCGAAATTAGTAAGGAAAGAGTGTGTTCAGTAAAACATTATAAAGAAAACATACCGCATGGGCATTCCCATAGGTTAAATGGATACGCCTTTCAAGACAATTTCTTAGTTTGTCAATGTAGCATGCAATTACACATAGAAATACAGAGTTGTACTACTTACCGATGAAATAAAATCTCTTCAAGTGTATTTTCGGTACGATAAAATAGTACAACATGGTTTATATCTATTTTTTCATAATATGATATATCTACACGTGTGACATTTTTGACAGTGATAGGAGCGTTTGCTCATATGCGCGGCGACACATTTCCTTCCCAATGGCGTGTCTATTAGTATTCATGTGGTCTGTGGGCATACCAGTGCTTACGAATAGGCTGCCACTTGAGTTGTGCTCTATAATTAGAAATATGGTCAAATTTTCTCAGATTCAGATTTTACTCATTATTACATAGTATAAAACAAAGTCGCTTTCACTGTCTGTCCCTATGTCCCTATGTCCCTATGTATGTATATATCGCTAGTATTTATATAATTTCACCAATTGCCAGAAGACTATGATGCCCCCCGCATCTATGATCATGAGGAGAACCGAAGTTGAATTAAATAAGATCTACTAAAAGGTTTGAATATTTTTAAATAATTGGTTTTCCTTTTGAAAATGCAACGTTTTTGGCACGATTCTTGTGTTCGTCTTAGGTCTGAACGAATATTTGTCGAGTTAGATGGGATTACCGATTAAATTGGTATAAAATTTTAAACTCTTTGTGCCTTCACTACGTATTGTCTTTTTTTTTAATCATTAGATAGCAAACTAGTAGATGGCTCTCCTGATGGGGAGAGAAAACATCCTGATGTTAATGGTGCGTTACTATGCTTGTGGCAGGATGGCCACATGCATAAGTCTACTGGCTACCTGACGAACACTGATGCTATTTCGGCAGGAATAGGTAAGGCGGTGGTACCAAATACCCGGCGAGACGTTGCAGAACTCTACCACCGAGTAGTCACGATGGTAGTGACACTCATAACCAATCGGTCGCCTCTTATAACTCATCTGGTAGAACGGGCGTTGGTCTATTCTTCAAAGGAGCCCAGACCAACATAGGTGATTTGCAAAGCGGGATATTTTCACTACCTCGAGATATGCTTAGAGACACCGGGACAGAGCAATTAAAAACGGGATAGTCCTGTGCAACGGCACGTACGGCCACTTTATGTATGCAAGCGAAGATCTGTAAATATGAAAGTAGATGTAAAGGTTATCGCAATCACTAAAAACACATATTGACCAATTTTGTATTTGTTGAATCATTATATGTGTATCTCTGACCAGTTATCTATTATCTCATATTTTGTTAATTATAAGACTGTTGATTCTAGATAGGATCGGTCAAGGAAGTATAAGTACTTATATTATAAGTGTTCCTTTCCAATATTGATTCTAGATGGAATCGGTCATGGAGGTGTAAGTACTTACATAATAAATTTTCCTTTCCGCTGTTGATTCTAGATGGAATCGGTCAAGGAGGTATAAGTACTTACATAATAAGTGTTCCTTTCCGCTATTGATTCTAGATGGAATCGGTCATGTAGGTATAATAAGTACTTACATAATAAGTGTTCTTTTCCGCTATTGATTCTAAATGGAATCGGTCATGGAGGATAATAAGTGTTCCTTTCCGCTATTGATTCTAGATGGAATCGGTCATGGAGGTATAAGTTCTTACATAATAAGTGTTCCTTTCCGCTATTGATTCTAGATGGAATCGGTCATGTAGGTATAAGTACTTACAGAATAAGTGTTCTTTTCCGCTATTGATTCTAAATGGAATCGGTCATGGAGGTATAAGTACTTACATAATAAGTGTTCCTTTCCGCTATTGATTCTAGATGGAATCGGTCATGGAGGTATAAGTACTTACATAATAAGTGTTCCTTTCCGCTATTTATTCTAGATGGAAACGGTCATGGAGGTATAAGTTCTTACATAATAAATGTTCCTTTCCGAATTTGATTCTAGTTGGAATCGGTCAAGGAAATATCGATTAGTTATACGTGTTACTCAATCGAGAACACTAGGTGGTAGATCCTGCAATGTCTCGCCCGGGTATGTGGTACCACCTTACCTATTCCTGCGCAAGTATCAATGCTTGTCATTGTCGTGTTCCAGTTTAGAGGGTAAGGCCAACTTATGCATGTGGCATTGCCACCCGCATGCACTATAAATATCTTTGTTGTCTACAGGCGATTTCTCTTTCTATCCATCAGGAGATCCATCTGCTTGTTTGCTATCTAATGATATAAAAAAAACCGAGAAGCCTATAGACGTCCAATTCACTGCCTCCCACGCAACGTAACCGGTGTGATGATATTCCTACTTCTACTACTTCACCGTAAAGTGTAGCTAGTTTATTTTGAGTAATAAACTTCCTAACTCTATCACCGTGTCAACCGGAGATTGGAGCTTTATAACGCCATGTACGCGTATAAATTTCCGGTCAATGGCTTGTTTTTAAAATAACTAAAATAGAGTTAACGGTTTTTTCTAAATTTTTATACGATGGTAGTATTTCATACTAGTTCAAACCCTTTTTGTAAAATAGACACATACATTTATATCTTCACGCCATATCTCTTCCAGCGTAGGCAAAGAGAACCGAGTGCAATATGTCACGATCTTTGCAGACTTGTCTTGTTTCCTTTACATAAAAATGTGAGTCTTAATACAAACACGCCAATTGCGAAGAATCCTTACACCAGCTTCGGACAGTATCCGATCAATTTGATCGTGGCATATCAGTATTGGTCATCCCCGATACCTATATAAATCAACATTCGCAGTGTTCATTTGTTTTTTTAATCATTACTTTTTGTACATCCGAACCAACAAAGCCATGCCCTTTCTCGTTTTTACACCGACATTTTCTTTCAGGCTTATCCTCTTTCTCTTACTTCAATATTACGAACCCGATCTGCGAGTGTTACAGCATATATTTTTCGCAGCTATGTCATCTATTTGATCCTACTTTCTGACATACCCTTCCATACAATACAACATTCACTTTCATACAATAGCGTAGGAATATGCAATTATGCAGGGCAAGAAGGACAACCTGACTTAATACTGTGTTTTTTAGGATCTATCATACAGGGCACAATGGTCTGAGGTGGGTTGCATCGCAACGAAAAATACAGCATAGCACATTAGGACGGTTTGCAACGGGGCGAAGCGGATCGCATCGCAAGGCAGTGCGTTTCCGTGTTTCCTACCAAATGTTATTCTTTGTTGATCTCCTACAAGTAACATCGCTTTCTGTAGCTTTGAACTAAAATTATTAGTCGTAGTTCATCCATAATTACGTAATCTATATTAATATCTATATTATTAATATTATATATGCGAAATTTTGGATGTTCGGATGGATGGATGTTTATTACTCAATCACGCCAAAACTATTTTTGTTTGTACATACGTATAACTAGTTAAATAAGTTCATCGTTACAGATGAAATTCGGTCGCAGATTCAAATTCTGCATGTCGATATTTTTCTTTGTTGTTTTTTAAATTTTTCAAGTTTTCCCAAGCACGTGGTGAGTGTTATAACAGAAAAATATTTAGAAATACGGAAGTACTGATCAAAGTTATAAGTGATTGGTGATGGTAATGGTGATTGGTAAGTGATGACACGTATAGCCAATTGGTCGCCTCTTACGATCTGCCTGGCTGAATCACAGTTGGTCTATTCTTCAAAGGAGCACAGACCAATACGGGGGAAGATTGTTAATTTATAATATTACATATATTATTATTTAAAGATTACTAGCTTCTGTTGTGTACGTGTGAAAATATGCAAGTACTTACCGGGCAAGATAAAGATAGACATATCATATTAACCATGATCTATCCGAAAATAATGTCGAAAGCGTTGTTTTACATAATCAGCGTATTAGTAAAAACTTTCGAATGTAGAGGATGCAAGGCAAATATTAAGGAATCATCATATATCGCATTCGGTTCTCTCCGTTCACCCCATAAATAATTTGGTGTAAAGATGTGAGTATGAGACTAAATACTGCGTCTAACAATAAAAGTTTAAGCCTTAAAGTGCTATCTCTAGAAGTAACAGTTTTTTATTAGCATAACTCTCTTATTAGCATAATTCTCGTAGCCCATTACATATTCCTTCTCGTAGCCGCGAGCGTAGCTAACCGCGAAGCGTGCTACGTAGTTTATCTTGCATCATAAGACTCTCTACACACTGATGGTTTTACAAACGAACTAATTTGAACGGAATTATGAACAAACGCATATACTGGCTTTTTAGGATTCCGAAGTAAACTAAGAACCCTTATAGTTTCGCTATTTCCGTCCGTCTGTCCGCACGATTGCTCAGAGTTCCTTATTACTAGGAAGCTGAAATTTGGTATAAATATACATATTAGTAACTTCGGCAAAGTGGTAACATAAAGTTTTGAAAAATATTTTTTTAACGGTGGCTTACCTACATGTAAAGTTGGGATGTTTATTTTTTTGTCTCACGTACCCCGTCTCACGTGTGGGGTATCGTTGGATAGGTTTTTAAAAATATTGTAGGTTTGCGAAAACAACTTTTGGATTAAAGGACTCGTTTTAGAAATATTAAGATTTTAAGTACTAATTTTTGTAAAGAGTCAAGTGTCCCCTCCTCTGCCAGCTAAACGGTTGGATTTGGGGGTGGCAAAAAGTAAGAAGAAGTAGTAAATATAATGAATTAAAAAGGAAAACTATCACGGTTAAGTAGGCTTAACAAGTTTACAATTACAACTTGCAAAATGTTGTCTTAAAAACTATTTTAAATTGCATGCAGAATAGTTGTTATGTTGGTTATAGATGGCGCACACAGAAATTCGATTTTTTCGATTCGGATTATTTCTAAAACGGCTAGACCGATTTTGATGAAACTTTCATTGAAAGATAAAAGAAGATTTTATAGGGCAGGACATAGGCTACCTTCACCCGAGTGAGCAAAGAGGGAGTAATGATTTTGGATCACGCGTAACGTGGATTAGCTTATAATATTTTACATTTATCAATCGACGAAAAAACGGAGGTGTCTAACTATGTATACTATATGGCACAGCGCGCTTGGCGCCTACCTTTAATTGCTAGAAAAAATTACTATAAAATACTTACTAGGTGGTAGAGTTCTGCATTGTCTCGCCCGGGTCTGGTACCACCGCCTAACCTATTACTACCTCAATAGCGTCAGTATTAGTCACTGCCTTGTTCCGGTTTGGAGGGTAAGGTAACCGGTAAACTTATGCATATGGCATCAGACCTCACCACAAGATAGGAACGCACTATTAACATCTTTGGTGTCTATAGGCGATGGTTGACTCTTTCCATCAGGAGACCCATCTGCTTGTTTGCTATCTTATGATATAAAAAAAGAAAAAAAAATGCTTAGCGATCTATCGTAGTAAACCAATTTTTTTGTGACGAGGCCTGAGGCACTAAACGTTAAACAACCGATTATCTTTGCGGACGTAGCCTAAAAGTTTTAAGTATCGTAATATGAATCATTAAAATGATGTCAGTTTAGACCGTAACTACATGCCAGGGTGTAACTAATCATAATTAGGCCAATACGGCATCCAAACATAAATACTCTTAAACTTTCCTAATAAGTTTAATATGGGTAAAGTATCGGAGGAGCAAACATTAACTTAATCATTTTTCTCTGTTTTTTTTTTGTTATTTATTTATATACAAGTACATATTTATATCCTTCCCCTTCCCTCCGGACCTCTGTAGTGTTCGGACGTATTTTTACCGCCTTCGTACTAGTATTATTTTAGAAAATTAAATAAATTAAGTAACAAAAATACGACGCAAATAATAGGAGACCATGTAATTGAAGCAATCATCGCATAACTCAAGTCCATGTGAGTTTTATTTAATTACTCGCATTTAGCATGTACTAAGAGGTCTTGTTATAGTGGACGGAAAGGATATTTGTTTGAAATCATCGCGACCGCCCAGCGTCTGTTGACCTCTGTCGATCCTGCGTAAACACAACTTCTGAAATTCATTTAGCCCTAGTACTTTACTACTGATTGTTGTTATTATGGATAACGCATCTGCGCTAGCGTCTGATTGCGATTCGGTTACCGTCTCAACGGATAATAATGACGCCGACTCACTAACAAAGAAATCACATCGTCAAAAGCGCAAGAGAACTAATACAACAGACGTGCAACTTGCTAAATTTATGTCAGAAATGAAGGGTTTGTTTAGTGATTTTAAGGAACAACAAGAGCAAAAATTTGATAGATTATACTCAACAATAGAGGAAATAAAGTTACAGAATAACGATATAAGAACTTCTATAGAATTTTTGTCTATTAAATATGAGTCTATTACAGTGGAAATAGATACGCTTAAAAAAGAATCTGCAAAAAATAAAGAATATATTATAATGATTCAAGATAAATTGGAAAAAATTGAGAGAAGGTCACGTTCGACATGTCTTGAAATAAGAAACATTCCATGTAGTAAATCCGAGACGAAAACAACACTTTCGAAAACTGCAACAGATATAGTTAAAGCGTTCAACCTAACTATGGAAGCTGATGACATTAAAGATATTTTTCGCATAAACACAAAAAATCCAGAAAATAAAACTATAATTGTTGAACTTTCTAGTATTATTATGAAGGATAGAATTCTTAATGCTTATAAGAAATTTAATAAAACTAATGGAAAATTAAATACGGCTTCCTTACGTTTACCTGGACCACCGAAGCCTGTATTTTTATCAGAAAACCTTACAGCTAAAATGAAACGTTTGTTTTATCTCGCGCGAGACTTCGCCAAAAGTAATGATTATAGCTATTGTTGGACAGCTGGCGGGAAAATTTTCATCCGCAAAAAAGAAGGAGCCCCTCTACACTGGATTAAAGAGGAAATGGACCTACAGAAGCTCATCAAACCACAATGACTAGTAAATAATTTTCTTTCATACATGCCAACACTTTATATCCTTTTTAAAAGTAATTTTGTAAGTTTTACTTTACTTGAAACAAGTTTTAGTGTCAAAAATTATGAAAAGCTCAATTTTTTTGTATTCTCAAGCACACACTTGTACACTCATACCAACATTTTTCCAAAAGTAATCGATTACGGTACTCATTCAAAATTTATCACTATTGAAATTTCATTTAATCGTCTCTTTTTCTCAATCTTGAATGTTTATTTTGTTTACATTCTTGTGCTGCATAAATCTTTAGTTAAACAATTAGCTTTTTCGCCAGGAATAAGGTTTGTTTATGTATACATGTTAAATGTTAGTAATGTTTATAATGGATGACATAATTAGAGTAGATTCGGAAATAGCGCTACTTTCGGTCGGTACTTCACATAGTTGTGCGCCTGAATATTCCCATTTGTATTTACCTAATTTAGTGGATTCCTTAAAAGTATTACATGTGAATATAAGGAGCATTGGTAACACTGTCAACTTTGAAAATTTATGTATACTGTTAAGAAAATTTAAGTTTGATATTGATATTATAATTTTAAGTGAATGTTGGATTAGTAAATGTCCGAATCTTCCTGAAATTTCAGGATATACAACTTATAAATCAAATTTTTGTAATCAAAACGATGGGGTAGTCGTTTTCTTAAAAGAAGGTATTCAAGCTTCAGTAGAGGTACCTGAAATGGAAGACGCTAACTGTTTGCTTATTAAACTCTCTAAAAATACAGCTATTTTAGCATTATATCGTTCTCCTTCATACAAAAATATTGACAATTTCTCGCACTCTTTGGATCACATATTGCACTCATTACGTTCTTTTAAAACTGTAGCGCTGATTGGTGATGTAAATATAAATATCTCTCCCAACAACAATGATATTAATTATGACGCATATCTTAACTTAATGGCATCTCATGCAATGTTACCTACCTATCATTTACCCACTCGCGATCTTAATTGTTTAGATCATTTAATCTTAAGAACTGACGCCCCTTCTGTTTCCATAGTTTTAGATTCCCCACTTACTGACCATCACCCAGTTCTTTTTTGCTGTGAATATAAAAACAACTTAGTTTCTAATGCCTGCAAACATTCAGTAAATCGTGTTAATATACCTGCTTGCCTAAAAGACCTTGAAACCACAGACTTCTCTCCAATCTTAAATAGCACTGAAGCAGAAATAGCTGCAAAAGAATTAGTTGAGTTGGTGTCGCAATCAGTTGCAGATAACACAGGCCGTATTTCTATTTCTAGTAATAAACAAATTCTCAAACCCTGGATTACTCCAGGTTTGCTTCGGTGCATCCGACACAGGGATAAACTTTTTCGGAAGTGTAGACAAAATCCATTAAATGAGGTTCTCAAATTGACTTATAAACGGTATAAAAATTTTTGTAACAATCTTCTTAAAAAAATTAAGTGTGAATACGAGCGAGAACAATTTGAAAAATATAAAAATAATGTAAAAGAAACTTGGAACCTAATTAAACGAATGTCAAATCTACATAAAAAATGTACTTCAGACGATCTTCTCTATCTGTCCAATAACCCACAAACATCTGTCGATTCTGTCAATGATTTTTTTAATACAATAGCGCAAAATCTCATATCTGCTCCTAGCGTGTCGAATAAAAATAACTCGGAAATTCCGAATGAGCAATCTTCTAAGGATTCTATGGCTTTGTTTCCTACAGATGAAGTAGAAATTCACTCAATCATTCTTAAGCTTAAACAGGACTGCGCAGTTGGATGGGATGGTATTTCAGTTAAGCTTGTTAGGGCCTGTAGACATGTTTTAGTCCCAGTTTTAAAACACGTTTATAACCTATGCATAGCTTCGGGTATTTTCCCAAGCGTTTTTAAAAAAGCGATTGTGCGGCCAATTTTTAAAGGCGGTGATAAACATAACGTAACTAACTATAGGCCTATATCTATACTCACACTTTTTTCTAAAATATTTGAAAAAATTCTGAATAAACGATTATTAAGTTACCTAGATTCAAATGAAATAATCTCCGCCAATCAATTTGGATTTAGATCTGGAATGTCCACAGAAGACGCAGTCCTTGAACTCACAGGAAATGTAGTCAAAAATTTAAATAATAAGTTAAAAAGTCTTTGCATATTTCTAGACATTTCTAAGGCTTTTGACACTGTTTCAGTGCCCCTCCTATTGGATAAGTTGCAATTCTGTGGAATCCGAGGTCTGGTTCTTGGAATGTTTAGGAGCTATCTCACCGACAGATATCAAAGTGTTGTCATCAGTAACGTTGCGAGTACAGAGAAGCTTATAACATCTGGTGTACCACAGGGTAGTGTCCTTGGACCAACCCTTTTCTTAATTTACATTAACGATTTATGTAATCTGAATCCCTCCAACTCTAAGATTGTAACGTATGCTGACGACACTGCACTTCTAGTTCACGGGAATACTTGGGAAGAAACCCGCATAAATGCTAATAATGCCCTCAGAACGGTCATGTTATGGCTTTCAAGTAATCAATTAGCTCTCAATGCCAAAAAAACGTGCTATATTACTTTCGCTCCTAAGGTAAGATCACAGCCTGATAAAACATTTCACGTTATAGCCCATCAAAAGGAATGTATAATAACTTCCAATGGTTCTTGCAGCTGTGAACCGATCATGAGGGTTGACCATGTTAAGTACTTAGGAGTATACGTGGATAGTGTACTGTCATGGAAGGAACAGGTTAAATCTGTTACTTCGCGAATAAGGAAACTTGTATTTGTTTTTCGTAAAATTCGGAGTAGTGCTAATGTTGGCATTCTCAAGATAGCGTACTTTTCCCTAGCTCAATCAGTTTTAACCTACTGTATCTCTGTCTGGGGCGCAGCTAGAAAGACCCATTTCATTCAGCTGGAACGCGCTCAAAGAGCAATATTAAAAGTTATGGCTTTCAAACCGATCCGTTTCTCAACAAAGCAACTATATGATTTGTGGAAGGTTCTTTCTGTTCGCAAACTATTTGTTTCTAGCCTTATTCTTCGCAAGCACAAGTCCTGTCCTTATGATAAAAATTTTGTACTTAGCAAGAGGAGATCGGACAAAGTTTTTGAGATTGGCCAAACAGGTTTAAATTTATGCAGCCGTCAATATTACTTTATTAGTTCAACCTTGTATAATAAAATTAATTACAAATTACAAATTTACAAACTTCCCGTAATGAAATGTAGAATTGTTTTGAATGAGTGGCTTCTGGAGCTTGATTATGACGATGTCGAGCTACTATTGGAATAAATTAAAACTATACGTACAATTGTTACATACATAAACACAAACATATACACACATACACAAACATACTTACACAAACATACACACACACACATACACACACACACATACACACACACATACACACATTTTCTTGCAATATTTGTTGCTACGGTACCTGGACTGTCCGAGGTGGGCGCTAATAACTGCAACACAGTCTTCGACTAATGTAGTTATTAACGTTATATTTTAATATTGTACATTTTTGAAAGCATCAAATAAAGATTATTATTATTATTATTATTATTATATATAGTTATATAAATACATATATACATAAATATTATACTACCATAGCGCGTTACACCATTACTATGACAAATGCTTACAGAGAGAACGTTTACAAGACAATTTGGAGGGACTATTCCTAATATCAATGGGAAGAGTATTCCAAAGCCTCACAGCTTCAGAAGAAAAAAAATTATTTATCATATATTAATTAAAATTATTAAAATTATTTACAAAAAATTAGTTATTCATCGCTATAAAGAACACGGATGAGTCTCCATGCATCGATTGCTTTAGTAAGACAGAGCAGAATCCCCTAATGTACTGACCATATCATCATGGAGGAGTTTCACTGATAGCTCCTTCTTATGGAGGTACTTAGTGATGGCATACTGCTCGATTTGCTCCATTTGCTGAAAGTATGTCCGATTGCTTTGTTAAAAAATTTATAAAATCACAAAAAATTATTGCACACATTTCGAACTTCACACAATTAACTACTCTGAACTGAACTAAATAATGTGGGTAGATTTGATTTTTAGAACTGAATGGATCTGTGTTAGGCCGAGTACTTTTCAATCCACCCTCGTATGAACTATTTCAGCATACTGATTTGTGTCATTCGTAATTCTACTGGTGTCTAATATCGCAAGTTGTTCTATTGTTAACTTTTTCACTCTCAAGCTGTTTAATAAATCGACACATCTGTTGTCATTACCTTGACGCATATTTTGGCTCAATTCACAAAAACTGAACATTCTCCATAGATGGTTCAGCTATGAGAGTGTCTGGTTGTTTAAAGCAATACGTACATATTATGGTAACATAAAAGTGCTATGCACAGTGCATCTTTCGACTAATCACGTGGCGACACCAGTGGGGGCTGTAATTGCAACACAGTTTTTATTTGTTGACAATCTTTGCGTTGGTTCTACCAAAAGTTTTAGAGTCAAACTCTTCCGCTTCCAGCCCCACCAGTAATGAATATTAAAAGAGGATTTTAATGTTCACTGTTAGAACTAGTTGTTAATTTTTCACTGGCTCTAGCGAATAATTATTTCTGATCGTGATTGAGAGAATTCACTTGATGAGTAACTTTATAATTTTTTAGTTGTTTAGTTGTATGAGTAACTTTATTGCGAGCAAAGCCGTGAGAAACAGCTAATAATTTTTATATATTTGAAATGTGCTAACAAAACTCTTTCATTTGATACCCCACACAATACTATTATTATTTTTTTAATGCATTACTTTAAGTTCCCTAGAGGGCGCTGTAGTCAATTTAACGTGACGTTACGTAGCCGACAACCAGCGAAGAAGGATCAAGAGGCGTCTAATGGCTCCTCATTTGTCCAATTATGATACTCTTCTCTTGAAGATCCCCAGATTGTACTCGCCCGGGAACACAGACTCAGGAAGTATGTTTCAATTCGAATGAAGAATGTTGAGTCGAACCGCTTTGTCCCGGACATCGTTCGCTTCTAGGTGTGCCATTAGCCTGATTTTCAGTACACGCTCCATAGTCGTGCAGAGTATGGACGTGACTGAAATTGGCCTATAGTTGGAGGAGTCGGCTCAACTGCCTTTTTTGGGCACAGGCTGCACGTTGGCAAGCTTCCATGATTTCGGTACTTTTCCAGTCGTCATCGAAATTCGAAAGAGGCGTGTCAACACAGAAGCGAGTTCAGGCGCACAGGTTTCAGTACTAGGGCTGGAATCCCATCAGGGCCACTGGATTTGTTCACGTCCAGATTCCGCAGCGTTTTAAGAAATTCTTGCAAATATCAGGTGATTGTAAGCAAAGCTGTGGGCAACAGCTAATAATGATCACATTTTTGAAATGTGCTAAGAAACCTCTTTCATTTGTAGGGTATACACGACACCATTAAGAATTATTTTTTCATAGTCCTTTACTTTATGTCCCCTAGAGGGTGCTGTAGTCAATTTAACGTGACGTCATATAGCCTATAACCAGCGGACAATCAAGAGGCTTCTAATGACACCTCAATTGTTTTATTATGATAACTAGTTCAGAAGTTATGAGGGAACAGATGAACATCCATATCCACATACATACATACATACAGGTCAAAATCAGGTAATAAGATAAAATCTGAATTCAGGTTAGGTGAACGTAAACGATTAGTAGTCCCCTTAATAGTCTGTGGTTAGAATTTTTCTTGTCAATGCAATGAATATTTATTCAATGGTTTGTGGGTTGGCGAGATGAGTGGTGATTCTCACCTACACATTTTATTGACCTAATTATTATTATTCACTATTTTTGGCGATAGCCGAGAGCGACGACTCATTCGAGTTACAGGAAGAGTGGTAACACACCACCCGTCAGACTTCCGCGATCGTACAGTTTCGTATGAATCCGTACGGAGCCGTACGTAGCTATACGGGGAAGTACGGAGCCGTCGGGAGCCTTTCAGCCGTCGTTAAATGTAAATGTAACGGAAATGTGAACTTTTATTCCTATTTACACGTTCCAATTCCTTTACTGCATTTTAAAATGCCATCCCAGCTGAGCCGATGCAAGCCGGTCGGTAGGAAACTAATAATCTTCGGCTAATCGTGGGTGCGCTTGTTGTACCTCTGTCTACCCAATCGGGGATACAGGCGTGAAGATACTTTTTTTGTTTCTATAATTATAGCCTTAAATTAATATACACTTATAATGAAGGGTACACTTATCGTATAAAAGGGAAAATCAAGTGTATATATAAAGTCATGTAGATGACAGGTGAAAATGTGGAGAACACCTGAATTAGACCTTCGTTTGAAGGCTTAATTAATCTTAACATATTGTTGGATACTCAAAGGGCAAGGGGTGTTTATGAAGAAAATGTTCATTTTATCAACATTGTTTTCACAGTACATTAAGTTAGTTAATTTGAAGTTTTTTTGGATATTAACATGCCTGGTTGACACGCTGGTCGATGCGACTAGGTAGAGGAAACCGATTATTTATTTTGTCTGCTATGTTTAAAAATGAGCCTGAGGCAAAAACATAATAATAATAGATACAGAAGGTTGCAGTGTTAAGAACGGCACGTATTGTGAGGAGGTTTCTTGCTATCACCCTGACCACCGGCGGCTTAGCTGCAAGGCTCCCGTAGGCGGGAAACCTATTTTTATATATTTATGTTTATAATATTGTATATTTTTAATATTATAATTATAAATTTATATAAAATAAGAAGAAAAATGTAAATAAAGAATAATAATAATAATGCTGGACAAACTATACAAATCAATCTAACCTCAAAATAAGTTTTTTATAGTGTTTTCTATTAAACAAATTGCTCGCCTGATGGAAAGAGACAATCATTACCTGTAGACACCAAAGATGTTAATGGTGCGATACTATTATTGTGACAGTGTCGATGTCACATGTATGACTTTACCGGATAACTTTTCTATCAAAAAAGACATGGCAGTGACAAGTATTGACGCTTTTGTGGCAGGAATAGGTAAGGCGGTGGTACCAGACCGGGCTGGTTGCGGAACTCTACAAAATGATAAATTTTTAGCAAAAAATTAAACCGACGAAAAGTTATGCGTGGTCATACATTAATATGGTCATACATTCAAACCAGTGAGTGAATAATCAATTGTCTTCAGTTTTGGTATAACTGGAAAGTTTTTGTTTTTAATTTTAATATATTTGTATGTTTATATACTAGCTGACCCGGCAAACATTGTTCTGCTTGTTTAACTACTCTTATTTTTTTTCTATTTTTTCTCACCTTTTAAGAAAGAAGTACCCAGTTAAATACGTGGAGTAAACAATCAATCATCACTTTATATATATTATATCATACTAGCTGTTGCCAGCGACTTCGTCCGCGCGGACTTCGTTTACTCCGCACAGCACCTCCCCGCTAGGTGATAGCGTGATAATATGTAGCCTATATGTTGACCCGACCTGTTAGTAATATTCATGCAAAATTTGAAGTAAATCCATGCAGTACTTTTTGAGTTTACCCCAGACATACATACAGACAAACAGACAAACAGATAAACAGACAAACAGACAAAAATTCTAAAAACTATATATTTGGCTTTAATATCGATTGTAGATCACGCCCCAAGTATTTTTTTAAAAAAATATTCAATGTGCAGTTTTGACTTTCCTACAATTTTATTATATGTATAGATTATTTAAAAAATTAAGGTCGAATTTTGTTCGAAACTTAGACGAAAAGTTTCTGAAAGACCAATAGGGCTGTAATTTAACGATTTCCATTTTGCATCATTAGATTATAAGGCTAAAGAAGGAGGTATATTAAATATGAATTAAGTATTCTTGTTTAAGTTTTGATATTTAAGGCAATCATGTCGAATTACTATTTATTTAAGCGTTCTGTTCTTATTACTTAACTACTTAGTGGTCTAGTTGTTAGCCTAATCGGCTTAAATAAGCAGGTTTGATCCTCAGGTCGAGTAAAAATGCTAAACGTAGTCAACGTACTACAGCTGTTGAGCAGTCTACAAAGTAACAATACAAAAAGTTCAAGAAAATCCTGAATCGCGGTATCACAGTTATTTATTTTATAACATTGTATATAATTTACAACGCTTCTCACATGGACTTCGGTCTCCAGGCAAAACACTGCCTGGCTGAGAAGATCTTCCTTTTTAGATTTTTATATGACGTCTACATCCTCCACAGAGGTAATATTATCACTCCTACATGCTAACTATAACCCCTACAATGCTATTTTTGGAATTATGCATTCGTGTTGATCTTGTATCCTTTGAAGAATAGATCAATTGCGTTCGGTCAGGTCGTAAAATGTGACCAATTGACTATACGTGTCACTACCATCGTGACAATTAGGTGGTAGAGTTTCGTTACGTCTCGCACGTGTATTTGGTACCACCGCCTTATCTATTCCTGCTTCAAAAGCGTCAATGCTTATTTCAGTTTGGAGGGTAAGGTAGTCGGCTGACTTACTTCTAACTTCCCGCTAAAGTTACTGATTTTACCTCGATTTTCGAAAATCGAGTTTTAGCCAAATTTTCACGTTCCATGGTCCCAGGATCTTTTTTCCGACTATTTTTACGTCAATATGTCTGTATGTATGTATGTGTATGTGTGTGTAAACCTCTCATAACTTTTGATCAGCTTAACAGATCATAACCCCGATTCAGCCCAGAAGATTTTGGGAAACTTTGAAAATACTTCAATATAAATCAGCGAAATGAATTCAATCAGTCTTCAATATGAATCAGTCAGCGAAACAACTTTTTGTTAATAATAACTTCCTGATCAATGAATCGATTAATTTCAAAATCAAATCAGAACTTTTCGTTAAAACACTGTGTCTAATACTATAAACTGCATCAAATTTGATTTATCTGTTCGAGTTATCATTGACGTAAAATTTTGAAGTATTTTTTCGACGTAATTTTGGGATTTCTCAATTAATTAATTTTTGACCTTTTACAATATTTTATTACTTAAAAAATTGCATTAAATGCCGTTTAAAAGTGGCATTTCGATCCCGTCAAATGAATATCATTGCAACATTAACATCTTTGGTGTCTATAGGCGATGATTTCTTTTTCCATTAGAAAAACTGTCTGCTTGTTTGCCATCTAATGATATATAAAAAGTGTAAGCCTGAGGGGTCAGAGGGCCTACCATGAACTCTTATAATACTTGTCAAGTTCCAGGCAGTTCAACTATGAGTATTAACCTGTCAGGTTTTACGATCGTACCATGAACTAATTCTTGTTGACCTGCAATGCGGTGTCTTCTGGCCGGTCACATTATCTCTGGCTAAGACATATCAAATTAACGTTGAGAAACACATTACTTCCCAATTTTGAAATTTTAGTATAAAGTTATTACTATTAATGCTTTTTAATTAGAAATCTTGAATTTAAGAATACAAATTGGCAAAAGAGATCGAGTTTCAACTTATTTAAAGTCTACGCAAAATATATGGAACATAAACTAAACCACGTAATATTTGTTAAGTGGCATCCATTAAAGAACGCAACTCTGGGAATATTACACTTGACCTTGAACTGTTTAATAAATTTGATATTTATGAGCGCGGTTTTTAAATTTGTTGAGTAGATATTTGATTTTTTGAGATTAGAGTTTTGGAATAGTTTGTGATTATTTATATATATACACAAGCCGAGAAATGTCGAGAAAAATGTGGACAATAAGTGGCGATGCTGTGAAAGATGAAAAAGCCTGGGCTGTAGTATTTACTTAGATAATGCTAAACTAACGTACAATAGGTATACAGATATTTAGAAAAAGAGAATATTATGTAAAAGCTGTTTTCGGGGTTCCGTTTTACCTTTTAAGTACGGAACCCTAAAAACAACCTTCACATACGGAACCCTATTACTACGCCTCCGCTGTATGTCTGTCCGTCTGTCACCAGGCTGTATCTCATAAACCGTGATAGCTAGAAAGCTGAAATTTTCACAAATTATGTATTTCTGTTGCCGCTATAACAACAAATACTAAAAATAAAAAAATGAAAATATTAAGGGGGTCCCCATACAATAAACGTTTTTTTCGTCCTTTTTTGATATGATCGTACGGAATCCTTCGTGCGCGAGTCCGACTCACACTTGGCCGGCTTTTGTATTTTTTTAGTTACACACACATCTAAAATTATTAATTTAAATTTTAAGATAATAACTCAAAATTAATTAATTTAATTTAAATAAATAAATCAAAATTAAAAATTATAATATAGTATTTAGAAAACTATATAGAAATAATGAACTACTATATTTTATTCCAATATTAATACTTTTCTAAAACACAGTTAATATCAAAAAATATACAATAGCAGTAATAATCAAAAATACTTATATTTACAGTATATTTAAGACAAAGCAATCCAATAAAAGTTACTTTTTTACAGCTGCAAGTGACCGGCAATATTATGACACTTTAGCAGTTCAAATATCGATTTCGGTCTCTCAAAAACACTTCATGGTACGCTAATGCAGGGCAGAAGTAGGTTTGAATAGTAATACGATCGCTCGCCGGCATAGGTCACGTGGTCGCTGACTGGCCTGTTAAATAACGCTTTCATGGTACGAAATAGCAGGACAGTTTAATTATCGGCTTAAATTGACCTGCTATAAGAGTTCATGGTAGGGCCGCAGGTTTTACACCCTAGACATATTGAATTTTATGTAAAATTATAAAATTAAAACTAAGCGTAAAAGTATTTATCACGGGAATAAAAATAATCTAATTTTTTATCTATGGAAATGAACCAAAAATTATGCGTGATTTTGTGAGGTCCCAGGGGATTACTCGAGTTTTGTGTTGTTTGGAAAAAATATGAATATTTATTTAGGATTTCGGGACTTTGTCTGAAAATAGCGTACAGGGTTATATAGAATCTATTGAAGGTATACCTATTGCATTAGTTGAACATGGATAAGGAAACTAGGATACACGACTTCAACTTCCAATTTGATTTTACTCAAGGTTGAACCTTTAAACACTCTTTAAAATATGTAATATCTGTATATTATCTATTGACGACCAACTCAAGATTTATCAATACTGTACAAGCTCGTAAATGGACACTGGGATGTTATGAATTTATTGAATTATTTGTCGCTTAAAACTAGCGGTAGTAAAATAAATTTTAAGCTTTTTTCTGTACAAATATGTAACAACAATATCACATTTATTGATCTACTCCTTCGTATGTGCAGAGCTTATAACAATACAAAAGATCTAGGGCATTTTCTTCTCGCAAAATATGCGTTCATTCGTGAAATCTGTTAAACAACTAAATACCATATTAATATATTAGATAGTAGAAATCTTAAAAATGTATTTAAAAAAAGTATCATCAATATTCCCCTATTTATTTATTTACCTATTTTTTCATTATTTCTAAATTCTGTATCAACGATGTGTGCAAAACTTATTGGAATTCAATTTTATTGAGAAACTACTTTAAGAATTATGGGTTATAAAAGGCGACCGATTGGCTATTCGAGTCATTATCATCGTTTCTACTAGATGATAGAGTTCTGCATTGTATCACCGGGTCTGGTACCATCGCCTTATCTATTTCTGCCGCAATAGCGTCAGTGCTTGTCACTGTCGTGTTCCGGTTTGGATGCCGACAAACTTATGCATGTGGCATAAGACCTCGCCACAAGATAGCATCGCACCATTAACACCTTTGGTGTCTATAGGCGATGTTTGACTCTTTCCATTTGCTTGTTTGCTATCTTATACTATAAAAAAATCCCCTGTTTATTTACTCACCAATTTTTTTATTATTTCTAAATTCTGTATCAACAATGTGTGCAACACTTATTGGAATTTAATTTTATTGTGAAACTACTTTAAGAATTATGTAAATGCTAATAATTGTTTTCTGTAGTGGTATTTTTCAATAAATAAGTAAATAAATTAGTAGATGAAGCAAACATTTTGTACCACTTTTTAAGTGGATTATGAAATCATCTTAGTTAAAGTTTACATGGCAGAGAAATGCAGAAACCTGATATTTTAAAATAATATGCATTAAAACTGCAAAAATTAATAAAGAAAACATTACACGCTATACCTATTCATGTGAAATATATGATAGCTGATAGCCCAGCAAACGTTGTTTTGCCATATAAATTATTAGATTAAAAAGTAAGGGTTGGTCGTAGGGGGTTGAAAATTTAGGGTTGTATGTATTTTAATACTGTATCATAAAAAAATTAAAACAAAAATTTTTAATCTAAAAAATAAAAAAATTTAGGGGTGGACTACCCTTAACATTTAGGGGGATGAAAAATAGATGTTATTCGATTCCCAGACCTACCCGATATGCGCACAAAATTTCATGAGAATCGGTCAAGCCATTTCGGAGGAATTTAACTACAAACACCGCGACACGAGAATTTTATATATTAGAAGATACACATGCAAACTATTTTCTTTACGGCTAACGTCAGTTTTTAAACTTGAAAGACATTTTATTGTTTAGTCTATGGTAAAATTTCGACCACAGGGGGATAGCTAATAATAATAAATATCTAAAATACGACAAGAAAACATGGGATTAATAAAATTTCTTCTCATATAAATTTCTTATAAGTTGTCTGTGCATAAAAACTTGCTTAGAATACCGCAATTTTTCTCAAATTTCAAACCGCTGTCTGTTAATGTTGTGGTCTTGTAATAACCTACATGTTTTGCTTGTCATTTAATATTTAACAAAGCCTACACCACAAATTAAACTGGATACGTTTTTCAAGGCTATTTCTTAGGTTGTTAGTTTTGCTTGAATTTTACAGAATTAAAGATTAAAAACTTAACAAAAAAAAAAATTCGACACACCAGGATTTCCACCTGCGACGTTATATCTGGCCCACAGAACTACGAGAGATCTCTCGCTCTCAGCAACTAAGCTACTATCGACAGATCAACGTAACAAAATTATTCTTTGTTAAGTTTTTAATGTTTTTCCAAGCATAAGTGTTAGAAGCGTTATAGTACTTGGCGATGAAATAAAATCACTGCAAGGGTATTTTATAAACCTTGGTTTCTTAATAACTGGCATAATAAAATAGTACAATTAAAATAAATAATAAATAAATATTCACGGGAGAAATTACACTTACTGATCTAACCCCAAAGTAAGCAAATTATTTGCTTATGTTATGGGTGTTAGTCAACGATACTAATACATAGAAATACATATATAAATACTAGAATATATTTTATAAACACCCGAACCCGGAAATACAAACATTTATGCTCATCACACAAATGCTTGTCCCCGTCGGGGATCGAACCCGACCGCCTCGATTGCGTAGTCAGGGTCGCTAACCACTCGACTAACAATGCGGCATATTTCCGATTTTTCACGATTTATTTATTATTTATCTACAAGAGTTTGACATTTAGAAGCATTTGTCCATTGAGCGCCTACACATTCTATGCCCACCACCGTATATATTAATATTCACTAGAGATCGCCTGTGACCGAAATTCGACCATAGATTAAACAATGAAATTCCTTCTAAGTTTGACAACTGACTAAAGCGTAAAGAAATAATATAAATGTGTGTAATATAAACACATTTATACTCACACATCATGACAATGTATGTCACATCAATGTAGTACGTGTAAGGTTTACTTTCATTAATTAATTAATTTAATACTTTATGTGTACAATTCACTTAATGAAAAATACACACGAAAAAGGATAAAAAAAATTGCACAAAATTTTGCAATTTTTTTTTTTATCCTTAACAATGAGCTTATCTCTACTGGCAGAGTTTTCTTGCAGCTAACCCGAAATGTGGCGTAGGGATTAATACATGGGAAGGCAACGTGCACAACAAATAAAATAATACATAGAACAGTTTGCACACGTACAAATACACTAAACTTATTTATATATGAAACACATACATAATATTAAAGGAAATCGAACATTACAACTTAAGTAGTAAAACTATTAAAATCAAGAGTCAGATAATACTCTTTTAGACGTTTTTTTTTAATTATCAGTGAAGGGCTAGAACGTATGCATGCAGGAAGTGAATTCCAAAGCTTAGGATCATGCACCGTAAAAGACCGTGAATAGGTCTGGATGTGAGATACAGGAAATTTAAGAATTAAGGTACTAATTAATACGAATTTTATGTATTTCTAACGCATTTTATTTAAAAATATTAATTTTTTGCACTCCTTCGTAATGTAAACTTTAACTGTGTCAATTTTCATACTCCAACTGATAAATATTAATATGTATTATATTAATATGTACGAATAAATATTAATATGTATTATATTAATATTTATTAGTTGTAGAGTTCTGCATTTTGTCGCCCGGGTCTGGTACCACCGCGTTACCTAATTCTGACGCAAAAGCGTCAATTCTTGTCATTGTCGTGTTACAGTTCAGAGGGGAAGGTACCGGTAAACTTATGCATGTGATATTGAAACCTTGGTACAAGGATAGCAAGGCATTATATACATTTTTGGTGTTTGTAACATAATTTTGATATTTGAAAAGCTGTAACTCTTAGAAAATTGTTTCAATTTTGTTTTAGAAACGGAATTATATGCAGTTTTTTGAAGTTCTAGGATATTGTAAAAATTAAGAAATTGTTAGGGTTGAAAAATCAGGATATTGTAATAATTTATATATTGAAATAATTAAGAAATTGATTGGTGGAAAAATCTCGAAGTTATTTTACAAAAACGATGAGCAGATAGTTTTTTACTCAACGTATAATTTCAGTGCTTATTTTACGCTTATAACTGTAATACTAATTGAAGTGTATTTTAAGTGCATTAAATATTAATTATAAAACATATTGTATGGTAATTTCAGCGTCAGCCCGTAATCTAAATAAGTTTACAGTACCACTATAAAAACATTTTCTTGCTAAGCTAACCTACGCTATTAAAATTCGAAACAGACACTATATACTATATTGTACCCATAGATATAATATATGTACTCAAAGATTGTACCCTTTATTTTTATATAAACGTTTCCGAATAAATTCTCCTTCATCATATCTTTTTTCGCTGTAATTGCAAAAAAACGTTTGAGAAGGCACGTACTTTATAAATTGGAAGGCTTCTTTTGTAGTCGCAAAAAGTAAATAAATTACGAAATGATTGACTTTTTCGATTTCGATTAAGTTTCTCGTAGTCATTTTCCTAATTTGTTTAAAATTCGGTAAATTACTACAGTAACCAAATTACATGCGAGTGAAAGTTAAAATTAAGAACGCAGAAAGGAAGAAGCAGGGTAATAATTATTTTGATCAGGAACTTTAAGGGAAAGTATATCGCGTATTTTTATTCGCATGGCGTGAGGTTAGCGGTCTAGCGTAGCGAGGATATAAACGCCGCAACAATAGACAACTTTAATCGACTTATACTAGCTGTTGCCCGCGATTTCGTCCGCGCGGACTTGGTTTACTCCGCACAGCTCCTCCCCTGTAGGTGATAGCGTGATAATATGTAGCCTATATGTTGACCCGACCTGTTAGTAATATTAATGCAAAATTTGATATAAATCCATGCAGTACTTTTCGAGCTTACCCCGGACATGCATACAGACAAACAGACAAACAGACATACAGACAAACAGACAAAAATTCTAAAAACTATATTTTTGGCTTCAATATCGATTGTAGATCACGCCCCAAGTATTCTTTTAAAAAAAAATTCAATGTACAGATTTGACTTTCCTACGATTTTATTATATGTATAGATTTTTTATAACTTGTGTGACATAATGTTCCGTAAACGTGATGAAGTAAAATAAAAGGCATTTTACTCCATCATTGATTTAACATTTTCGCAAAGTAACAACTGAATCTATAACATATCAATGCAGCAATGTTATAAAACATCTTTACGACCTATATGCTCATCTATAAAGAAAACCACATATATGCTTAGGTGATGTTTGGTAAAAAGAACCATCAGACTATTTACTATTACTTCCTACCTTTTCAATGTTAAAAACTATATTCACGCTCATATCCCTGAAGAGGTAGGCAGAGGTACCAGCAGTGCACCCACGATTAGCTGAAGATACGGCTTGCTGACGTTTCGTCCAAAAAATTTTCGTCCACAGTGGATGAAACGACACTTTTTAGTCCCACAAATCACAATGTTATAGGTAGTAAGCCTATCACCAACCGGGCACTTATCCAATTCCGGATAACGTTATTTTTATAAGAAAATTGAAAAAAATAAATAAATTGGCCGACCCGAGTATCGAACCCGGACCTCATATGGTCAACGTCGCCACTGGACCACTAGACCACAAAGGTGAATAAAATTTAATCGAAATATATCTACAACATTGTAATAAAAACCATTTGTTGGACAAAAAATACAGTATTATGAAATATGAAATGAACGAAGCTTTTCCTGTTTAATAATAAAAATTAAAACCGACAACCATCGTAAATATTAAAATTTGTAATCTGCGGTTTTATACAAAAAATATAGTCAAGCTAGGGCTGCCAATAAGTATAAAAAAAACTCTTACTTGTGTTTACTGCCAACGCCTTATCTATTCCGGCCGTAATAGCCTCGGAGCTTTTCTCAAGCAGATGGTTCTCCTGATGGAAAAAGTCTATAGACGATTTTAGTGGTGCGTTGCTATCCGTGGGGTTAAATAGCAATGCCACATACATAAGTCTACCGGCCAAGCCTTCCGAACCGGAATAAGAAAAGACATGCATTGACGCTATTGCGGCAGGAATAGGAAAGGCGGTGGGATCATTTACCCATGCGAGGCTTTGCGGAACTCTACCACTTAGTAGTCATGTATTAATGAGTAATGACACGTATCTCTAATAATTAGAGTTGTGGTGGTTAATATAACGCATAGCTTTATATATATATATATATATATATATATATATATATATATATATATATTTCTAGTTTTACGTTGAGCGTACACACTCAACGATTCGCACGGCGATCATAGGTAGAATACCGTCACCCGTCTCGCATTTTCGGATGACAGATTATGGGTGGCAGAATATTTTTAATTAACCACCAATAACTCTGATGAGAACCGAACACCTATTCCTGCCGCAATAACGTCAATACTCGTCATTATCGTATTGCGGTTTGGAGGGTAGGATAGCCAGTAAACATTTACAAGTATTTTAACAACTCGCGAAACGGACAGCATCGCACCATTAACATCTTTGGTGTTTACAGGCGATGGTCGTCTCTGTCCATCAGGAGAGCCATTTGCTTGTTTGCTACCCTATGATTTAAAACAAATATAGTCTGTCATATACTTAATGTGCAGACAAAAGTATTGACAGCCCTACTCATATCTCATATTATTGTTTGTTCTTTGGTTTACGGGTCAAATGAAACATGTTTTATTATTGTCTGGTAAAGCGAAGAAAACCTGCAATATGGACGTGAATCGCATAGTAAATTTCAACCTATTTTTACTATTCTTGTTTTTAGGGTTCTGAGGTAAACTACGAACCTTTCTAGTTTCACTATGTCCGTCCGTACGCCTGAACTTTCGTAGCTCAGAGATTCTTAGTTCCTACTACATAGCTGTAATTTTGGACGAGTATCACGTCAACAAAGTGGTAACATAAAATCTTGAAAATATTTTTGTCCGGGTAGCCTCCTACATGTGAATTGGGATGTTATTTTTTTCCTCACGTACCCCATAGTGTGGGGTAACTTTGAAAAGGTTTTTAGAAAATATTGTAGGTTTGTGACAACAAGTTCTAGATTAAGGAACTCGTTTGTAAAATTTAACTCGCTTTTAAGTGCTTGCCCTCCCTCTGCAGGCTAAATGGTTGGTTTATCAATTTTTATATTAAAGGTTGACAGCAACTACCAGCTAATCAAAGCGAATTTGAAATGATAAAAATAACTACGTTAAAAAAACCGACTTCAAATACTAAAAAAATGCTCATAAAATAAAAACTACTGGGCCTACATGAATCAAATTTTTATGGAACCAATTCGAAACTGTTCCGCATCAAACAAAAAAAGAATCACGTAAATAGGTTCAGAAACCTCGGCGTAATCGGTGTACATACATAAAAAAAATACCGGCCGAATTGAGAACCTCCTTTAAGTCGGAAGTCGGTTAATAAATGATAATTTACCACCCTGTAAATTGGTCCCTGACCCTGCTGACCCTCGCTACTTCGCTCGGGAGTAGAGTAGCACGTAATTTCATACAGTTTTGCCACCTATCCCAGTCCCATAAGGGATTTTATTGAATATTAATACAACTTAAGATCATATCATTCAAAAATTATTATTATTTAATTATTTGGATCTTGATATATATATTTTGTTTACTGGCTACCTTACCCCCTAAACCGGAACTCGACAGTGACAAGCACTGACTGACGCTATTGTGGCAGTAATAGGTAAGACGGTGATAACAGACCCGGGCGAGACTATGCAAAACTCCAAAACCTAGTTGCCACGATGGTAGTGACTCGTATAGCCAACCGGTCGCCTTTTACGACCTGGCTGGCAGAATGGCAGTTGGCTTATACTTCAAAGGAGCCCGAGACTAAGACCGGAAATTATTTGACATTTGAAAACCATTTACTTAATTTGAAATTTAATTGTGTAACGATTTTTTTTAATTTAAAATATACTAACAATTTAAGTTTGATAAAAATTAACTTAATATTTGACATTATTTTATTTACCTCTTCTAATATAATTGTTTTACCCCAATTTTTAGGGAAAAATGTTTCAGCTGGTAATATTTATTTATCACGGATCTTGCTAAATAACTATTTTTATCTGTGTTTGTGTGTGTACATACAGTAATATTTAAATAATATATGTATGTAAACTAAAAACCCTGATGATGCTAGTAGGCAAAACCGATATCGAAACCGGCTTTAAAATAAATAAATTTTATTCGTGTAAGTATAATTGCTTAACAAAATCAGTCCCCTACGGGGTTGATACATTGTTTTCAAAAACTAACCCCTAAGGAGCTGAGAAGATTAACATTGGTGACTTCTTACTTTACTCATGGGCGAAGTTGCACGTGTCACTTAGTATTATAAAAAAATTGTAGCTTTCTCCACTTTTCCATATCCACTTTAACTTTACCAAATTCACAAATGACTGCGTAATTTTCGTTTAACGAGATAAAAAATTTCGCTTTACCTACCTATTAATATATAAATTATTTGTTTCACAGGTAAAATAAACTTTATTGTTGTATAACAAATGACGCAAAAAATTACTTTCTCATTATTTACTGTAGTCATTATTCAACATGCGGCTATAGGAACAAAAACTTGTCATTATCATGTTTCGGTATCCTTATTACAAAGATAGCAACCTCTCATTAACGTGTTTTGTATTTATACGGGATAGTGACATAATTATTCGTATCTCGTAAAGTTTTATGTTACAAATGAGGGAATATTTTATCTATAAGAATATACGTTACAAATGCTAACTATGAAATTTGTAACTAACCAATTTTTATTTTTAACTATTACTTTATTTACTAATGTCATAAATTTTTGTTACTTAACAATGTACACATACATGTGTATATAATAATTTTATAAATTTTTGTTACTTAACAACTTACACATACATGTATATATAATAATTTTATAAATTTGTGTTACTTAACAACTTACACATACATGTGTATATAATAATTTTATAAATTTTTGTTACTTAACAACGTACACATATATGTATATATAATATTTTTATAAATTTTTGTTACTTAACAACTTACACATACATGAGTATATAATAATTTTATAAATTTTTGTTAGTTAACAACGTACATATACATGTGTATATAATAATTTTATAAATTTTTGTTACTTAACAACGTACACATACATGTATATATAATAATTTTATAAATTTTTGTTACTTAATAACGTACACATACATGTGTATATAGTAATTTTATAAATTTTTGTTACTTAACAACTTACACCTACATGTGTATATAATAATTTTATAAATTTTTGTTACTTATCAACGTACACATACATGTGTATATAATAATTTTATAAATTTTTGTTACTTAATAACGTATACATACATATTGTGTATATAATAATTTTCTCTTTTATTTTAGTGACTCGCCTTGGCTTCGCACGGGTGCAGTTTAAGCGCACAAAAGTATGTTTTTACGACAAATCCTTGAAATTCTCGTTTTGTTCTATTATGATATGCATGTATTATCATACAGAATTTCCTTTTGAATCACTATGTCTATTGACGATAACAGCATTCAAATCCGTTGCGTAATTTAAAATACTAGCGATTTGTGGCCGAAATTCAACCATAGACTAAACAATAACATATCTTTAAAGTTTGACAACTGGCTTTAGCCATAAACAAAATTGTATAGGTGTGTGTATATAATCATATATGTCATATGAATGTAGTGTGTGTAGTGTTTATTTTAATTATTTTTAATGTATTTCAATTGTATTTTATTTAAAAATATTAGGTTTCTGCAATTCTCCACAATGTAAATTTCAACTATGCTAAATTTTAACTCCATCGTTCGCGCAATTTTCTTAAATGAGGATCCAAAGTTTTTGCTTCACATATTAATATCTTATCTATAAAATTCTCGTGTCATAATCTTCGTTCCCGTCTCCGAAACGGCTTGACTGATTCTCATGAAATGTTGTGAGCATATTGAGTAGGTCTGAGAATCGGCTAACAACTATTTTTCATACCCCTTAGTGATAAGGGTTGTCCACTCTTAACATTTTTTACTTAGAAATAATTTATATGGCAAAACAACGTTTGCCGGGTCAGCTAGTATAAATATAAAGGTAACATACAGAGTAAGGGACTTTGTTTTATACTATGAAAAGATAAAGATGTAAATAATATAAAGATTATAGATAAAGATTAAGATTTTATCACATACACATATATTTTTACACCAATTCCCTTGCAGAGTCAGAGAAAAACGCTTCAGACAGATAGTGAGATAAGACCTTGCATTCTCTACATTAATTTATCTCTTTTTTTACTGTCGATAGGGAAGAGAGGAGGTGTGAATCGAAAATTAACACTATTTACAATCTCTTTTCTCTTTAGTTTATTTTTTACATTTTTCTTTGTCAATAGCTTTAAGGCCACTTTTTTTTGTTTATGTTATGCACAATGTCTGTGTTTATTTACTGTTTTCTTCATACGGGTTAGTTGGATGAAATCTCAATATGAGATAAGCCCACCTTTTGTCTTAATATATATCAGTTTAATGTTTACTGTAACGGTTTTTGTGTACAATAAAGTGAAAAAAAAGATGTAGTATCGTGGGACACCAGGTAGGAACGAACTTCCTTCGGCTAATGTAGAATCGACACAATTTGCAAAAAAAATCGTCCTCAATTTTATGTATTTGATTTTTCTCTTAAATTTTGCTGATTAGTTTTTACCTAGTTCTCTGATTTACCTAGTCCAACCCATCTCTAGGTAATAGAGAGAGAAGGGATGAGAGAACGAAAAGAAAGAGGGAAAAAGAGAAATGTATTATCACCGACCACATAACCCATAGACCCCTAATAACAGGCGAATGGCTTCTGTCAACACATCTGGCTTATAGTTCCGATGTAAATGTCCATAAACCAATACCCAATCAGTGTCGACCAATCAGATCCTCTGTACATCACTATCTTTCACTGTGGCCTTGAGTAAGCCAATCACGATGTTGCAGCTCAGCTCAGCTAGTTGCCAGAATGCATTCAATGCGGAAAATCGAACATTAGGCGTCTATGGGCTGTGTGGTCGGTGTGTAATATACACTACTCGCTTGTGTATACGACTGTCGCGCCTGCGCACGTCTCATTTAACGGTTTTATTCCACGGACTTTTTCTTACGGTTTTACTATCACATTTTTTTCAGTTCGGTCGCGCAGCAAAATCCCTATCTATCTCCTCCAAGCCTGCCGTAAGAAACTTCGTTCCAATAAATAAATTAATAACTCTTTTCATGCAAGCATTTTGGTTTCGCAGACTCTTGAAATCTCCTTCGGACAACACCCGACTAATACGATCATAGTACGTCAGTCTTGGTCTCCCCCTTTACAGCTTTGATCTTCCCCGGTTTTTCTATATTCGCATTGTGTATCTTTTGTTAATCATTCATCTGCTATTCTTTCAACATGTCTGAAACAATGGAGCATTCCCTTTTACTTTTGAACACCAATACCACGGTAATGTTATCTACCAGTATATTGACTCAGCCCTGTACTTGAAATAAATACCTACAGCCAGCCGTGCTGTACGTAAAATGCGATAGGGCTGTCCGCCTTCAATATTTTGACTACATTTGCCTGTGATATCACATCGGCCGTTCGTCACTGCGGCGCAACCCTTAGTCTCTTGTGTATCGAGTGCATGTCGAACTCCGAGCGCGTAGATATAACTCGCGTTCCACCCGTTTGTTTGAAGGTAGAATACTGGTAGATAACATTACTGTATCGATACTGTTTTTCAATCTCAACCTCTCTTTCACCTCAGTACGAACGAGCGAACGAACGAACGCGATCTGCAAATGTTATTTCGTAATGCATTTCAGCTCTTGCCCTTTGCGATATACAAAGCTCTTTCTTCCATATATAGGATTGGGATAGGTACAGAATTATGCAGTGCAAGACTCGATTAATTACTTTGAAGTAGTTTCCCTAACGCTCCATGCACTCAGTTCCTTGCAAAAATCTTATTATTTATCACAATTAAGATAACTTGTCTACTTTTTAGGGTTCTGTACTCAAAACGTAAAAACGGGACCCTATTACTACGCCTCCACTGTCTGTCTATCTAACAGCTGAAATTTGCACAAATTATGTATTTTTGTTGCCACTATAACAACAAATACTAAAAATAAAAAATGAAATATTAAGAGGTTCTCCATACAATCAACCTGATTTTTTTCTTATTTTTTTGCTCAATATTAATAACGGTAAGAGGTGGACGCTTAAAATTTAATTTAGATTATTTAGTTGTATATTACCTTTCAAAATAAATAATTAAATAAAAATAAATAAATATTATAGTGGGGTTCCCATACAACAAACGTAATTTTAAAGCAATTTTTTTACTCGATCTTAATAAACAAGTAGAAACTTGAATAGGGATGGTGCAGAACCCTTCGTGCGCGAGTCCGACTCGCACTTGGCCGGTTTTTAAAATATTCAGCTACAAATAAACAAAAAAATATTTTATTTTTTATATGACATGCCCTTAACATATTATTTGTTATTTTTAAGCAATGACCTCTATGTACAGTACGTTACGAATAGGTTCGTCAGTTTTCAAATTGATTATTTTACAAGCTGCGAGCACATATGACCTCTTAAAAATTTGTCACATAATAGATTGTCGCATAGAAAATTATGCTTAACTGTTCGATAACATGGTTCAGACTTGCTTGCATCAACACATCTTGTGTAAATGATTATTATCTAAAGAGATGCTAATGTTTTTTTTAATCAAAACCTTTTTATTGATTTCACCTGCCATTAATATTTACGATAAAACTATTGCCGTCGTTAATTTCATCGTTTATCTCTAGATTTCTAGTGTTATACAATATTTTATTGCAAAATATATTTTCCATAAATATAATATCCTTTATTTTCAAATAAGCAGTAAAAATTAAATCTATTCAGTTGAGATAAACCATAGAGATAAACTTTATTTGATAGAAAACGTCACATTTATTTAATGTTAGTAGAACTGTTTTTGTACTGGTATGTTGGTATGATTGATTTGTACACTGATACTAACGTACTATTAATCTCTGCTTACTTATTACTCATCTACTTATCCAAATAATATCTACTTATTTTAGGCCTCTCGCCCACGGCGACTTTTTATAACGATGCTATCGCGTATTTACCTAACGCGCGACAGCATTGCTACTAACGAGTGCTAGTCACATTTCCAACGTGCTACAGTAGCGATGCTAACGTGCTACTGCATAGCGACTGTATCGATGCAAACGCGCGGCCGTGTCGGACATTGTCAAAATATCGACGCGGCTTTCGTTACTTACACTTCAGCTGCTTACGTAAAAGCAGCACCAAAGACGAGGTTTTACAAATAATTTTGTCTTAACGGCGTCCATTTTCCATCCAGGTCTTTTGTGCCGTTACTGAATCACGTTTGCATCGCAACAGAAGCGCGACAGTATCGCGTTTACATCGCGACTGTTTCATGGTTATGTGGACGAGGGCACACAGACGAGGGCACACAGCTAACGACCGCTTTGCGACTGTACCGATGCGAACGCGCGACTGCATCGCTACAAAAAGTTGCCGTGGGCAAGGGGCCTTAATCCTGTGTACTTGTTAAAAATACTAAACTGCTACTAAATGAATTAATAATTTATTTACATGCTGGCCTGACAGTGATATTAGTCGCTGGTTCAAATCCAGTGGTATAAAAAAAATATTTTCTTAAAAAGTGTCGAAACGTTAATTTTGCAAAAGTCATGACGGTAGCGGCACGTTCAGACATCGTTCATTTCTCACGAGCTGCCTGGCATAAAGAAGATATATTTTTCAAACACAGCCCGAAACAACACAGAAAAAAATCCGTAATGTTTGAGTATATAAGAAACAATATCGTTTGTATATATTTAGTTTAGATGCCAACGTGTAGCAAGCATTAATTTATCACGATTTGTGCAGAAAATCCCAGAAATTCCGAGCTCATTTCTGAGCCAGATAATGAGAAGACATTTTGATTATTCAGTGTGACAGATAAGACTTTCCACGGCATTAATAAGCGACTTTAACTGTAGAATAATAATCTTCATTTTATAATATTATGTTACAGTTATTTTAATAACTAAGACGTTTAAATATCTATGTAGTATAAATAATATTGATTTGTCTGTAATGTCAAAGTACCAGCTTTTTAAACTGACTTATCAAAAAGTACAAGGTTGTCAATTCTTTTTTTCTTTCTTTTATATATTTTAAGATAACAAACAAGCAGATGGGTCTCCTGATGGAAAGAGTCAACCATCGCCTATAGACCCTAAGTTGTTAATGGCGCGTTGCTATCTTGTGGGGAGGTCTAATGCAACATATATTTTACGGAATGCCTTATCCACTAAACCGGAACACGACACTGACAAGCACTGATACTATTGCGGCAGGACCAGGTAAGGCGATGGTACCAGACTCGGGCGAGACAATGCAGAACTCTACTAATTCGTCGGAATCTTTTATGTATGTTCACCGATTACTCGAAGACGCTGAAATGATTAGGATTTTTTTTATTTCAAAGAGTTATACCACAGAATATTGGAGACTAACAGAAGCCAATGTACATTGTACATATAAGTAATATTCAAGCAACGCACCTCTCACGGACGCGATATCTCGGAATGGCTCGGAACAGCTTGTTCCGGGCCATTCGAGCGTTGCTCGAATATTACTTGTATGTACAATTGATGTACATTAACTTCTGTTCGTCTCCAATATTCTGTGGTTATACATCCTAAGAGGTCCCATATTAATTTGGTGAAGATCCTGATAAGGGTTCTGGAGACAGGCCCGCCGTAAGCGGGCGTGCAACGCGTGCACTGCACGCGGGCGGCACATCCAAGGGGGCGGCAAATCGAGCGATTTATCACGAAACAATATGAAGTCGTAACAGTCTTACTGCCTTTAAATTATTTGCACGTCAATTATACAAATAAAAATGACCAAGTGTGAGTCGGTTGCGCAAAAAGGGTTCCGTGCCATTATCTATAAGTAACAGCAAAGAATCACGTTTGTTGTATAGGAGCCCCCCTTAAATATATTTTTTTCTGTTTTTAGTATTTGTTTTTATAGCGGCAATAGAAATACATCATATGTAAAAATGTCAACTATCTAGCTATCGTGGTTCATGATATGCAGCCTGGTGACAGACAGATGGACAGTGGAGTCTTAGTATTAGGGTCCGTTTATACCCTTTGCGTACGGAACCCAAAAAAATAAAATGTTTATTATACCTGATCCGCAAAACGGCTATATCGATTTGGACATGACTTACAGAGAGATAGCTGATTTTAGATCGTTCATAAACTGCGATGTTTTTAACATCGATGTTTAATTTTAAAAAAAATTAGTGTCTTCATATCGGTATTTTTATGAGCGTTGATGTATCCCTATATACAGAGCCATAAATCTTTTTGTAAGATAAAAGTAGCCTGAGATACTTCTTTATACCGTGGCTTAAAAGATAGTCCCGGGACTTTACCCATGTAGCTCACGTTCACGTGGGATTTCCGAACTAAAAACTATTCTATATCCTGTGTCGGGTCTCAAACTATCTTTGTACCAAATTTAATCCAAATCGATTCAGTGGCAGGCGTGAAAAAGAGACAGACAAACAGAATTGCCTTCATATTTATAATATTAGTATGGACTAACTGCTTCGTGGTCTAGGCGATAGCCTATTCGGCTCAGATCATAAGAATTTCTTTTTTATTTACTTATAAAAGAGGGGGCAAACGAGCCGGAGATGCACCTGTGTATGTGTATGTACATCCACAATACCAGAGGTCTTGCAGTGGCGTTGCCATTCTTTTAAGAATGATTAAGCTCTTTTCTTGAAGATTCTTCTGTCGTATCCGTTCGGAAATACCCCTACTGGTAATCGATTCCACAACAGAGTAGTGCGAGACATCGAGATGGCGACATGGAACTTCAAATTTTGACGGTCTGTCCGATGGTGGAATTCAGCGACAGGAATTAATTAATAGAACTCGTCGAAACACTCCCCATGATAAATATGATAAAATACGTAGAGTTAACCTACATCTCTGCGCAATGCCAAAGAGTCAAGCTGCTTCGAAATAGCCTGGTCATCAACGATTCGAACCGCTGTATGCTGAATACGATCAAGAGTAAGAAGCTGGTACTGGGTAGCTCCGGCCCAGAGATGAGAACGGTACTCCATGTGAGGCCGAATCGGTACCTTATAAAGTTGAAGGCCGGTAAGAAGCACTGTCTCGCTCTGCTGAGCACACTGAGCTGAGCTGACCGTGAAACTGGACGTAATTTGATATGTCAACTCCCAGATTTCGACATTAGCTGAGGCTGTCAGGAGAGTATCCTCAAAGTGTGTCTCAAACTCAAATCCTCAAAGTGATACGACTAAGGTTGTCTTTTTAGCGGTAAACACGCAAAGCTGTGTCTTTTCGCTCCAATCAGCCAAAAACTGGTGATCCACTTGCATAATTTCTCGGAAAACCCGTAGGAAGACAGCTTCGCGAGAAGCGCTTTGTGCCATACCCAACCAAAGGCCTTTGCTATGTCCAAATTAACTACCAAATTGCCATACCCAACTAAAGGCCTTCGCTATGTCCAAATTAACTACCAAAGCCTCCCCCTTGGACTCAACTGCTTTCGCCCACGGATGTATAAGGTATACTAGAAGATCACTAGCTGAGCGGCCACGATGAAAACCGTACTGACGGCCACTATTCAGATGATGCTCTTCTAAACACTCAAGGAGCTGAGAGTTGATGTTTCTCTCCATAATTTTGGAGAACAAGGAGGTTATGCCTATGGGCCGATAGTTAGACGGTTAGAGCGATTTCCTTTTTTAGGGATGGAATACACCAAAGCTGTCTTCCATGAATTCGGTACCACGCTGAGTAAGTAAGAGAGCCGGAATAGGCATATTAGTACTGGTGCCAACTCAGGAGCACACACTTTTAGCACAATCGCAGGGATGCCATCCGGCACACTCAACTTATGGACGTCCGAAGAAAAAAGTGCTTTACGCACGGAAGATTGCAGAAGTTTTAATTCCACCATAGAATTATAGCACTGCAGGATGGAATGAAAAGTTCCATGCCCTGCAGCACCACATAAGCAAAATAGTCAGTGACGATACTCGGATCATCCTGCGAGAAGCACGTCCGCCCCCATGGGTTAGACGACCCCATCCCATCCCAATCTACTGACATATAGTGTCAAACGCGACGACAGTCTGCTAAAGGAGGCCATGACAGGCGCGCAATCAGCACTTTACTTCGGATCAGACAGTGGTCTGACGTACCAAGAGGGACTTCCACAGATACCTGGTAATGGTCCGGATGAGAGAGATGATTGTCCACATCGAGAACTCGCGTGCGCGAAGTTACCAATTGGGTACGACCATATGCTAAAATTAAATCTAGAACAGACCTCCCCGCATGATTGGCGGTGTATGAAAATAGCAATTCAGCGTGGTGAGCATTAAATTCATCCAAGATCACAATCTCAGTGGAGGGAGTCCGTTGTAACACGGAATCTACGGCCGTTTGAAGGTGCTCTAATTACCCCAGGTACCCAGGGAGAGGTAGGACGTATCATCCGGATAAAATATCTGGATCTCGGTCAGAAAGAAGGCTTTCGTCGTTTAAAGGCTATTTAAAGAATCCACAGCATAGATGCTTAGAGGGAGATTCTCCACCGCTTGTGCAAGTGGCACCCCCTTGGAGTAAAATACCTTTAAATTGCGTTTTCGTGGATGCGGGAGGAAGGAGGGGCATTAGGCCTCCAGGATTCTCACAAATCGACAAAAACACAACAGCAGAGCTGTTGCTTTACGTCGGTATTGAGTGAGAGAGTGGTGTCCCTCCGGGCGTTCCGGAATATTCATCTGCAGTTGCAGTATGAGTTATGACACTATCACTAATTTGGTTGACTGACTGCACCAGCGAAATTATTTTGCAACAAAATTATCCCACCGGTGGGCAGCTTTGATCCCCCGATGGTGTCGTTACGTCTCTACGCCGGGTAGGTCCTGAGCTTTGGAAAAGTGTTAAATTAGCAGCTCGAAGTCTGACGGATAGTGTGTTACCTTCCCGTGCCTTGGATGAGCACGTAAAGCCGTCGGTTCCGATTATCGCTAGTTATAGTCTACTTAGTTGTTATCAGGTCGGTTAAAATATGGCGATGAGAATAATCACTCATCCCACAAACTGATGAATTGTGGTGAATTGAAAAGTCTATTCGCCTTAGTTTGTCTATCCCGCAATGGAATGTTGCAAGATAGGCAGAATCACCGGACATGATGATACTTTTTACTTTTTCTTAATTCAAATAAGTTCACAATAATAAAATAATCATTTCATACAATCAGTTCACTATATTTTAAATTAATATCTCTTTAAATACGTACGAGATCTTTCTTTATGTAAGTAGTTAAAAATAGTTTTAATAGACTTGACATTTACAACCACTAAACGTCTCGAGTTACTATGCCATAAGCGCTTTCTCAACTTTCTCGCTGAATAGAACTTGACTTACATTATTATAAGAGGCGAACTTTACATGGCGTTGAAATTCAAATGAAGATTATCACATAAATATTTAAGTAAAATTAGGCTTTGTAGAAGATTTTCAAGACACAAAATTAGCTTTAATTATGGAATTTAATCTTTGTTTACTATCTTCAAATAATTTTCTTTTTTCCAAAACTTCAGTTTTATTAGTTAATAATTTTCAGTTAATATCGGAATTGGTACCACCATAGGTAAGTATTTTATATGGTGTTAAAATTCAGATGAAGGTTTTCACATAAATATTTAGTTATTCTCAAGTAAAATTAGACTTTGTAATGGATTTTCAAGATACAAAATTAGCTTTATTTATAGGATTTAATCTTTGTTTACTATCTTTAAATAATTTTCGTTTTATAGCATTGCTAACCTGTAGTTAAAAATTGAGTTAAGTACAACATAGGTAGATGTAACTAATCTTTATACTAATGTCATAAATGCCAAAGTATGTCTGTCTGTCTGTCTGTGAAGCTTTCGCTACTAAACCACCTATCTGTCCACCGCTAAACCTGTCTAAATACACTGTGCTGAAGGTACACGACCGAAGTTCAGCTTAATACTATCACGCAACGTAATTTCGACAGTGTGTCGTCGGTAATTCAAATAGCATTACAACCGTAATCATGACGAACTTCGCTCGCGTAACTTTGGCGTAGTGTAATTCGCATCGGTCCGCCTCGGATATTTTGCAATGCGTTAAAGGAAATTAGAATGTGGAAACAGGAATAACATCACATATTTCCGTCACATTCACGTTCCGTGGCAGCTGAACGGCTCTACATAGCTCCGAATTGCTCTATACAGATCCCGCGGCATGCGTCGAGGTCCGTCTGGAGCGGATATCGCGGAACGTGATAGCGAGCGGAATGTGATAGCGAGAAGTGGCAGCGAGTCGAGTCATCCAAGTAACGTACGGCTGCCGCAACACGCGTAGGTTGAAGCGGCACGCGTACGCATCCATTTCGATGCGAACTGCGAACCGATGCGAGCCGCTCAGTGTGAATTGTACCTAAGACTAGAGGTGTGGTGTATTATTCGAAAAAACTATTTTATGATAGCGCGTTATAGACTATAAACTATATTTTTCTATGCTTTTTGTTGAGTATACATATTATGTATACCCAACAAAAAGTTTAAAATTAAAATTTAAAAAAAACACCTCACGTAATTTATAGACGCCCCCTTAAACGAGGCGTCCATAAATTACGTGAGGTGTTTTTTTTAATTTTCTGTCCCTCCCTGGTGAGATGTCGTGAGATTTTATTCAACCCCCTCCCCCTTCCTCTAATCTCACGTGAGATTTTAAAAATGTAGGTTTTTAATTATGTAAATGCGTTAGATGGAATTTTTATTGTAAAGAGAAAAAAAAATTGTTTCGTGCTTTTATTTACGACTAGTTAAGACTGTATAACGTCGAAGTATGAATGAAATTATTTTCTTTCGAACAAATTAGTGAATGATCTTAATCGTATTACGATTACGCTTAAGATTAAACCTTAAGCATGTACAATCTGGATAACGGACCAAAATAGTATAATTTTTTTTTTCTTTCAATCAGAAAAAAAATTGCGTGATATTTGCCGATACCCCCTTCCCTCCAACGTAAGATTAGATGAGATTTGACTCAACCCTCTCTCCCCCTTAAACATCTCACGTAATTTGTGGACGCCCCCTAACACGGTATTATATAACGCTATGCTTTATATTAACCACCACAGCCTTACCTAAGACGCGTGTACCGAACCCGGTCGAGACGTTGTAGAATTCTACCACCTAATTAGTAGTCATAATGTTATTAACACATATTAGCCTTTCGTCGCCTTACGAGATGCCTGGCAATAAAGCAATTGATCTATTCTTCGTAAGAAGTATTTTTACGAGCATATCTATATATATATATATATATATATATATATATATATATATATATATATATATATATATATATATATATATATATATATATATATATATATATTTACGATGAGGTAGGCAGAGGTATAGCCAGTGCGCGCACGATTAGTCGAAGATACTCAGTCTCACAATCTACTATCACAATCGCCAATCGTGCACTTATTCAATCCCGGCGAACGCTATTTTTATTAGAAAACTGAAAAAAACATATTTTTAAATTTTCTGACCTGGGAATCGAAACCGGGACCTCATTTGGTTAAGACTTACACTGGATCACTAAATGGATGCAGAGGTGATCGAAGAATTCGTAAGAAGTTGGGATCAATACCAACATAGCAGCTTTAATTTTTAATATATCCACTTTAATTTCATTAAAAAATTTTGAAATTTAAATGGTTTTTTGTTAAATCGAGTAATTGAATCTTTTACGTAAAGTCTCAAAAGGTTCTTTATTGTGTGGGTTGTAATAAATTATATTTTCCATATAACTGAAAGTAGATACTTAATTTGGGTTGTATATAAAAATGTATTATGGTCTTCCTTAAGGCTTAAAAGTTGTAATTAACTTTGTGCGAATCTAAAAAGAGTGGGTGTTATTTAAGGAATTATTTTTTGCCATCATTTTTCTTATTATTTTGTAATAAATTACAATATAAAAGAAAAATGGAACTACGAACTCGAGCCTACGAAAATGAGATTTGAGATTAAAATGTCAGGTCGTAGGTTCGTATTCAAAAGATGTTAATAGTGCATTGCTATCATTGTGGCGGGATCATTGCCACATGCATAAGTTTGTCGGCTACCTTACCCTTCAAACCGGAACACAACAGTGACAAGCACAGACGGTATTGTGGCAGGAATAGGTAAGGCGGTGGTACCAGATCTGGGCGAGAGGATACGTAATTCTACCACCTAGCTATACCATCTAAGTAATATCCCCATGAAGTTGCCAGTAAAGTTATCTCGGTGTACTTAAGACGACTAGAACTTTTTTAATGCCGTAGAATCCATACTGTTTCAATTCTAATTCAGTACTATATATAATATTATAAATACGAAAGTCGGTATGTTGCATTTTCATGACTAAACTACTAAACTGATTAAATATAACGTAACGTCGTGGCAGGAAGATGGTCTAACCTACTAACCTAAACTAACAGGGAGATAATAATACATGCCTATATATATATATATATATATATATATATATATATATATATATATATATATATATATATATATATATATATATATATATATATATATATATATATATATATATATATATATATATATATATATATATATATATATATATATATATATATATATATATATATTGGAGACATTTTTTTGTTTGCGATCACATATTATGACTTGCCCAGTTAGAAGGCAAAGATGTAAATGTATTTTATATGTTATATTAATAAACACTAAAATCTAAATATTCACAAAACATGAACAACCACATAGAAAGTAGTATTAGAAATGAAATAACAATGTCGGTAGGATGTATTCATATGAATTTTAGATTCGAACCGTAGTTAGGTGTGAGGTGAAATATAAGCTGTAATATTTAGTGTAAGTGCGTATTATAAATGTATAAATACTAAGGATCGACCGAAATTAGATTTTCAACCGAAACCAAAACTTCGGCTTTTGTTTCAGTTTTGGCCGAAACCGAATCATTTAGTCTGAATTATTTCAGTGTTTCCGTGTCTGTTTTTTACATCTTATTTTATTTGTAGCTTTTGCCCACCACTGAAATAAAACCATTAATTATATAACATTTTATTTTTTTCTATCATCTAATTTTCAAAATTCAATAGGTCTCCAGGACGTTTAAATAAATTCAATATAGTCTGTGGAGCTTGTGAAGATTGCCAAATAAATAAGAATAAGTTTATTCATCTGAATAGGATATGTCAATAGCCTTAATTTTTAATAAATTCAGTTTTATTTTAGAGGATAAAATTAGAAGAGTTTTTTATTATAACTTTTATACTATTAGATGATTAAAAGCCTTCGTATTATATACATATATATCTACACACCAGATCCCTTACGAGGTAGACAGAGAGAACCGAGTGCCATACATAAGTCCTTACAGACGTGTCTCGCTTACTCCATATTCTTTACTCTCTTCATGCAAACACGCCGGTTGCGAAGACTCTTGACACCACTTTCAGACAGGATTTGATCAATCTGATCATGGTGTCAGTCTTGGTCTTCCACTGTACTTACAACCTTCCACATTCGCATTGTATATCTGTTTTGTTAACCTTTCATCTACCATTCTCTCTACATGTCCAAACCAACAGAGCATGCCTTTTCTCACCTTTACACCGACACTTCCTTTCAAGCCTAACCTCTCCAACATTACTTCGTATTTAGTCCGCATTATTGTGATGGGCAACTACAAAACCTTATTGAAACTGGAATTCATTAGTATACTATCAAAAACTACAAGACAAACGGGGCTATAGTGTAAAATTCAAAAAATGAAGTATAAAATTTATGCTCTATCTCAAATGCCACACGTAATGTAAGGTTTCGTATATTATATACTTTCCATCGTTGGCATTTGGTGAAATTCCATTATTGTTACATAACTGACTAATCACTTATACTTTAATTTCACATCAAAACTTTAATTTTGTATATCACTCGACCAGTACACAAAAATAAAATTTTGATGTGAAATTAAAATTGTTGTATATTTAGATATATGTATGTATGTACGCATTTTTTCATGTATGTATGTATTTCATGCATGTTATATGTGTGTGTATGATTACTTGCCTGCATGCGTCAGTACGCATATGCATGTTATATATAAACATCAATTGAATTCAAGTTAAACTAACTTATATCGTCGTGTAAATTAAGAACTAGTAACCTGAGGATAATGGTATAGGTTACACTATTAATAACTTAGTTACTTAATATCAATTTTGTAAGCCCTTAGTGTAATTTTTGTTGCCTATATGTGCGTTACTTGCGTGAACGTGTTGGTGCGTATGAATTATGAATTTATTTGATAATTAGGTTAAAACTTAAGGTTATGTTTTTTTTATCAGATACCTTATTACCCGGCGGGCTCAGCTACCTACATATATATATATATATATATATATATATATATATATATATATATATATATATATATATATATATATATATATATATATATTGGAGACATTTTTTGTTTGCGATCACATATTATGACTTGCCCAGTTAGAAGGCAAAGATAAACACTAAAATCTAAATATTCACAAAACATGAACAACCACATAGAAAGTAGTTTTAGAAATGAAATAACAATGTCGGTAGGATGTATTCATATGAATTTTAGATTCGAACCGTAGTTAGGTGTGAGGTGAAATATAAGCTGTAATATTTAGTGTAAGTGCGTATTATAAATGTATGAATACTAAGGATCGATCGAAATTAGATTTTCAACCGAAACCGAAACTTCGGCTTTTGTTTCAGTTTTGGCCGAAACCGAATCATTTAGTCTGAATTATTTCATTTTATTATATATATATATATATATATATATATATATATATATATATATATATATATATATATATATATATATATATATATATATATATATATATATATATATATATATATATATATATATATATATATATATATATATATATATATATATATGAGCCCGCGACTCAAATCAAATCGGTTCAGCCGTTAGAGATTAGCGGGAACGAACAGACAGAGAAATTTAAAAAAAAATGTTACTAGTAATTCATTATGGAAGTTCTTTCTATTGCGTAGCTTATTTTGTTTTAATCTTTTCCGAGGGTGTAGTAATACTCCCGTGTCTCGTGAATATATAAAGCTGATGGTACCCGCTAACATGAAATGAGCGACGATCAATAATTGTGGCATTGAGGTGATCGTCGTTTATCTCAATAGATCAGGAGCCCTATTCATTGAACAATATTTTCAATTGAATCGCTTAGAGCATTTTACATTTTTAGGGTTCCGAGGTAAATAAGGATCTCTTATAGTTTCGCTCCGTTTGTCCGCACGATAACTCAGAGATCCTTATTACTAGAAATTGTAATTTTGCACGAATATACATAATAGTCACGTCAACAAATCGGTAATCGGTAACAACAAATCTCGAGAAAAATGTTTTTTCAGGGTCCTACATAAAAAGTGGGGATATTAATTTTTTTCTCACGTACCCCATTGTGTGGTATATCGTTGGATAGGTTTTTAAAAAATATTGTAGGTTTGCGAATTCAAGTTTTCGATTAAGGGACTCGTTTGTAAAATGTTAAACTTTTAAGTGCTAATTTTTGTTAGAGTCAAATGTTTCCATCCCTGCAGCCTAAACGGTTGGTTTTGGGGTCGGAAATAAATCATGGTAGTAGTAAATATAATGAAGTTAAAAGGAAAACAATCACGGCTTAGAACGCTTTACAGATATTTTAGTAATAATCGACCAACTTAAAAAATGTACTTAAAGAAATGTTTATAGGCGGTGAACCTATGTTGCAGATATATATTTGTCATTGACGTTGAATAGCTTAAATGTTCATAGTATGAAACTATGAAACTTCTTAGTCCACCTTATTGTGATGGGCAACGTCGGAACCCTACGTTGCCCGACACGCACTTGACCAATTTTGTTTTTAATTGTTATGCCGTCGCGATGGCGCAGCATTTTTAGCATTACGTATTCAGTATTACGTATCCCGTTTATGTGCTTAGGAGCCGCAAACGCTTCGATTCGATTAAAGTTTCGTTGTCAAAATGATGCATGATGAATTTGGACATCCGCCGATATTTGTAATATATTATGACTAGCAATGATGCCCGGCTTCGCTCGGGAGTTGATATGAGATTACGTGGTAGTTGAAATATAACAAATGTAATTTAAGACTTTATTGAAATTGGAATTTTAAATTTCGCGCCATTACTACACATGCTGCAATTACGCTTGCAGCGCCTTTCGAAATGAAACCCAAATATTATCGTTGTTCTGAATGAAGTTCAAATACTCGACAACAGATAGCGCCACTACATTTAATTTCCAAGTTGAAGGGTTGGAAAAGCCCTTATATCTTTAAAAACACGCCCTTTAGGTAAAAACGGGAACTTTCTTGTTCGTGGGGGGATAAAAGGTTATCACACTACATTAGTCCCTTTATCGTGCCGGGACTCCTGTTTAAGTTTTATCGGCACGCACATTTTATCAACTTAGTTTTATTATATACTAGCTATGATACCCAGCTTCGCTCGGGAGTTGATATGAGATTACGTGGTAGTTGAAATATAACAAATGTAATGACTATTGAAATAGGAATTTTAAATTTCGCGCCATTACGCTCGAAGCACCTTTCGAAATGCAATCCAAATAATCGTTGTTCTGAATGAAGTTCAAATACTCGACAACAGATGGCGTCACTACACTTAATTTCCAAGTTGAAGGGTTGGAAAAGCCCTTTTATCTTAAAAAACACGCCCTTTAAGTCAAAACGGGAACTTTCTTGTTCGGGGAGGGATAAAGGGCTATCACACTATATCAGTCCCTTTATTGTGTCGGGACTCCTTTTTAAGTTTTATCTGCACGCACATTTTATCAACTTAGTTTTATTATATATAATGAAAATGATAATGATAATGATAATGATAATGATAATGATAATGATAATGATAATGATAATGATAACGATAACGATAACGATAACGATAACGATAACGATAACGATAACGATAACGATAACGATAACGATAACGATAACGATAACGATAACGATAATGATAATGATTTTATTTATCCTTCTGATATACTGAAAAAAATGTAGACGGGAGAACTATTTCGCTGCGGTTTTCTTAAGTTTAGTAGAAGAGAATATGGACTGTTCCCTAAGTTTGTGTATACCAGATTTATATCAAAAGATTATCTCGATATATAACATTTAGTTTTCGAGAAATTTGTAGATAAATATACAAGCAAACATACAATTATGAAATTTAACACACGCGCTTGGAAGCCTAAAATAGATGTTCACATACTAGCTGACCCAGCATGCGTTGTTTCGTTATATAAATTATTGTATATATAAACTTTTCTCTTGAATCACTTTACCTATTAAAAAACCGCATCCAAATCGATTGCGAAGTTTTAAAGCTCTAAACATACATAGGGGCAGACAGCGGAAAGTGACTTTATTTTATACTATGTAGTGATTGTCCAATTCCAACTATATCACATTCATACATTAAACTGATAACCTCCATTTTTGGAATCGATCAATTAAATAAAATTTATTGTAACACAAATCTTGATAATTAATCATAAAATTTAATTTCGCTTAAAAATCCAAAAAAATGAAAGTTGCAGAACTCTATTAACTAATTAGTAGTCGTTATTTGCCGTCTCTCGAATTTTACGAGATGCCTAGCATGATGCCTAGCATAAGAGATGTAAGGCAGATCGATCGCGTCAGAAATTAATCCAAACAGTTCCTTGGAATGCCCCATGATAGAGCCGATAAAATAAGAATCAATAAAAATCAAATATGTTTCACAATAACGAGACGCTTATTGTGAAACAGTTCTAGTGTATTTATTAATAAACTAGCTTTTGCCCGCGATTTCGCTCGCGTTAAATTCATTTTAGGGAAGTGGGGGGTTAGAAAGAGGCAAAAGTAGTCTATGTCACTCTCCATCCCTTAAAAAATCACGTCAATCGTTTTGCCGTGAAAGACGGACAAACAAACATACTTTCCCAATTAGAATATTAGTCAAGTAAGTATGGATATTGTATTAAAATGGAGTTTCTTCATGTGCCGGCGATGAAATGTGTAGAAGGCCTTGTAAGCAGGGGCATAGCTACCACCGTATCTAGCGTATCAATTAAAAGTGGCCCGGAAGCCCCTAACGTACGTAGGAAAAATTAATAAAAGCTTCCCAAATGGCAAAGAAATCAATTTTTTTTTTCAATAAAAGGCAAGGACACTATATTTAATTAGAATTGTTCGTAAATTTTTTGGAAAAAGTTGCAAATAGATAATTATGATGAATAAATATTTCTTTTAATGTTATGCAAATTTTTTTTTTCTTTTGTGAAAAATCTCTACCCTTCAGGCTTCCAAAAGTTTTTTGTACGGGGCCCCGCCTAGGTACGCTACGCGACTGGTTAGAAGTCTATGCTTCAAGGCATAAAGAGGTAGAGATTTATGAGGACTAATTTTACCATGTCGTTCCGGGCTCCTCTGAAGAATAGGCCATCTGCCATTGTTACAAGCAGTTTCTAAAAGGCGATACGATTTGCTATAGTGTCACTACTACTACTAAGCATTTAAAACATTATAATATCGATATGTTTGCGTATTTCATGCTGTTTCGCGGGTTCGCCGCGTTACATGCTGTTTCGTGATTGGTTCGCCAACTAGCGCTAGAAGACAACATCATAATATGATATACCATAACCAAGGAAGTAACATTCTACCCGGAATGTTCACACGCGCTTCTAAATCATTCCGAAGCGTACGACATGGGTGGAGTGTGTCTCTTTCTACTAAATAAAGCGCCAATCTCCATATATAAGTGCGGCCATGCGTAGTTTACAAATTACTACTAAGTAGTTCTACTAATTTGAGAAACAGTTTTTGCGTTGCATAAGTAATTGCGTAATAATTAAAATAAGCACATTTTAGAACTCACTGTGTTAATTGCAATACATTTTATGCTAATGTATTTATCGACATGTATGAATAAAAGGGATTTAAAGATTACCGAATATATAAAAATCTACCATTAGATAGTTTTATTTACACTGGCAATTGCAAGAAAGGGACAACATCCACTCTTGTTGCCTTGCTCAGAACGGTTTCCCCCTCTGTTAAGTCAGAAACAAATGTCAACTTTATTAGTAACGAAATAAAGTACATTTTTATTTTTCAAATATTGCTTCGTAATAATTCCAGTTATCGTATATAAGTTCCTTGACCTGAGTACTAAGTGTGAGTTTTTGTGAAAACGTGAGAAACCAGTTTACCACTAGGTGGCGCTGCACAAATCACATACAAATTCCTAGTAAACTCCAAACGCGCTAACGATCGAATGCGAAAAGAAAAACTCACACTTAGCACTCATAACGTTAATTCACTACGAATTAACCAATCACGAAACAGCAAACATATCGATATTATAACGTTTTAAATCCTTGGTTCAACAACGTCTCGCCGGGGTGATATGATATGTTACCACCACCTTACCTATTCCTGCCGTAATAGCGTCATTGCTTGTTATCGTTTTAATCCGTTTTGGAGGGTAAGGTAGCCGGTATATTTATTTAGTTATTTAAATACTTTATTGCACAAAAAATAGTACAAAGGCGTAACTTAATGCTATTAAGCATTTTCTCACAGTTTACCTTTCCTGATGCTGAGAGAAAAAGCTTGGGTAGTGCATAATAAACTAAAACTATCAATAAAACTAAATACTAGATTCTAAATTACCATAACTAATCTATTTTTGGGATATACTACAACAAAGGAAGTAAGCTACATACCAACATTAGTGCTAATAATACATACATTCTATCCAATAGTTAAATATGGATTGACTACTTACATAGAAGATAAATATATATACACCGTTATTCAATAATTATTATAGAACTTTACTTATAACATTTACAGACATTAACATAATATATTTATGCATGTGGTGTTACCAAAATTAACTATAATTTTTTTTCTAACAAATTTAACTAAATTTTAAGTAAAATAGTGTTACACTAAAATTATTTTAAGATAGTAAATAAAGATAAAAGCCCCAAAAATAAACCTATTTTTGTATCTTGAAAATCTTCTATAAAGCCTAATTTTACTTACGAATAATTGCATATTTATATGTCAATCTTCATTTGAATTTTAACGCCATGTAAACTTGACCTCTTTTGATAATGTAAGTCCTATTCAGCGAGAAAGTTGAAAGAGTGCTTATGGCATAGTAACTCGAGACATTTATTATAGTGGTTGAAAATATCATGTCTTAAGAGACAAAAAGAAACTATTTTTAACCACCCACAACATGGTCTTGAAGCTATTAAGGCATTGCATTTTATTAGGGTTCCGTAGACAAAAGGCAAAAACGGAAGCCTTATATTATTTATACTCTCCATCGTCGCCACATGGTGAAACTCCATCATAATTTATTATTTTTATAATTTATAATCAGTCAGATGCTACGTAGCTCATACCACAGTTACTGATCATTACAGCGTGATGTTTAGTTTAGACCAGTTTGACAAAGTTCCTCCGCCCAAAAAATATATTAAACGTGCGGACTACCAGAAATTAGATTTGGCCATGAAAAATCAAGTTTTTTCACCCATTTAATCTATTGATAATGTTAATGATGCAGTCTCAACTACAATTAACAATTTACTTGAAAATTGCACTAAATCTGTTGTATTATCAAAGCGTAAACATATAGTCAAACCATGGATTACACCGGGTTTGTTGAAGTGTATGAGAAATAGAGATAAATTACATCTCAAATTTAAATCTAAACCAAATGACGAAATTCTACGTAAAACTTATGCCAGATATAGGAATTACTGCAAACCAATTATCATAAAGTTAAAGAAAGAACATGAAAGAGTCAAAATAGAAAAAGCCAAAAATAACAGTAAAAGGCTCTGGCAGCTTATTAAAACTTTTACTCATACCTCCAAACAAAATACACCACCCACCGACCTTATCTCAAAAAAGACCCTTTCACGTCCATAAACGATATAAATAAATTCTTTGTTAATAATGTACAGGTTCTACTGACACCCTAAACGTGAATTCTTTCATTCTTTCTCAAACTGATGAAGCCGAAGTAAAAACTACCATTTTAAACCTTAAAAACAGCTGTTCTAGTGGATTGGATAACATTTCTAGTTTCCTCGTTAAAAAATATGTTGATTTATTAGTTGGGCCTCTGACACACATTCTAAATTTATCACTTAATTCTGGAATATTTCCTTCAGCTTATAAGCGGTCACTTGTTCTCCTTATTTATAAGAGTGGGTGTAGAAATTGCGTCAATAATTACAGACCTATTTCTATATTGCCTACGTTTTCTAAAATTTTGGAAAAAAATATAAATAAACAACTTGTAAATTATTTAGAAACGAAACAACTAATATCTGATTCCCTATTTAGCTTTCGTTCGGGAGTGTCTACTGATGATGCAGTTCGTGAACTTACGAATTACATAGTACATAATTTAGGCAACAAAAAGAAAACAAGAGCAATATTTCTAGACTTAGCAAAAGCCTTTGACACTGTGTCTATACTACTTTTAGACAAACTAGAAAGGATAGGTGTCAGAGGCACACCGTTGAATTTTTTTATTAGCTGCTTAACAGATCGGACACAATGTGTTAAAATTGATGAATGGATAAGTAACGAACTGCCAGTTACTCACGGTGTCCCCCAAGGCAGTATTTTAGGTCCTACTTTATTTTTAATTTTTATTGATGGTCTTTGCCGGACAAAATTTTCAAACGGTAAGAGTGTTACTTACGCCGATGACACTGCCTTGTTATTCTGTGGTGACACATGGAACGAAGCATTCCATTATGCGCAACAAGGTTTTAATCTTGCTAGTAGGTGGTTATCACACAACATATTGGCACTAAACACTTCTAAAACAAAACACATAACATTCACCATAAACAATAATAATTTGCCTTGTAATAATAAAGTTGCCCGGGATTGGAAAGTGCCCGGTTGGCGATAGGCTTGCCACCTATCACATTTGTGTACCTCTGCCTACCCTTTCGGGGATATGGGCGTGAAGATACTTTTTTTTTAATTCGGTCTATCGTTTAGTAGGACAAAATTGTCTTACCTATTCCAACTGTGTCTGTCCTGAATTACAAAAAACTAACGAAATAAGATATCTTGGTGTCATTCTGGATAGTAATTTGAACTTTTATCTCCACATAAATCTTTTTATTTATAATCTGGGGATTTTATAATAAGGACACATAAACTTCCCGAATTCGCAAGTTAATATATATTTTTAAAAACATTCGTCACATTGCAGACAGTAAAACACTAAAAACTACTTACTTTGCCCTATGTCAATCACTCTTAACATGTTGTATAACCATCTGGGGAGGTGCTTCTAAAACCACATTGCTTAGACTGGAACGAGTACAAAGATCTGTTCTTAAAGTCATGAACTTTCTCCCTTTCTTCTATTCAACAAAAGATCTTTATAAAAATTGCAAAGTACTTACAGTGTGTCAGCTTTTTGTATTACATACCATACTAAGCAAACGTAAGAAAAGTAGGATTTTGTCTTTACCCTCCTACAGTACTTTCTTTTCCATAAATTCTTTTGTTTTCTCGGCACTTATCTGTATAATAAACTTTATTCTAAAATTTCTATTTATAATCTTACCAAATATAAGTGCAAGCAAATCGTGTCACTTTGGCTCCTTGATTTATCTTATGATGAAACGGAAGAATTGATAAAAGTGATAAAATAATATGATCCTATATCTGGTACCATCTTACACAATTATATCCTAATATACTTAGTAACATTTATAATGTGTGGAATGTAAATAATATATTATGTATTGTATAAGTGTACATGTATGTGTATTAATGTGTGTAGGTAGATTTATATGTAATACATGAACACTCACATTAACAAAGTTTTCACTGTGTCTGTATATTACACGCACACCCCTTTTCATTAATATTATGTATACCCGTATTCACTTAATATATTCCGAAAGTATTTGATTGATATGTTCCGAAAGCACATTTCATTGTATTACTTCTTGATATATAATTCCATCTCGAGGTGAGGGCCTGGTGATCTGTCATCACAGGGCATCCTAGTGCAGGCACCACTCACTCACAATTCATTGTTTTAGTCTATTATACTAGTAAAATAAAACTTATTGTACCTAACGATTGTGAGAGAAATAAAAAAATATATTATTATTATTATAATCTATATTCTATACTAATATTATAAAATTGTAGAGTTTGTTTGCTTGTTTGTTTGTTTGGTTGTACGCGGTAATCGAAACCGATTTGAATAATTCTTTTTGAGTTGAATAGCCTGTTTATCGAGGAAGGTTATATAACATCATTTTACGACCGGTAGGAGCGGAGTAACCAAAGTTCGCGCGGACGAAGTCGCGGGCAACAGCTAGTTATATATATTTATTTTTATTTAAATAGCCAACCGGTTTCGCATTTTACGCATCATCAGGGCTAAAAACTTAAGTTGTCAACCAATACGTTGTTTTTTTTATATCATAAGATAGCAAACAAGCAGATGGGTCTCCTGATGGAAAGAGTCAACCATCACCTATAGACACCAAAGGTGTTAATGGTGCGTTGCTATCTTGTGACGAGGTCTAATGCCACATGCATAAGTTTACCGGCTACCTTACCCTCCAAACCGGAACACGACAGCGACAAGCACTGACGCTATTGCGGCAGGAATAGGTAAGGCGGTGGTACCAGACCCGGGCGAAACAATGCAGAAATCTACCACCTAGTAGCCACGATGGTAGTGACTCGCATAACCAATCGGTCGCCTTTTACGACCTGCCTGGCAGAACGGCAGTTGGCCTATTCTTCAAAGGAGGCCGGGACCAACACGGCGAATTGTATTCGGAAGCGGTAACGTGTGAAGCGGGACCCTTATGATTTCATCATGTCCATCTGTCTGTCTTTTCGTCCGTATGTGACAGTAATTTTACTCTGGGACTATGAGTTCTAGATATTTGAAATTGGGAAGGTATATGTATTTTATAAACCACTACAAAATTATGTAGTACGATTCTTAAAAATAAAATTATCAACTCCAAACATGTAACTGAGACATGACAAGATAAAATTAAAAATTTCAAAAACCCCCGATACATCCTCAGACCGCCATTCCGCTACATACGCATTAGTTTAAGAGTAAAACGTGAAAAGACCTGATGATCTACGAAAGGGGATCTTGAAGCATCAGGTTAAGGTTACCATGGTTTCTTACTCAATGAGTTTGAGTTATTTTATTGCAAAGCTCCCATGGGCTCCAGCTCCACTATGCAGTCCTGGAAATCATTTTGATCCAGAGTGTATGTAAAATATAAAAAATGAGACCACACTCAATGGATTTATTTTGTTTATATCAGGAGTTCCACGGCCACTTTGCTATTTATATTACCAAACCCTGCGAATCTCCTAGTAATAAAAGCCAACAATATCAGCCCAATCTCCGATGGCCACCTTTCAGTTCCATCATTATTTTATCTTAAAAATCATCCGGCACCTAAATATTTGCTAAAATATACCGAATTAGCCAATATTTGATGAGTTTATCTAGATTAGCTTAAAAGTTATAATGAACCTCTTCCAACTTTATTATCAGACACTGGAAAACAAAAAAAAGAACGATTCAAACGGGATCAAAATCAATGGTGCTTCTCAGTTTTCATTCATTCCTTCGTTTCGTTTCCATGACCTTCTCTCACTTTATCGTAAGAGCTTGGAAATCATATAACACCAGATTATTTGTCAAAACAGAACAAATAACGCGTTGAGTTTGTCTTCTTTAGTTTAAAAGATCCTATAGCCACCTTCAAGTGACATCAATAGATTAAAATATTTAAACTTAAAATCAGCATCAAACAGTATATCAAAATAAACCCAATTAACCCATACTCGATGGGCCTATCTGGTTTAGCGAGAATTCATGGACTTCTTTCAGTTTTATCTTGAGAAACTGGAAGTCATTCTGTTGCAAATTCCTTATTAGAACGAACCAAATGAATCCCAAATCGCCTGCTTTATCATAGGACCACAGAAATTATCTAACACCAGACACTCAAAATAGAAGAAATGAGTCCATACTCGATAGGGTATCTTATGGAGTTCTTCCCACTATCATCTGATACCGGAAGCCATTCTGCTCCAAAGACTTTCTCCTTCCTGCTTCATTATAAGACACTGGAAAGCATCTAGCATTAGAGTATTTGTCAAAACAAAACAAATGAATTGTTTTTATATCGAAAAATAGCAAACAAGCCAATAGGTCTCCTGATGGAAAGAGTCAACCATCGCCTGTAGACACCAAAGATGTAAATGGTGCTTTGCTATCTTGTGGCGAGGTCTAATACCACATGCATAAGTTTACCGGCTATCTTACCCTCCAAACCGGAATACGACAGTCACAAGCACTGACGTTATCGTGGCAGGAATAGGTAAGGTGGTGGTACCAGACCCGGGCGAGACAATGCAGAACTCTGCCACCTAGTAGCCTGGTGCCAGTCAGATTTATCTTGTTTGGTTTAGAAGTTCCCACGACTACGTTCCAATTCCATCATCAGATACTAATAATCGTCTAGCACCAAATTGTTTGCAAAAACAAACTGAATTTTTTCCCCACTTGATGGGTTAACCTGGTTTCTTCTTCTTCTTCAGGAGTTCTTGGTTACATCCTTCAGCTCTATCATCAGACACTGGAAGCCATTCCACTCCAAAGTCCTTGAAATAACGATAAAAACTACCTCAAATTCGATGGTATTGCTAATTTTATTCCAAGGTTCCCATAAAGTATTTCCAAGTATCATGAGACTCTGGAAATCGCCTGGCACTAGAGTATTTGTCCAAACAGAACAAATGAGTCCAATTTCGATTAGTTTATCTTATTTAGTTCAGGAGTTCTCACGGTTACCTTTTTAGTTCAATCATCAGATCCTGAAAATCATCCAGCACTAACTAATTTGCCAATAGAAAGCAATTAAGTGCTAATTCAAATACTTTACCTCGTTTAGTTTAGGAGTTCATTGTAGTTGAACTTTGAATCAGGATTTTTTAAGTTCAATGTCACTTTTTGGCTCAATCTTCAGAGAATAATCATGAGAAAAATCTTACTGTAACAAATGAAATGACTCCAAACGCCACTATATTAACAATTTCTATCTGTGAGTTACAATTACACTCTTACGGCTCCATGTTCAGTTTTGCGACATTATATGTAATGGAAAGTATACATCATCAAAAATCCATCGAGTCCGAACTTGACTATCTTATCTCTTTCTACATTCTACGCGTGAGTTTCGGTAGCATTTTATCAGCTCCATCTTCAAATCCTCGTAATCATGAGCACTAATCAAACTTAGTATTTAAAGCAACCAGACGTAGTCTAAGCAAGATTGTCTTGTTAAAACTCTGCATCAGATCAGTTCCAGTCCATACATCCAGGCTACATCACGAGCTCAGTTGGATGGTACCATAGTATTTGCATTTCCTTCACAAGTCTGTCAAGTTTTTGTACTAACGGATATCAGAAAGTCGTTACAAAATGGCTTGCAATATTTAGAAAATCTGTTATTTAAATACGAAAATTACCAGTTAAATAGACGCTGATGATCTTCGAATGAGAATCTCAAAGTATTAGCTCAACGTTATCATGTAATTGCAATATCAACAAAGTAACAGAATACAACATTTAGTATAGTATTGATAAAGCATTTACAAGTTATTTAATTCCTTTCATCAATTTGAAAAGACCTGCTTATCTTGAAACGGCTGAACAGATTCTACTGAATCTTAGCTAAGAACCATCTCGCAAAACAGGGCTTCCAATTAAAAAAAACCGCAACCAAATCGGACCATCCGCCAGGGCTCCACGATGCCACGGACAGACACACAGATACACACATACACAGATACACAGATACACAGATCCACAGATACACACCTGAAACTTATAACACCCCTCGTTTTGCGTCGGGGGTTAAAAAAATCAAGAGAACATAGCCGTGTGCGATATCATTGGATAAGTCTTTGAAAATGATATGGGGGTTTAAAAAGTAAGTATCTTCACGCCCATATCCCCGAAGGGGTAGGCAGAGGTACAACAAGTGCACCCACGATTAGCCGAAGATACTTGGTCCCACAAATGTGATAGGTGGCAAGCCTATCGCCAACCGGGCACTTCCCAATCCCGGGCAACTTTGTGTTTCTCAGAAAACGGAAAAAACACTTCTTTTTTTAAAGTGACCGACCCAGGAATCGAACCCGGGACCTCATGTGGTCAACTCCAACGCTGGACCACTAGACCACAGAGGCGATAAAATTAAAAAGTTTTTTAATTATGCTAATATTATTTGAGATATTCGCTTCTAAAGTGATAACAAGTGTGTCCTCCCTTGACTTTTGAATTATGCATTGAAAAATTGTAAAAAATATAAGGAATATAGAATTCAACAAAAATCGAACAATGTAGTTTATGAGATTATGATAATGAGATAGATTTTGCTTTTTTTTATAGAAGAGGGGGCAAACGGACAGGAGGCTCACCTGATGGTAAGTGATTACCGTCGCCCATAGACAACTACACTACCAGAGGTCTTGTAATTGCGTTGCCGGCCTTTTAAGAATGAATAAGCTCTTTTCTTGAAGGTCCCCAAGCTTCTATTTAAGTCTCGTATTTTATATAATTATTGACACTTCTGAATAGCCCGGGAATTGTATCTGGACCTAATGATCTGAATGTAGGCGTTCTTCAAAACAAAGAGCAATTTATCTCAAAGCAGTTACAATTAAATTCAAATATCGTTGAATAATTCGAACAATTTTAGAAGACTTTTGAATCTTGTATTTTCCTGCCAACTTGATTTATTAGCATTTCCGATATTATAAGATCAGAAATATCCAACTTCAGCCAAAAATGATATGTTTCGTAAGTATCTTTTCGTAAAAGCAAGCCAGTAAAGTGCGTTGTCTTTCAACAGAAAAGACAGGAATTGTTTGTTAAGATTTAGCTGAGATCTTTCTAAAAGTAATGGTGTTGTCACATACAACGACTCAGTTAACCTATCACAGGAAAGAAAAGCTAATCTTTCACTTAACCCGAATAGACGAATGAAAAAATGATCAAACGCTCTTTAAAACTATTTTTAAGTTAACTTAAGAAATTTAACTGCCTCGTGGTCGAGAGGTAGCCTATTTGGCTCAGACCATGAGGTATCGGATTCAATCCCGAGTCGGGCAAAGTGTTATTGAGGTTTTTTTCGAAAATCTAATCCTCAGTAGCAGGTCGGAGTCTGGCGGAGTGTTGTATTACCACTCCCGTGCCTCGGATGAACGCGTTAAACTGTCGGCCTCGGTTATCACTAGAAATAGTCGATAATCGTTAACATGTCGTTAAATGCGGCGATGAAGATCACCACTTATTTCGCCAACCGACAAACCGGTGAATCGCGGTGAACTGGAAAGTCTATAGATGTTCGGTTTACTCTGCCAACCCAGCAAGAGAACCAGGCGTGATGATACTTCTACTTCTAAAGATATGTGGTCAAAATATACGTTTAAAATAAAATATTACGTTTGATAATTGTCTTTGTCTGGGTCCCCTTTGGAGAAAAGACCATCTGACATTCTACCGGGCAGTTCATAAAAGGCGAAGACTTTTCGGTCAACAGAATCGTCTTTTTAGACCACTCTTAAGATTATGGTCAATAAATTTGAATCGGCAGGCTCGGTACATAAGCCAGCACCAATACGTGTTTGATCGGATCGTTCACGTGAAAACCTCGATTTAAATCCTAAAACTCAAAATTCGTGAAGTGATGAACAAAATAAATCCACCATTTTGCCAAAAAGTTATTAAAAACTTTGATGAAAAAGTCAACATCTGTAGCCACGGTTGTGTTGGATATCTGATTATCATTTTTCATTCATAATTGCAAGACATTACGTTTTTAATACAATAAAAGTTTTAATAAGTAACTGTGATCTAAACTATTTTATTTTATTTGGAATCACAAAACAAATTTCTTGTTTGATGAAACAATTATAATTGTTAATAAAAATTCTGAACTGTTTTTGCAAATTGATATCCAAATTCTAATGTTCAAAATCCATAATTTCAGAATTTATATATGATGATAATATCCAATTCAAAGTAGGATATTTTGTTTTATGAAAATTAAGACAGATTTTAAATCTCTTACATTGCAAAAAAATATCAGATACATTGTGCTACTGATTCATGAACAATACGCTTCATATCAATTTATCTTGCACGGTATACAGTAAATCCAGAGATCAACGAAGAAAGCTAAGATACTTTTTGTATCTACCTTAAAGCCATGTAAGCACTTACCCTATTTTTCAGTTGTCGCATAAAACCCTCCTGAGAACGTTTTTGATATTGGATAATTTAGAACATTTTGGGCGTTGTGTATTTTGTCACATGATATGTACATACCAGTATTAATACGTGAAGGGAAAATGTTTGACGAAAATCACGTGGATGGATGTATGTAAGACGAATGATTGGAAAGATGGATTGCGAAAATATAAGACTAAAAAATTTGGCATTGTTAAAGTTTATATGGAAAAAGGTTCACAAAGCTAAGTAATGAAGAGTGAATACTGAAGGAGGGTGTTCCATACTTGATTCTGATACCAAATATTTAAAAAAAGTTAATGAATAAATATATAATAATAAATTCTTTATTTGTTCGAAATAGTGCATATTTTGATGTTATTACATTAATATTGTTTCACATATTTCACCAGACAACTGGTATACTTTATCTTTGTTTTCTTTAACATGCATTAAAGTAAACCTAGGAAGTACATTTTTTTTAATTTAATATATTAACTCGTTTATATATGGTATATTTATTTAATACATTAAACAAAAATAAATTTAAATTAAAAACCATTAATATTAAAAATAATTAAAATATGATTAATTAAATTTTGATCTCATTTTCTAATAAAAATGTTTAGTAACACTCACGTAAGGCACATACAAGTTCCTTTACAAACAGTGATTTATTGAATCGTTAGCACATCGTGCGGTGACAATATATCTTGATACTTTTTTGTTATATTTTTATTGGTTCCATATAACCGTGATAAACTATCGTGTCTTTTGATATGTAAGCCTTTTACCAGTCAAATTGTATACATAGTTCTATATACATAAATAGTAATGGACGGTTCTTACAATATCATAACATTAAAGGCTCATTCGCACCAGGATAATTCGTTTTTATTTGGCAAATCTTTTTTTTTTGTTCAGGATCCTTGATGGCGGCAATGCTTTTTTAAATGCTCATAAACGCTATGAAACGTGAAAAGTTACGGACACGTCTTAAATCAGTCATCATTTTTTATGAACACGTTTGTCTAAAACCGTGTTGGTCCTGGGCTCCTTTGTAGAATAGGCCAACTGCCGTTCTGCCAGGCAGGTCGTAAAAGGCGACCGATTGGCTATGTGAGTCACTACCATCGTGGCTACTAGGTGGTAGAGTTCTGCATTGTCTCACCCGGGTCAGGTACCACCGCCTTACCTATTCCTGCCGCAATAGCGTCAGTGCTTGTCGCTGTCGTGTTCTGGTTTGTAGGGTAAGGTAGGCGGTAAACTTATGCATGTGGCATTAGATAGCAGTGCATCATTAACATCTTTGGTGTCTATAGGCGATGGTTGACTCTTTCCATCAGGAGACCCATCTGCTTGATTGCTATCTTATGATATAAAAAAATAAAAAAATAAAATAAAAAATAAACCACTTCACAAAATTGAATAGGTGCATCTTTAAGAGGTGTAGTTTTTTCTTTTTGTCTTTTAGATCGATCGATTACATATGCAATGTTAATGTCTCGTGGGTTTTGACGAATCGTCAAAGATGGACCCCGTGTGAAAGAGCTCTAAGGCTCTCGCGTTACTTTTTAATATTATAAGATCCTTTTAATATTATAAATCACTCCAAAAGTGACGAGGAAATGTGTTTCGTAGCTGTCATTTTGTAAATAAGATCTATGACGCATGATGCCATTTAAAAGAAATAACAGAGTTCATTTTGTTATATCATCAAGATTTTATCCAATTTCTTTAGAGATAGGTAATAGAATTGTCACGTACCACGTCTCAATAAACATATCAGAGGAACGAAAAGCCAGAAATCTCATACCTACCTGGATCGCTGAAAAGAATAATGTATACTCAGTATAACTACAACAACCGACATTCCACTTCTATATCCCTGGAAACCTGAATCAAATCTTCACCAACTTTACATGAATTCAAATCGTCGATACTGCAATACCGAGTAACTAACAGTGCATAATACCGCGGAAGTACAAAAGTGTCAAATTTTAGATTTGCATTTGTATGATGATGTATTTTTTAGATTAATATTAATTGGATTCAATTAGATATTATTATATAAGCTTAGTAATACACTTTTCTAAATAGCTAAAAGTTAAGACACGTATTTGATTAGTATTGGAGAAGATTTACAGTTTTTTCGTTCTCCTGTAAAATTTGTCACATCTAAGTTACGCGGTGTTGTCTGTTGTTAGTTACGCGGTATTGCAGGGGGCCTAGCCATATTTCAAACGTTAAGTTTCTTTTCGTTTTCTACGATTGCTGACTTCTTTGCAACATCGATTTTAGAAAAGGCTTAATTGGTAGCCAAGATAACACCTTTCCGTCCATCGTTCATTCAATACCGTTGGGAGAAAAAACAATGTAATTAGTCTATGGCCAGCGTTCTTAAAAACGTCAGTCTCTATTGTCAAGTGCCAAACGCGGGTGAATTTAAATAATTAAACCTGTTTGCGGCAAAACATGAGGAAAATAATGTAAATTTCTTTTCATTGATTAATTTAATGAAATTAATATATCTTATACTCTATAGTATATATTTTGAACAACTATTGTTGTAGAGTAAGGCTATCATGTTTCACCTCATGTGCAAGTTTATCTTCATATCAGAACACTACAGTGGCTCACAATACAATACTAGGAATAAGGAATAGATGAGTCTGTCGTTTACTTAAACCCAGGTGAGTTCCATAGTCTCGTATGTCAACTTTATGATAAAATGATAATGTATCATCAATCAATAATGTCGCGAGTAAAATCAGTAGGTAAGGTGGTGGTATCAGACCCAGGTGAGTCAGTGTAGAACTCTACCACCTAGTAGCCAGGATGGCAGTAATTTACATAGCTAATCGTTCGCCTCTTACGAACTGCCTGGCAGAACGGCAATTGGTCTATTCTTTATAGGAGCCTGGACCAACACAGATTTGATGGGAATGACATGAAAGTACACCCCTTATATTCCAAATTAACTAAAATGAAAAGTGCTCAATTTTATAATAATTTAATAAGCATTACATTCTCAGGTTGCATATTGAATTTTACCACTAACATTATTTTTTTTATTTTATAGAACTGCAAGCATACAAATGGTTCTCTGTTCTCTGGAAAATGATAACTGTCGTCTATGATACTAAATATATTAGCGTATAGCAAAGATGATGATGATATATAATTCTCGTAGTTGGTTATTTACTTTAAGAATGTGTTTAATTAATATTCCTTCATTAATTACAGCATTAGATTCCATCCATCCCTCGGAAGGATCAAGTGTTCCTCCTCCACCTCAAACGTGGCCTACCTCCCTACGGCTAGACTGTTAGCGACGTCTCCGGTTGCAAGCACGTCGTGTATTACGCCACAAGTTTGACATAGTCATGCTACCCCTGCGCCTGCGGTATCCCCGATTGTTTGTAGGTCACGGCGGCAGAGGCCGACTCGAACTCACATATTATGTACTAGGAGGATACAGACATCTTTAGAACGAGCCGCGAGTGAGTTCGTAGCCGCTGAAAATCTTCTCTTGCAATTTGAGAATGACCGTGAAAGGAATAATCAACAGGGATAATGGAACGGCTAAGAGTGAAATCGCAAAAAATTAAAATGGAGTAAAACCGAACCCAAACGCTAATTCATTTGGCTAATGCTTTACTAGGAATTTTATCTAATTTAGGACCATCAGCACTACAATATAAATAAAATAATCAATCATATCAAACCATTTAAACAAAAAATATATGAAATACATTGCTTACTCTTTTAAGTGGTAATATTTAACAGATTTAGTTAATTATATTAAACACAAAATTCACTGAAATAAAGGTTTTATTTACCTAAAGCTAATTAATTGCAGGATTAAAATGAAATTAATAATAAACTACGTTACAAAATAGGTAGTTAATAAATTTTATATATAATCATAAGATAGCAAACAAGCTGCTGGAAAGAGAAATACACCAAAGATATTAATGATGCGTTGCAATCTTACGGCGAGGTCTAATGCCAGATGCATACGTTTACCGGCTACATTAGCCCCAAAACTGGAATATGATAGTGACAAACACCGACACTATTACGGCAGAAATACCAGACCAGATTTTTTTATTTTATTTTATAAGATAGCAAACAAGCAAATGGGTCTCCCGATGGAGTCAACTATCGCCTATAGACACCAAAGGTGTTAATGGTGCGTTGCTATCTTGTGGCGAGGTCTTATGCCACATGCATAAGTTTACCGGCTACCTTACCCTACAAACCGGAACACGACAGTGACAGGCACTGACGCTATTGCGGCAAGAATAGGTAAGGCGGTGGTACCTGACCCGGGCGAGACAATGCAGAACTCTACCACCTAGTAGCCACGATAGACGTGGCTCGTATAGCCAATCGGTCGCTTTTTACGACCTGCCTGGCAGAACAGCAGTTGGCCTATTCTTCAAAGAAGCCTGGAACCAACACGGGGATAAGTACCAAATCCAGGCGAGACAATGCAGAACTCTACCACCTAGTAAAATATCAAACCACATAAACCAAAAATATATAAAATACATTGCTTACTCTTTTAAATTGTAACATTTAAATTCAATTATTTATTTAACTATATTAATATATCAATATGTGAAGCAAAAACTTTGTACCGCTTTTTAAGACGATTTCGCGTACGGTAGAGTATGAAATTTAAAAACGTTAGTATGAAGTTAATGTTTACGTTAAGGAGGACTGCAAGAACCTAATATTAAAAGTTATTCAGAAATACATTAATATAATAAAAATAAATATTACAAAATCTACATCCATATTATGATGATAATATACACACATTTATACTATTTTCATTACGGCTAGTCTGTTTTATGACATAAACTGATATTCTCTCAGATTTTATTGCAGATTTTGACTAAATATGCTAAAACAGATTAAATGTATTGGGCTAATCGTAGTTTAGGTTTATTTTTTATATGTTTATGTCACTAAAACATATACCACTTAAAATATTTTTATTATAACCTATTTACTAAACAATTCAGCACAGATCTTCGTTAAATTAACTCATTTTTGCTACCCAATGAGTTGCAGGTAGATGCTTGCATAGCTTCATCATTAACATACTCATTTACATCTGGAATGATTTCTGTTGGTAGTAAATTGGCTCGCATTGCGATGTTGTTTAATACACACATGCCATTTTATTATTACCATATTATACATCCAATTATTTGGATTGCTGCATGAGTAGGATAGTGAAGTAAGCAAACACCTCCATAGTCCAAAACATCGTTCAACACAGTTACGCGTTTACACGTGCCTCAAAGTATAGAGCTCTTCTCTTGAACCTTGAAATGCTTAAAGGATAGGTATCACAAGTCAAGGGCATTGTAGATATCCAGAGTCATCTGAAAATATATATATGTTACATTTATTATTAAATAAACAAAATATTTATATATGTTACATTTCTGAAACATTTAAGATGCAAAAAGAGCTAGTAGTTAATATCAGACCAATACAATGTAGCGCATGATGATTAACTTGGTCAGGTGCAGCTGTCTGCCTACCCCATATATATATATAGCCCGGTGCCAATAAACTTGCCAACTATCACATTGTGTTTTCACCTAACTACCTTGGGCTAATCGTAAGTACTTGTTGTACCTCTGCCTACCTCTTCGAGGATACGGGCGTGAAGATACTTTTTTTATATTAATATGTGTATGTCATTTTATATTATTATGTGAATCGTGTATTGCTCTACCATAGTTTGCATTGATATTTAATACTAGATGGTAAAGTTCTGTAAGTTATGCAACTTCTCGCCGACTTATGCCAAACCGTAGGCTTATGTAAGTGGAATTGCCATCCCGCCACATGGATAGCAACGCTCTATTAACGTCTTCGGTATCTTTAGGCGATGGTTTCATCAGGACAGCCATCTGCTTGTTTACTATCTTATGGTATAAAAACTAAAAACATATACATATACTTGCCATTTGAACATTTAATGAATGATATTCTTTTTGTTAAAATAAAAATGTTATTTTGATTAGACTTTACAATGGCTATATGAGTGCAATTTATGCACCCTATGCAGACCAGGTAGGCCAAACCTTCTATAAAATCTTAAACAATAAATATATATTAAAACTTAGTTTTACAAATACAATGTATAAGTATACAATTGTACTATTTTACTTAAAAATATATTTTTTATAAACTATATAACTTGTTGTATACACAGTGAGAATTTATTAGGTACAAATACACAATAAAATGTCATACTAACCCTTGTTTTATAAGACTTCTATCTTGTCGTGTATGCGGAAATTTTATCCAATTTGCCATTGTAACAGGATGGTTCAATGTATATAGCATCTGCCTCATGCAGTGACTAGTTGTGCGTTGCGTTAGATGCTGGCTAGCACCAACTTTTCTTTGATAAGATCCTATGTCGAGAAAACTAAGAGCGCATAACACAGCTGTAAAAGAATAATAGAAACGAAACATTAATTATTGATAGCTGATATTTACTGTCAAATTAATACAAAAATAATCTAAAATATATTTGCATTCTAATTGCGATAAATCTTTAGTAGGTATGTTAGTTTGCTTAGTAGTAAACAATTAATAGGTTAATTGAATTATTTAGCACTTCTTACCTTTACTTTCCAAGGAATTTCACTGCACCTTTTTAAAAAAGTTTTACGTCGTAATTCATGCACGAGGGTTTTAAATGTATCTTTGTTTAGGCGGAATTGTTGTATAAACAATGTGTATTCCATTTATTGTTTATATGAAATTCTGATACATATAACTTTGCCGACGTGTTAGCAGTACTTCTTCATATTGAGGACACCACAATATATTTAATGAATGCATTTTGATATAGAAAAATATACTAATTTTAAGAAATAAACAAATTACGTTTCTCGAATTCCAACAGCTGATTCCAAACAGACGCCATATTAAGCGCTTTCTCCTGGGTCTCTGTGTTCGCTTGGTCAAGCGTTGACAAACTTCGACTTTGACACGCCAGCCATTGTCAAAAGTGTAATATGGCTACCAATTTGTAGGGATTTAGCGAACAACGCTTTAGAATACTCAACGTTTCATTCTACTTTTTTGAGCGATATAATAACGTGTAAACTTGGCTACGATTTTTGGATTCGTTTGTGGTGATTGCCTAAAATAATTAAAAATTCCATACATTTTATTAGTTTTCTAAGCGATTAAGATTGTAGATTGTAACTTGGCTAGGCCCCCAGGATCAACGACGAAATGGAAAGTATACCCTTTCAAACAAAAGAAGGAATTTTTACATCAGTACAACGAACAATTTCCATCTTTATAGTAGGTTTATTAAAGAAATAAGGTGATCAATTTTTTTAAGGGAAATTCAACAAGTATTGGATTCTAAATGTAATTAAGAGATAACAGGTTAATGAAAGTTAACCTAATGTATTTAGGCATTCCAGGTGACCGCAATTCTTGATCCGAACCGCAAGGGACTGGAATATGCTACTTGAGTCTGTATTCCTCGAAGGGTACAACCTGGGGATCTTCAAGAGAAGAGTGAAGAGGTGCCTTCTAGGGAAGCGCGTTCCATGTTAGGCCGCATCTTAGCTTACCATCAGGCGAGATCGTGGTCAAGCGCTTCTCTATCGTCAGTAAAAAAAAATCATAGATAGCAAACAAATAGATAATTCTCTTTATGGAAATGATCGAGTTGGTCGAGTGGTTAGCGACCCTGACTACGCGATCAACGGGGCTCGGGTTCGATCCCCGACGGGACAGGCATTTGTGTGATGAGCATAAATGTTTGTATTTCCGGTCTTGGGTGTTTATTAAATATATTCTTGTATTTATATATGTATTTCTATGCATTAGTATCGTTGACTAACACCCATAACACAAGCAAAATAATTTGCTTACTTTGGGGTTAGATCAGTCAGTGTAATTTGTCCCGTGAATATTTATTTATTTATTTATTATTATTATTATTTAAATATTGCTTACAGGCATCAAAGTTATTAATGGTAGCAGGGTTGAAATATCACATGCATAAATTCACAAACTACCTATAAGCAAGCTAAACTAGCTGTTTTCAGGAGAAGTTGTTGTCCTGGCAGACCAGAACAACCATGCCTTTCTTTCGGTAACTTTGCTCCACATTACTCTTTTTGTGGAATCAGTTATCGACATACGTATCTCCGAACAAATATGACTTAGGGATCTTCAAGAAAAGAGCTTACTCATACTTATAAGGTCGACAACGCAACTGCAAGACCTCTGTTATTGTATATTTCCACACTTACGAATTTAATTACACGTATTTGGCCGCTAAATATATCATCATATACTCAAATATTGTCCAATTCCAACAATATTATTAATATGTTAACCTCCGTTTTTTCGTTGAATAAAAATATTATCTCAAAATTGTATGTTTGTTCTGTTGACGGATGATAGAAGCGAGCTGTCCAGTTCATATCCCGAAGGTAATTTATATTCGTATATTTTATTCTAGACTCGGCATGATAAATAACTTTTTACAGCAAAAACTTGGCAATAATACTATTGTTACATTATTTTTTCAAATCGGATTTAGTATAAACTAAAATTATATAATCTGTAATTTCAATTAACCTCTTGCAAAATTAAATTCAGCAGGATTATGTAAAACGGTGGTACCATAACCGGTACGGATACCGGTTATGGTACCAGCGTTTTACATAATCCTGCTGAATTAACATCAACGCTTGTAGCAAAAAAATGTGCATATTTTCGTATCGTTTGGCTCTTCTGATGGAAAGAGACAACCATCACCTATAGACACCAAAAATGTGAATGGTGTGTTGTTGTGAGGTCCTTGTGGCGGAGTCTTGCGATATTCACAAATTTACCGGCTACTTTACCCTCTCAACTGGAATACGACAGTGAAAAACACTGGTTCTATTGCGGCAGAAAAAAGGTAAGACGGTGATAACACATACCCGGGCTCGACATTGCACGACTCTACCATCTCATCGTTCGCCTTTTACGAGCGAAATCATGGATCATCTGCCTTGATGTTAAGCATCAAGGCAGATGATCCATGATTTAAAGGAAGACCTGGAACAAAACCTTATTTTTATTTAAACATCGTATATTATTTCGGTTGTATGTATTTATTATTTATTATATTGACTGTGTATGTTCATGCACATTTTATATGTATTTATTTATATATGTATACGTATGTATATGTATATATTAGAAAATAGATTAATCTGCCCGTATTAGCAACTTCGAAAATAGTGTTCATTTTCTTTGTTTTAATGTAAAATTATGTACCTATTTCCTTAGCACTTTTCTTATGCACTGCCCGTTATAAGTTTACTACAAATGAAGGTTAACTGGAAGAGAATGTCCATAGACGTTAAGTTCGCCTGTATTTTGTGCAATAAAGAGTTTTAACAAATAAATAAATAAACACTGGGTAAAGTTCCGAACTCTACTATCTAGTAGTCACGATGGTAGTGACACGTATAGACAATCGTTAGCCTTTACGAACCGCTTGGCAGAATAGCGTACGGTCTTTTCTTCAAAGGAGGTTCAGATCAACACGGGGAAGGGGGCCCAGACTATCCGGATATGTGTGTATATGTGAGTTTCCCCATTTTGATCTAGGATCTCTTATTGAAGAATATGACAGCTGTCTAAGTGCTAAGCATCCGTAAAAGGAGAGAGAGAGAGAGAGAGAGAGAGAAGACTAATACGTTTCACTTGCATCGTTGTGACCACCACAATAATGTTTTGACAAAGGCACGCGTCTCGGCCACGTCGTGGGGTATCCAATACCCGCAACTGTGTAGGTATGGAAATTATTGTTAAATCAGATTAACTGTTATGTTGTTAAAGTTAATTAATATTTAACAGTTATTTATTTATGTTATATTATATCAGTAGCTTATATATAATAAGTATTAGAAGCAGTAAAACACGAAGCTACCAAAAAAATGTCCTCCAGAATAGTTTTGATAACTTTTAACAGTTATTATTTTCACGGACTTTCGAAATATTTTTAATAAAAGTATTATCATAAATCAAGTTAGCGAGCAAAAAAAACACTCTCTCAAATATTTTTAATAACATTATTATCATATATCAAGTTATTGGTAATTTTAGTGATGCATAAAAATTACTTTTAACAGTATTTGCTAATATAAATAACAGTTGTTAATTGAAAAAAATTTAGTATGAAATTTAATTTGTTAACTGTTACATGATCCATGCCTACAACTGTGACTTATATACATTAACTTAATGTATACAGCGTCAGTATGTTTTCATCGGGCAACCGTGTAACAGTGTAGTAAGCAGTGCATTATTACTACGTGCCCAGAGGTTGTTATCGGTTCTCTCAAGTTTGCCTGCTTGCTGCTCAACGTGCTTACCTGTGCTAGCCGGAGTGCTGCTAGCGGATCTGCATATTGAACTCGTCGAAAAAAGGTAACGAACACGGATAGGTGTGAAAAGAGTAGGGAGAAAGGATTACGTAAAATAAGGATAAGGATTAGGATTTTAAAAAAATGATAGGAGAGATGGGATAGCAGTAAACAGGGGAGAGCCCTATATAGGTTCTTTTTATTGGCGGAGAACAGAATGAGGAACAAGTAGATCAAACCCGACAATCAGACTTCATAGTTTTTGACAGAACACGGTTGCTTTAGTGGGCAGTTGAGTGATCTGGATCTTGTTATGTTTCTATCATTACTGCGGCTTTGGTGTAGAATAATATCAAGTATATGTTCGATATATGCGGACATTAGGAAAGAACTGTTAAATAAAATGGAGCATTTGGATGTGGGACCGTTTTATTTCTCGAGGCTTGTAGGTTTACCAGCGAACTTCAGAGCGTTCAGGGAGTTGGCACGAAAGTATTATAATATAACAGGACCCTTGGAGATAGTAGAAGAGCCATAGTGTTGAAACTTGGCGAACCAGCAGTTTACCTCTTCAGTGGAGAGTGACTTTAGGGGCAGGGATTGAGAGGAAATAATAGAGATGATTATAGGGAGAGAAAAATTGCACCATTAAAGAGAGCCTAAGAGAAGACATCGTGCAATATCCCTAAGATTCGGCCCGTTAAACCATAAAATGGTAGGCAGGGCCACGAGAGGTGGTAGGTTTGCTCATTATACACCATTGAAGAATTTTTTGCAAATAAGATTAAAATAAAAGAAATTTAATTTAATGTTTAAGAGTTGAAAAATACCCGCTTTATTTGTAAGGCATCATTAGAAGAAGCTAAACTTAATGAAATTAGTTTTTAAAAATATTTTTGAATCAAAAAATTTTATCTTGGGTATAAATTAATTGGTGGAAAATCTCGAAGTTATGTGAAGGATGACTATTATTTGTCTACAACGATATTTCTTGAACCATCAACCGTTGTGATAAAATTTGCAGTTTTTTGAAGAGAGAAATATTTATTTTGAAATCAATCAGTACTTTAATCTTGAAGTATTTAAAGAAAGAATGTTTGAACAACCTTACTTGTTTTTTTTAAATATCTTATCAACAAGACGAATCAGTTATTTTTTTAAATCTAAGTTTAGTGGAACCCAATCGATGTCGGAAAATGCATTTCCATCGGTCAACCCGTCTAAAACCTATGCGAAATTTATATACACACGTAACACACATACATACAAACATACTGATGTCATGTAAAATAGTCAAAAAAGCTTCTCAGGACCACAAAATATCATGATTTGAACAAAACTTGATTTAAAAAAATTGGGGTAAAACAAAAAAACTCCCTGATGTTTCAAAATTTTCAAAGATTGGGTTGCGAACAAAAATTCCCCGGATCATGAATAATATTCATTCTCTTAGCGAGAATTTAGGAAAGACATGTATATTGAAAAAGACTAAGGTTTTCCAGCGATAAATCTGATTTATTACACAGAATATTGTTTTTACATAATACACGACATTAGATAATATAAAGGTATTTCCACGTATATTGCAAAAGCCATCATAAAACAAGCTGGATAAATATTGTCTCTTATCTTATAATAATAAGAAACAATTTAATTAAATCCTCTTATCATTTCAGCACAATGACTACTTTAAGGCTCTTTTCGCACTTGACGATTATAATCCAAACCAACTGGCCGTTTCAAAGCGGCATAAACATTAAAATTAAAGATCTGAAGAAGAAAAATAAAGTCTCATCACTTCGTTCTCTGGAAATCTATTGTGTAGATGCCGTGCGAATCTCTAACCACTTTTTGACTTGCAATACTTGTGGAATCTTTACTAGCAGGGTTGTTTCTGAATAGGACTTAGGACCCATAAAAAGGGCTTGGTCAATCCCAAAACGTCAGAGATACTTCTAGTATTGCAGCAGCATCTCCGGCGTTTTATGTTACGGATAACGGATATCCGTAGTAGTGTCCCGGCGTTAGTGATCACTTCTCATCAGATGAGCCTCATGTTCGTTCACCCCCCTTCTATTCTAATTTGAGTCTTCTATGATTACATTGTAACAAGAAAAGTAGTTAGCCAACAAGCCATTATCACAGAAGATCTAGGTAATGTAGAAGACGCCAGCATATGCAAGTCGTAAAAAGTGATTGTCTATACATATCTTTTTTTTATAGAAGAGGGGGAAAACGGAGAGGAGGCTCACCTGATGGTAAGTGATTATCGCAGCCCATAGATAACTACACTACCAGAGGTCTTGTAATTGCGTTGCCGGCGTAGCGTATCACTCCTATTGTGACAACTAGGTGGTAGAGTTTGCATCGTCTTGCCTGGGTTTTAATACCATTGCCTTACTTATTCCTACAGCAATGTCGCAAATATTTGCCACAGTATTTTTTTCGGATTGAAGGTTAAGGTAGCCCGTAAACTTATGCTTGTGGCTTTACCATCCTGCTACACGGATAGCAAGGCACTATTAACATTTTTGTCTTTAGATCTACTTGTGGCTATGACATGATGAATAAAAGAATGTATGAACGACAAGTATGAAAGTATCCTTAACAACATTTTATTTCGATTATAATTTAAGTGCGACATCTGCCATCATTGATATACTCAAGTAAAAGACAAGATAAATCTTAATAAATTTAGCAAATATTTGTAAACGCTACATTATTTACAAACAACAAAAATTACCTTTTATGTCTAACGTAATAGAGTTAAATTTAACGTTACTTTTTATCTGCTAGATTATCTTAAAAAATTCTTCGAAAAATTCTTGGAGGTTTTGTATAATTGTAATAACTCTTATCTCAAGGATGAACAGATCTAGAGTATCCGTCATGGGATTTACTTGTTAAATTATTTTATGAATAAAATGTCTTAAGTTTTTAATAAAATTCTTCGACGTCGTTGTTTTTGATAAGAATAAGCGGGCTAAAAAACGTAACGTAATTAATGTTTTTGATAAGAATAAGCGGGTTAAAAAATGTAACGTAATTAATAATATACATAATTACAGATTTTACACTTTCAGTCGTCGACACTTGCTGAAATTCCATCATTTTTAGTACTTATACTTTTATTTCACTATTATACACTAAATTATTTAATTTTATCGACCGGTTTTGCTTTTTAAAGCATCTTCATTCTTTACTGACAGTTTAATTTTAGATACCATATAAACAAAGTATTTTTAAAAATGATAGTGAGTAAACTTATAAACAAACTCATTTTCTTTATTGTCAGCTTACACGATTCTCCCTAAATATTTAGGTATTTCCTAGTATATAATTTTGTTTCACTTTAAATTGTTACTTACCTATTTACTTACAAAATAATGTCAGAATTATGAATGTCAAGTAAAGTCAACTAGTCAATTATTTTACGATGTCAATTATTTGTGTGGTCATTACTAATTAAATTTTAATGAATTTAATAATAAATTAACAATACAATAATTGCCCTAATATTATTATTTGATAATATAATGATTATTATATTAAAAATCAAATGTAAAATAAAAAATATAAAAATTATTATACACTAAATATAAATATTCACGGGACAAATTACACTTACTGATCTAACCCCAAAGTAAGCAAATTATTTGCTTGTGTTATGGGTGTTAGTCAACGATACTAATACATAGAAATACATATATAAATACCAGAATATATTTCATAAACACCCAAATCGGGAAATACAAACATTTATGCTCATCACAACAATGCTTGTCCCCGTCGGGGATCGAACCCGAGCCCCGTTGATTGCGTAGTCAGGGTCGCTAACCACTCGACCAACGGGGCGGTCAAATCTATACATATAACAAAATCTTTATATATCTTTATATATATGTATGTCTGTTTGTCTGTATGTCTGTATGTCTGTATGTCTGTATGTCTGTATGTCTGTTTGTCTGTTTGTCTGTTTGTCTGTTTGTCTGTTTGTCTGTTTGTCTGTTTGTCTGTTTGTCTGTTTGTCTGTTTGTCTGTTTGTCTGTTTGTCTGTTTGTCTGTATGTCTGTATGTCTGTATGTCTGTATGTCTGTATGTCTGTATGTCTGTATGTCTGTATGTCTGTATGTCTGTATGTCTGTATGTCTGTATGTCTGTATGTCTGTATGTCTGTATGTCTGTATGTCTGTATGTCTGTATGTCTGTATGTCTGTATGTCTGTTTGTCTGTATGTCTGTATGTCTGTATGTCTGTTTGTCTGTTTGTCTGTTTGTCTGTATGTCTGTTTGTCTGTTTGTCTGTTTGTCTGTTTGTCTGTTTGTCTGTTTGTCTGTTTGTCTGTTTGTCTGTTTGTCTGTTTGTCTGTTTGTCTGTTTGTCTGTTTGTCTGTTTGTCTGTTTGTCTGTTTGTCTGTTTGTCTGTTTGTCTGCTTGTCTGTTTGTCTGCTTGTCTGTTTGTCTGTTTGTCTGCTTGTCTGTTTGTCTGTTTGTCTGCTTGTCTGCTTGCCTGTTTGTCTGCTTGTCTGCTTGCCTGTTTGTCTGCTTGTCTGCTTGCCTGTTTGTCTGCTTGTCTGTTTGTCTGTTTGTCTGTTTGTCTGTTTGTCTGTTCGTCTGTTTGTCTGTTTGTCTGTTTGTCTGTTTGTCTGTTTGTCTGTTTGTCTGTTCGTCTGTTCGTCTGTTCGTCTGTTTGTCTGTTTGTCTGTTTGTCTGTTTGTCTGTTTGTCTGTTTGTCTCTTTGTCTGTATGTATGTCCGGGGTAAACTCAAAAAGTACCGCATGGATTTACTTCAAATTTTGCATGAATATTACCTACGGGGGAGGAGCAGTGCGGAGTAAACGAAGTCCGCGCGGACGAAGTCGCTGGCAACAGCTAGTAATAATATACAATTGAAAATTTATAAATTAAAAATATTTAACAAGGGGGAGTTATTAAGTTCGGTTTAGTCATTTAAAAGTTTTGGTTCATATTTGTGTCGATTTTGTATTATTATAGTGAAATAAATGTACAAGTGTGTTGTTAACTAATTTCAACTAAAAATACATAATTACAATTTTTGATACACTTATATTCAAAAATCAATTTTAAAATACCTCCTTTGTGAATTCAAACCCTTTTTAAAAAACAAATACATGTTTTTTTCTTTATCAGGCGGTTTGTAAGAGACAAACGAACATCAAACATGTGAGGAAACCTATTACCGTGACCGTTGAACTCACGAATTAAATGGATACGCCTTTTAAGACAGACAATTTCTTAGTTTGTCAGTGTAGCTTGCAATTACATACAGAAATACAGAGTTATACTACGTACCAATGAAATAAAATCATTTCAAGGGTAATTTTTAAACCTTGTCATCTCATTCGGTACGATAAAACAGGACAACATGGTTTATTTCTATTTTTTCACAATATAACCCATAAATGTATGAAATTTTTGACAGTAATAGGAGCGTTTGTTTAAATGCGCGGCGACACAATTCTTTCCCAATGGCGTGTCTATATTATTCATATGGCCTATGATCGTATCGTTATCGGGACCGCCGCGTGACGTATGCAACAAACACCATGCGATGGTATGAGTTTGGCTGTGTATTGCATCATTTATTCATTGGTATTTATTATACAGTGAGTAACTAAAACCCTATCCGAGTGCTAAGTGTGAGCTTTTCTTTTCGCATTCGATCGTGAGCGCGTTTCGAGTTTACTAGGAATTTGTATGTGATTTGTACAGCGCCACCTAGTGGTAAACGTGAGAAACCAGTTTACCACTAGGTGGCGCTGAACAAATCATATACAAATTCCTAGTAAACTCGAAACGCGCCCACGATCGAATGCGAAAAGAAAAACTCACACTTAGCACTCCGATCGTCGATCGAATATTTGCTTATTTTACGGGGAATACGTTTAGTAGGTAAAAATGGGACACTTTAAAATACGATATTTTTCATTTTAATAAAAAGATTTTTAAGCTATTGCATAGCTTCTATCGCGGGCCTTGAGCGTGGAGACCGAATCCAGAAATTCCGTAACGAAAAAAACCTAACACCCCCCACTCCGCTCGGCACAGCGGTGATACTTTTTAGTTTTTCCATCTATCGATAAATACCAGAACTTTTAATGACTTTTTGAAATATCACGCTTGTCTCTTTAGTTCAGCAACCCGCCTTTAGGCGGCATTGGTTGTATTGGAAAACTACCGTAATCAGCTGTTTGTGAAAAAGTATATAGGTATATAGGTATTTATCATCAACGTACAACAGTGAATATCTGCACTCGTAAAATTTGTGTACAGTGTTTTAAATATGAATAAACAAAGAAAAAAAATACTGCATAAATAAAATAAATATATAATTGTAATTACATAAGTTGATAAAAAATGCTATGCAATAGCTTTACCGCGGCAGTCTCCGAGTGCCACACGTCTTTTTATTTAAATATCATCGACATATGCCTCTTTCAGATCGATGAGCGTTTTTTTAAACATTGTATCTTATATATAAAATTCTCGTGTCACAATGTTCGTTCCCGTACTCCTCCGAAACGGCTTGACCGATTTTGATGAAATTTCGTATGCATATTCAGTGGGTCTGAGAATCGGCCAACATCTATTTTTCATCCCCCTAAATGTTAAAGGTTGTCACCCCTAAATTTTTTTTTATTTTGTGGACAAAAATTTTTGTTTTTATTTTTTTATAATGTGGCATTAAAAAATACATACAACTCTAAATTTTTACCCTTCTATCACTAACCCTTATTTTTTAATTAAATAATTTATATGGCAAAACAACGTTTGCAGGGTCAGCTAGTAATAATATATCCATACTAATATTATAAATGCGAAAGTAACTCTGTCTGTCTGTCTGTCTGTCTGTTACGCTTTCACGCCCAAACCACTGAACCGATTTGGATAAAATTTGGTACTAATATAGTTTGGGACCCAAGAAAGGACATAGGATAGTGTTTATCCCGGAAATCCCACGGGAACGGGAACTATGCGGGTTTTTATTTTAGAATTTTTCCACGCGAACGAAGTCGCGGGCACAGCTAGTTAATTATATGTTAGTTACTTGTGTAATATTTGGTAGCGTACGTAAATAATACCCTACGCCAGTAGGGTATTATTTAAATTTTCATTTCTTTCCGTACTCCCCATTCATATCACTCTTTCTTCTACAATACAAACAAAGAAAGATCAATCAGGGGCCTAATTGACGTAATCAAGCGGCAAGCGAGTCGAAACATTTAAGACATTTACACATTTTCTTACATATTATGCCACGTCTTAGCACGTCTCGTCGTTCTATCGTATTTATGTGTGTGAAAGCCCTAAGCGCTTTGTCTCAATAACGTGAATTGGGGAGCAGGTCGCCAACTGTTATGTGGTCAACGCTGTTTACGAACATCTGATACATAAAAGGAATTTGCAATGCGTTGGTGGCTATTTAAATGGAGATTAATTTGCCTTTCAAAGCGACTGATGTTATAACATTCTAGAAAATCTATGTTGGCAGTTCGTTTTACAGTTTCACATTCAGAGTGCTAAGTGTGAGTTTTTCTTTTCTCATTCGATCGTGAGAGCGTTTGGAGTTTAGTAGGAATTTGTATGTGATTTGTACAGCGCCACCTAGTGGTAAACGTCAGAAATCAGTTTACCACTAGGTGGCGCTGTACAAATCACATACAAATTCCTAGTAAACTCGAAACGCGCTCGCGATCGAATGCGAAAAGAAAAACTCACACTTAGCACTCAGATACTATAGTCGCTGTCGCTACCGCTATTATTCTTCTATCACAAAGACCTCATGCTTAGTAATTAAATCAACTTTTGGCCGTTCACTGAACGATAAAATTTATAATTTACTAGCTGACCCGGCAAACGTTGTTTTGCCATATAAATTATTTAATAAAAAAATAAGGGTTGATGATAGAAGGGTAAAAATTTAGAGTAATATGTATTTTTTAATGCTGAATCATAAAAAAAATAAAAATAAAAAAAATTGTCCATAAAGTAAAAAAAATTTTTAGGGGTGGACACAACCCTTAACATTTAGGGGGATGAAAAATAGATGTTGGCCGATTCTCAGACCCACTGAATATGCATACGAAATTTCATCAAAATCGGTCAAGCCGTTTCGGAGGAGTATGGGAACGAACATTGTGACGCGAGAATTTTATATATAAGATTATACCCGCCCTTGGTATTCAGCCGTCAGTTTTAATAATATTTAGTAGCCGATTAATATTACAAAACATATTTTTTAAAAACATATTTTTTAAAAATTTAGAGTTGTATGTATTTTTTAATGCCACATTATAAAAAAATAAAAATAAAAATTTTTGTCCATAAAATAAAAAAAAAATAGGGGTGGACAACCCTTAACATTTAGGGGGATGAAAAATAGATGTTAGCCGATTCTCAGACCCACTGAATATGCATACGAAATTTCATCAAAATCGATCAAGCCGCTTCGGAGGAGTAGGAGAACGAACATTGTGACGCGAGAATTTTATATATAAGATTATACCCACCCTTAGTATTCGGCCGTCAGTTTTAATAATATTTAGTAGCCGATTAATATTACAAAACATATTTTATTAAACACTGGGTTATTTGGGCAGCTTCACCTGTGAGTAAAGTAACGAGTCATCTCAGATAAAAAAATAAAGACGGAGCATTGTCATACGTCATAGTGAGCCACTATTTGTTACTGAATTTATTGTATGATGCCTTGAAATGCACTAACTAGGAGCAGACACTGTTGGTTCCGGGTTCCTTCGAAGAATAGACCAATTGCCGTTCTGCCAGGCAGACCGCAATAGCGTCACTATCGTATTCCGGTTTGGAGGGTAAGGTAGCCGGTAAACGTATGCATGTGGCATTAGACCTCGCCACAAGATACGAACGCACGCATAAGTATGGATGATGATTTTTGAGTCCAAAATATACATAACACTGAACCTCTAACAAGATAGACAGAGTGCCTTTAATGTCATCAGACAGTTAGGTTGTCTATGAGCTGAAAAATGGTTTTCTTCATTCTTCACAGCAGATAAATGTACCAGTTACCTTACCTTGCAAACCAGAATACGATGGTGAAAAGCACTGACTTTATTGCAGCAGGAATAGGTAAATATAGTACCAAGCCCAGACAAAACATTGTTAAACCCTAATGCGGTGCTATTGACACGTCTTGACAATCGTTCACCTTTTACGAAGTTCCGGGGTTGGAATAAATTTAGAGTGAACGTCTATTCTAAATACACTAATGGCAATTACTTTCTTTTTGATGAAGTATGGAACTCAAAAGCAACTAATAAGCTTAATAACAAATAATTGAAAACGGCTACACTCACGATTAGTCGGTGTGGGTTCCGACTAGTTTCAAGCCTATATGAGGTAATTCCTTAAGCCCCGTTTTCACTTTGATTATTGCGCGTGCGAATGTTTAATGCAGGTGCATAATATTATGCAAAAAATACGTGAAGACAGCCGTTAATCAGTGCGAGTGATTAGTAATCAGCTTCTATTCACTTTGACTACGCTGATTAGAAATCACTCGCGATGATCCACGGCTGCCAACACGTGTTTTTTGTTTAATACTTAGCACCTGCATTAAACACTCGCAACCGTACTAATCAAAGTGAAAACGTCCGATCAATCAAAGTCCGACGTTTTTTTGAGGAAGGACCTTATATAGTTCTGAAACTAGTCGGAATTTACACCGAGTAATCGTGAGTGTAGTCGTTCTTAATTATTTAGTTAATAATGACGTGTCACAAATGACGAAAGTTTTAATAATTTTAAGCTTAATAACATTCATTTTTCATAATTATTTAATATTTCTGAGGAAAAAAGGGCACGAGTCATTAAATTAAAAAATACTAATAGATAAATAAGAATTCTTACTGAATAAATACTTATCACAAAAATCTATCCAGCTTAAATAAAAAAAATTGAAAATCAGGCATTCAATTAGGACATCTGTTATTTTAGAGAAAAAAGACCACGAGGCATTCGAAAACATTATGTACCTTCACACCAGATCCCTTATGGCGTAGGCAGAGAGAACCGAGTGCCATACATAATGATACTTGCAGATTTAACCCACTTCCTCCATATTCATTAGTCTCTTCATACAAACACGGCGCTTGCGAAGACTCGACACCACCTTCAGACAGTACCCAATCAATCTGATCATGGTATGTCAGTCTTGGTCTTTCCCAGTACTCCCACATTCGCATTGTATATCTGTTTTATTAATATTCCATCAAAACATCAAAGTTACAAATAAAAATTGTATGCTTAAATAACTGCTTATGCAATATAAAATATTCCACCGTATAAATATTTTAAGCCTTTCTCGACGCGACTATGTCATTTGACTTTATCGAAATCGAATTATGGATGCAATGAACAGGCTTTCCGAACAGATTTTCATCACAAACCAATTTCGAATTTCAGCCATATTAACCTCTATAAATGAATATTCTACAGTGATTTTTAAATTTTGGGGTTCCAACGTCAACTAGAAACTCTTATAGTTTCGTCATATCTGTCCGGCCTTCTGCAGCTTAGCTTAGAGATCCCTAGTGTTGTTATTCGGTATGAACCATGCATAATAGTCACACCGATAAGATCGTAAAATAAAATCTTAGAAAAAAAAAACATTTTTAGAGTATCTTCTGTAAACGTAAATAAGCGATGATGCTTTTTTTCAAGCTTAACCCATGAGTGGGGTGTCATTTCATAAGTCTTTAAAAATATTACTGGTTTGTGTAGAGATTTTTTTAGTTCCGTTTGTGAAATATAAATGTTTAAAGTGCAAATAGTGAGTGATTCCACCCACACTACCTTGATGATTTTTTTTAAATATATACACGGAACAAATTACACTGACTGATCTAACCCCAAAGTAAGCAAATTATTTGCTTGTGTCATGGGTGTTAACGATACTAATACATAGAAATACATATATAAATACTGGAACAAATTTAATTTAATAAACACCGAAACCCGGAAATACAAACATTTATGCTCATCACAGAAATGCTTGCCCCGTCAGGGATTGAACCCGAGCCCCGTCGATTGTGTAGTCAGGGTCGCTAGCCACTCGACCAATGGGGCGGTCAAAATCTTGACGATTGGCCTAGGACTGTTCGATTTGCACCTATCTTCTTTATACGAACAATCAAACTATAGAGAAGCGAACCTCACTCGGTTTTTTCAAGTAACTTTGATATCGGGATTTTTTAAGAGGGGAATGAACAAATTCCTTAGAAGCCGGCATCGCATTAGCAATCAACCCTTTCATCAGATATATGTTTTTCCATCAGGTATATGTCTAAGCGATAAATTAATAAAAAATATGACACACACACACAACTATACATTAAAGACACAAACGTCTTGTACTTAAAACTGAGTGTGTATTAGTATATATTGTATATAATATATCGATGCTTGAAAGCCAATCCTCAGTAAGCGTCATTGAGTACCAGGACAGTGATTTAAAGATAAAATACAAAATTTAAAAAATCATAAAAAATCACCTAATTTAATTGTAATTAAATTTATTTAGGCTATTTTCGTGTTTTATTTATTTATTCTCCTGTAAAGTTTACTCAATGACGCTTAGTGAGGATTGCCTTTCAAGCATCGACATAATATACTCAGTATCATGCTATGGTATATTAGTACTATAAAATATTTGAAATTGTATTGAAAATAGCGTCATCTAGGACACGAAATGAAAAAGATTTTATTTCTAAAGACTTAAGATCTGGATTGGATGGTTTTTGCCACTAGATACGAATATTAAATATAACCTTTTAATGTCTTAAATATATATTTTTAAATAAGATATTGCATTACATTATATTTTTTAACTATCTGAATTATAAACATATATTGTTTTGTGGTAAATACGCTTATTTTTCAAAATAACAAAGTGTGGCCAATCTATCAAACAAAAAACAACACAATTACAAATGGCGTCGTCATGGTGTTAAATGTTGATACTCGTGCGCATTTTATTATTGAAATTCAGTTTGTTTTGTGTGTATTAGTGTTATTTTCGTTGAGTCTGAACTTTTATTCTCCGGATTGCTTAATCGCGACACAAAACTAATATATTGTGCTATTTATTGTCAGTTAATAAAATCTTAAATTATAATATGAATGTTTTAATTCTGAATATATAACATTGTACAGCGTGGCAATCAAACGAAGTTGCAAAAGGACTTGTCAGAGTTACATTTTGTTTGAATGGCACGCTGTATAGTGTTTGATAAATTCCTATTTACTATTAAAATTTCAATAAAAAAGTAGGTACCTATATTAAGCTGCCGAAACAAAATAGTTCTCATGCTATAACATAAATGACGCCAGTAGTACGCCATTATAGATTTAGAAAGTTGCCAATCTATACCTATAGTAATACACATATTTATCTATGCTCAGTATGCAGGTACAGTCATTTACCACTCAACCTGTATAAAATTACAATCTTTTCTGCACATCATAATGTCCATATCCGGAATCGAACCAGAGACTAATCGATTATAATCATATTTTTCCATTTACTGACATTATCTTTTTTAACAAATGAAAGGATTTAACACCAAAAAACCAAATTATTTGCTCATAATATGAGTTTTAGCTACTAAAAACTAATACTTAAAATTACAATATTTTATGCATATCATACAAACGCTTATCCTGGACGGGAGTTGCATCCAAGCCGAAATTGCGTAGTTAGAAATACGACCAGCAAGGTTGAATCCCTAACTTCGAAAAATATAATACGGGTCTGTAGTAAAAGTACAAATTATTTTTATTTTAAAAAAACCGTAGCTCGCTTCAATTGTTATGTGAATAAATAAAATGTTGGGCCTTGTCGTGCATTTTTAATATGGGGCATGAATGTAAAACGCAAGAGGAGGTATATGGTATTGAAATAAAACGGTCAAGCGTGAACGCCAGTTACACTGAAATATACCGAGCTACCAATCACCGATAATTTCCCCATGTGAATCTGGGTAACTTTTTGGAATATAAATCAATATCAATTCCGTTGGTTCGGTCATGTTTCTGAATGGGAGATGAAAGATTACCAAAACAGATATACAATTCAAATGTGGAAGGATGTAGGTACCGGGAAAGACCAAACTGACATACCATGATCAGATGGATCTAGTACTATCTGAAGGTGGTGTCAAGAATCTATACAACCGGGAGTGTTTGTATTAAAAGAGTAATGAAAGTGGAGAAAGCAATTCAAATTTGCAAAGACCGTGACGTATGACATTCAGTTTTCTTTGCTTACCCCATAAGGAATCTGGCATGAAGATATGACGGTGTGTTCATATATATAAAATATTGCAATTAAAATGGGTGTGAAACAAGTGACAGTGTGGAATATATCGGTACCTAAGTTTCTTTAGCGGGACGTTTAAAATAATTTCGAAACTGAATTTTAACCAGCGCCTTGTTGCTATCGTAAATTTATTTTTAAATAGCTGACCCGGCAATTGTTGTTCTGCCTTTTTAACTACTCATTTTTTTTCTATATTTTCTCACCTTTTAAACCTTCCCTGGACTTCAGCAATTAATTCAAAACCAAAATTAGCTAAATCGGTTCAGCCGTTCTCGAGTTTTAGCGAGACTAACGAACAGCAATTGATTTTTTTATATATATAGATAGTACCTATCCTTAGTATCGTTGTAAAGAAATTCTTTGCAAAATTTCGTTTCTTATTATTTCGAAATATAACCTAAGGATTAATATTCTCTGAGTACTGCTTTTCGTTTATAAGCCTATTAAAATGTTACATTTTCAATGGCGTCTCAATTATCGAAAATCAATATTTGAATGATACTTAATTATCCCTAACTTTGATGTTTAATTAATTTCCATAAGTTTTGTATGCTTTGCGTTGAAATTAATGACATTATTTGTATTTGTATTGGAATCGGGACAAACTAATTACGATGTTTCGATTTATCGGCAATGGAAATTTAAAGTAGAATTTTAATGCAAAACTTTAAGAAAAATTTTAAAATAAAAGAATTATCACGCCCGGTTCCTTCGCGGGATAGTGAAAAATCTATATATATAAAAATCAATTGCTGTTCGTTAGTCTCGCTAAAACTCGAGAATGGCAAAACCGATTTGGCTAATTATGGTTTTGAATTAATTGTTAAAGTCCAGGGAAGGTTTAAAAGGTGAGAAAACATAGAAAAAATAAGAGTAGTTAAAAAGGCAGAACAACGATTGCCGGGTCAGCTAGTCTTGAAATAAAAGAAAGAGATAGACTGCTCCTATTGATAAAAAATAGCTGCCGTTATCCAAGCAGCTATGCCATAATGGATCTTATGGATTATGCTATAATTCTATTATAAGGGTGAAAATAGCGGGTACTAGGACTTGCTAACATTAAAATTATTGTTTACGAGATGATTTCGGTACATTCGAGATTGTAATCGAACTTTACCTTGGGTGTAAATAGGGATATGTTGGAAAATAGAAGGCAGTTTTTATATAGCGATTCAAAGCGACAGTACGGGCAACCAGTGTGAAGCGATATAGTACAGTGAATACGAGAAGTATTTTATTGTGTAGTCGTTCAATTATAGTGTTAGTATAGTGAGTGTTATTAGTGCTTATCAGTGCATTTACGTACTGCATCGTGGTGTTTTGTATATTTATGTTAATACACGATTTTAATATGAGTGGTATTTTAGCGCACAATTTGAACGCAAAACACATTACATTATGTATTAATTAATACATTTTTATGCTACATTCGTAATGTTTTTTAAATTTCATAGGAGAGCAATCAAACAAATTCTCCGTGTTGGTTCCGGGCTCTTTTGAAGAATAGGCCAACTGCCGTTCTGCCACGCAGGTCGTAAAGTCGTCTTCCTGTTTGGAGAGTAAAATAGCCGGTAAACTTATTCATCTGGCATTAAGACCCCGCCACAAGGATAGCAACGCAACAATAACATCTTTGGTGTCTATAGGATGGCTGTACCTTTCCAGCAAACACCATCTACTTGTTTGTTTCCTTATGATATAAAATAAATCTTTTTCTCCTTAGAACATAAGTGAAACTGCGAACTATTTCCTATCTAAATATATATAAATCAATTGCTGTTCGTTAGTCTCGCTAATACTCGAGAACGGCTGTACTGATTTGGCTAATTTTGGTTTTGAATTAATTGTTGGAGTCCAGGGACGATTTAAATGGTGAGAAAATATAAAAAAAATAAGAGTAGTTAAAAAGGCAGAACAACGTTGAAGTATAAAATTATATATTAACAATGACAAAAATATTATTATAATACGAATTGGTAGAACATAATTTTTATTTCATTTTGACATTTTTTTTAAATAAACATTTTTGTACTCTCTTGACATTAAATACAATTATATATTTTTTTTCAATATTATTTATTTGAAATTTGTTACTGTCCACTGTTTAATAATTTATTTAGGTATAAATGTAAAAAATATGAGTTTTTCTTAAATAGTATATAACAATAATCTGAAGTCATAAATTTGCATGCCATTTATCTGGCAAAATAGGTTTAAGCACATCGATATATGTATAAAATCTTTTCCAACCCTATTTTGTGCAAATATAGAATTTGAATTTGAACGTTTGCCGGGTCAGATAGTTATTGATAAAATTCATATCTTCATGTCGATTGAAACATCGTATTTAAGTAACACGTTTATGAAATATATGTAAAATCTGGAAATTCGTTTTCGCGCTCACGCACGGGCGACCTTCACAAACGATCCCTTGGAGGGTATCTCGAACAATGTAATCAGCCTTTTACATTACTTAGTTTTGTGGATGTAATCAATACCCTACATTTGACAATGAAAGTGGTGCATGAGAGAATATAATGTAGTACCCATGGGCAATGGCCAGATTCCGCCCTTGTATTAAATATTAATAACTGCCTTTTCTAATAAAAACAACGTAATCGGTTTTTACAATTTTATATTTTCTTTCACACTGTCTAATGTAACCAAAATCCTAATTCACTCTAATTTTAACATTCTATCTTTTAATTCTCATGATGAAATGATGGAATATAATATAAATTAACAAATACATGTACCTTAAATTGCTTATGCGCGTTCTGGAATTATTCAAATATTATCGTACTTTTAAACGGAGGCCAGTGTGTGTTACACTGATCGATGCAGGAGACTGAATGTCCGAGTTTTCAACCCGTCTTGCCCGCCATTGTTGTTTTCGTGCAAGCTCTGTGTTACTAGAGTAAATAATTTTAATTCGTACAACAACGATGTCAGGAAAAATCCTGCTTTATTAAATAAAAACCTAACATGGATTGTATGTATTACAATTTGTTTTTAAATTTTATATTCTTTTTTTTAATTTTATAGTCTTACTAGCTGTTGCCTGCGACTTCGTTCGCGTTCGCGTTCGAACGTTCGACGAACGAAAAAGACGTTCGCGCGGACTTCGTTTACTTCGCACTGCTCCTCCCCTGTAGGTGATAGCGTGATAATATGTAGCCTATATGTTGACTCGACCTGTTAGTAATATTCATGCAAAATTTTAAGTAAATCCATGCAGTACTTTTTGAGTTTACCCCGGACATACATACAGACAAACAGTCAAAAATTCTAAAAACTATATTTTTGGCTTCTATATCGATTGTAGATCACGCCCCAAGTATTCTTTTAAAAAAAATATTCAATGTACAATTTTGACTTTCCTACGATTTCATTATATGTATAGGTATGTAAAATTTGGAAATACGTTTTCGCGCTCACGCACGGGCGACCTTCACAAACGATCCCTTGGAGGGCATCTCGAACAATGTAATCAGCCTTTTACATTACTTAGTTTTGTGGATTTTATGGATTACAATTTTTTTTAAATTTTATATTCTTTTTTTATAATTTTATAGTCTTATACGCGTGCTTTAATTGCGTGGCTCAAAATTATTAATTCCTTTTGAGCAATCCGCAGGGTTATCACGTATCTCACAATGCGCAATTATAGTATTTGTTTAGCTATTGCAATAGCCTTGTATATTAGTGGCAATCGTTGCCACCTGATTATTTTTGGTGCTGTGATATCACAAAAAATACATCCAGTGTCCAACAAGCAATTGGCGACGTTTTTGATGTTTTTTTTTATTAGATGAAATTTTAAATGCTGAGTTAATATGGGAATATTGTATAATGTAAAGTAATGGGATCGGCTAATCGTGGGTGCACTTGTTGTACCTCTGCCTACCCCTTCGGGGATATGGGCGTGAAGATACTTTTTTTAAAGTAATGGGAATAGTGTAGTTTTCTAATGGTCTGTGATTTTTATGGTTGATCTATTGGACCTATTCTCAGACATGTTATTTTTAAAAAAAAAAAAAAAATATTTATTGTCAAGGATGAAATTAATGAAGAAATAATTATTTATAAATAGTTATAATAATGAAAAAAAATAATGAAAAAATAATTATTATAAATTAATTATACATTAATACATTTATTTATTTATTTGTACACATATAAATACAAAACAATTACTTTTTTTATATCATAAAATAAGAAACAAGCAAGAAGCTCTCCCGATGGAAAGAGAAACCTTCGCATATATATATATATATATATATATATATATATATATATATATATATATATATATATATTAGACTGATTCAAAAAATCGACAATTTTTTTTTCTTATTAATATTGAAAATATTGTTTGAAATGACGAAAACAAAAACGTGTGAAAATAAGAGCTCTTAATATTAATATTAAGAGGTGCCGAGTCGAAAATTTCAATTTCCCATTTAAATAACGTGGGAATTTTTTTTTCTTACTTTGGAATTTTGTAACTCTTTAACAAGTCATCGGACTAGTTGAGTCAGAAAATATTTTTGTAGAGAATTGAACGCTCTACAAAAAAGCTCTCTTACAATTTTTCGATAAACCGATGCGTTTCAAAGATATTCAAGTTTAAAATATAATTAATAATATTTTCTAATTTTTTTTCCAATTTATTGAGGAAACTATCAAATTTATCAAAAAATATATCAAATTTGTCAAATTTCTCATACAATCGTATCTAAATTTGTCAATTAATTCAAATTATTTTCTTTTCAGCTAATAATTATTTTTATTTAATTTTCCTTAAATTTCCTATTGTGTGTGTGTGTGTGCGGTCGCCAACCATTTGCGCCTATTATAGCATTATCTATATATATATATATATATATATATATATATATATATATATATATATATATATATATATATATATATATATATATTTATATATATATTTATATATATATTTATATATATATATATATATATATATATATATATACTAGCTGACCCAGCAAACCTTGTTTTGCTATATAAATTATCGAATAAAAAATAATGGTTGATGATAGAAGGGCGCAAATTTTGGGTTGTATGTATTTTTCGGAGCAACATTATAGAAAAAATTACGAAAAATGTTAGGGGTGGACAACCCTTATCACGTAGGAGTATGAAAAATAGATAGTAGCGGATTCTCAGACCTACTGAATATGTATATAAAATTTCATAAAAATCGGTCAAGCCGTTTCGGGGGAGTATGGTAACTAACATTGTGACACGAGAATTTTATATATAAGATATATATATATATATATATATATATCTTTTATGTAAAAATCAATCCCTATTTTCCTTGGTCACGACATGGCTGAACCAATTTCGATTTTTTTTGTTGTGTTTGGAATTGTAAGGAGAAGGTTATTATAAAAGAAAATATAAAAAAAATTGCGCGGAATATTAGAAAATTTAAGAATACTTAAACACCATATAAAGTTTAATGCCATTTTGGCTGCGTGGAAGGACAATCCCGTAGTCTTATATAAATTACGTGTCACGTTGTTTGTCCGCTATGGATTCCTAATATGTAAGGCAAAACAGCGTTTGTTGGGTCTGCTAATATATATATATATATATATATATATATATATATATATATATATATATATATATATATATATATATATATATAGACACCAAAGATGTTAATGTTGCGTTGCTACATGTGTGGCGAGATGTTAATGCCACTTGCATAAGTTTACCGGCTGCCTTACACTCCAAACCAGAACACGGCAATGACAAGCATTGGGACTATCACGGCAGGAATAGGTAAAATGGTGGTATCAAATACCCGGGCGAGGCGACGATAGTAACACGTATAACCAATCGATCGCTTTTTACGACCTGCCTGGCAGAATGGCAGTTGGTTCATTTTTCAAATATATAATAAATAAGCCCAGACCAACACACGAAAAATTAAGGAAAAAACACGAACAAAGCCGTGCTTATTTCTTTCAGAGATTTCTTCCAGCAAAATCAGCAATACAGATTGTTGGAGAAATCACAAGATATAAACGGCGAACACGGTGTACATATAATTATTACTGAAAGTCTTGTAATAATTAACATGTACAAATATACATATACAATAGAAGATTCATAAGGTAATATTACGCGTAATTTAATTGAAACCACGCAAAGGACAATATCCAATTAGTGGGGCGTCAGGTGCTTGCCTGCAGCTCGGTATGGCCGCCGTAAATTACCCGCATCCAATATTCTGACAGTAATGGACGGTAACAAATGAGATTACACTTCTTTGTATAAGTAATTTTACAGAAAATCTGTTTATCTAGTGGTTAGCCTATTCAGATAACACAAAGATCCCGCGAGGTTATCACGTATCTCACAATGTGCAATTATCGTAATTAGTTATTACAATACAAATAATATTGTGCCTTCAGCCTTCAGCCAGCAATGATGATGATAATAAATATTCACAAACTTATACTTGCTGGGACAAATTACACTGACTGATCTAATCCCAAAGTAAGTAAATTATTTGCTTGTGTTATGAGTGTTAGTCAACGATACTAATACATAGAAATACATATATAAATACTTTTATATACATAATACATGCGCTAATCGTTCGCCTATCACGATCTGTCTGACATGCCAGATGATCTATTCGTATAAGGCATTCAGATCAACACAAAAGCAGAAAATAACTTTGTTGATCACGTGAAATTTTCGTTACGTACTGTACATATAAGAAAATAATCACTTTATAAGTACATAGCCTACGGAACCTAACATAAACTTCCGCCTACACGTCGTTGCCTCTGCAAACTATTTTCTTAACGCCATTTTCGTTAATGGATGGGTTTTGGGATCAAGAATTTATTTTCGGAATCACTGAATTAATAAAAGGGTCAACGGACCCCAAAAGGGTTGATCTTAATTTTGCGAGTGATTTCTTTATAGCCTTTCGATTGAAGTGTTGATTCATGCTGTCTGTTTGTGGTAAGAAATAAAGAATTGTTGAGGAATATTTGGTCAGAAGTTTTTATTGCTGAAAAAAAATAATTTGTTGAATTTATATTTTTTATTTACCAAAAAATAAAAGAGTAATTTTTTTCGCCTGTGTGATCTGTCTACTTGTTTGGTGTCGGTGTTAACTACATGAGGTCCCGGATTCGATTCCTGAGTCAGGCAATTCAAAATGTGTTTTTTCAGTTTTCTAATAAAAACATTGTTTCCCGGGATTGAATAAGTTCCCGGTTGGCGATAGGCTTGCCACCTATAACATTGTGGTACTAAATATCGTCAGCTAATCGTAGGAGTATTTGTTGTACCTCTACCTCTTCGGAGATACAGTTGTAAAGATATTTTTTTTCAATTTTTTTTTCGATCGCGCGCATACAGACAGCCAAAAAGTAACACGTTAAAGTTAGCTTATAGCTATCCCTCAAGTTTTTTTTATTAATTTTTCATTCTTTTTCCCCATGTTGGTTCCGGGCTCCTTAGTAGAATAGGCCAACTGCTGTTTTGCCAGGCAAGTCGTAATAGGCGACCGATTGGCTATGCGAGTCACTACCACTATTGGCTACTAGGTGGTAGCGTTCTGCATTGTCTCTCTATTCCTGCCGCAATAGCGTCAGTGCTTGTCCCAGCCGTGTTTCGGTTTGGAGGGTAAGGTTAAACTTATATATGTGGTATTAGACATCGCCTCAAGATAGCAACGCACAATTAACATCTTTGTTGTCTATATGCGATGGTTGACTCTTTTCATCAGGATACCCATCTACTTGTTTGCTATCATATGATATAAAAAATTCTTTAGCTATTTATATTCTGTTTTTGTTACGCCAAAGAAACATGACTTCCGTACGGATATGTAGATATACATTTTTTTTAAATTTTACTGGAATTTATCAAGGACTATCAAGCATCGAATTGCTTTGCGTTGCGAAATTGATTTCTGATAATACATTGTATGATTTATGCGCAATCACGTGTGTCACCGTATATCAATTTTCAATATGATCGGTAAAGACACCTTGAAGCCCTTCTTAAGTCAGAACGGAATATGCAGGCAGACAAACGAGAATATTTAAAGCTGATTATTAGTGATCACGTTCTATAGCAGGACATACAAACCTACAGACTGATAGAGGAAAAAATTAACCTAGTATTTTTTTTATTTTTTCTTAGTTTAAAAAAGTGATAAAGTACACTCGCTGGTAATTCTATAAATGTCAACCCGCAAAAGCGCGTATAAAGGTTAATAATGTATACGTGTTCTTTGTAATTGTATCTATTTAAATTAATTACGGATGTATAATATTTTAAACTTCACTTTTCATATTGAAAGCAGGGATAACAAAAAAATTAGGTTGGGCTCATCAATTACGCTAGTGCGCGTGGCTTGATTACTGTTTTTTTACTGTTGATTGTAAGTACACAAGTACCTCCAAACTGAAACACGATAATGACAAGCATTGACGCTATTTCGGCAGCAATAAGCAAGGCGGTGGTACCAAACATCCGGGCGAGACGTTGCGGAACTCTATCAACTAGTAGTCACGATGGGATTAAAATGTATCCGATCAGTCGCCTCCTAAGACCTACCTGGCAAAACGGCAGTTTATTTTTCAAAGGAGCCCGGGCCCGAAAAATCTTGCTAGATAGCAAAAAAGTAGATAACTCTCTTGATGAAAAGAGACAACCATCACCTGTAGACATTAAATACGTTAATGGTGCGTCGCTTTCCGTGTATCAAGGTGTTAATGTCTCTTGACGCCTCTTAAGGACTTATCTAATTAATAATTTCTTATTCATATTTTTAACCCCATAGTATAAGCTTACCGGTTATCTAACTCTCCAAACCAGAACATGATAATAGCAATCATTGACGCTATTTGACTTCTATTATCGTGAAACAGTTTGGCCGAATAAAACACTTGGATCACTTTTACATGCACAATATAATTTTTGGCAGAGTAACGCCCCCAACAAACGATAGAATTACAATGAATCGAAAACATGATGTCCCCGCTTATTTATACCATTCGTTATCTATTTTATTATGACGTCATAACACAGGTGCGCCGCACATCTGGCCGGCTAGTAGTTGTCAGGCGCGGTTGATAACACTTCGTTTAAACCATGAAGATTAGGTAAAGGTGGAACAAGCACTCCTATTTAATTAATCACTTGAAACAAAAACCTACGAGATATCTCTGTCTATGAGGTCTCACCATTTCTTTTCGTGCAACTGTTAGAAAGAGAAGGTAAGACCTCAGAAGGTGACAGCAACATTTTGTGTTGTGTTTCAAGTAGGTATTAGAATTGTTGTCTCCAGATATAATACAGCTTCATGTTTTAAACATAGACGTATCTCTTAAGTGTGACAATAGAGTATCGCCTGTTATCTAGTGGTCCGGGGACGGTGTTGATCATGATATGAGGTCCCGTGTTCGATTCCTGGGTTGGGTAATTCAAAATGTGTAGTTTTAGGACCACTAGACCACAAAGGCGATATTACTAACAAAATATGGATATATGATTTGAAAAAAAATATTACTGTTATTATTATTACTATTAAATAATAAAGTATCTTCACGCCCGTATTCCCGAAGAGGTAGGCAGAGGTACAACAAGTGCACCCACGATTAGCCGAAGATACTCGGCCCCACAAATGTGATAGGTGGCAAGTCTATCGCCAACCGGGCACTTTCCAATCCCGGGCAACTTTGTGTTTATCAGAAAACTGAAAAAACGCGTTTTTTTTAAATACCCGACCCAGGAATCGAACCCGGGACCTCATGTAGTCAACGCCAACGCTGGACCACTAGACCACAGAGTAATTAATAAGTTTGTTTATATGTTATGATTTGTGATCTGTGTGAATCCGATCTCAAATACCAGGAACGTGACACTAAGACAATGGTTCGTATAAAAACAAAATTAATATTGGCTGTCATTATTGACAGCTCCGGCTTATTTAACTGTCAAACACATACGATACTCTTCGAATACAAATGACAGGTCGCACTCCCACTTCCCGATATTAATTGGTTATTGTAATTTCGGTTTTTTATATCATAGTCATCTCTGTGGTCTAGTGGTCCGGTATTGATATTGACCACATGAGGTCCCGGGTTCAATTTCCAGGTCGAGCAATTTAAAAAGTGTTTTTAGTTTCTGATAAAAAAACTTTGCCCTAATTTGAAAAGTTCCCGGTATGTGCATAGGCTTATCACCAATCACATTGTGGGACCAAGTATCTTCGTCTAATCGTGGGTGCACTGGTTGTACCTCTGTCTACCTCTTTCGAGATATGCGTGTGAAGATATTTTACTTTTATAAGATCGGAAACAAGCAGATTTTTTTCTTATAGAAAGAGACAATCATCGCCTATAGATATCAATGATGTTAATGGTGCGTTGTTATTCGAGTTGCGGGATGGTAACACCACTTGCATGAGTCTGCCAACTACTTTACCTTCTAAATGTGGTGGTACCATATAGACGTTGCAAAACTCTATCACTTCTTTGTACTTTGAAGAAAAGACCTGCCGTTCTGCCAAGTAACAATTGGCAACAATTGAAAATACGAGTCACTACCATCGTGGCTACTAGGTGGTGGATTCTATGCCGTTTCCCCTGAGTCTGGTACCACCGCCTTACATATTCCTGTCGCAATAGCATCAATGTTTATTATTGTCGTATTTTGATTCGGAGGGTAAGGTGGCAGGTAAACTTATGCATGTGTTATTAAACCTCGCTGCAAGATGCAACGCACCACTGACACCTTTGGTGTTTATAAGCGATGGTTGACTCCATCAGGAGTCCCATATTCTTGTTTGCTATCTTATTTATATTATCTATATTAATATTTTAAATGCGAAAGTTTGGATGTTTGGATGGATGGATGGGTGGATGTTTGTTACTCAATTACGCAAAAACTACTAAACGGATTAGATTACACAGGTAGATAATAACCTGGAATAGCACAAAGGCTACTTTTTATCCCGGAAAAATTATGTGATCCCGCGGGATTCGCCAAAAACTTTTATAATGTAGCGAGCTGCATGCTGCACTTAGTGAAAAGTGTATAAAACCTATATTCATGCAAATAAATATTTTTCATTTCGTTTCGAAAATCGCGTTACGTGGCAAAAGAAGTTAATAATAATAATAATAATAATAATTTCTTTATTTGCAATAAATAGGGTACATAATTAGATCTTATTTAACAATATGTTCTTTATTCCTATTTTGCCCTTTTTGTGGCGTGCAAATGTTACAATGTGTTACCCTCACTAAAATCGAAGGAATACTAGGTATATGATGTTGGATAGCCACTAGAGTAATACCAAGTCCAATTAAAACATTTGCTACTAGTCTGGAGAATTTTTAAATACGATAACATTTTTATTTAATTTTATTATTTTATCCAAAAAAGGTTGAAAAAGCTAGTTTCAACAACTATGAAAACGCGAGTAGTAAAACGCGAAACTGCAATTTACTTCTAACTTGTTTATAAACAAGGGGCAGTTTAACCTTTAATAATACTAAATTGCAACATTACACTATACAACGAGCCATAAAACCCTTAATTATTTAAATTAAAGGGTGCGTGGCGTTCATAAGGCGAAAAAATTTTCACCTTAATGGCAGGGAGGCAATTTTACCGCTTAAGATATTTTGTAAAATTGTTGGTGTATTTTTCATAATGAAAGCAGGGCTTACTGAGTCGGTAAATTTAATTATAAAAATATGCAAAATAGTTAAATTATACAAAATAGTTAATTTGTAATGGTGTACAGATTGACTGGAAATATATACATACTGAAAGTAAATTTTCAGGCCTCGATTCTGTTACAGAATATGTAAAAAAATAGGTAGATAATTTATTAATTTATTACATCGTACGGAACCTATTTATAATGACAGATTGTATACAATAGCAAGAGGGAAGGAACATTTTTCCGCCATACATTGATGGCATGCAAATCTTACATCGAATATATTAATCTAGGATATGACAGTTATATAGTTAATAATTGAATAATTACAGTTGTATTAGAATAAATGTCAATTTTACATGCAACTAATATTTTATTTAAAACAATACAGTGAATATTTACTTAATACGATTATTTAAATCCAAGAAAAAAATGTGTTAGTGAAATATTTTTAGGCATTTTTTTTGATCCCCTTAAATAAAAGATACTCCTAAAATGTATAGAATGAATTTTTGATCAACCATTTACGAAACTCTTTTGTAAAAGTTGTAGTTTTTAATTCTCTGAAAGTTTGGAGTAACGCATTGTAGGTTTTAATTAATGTTGCGTAGCAATTTTGCTTGTAAAGTACGCTAGAATATTTGACCTAATTCTCCTGAAGAGGGATAAAACCTATTGGTATGTTCTTTCTCGGGTCTTAAACTATCTATGTACTATATTCTATCCAAATCGGTCCTATAGTTTAGGCGTGTAGAAGAGACAGGCAATAGGACAGACAGAGTTACTTTCGCATTCACAATATTAGTAAGATAGAGGATTCGCTCGCTTATTGGAAAGTCAGTAAAAAAATAATAATAAGCAACAAATAACTCCAAGCTATCAGACGTTCGCAGACTATTTTTAGAATAAACATCCTTGACAGTATTATGAGGAAGGCGGCTTCCTCCGGGATTCACGTTTCCTTGTTCCACTTATTTGTAATTACGAGGCCATACTTTATCCCTGATATGATATTTTATGGTAATATATACGTGATGTTAATAATAAGATTAAATGAAAAAAATAAATGGTATAAAATCTATAAATGTAAATGAAATTAAAGTCTCTCCCTGTGATTTAAAAAAAAACTTGGTTTTTTCAAGAGTAATATGGTATTTCAACTTAATTATTAATAATAAACAGGCTCTTACCGCGATTATGTGATGGATTATTTCGGCGCTGTTGCAAGCACCATGATCACGGGGGAACTGAAGTATCGCGGGTAGTTGAACTATTATGAGCGTCTGCTTATTATACATATAGAATGAGAATTACAGTCTTGTGACATGTCTTGTCAGGTTGCTTCATGTTGCAAGATTTTCCTTGAAATCTACATATCAGTATAGGGCTGTCAGATGCACGATTTAAATCGTACTCCTACGATTTTTTGGCAATTTTACTCATGTACGATCGCTAGACCAAGATCGTACGGATAATGTGCGATTATTTATACTTGGCAGGATTTTATAATCAAATGAAGGTGTCTGGTAAGTATAAATTTCGGGTAATCCCCAGCTACATAACGGGTTTTCTCCTTGAAAAGTCTCTATGTGCAATCGTATAGCTGAAAATCTGCGTATTTTTACGAAACTTATTACTTTAGTCTTCATCATATCAATATTAGTAACTTATTTTTATCATTAGTCTCGATATGTACTGTAAACGTAGTGATTATATCCTCTTGGGATCTGTATACTGTCTTTGGTTATTATTTTATGCTAATTCAATATTATTTAATTATACTGTATTGAACCAACCAATGCTACCTCCATTAATTACAGAATTAAAGTGCCTACCTTACAGCCACTGATGACACTTTTTCTAAGAATAATAAAACCCGACGATCATCGAATGATGCAGGTAATGCCTGCCTGATGACGAATGGCGCAATTTTCCCAACATTTTAGATAAAATTGATAAGTATATCTTTGAATATAATTGATGAATACCGGCGAGTTTTGGGGCTTCAACAAAAAAACAATTTGAAAATTATGTCATTGGATCAATTTGCCTTAAATATGTTACGTTTACCTTATTCTAGTGCTAATTGTGAACGAGCATTCAGCAAAGTTAATTTGATAAAAACAAAACTTAGAAACAGTTTATCCAATGAAACACTGAATGGATACTCCATTCAGTGTTTCATTGGATAAACTGGTATTGGCCAAGTACCTAATTAATAGGGAGAAACGAAAATTGTACGAAATTTAAGCCAACAAGAGAAATGTTAAATAATATGACTGCAGAAAATTTGCATAAGGATAATAAGTAGTTTTATTGCATAACTTTTTCAAAACTTAACAAATTTTAATGATTTTTAATAAAAATTCTACTTCTAGGTTGTACGATCTTTTATTTATTTATTTATTTATTTAATTCTTTATTGTACACGGTAATCACTTAACATAACAATAAAAGAAAATAAGTACAAATTTTATTTCAAAATAGATAGATAGATATATTTTATTCAAAGTAAGTATTTCAAGAATACATTTTTTGAAAGTCAACTACAATAGGTCTATGATGGTATACCAAATTGTATCAGATTTGATATACCTACTCATATACATTTTATAAGCATTAAAAAAGAGTATCAATAATTTGAACCATTATCAAAAAAAAACTTAAATAAATCAAGGTATGATTACAGCAGCTTAAGATTAATAATATCTATTGAGTATCTATTGATTACATGATTCAAACAAACATAATGTCAGACCATTAAATAAATTATACAAATCACATAATCTAAGTCATAATATAATTTCATAAATTGTTAACTGCCTAAATTTCATCGTTCAAAACAATATCTAATGAATTATTAAAAATAACAAAAAATCCTGGAAAGTTAACTTTTAAATGTCCTTGGAATACGATTATTTTGTAGCTGGCATACGATCACAGCTTTTTTTAATCTGACAGCCCTGTATCAGTAGCAGTAGGAATCTGGTAGGTTATTAACACACTGTGGCTCAGATCAGAGTAACGCTTTTTCTCCGTGTTGGTCTCGAGCTCCTTCGAAGAATAGGCCAACTGCCTTTCTACTAGGCATGCTGTAAAAGGCGATAAAAAAAAGCCAATAGCTTTTTTTTATAGAAGAGGGGGCAAACGAGTAAGAGGTGCACCTGATGGTAAGTGATCACAATTTATATATATATATATATATATATATATATATATATATATATATATATATATATATATATATATATATATATATATATATATATATATATATATATATATATATATATATATATATATATATATATATATAATAGTAGTAATAATAAATATTAGCAAGCAGATTAACATTTTTTTGCATTAACAAAAAAGCATTACAAAAACCGTGTCTCGGTTTGTCCGCATTTATACATTTAAGTTATTAAATAACCTATCTTTATACACTTGCTAAAATTATTTCTTAATAATTTATAAGCAAAACTCTATAAACATCCACAAACTCCGACTAAAAATGTAGGTAGGCATAAACATTATCTATCTACATTTTACATGTCGTCGATATAGTTTTTCATACCCTATTTCAGCCCTTCAGGCGTGGATTTTTGAAAAAAGAAATGCCTTTGTTTGATCCCGGATCTTTAACTACATCCGTGCCAAATTGCATGAAAATCGATTTAGCGGTTTAGCCGTGAAAGCGTAAAAGACAGACAGGCTTTCGCATTTATAATATTAGTATGGAAGTATGGATATCATAGATTATCCTCCTTATATAACCCCATAGATTACCCCCGATTAGGGGGGCAATCTATGATGGATATGAATCAGGTCGTAAAATAAAACATTTTCCCAAAAACAAATCTGTGGCCATTGGTCATACCATGATAAGTACACTTTTTGCTAAACAATGTTAATAATACAATTAGCGTTGCGAAAAACAGATCGTTTGAACAGTTAAACATATCTCCATCAACACTGTACTCTTCTACAGTCCATGAACATTTCAAGATAAGTTAAAATAGAATATTACATTTGATCATAATAATACATGTGCATTATTATTATTTTTATTTAATGAGCATAAAAACTATAAGCTATCTTGTGGTTAGCACCACTTTTTCTAGTATATCCTTATTATTAAGGTTGTCTGGAAGAGATCACTTTATTAGTGATAAGACCGCCTTTGTGTACTTACTTACATTTACTTGTATTATTTTTATGTTGTAACTTATAATGTTGTCATATATTTTGGTGCACAATAAAGAGTTATTGTATTGTATTGTATTGTATTGTAATGTATAATACGTGTAAAATTATTTTTTGTAATTATCACTTTCTAAGGCCACATAAATATAGCCTAGAATTAAATTGATATCCTTTTTTTACTAATCCAACGTTTGATAAACCCTATACAAAATTTAATTAAACATAATATATGGTTTGAAGCCACCTTTTCCATATTAATTTCCCGTATAATATTTAATTTTCTGCTCCTTCGTTTGGCTAGACCCTTCAGCGATTATCCCTTCAGTGGATATAATATAAATTTATTATTTTGAAAGGGTTATATTATCATTTAAATGGGCCATGTTAATGGCATAGTATATCAACGAGAACTAAACAATTTGGATTAACCTTTTTTATGCTTAGTACCACGGAATAAATAATAACTTCTTAGTTTGTCAGTGTAGCTTGCAATAACATACAGAAATACAGGGTTATACTAGTTATCAATAAAATAAAATTATTTCAAGGGTAATTTTTAAACCTTGTCATCTCATTCGGTACGATAAAACAGTACAACATGGTTTATTTTTATTTTCTTCACAATATAATATAACTTACAAATGTCAGAAATTTTTGACAGTAATATGAGCATTTGCTCATATGCGCGGCGATAAATGTCCTTCCCAATAGCGTGTCTATTAATCAGTATTCATGTAGTGTGCTTAGTGCTTAGTACTAATCATTTACAAACAAAAGAATAGTTTTTCATACTTTGTCACCGCATGTTGTCAGACTCACGTAAATATCTAGCGATTTGTTATACGTGTCATTATCAACGTCACTACTAGGTGGTAGAATTCTGCACGTCCCACGCTAGTATTTGGTACCACCACCTTACCTATTCCTGCTGCAATAGCGTTATTGCTTGTCATTGTCGTATTCGGGTTTGGAGGGTAAGGTAGTCGGTAAACTTATACATGTGTCATTGCATCCCGCCATACGGATAGCAAAGCACCATTATAATCCTTAATGTCTATACCTAATGGTTTCTCTTTTCATCAGAAAAGCAATTTCCTTGTTTGCTATCTTATGATAAAAAAATCATTCACAGTAAAAGTTATGTACCATTGGTATTGAGACCAAAACGACGCTTATTTACATTGTTACTTTGATCGATGGTGAATAAATCGTCCTCTTTTTGGGAAGTTGGTTGTAAAATCTAAATCGATCCGATTTGAAAAACACTTCTCTTCTAGTTCAGTCATAGTATCACGTCCGATTCCCTTGCGAGGTAGGTAGAGTAAACTTAGTCTATATAAAGTAAAAACTTAGTCTATTCCCCGTGTTGGTTCCGGGCTCCTTTGAAGAAGCCGTTCTGCCAGGCATGTCGTAAAAGGCGACCGATTGGCTATGCATGTCACTAACATCGTGGCTACTAGGTGGTAGAGTTCTGCATTGTCTCGCCCGGGACTGGTACCACCGCCTTACATATTCCTGCCGCAATAGCGTCAGTGCTTGTCACTGTCGAGTTCCGGTTTGGAGGGTAACGTAGCTGGTAAACTTATGCATGTGGTATTAGACCTCGCCACAAGATAGCAACGCACAATTAACACCTTTAGTGTCTATAGGCGATGGTTGACTCTTTCCATCAGGAGACCCATCTGCTTGTTTGTTATCTTATGATATAAAAAAAGCACTATAATATCCCGTGCTATGTATACTCAACGTAAAGCGCTCGCTATTTAGATTTGCATTCGTCGCTATATACCTAGCGGCTAGCGTATTTATAACTATATAACATACGAAGTTACAAACTACGCAATCTAACGATTAACGTGCTAGACTGTAGACGCTAGACTTTATAATATAGTTTATAGCTTTAAACGCTGTCACACGCTCACCGTATAACGTTATAACGTAGTGAAGAGTCACGCGCTATCTCGGCCGTTTCACGCGATCACAGCGTTATAATATAATCGAGATCACGCTCCAGTTACACGTTATAAAATAACCTATAACGTAGCGCGCTAGAACAATATATTTTATAGTCTACTAGCTGTTGCCTGCGACTTCGTCCGCGTGGACCTCGATTACTCCGCACTGCTCTTCCCCTGTAGGTGATAGCGTGATAATATGTAGCCTATATGTCGACCCGACCTGTTAGTAATATTTATGCAAAATTTAAAGTAAATCCATGCAGTACTTTTTGAGTTTACCCCGGACAGACAAACAGACGGACGGACGGACAGACAAACAGACAGACAGACAGACAGACAGACGGGCGGACGGACTGACGGACGGACGGACGGACGGATGGACAGACAGACAAACAGGCGCTAGACACGAGTGTAATAACACACGACCTGACAGAGTTCGTGCTACTACGAACCGGGTGTAATAACACACCACCCGACAAACTCTGAGCTACTACGAAGGTTTTGGGTTTTCGAGAAAACCTCAAAGATAATTCGGGTAAAATTTAATATTATAATGTTAATTAATTCTAGGCTTTTAAAGTAACTGGCCTAGTTCAAGATTAAATCAATCAAACTGTTTTCCCCGTGTTGGTCCCGAGCTCCTTTGAAGAATAGGCCAACTGCTGTTCTACCAAGCAGGTCGTAAAAGGCGACCTAGTGTGCGTCATTACCATCGTGACTTCTAGGTGGTAGAGTTCTGCATCGGCTCGACCGGTTCTGGTACCACCGCCTTACCTATTCCTGCTGCAATAGCGTCAGTGCTTGTCACTGTCGTGTTCCGGTTTGGAGAGTCTATAGTCTATCTTTGGTAACTATAGGCTATGGTTGACTCTTTCCATCAGGAGACCCATCTGCTTGTTTACTATCTCATGGTATAAAAAAAGGTATAGAACGTACCAAAAAATATACATGCATATTATTGCTTACACGAAAAAAACAACCTAGCAAGTTGTGTTTTTTGAGCACCAATCGGGCAAAAAATAACTACAAAATGACCAATTGCGAGTCAAACTCACACACGTTAGGTTCCGTAATATTTATAAAAATTATAAAAACGGCAAAAAATCACGTCTGTAGAATGGGAGCCATCTTAAATATTTATTTTATTTTAATTTAATTATTTATTTTTAAAGGTTTTTTTATATCATAAGATTTCTATTAGATATTCATATATTTTTATAGATCGTCAGATAGCAGATGGGTCTCCTGATGGAAAGAGTCAACCATCGCCTATAGACACCAAAGATGTCAATGGTACGTTGTTATCTTGTGGCTTGGTCTAATGCCAAATACATAAGTATACCGGCTACGTCACCCTCCAAATGGAACACGACAGTGAGAAGTACTGACGCTATTACGGCAGGAATAAGACGGTGGTACCAGACCCGAGCGAGACAATACCGAACTCTACCACCTAGTAGCCACGATAGCGGTGACTCGCATAGTAAATCGGTCGCCTATAACAACCTGCCTGGCAAAACGGCACTTGACGAGCCCAGATTCTTTAAACGAGCCCGGACTAACACAGGGAATCGTTTGCCAAGGATGATGCAAAAACAAAAGTGAAATTGATTCTCACGATTGACTCTTCATTTGTAATGTGTGTGTAAAGTGAATATATAACTAAATATTATGTGAATATTTCAAGCGTCGTTATTAAGATCGAGAAAAAAATTGCAAAAAGCATGTTTGTTGTATGGAAGCCTCCTTTTAACATTTATTTTGTTATGTATTATAGTATTATATATTATACTAGCTGTTGCCCACGACTTCGTCCGCGCGAACTTCGTTTACTCCGCACAGCTTCTCCCCCTTAGGTGATAGCGTAATAATATGTAGCCTATATGTTGACCCGACCTGATAATAATATTCAAGCAAAATTTGAAGTAAATCCATGCAGTACTTTTTGAGTTTACCCCGGACATACATACAGACAAACAGAAAAACAGACAAAAATTTTAAAAACTATATTTTTGGCTTCGATATTGATTGTAGATCACGCCCCCAGTATTTTTTAAAAAAATATTCAATTTACAGTTTTGACGTTCCTACGATTTTATTATATGTATAGATATTGTATATATGTATTCTATATTGTAGTATTTTTTGTTATAGCGGCAACAGAAATTCATCCTCGGTGAAAATTTTTAACTGTCTAACTATCGCGGTTCATTAGATACAGCCTGGTAAGTGACGGACAGACAGACAGACAGCGGAATCTTAATAATATGTTTTACCCTTTGGGAACGGAACCCTGAATACGGCTTATGTTTTAATCTTTCGGGTAAAAAGTTATAAATAGACAGCAAATTATCATTTTCTCGAGTCATAAATTATTCACGCTAATTAATATTCTTTCCAGCCTGAGGTATAATCTTTAATCGTTAAAATGTCGGAAAGTCAACAGGTCATTTTTCTTCCCCTTGCTAATTTTTTGTGTTAAAAATACGGAGTTATTTTTAATTTCCTCTTAAAACAAGTTGGAGAATGATTTTTATGTTTAGGCATAACGAGAAATAGTATTGAAACCATTTTTGTAAACAGTACTTTTTGTGCTATATCAGGAATGCAAAAATATTTAATAAAGTATTTTGAAAAACTCATTTTAAGGTAGCCTAAAAACAGATCTATTGGAAAGAGACAACCATAGTTTATAGACTCTAAAGCGGGTCTATTCATATAACGGGGTGGTAATACCTCATGCTACTGTAACGCCGCCCAGCGACTATTCAGCCGGACGTGTTACTTTGGGGACGATATCCCTTTTTTATTCAGGGAACCTTCTTGGTACTCGCTTGGCTGCGCGAGGTACTAATTAGTAGCAGGACCTTTTGGGATTCTTCAAGAAATTAGACTTTTCGTATATATCTTCGTTTATTTTCAGAGACGTCTATCTTACGTCAAATCTTAAAAGATACTCCTATTCTAAAAACAATTTATTCTTTCTCTACATACTAAACAGTTCTACATTTGAAAGTCGACAAAATGGCCAGTTCGTATGTAACACCATAAAGGTGTTACATCAGCTACCCCCCAAGGTGGGAGCAGCTGAAACTGGTGGGGCATTTGTCTCCCTTCATATGGCCTACCTATCCCTATCCTGATTGCCCTACCTACGAGGGGAAGGTACATTTTGGTGGGACTGTCTTTTCCTAAAAGATAGTTTGCCCCATGTGTGGTTCTGTTCATTACCACCACACCATGGCACAAACTTTGGTCTCCCAAAACCCCTCTAAAAGACAGACCACAGTCCCCTCACCTAACCTATCCTACCGCAAACATTTTTTTATTTTATTACCCTTTAGCCTGAAGGGCTCTAGCTGTATAAGAGATGATAAGAGATGGAAAGGCATAACAATTCAAACTTCTTTTCTCTGGTGGACCAAAAGAAAAAAGATTGAAGTATTACTTCCTCTCAACATCGAGCTCGCCCCAATATATACATACCACGATCATAAATATTCCTTACTATGAATCATATTAATACCATCATCATAATTTCTCCCATTACTATCCGAGTTCATGTATATCCTATACAGATATCCTTTGTGTCGACTATGTCGTACTACAAAGTTGAACTCTCCTTCAAAAGACTTTCAACCCTTAACCTATACTGACTCTTACGACTTCATACTAAGGCGGCTCTGCCCCTAGTATACATTGTATTCATAAGTTTATTATTAAATAGAAGAACTTGAGAGGAATACATGAAATATGACATTTCTTCATTTAATATTCTTTTGGTCATCTTTTTTCTTTTAGCTTCGGTCCATCATCACAGCATTGGTTGAGTCCCGTCATATTACATGAAACAAATACAAGTATTAGTATTCTCATATATAAGCCCAAACAAAAGTAATGGTCTAACATGTAACAATTATTTATTACAATGAATGACTATAAGTACACTATATACTATTTACATACGTACATGAAATGCTTTCAACCTATTTATATGTACAATATCTCTATATCTCCTATTGCCTAACTTCGTAATTACATAATTTACATTAGATATTCTTTCCACTATTCTGAACGGCCCTTTATATAACCTACATAATTTCAAACTCCTATTGTCCACCCGTCTTGGTGTATAAACTAATACTAATTGTCCCGGTGAAAAGTCCTTTACTTTAGCCCTTTTGTCAAAATATCTCTTTTGCCTAACTTGTGCCCTTCTAATATTTTGTATTGCCTTCCGGACTAACGTACTTTGTAAATTATGTCTCTCGGCATAATTTACTTCTCGGCTTTGACTATCCCTATTTACCCCCATGTCGCTTTGGAATATCGGTTCCCTAGCGTACATCATCATATATGGTGAAACTTTAGTGGTTGATTGTTTGCTAGTGTTATATGAATGACAAACTAATGGCACAAATCTACACCCTTCATCACATTTTGTAACAACATTTTCACTCTTTCGCGTGTCCGCGCACCCCTTTTTCATCTTTTTACCTCTACATAATTCGTATGAATTATTGCGATCACTCTTATTTTCTCTGAAATTAAATATATTTGTTTCTATATTTTTCTTCGTATTCATTTTTGACATCGCAGTCAATGAATACGAAGACTTTATGTCAGCTCGTTTTATAATATTACATATATTGCGCATGTTGTTATGGCAACTATCTCTATTATTTGCAAACTGTCTAAAGCGATTTAAATTAAATTTTACAACAAACTTTTTATCTATACATAAATAACCCTTTTTACAGTAAATAATTACATCATATTTATTAAGGAAATCCTGCCCCAGGATCATTTCGTAACCAATATTATTTACAATCACCATGTCGTTGGGGAAGACCCTTGCATTAATGAGGAGATTTACTCTCGCCTCACCAACGACTTTTAGTGTGGACCCTGTAACAGATTGAATTTTATTTCTGCTATACGGAACACTGGCTCCATATGGCAGATTTAACTTTTTTGCTAAACTCGCGGACATACATGAGACATTTGCCCCCGTGTCTATTAAAGCGAGACATTCCTGTCCCCTAACACATAAGCGAATACATGGATTTTTTACACCTGATATTTTTTCCTCTTGTTTGTCTTGAAGTGGTGCGGGCGTGACTGCTTCGCACATGTTGATGCGATGGCCCACGCCATCCGTGTGTTGTTGTGACTTCGGACTGCTTCTGAAAGAACTTTGTGTACACAAGGCTGTTTTGTTATATCGAGGCGTACGAAAAACTTCTGTCGGTTTCTGATGTTCTTGTTGTGAACACACAGGCGCACCAGGAAGGACGTTTGTTTCCTCCCTATACAAATATTTCAGCGGCAACCCAACTGGTGGCTGCAATGGAAGGTCAACCTTGGAATGCGGTTTTCCTCCAAATAATTCGTTATACTGCCTTATCGTGTCACGCAGCTCCTCTCGTGACTTATATAATTGCAATCCAAATTTTTCCTTTAACGAGGGTAATATCGTTTTAAGGAATTGTTTTATGAAAATTGCGTCTGAAATTTCAGCTTTGGCTGCGATGTCGCTGAGTCTGTAAAGATAGGTTAGTAGTTCCTCATCACGGCCTTGCTTAGATACATAAAATCGTTCCACATAATTTATTGAAACGGGGAATTCGTTTTCAATTTTTCTACATAATTCATCGAAATTGGCCGTGTCGGTATATATCATTTTATAGAATGCTAATGCCGGACCGTCGAGATATAGTCCCAGAAGTAACGGTAGGCTCTCCATGTCCCATTTATTTATCGCCGCGACCGTTTTGAAATCTTTAATAAACTCAGCGAACGCCAAGTTTTGCGTTCCGTTGAAGCGCTTGATGGCCTCCATCTTAACTCTTACCTTCTGACCACAATACTTAGCTTTCCTGGTTTTTTCTAGCGTGGTGATTGCGCGTAGCGCCTGAACGTGGGGACTTCCGTAGCCACTTCACACAGCGACTTCCCGCAGCGACTTCCCGCAGCGACTTCACACAGCAACTTCCCACAGCAACTGCACACCGCGACTGCACGGCGCCTCCGCCAATTTGTAACGCCGCCCAGCGACTATTCAGCCGGACGTGATACTTTGGGGACGATATCCCTTTTTTATTCAGGGAACCTTCTTGGTACTCGCTTGGCTGCGCGAGGTACTAATTAGTAGCAGGACCTTTTGGGATTCTTCAAGAAATTAGACTTTTCGTATATATCTTCGTTTATTTTCAGAGACGTCTATCTTACGTCAAATCTTAAAAGATACTCCTATTCTAAAAACAATTTATTCTTTCTCTACATACTAAACAGTTCTACATTTGAAAGTCGACAAAATGGCCAGTTCGTATGTAACACCATAAAGGTGTTACACTACCTTATCCTCCAGACTGGAACACGACAGTGGTAAACACTGACGCTATTGCGGCAAAAATAAATAAAGCAGTGGTACTAAATTTGGGCGGAACGTTGCAGAACTCTACCACCTAGCTTCGTTCCCGTTCAAAAACATTACTTCGTTTTGCTTAGTCGGGGTATATATATATATATATATATATATATATATATATATATATATATATATATATATATATATATATATATAAATTTTGGACCCATTTTTAAGACAATTGCGCGAACGGTGGAGTATGAATTTTGACACAGACAAAGTTTACGTTACAGAGGACTGCAGAAATCTAATATTTTTAAAAATAAGCATTAGAAATCTATACATATAATAAAATCGTAGGAAAGTCAAAACTGTACATTGAATATTTTTTTAAAAGAATACTTGGGGTGTGATCTACAATCGATATCGAAGCCAAAAATATAGTTTTTAGAATTTTTGTCTGTTTGTCTGTATATATGTCCGGGGTAAACTGAAAAAATACTGCATAGATTTACTTTAAATTTTGTATGAATATTACTAATAGGTTGGGTCAACATATAGGCTACATATTATCACGCTATCGCCTACGGGGGAGGGGCAGTGCAGAGTAAACGAACTCCGTGCGGACGAAGTCGCTGGCAACAGCTAGTACATTAATAAAAATAAACACTACACACACTACATTCATGTGACGTACATGATATTGTACACATATGTATACTAAACTATTTTTTTACGGCTAAAATCAGGTGTCAAGCTTAAGAGATCATATTGCTGGTCTGTGTTCGAAATTCGACCATAGGATATAGTGGTTGAATATTGGACACAGGCGATCGTTAGTTAATAAGAGTAGTCAATGATCGTTATGCGGTAAAATGCGGCGATAGGGATCACCTCTTATCTCGCCAATCGACAAACGGTCAATCGTGGTGAAACCAGAGAGTCTACAGGTGTTCGATTTACTTGGCGTGAAAACACTTTTAGTATAAATAAATCAAAATTTGTGTTAACTAGATTTTAAGTTATAAATATGAAACGCAAACTCGTTAACCTGCTATTAGCCACCCGATAATTAAGTTCGTGATTTAATTATCACTGCAAACTTGATTGTATAATTACCACACTAATAATCTGTAATAGCGTTAGCATTTAGTTTACGTTAATATTAAACTGTACTCTGTAAAATTAAATAAAATTGGAGTGTTGTAATATTGAAATAACTGCTTTTTACTGAATGCATGTAGATGTATACACGGCACATACACCAAAACAACATTTTTTTGCAATTTTTGTCTGTGTGTCTGTCTGTCTGTTTGTTCGGGCTTATCTTTGAAATGGCTTAACCGATTTTGATGCGACTTTCACTGGTAGATCGCTGATGCGATAAGGAGTAACTTAGGCTACTTTTGTTTTAGATATTTTCCACGCAGACAAAGTCACGGGCACGGATAGTATTAAATATAAAACTATTTCACCGTTCTGGTACTCTAGCCATATTGTTAAGTAGTTTGTAAAAATCATAGTCTTCAAATAATATAACACACGTACGCACGAACGGACAAACCAATGGATGCGACAAAATTATAAGGGTTCCGTTTTTGTCATTTGGCTACGGAACCCTAAACAACGTTTAATAAATGGTGTTAATAAAACATTCGTAAATGGTGAAATTGGTGACCCGAAAAAAGCTAATATGTCACTACCGTCGTGACAACTACTTGGTTGAGTTCCAACCGTCTTAATCGAGCCTGGTATCGGTGCCTTACCTAAGTATCTTCACGCCCATATCCCTAAACAGGTAGGCAGAAGCACAACAAGCGCACCCACGATTAGTCGAAGATACGAAGATACTTGGTCCCCCAATGTGATAGGTGGCAAGCCTATCGCCAACCGGGTACTTTCCAATCCCGAGCAACATTGTTTTTATCAAAAAACTGAAAAAAACACATTTTTGAATTGCCCGACCCAGGAATCGAACCCAGGACCACATGTGGTCAACTCTGACACCGGACCACTAGACCACAGAGGCCATCAGTGCCTTACTTTTAGAGTTTCTTCTTATACTTCTTCTCCACCATCTAATGATAGTCGGCATAGTTGATTTTGTCCCGATCTCTAGCGAGGTAGAAAAGTTATGCAGCTCTCGCTATTTTTATACTAAGGGATCCAAAATGCTAAATGTGTAGTCTCTCTCGAGCGTCGTGGGGACCTATTACCTAGATTGTGTAGATACAATTATAGAAAAAATAAAATGATATACAATGATTTTCATTTCTATGTTGAAAAACAACAACAAATAAAAAAAATGTGAAAAAACTGTGACATGGACACTCTAAATCGCGTCAGGGCGTTTTGTTGGGTTAATTACCAGCTAAATTTAAAAAATCTGCCGATTCAAGTACAACGTAACGTTAGAGGGTCATAAAGTTGCAAAGAAACTTTTTATTGACATTCTCGAGCGCGTCTGAATTATTATTTAGAATATCGAAAAAACCATGAAGCATTAAGTAAAGGTGGAGCTAGCACTCGGATTAATCACTTGAAACATATATTTACGTTATATCTCTGTCTATAAGGTCTCGCCACCTCTTTTTATACAGCTGTGTTAGAAGGGTAAGACCTCAGAAGATGACAGCAGCATTCAAAGTTTTGTTTCAAGTAGGTATTAGAAGTATTACCTCCAGATATAATACAGCTTCATGGAAAAAACTATAATCTGACAATTTCCACAAACCGAAGTTAGCGGAATTTTGTTTTTTTTGTCTGCCCTAGCTACCCGCCTTTATATAAAGGGCTTATATTTGGTGGACAGCCTCAACAGTATGTGATATACTCCCTATGTTAATCTGACGTACTCGAGTAAATCCCAAAATCCCCTCTTGGTCTCCCCTACTATTAGGAGCTATCACTGCAGCAAGAGGAACGGTGTTACAACTAATCTAGATGAGAACTAGCTAGACTCTTCTATCTAGAAGACATCAAATGTCACATTTCTCTATTTGCCGTTCACCATCCGAGTGGTTTAATTTTTACCTTTTATTTAATGTTTTTTTTTATTATAGAAGAGGGGACAAACGAGAAGGAGGTGCACCTGATGGTAAGTGATCACCGCCGCCCATGGACATCCACAATACCAGAGGTTAATGCATTTATATATTTTTTTATATATTTAATGTTTTTTCTTACTCATAAATATAAAAGACCAATCAGTTATATGTATTAATAAGCGAACGATAATCATGAATAATATAGGGAAAAGCTTTGTAACTACGTCGTAGACGCGTAAGCTACGACGTAGCCTGTCTAAAAATAACGATCTTTGAAAGAAATAATATTTGTTGATTTTCTTTATTGCTTTGTTACATCTGCCCGCCCCGTTGGTCGAGTGGTTAGCGACCCTGACCGACCCTGACTATGCAATCAACGGGGCTCGGGTTCGATCCCCGACGGGGAGAAGCATTTGTTGTGATGAGCATAAATGTTTGTATTTCCGGGTTTGGGTGTTTATTAAATATGTTCTTGTATTTATATATGTATTTCTATGTATTAGTATCGTTGGCTAACACCCATAACACAAGCAAATAATTTGCTTACTTTGGGGTTAGATCAGTAAGTGTAATTTGTCCCGTGAATATTTATTTATTTATTATTTTTGTATTTTGTATAATATTTCTATCTATCTATTCTTCTGTGTTGGTTCGGGAACTCTTTGAAGAATGTACTATCTGTTGGTTCGATAGTCCCACGGTCGCGACATGCCCGAGCAGTATACGCTTTACACTGCGTAGCGCAAAAAATGATAGAACGAAAATTTTGCATTTCTTACAAAAAACGGAATTGCTATCATAATTAGGAAGTAAAAATGGCATGTTTTTTTAATTTTTCCGTAGACTGTCTTTCACACGCTCTTTTTCCACATAAGTAGTTATATTCGAGTAGTGTATTGTTTTAGCTAATCATTTTAAATAGTTTGTGTGTGCACTGAAGAAGTTACATTGTTTTGGTGTAAGAAAATAAAAAATAGCTTTCATTTTTATCGTTATCGTATCACATGCTGTTTATTTTGAGATAGCGGGTTTAATATTATTTATTTATCATAATAATATTTATTTATTTATCACTTTTATTGTACATTAAACATATTATTTAGCGAATCTTGTACAAAGGGCCAACTTATCCCTGAAAGAGATGTCTACCAGAAGATTTGAGAAGCGAGAATACAAAGAGAATTATATAATAACGAATAATAACGTTAAATATAATAATAACGTTAAAAAACGAAAAAATAAAGTTAAGCTATGACGTCTTATAAAATCAACAACTTACTTAAATCAACACGAGAGATAATGCTCTTTCAATGTTTTCTTAAACATATAACCCGATTCACTGTTACGATTATTAAAGGGAAAAGTAAAACAAAGTTTGGCAGAGTTAAGAGAGAAAAAATGACATTAGAAATTTCAGAAGTGGATTTTAATATACCGAGGTATATTAAAATTCTAGGAAATATGATTTATATTCGAGGTATATTAAAAAACTTGGGGTCTACGGTTAGGGTCAAAGAAATATGGAAATCTAAATCTCTTGAAGATATATTCAGGATAATATTATGAATATATGTAGATAATACTTCACACTAACTCTTTCCCGTGTTGGTCCTGGGCTTTTCTGAAGAATAGGCCAAATGCCGTTCTACCAGGCAGGTCGTAAAAGGCGACCGATTGGTTATGCGAATCACTACCATCGTGGCTACTAGGTGGTAGTGTTGTCTCGCTTGTCACTGACGTTTTCCGGTTTGGAGGGTAAGGTGGCCGGTAAATTTAAACATATGACATTAGACCTCGCCATAATATTAGCAACGCATCATTAACATCTTTGGTGTCTATAGACGATGGTTGCATTTTTTCATCAAGAAACCCATCTACTTGTTTGCTATTTTATGATATACAAAAACTAAGCTAAAGGTGATTTATGACTAACTTCTGTTAATTTTGTTTTGCCATGGAAGTTTTCCATTGCCATTCACTCTCATTTTTCCCTAAAGTTCTGGTTTCCTAAAATAGCGGTGCCGTCATATAACTGTCGCAGGCAAATTCTGTGATTCGTCCATATATAAATGGTGTCGTCAGATTGCAAAGATAAATACGTTTCAGAAAATGCCTTACGCTGAATGTAAAATGTCGTTATTATATTATTTATTATCGTTATTATATTATATATTATTTATTATCCATGATATTTACCGGTGCCGTTTACAAATTGTAGCGTTATATTGTTTAAATTACTTGTTACGAGTATGTAAATGGTTTGTTTATTTAGAGCAAAAACCCAGTCCGGCTTCTTACATAAAAAATAAGTAGGTTTGTTAGTTCGCCTTTAGGTTCCACCCTTAGAAAAAGGAGCACCGAACTGCGAACCCTATCATCCATCAGCGACATCACAGTTTATAGTTAATATCGACGCCATTTTTGTCATCAACAATTTGCCTTCGACAATTTGAATTGAAAGTTCACGTTTATGAACTATCGACCACATATGTATACGGACAAATTATAAAATTTGCCTACAACATGGCAGCCGCAATTCAGCGGTAAATGACGTCACTAGAACATTATGTATGTAAACAAAATGGCGGGGTTTCTCAGAGAGCGTTAATTGACACTGCAACAACAAAAAGCGGTGCCGCCATTTGAATGAACACGTACCGGTACCGCTATTCAAGAAAACCAGAGTTTTTAATTACCAAAAGAACAGATAACTTCAAACATTTTTGACACATCAATAACAATTGTAAACAAGATGAAATTAAAAATTTCATAAACCCTCGAGAAATCCTCAGACCGCCATTCCGCTACATATGCATCATTTTAAATGCAAAACATGAATGGACCTGATAATATACGAAATGGGATTTTGCAGCATCAGGTTAAGCTTACTCAATGAGATTGTTTTTTTTTATTGCAAAGCTCCCATGGCCTCCAGCTCCACTATGTAATCCTGAAATCATTTTGATTCAGAGTGTATGAAAAAGTATAACAAATGAGACCACACTCAATGGGCTTATTTTGTTTAGTGCAGGAGTTCTCATATCATTATCAAATCCTGAGATGCATCTCCTAGTAATAAAAGCCACCAATATAAGCCCAATCTCCGATGGCCACCTTTCAATTCCATCATTATTTATCTTGGAAACTATATGGCATCTAAGTATTTGCCAAAGTAAACCGAATTAGTCAATATTCGATGGGTTTAACGCTCTAATGGACTTCTTCCAGCTCTATCATCAGACACTGGAAAACATCCTGTTCCAAAGTCTTTAAAAGAACGAATCAAATGAGACCAAAATCGATGGTGCTGTCCAATTATTCATTCGTTCGTTTCGTTCCCATAATCTTCTCTCACTTTATCGTAAGAACCTAGAAATTATCATACACTAAATCATTTGTCAAAACAGAACAAATAAGTCTAAACGCGATAGGTTTATCTCATTTAGTTTAAAAGATCCCGCAGCCACCTTCCAGTTACATCAATAGATTCTTAAAATCTTCCAGCACCAAACAGTATACTAAAACCGTACTCGATAGGTTTATCAGGTTTAACGAGATTTCATGGACTTCTTCCAGTTTCATCTTCCGAAACTGGGCATCATTCTGTTCCAAAGTCCTTATTAGAACAAACCAAATGAGCCCTAAATCCTGGCGTTGCTCAATTTAAATATAAAGTTAACTTAACCTCCTTCCTGCTTTATCATAGGGCCACAGAAATTATCTACCACCAGAGTAACTCTCAAAACAGAAGGAATGAGTCTAAACTCGACTGGTTTATCTTATTTAGTTTTAAAGGTACCCATAGCTACCTTCAATTTTGATTATTAAATTCAAAAGCATCTAGCACCAAAAAATATACCAAAATAAATGGAAACAACCCACACTCAATGGATTTTTCTGGCTTAGTTTAGGATTTCTCATAGACTTCTCACTCTATCATCTAAAACCAAAAGCCATACTGCTCCACATACATCTTTCTTCCTGCTTCATTATAAAACCCTGGAAATCATCTAGCATTAGGGTATTTGTCAAAACAAAACTCAATAGTTTTATCTTCTTTAGTTTAAAAATTATTATGGCCACCTTCTAGTTTCATCATCAGATCCTAAAAAATGTTCAGCACCAAAGCGTATGTCAAAACAAACCCAATCAGCACACACTCAATGAGTTTATCTGAATTTACTTAGAAGTTATAATAGACTTTTTCCAGTTCTATTATTAGGCACTGATAACCATCGTGCTTTAAAATCCCACTAAAAATTTACTCCATTTTATTTCAAAGTTCCCATGACCCCCATCATCAGCTCTATTATAAGACCCCAGAAATCGTCTAGAACCAGGATATTTGTTAAGACACAACAAAGAATCCCGAACTCGATAAGTTTATATTGTTTAGCTTAGAAGTTTCCATGACTACGTTCCAATTCCATCATCAGATACTAGAAATCGTCCAGCAACAAATAGTTTGCAAAAACAAACCTGGTTTAGCTTAAGAGTTCTTGGGTACATCTTTCAGCTCTATCATCAGGCACTGGATGCCATTCCGCTCCAAAGTTATTACAAGAACGATAAAAACGAATCCAAAGTCGATGGTTAAGCTCTATTTTATTCAAAAGTTGCCATAACGTACTTCCAGCTCTATCATGAGATTCTGGAAATCGTTTATCACTAGAGTGCTTGTCCAAATAGAATAAACGAGTCCAATTTCAATTGGCTTATCTTATTTAATTTAAGAGTTCTCATGGTAACCTTCTATTTCCATCATCAGATCCTGAAAATCATCCAGCACTAAGGCATTGGCCAATGCAAGAATTGAGTGCTAATTCACAAACGTTACATCGTTTAGTTTTGGAGTTCCATTTTAAATCTGAATTCTTGAAGTACCAATGTCACTTTTTTGGCTTAATCTACAGAGCCTTATCATCATGAGAAAGATCTTACTGTAACAAATAAAATGACTTCATACTCCACTATATTAGCAATTTCTCTCTGTGAATTACAATTGCACTCTTACGGCTCCATCTTCAGTTCTTCGACATTATATGTAATGGACAGTACACATAATCAAAAATCCATGGAGTGCGAACTTGACTATCTTACCACTTTCTACATTCCACGTGAGTTTTGGTAGTACTTTATCAGCTCCATCTACAGATCCTCGTTATATTGAGGCAAATCATACTTAGTACTTATAGCAACGAGACTTAGTCCAAACAAGATTGTCTTATTAAAACTCTGCATCAGACAGTTCCAGTCCCTACATACAGGCTACATCATGAGCTCAGTTGGATGGTACTATAGTATTGCATTGTCATTGAGCTTTCACAAGTCTGCCAACTTTTTGTACAAATGGATATCAGAAAGTCATTAAAAAGTGGCTTGCAACATTTGGAAAATATGTTATTTAAATACGAAAATTGCCACTTAAGTAGATGCTGAATATCTTCGAAAGAGGATCTTAAAGTATCACCTCAAGGTTACCATGTGATTGCACATGTATATATAATAATGTTTTGCACATTCTGTAAGCTCGTTTGCAGTCATATAAATAGGGGATTCTGAAAATATATATATATATATATATATATATATATATATATATATATATATATATATATATATATATATATATATATATATATATATATATATACTAGCTGACCCGACAAACGTTTTTCTGCCTTTTTAACTACTCTTATTTTTTTCTATATTTTCTCACCTTTTAAATATTCCCTTGATTTCAACAATTAATTCAAAATCAAAATTAGCTAGTTTTAGCGAGACTAACGAACAGCAATTGATTTTTATATATATAGATTTCCCGATATCGATTCATTAATTTCGGAAAGAGGCAAAATCCATATACCTACATCTATTTTCGGAATTAATTCCAGGATGTAAAATAAAGTTGCTATCATTTATGTTATCTACTATTAAAACTTTGTTGCCAAATCTCAGCTTTATTTTAGTCTTTTTTTTTATATCATAAGATAGCAAACAAGCAGATGGGTCTCCTGATGGGAAGAGTCAACCATCGCCTATAGACACCAAAGATGTTAATGGTGCGTTGCTATCTTGTGGCGAGGTCTAATGCCACATGCATAAGTTTACCGGCAACCTTACCCTCCAAACCGGAACACGACAGCGACAAGCACTGACGCTATTGCGGCAGGAATAGGTAAGGCGGTGGTACCAGACCCGGGCGAGACAATGCAGAACTCTACCACCTAGTAGCCACGATGGTAGTGACTCGATAGCCAATCGGTCGCCTTTTACGACCTGCCTGGCAGAACGGCAGTTGGCTTATTCTACAAAGGAGGCCGGGACCACCACTGCAAAACAGCTTCACGCCGAAGGAAGGAGTGCTACCGGGCTTGAGTTGGCATTTCCTGATATAAAACCTAAAAAATTAAGAAAAGAGTAGTTTTGTTCTTCGTAATTCTTAAACAAGATAAATTTAAAAATTTCAACACATTCTGTTATGCTAAGACCGCAGTAAGTTTTTTTAGCATAAGCTTCGATTTGTTTCTTTTTTATTTTTGTGTGGTAAATGTCCATTAATAAATAATTTCTTACTCTTATTCTTAAAATTTGGTATTGATAAAGGCTTTACAAGTTACTTGATTCCTTTCATCAATTTAAAAAGACCTGGTGATCTTGAAATGGCTAAAAAGAATCATAGCTAAGAATCATCTCGCAAACAGGGCTTTTAATTAAAAAAACTTCAACCAAATCAGACCATCCGCCAGGGCGCTACGATGCCACGGATAGACACACAGATACACACATACGCAGATACAAAGATACACACCTGAAACTTATAATACGAAAACGTCAGGGGTTAAATAGTAATTGAAATAAGAATTTCTAAATATATTTGATTCATTGTATATAAGAAAAGGTGACGTGGGTCCCTCGCAATTGAAACAAAAATATTCAAAGGGGAAAAGGTTTATATTTCATTTGAATACAAAATAAGCGGCATCAGAGATTAGCAGCCGTCACGTCCGGTGTCATCGTAAATTGTGTCCTTGATAGCGGGTCCGGGGAAGCCGACTCGTGTTTATATTAGGACTCTTCTACATTTGTATATTTAATTTATATTATATAGGTACTAGCTATTAAAAAGATGAAATTAATTAAATTTGGTATAATCCGCAAACTGTTTTATGCAAACACAATATTTATTAAGTGATAACACTTGCACTGTTCCACAATAAGATAATTATATTTAATTTCCGACCGGTTTCGCTTACACAACCATCATTAGGATATTTACAGTTATTAACTCCTAATATTAACTGTAAAAACCCTGAGGATGCTTGTGTAAGCGAAACCGGTGACAAAAATTAATATAATATTCTTATTGTGAAACAGTACAAGTGTTATCAGGTAATAAATAATTGTGTTAAAATGGAGTTTCACCAAGTGCCGACGATAAAAAGTTTAAATGTTCTATGTATCTTCCGTGATGGCACCAAAAAGAAAGACGGGATAAGACTCACCGATCGTCCGAACTATCATTATTCACCCACATCCACAACACTTTTACATCCACGTCCCAAGCCGGCAACAAGCACAAAAGCACACAATTTATGTACTCAACGCACGTTTCACTTCAAAACCAATGCATCTTCAGGAGAAACAAACACCACTTCATTCTACACGAGTGTAAGTAATACAAAGTATTTTTTTTTACTTTTTTGTCCAGACCATCGATGAGTCTTATCCATTTATTAAGCCGACGACTTTCTTTTCGGTACCATCACGGAGGATATATAGAACAGCTCGCGGATAATAGCAACTTTAATTAATTTCACCTTATTAATAATAAATTTCCGTAAAGTATCGCCTGAATCAATAAAATACTAGCTATTACTCGTGACTTCGTTGGCATGATCCAAAATAGTTACTTCCTTTTACTCATTCGGGTAAAAAGTAGCGTATGCCCTGCCCTATAAACTCCTCTATCTTACAGTGAAAGTTTCATTATTATTGGTTACCCCGTACAAACAGAATGACAGACAGAAATTTTAAATGGTTGTTAGTTTATCGTAAAAATTACACACTGCACTTGGAAAAACCTCGTTATTTTGAAATTAAAGGCAGACACTTCAATTTTATAAATAATATTACTGTGTTAATTCAGGTTTCTTTCGAATACGTATTCTTCTTGAATACGTAATAGGCTAACTGCCATTTTGCCAGGCAGTTCGTAATAGATCTAAGATTGTCGTGTTCCAGTCTGGATGGTAAAGAAACCGGTAGACTTCTGCATGTTGCATTATCATCTCGACACATAGCTAGCGACGCAATAGTATCTTTTTGTTGTATACAGTAGTAACTGTGTACTATAGGGGGTTGTAACAATACCAGGAGAACCATTTGCTTTGTTTGCTATCTTATAATAAAAATTGCTAAAGTGTGTCGTGTCACGCGCAATGTAGGATTCCGAAGTTTCCAATTACAATAATGCAGACTAAGAAAAAGGCTTTCACACTATAAACATTTAAGTTATTTAACGTCAATGACAAATACATATTCACCATACAGGTTCACCGCCTATAAAAAACTGAGCCGTCACGGGACTCCTGACAGATGTGAAACATCGGGGTCGCGTAGTTGGTTGCCATGGCGACACATCGCCACATCGTACATGCTACTAAATATGGACTGTATACTTCGCTGTATACCCTACCTTAGTACATAATATTATAGCGTGGCGACCCGTCGCCACGGATGCCGCGTCGCCACGCCAACGATCCAGATTACACCTGCGCCAATAGATGTTTCACATCAAAACTTTTCTGATACATTTTATTTATTTATCTTTATTGAACCACATATAGAATGTATAAGGTACAAATGGCGAGCTTAATGCATAAAGCATTCCCTACCAGCTAACCATACGGCTAACCAGAAAACCACAGAGAGTGGTTTAATTTTCGTAATATTCTTAAATTTAGATCACATAATACTCGTATATACATTTTATAAGTTGATAGACTATTACTCAAAAACTTGAAAAGCCTTCGATAGTTTTCCTTTTAACTTTATTATATTTACTACCACCATGATTTTTTTCCCACTCCCAAAGCTAACCGTTTAGCCTGCAGACGGGGAGGGGGGGACACTCGACTCTACTAAAAATTTAAGATTATAATATTTTACAAACGAGTCCCTTAATCGAAAATTTGTTTTCACAAACCCACAATATCCAACGATACCCCACACAATGGGGTACGTGTGAAAAAAAGTTAACATCTCACGTTACATGTAGGGGAGCTAATCTAAAAAAAAATATTTTTCAAGATTTTATATCACCAATTTTTTGACATGACTAATATGTATAATAATGCTAAATTACAGCTTTCTATTACTAAGGATGTTTGGGCTATAATGCGGACGGACCGACGGACATAGCGAAACTGTTAGGGTTCCTAATTGACTTCGGAACCCTAAAAAGGGTGTGCGTGTAATTTTTACACATGATGAACTACGACCTCTACGTACTATCATGATGAAATTAAAACTTGTTTCTCTCTCTATTACTACAATATTTACTTATTTTTTATCAATTATAAAAATAAATATTAGGATGAGGAAAAAGGTTTTCGTAATTCAGAATAAAAAGTTGCAGTAAAATCTTTTTGTTTGTACTGTTTATAACTGGCTGGTTTTGAAACCATTAAATAGAAGATATTTTAAAAAATAAAACGGAAAGTCAAGCCATGTCAAAAAACCCGAGATAGGTACACATTGTGTCTCAAAATTATTGTCCTCTAAAAAAATTGTACGCTCATTTCAAATATAATATTCATGTAGTCTGTGGTCGCGAAACTATCAATTTTATTACTTTTTGTACATTACTTTGTAAAAGTAACTATAAATCTTGCGCTTAAGGTTGGATATGCAAAAAATATGTTTTTACCATATCTATAACTACTTATGTGAAATTAGCGGCAGTTTTGAATGTCAATTTTGTTCGGGACTACGCATCTTGTTTTTTTTAAATATCAATGTATGAATCACATATTTTTAATATTCTATTTTTAAATAACGGAAACTGTTATTTCCGTCCAAAAAAATCTGAGTAATAAAAAAGAAATGATGTGGTGTCGCGGGACACCAGGTAGGAACGAACTTCCTTCGGCTAAACGGCACTACTCGCTTGTGTACGCGACTGTCGCGCCTGCGCACGTCTCATTTAACGCTTTTATTCCACGCATTTTTCTTACGGTTTTACTATCACATTTTTTTCAGTTCGGTCGCGCAGCAAAATCCCTATCCCCTCCAAGCCTGCCGTAAGGAACTTCGTTCCAAAAAAGTTATAATTAGTAACCATAATTATTCTAATGTTACCCACAGCGCCGGTCTTAGCTCTTGCTCCGTGATGTGCAAAATAGTAGTTTAACGCCCTTTTGTCGACTTTTTCAATGTTTACAAGCTATTGCTATCGCCTCTATGGTCTAGTGGTCCGAGTCGATGTTCCACCACGTAAGGTTCGATTCCTGAGTCGCGTAATTCAAGAATGTGTTTTTTCAGTTTCATGATAAAAACAACGTTGCCCGAATTTGGATAAGTACCCAGTTGGCGATAGGCTTCCCACTTAACACATAATGGCACTACTTATGTGCGGCTTATCATGGGTGCACTTATAATACCTCTGCCTACTTCTTCATGGATGCGTGAAGAGTGCATGCTTTTTACAAGTAAAGCTCGTGTTTTTCGCTGAAAATCTAGTGCTTTTCAAAATACGCCATTAAAAATCGGATTTGCCATGTTAACACCAGTCTCTTGCTCTGCATCGCCGCTGACCACCCTTCGCTACCTAAACTATTACTTAAAGCTATTACTTAAACCATTACTTAAAGCTATTACTTAAAACTATTACTTAAAGCTATTACTTAAAACTATTACTTAAAGCTATTACTTAAAGCTATTAGGTACTTAAACCATTATACCAATAAAATACAATACACAGCTAAATTCATACTGCTGAAAGACGTGTTGCGCCGCAAACGAATGCTGGATTTTCGTTTACATCACTAGTGTGACGATTATTTAGACCCAGAAGTTTTATTCCTACTAAAATTAAAACTGAAATTAAAACTAAAATTAATCTAAGAGACACAACGCAATTGGACATTAGGTAAATCAGAATACGTCGCTATTTTCTATGAACATATTTTGGTTAAGACCGCAGGTGCTACTTGACTAAAACTAATGCAAGGGATCGCTAGGGTAACCATGAATTGTGCAAAATATTTTTACATCTTTAAAGTAGGTAGGTACTTTAACCTTTTTTGTTCTATTGAATCTTTTATTAATCAATCTGTTTTAGTATCATCACGTTTGACACCTTTGCAGGGTAGGCAGAGTAAACCAAACATCTATTGACTGCAATTCACCACGATTCGCCAGTTTGTCAGTTGGCAATGTGAGTGGTGATCCCATCGTCGTATTTCATCGACCAGATAACGATTATCAATTATTTCTAACGATAACCAGGATTGACGGTTTTATGCGCTCATCCGCGAGTCACGGAAGTGGTGAGACACCACTCGATAGACTCTGAGCTCCTAGAGATTTTGAATTTTCGAGATAAACCTCGTAAAACTTCAATCATAGTAGTCACGATGATATATAGCCTTTTACGACTCTACTTGCCAGGCAGAACAGCATTATTCTTCAAAGAAACCTAACCAACACGCGGATAAATCCATAATATTTGTTGTATACTAATCGTCACTTTCTCTTACACAATGTGACATTGTCGTGTTCCATTTTGAGGAGTAAAGTAGCCCAAAAATTGCATGTTTTGTAGTTACATGCAATTTTTACAGTTTTAAGGAAATTCGTTAGTTTTAACATTATTGCACATAGCTCTCGCAAGCTAGCTTAAATTGATGTTGAACATTATCCACATTTGTATAATCATTTCATAGTACAAAGAAAGTCCGTCACAGAATATAATTTGAAATTCAACGACACTAGATTTTTTATGTCATAGGATAATAAACAAGCACATGACTCTTCTTGATGGTTGAAAAAGAAACCATCGGTTATAGACACCAAATATGTAAATGGAGCGTTGCTATCCGTGTGTCTAGATGAAAATGGAACATCCAAAAAGGAACATGAAAGTACTAGACACTTTTACTATTCCACTTGTACATCAATTGCACGTTTACACAATTTTTATGATATTACTCGACCGGTTTCACTTTTTAAAGCATCTTCAGGATGTAATATACTTAACTGATTATTATTGACTGTTGTGGAATATAAACAAACGTAAATATTGATTTTAAAAGGGTAAGCTTAAATATCGCTCCCAGGTGTTATCAGCCTTATCAATTTTGCCCAACAATGTGGGAAATTTTAATTTACAATTATATTGCACTAATTTATAACTATACTTACGGATACAAAAATGTCAATGAAATAATTAATTATGCTATATAAATAATGTCAAGTAAAACAAAATAAAATAAAATAAAAATAGATTAACACACCTATTACCTATTACACAGTTATTTATGTCAAAGATGAGTAAAAATAATTATCACTAAGTAAATAAAAATGAAAAATGTTCAAATTAATAATATAAATTAAAATATTTAAACTAAAACAATAACAATAAAACAGAATAATTATCGAAAATGCCAAATTGAAATTGCATTAAAAAATTTATTACATTGCATTACGTTATAATTAATAATTATTTTTACTTTTAGTACATATTTGTGCCTATATAAATATTAAGGTATTAGACCTGGGTAAGACTTGCAGAACTCTACCACTTAGTAGTCACAGTGATAGCGAAACGTTTAGCCAATCGAATTTACAGAAAGACATATGGTCTTTACTCCAAAAGGGGCTTGGACAAAACGGGAAAAACACTTGATTTATCCTGCCTCAAAATGTGGTCTCCTTACCGAGAGATAACTCTGGAAACACCTGCGATTCCATTGGTCTGTGTAATTACTCGGGTTTTACTTGACTTCGTAGCTAGTTGCCGCCCGCAATGGTTTTGCTTAAGTTTATGGAATATATCTTAGATTAACTTTGAAAACTCTTCCGTCTAATGGAAAAATTATTTTCTATTTCGTATAATAGGAAAATATTGCTAAAATTATCCTTTTGAATATAAATGATGACCGCCCCATTAGTCGAGTAACTAGTGACCTTGAATATGCTATTGATGGGGCTTGGGAATGATATCCGATAGCGATAAATATTAGTGTTACGAGAATAATCTATATCTATACTAGCTGACCCAGCAAACGTTGTTTTGCCAGTCAAATTAATTGTATTGAATATTTTAATGGGGTATTTGAGACTGAGTGAGATACGAACTATCCTTTCTTTCAAATTGAATCAAACAGTAGATGTCTACAAAATGTCATTGAATCGGTTCAATAATTTTGGAGTCCGCTGACAAACAATTTGACACGTAATTTATACATATTAAGATTGTGGCGCCGCTGGTCCGTACCACTGAAGGGTCATAGTGATTGAACCAGCGGGCCACCTTGTTATCAGGTGACGTCATAACTGTGGAGGTTGATGACGTCACACAAAAACAAGGAAGGGGAAAAAAGAAGATCTTCCCAGCCAGGCAAGATGAACTGCCTGGGGACCGAAGTCCATTTGAGAAGCGTTGAAACTTGTATATAGTGTGTACAAGATAAAGATTTAATTTTTAAATTTCATTTTTTTTCTATTTTTATGATTTTTTCTGGGATTATAGGCTTGCATTGAAAGATGTTTTAAAAAAAGTAAAAATTTTCTCAAAATGTCTAAAATAAACATATTTTGAAATGGTTGATGACAAACATTTTTGCTTAGAATGTTTCAATGAAGTTTGTTGGCAACATTCTCGAGTTACCTAACATTGATAATTGCCAAAATATTTCTAAGTTGCCAAATGTCTGTTTATTCTTTGACTTTAAATTTCCACATCACTTTGCCGATATTGATCATTGTATCAATCTATTATGTACACGAGTTTTTATTAATTGATTTTTTTTTATTCTCGCCATCTTCAGCAAGAACGCAAGTTTCCCCCATGTTGATACGAATATCTTTTTTTGGAAGGTTAATGTCACATGCATAAGGTTACCAGATAAGCACTGAGTTATTGCGGTAAGAAAAGGTAAGGCAAAGAAAATTATTGCGAAAATAGTCTCAGTTCTATACAACTTGATCTCAGTTTCATAAGGTTCGTAATTGCACAAGACAGCGCCATAAATCTGAAATATTTTTAAATTGTATTGGTTTGAATGATTTCTTATGTTTTGTAGAAATAGTAAGATTTTTTTTGTTTTGTAATATAACTAGGATTTTTTCATTCTGTAATATAGGTAGAATTTTGATTTAAAAAAAGTATCTTCACGCCCATATCCCCTAAGGGGTAGGCAGAGGTACAACAAGTGCACCCACGATTAGCCGAAGATACTTGGTCCCACAATGTGATAGGTGGCAAGCCTATCGCCAACCGGGCACTTTCCAATCCCGGGCAACTTTGTGTTTATCAGAAAACTGAAAAAACACTTTTTTTTATGTGCCCGACCCGGGAATCGAACCCGGGACCTCATGTGGTCAACGCCAACGCTGGACCACTAGACCACAGAGGCCACCTAATTTTGATTTAATGTAATATTTTATCACTTATACACTAGTACTGTTTCACAATAAAGCTATTATGATTTATTACCAACCGGTTTCACTTACACAAGCATCATCAGGGCAACTTATAGTTACAAACTAAACACAAAATTTTGATTGTTTTATACTATTATAAGAAAGTTCTCTTGAATTCTAAAATTAGCAGGATTTCCTCTATTTTGTAATATTGATTAAAAGAAATATAACTACCTACTACTACTTTTCCCCCGTGTTAATCCTGGCTCCTTTGAAGAATATACCAACTGCCGTTCTGCCAGGCAGGTTGTAAAAATGACCGAGTCACTACTATTGTGGCTACTAGGTGGTAGAGTTCTGCATTGTCTTGACCGGGTCTGGTACCACCGCCTTTCCTATTCCTGCCGTAATAGTGTCAGTATTGGTCTCAGTCGTGTTCCGGTTTTAAGGGTAAGGTATCCGGTAAACTTATGCATGTAGCATTAGACCTCGCCACAAGATAGCAACGCACCATTAACATCTTTGGTATCTATAGGCAATGGTCGACTCTTTCCATGAGGAGGCCCATCTGCTCAACCCAACATAACAATATCATAAAACATTGTGCCCAACAGCGAACAATGTTTTATGATATATAAAAAAACATTTTGATTAAACAAAAAATGAAACTTTGTAATTATAAAAAAATTCTTTCTATTAAAAAAAATAATTTATGTACCATATATAACACATATAAAACATGTTGATAGACACACATTAAATTGTACAACTTGTAACACGCATATTGTTACTAATTATCTATTTATTATTTTTCTTCTGTAAACTTCGTAAAATGTCAAATTAAACAATAGATGAAGTTTATAAATTATAGAAATAAGTGTTGTGATGTAAAATTATGTTTGTAATTTGTATTAAGTAACTAGAATTGAAATAAAAACACAAGTCCGCTGAGTTTCTTTCGCCGGATTTTCTCAGTGTGTGACCGCGTTCCGATCCGGTAGTAATTGTAAAAAAATCGACTCACAGTATTTTTAATTTCATAATAAATAATTATAATTTTAAAATATTTGTACACCATATCATGGTAGAATATGTCGGTAAATTAATCAAATTTTAATAACTTGTAACTCCCATATTCTGACAAATAAATAATTTCTTTCTTACTTTCTTTCTCGCTTTCTTTCTTTCTTACCATAGAAAGGTATGAAATCGTTCAGCTGTGCTTTAGTAATAAGTACAATTAAATTGAGAAAAAAGACAAGGCCTCTGAGTTTCTTTCGCTGGATCTTCTCAGTGTGTGTCTCAGTTCTGATCCGGTAGCAATTCTAAAAAATCGATATAAAAGTTTTCAATATGTTACAATATACTAGCTGACCCGGCAAACGTTGTTCTGCCAACTTTTTGTCTACTTTTCAGTTTTATTTTCTGCATTTGTTCACCTTTTAAACCTAACCTGAACCTCGAAGAATATTTTAAAACCAAAATTAGACAAATCGGTCCAGCTGTTCTCGAGTTTTAGCGAGACTAACGAACAGCAATTGATTTTTACGTGTATAGATAGGTAATCATAATCATAATTCTTAAATATTTGTACACCATGTCATGGTAGAATATCTCAGTAACTTAAACTTGTAACGCCCATATTCTTGTAAATAAATATTTTCATTTCATTTCACACCAATTATAAAAAGAGAATATGCAGACAGATGCTACAAACTTATTATTTAGGTCTAGCTGACTAGGCAAACGTTGTTCTGCCTTTTTAACCACTCTTATATTTTTCTATATTTTCTCACTGTAAAACTTTCTTTTAAACCTTCCCTGGACTTCAACAATTAATCCAAAACGAAAATTACCCAAATCGGTTCAGCCGTTCTCGAGTTTTAGCGAGACTAACGAACAGCAATATATATATATATATATATATATATATATATATATATATATATATATATATATATATATATATATATTATAAATGCGAAAGTTTGGATGTTTGTTACTCAATCACGCAAAAACTACTGAACGGATTTGAATGAAATTGAACACACAGGTAGATGATGCTCTGGAACAGCACATAGGTTACTTTTTATCTCGGAAAAATTAGGTGATCCCGCGAGATTCACCAGATTCACGCTTCAGCGAGTATATATATATATATATATATATATATATATATATATATATATATATATATATATATGTAGGAAGTGGGTCAGATATGATAAATAAAATGAGGATGTGGTGATATAACAAGTCTTTATATTTTGTACAACTTGTATCAAATATCAAAATAACATAAGATCACTATTAAAGCTTTCCATTATTTAATGACTAGTTCTGGTTTAACAATTCTAAGTAACTTAATTATTCCTTATTACAAATAAGTCATAATTTAAGCAATAGATAGTCAATTATAAATGGTACTGCGACTAATTTATAGTTGACAATAATAATTAACTTGTTTGCACAAATTAATTATCCGAGAGTCAAGGATAAGCTACTAGCAAGATACAACAAGTGTACCGAGCCACGCCAGAGCCTAGACTGCCTTATCGGCGGGCGCTCCGAGCCTTTTATACAGGTAGCAAAACAATTTGAGTAGTAGGGATATCGAACGATGCGCTCGGTGACTCAGGCGTACACCTGTTGTTTACAATATTCTTGCATTTGATGGCGCAGACGCCGACACGGCCATACTGACATGCACACGTCCTCGTGTGCGAATCTTTATACATCTGAGGACAATGAACGCCTCGTTCATCCTGACATATCTTTTAGAAAACTAAACATAATCTTTTTTTTTACAATTCTATAATTAGCGTAATCTTTTAGCGAAATGTTACAATAGTGTGCTGGTCCGGTAACCCCTTCAGCAACTACAACTATTAAACCTTTCTCGTCAGTTTTGAAACCGGAGACTGGATCCTACTAAGCTAGGAATCCCTCAATTGAAAAAAACCGGAGACTCGATTGTACTAAGCTCCCTCTCATCAGTTAAAAACCGGAGACTGGAGTATATTAAGCTCTCTCTCTCATCAGTTAAAAACCGGAGACTAGAATGTACTAAGTTCTCTCTCATCAGTTAAAAACCGGAGACTGGAGTGTACTAAGCTCCCTCTCATCAGTTTAAAACCGGAGACTAGAGTGTATTAAGCTCCCTCTCATCAGTTAAAAACCGGAGACTGGAGTGCACTAAGCTCCCTCTCATCAGTTAAAAACCGGAGACTGGAGTGTACTAAACTCCCTCTCATCAGTTTAAAACCGGAGACTGGAGTGTGCTAGGCCGGAAATCCCTTTAGCTAATGTGCTAGACCGGAAATCCCTTTAGCTGACAGTGCTAGACCGGGTTGCAATCCCTGTAGCCAAAAGGCTAGACCGGAATGAACCCCTTTAGCTGAGTCATTGGACCGGACACTCCCTTCAATGACTCTAATCTTCCTACATTTTTTGTCAATCCTACATTTTTTTTGTCAATCCTACATTTTTTGTCAATCCTACATTTTTTTTTGTCAATCCTACATTTTTTGTCAATCCTACATTTTTTTGTCATTCCTACATTTTTTTGTCATTCCTACATTTTTTGTCATTCCTACATTTTTTGTTAATTCTACATTTTTTTATCAATCCTACATTTTTTTGTTATACCTGCATCTTTTGTTATACCTGCATCTTTTGTCATACCTGCATCTTTTGTCAATCCTGCATCTTTTGTCAATCCTAAATTTTTTGTTAAATTACTTCTTTTACATTTTTTTTTCCATTGATTTCTTTTCATAGTTTTATAAGAGTCCCATTTCCTTTAATTATTTTTTTTTTCGCTGCTTTTTTTTTTTTTACTTACATTTTTAGTGATATTTTATCATCATTTTACTACATTTTTTTTTTCGTTTACTTAATATCGTATTTTTTTGCTGATGATGCAGCCTTATGAATAGTGGCATTAGTTATTACAACATTAGAGAATCTCCTTCTCGGGTAGATATTAAAAACTCTGTTATAACTATTTACAATATACACTGCATTTCTATCAATATTGTTTGGACCAGTTTTATGAACAAGATCATTATCATGAGTATACGCCGACACGTCATCCTTGTTATAATTTTCATATAGGTACCTCAAGAAACCCTGCAGGAATATGGGTACTTCGCAGAGGCTATCATGGGCGCACTTGTTTTCTAAAATTGCGGTAACTTTTAAGGAGCCCTTATATTTTGAATCAAGTTTCGTTTAGTGTCGTTCTTCATTCCTAACAAAGACAATGTCACCTACACTTAAAGGTTTAACATTTCTAGTACCTCTACTCGTAAAATGTCCGATTAGACTGATTTTTTGATTCTATTGGATACACTGGATCTTCAATGCTTGTAGATACTTTTGCGAGTTTTAGTTAGTTGCCTTGAATTCCGAATGTCAAATCTATGGGGGTAAATCCAAATACCCTACACCTAATGTTGTTGATCGCGTGTTGAATATTACCTAACCGCTCTTGCCATAATTTGTCAGAGTTATACTCCACTATCATTATTCAACCCTACAATATTCGCATCACCTCGCTTTGAGAACACTCTCCTGACAACCCCAGCCAATATTGGAATTCTTGGCGTTGACATATCGAACAACGTTCAGTTCCGCGATCACTTGGAAGAAAAGGCCAAACTAGCCTCAAAAAAGCTCGGTGCGCTCAGTAGAACGAGACAGCACTTCCTGCCTTCTCATCGCTTGCAACCCTACAAAGTGCAAATTCGCCCGCATATGGAGCACTGCTCTCATCTCTGGGCGGGAGCTCCGCAGTATCAGCCTCCTCCACTTGATCGCACTCAGCGTAGAGCGGTTCGAATCGTTGACGACCAAGCAATCTCCAATCGGCTTGACTCCCCGGCTCCACGCAGAGATGTAAGTTCGCTTAGCATCCCCCACCGCATTTATCATGGAGAGCGCTCCGACGAACTGTTTGTACTGATCCCTGCTGTCGAATTTCATCATCGGACATCGCGGCAAAACTCAAAGTTCCATCCTCATCACCTCGATGTCCGGAAATCCACAACTGTGCGATTCTCTAGGCACTTCTTACCACGCACCACTCCTCCGTGGAATCAATTACCGGCGGGGGCGCTTCCGAACGGACACGACTCAGGCACCTCCAAGAAAAGAGCATACTCCCTCCCAAAAAGCCGGCAACGCAGCTGCAAGACCTCCGGTGATGTGGCTGTCCATGGGCGGCGGTAATCACTTACGATCAGGTGAGCCTCCTGCTCGTTTGTCCCTTTTTTTTCTATAAAAAAATAAATAAATAAATTAAACACGTTCGGACTGACGTTAGCTCTTTATGTGCCTGTCGCAAGAAGATGTAAATCTGTATTGTTTTTTTTTCTTTAATATTAATTTGAGTTCAGTTGGTAATAAACTTTAAGATCGCTTATTAACGGTCTAGGGTCAACTAAATCGATTTAAGTTCGCTGGTTTTAATTCAATTAAGTTAAGCGTTTGATCTATTGAGTGGAAACTACATCAGGACAAGCGACTACTTAGATTCTTGTTCATAAAACCGTTCTCTTACAAAGGAATCACAACAGATTTGTTTGATATGGCTACATTCTAAACCAGACTCAAATATAAAAGATAATTAAATTCTACTTAGTGTAATACACCATGTAACGCTCTGGAACAGATGTTGACTGGTTTTCTGTTTTTCGGAACTCGAAGTGGCAACTTCTTTCTTCTTGTAGCGCATCGGTCAAATGGAAGCTTTGTGGCTTGGCCGGGGTCACAACATACATAGCAGACCACTGGTGGTCGGCCACTGGACACGCCACCAGAGATAGTGGTAGATGACCTGCTTTCGCTGCAAGCAAAAATTATTTGAGATAAGTTTCTGTTTATCACGGCAATTGTTGTCACGATCTTTGATTCTATCACAAAAATTGTAACTTCCTCGAAATACAGTGGTGCTCTTAAATCGGTTCATATCTAAGTCTAAAAGGAAGAGATCTTCAAGTCATAATATAGCTTGCCAAGACAGCAGCTTGTGAAGTAGGTGACGGCATGACTCTTAAGCGAGTGAGTAGCTACAATGATCAGATCAACCCCGTCTAATTTTTCCTTTTCTATATTTATTTTACTTGAGGTACACCAGCTAGTAAGTTACACGACAAAAATCCTACGAGTCAGATGAAGGGTCTTTGGAACGACAGAAGCATCTCATTAAAAACAAAGCAGAGGCTGGTTTGTACGCTGGTGTTCTCCATATTTACGTACGGCGCAGAGTCATAGACACTAAAAGCTGCAGACAGACGTCGCATTGATGCGTTTGAAATGTGGTGCTGGAGGAAAATGTTACGTATCCCTTGGACAGCACACAGGACCAACGCCTTCATACTAAAACAACTTGGAGTAAAGACCAGACTGTCTGCTACGTGCCTTCAAAGAATTCTATAATACTTCGGCCACATCTCTAGAAAGCAAGGAGACAATCTCGAAAAGCTAATAGTGACCGGAAAAGTAGAAGACAAAAGACCATGTGGACGTACTCCTATGCGATGGTCAGACCAGGTTCGCACCAACCTCATGTCTAAAAAGTTTTATGATGCTCTGCACGCCGCTGAAGATAGAGTCTAATGGCGTAACATTACCAAGAACTATCCAATGAGGAGGTAACGACCCTCAGTAATGAAGAAAACGAAGCAAGGAGGAGGACACCAGTCGGTCATATCGGAGTCTGCCTCATCAGAATCAAAGTATATCAACTTAATGGGAGTAGATGCTTTTACAGAACGTGAAATAATATTTTCTGCTATTTTCAAAGAATAGTTTCCACACCACAAGTGAAAAGAGACATTTACTGCTCTACATAATTAACCGAAATAGTTTGATGCTGAAGTGGGAGTGAATCCGATCCCACTTCTGATGTAGGAAGTGGGTCAGATATGATAAATAAAATGAGGATGTGGTGATATAACAAGTCTTTATATTTTGTACAACTTGTATCAAATATCAAAATAACATAAGATCACTATTAAAGCTTTCCATTATTTAATGACTAGTTCTGGTTTAACAATTCTAAGTAACTTAATTATTCCTTATTACAAATAAGTCATAATTTAAGCAATAGATAGTCAATTATAAATGGTACTGCGACTAATTTATAGTTGACAATAATAATTAACTTGTTTGCACAAATTAATTATCCGAGAGTCAAGGATAAGCTACTAGCAAGATACAACAAGTGTACCGAGCCACGCCAGAGCCTAGACTGCCTTATCGGCGGGCGCTCCGAGCCTTTTATACAGGTAGCAAAACAATTTGAGTAGTAGGGATATCGAACGATGCGCTCGGTGACTCAGGCGTACACCTGTTGTTTACAATATTCTTGCATTTGATGGCGCAGACGCCGACATATATATATATATATATATATATATATATATATATATATATATATATATATATATATATATATATATATATATATATATATATATATATATATATATATATATAAAGATTTCTTTTTTATGCCCCTTTTAAAATTAGTAACCATTCTGCAATCTGTGCCCCTGCATTTTTTATGACTTGAAAATCATTTTAAACCATAAATACTGCTGTATTGCGTATACCACTATGTTTGTTTCTGCGTTCAGATTGCGGTCCCTTCAGCCGAGTAATTATACTCGGCATTTACTTAACTTTGGAGTTAGCAACCGCCCGAAATGGTTTTGACATCATTTAACCCGTAGATTATATCTCAGATTTACATTTAATCCGTGGATTATGTCTCAGATTGACTTTAGGCGAATTTCGAAATCCATACTAATATTAGTATTACTCTGTGGTCTAGTGGTCCAGCGTTGGCGTCGACCACATGAGGTCCCGGGTTCGATTCCCAGGTCGGGCACATAAAAAACGTGTTTTTTCAGTTTTCTGAGAAACACAAAGTTGCCCGGGATTGGAAAGTGCCCGGTTAGCGATAGGCTTGCCAACTATCACATTGTGGGACCAAGTCATTCATGGGATCTTCGGCTAATCGTGGGTGCACTTGTTGTACCTCTGCCTACCCCTTCGGGGATATGGGCGTAAAGATACTATTTTTTTTACTTTTTTTATACTAATATTATAAATGTAAAGCTCTGTCTGTTATGCTTTGACTGCTAAACTGTGAAAAGATTTTCGATTATTTTTTACAGAAATATTTGAAGATTAGGAATCAAATATAAGTGAAATTTTATAGTTCCATACCTCAGAAACAACAGAATCCTTATAGGATCACTTCGTTGTCCATCTGTCATTATTCAGGAATATGGGCGTGAATATACTTTCTTTTTTAGATTACACTATCTGTTGCCCGCGACTTCGTTCGCGCGGACTTTACTCCGCACAGCTTCTCCCCATAGGCGATAGCGTGCCTATATATTGACCCGACTTGTTAGTAATATTCATGCAAAATTTGAAGTAAATCCATGCAGTACTTTTTGAGTTTACCCCGGACATACACTGACTTTCATACGATTTTATTATATGTATAGATTTGGCGAGATCATATAGCAGAGACATTTGTGTGAATTAGATGTTTCAGTTAGCATAGTGCTATTTCACTTAAATTCCTAAATTAATGCTTGCGAAAGAAAAGCAATGCAAAATTAGGATTGTCTTTTTTTATAATATAGCGATCAAGCAGATGACACTTCTCATGGAAAGATACAACCGTTTCCTAAAGACGTTAATGGAGAGTATGGTGTGAATTGAGCACCTTCTAAATTAAATTATAAATACGCCAGCTATTGAGTAAAAGCCCTCAAACAATTATGATACATATTTTTTTAAAGGATAAGATAGCAAACAAGCAGATGGTTCTCCTGATGGAAAGAGTCAACCATCGCCTATAGATACCAAAGGTTTTAATGGTGCGTTGTTATCTTGTGGCGAGGTCTTATGCCACATGCATAAGTTTACCGGCTACCTTACCCTCCAAACCAGAATACGACAGTGACAAGCACTGACGCAATTGCAGCAGGAATAGGTAAGGCGGTGGTACCAGACCCGGGCGAGACAATACAGAACTCTACCACCTAGTAGCCACGATGTTAGTGACTCGTATAGCCAATCGATCGCCTTTTACGACCTGCCTGGCATAACGGCATTTGGACTATTCTTAAAAGGAGCCCGGAACCAACACGGGGAAAATACATACATAAAAAGAAAGAGTGAAATGTTATTAGTTATTACACATCTAGGTTTTGTAAAAAGCTGTGCAGAAATTTGTTACATCGTAGCCGTTACAACAGCAGTGACTTTTTTATTAAATTGACTACGACGTTACTAATAATAAATAATAATAATAATAAATTTTATTCGGAACAAAAATATGATACTATACTACATCTATTATACTATACTATACTATATCTAGTCTAGTAGTAGAAAATAGACGCTATAATGAATATATTATGTGATAATGAACGAGATAAAATGAGCGCTGACATATACGAATAGTCAAACATGTTTATTAATAATTGAATTTAAATAATGAAACCGAATTCAAATATCTGTCAACTACGCCCATATCTCAAAAATTATTAAACCGATTTTGATAAAATGGACAGTTCTCTAAATTGAAATATACCTGATTTCATTCAAAATGGATTATTTCAATATGACTTTTAGTTCCCGAGAAATTCGTGGACAAACATGCATAGACTTACAAAATTTACTAGACGTATTTGGACACCTACATAGATCAATATACTCAAATCTCAACAATATTACATATATTTGTAATAACATTCGCTTTTCGTCGGCTGAAAAGACCGCAAGTTGGTAAAAACACAATTAAAAAGTATTTGCCACTTTCGTTCAACAATATAATTCTACAATGAATATCGCTTACAAAAGTTATTCAAAACATTCTTATCTGGACTTTAACAATACAAAAGAAACGAATAAACCCTAAATTACTTTAGGAAACATAAAGTCATATGTCAACAGAAAAGTCTTTCAAAAGAAACAACTTTACCCAATCCCCAACAATTTTCACTCGAGGCACGCACAAAAGAAATCACTCTAAACAAGTTTTCTCTTTTCAGGTACAAAACGCACAATGGGACGAAGGATACAAGGTTTACGCGTAGTACCTCCATTCACCGTAACAAAAGAGATCAACATCACTTAGGAAATAAAATCCGAACAAAATGTACAAAACATGAGAGTGGACATTGATATCGTTTTGAGTGGCTCAGGGAATTTTACTTTGGATTTGAAAGAATTATCAACATCAATGTATTTAACTGACGTATATGTGAACAAGAGTTTAGAAGTGAATGAGACTACCAACGATTTAGTTTACACTAATCAATTTGAAGATGAACCGTTTATAGTATTTTTGATAATACTAAAGTGTTTAATCATGCTATTCATAATCTTGGCAGCGATATTTGGAAACCTACTAGTCATTGTATCAGTGATGCGTCATCATAAATTGCGAGTCATTACAAATTATTTCGTAGTTTCCTTAGCATTAGCTGATATGCTAGTTGCTATATGGGCTATGTGTTTTAATTTTAGCGTTGAAATCACAAACGGACAGTGGCTTTTTGGATACTTTATGTGTGATGTTTGGAATTCACTAGATGTGTACTTTTCATCAGCGTCAATACTTCATTTATGTTGCATAAGTGTTGATAGATACTATGCTATCGTGCAGCCACTGGATTATCCATTAATTATGACTCCAGGAAGACTTGGGATAATGTTAGCTGTGGTCTGGTGTAGCCCAGCGTTGGTGTCATTTCTCCCCATTTTTATGGGGTGGTATACTACGTTAGAGCATTTAGATTTTAGAAAAAGACATCCCAAAGTGTGCAGTTTTACAGTGAACAAAGTGTACGCAGTGATATCAAGTAGTGTTAGTTTTTGGATTCCGGGGGTGATAATGCTGTTTATGTACTATAGGATTTATGTTGAAGCAGACAGACAGGAGAGGATGCTCTATAGGTAAGTTTATATATTGTTTATATCTACGCTGTTATAAATAATAGGTACTAAGTCAATGCTTGATGTTAACGAATCAATGACACTATAGATGTTACTGATGCGTCATTATCCGTATGGCAGGATGGCAATGCCACCTGCATAAGTCTAGCGGCTATCTTACCTTCCAAACCGGATCACGACAATGAAAAGCATTAAAGCTATTGCGACAGAAATAGGTAAAGCGTTGGTACCAAATACCCGGGCAGCACATTGCAGAACTTTACTGTTTGGTAGTGACGATTAGTATTGTCCAAATAAACTATTTTATAACAGCATGCTATGGACTATATGCTATATTTTTCTGGCGCGCTATGTTATAGACTATATTATAACATGTGACTGGAAGACTAATTTACGAACTTACGAATTTACGAACTACGCGATCTAACGAGTAATGATCGAAACGTGCTAGACCGTAGACTCTAGATGTTATAACTTATTACTTATAGTTTATATGCTTAGTCGCGCGCGCTCCCGGCTAGCGTATATTATAAAGTTATAACTACAGCCTACGCTAGCCACTAGATATATAGCGTGGCTTTATATATAATCTATATAGCGTACGCTTTACGTTGAGTATACATAGCACGCTGTAATATGGCACTATGCGTTATATTAACTAATGATGGTAAATATGACGCATAGTGTTAAATTATAGCGCGCTATGTATATACAATGTTTAGCGTCCGCTATTTAGATTTGCATTCAGCGCTATAACATAACGCCACGCTATATACCTAGCGGCTAGCGTAGGCCGTAATTATAATAACATTATAACCTACGGAGTTACGAACTACGCAATTCAACGAGTAACGTGCTTGACTGTAGACGCTAGACTTTATAACATAGTTTATAGCGCCATAGCAAGGAGTACTACGCCATAGCGCCACGCCGCCAGTCACCGCGTTCGCTGCGCTCGCTGTATGACGTTGTGATGAGTCACGCGCTATCTCGGCCGGCTCACACGATCAGTGTTCCACTTACACGTTATAATATAGTCAATATTATAACGTGTAAGTGGAATTAGCGCTAGAAAAATACAGTTTATAGTCTATAACGCGCTATCATAAAATAGCTTATTTGAACAATACCAATATTAACCACCATTAGTCAAGATGGTAGCCAATCGGTCGCTGTTTACGACCTGCTTGGCTTTTTTTATGTTATTGAGATAGACAAACTGGCAGACGTGCCACCTGGCAGATGGCAGATGGTAAGTGGTCGACGTCGCCAATGAACAAAAATGGGATACCTGGGCTGGAACTGGCCCAGGTATTCCATTTATGTGTTGCCTATCCTGAGACATAAAATGTTAAGTCTCGGTGCCAGTAATTACACTGCCTGTGTTGCCCTTCTCTCCGAAACACAGCAAAGTTGTTTCACGGGAGAAATAGGCAAGAACTGTGGCTGAACGACAGTTATTCTATTCTTTAAAGGAGTTCGGACCAACACAGGGAGATAGTGTTACGTATAATATACTACTGGAACACAGAGGCTAGGATTATGCTATTACATATGGATATAGACGTTGATGAAATATAATATATTTAATAAACGTCCAAATTCGAAAATACTAACATTTCCGCTCATTTCATGTGTAACATACATATTATGTATAATATAAAAAAATACTAACATTTCCGCTCATTACCGTTGTCCGGGACCGATAAGGGCTCAGTTGGCAAAAGGCTTGCCACCTATAATATTGTGGGTTAAACATGGGAGAACTTATTGTATCTCTGCCTACTTGTTCGGGCATGTCTATATCCATATTACAAAAAAAATAATTTGCTTAATTTAGGATAAGATAAATTCGTGTTATTTGCCCAGTTTACATTTAATTTAGTATACTAGAGAATCCTTAGGGAAATTAACGAAAATCGTATGGACGTAGTGGGATTTTTAATTTGTTTTATTGCATGCCTCTTGGTATTACAGCTTACTGGCTTAGATCTTAAAGTTTTGTTTAATTGCAAGAGCATCCAAGTATCGTTAAAATTTCTAGTGATATTCTCGAAAATTCAATAATTCCAGTATAACGCTTTTTAAATTATTATTTCCTTTTTAAAATATTTTTTAATCCCTGACGAAATAAGGGGTGTTGTAAGTTTCTCCACTGCGTGTTTGTGACTGTGTCTGCCTGTCTGTGGCACTATAGCACAGTCCACTGGTGTTCACGTCTAGTGAAGAAGAAACAGACAAAGTTAATTAGACCTAATTCGTATTTATAATATTCGAATGGATTTATTATATTACGTAATATGTATATTATATTACGTAACGTATATAATATTACGTAATATATACATGTTTTTGGGTCACGCGAGCGAAGTCGCAAGTTGTTTTACAAATAAAATGATTTATATACTAATACGGGAAGTAAAAAATTTTTTTAGATAATTACGCGAACGATGGAATATGAAATTTGGCACCGTTATGTTTACGTTGCCGAGAACTACTGAAACCTAATATTTTTCAATAATGTGTATTAGAAACATATCAAATTAATAAAAATAAACGTTACACACACTACATTTATGTGACATACATGATAATATACACTTATGTATACTACATATATTATATTCTTTTAGGGCTTAAATCTGCTGTCAAACTTAAGACAGATTTTATTATTTATTATTTGGTTGAATTTCGACTACAGGACGGTCACTAGTTATTTAGAAATACACAAATTTGATAAAAATAAACATTACACATACTACATTCATATAACACTATATATACATGATAATATACACTCATCTATACTACGTATATATTCTTTCACGGAGATCGCTAGTTATTTATAAATACATAAATTTAATAAAAATAAACATAACACACACTACATTTATGTGATATATATGATAATATACACTCATATATACTACATATATATTCTTTTTCGGCTTAACTTGTCAAACTTAAAAGAAATTATTATTTATTCTATGGTCGAATTTTGACTACAGGACGATCCTATATATTATAAATAGGCCACAGATTAACATTCAAGAAAAATTGAATTATTAGAAGGGAGAAAATATTGCAAGAATGAACTTCCTTCAAAAGTTAAAATATTCACTTTGCTTCAAAGTTTAAATCTTGATTAATGGCTATTGTTTTCGTATAAATATCTTCGGCATTTTTAAATATAATTGGATAAAGGCCTGCCTGCCTTGGGGTCTAGGAGTTAGCCTGTTTGAATGGGATTTTGAGGTTCCGGGTTCGATCCCCGTGTCGGAACGATGGGTTTATATGTTCTCCTGTTAGAAAGAGAAACCATCGCCTATAGACACTAAGATGTTAATATTGCATTGAAATCCATGTAGCGGAATGGCAATGCCACATACAATAGTTAACCCGCTACCTTACCCTCCAAACCGGAACACATCAAATACATTGTCGCTATTGCGGCAGGAATATGTAAAGCGGTGTTTTTTTTATATTAAAAGATAGCCTGATGAAAAGAGAAAGAGTTAACATATTTGGTGTCAATAGGCAATGATTGACTCTTTCCATTAGGAGACTTGTTTTCTATTTTATGACATAAAAAAAAAACCGGAAAAACAAACATTTATGCTTATCACACAAATGCTTGTCCCCGTCGGGGATCGAACCCTAGCCTCGTCGATTGCGTAGTCAGGGTTGCTAACCACTTGAACGAGGTGGTCATCGTTAAGTTAATTTTACGCTCGTCAAGTTAATTTTATGAATATAAGTATATTTTATCGTCAATCAATTTAGGCCACGTGAAGTAGGCGAGTAATGTCTAGTCTAAATGTGTTTTCCGAAAAAGCTTGAGGGAACAGAATCTTGTGCAGGTAAAATGTGAACAAAATGCTATTCCCTACGTAGAAAACAATGAAAATTTATGAAGAGTATAAAAGAAAAATGAATCATAAACTCAAGAAGGAAGTAAGAAAATATCTCAAGAACGGATTTCCTGTCAGAGTATTCATTTTGTTCTCAAGTTTAAATCGTGATTCATAGCCACTGGTTTTCTGATAAATCTACGTTCGTATAACGCGTCTTATTAATTTTTTTATTACCGATTTAATAATTTATATACGTGATCAATAAAATAAATATCACGCTGGTTCCTTTACCGGATAGGCAGATTGAGACAAACGACTCTAAGATTGTCTAAAAATAGTAAAGACGAAACCGTTAAGACCATCTGCTATTCTACGCTAAAAGTTCGTAAAAGGCGAAAGATCTATATTTATATATAACTAGCTGTGCACTTCTGCACTTCTCGCCGTGGTCCCGGCCTCCTTTGTAGAATAGGCCAACTGCCGTTCTGCCAGGCAAGTCGTAAAAGGCGACCGAATGGCTATCGAGTCACTACCATCGTGGCTACTAGGTGGTAGAGTTCTGCATTGTCTCGCCCGGGTCAGGTACCACCGCCTTGCCTATTCCTGCCGCAATAGCGTCAGTGCTTGTCACTGTCGTGTTCCGGTTTGGAGGGTAAGGTAGCCGGTAAACTTATGCATGTGGCATTAGACCTCGCCACAAGATAGCAACGCACCATTAACGTCTTTGGTGTCTATAGGCGATGGTTGACTCTTTCCATCAGGAGACCCATCTGCTTGTTTGCTATCTTATGATATAAAAAAAAAAAAAAGCTGACCTGGCAGACGTTGTTTTGCCATTCATATTAGGAATCCATAGCGGACAAACAACGTGACACGTAATTTATATAAGTCTACGCCCTACGGGATTGTCCTTCCACGCAGCCATAATGACATTAAACTTTATATGGTGGTTAAGGATTCTTAAATTTTCTATTTTTCCACGCAATTTTCTTAATATTTTCTTTTATAAGAACCTTCTCCTTACAATTACAAACACAACAAAAAAAAATTACCGAAATTGGTCCAGCCATTCGGGCGTGATGTCGTGACCAAGGAAAATAGGGATTGATTTTTATATATATATAGATATCTATATATGTAAATATTCACGGGACAAATTTCACTTATACTGATCTAACCTCAAAGTAAGCAAATCATTTGCTTGTGTTATAGATGTTAGTCAACGTTACTAATACATAGAAATACACATATAAATACTGGAATATATTTAGATAACACCCAAACCCGGAAATACTGTAACGCTCGTCGGGCGATATAACAGCCGGCCGTGTTACTCCACCAATTGTAACACCCTTTGCCCGGGGGATTTGCTTTAACCTGCTTGGCTGCTCGAGTCACACGAAGATCGACGGGATTTTTGTATTATTTTGAATAATACACGATTTTTATAACTTCATTTATTTTTCGGGCATATGTCTTTACCCGTCAAGATTACTTCGAACACTCTTATTCTATACACGTTCCATATAAAAACTAGACAGTTCTAAGTTTAAAAGTAGACAAAGCTGCCAGTGTATATGTAACACCACAAAGGTATTACAATACAAACATTTATTGCTCATCACTGCTTGTCCCCGTCGGTGATCGAACTCGAGCCCCGTCGATTTACATAGTGGACGTTGGACTCTACTTGGAGTTATACGCTTTACAGCGCGTTTCAAGAAAAGAAGAAAAAATCATAAAACGCAAATAAATTGCCCACAAAAGTAGTTGCCATCATGACTAGCAAGTAAAAATGGTATGCTTTCTTCATTTTTCGGTACAGTGTCCCTTATACGTTGTTTAACCAACAACGTTATAATAAGTGCAACTCATATTAGTTGAAACTAATTTTAACACATTTGTACTTTTATTCCACTATAAGTGTAGACTAAATTATTTAGATTAATCGACCGGTTTCGCTTTTTAAAGCATCTTGAGGACGTAATATTTTTTCGTCGATTCGAGAGTCGATTAATTTAAATAATTTAGTCTATGCCTGTAGTGAAATAAAAGTAAAAGTAAGTTATAAAGAACACAGGTCATTTTAATTTTGTACAACCCTTGCGTGTCTTTTGGAGTGACAAATATTAAATAAACTAGAATAATTTTCTACGATTTTTAAATTAGTTAAATAAAATATATCACTAGGTACAATCATTTAAAAATAATTAAGACTATAATTTGATTGAATTCTGTCATCATATTTAAGTGTTACCATTTTATAAAACTTTAATTACATTTTCATTAAAACAGTAATAAGTTTATGTAATTTTCACTATAAGTATCAAATAAAAATTTTCCCTGTTTTTGTATTAAATTAACTATTTAATTCTAATTTATTTTATTTTCTTTTAAGTACCTATAAAGTGTTTTTGCAAAATCTTAGCTCAGAAGTCTGTCAATCTAACTTAGATTTCTGAGCTTAGCAGTTGTACTGAAGACACCCAATGACAAGATAAATACCCAACCACAGACATACGTAGTATCCCTACCTAGTCTGTGTCACAGACTACTAAGGAGGGAACTGATTGTTTACGTTAACCTTATCTAAATTCCAACTTTATTTAGCTACTATTCCCCAAGTTAAAAATATATTTATTAAATGCGGATAAGTTAAGGAGTTGATATAGAATCTTAAAGAATATATTAAACTTTAAGGTATTAACTAAAAATAACGATGTATGAAGTCTTGCCCGTGTCCTTTGTTTCAACTAATAATAATGGAATTTCACCAAGTACCAACGTTTGAAAGTGTAAAATCTAAATCCAACTAGGCTATGTCAAGTAACAATATTAGTTTAACTATAAATCATATCTGTGAAACATTATACCCTCCGTTAATTTTATTTTCTATCCCTTATTTATGTAAATCTGCTTCAAACTATTCTGCTTAAATCTGCCCATTCAATTTAACAATTCAAATAGCGACTAAACTTTAGATTACTCATTTGAAGGGATGCAGGGTTGTTATACAGTAAAGTCAGGGTATAATTGATGTGGCCATGACTTTGTATAAGGTAGGATATTTTAAAGACATATACTTAATAAATACTAGCTTTTTTTATATATCATAAGATAGCAAACAAGCAGATGGGTTTCCCGATGGAAAGAGTCAACCATCGCCTATAGACACCAAAAATGTTAATGGTGCGTTGCTATCTTGTGGCGAGGTCTAATGCCACATGCATAAGTTTACCGGCTACCTTACCCTCCAAATCGGAACACGACAGCGACAAGCACTGACGTTATTGCGGCAGGAATAGGTAAGGCGGTGGTACCAGACCCGGGCGAGACAATGCAGAAATCTACCACCTAGTAGCCACGAAGGTAGTGACTCGATAGCCAATCGGTCGCCTTTTACGACCTGCCCTATTCTTCAAAGGAGACCGGGACCAACACGGCGAAGCTGTTATATTTTCACCATGTTTATACGAATCCTTGGCTTAATACTAAATTAATTGCTTTACCTACTACTAGGTATCTTATAAAAGGCGAGAAGAGGCTTAAAATTTACACCGTGACTACAAACTAGACCATAGTAGAGTTCTGCAACGTCCCGACCGAGATTGATACCACCGCCTTACCTATTCCTGTTGGTACTTTTTACTGTTATGTCAATTTGAATGGTAAGGGAGACGGTAAACTTATGCTGTAGTATTTCAATCTCATGTGACACAGATAACAATACACCAGCAACTTATTTTGTGTCTATAGTTAATAGTTATCTTTTGCCATCGTAAGAACCATCATTTTGTGATCTGTTATGAAATAAAATAAATAAATTGGCTCTTTTTTTGTTATTATTAATCAGTTCATTTACGTTGATAATTCGTACAAGTCAATTGGCCATTAACTCAAAGTGTATATTAGCTTTATTAGGGCTTAGCCTATTCATCTCAGATCCAGAGGTCATTGGTATGATCTTCGGAATAGACAAATATCTATTGATATTTGGTTCAATTGCCATAGATCACGAAAAAACTACCGTGATGATATTTATTTAAGTCCTATTTAGACAGAACTTGGGGTCACATTAGTTATCATGATTCGTAGATAGATTTGTTTTGGTTAGTAGTTACAAACTCCTAATATACCTATTTGATTAATCAACTGATCAACTAATGTAAATTTATCTACTAACAAAACATTCAAATCAAGTATACAAACTAAATAGCTGTGTAGCGCTATTGTGTTTGGACGTCTAGGTATGAAAAGTAAATACTGCCATCTACGCTAATATTAATATTATATATATCCCAGCGGTGGTGAAGAAGAATTTAAGCAAAAATAAACAAAGCAAAAACAAAAAAAAATCCACTAGTCCAAGCAAAAAAGGCAGTGTCTGGAATAATAAAGGCTGCTTTACACAAGAAGAGATTTCCACATGCGAGCGGAGATTTCTTCTAGGCAGTAATATGGTGTTGGTGTAAACAAATGCCCCAAGTCTTGCCTCACGAATATAATAATCGTTACTCAAACTCTCCAAGGCAGCGATCCTATGTAAACAAACTATACGATTTACTATACGATTTATCGATTAGCACACTTGTACTGTTTCACAATGAGGTAATTATAATTAACTAGCTGTGCCCGCGACTTCGTCTGCGTGAAAAAATTTCTTAAGTAAAATTAGCTAAGTTACTCCTTCTTACCGTTGTTTAAAAGAAAGATAATCCCGGGGTTTTACCCTCATAGTTCCCGTTCCCATGGGGTTCCCGGGATAAAAACTATCCTATGTTCTTTCTCGGGTCTCAATCTATCTTTGTAATTTCACCCTAATCGGTGCAGTGGTTTAGGCGTAAAGAAGAGACAGACAAACAGACAGAGTTACTTTTGCACTTACAATATTAGTTAGGATTTTCAAACGGTTTCGCTTACACATGCATCATCAAGTTGGAAATCAACTATGATCATGGGGGCGTTTGGTACCCACCATTAAATAAAATAAAATGTATATCAATAAAAGTCACTTACATGTTAAATTGTTCTTTATTATTTGGTCTCAATGAGTTCTTTATACTAACAATACACAGAATAGTTATAAACGCGTACTCAAGGGCACTGAGGTTAGCGTTTGCAAAATGTGCGCTGGCGCCGCCCATCACGACAATATGGCGGAGTTAAATATCATATCTAGTTATCTACCGAAAGCCTTAACCTACTTACAAAAATGATAAAATGTGCTTAGTCTACACATGAAAAATAATAAATAAATTTATAATAAATTAATAATAAATAAATTAATGAATTTAAGTTGAGACGCAGCTGTCTCACCACATGATAACCTTACTGTGTGACAGTACAAGTGTGTTAATCGATAAAAATTGTATTAGAATGGAATTTCACCAAGTGCTGACGATATACAAATATACGAGTTATTCTTACGAGTTTTTCAAAAAATTGACATATTTGTTCAGTTTAATGATGAGTTTAGTAGTGTCAATGGTAGTGATATAATGGTTTCAAAGGTGGCACTTGGTATATTTGTAAACGCGGATCTAATGGTATATTTTCCATTTTAATTTGCTGTGATTACTGACATTCATATTTTTTTTATTTTGGCTATTATTTTCTGGAATTTTTCAATAGCCAGTTCTATAGCAAATAATTTGAGAGTTTTATCCCTAGTATCCCTGTCTATGTATCGTGGATTTTGAGTGTTTAAGTGACACTTAGGGCCATATCTCATTAAGATGCCACGGCCGCGATGCCAGCAGCTCTTCCGTGGCTACCCTGAGCGTTTATGAAATGCCAAAAGGAGCTGCCAAAGCAGATGCCTGACGAGATTAATCTCGCTTGTTCAGTCAACATGAAAGTTGAAGAGATTGCTTGTTATCCTTTACCGCCGTAGACAAATAAAAATAAAAATTAAGAAGAAACCGGTTACATTCTTTTATTGCCGATCGAATGGGACGTGGCATTTTTTACAAATTATACGACTTATGAAAATATCCTAACAAATTGTTTAATTGTGTGAGAATAATAATCTAATGATAGTAAATACTATCATTAGATGATTTACTCACTTTATGCAAAAATGTTCCAGATTGCAGATCTATTTTCAATTTCGACTATATATAAATATAGTCGAAATTTTTCCCCATGTTAGTTCCGGGTTCCTTTGAAGAATAGACCAACTGCCGTTCGGCCAGGCAGGTCGTAAAAGGCGACCGATTGGCTATGCGAGTCACTACCATCGTGGTGTGATCAGCTACTAGGTGGTAAAGTTCTGCATTTTCTCGCCCTGGTCTGGTACCACCGGCTTACCTATTCCTGCCGCAATAGCGTCAGTGCTTGTCGCTGTCGTGTTCCGGTTTGGAGAGTAAAGTAGCCGATTAACTTATGCATGTGGCATTAGACCTCGCCACAAGATAGCAACGCACCATTAACATCTTTGGCGTCTATAGGCGATGGTTGACTCTTTCCATCAGGAGACCCATCTGCTTGTTTGCTATCTTATAACATAAAAAAAAGAAATTGAAATATAAATCTTTCGGTATCGAAAGCCATTTTAAATTATAATAATACCCACAAAGTAGTAATTCAACACGAGGCGCAAAACTTCGACACGACGATGCGCGAATTGTATTGCAGCTGGAGGCCAAATGAGATAGCAGTCACTCATTTACACGTGTTTTATGCCAAATCGTCGCAAAGTGAAAGTGAATGTTAGGTAATTTTACACTTTTTGACTGGTGGTGCTTCCAGCATCGCAGCCATGGTATCCTAATGAGACGTAGCCCTTATAATTCATATCTGTTTCGAAATATACAACATTGTCTTACAACATTTAACAAAAGCTTTAGACATTTTTAAAGACGTCGTGTCTATAAAATGTAAATCACGAATGTCGGGTCTCGTGTCTATGTACTAAGTGATTAGCGCGAGTCTCGTTTTGATAATTGCGATCATCCGAGCATTGTTTATACAAGACGAGACATACGTTTATAGATCTACCATTATTCGCCTGTAGTGTACACATTATAAAAGTCTCGCCTGTGATACTGGTTTTTTTTTATATCATAAGATAGCAAACAAGCAGATGGGTCTCCTGATGGAAAGAGTCAACCATCGCCTATAGACACCAAAGATGTTAATGGTGCGTTGCTATCTTATGGCGAGGTCTAATGCCACATGCATAAGTTTACCGGCTACCTTACCCTCCAAACCGGAACACGACAGTGACAAGCACTGACGCTATTGCGGCAGGAATAGGTAAGGCGGTGGTACCAGACCCGGGCGAGACAATGCGGAACTCTACCACCTAGTAGTCACGATGGTAGTGACTCGCATAGCCAATTGGTCGCCTTTTACGACCTGCCTGGCAGAACGGCAGTTGGTCTATTCTACAATGTGATTCAGGCGTTACTTTGTAAAAATCCATAATTAAAAAGGTGAAATTAATTATGTTTGCTATTATCCACGAACTATATAACTTCCACGATAGCATCGAAAAAAGACGCCGGTTTTATAAATAGAAGTCACTGATGATTCGGATAAAAATGAAGACCCCAGCAGCACTACTTCCCACTCACATCCACCATATTTTGCACCCATGTGGATAAATAGCAATTTTAATTATTTTAACTTTTTATTTGGATAATCGCATATGATTCGCACAATATTCACAAGCTTATGGGTTATCCTACCTTCCAAATTCGAGCATAATAACACTGACAATCTTACGGTAAAAATAAGTAACAAATCATGGTGGGACCGAGGCTTGATACCGTCTTACTTACGTCGCTGAACACAACCACATAATAGCCAAGATGTTAGTGACACCAAACAGAAAAACAAATTGCTTATTCTTCAAAAGGGGTCTAGGGAAATAATAATATCATTACGCTGGTTACCTTGCGGGGTAGACAGATGGAACAAATGTCTACTGATATTACAGTTCAGAAACTCTCGCCCACCCAACGATTCGCCGAATACACCGAATTGTCAGTTGGTGAAATGAGTGATTTCAATTAGACGTTGTTAAACGAAAAGGATCTAATCCACAATATAGAAAAAATGAGTTAAGTGCACCAAACTGATGCTAAACATCAATACCATCAGCCAGTAAAAAACATCTAAGCAAAAATAGCTCTCTATTACTTTATTCAACGTCAGAGCTAGTCCTCATGTATGGCACGTTGAAAAATAAAAAAATATCCAAATTCAAACTTTAAGATTTCTAAAGTGATTTTGTATGGATTGGATCCTTTTTGTATAACTACGTCCAATCGGCACCCTGATAACAACTACCGCTTATTTTTATCGATAACCAGAATCGACAACTCTATGCACTTATCGGCATACACACTACTACCAGACTTCAAGCTGCTACTGAAATCTTTGCGTGATCCTGGGATGGAACCCGGAATCCTATGATCTAAGCCGAACAGGGTAACTCCTATACCACTCATGTCAAACATGCGGCCCGCGGGCCACATGCGGCCCTTCACTTATTTGCCTCCGGCCCGATCCAAATTTTGGATTCAATACCAAAAGATACGGCAATTCGCATGAAAAACAATATCAATGTTTGGCAGTATCTACAAGTGTGAGCAATTATTTTCCCTAATGAAAGTAAACAAATCACCCATGATTTCAAGACTGAATAACGCACATCTGGATGCAGTTTTAAAAATTGTTTTCGCTGATAGGATTATGCCCAAAATACTTAACTAAGTAAAAAATAAATAACTTCAAAGTTTTAGGAAAAGAATGTTATATTTTTATATTATTTTATTACCTATTGATTATTAATTGAACCATTACGACTCTATCTACCTATCATTTTTCTTTATGAGTTGGTTTTGCGGCCCACTGATTATACGGTTTTTATGCATTTGGCCCACCAATGACTTTGAGTTTGACACGCATGCCGTAGACCATAAAGAAGTAAGTTTATTTGTTACGAAATGCCGAAACGTTAAGCTTTACAAGTAAGTTCTATATATGTACGCGTTTTTGACCCGTTTATATAATTTTAACGCCTAGATTATGAGACACTTAGGGCGGCTTGCACCAAAATGCTTCAATCAATTTGAGTCACTAAATACGTTTAAAGTGACAGCATTTAAGGCGTTTTGACATTTGCTAAACATATTTAAGGGACTAAATACATTTAAGCATTTTGGTACAAGCTGCCCTTACTTTAGAGTTGTATTAACTAGTTAATAATTATTAATCTGATTTTTAATCATTGAGATATAAATACTTTATCCATACGTAAGCAAAACACGGGCAAGCTTACCATTAAATTACAAATATTCACAGTAATATCGCGTTAACACATGAACAACTGCGCTAATATTAACGTTATAAATCTAATAATACAGCTAATTTTAGGGTTGATGTACAATTTTCGCAATATAAGCTTAATTCAGACAAATTTAAATTTAGAAACATAAATTCTAACTATGAATTCTAGATTTTTACTGTTTTGTAATCTACAAAGAACATTTATAGTTTCACCATATCCTTCCGTCCGTGCCTTTGTCTGTAGCTTTGCTCAGAGATTCTTTGGTATCTGTAATTTGACATACATGTAGCATGATTGTAATGCCTTGTGGCGCCGCTGGTCGGTACCGCTGAAGGGAAGTGATGGAACCAGCGGGCCAACTTTTGTCAGGTGACGTCATAACTGTGAAGGTTAATGACGTTACACAATGACAAGGAAAGGGTAAAGAAAGATCTTCTCAGCCAGGTAAGGTCTACTGCCTAGGGACCGAAGTCCATTTGAAAAGCGTTGAAACTTGTACAAGTTAAATAATTGTGTCACGATTCAGGCTTTTATTTTTTGAATTTCATTTTTTCTCTATATTTTTATTATTTTTCTGGTAGCGTTTTTGTCTGAACCGCTACCGCCTCATAAATTATTCTACCGACTACCCTACCCTCTAAACTGAAACACGACAATGCCACGCATTCTAGCTATTAAGCAAGCTATCGTAACAAGAATGGGTAAGGTGGTGTTCCACACCCAGGCGAGCCAATCCATTGCGGAACTCTACCACCATTGTGACAACAATGGTAGTGACACGTATAGCCAATCTTTGGCCTTTACGAACTGCCTGGCAGAATGGCAGATGATCTATACTTCAAATGGGGCCCGGAACAACATGGGCAAAGTATACCTCTTACACATTTAATGTGTAGAGTGACATATTGTACAGGTCTTTAAACAGTATTGTGGTTTAGCTGACCTACGCAACTTAGCCTGCAATTAGATTAGGCGATTCTCACACTACCATGCATCATGCAGCGTGGCGCGTGAATACGTCTTCGAACGTTGTTTGTAAGTATCTCCGTTTGTATAGAAAACACGCACAGTCCAACACACAGAAAATGCATACACGCGCGTTCATGCAGATCACGCGATGCAGATCATGCAGATCACGCGCATATAGAAAAATGTACCCACACGCGTGGATGCGAAGACGCATTCACGCACCACGCTGCATGATGCGTGGCAGTGTGAGAATCGCCTAATATGTTATCAATGTAGAAAATATCATACAATTTTTTCCGCTGTACGTTTGCTTATACCTTTTAAATTACTCAACGGATATTAGCATGGTTTTCATCAATAGACAGAGTGATTTAAAAAAGAAGGTTTATATGTATAATACAGGCATTTTATCGTAGGAAAAACCCGAGAATTTCAAAGATTTATCATATCATATTTTTTGTGTGCTTACATCCATAGGAAACTGGAGAGGGTCGCTCATATTATGATATTTCAATCACACCCACAGCCCCATGAATGTCAACACACTATTAACATTTTTGTTGAACATTCGTAGAGATGATATAAAAATAAATTTGTTTATTGTTTATATTTAACTATTAATATTTAACTAATCGTAATACTAATAATAAATATATAACTAATCGTAATGATATATTTTTCTATCATCAAATAGCAAACAAGCAGATAGTTCTCTTGATGGAAAGCGATAACCATCGTCCATAGACGCCACAAGATTTTGAGGGTGTATTGCTAGCCATTTTGCGTAATGATAATGCAAGAGTTTGCCAGCTACCTTACCCTCCAAAACATAACATGACAGTGATAAATAGTGACGCTATTGCCGTAGGAATAGGTAATACGATGAACAAAACCTGGGTGTGACATTCTAGAAATCTACCACACAGAAGTCATAATGGTAGTAATATTATGTTTAGCCAATCATTTGCATTTAACGAACTGCCTGGCTGGATCGTAGCAGGCCAATTTTTCATAAAGGGGCTTGAACTAATATAGGTGATGGTTATCTGCTTCCATCAGGAAAACTGTCTATTTATTTCCAATTCGATGTTATAATCATTAATATAAAAAATCCAAGATGCACATTCAATATCTCAAAACCGTCCTTTAAAATTGAGCGCACATTTTTAAATTAAGCGCATTTTTATTTGACATTTCAAATAGAATCGCGTCGGTCGCGATCTTAGAGTCGCGATACTGTCAATTGTATTACTTTTTAACCCCTGACGCAAAACGAGGGGTGTTATAAGTTTCAGGTGTGTATCTGTGGATCTGTGTATCTGTGTATGTGTGTATCTGTGTGTCTGTCCGTGGCATCGTGGAGCCCTGGCGGATGGTCCGATTTGGTTGCGGATTTTTTTAATTGAAAGCCCTGTTTTGCGAGATGGTTCTTAGCTAAGATTCAGTAGAATCTGTTCAGCCGTTTCAAGATAACCAGCTCTTTTCAAATTGATGAACGGAATTAAATAACTTGTAAATGCTTTATCAATACTAAATGTTGTATTCTGTTACTTTGTTGATATTGCAATTACATGGTAACATTGAGCTAATACTTTGAGATTCTTATTCGAAGATCATCAGCGTCTATTTAACTGGCAATTTTCGTATTTAAATAACAGATTTTCTAAATATTGCAAGCCACTTTTTAACCACTTTCTGATATCCGTTAGTACAAAAACTTGACAGACTTGTGAAGGAAATGCAAATACTATGGTATCATCCAACTGAGTTCGTGATGTAGCCTGGATGTAGGGACTGGAACTGTCTGATGCAGAGCTTTAACAAGACAATCTTGCTTAGACTAAGTCTGGTTGCTATAAATACTAAGTTGATTAGTGCTCATGATGACGAGGATTTGAAGATGGAACTGATAAAGTGCTTCCGAAACTCACGCGTAGAATGTAGAAAGAGATAAGATAGTCAAGTTCGGACTCGATGGATTTTTGATGATGTTTACTTTCCATTACATATAATGTCGAAGAATTTAACATGAAGCCGTAAGAGTGTAATTGTAACTCACAGATAGAAATTGCTAATATAGTGGAGTTTGGAGTCATTTCATTTGTTACAGTAAGATCTTTCTCATGATCATATGGCTCTGACGATTGAGCCGAAAAAGTGACATTGGAACTTCAAGAATCCAGATTCAAAGTTCAACTACAATGAACTCCTAAACTAAACGAGGTAAAGTTTTTGAATTAGCCCTTAATTGTTTTGTATTGATAAATATCTTAGTGCTGGATGATTTTCAGGATCTGATGATGGAACTGAAAGGTAACCATGAGAACTCTTAAACTAAATAAGATAAACTAATCGAAATTGGACTCATTTGTTCTGTTTGGACAAATACTCTAGTGCCAGACGATTTCCAGAGTTGAGACTCAGGAAATCTATCATGAGTGATAGAGTTGGAAATACTTTATGGGAACCTTGGAATAAAATTAGCATACCATCGAATTTGAGGTAGTTTGTATCGTTATTTCAAGGACTTTGGAGTGGAATGGCTTCCAGTTCCTGATGATAGAGCTGAAAGATGTAACCAAGAACTCCTGAAGAAGAAGAAACGAGGTTAACTCATCAAGTGGGGAAAAATTCAGTTTGTTTTTGCAAACAATTTGGTGCTAGACGATTTTTAGTATTTGATGATGAAATTGGAACGTAGTCATGGGAACCTCTAAACCAAACAAGATAAATCTATCGAATTTCGGATCTTTTGTTGTGTTTTAACAAACATCTTGATACTAGACAATTTCTGGGGTCTTATAATAGAGCCGATAATGGAAGTCATGGGAACTTTGAAATAAAATGGAGTAAATTTTTACAAGGATTTTGAATCACGTTGTTTATCCGTGCCTAGTAATAGAATTGGAAAAAGTTTATAAGAACTTATAAGCAAATCCAAATAAACTCATTGAGTGTAGGCTGTTTGGGTTTGTTTTGACATATACTTTGGTGCTAGATAATTTTTAGGATCTGATGGTGAAACTAGAAATTGACCATGATTATTTTTGAACTAAACAAGTTAAAACCATTGAGTCCCGTGTTGGTCCGAGCTCCTTTGAAGAATAGGCCAACTGTCGTTCTGTCATGCAGGTCGTAAAAGGCGACCGATTAGTAATGCGAGTGACTACCATCCTGTCTACTAGGTGGTAGAGTATTGCATTGTCTCTCCCGGGTCTGGTGCCACCACCTTGTCACTGTCGTGTTCCGGTTTGGAGGGTAAGGTAGCCGGTAAACTTATACATGAGGCATTAGACTTCGACATAATGGCGGTGGTTGACTCTTTCCATCAGGAGACCTATCAGCTTGTTTGCTATTTTACGATATAAAAACAAGAGCTTAGATTCATTTGTTTTGTTTTGACAAATATGTGCTCTAATGCTAGATGCTTTCCAGGGTCTTATAATGAAGCAGGAAGGAGAAAGTCTTTGTAGCAGAATTGCTTCCGGTATCAGATGATAGTGGGAAAAACTCCATAAGATATCCTATCTAGTTTGGACTCATTTCTTCTATTTTGAGAGTTACCCTGGTGTTAGATAATTTTTGTCGTCCTATGATAAAGCAGGCGATTTGGGATTCATTTGGTTCGTTCTAATAAAGAATTTGCAACAGAATGACTTCAAGTTTCTCAAGATAAAACTGAAAAAAGTCCATGAATTCTCGCTAAACCAGACAGGCCCATCGAGTATGGGTTAATTGGTTTGTTTTGATATACTGTTTGATGCTGATTTTAAGTTTAAATATTTTAATCTATTGATGTCACTTGAAGGTGGCTATAGGATCTTTTAAACTAAACAAGACAAACTCAACGCGTTATTTGTTCTGTTTTGACAAATAATCTGGTGTTAGATGATTTCCAAGCTCTTACGATAAAGTGATAGAAGGTCATGGAAACGAAACGAATGAACGAATGAAAATTGAGAAGCACTATCGATTTTGATCCCGTTTGAATCGTTCTTTTTTTTTGTTTTCTAGTGTCTGATAATAAAGCTGGAAGAGATCCATTATAACTTTTAAGCTAATCTAGATAAACCCATTGAATATTGGCTAATTCGGTTTATTTTGGCAAATATTTAGGTGCCGGATGTTTTTAGATAAAATAATGTTGGAACTGAAAGGCGGCCATCAGAGATTGGGCTGATATCGTTGGCTTTTATTACTAGAAGATTCGCAGAGTTTGATAAAATAAATAGAAAGTGGCCGTGGAACTCCTGATATAATCAAAATAAGTCCATTGAGTGTGGTCTCATTTGTTATATTTTACATAGAATCTGGATCAAAATGATTTCCAGGACTACATAGTGGAGCTGGAGGCCATGGGAGCTCATTGAGTAAGAAACCACGGTAACCTAAACCAGTTGCTGCAAGATCCCCTTTCGTAGATCATCAGGTATTTTTACGTTTTAGTCTTAAAATAATGCGTATGTAGCGGAATGGCGGTCTGAGGATGTGTCGAGGTTTTTTGAAATTTTTAATTTTATCTTGTTGTATATTTATTCGTAAAAGCAACTACAAATCTTACGCTTAAGGTTGGATATGCAAAAAAAAATAGTTTTTTTCCATATTAATAACTACTTATGTGAAATTAGCAACAGAGTGACAGTTTTGTTCGGGACTGCGTATCTTTGGTCTTTTATATGATATATATAACTATCGTAGTTTGTAAAAATATCGACAATATAAGTCGATTAAACAATAAAATATTTGTATATATATATATATACATATATATATATATATATATATATATATATATATATATATATATATATATATATATATATATATATATATATATATATATATATATATATATATATATATATATATATATATATATATATATATATATATATATATATATATCCGCGTTCAGCTTATCAAATTTTTTGTTTTTTAACTATTCAGTGGCATAATTAGATTTTGGATGTTGGTGATAGTTATGTAGATATAACATCTTACGTAGTATTGTATACTCTTTGATATAACACTAAACTGTAACCCCCAATTTTGTTATCATCCGTTTTTTTAATTTTCCTCCTTATGAAGACAATTTTAAAGACGTATTCACGTCAAAAATATCTTATTGTTTAGTCTATAGTCGAGTTACGGCCACAGGCGATTGCCAGAAGTATATAGTTTTATCATTCAATGATTAATAGATGACAAATGAATGATTATTGTTATGATTATCCTATAAAATAAAATACAACAAAAAAAAAACTTATCAACTCACCGTAAAGGAAGCAGATGGTCTATTTATCAAAAGGGTCCGTACCAACATGAGAAACTAGGAGGGTGGGGGGGTGGAATGAGAAATAAATAGTTTATTTATAAATACACCCCGAGATCGACGTGTACAAAGAGGCATCTGACCTACTAATTTCAGCCGTTCTCGAGTTTTAGCGAGACTAACGAACAGCGATTGATTTTTATATATAAGACAAGAAGACTAGCTGACCCGGCAAACGTTGTTCTGCCTTTTTAACTACTCTTATTTTTTTCATATTTTCTCACCTTTTAAACCTTCCCTGGATTTCAACAATTGATTCAAAACTAATATATATATATATATATATATATATATATATATATATATATATATATATATATATATATATATATATATATATATATATATATATATATATATATATATATATATTATATATATATATATATATGCTGCTTTGATTTTGATTTTTATTTACTGTCAAGTATTTTAATTTGAATTCTTAGCTATATTGGCTTAAATTAGAACTGTCTGACCATTTCTTACTTCAAAATAAAATTGGACGCCAACATATTTACGAAAAAAAAATTTTAGTCATAAACTTTTGCATTTTGCAAACTATTTTTGATAAAAAAATATCTCAACTCAGCTAAACAATTCAAAGATGAATGATTAACTGGAATTTTTTAAATGTAAATTCTATCGCACTTTAAGGCAACGTTCAAAGCAAATGAAGATTTCATTACATTGGAAAGGTTTCAGTAATTATATCCTCCGAAATTGCTACTGATCAGAACGGAATGAAAAAACAAGGACTTTACTGATAAAGTGCTTTAAAATATATTTATTGTAAAACTTTTAAATATTTTTGGTAGCGCGTTCTTAGCAGAAAATTGAAACGAGTGAAAGCTTTTAGTTTACAAAGCTTTTTATCACTTAATCTCCGATTTTAATCCAACGAGTGCCAAGCAACCGTTTGGCTTTGTTGAGTATTTAAATCTAAAATACTAATCTTTAAAGTAAGCACATATAAAAGATTATTTGGACGGAGTAAACGAAATTTTGTATATGAGGCGCGGTGTGTGAACCTTATGTAGGGGCATCATTATCTTACTAAATGGATAGCGAGACACCATCTTTGTGATGGTGAAGCTGTGAAGGCCCTTACAGCCAGCAGTAATTCAGACATTCCGAAAAAAAACTTTAGTGTCTTTAGTCATATCTTCAGTGTCTATAGGTAATGGTTGTTTCTATAAGAAGAGCAATGACGACTAAACAAATATGCAAGAATATATATAAATCACTGAAATAAATTGATCAAACTCTCTAACTTATAAAAACAAACGTATAAATATTCTTACACGTCACACCTTCGCATGTACATCTTTGGATAGCACTCGACCATTTAGATCGTGGTACATTAGTATTAGTCTCCCCCAGTACCTACATCCATCTTTATTGTATTATTAATAATAGCGCTGGACAAATTACACAAATTGATCTTACCCCAAAGTAAGCAAAACATTTGCTTGCGTTATGCATGTTAGTTAACGATACTAATACATAGAAATATATACATATATATAAATACTGGTACATACATAACACATACCCAAATCTAGAAATACAAACATTTATACTCATAGGACAAATGTTTGTCCCTGTTAGGAATTGAACCGGAGCTCCATAGACTCGTTGTTATGTTCACTAACCACTCGACATGTGTTGTATCATGTAGGTATGTCTGTTTTGTTAACTATTAAATTGCCAAATTTTCCGAATTTCCGATCCAATATAGTTTATACAACTGGAATATCTGTCCATGTCGGATATAGAACCCAATCTTAGACTTGATTGATATTGTAAAGCATTCAAAGTGGAGTGACCACCTAAGAACAAATTTTCTCCGTGTTGGTCTGGGAAGAATAAACAAACTGCCGTTCTGCCAGGCGGGTCATAAATGACGACCGATTGGCTATATGTATCATTCTATGATTACTTCACAAGCCTAAAAAAGACTACTCAACCACAAAGTGAAGCAATAGTTACCGTAAAACTAATTGCGCAGTTAATATTTTAGATAGCACATGTCATGATAACATTGTCTTACGCCTCGGTAAGTTTTAACTTATGACAGATGTCAAAAGATTAAGCTCAGACGCGCCTACAGTAATATTATATCACCTTTGTTCTGTAAAGCCTGTGTGTAAAACCAATACAATGTAATATAACAACCAAGGAACTTATATACGATAACTGGAATTATTACAAAGCAATATTTGAAAAATAAAAATGTACTATATTTCGTTACTTATAAAGTGGACATTTGTTTCTTACTTAACAGAAGGGAAAAACGTTCTGAGCAAGACAACGACAAGAGTGGATGTTGTCTCTTTCTTGCATTTGCCAGTGTAAATAAAACTATCTGATGGTAGATTTTTATATATTCGGTAATCGTTAAATCCCTTTTATTCATACACGTCGATAAATACATTAGCATAAAATGTATTGTAATTAACATAGTAAGTACTAAAATATGCTTATTTTAATTATTACGTAATTACTTATGCAATACAAAGCTGTTTCTCAAATTAGTGGAATCACTTAGTAGTAATTTGCAAACTACGCATGGCCGCACTTATATATGACGACTGGCGTTTTATTTAGTAGAAAGAGACACACTCCACCAATGTCGTGGTACTCTTTGGAACGATTTTGAAGCGCGTTTGAACTTTCCGGGTAGAATGTAACTTCCTTGATAATAACTCACTATTGTGTGTGTTACTGTGTTACCAGATTATTGTATTATTAAATACTTTACATAACAATTCGCACCTTTGGTAGAACAAAGGCACAACTGTCAAAAATTGCAAAAATAAGTTAGGTATGCAGATATGCTTTAAATATACCCTTTTAACTGGAGGGACAAAAACATTCATGTAGTTTCTTAAAAAGCTGCCAGGCGAAAACAGTGGCTTTATCTTATTGGCGCTTTTTTATTAATTTCTTGGCGCGACATTGTCTCATTGGTCAGTTGCGCCGTCGTCGGCGGGCGGCATCACTTGGAGTGCTAAGGCCGTAATGATAAATATGCCTTGTAATGTTTTTGATTTCTGGAACGACAAGGTCACATCTATTACACTTATGCCTATCAAATATAGTCATAATTACAGAATAACTTACATTTTGGTGGAACAAGGGCACAATGTACCCTTACCTTAAAAACAAAATTATTTAAAAAAGCTGTCAGCTTTTAATTCTTATTTACCACGTGGCGAAAATGAATATTAAATGTAGTTTATGTCACACAAAGAAGAACAACATAAGAGCATTACGAACAGAAACGGACAAAATTGAATGAAAGAAATATCTTAAAATGGCTCTCCTGTAAAATTGCAAAAACTGCAATTGTGCCCTTGTTCTACCAAAGGTGCGACATGTCAAAATAAACATCATTGACGATAATTCTTTTCTTTTGTATTGGTACAGGCTATGATCAACCGCTATGCTGCTTTGATTTTTGTTTATTGTTATATCCGTTTGGTACATTTGCATTGGTAAAACAATGAGTTTTCCTTGTTTTGATTCGGGTACCTTTTTAAAGACTAGATCAATTGCCTTATAGCAATAAGGCATACATATAAATAGGTTCTAGGACAAAATCCCTAAATATTAAAAATAACGGTCTGAATTTTTGCTGTTTAATGCAATAAAAGAAAGAAAAAACTTGTTGGTCTGTATTATAAAATCTGAGATTGAAGAACCAACGCCTACAGCCATTCAGTTCAATGAGATCTATCTTTGGAAGTATGGACCGTACTTGAACTTTTGCCTTTAATACAAATTCAAAACATCTTTACATCAAATTTTAAATAAATATTATAAGAAAACGTTCGTACCATCTTTTCTTGTTCTTTTTTTATTTAAAAAAAAGATTTAAAAAATATTTTCTTGTTCTATAAATAGTATAAAACAAAGTCGTTTCCGCTGTATGTTCGCTGCATATCTTCACGCCAGATCCCTTACGGGGTAGGCAGAGAGAACCGAGTGCCATACATCACGATCCTTGCAGGCTTGTCTCGCTTCTTCCACATTCATCACTCTCTTCATACACACACGCCGGTTGCGAAGACTCTTGACACCACCTTCGGAGAATGTATGTTCGCTTTTTCTTTTAAATTACTAAAATAAATCAAATTATGCAAAGTCAAGGTACAAACATTGTCAAAAAATCCAAAACTTCCCGCATAAATTTCCAACAGTTTTCATCTCAGAATCATGGTCCAAATCTATGATGATGATGGTTTTGATTTACGTAGACCGACCTTTACACACTGTGTTTCCATCTACGAGTATAACATTATTATCGACTAAAAATTCTCTAATATCATGATTTCGAAAGCGACCGTTTTCCCCTGTTGGTTCCGGACTCTTTTAAAGAATAGGCCAACTGCTGTTCTGCTATGCAGGTCGTGTAAAAAGCGACCGATTGGCTATACGAGTCACTACTATCGTGGGTACTAGGTGGTAAAGTTCTGCATTATCTCGCCCGGGCCTGGTACCACCGCTTTACCTATTCCTGCCGCAATAGCGTCAGTATATGTCGCTGTCATAGGGTAAGGTAGCCATTAAATAAATGCATGTGGCATTAGATCTCACCACAAGATAGCAACGCAACATATTTGTTGCCTTTTTTTATTAGAAGATCCATGTGCTTGTTTGCTATCTTATATAAAAAAAATCATAAGGGACCCCAAGGACAAACAGTGATTACAATTTTGCAACGTTTAATTTATTTAATGCTTATCCGACATAAGTAAACAAGATCAGCAGAAAATGTCGGTATATTGAATAAATGCCTACAGCCATTCCTTTCAATGCGAGCTTCCTCCTGAAGTACGGGCCGTAGTACTTGAACTTTTGCCTTTTCACATCTCATTCAAAACACCTTCCTTGGCAATTTTACATAAAAAGTATTTATTAAAGAGTATCTTCACGTCCGTATTTCCGAAGAGGTAGCAGAGGTGTACCTATGATTAGCCGAAGATAGGTACACCGAACCTCTAGACCACAGAGGCGATTTTTATATTTAAATTTAAGATTTTATCTTTAACACTTCCTAATTACTTTAAATTTTAGTATGTTTAAACGAGCAATTCTTCTTCGTATTATATATCCAGTTCGAGGTAAACTAGTTTATGTTCGTGGGTGACGTCAACCACTTACAATCAAGTGGCACTTCTGCCAGTTTGCCTATCGAAGTAACATAAAAAAAGTTAAGCCCAGATTTTCGGTGCCACCGCTATACCTATTCCTATCGCAACAGCGTCAATGCTTGTGACTGTTATGTTCCGGTTAGGAGCATAAATTAGCCGATAAACTTATGCCAATCTTTCACACGGATGGTAACGTATCATTTAAATAAATTAAATAAATAAATATCATTGGACAAATTACACGAATTGATCTGACCCCAAAGTAAACAAATTATATGCTTGTAGTATGGGTGCCAGTCAGCGATACTAATACATAGAAATACATATATAAATACTCTAATATATTTAATAAACACCCAAACCCAGAAATACAAACATCTGTGCTCATCACACAAATGCCTGTCCCTGTCGGGAATCGAAGCCGGACACTATTGATTGCTTAGTAATGGTCGCAAACCACTCGACTAACGGGGTGGTCAAATCATTTACATCTTTGGTGAATATATGCGATAAATGTATCTGTCCATCGAGAGAGCCATCTGCTTGTTTGCTATCTTATTATATAAAAAATATGTATAACGTAGTATACATATTTTTTTATGTAAAAGTATGAAAGTGATGAAAAGTGATGAAAAAAAAACGATTAAGTTAATTTAATTAAAAATGGCCATGAGCACTTTTGGATAGGCAAGTAATTATAGGCATATTTGTTTATAAATAATATTTGATAAAATATACGTCTCATCTGGTTATCAGATCGGTGAAGGACGATCTTCTGCACCGGCTCTTAGACCAGTATTTTTTGTATATAATACTCACTAATGAAGTGTTTGCAAATTATAAATATTACTGGACTAATTACATCAATTGATCCAACTCCAAAGTAAGCAATTTATTTGCTTGTAGTACGGGTGTCAGTTAACGACACTAATACATAGATAAAAACATACACAAATAAAAAATCGTTAGACTATATTTCTTGTTTCACCACCTACCTTCAACTATCACCATATCACATTTTATCAAATTCGGTTAAGCGGTTTAACCGTGAAAACGTAATAAACAAATTCACTTTCACATTTATAATATTAACAAGAATGTTAAGGTAAATAGCAGTCCCTTTGTCGCGGACATAAGCGACAGCAGATATAATCTAATGTAGCGACCTTAATCTCAACAGTTTAGAGAAGAGGGGTGTCGTACAATTACCAGAGAGCGGGTTGGAGCGTCATATTTAGCAGATTAAATTTACCGACCGCCCGTAGAGTGTGCGCAGAAATACCAGATATATTGTACCTTTTAATGGATAGGGGTATTGCAGGATTTATTACATGTGGTGTATTATTTGTACAATTTATGTATGATATATAAACAAATATCGTATTTTAAAGTGCCTCATTTTAGTACTAAACTTAAGGAACTTCCGCTTAAATTAAACACATATCGTATTTTAAAGTGCCTTATTTCAGTACTAAACTTAAGGAACTTCCCCTTAAATTAAGCACATATCGTATTTTAAAATGCCTCATTTTAGTTCTAAACTTAAAGAGCTTCCTTAAATCAAGCAAATATTTAAAAATTATGTATCCATTATCCATTAAATAATTACACACATGTAGTTGTATAAAGTTACCAAATAATACCTTTGACATCGGACAGGGTTTTTTTACACAACGTATATACTCGTTCTTACTTCCCCTTTTAACGGGCGGTCGATTAAAAGGGAAATGTAATATGATACATCTACGGGTTGACTGGCTTCACTTCACTTTTTTCTTTTGAGATACGAAATTCCATACGTGTGTGTATGTATTAAATTAATTAATTTACTTAAACAAAGGTAATAATAATTTTTTAGTTGTGGATGCCAAGCAAACAATTATCTTATTAAATGATATAAAATTATGTGGAAAAATTCTTAAGTTTTCTCTAAAAAGGTAGGCAAACATCTTAACTTTAGCATATTAATGGATGATTCTGATTTCAACGAAAACTAGCTGGGCTGACCTTCGCGCGAACTATTTTTTATGTGAAAACGGATCTTTACACAGATGATAAATATATCAATCTATACTAATATTATAAAATTGTAGAGTTTGTTTGTTTGTTTGGTTGTACGCGGTAATCTCAAAAACTACTAAACCGATTTGATTTTTTTTTTGAGTTGGATAGCCTGTTTATCGAGGAAGGTTATAGGCTATATAACATCATGCTACGAACAGTAGTAGCGGGATAAACAAAGTCCGCGCGGACGAAGTCGCGGGCAACAACTAGTTTTAATAATAAAAGGCTACTTAAATACAAACTTTAATTGAAATTGTTAGATTTTTTTTTTATGTCATAAGATAGCAAACAAGCAGATGGGTCTCCTGATGGAAAGAGTCAACCATCGCCTATAGACACCAAAGATGTTAATGGTGCGTTGCTATCTTGTGGCGAGGTCTAATGCCACATGCATAAGTTTACCGGCTACCTTACCTTCCAAACCGGAACACGACAGCGACAAGCACTGACGCTATTGCGGCAGGAATAGGTAAGGCGGTGGTACCAGACCCGGGCGAGACAATGCAGAACTCTACCACCACTCTACGTGTATTTATTTATTACTAGCTGACCCGGCAAACGTTGTTCTGCCTTTTTAATTACTCTTATTTTTTTTCTATATTTTCTCACCTTTTAAACCTTCCCTGGACTTCAACAATTTATTCAAAATCAAAATAAACCAAATCGGTTCAGCCGTTTTCGAGTTTTAGCGAGATTAAAGAACAGCAATTGATTTTTATATATATAGATAAAACTAGCTGGGCGACTGAACTTCATCCGAATGATTTTTGATGTGAAAACGGATTATCACGACATGATACCTAGATTAATTTTAATCACGGATTAAATGGATACACATTTCAAGGCAATTTCTTAGTTTGTTAATGTTGCTTGCATTCACACACCGAAATACAGAGTTATACTACTTGCCGATGAAATAAAACCTGTCCTAGTGTAATTTATAAACCTCGTCATCTCATTCGGTACGATAAAATAGTAAAACATAGGTTATTTCTATTTTTCACAATATTAATATGTCTACAAATGTATGATACTTTTGAAAGTGATAGGATCGTTTGCTCATAAGCGCGGCGATACATTTCCCTAAGTAGGTACATAGGTGCACAAAGGCGGTCTTATTGCTACAGGCAATCTCTGCCAGACAACCTTTAGACAAAGGAGATACTTTCTTAATATTTAAACTTGGGTATATCGTGCTACCAAAATAAACTGCATTAATTATACAATGTAACAAAAATACAATAAAGAAATGTATCAAAATATATGCACAATATATTTTGATATATTTATAGATTTGACCGCCCCGTTAGTCGAGTGGTTAGCGACTCTGACTACGCAATCAACGGGGCCCGGGTTCGATCCCCGACGGGGATAAGCATTTGTGTGATGAGCATAATTGTTTGTATTACCGGGTTTGGGTGTTTATTATGTATGTAAACGTATTTATATATGTGTTTCTATGTATTAGTATCGTTGACTAACACCCATAACATAAGCAAATAATTTGGGGTTAGATCAGAGGGTGGAATTTGTCCCGTGAATATTTATTTATCATTTAATATTTCACATTCTAACAAATACATATAAATAACTATTTAAAAAATACATAACAAATACATACAAAATATATGCGACAAAGAGAATAAACATTTATAAATAAATAAATATATATTTACGGGAAAAATTACACTTACTGATCTAACCCCTGTTTAGGCAATGATTAGGGTCCTACGGGATTAGAAAGAAAACTGGACTGTATTTCAATAGGTACTGGTATATTCGCTAACAAAATTTAAAAATAACAGAGTGCTAAGTGTGAGTTTTTCTTTTCGCATTCGATCGTGAGCGCGTTTGAAGTTTACTAGGAATTTGTATGTGATTTATACAGCGCCACCTAGTGGTAAACGTGAGAAACCAGTTTACCACTAGGTGGCGCTGTACAAATCACATACAAATTCATAGTAAACTCAAAACGCGCTCACGATCGAATGCGAAAAGAAAAACTCACACTTAGCACTCAGAAATAGTCAACCGTCAGCGATGAATACAGAAAGCGAGTGGTGCGGGTGTCGCCTCGCGGCGCTTACGACGCCCTCTCCGCTGACACCCTCCTCTGGCGCCCTCCCGCGCAGCTAACGCCGCTCGCAACACTCGTGCGGCGAATTAGTTATGTGAACAACTCCAAATTAAGCAAATTATTTGTTTGTGTTATGGGTGTTAGTCAACGATACTAATATAGAGAAATACATATATAAATACTGGAATATAATAACATTTAATAAACACCCAAACCCAGAAATACAAACATGTATGCTCGTCACACAAATAAATAAATAAATAAATATTCACGGGACAAATTACACTTACTGATCTAACCTCAAAGTAAGCAAATTATTTGCTTGTGTTATGGGTGTTAGTCAACGATACTAGTACATAGAAATACATATATAAATACTAGAATATATATATATATATATATATATATATATATATATATATATATATATATATATATATATATATATATATATATATATATATATATATATATATATATAAAATAAACACCCAAACCCGGAAATACAAACATTTATGCTCATCACACAAATGCTTGTCCCCGTCGGGGATCGAACCCGAGCCCCGTTGATTGCGTAGTCAGGGTCACTAACCACCAACCGAAGGGCATATAATTTTTTTATCGTCAATGAAGTCTTAATATAAAGCCTTTAAGCTCTCTACTGCTATAAATATGTTTAAGTGCGCCGTATACGTCGTTTTTCGTGATTGCGTGTCAAGGTACGATATATATTACCTTACGCAAAGGCTCATACATCATCGTTTTCCTGTATCAAGATGCAGTGGAAAAAAATCAGACCTCTATTTCCCACCCTTATTTTACAGCCTCACCTTAAGCCTTTTGCGTGATTACAGTTTTTTTTGTGAATTATCCTGTTGGTCTAGTTTTGAAGAATGGATTAACTGTCCTGGTAGACATCTCGTAAATGCTTCTTCTTCTTAGGGTGCCTCTCTAACTAGTGAAGGTTGGCAGTCAGTTCCAAATATTTGGCCCCATCATTTGCAAGGCGAAAAAGTTGGGCAACACTGGCTATCCCTGTCCACTCTCTGATGTTCCGCAAGCAAGTTTTATTTCTACGACCGACTTTTCTTTTTCCAGCAACTTTTTCCATCATAATTAATTGCAAGAGTCTAGATCTCGGATTCCTCAAAAGATATCCAAGATAAGCAACTTTCTTCTGCTTCAAGCAGAAGAAAGTAAATGCTGAAAACGCAATTAAATATCACTAATTGTGCCTACTAAGTGATAGAGTTCTGAAACGTCTTGGCCGGGATTAGTACCATCGCTCATCTATTCCTGCTGCAATAATGGCAATGCTTAGAAATAACCATCGTCTATAAACACTAAGGATATTAATGAAGAGTTGTTAAGTCAGTTGTTGCAGTTTTATCGACCTGATGATTATTGATAACTGTGAATAGAGGGATAACTTGCACTGACAGCTTTACTTGCTTACATCTTAAGAATGAGAAAAGTATATTAAATGCTCGTATTAAATTACCCTCTTAATTAAGGTTCCTATTAAAAGATGAGATTCTGTTTGATACTATCTTTATAATTTCATAGGATTTCATTGCAGCTACCACCTCTAGAGCTCAGGGATATCGGTTTCTTGCGTATGACGGTATAAAGGCCATCAGTATGATAAAGTGTGAGCATCCCTGACGCACTACAAAAGCAAGGCAGCCTCAAGATTATTCTGAAAATGTTATTATATAATAATACTAGCGGCCCGTTACGTGCTTCGCTACGTATCGCCATTTATTGAATTCATTTATTACAAAAAATGTGAAAAATGAAGAACCGCTCTACCGGTTTTGTGCAGTAGTGCAGTGTAGTCCGAACAAAGCCTAAACATTTGGTTATAGGTGAATCCGTTCTTGACCCGTTCAGTTATAAAATTACAACGAAAAGTGGCATTGATTTATATAAATATAGATAGAGCAAGGGGCATTTATATGATACCATAGTCCCACATGACGATACCCTCGTGAAAGCAGATACTAGCGATCACCTGTGGCCGAAATTCGGCCATTATTAGAAAAGTATATTAAACGCTCGTATTAAATTACCCTCTTAATTAAGGTTCCTATTAAGAGATGAGATTCTGTTTGATACTAACTTTATCATTTCATAGGATTTCATTGTAGCTACCACGTACCTACTCTAAAGCTCAGAGATATCGGTTTCTTGCGTATAACGGTATAAAGGCCATTAGAGTGCTAAGTGTGAGTTTTTCTTTTCGCATTCGATCGTAAGCGCGTTTGGAGTTTACTAGGAATTTGTATGTGATTTGTACAGCGCCACCTAGTGGTAAACGTAAGAAACCAGTTTACCACTAGGTGGCGCTGTACAAATCACATACAAATTCCTAGTAAACTTGAAACGCGCTCACGATCGAATGCGAAAAGAAAAACTCACACTTAGCACTCAGTATATAAAGCGTGAGCATTCTTTTTTTTAGTTTGACAAATGACTTTTAAGTTTTCTCTTTTACGTTTGACAAATGACTTTAGCAGTAAAGAAAATTGTTAAGTATACATGGACATGTGTGTATAATATCACGTATGTGACATGAATGTAGTGTGTGTATTGTTTGTTTTTATTAATTTAATATATTTTTTTATGCATTTTTTTCCAAAATATTAGGTTTCTGCAGTCCTTCGCAATGTAAACTTTGACTGTACCAAATTTCATACTTCACCATTTGTGCATTCGTCTTAAAAATGAACTCTTCACTTATTAATTATAACAGTTTTTAGCAAATCCCGCGGGAACACCTTTTTTCCGGGATAAAAATAGCCTATGTGCTATTCCAGGTCATCATCTACCCGTGTGCCGAATGTTACTAATAAGTCGGGTCCACATATGGGTTACATATTATCACGCTATCACCTACAGGGGAGGAGCAGTGCGGAGTAAACGAACTGGTTTAGTGGGGGCTGAATCACCTTCGTCCGTGAGAGAACACCCGGAATTTTGTATCCCTACACGTGGCCCCTGGGTGGTGCTAAACAGGTGATATGGTGGGAGACATATGTCGCGGCTATAAGGACCACCCATCAGCTGAAGTCGTGGCGCCAAGCGTCCGTTTTCCGTCACGTTAACGCTGATGTAGCTTTAGTGAGACGGGTCGAATCAGTTGCGCCTATACAATCTAGACGATCTGATACACGCTGACGTTGATGCATCTGGAAACTAGTCATGGAGGGTAGCGGGATCCGAGGCACGGTGCACCGCTGGCCGACCGCTAGTCAGTAGAGGGCCCAAGTAACGTGCTAGCCACATGTGAATGGCTGCCCCGCCAACTAGCGAAAAATCCCAAAATGCGCCATAGTGCCGGTTGACGACCGGATGAGAGGGCCCTATGGACATTCTTGGGAGGGCTCGGGCGTCCCCGCAGTCTCCAGACTAGTCCCCAATAGTGTAACTTCGAGGTGTGTGTCTTAGGTCCGGAAGTATAGCGCCTCGATTCACTGCCGTCTTCACACCTACTTCACTCACTCTATTAAATGAAAAGGACAAGGTACAGGAATAACGTTGTACAGCGGCAGCACTCCCTCTCGATGAAAGTAGACCTCCGAACATCAGAGGTTTACATTCTAATCTCGCTGCAGTCCATTTCCACCTGGAGACTTATAAACCATATATCTTGTTCCTCAGGGAGACACAGATAAAGTGCCCTTCTGATTTGGCGTACTTAACCTATCCCGCTACACCCTGGAGCATAATTTTAAAGCTCGGTCAGGTGTGTGCGCGTACGTCCGTGACGACATCTGCTTTCGGCGTCTCTGGTATCTAGAAGACCCCCGCTACTCCGTACTATAGACACTGGTGGACACAGGTCTAGAGAAGCTTCTCTATGCCTGTGTCTACCGAGCGCACAGCGGAGACCAGGAGACGATCGGTCTTACAGAGTACCTAAGTGAGGCGGCGGATGCTGCTAAACACAAATACCCTTCCGTTCAGCTAATGCTTCTGGGGGATTTCAATGCCCACCATCAGGAGTAGTTATACCCTTACCAGTGCACTGACCTCGCTGGGAGAGAGATGCGTAAACTCGCTGTAGCATTAAATCTCACCCAGCTGGTTCAAGGAGCGACGCGTGTTCCTGACGTTGAGAGCCATACAGCCAATTGCTTGGATCTTCTGCTGACTACGGATCCAGACCGTTACTCGTTGGTGATTTCCTCGCCCCTTGGCAGCTCCGATCACTGTCTGGGGAAATCTGTATCCGTCTACTCGCCGCCCGATCCCAGTCCCAGGGGCTCTCGGTGCGTGTGGCGACTGCGCGAAGTCAGCAGACTGGGACGAGATACGTTCCTTCTTTGCGTCTTATCCCTGGCGGCCTGTCTGCTTTTCTTCTGAAGACTCATCGGCCTGCACGGATACTGTGACAGATGTGCTGCGGCAAGGAATGGAGTATTTTATTCCTTTCTTCGACGTAGCCATGTCCAGTAAAGCTCATCCCTGGTTCAGAGCCAATTGTAGACGCGCTGAGGCACTAAAGCAAGAGACATATCTAGCTGGGGTAGATGCTTGCCATCGCAAGGCCAAGGACGTGTCGGAGAAGAAGAAAGCCTTCAACCGGGTCGCCAAGTCCTGCAAAAAGGCTCTACTGAAAGCTCGATTTGACCACGTCAGCCGTATTGGGAACAAACAAGCTTTATACCCCTCAGGTAGTAAAGCCTCTTGGTCCCTGGTAAAGTCGGTTGAATCGAATTTCTGCCGCCCCTCACTCCCTCTACTGCTGAAACCGGATGGGACGCTGGCTCACACCGCCGTAGAGAAAGCGAACCTGTTCGCTACTCTGTTCGCGGAAAACTTACGTCTGGATCCCGCCAACGCAAAACCACCCAGTCTACCTGGATGCGAGGTGAACATGCCGGAAATTCGCATCCGTCAGACTGAGGTTCTTAAAACGCTGCGGAATCTGGGCGTGAACAAAGCCAGTGGCCCTGATGGGATTCCAGCCATAGTACTGAAAACCTGTGCGCCTGAACTCGCTCCTGTTTTGACACGCCTCTTTTGTCTTTCGATGGCTACTGGAAAAGTGCCTAAATCATGGAAGCTTGCCAACGTGCAGCCTGTGCCCAAAAAAGGCAGTCGTGCCAATCCCTCCAACTATAGACCAATTTCAGTCACGTCCATACTCTGCAAGACTATGGAGCGTGTACTGAACAGCAGGCTAATGGCACACCTAGAAGCGAACGAACTACTGAGTGACCGCCAATACGGGTTTCGCCGAAATCGGTCTACTGGGGATCTTCTAGCGTATGCCACTTACATTTTGAGCTCGGCCATCGAGAAGCAAGCACTAGCTGTCTCCCTTGATATCTCGAAGGCCTTTGACAGGGTCTGGCATGATAGTCTTATTGGTAAGCTTCCATCGTATGGTCTGCCTACTGGCCTCTGCGTCTGGATCTCAGATTTTCTGAGTGGCCGGTCGATCAGAGTAGTCGTCGACGGCTGCTCATCCGACCAAATGGCTATAAATGCCGGAGTCCCTCAGGGATCAGTTCTCTCCGCAACTCTATTCCTGCTACACATTAACAATCTGCTGAAGCCCGGTCTATGGGTACGCAGATGATAGCACTGTTGTGGAGAGTTACGTATCCAATGCGCGGGCCAGTACGGCACAGATCTGGTCTCTCAGAGAGGCAATGGTCGATCGTATGAACCTGTCCTTACAGGCAGTCTCCGATTGGGGCGATGCTAATCTGGTCAGGTTTAATGCAACTAAGACCCAGGCGTGTCTATTCTCCACTAAACGGAGTCCGCTCCATCAGTCTCCATCTTTCCAGGGTGTATCGGTGCCGATAAATGACCAACTCGAGATCCTTGGTATCACGTTAACGCCTACTCTCAACTTTGGTTCGTACATCGAATCTAAAGCCCAAGTTGCCTCAAAAAAGTTTGGTATTCTGGCGAAGGTGAGACAGTATTTCAGTCCGGGACAGTTGCTCAACCTTTATAAAGCACAAGTCCGTTCGTGCATGGAATACTGCTCTCACCTCTGGGATGGATCCGCTAAATACCAGCTGGAGACACTTGAGGCCATCGAGAGGCGTGCAAAGAGGCTCATAAACGACGATGATCTGGTAGGCAAAAAACTCCAGAGCCTCGCTCATCGCCGCAGAGTGGCTAGTTTATCGGTTTTTTAACGAATACACTTTGGAGAGTGCGCTGCGGAATTGCACGACTTAATTTCGCCATCCCCGTTTTTCTATCGATCGTCGAGGTGCACAGAATCTAGGCATCGTTATATGGTGGATGTTCCACGTATCCGGACAAAGCGGTTCGACTCAACATTCTTCATTCGAACCGCAAAGGACTGGAACATGCTTCCTGAGTCTGTGTTCCCGGACGAGTACAATCTGGAGATCTTCAAGAGAAGAGTGAACAAGTACCTTCTAGGGAAGCGCGTTCCATCTTAGGCCTCATCTTAGCTTACCATCAGGCGAGATCGAGGTCAAGCGCTTACCTATCGATAATAAAAAAGAAGAACTCCGCGCGGACGAAGTCGCAGGCAACAGCTAGTAAGAAATAAAAAGAAGAATAATAATAATATCGATGGATAACTTTTTAAAAACCAATTACCTGTATGATAAACACGTGTTGATTTAACCTCAAAATTAACATATTATGTACTTGTGATATGGGTGTATGATAAATACATATATAATTACTGGAATATAATAAACAACCCGTAACATCGCCTGTCTCTACCGAGAATCGAACTCAAGCCCTATTGATAGCGTAGTCAGGTTTGTAAACCACTTGACCGACGGGGCAGTTAGATACTTTTATTTTTATATCATAAGATAGCAAACAAGCAGATGGGTCTCCTGATTGAAAGAGTCAACCGTCGCCTATAGACACCAAAGATGTTAATGGTGCGTTGCTATATTGTGGCGACGACTAATGCCATATGCATAAGTTTACCGGCTACCTTACCCTCCAAACCGGAACACAACAGCGACAAGCACTGACGCTATTGCGGCAGGAATAGGTAAAGCGTTGGTACAAGACCGGGGAGAGACAATGCAGAACTCTACCACCCAGTAGCCACGATGTTAGTGACACGCATGGCCAATCGGTCACTTTTTACGACCTGCCGGGCAGAACGGCAGTTGGTCTATTTTGTAAAGGAGCCCGAACCAACTAACAACTTATTTTATATATTAAACTTTTGTTTTTAGGAGTAAAGTGGCAGCTCTTCTCCTCGACAAACATCTTCAAATAAATGGAATATCCGTGGGCGATGTGATGAGAGAACGGCAAAGTATACAGATGCAGCCAATGGCGAGCAACAAGATGAAGAGGGAACGGAAAGCGGCGAGGACGCTGGGTATCATTATGTCTGCTTTCTTGGCGTGTTGGTTGCCCTTTTTTCTATGGTAAGAACTAGAATAAATTATGTATTTGTTATTTTTGGTACCACCGCCTTACTTATACCTACCGCAATTGCATCAGTACTTGTGACTACCTTGTTCCAGTTTGTAGGGTATTTAGGGTTTATAGGGTTATGCATGGCGTTACCACTCCGCTGCACATGGATAGCAACGCACAAAACATCTTTGGCGTCCATTGGCGGTGATTGTTACTTTCCATTTGCTTGTTTGCTATCTTATGACGTATTGTATATATATTTTATTAGCTGCAGCTTGCAGCCCGCTGCAAAATAAAGTTTTTGGCAAATCCCGCGGGATTAACTAATTTGTACTATTCCAGGTTATCATATACCTGTGTGCCAAATTTCATTCAAATCCGTTTGGCATTTTTTGCGTGATTAAGTTACAAACATCCATCCAAACATCTAAATTATCGCATGTATAATATTATTAATATAAATTATAGAGATGTGTCGTAAATACTAGAACAGGTGGTACGAATACTAGGTATTTTACGATACTAGGCGGCACCTATTCCATTTTTCATAAGACTAAGTCCGTATAGTCCTGTAGTCTAGTAGTATTATAGTACTCATCGAATTCGCTGCACTGTTTCCTTTACTCTTTTGTGAAAACGTGTTTTGCTATCTTGCTCACCCATGACAAAATGCTAACGAGATGAAGCAATACGATTTGTATACTATTTCCCGCTCTCTCACTACGTATGGCTGACGGCTGACCGCCGAGCTAACAGCTGAATACCGGTTTATACGTCATAATACGCGATACTCGTTCAAATACTTCATTGAGAACATGTACAGAGGTACAGAGATCGCGTCCGATATCGATCAAGTATCATAGTCTTTAAAGTATCTAGTATTCATACTTTAGAATATCTAGTATCATAGACTAACCTAGTATCGTGGACGTAATTCCATCATAAAGTTTTTTCAGATTACGTGTTTGTTAATGGCAGAAAAGGCTATTGTTAGTATTTAATCGGTGACTCTGAACTTTTTATTTTATAATAAGTATAATAATGGTGCCTAAACGTAGCAATATCATTTGAGAACATTTTGAAGATAAAAGGCAAATATGGAAGAATGTAAAATATGTAAAGTGTAATTAAGTTCGGTATCGAATTATAGAAATCGTTTAGCGAAAAAACATCTAAAGTCGGGGTATAAAAATCAGAAAAAACGCGATACTTAGCTTAAAACCTAGTTTTATTTGTGTAAATGTCTCGCGTAAGTGTTAGAAAATATTATAATATTCAATTACTTTAAGAACACATACGTATACTTATTGTTCATAGTATCAATTTCACAAAATAAGATCATAGTATCGTTAGGTCTGTTCCACCTAGAACAGGTATTTGGATCACGTATTTTTACAGACTAGGAATAGATGCACTTAGTTTCTGATTTACCTAGTCCGACCCATCTCTAAATTATATAGATTTAAATCAAACTAATGTTCATTTAAAGATTTTTTAAATTAGCTTTTATTAATTTAGCTTTTCATGCACCGCATTAAATTTAGTCTTTTCCAATCAGTTTAGGTTGACCTGTAAATAATGCCATGTCGCATTAAATCCACAACTATAAATATGATCGCAATTAAAAATTGAAATACATTTATAAGGCTACATTTTAAAGAATACATTTATAAGGTACAATTCAAACGACCCGGCTCGCTTAAGCCTGACCCGGACAGCATTTTACAATACGGTAAAGGAAATTAGAACACATAAATCACAGTTCATATTTCCATCACTCTCACGCCAGCTTCGGACGACTTCGAACTGCTCCGCGTAGCTCAAAATGGACTCACGATATGTAGTCTGTCAGCATGTGTTGTGTCCGTTCGTAACCATACGGCATTCGCAGAATGTCAATGGAGATTAGTGACGCAGCGTGTGAAGTCATTTAATACATGCTTCGGCGCCCGTACGGCTCCGACGGATGCGGATGGCTTTCACGACACGCGTATGGCTCCGACGGATGCAAACGACATCTAAAGGTTCATCCACGCTTGTGACAATTTACCGAACATTACCTCGTGACTGTATCAGCCACACGTGCCGGTACCGATTAATGTGGACATATATTGTTATGCGAACAATTGCCACGACTTGCAGTACGGTTCAACCTATTCCGGACACTGAAAGAAACTGCTGAACACAGAATAAACGGCAGGATAATGTACGGAGCTAGGATCTACTAACCGGGCCCAGTGTGAACGCTAGTCTGTGTACTGTCTGTGTACTGTGTACGCATCTAAGCGTCTTACGAGCCTATCTATCGTATCGGTTTTTTCAAAGTATTTTCGCTATTGTCCGCAGACCAGGAGACGTCCACACTTGCATTTATGACACCCGTCGAAGTACGCCCGATGACACGGACACAGACACGGAGTAGGAGTGGATCAAGTCGTGACGTATCCCGGTTAATACGTCACGCAGCGCACACTATAAACCTCGTTGTATACATTGTTTAGATTTGTATTACGACGATTGCTTATTTAGGCATAGAGTGGATGATGTAGCGATGCCATGCCACGCGATTAAGTTAGTTAGTGCTTGCTTTGGGGTTAGAGTCGCTTCTATGGTCTAGTAGCCAGGTGTCGGTGTTAACTACCTGAGGTTCCAAGTTTGGATAAGTACCCGGTTAGCGATAGGTCTGCCACCTATACATTGTGGTATATCTTCAGCTATTCGTGGGTGCACTGGTTGTACCTCTGCCAACCTCTTTAGGGATACGGACGTGAAGATACTTTTTGGGGTTATATCTATTCGTGTAATTTATCTAGTAATATTTATTATTATTTAATCTCTAATTTATACTCATTTTTAGGTACATAATCACTGCGTTATGTGGTGAAGCCTGCCCTTCTCCTCCGCCGGTGGTGGCTGCGGTATTCTGGGTTGGGTACTTCAATTCAGCTCTTAATCCTCTTATATACGCGTACTTCAACAGGGACTTCAGAGCTGCCTTCAGGAAAACATTGAATTCTTGTTGCAGGTGAGAAGTTTATAATTCAAATATCTGGTTGACCGAGCTTTGCTCGGTTTTTCACATATTTTTGAAACCGATCTTTTTTTCTTAGACCTAGAAACTTGATAAATCGATTCCTATAAAGTATTTTTTTTCTGTACCTGGTTGACCGAGCTTTGCTTGGTTTTTCACATACCCATATCTTGGGAACCTTGATAAATCGATTCCTTGACCTGAAAAACCCCTAATTTGTGAATTTTGTGAAAATCGTGCGAAAATCGTTGGAGCCGATTCCGAGATTCCAATTAGATATATACAAGAATTGCTCGTTTAAAGGTATTAGATTAACACTAGTAGACCCGGCCACGTGTTTCTGTGGTTAAGTTAAACGTGTGGGCTTAACATAGCGACATCTATTGGGTATATAATCAACGAAAAACTTAAAGCGTTATGTCGCTAGCCCAAGGAACTTATATACGATAACTGGAATTATTATGAAGCAATATTTGAAAAATAAAAATGTACTTTATTTGTTTACTCATAAAGTTGACATTCATTTCTTACTTAACAGAAGGGAAAAACGTTCTGAGCAAGACAACGACAAGAGTGGATGTTGTCCCTTTCTTGCAATTGCCAGTGTAAATAAAACTATCTGATGGTAGATTTTTATATATTCAGTAATCGTTAAATCCCTTTTATTCATACACTTCGATAAATACATTAGCATAAAATGTATTGTAATTAACGTAGTGAGTTCTAAAATGTGCTTATTTTAATTATTACGTAATTACTTATGCAATGCAAAGTTGTTTCTCTAATAAGTAGAATTACTTAGTAGTAATTTGCAAACTACGCATGGCCGCACTTATATATGTGGCACTTTATTTAGTAGAAAGAGACACACTCCACCAATGTCGTGGTACTTTTCGGAACGATTTTGAAGCGTGTGTGAAATTCCGGGTAGAATGTAACTTCCTTACGCTAGCCAGACTTACATCGCTATCTGTTAGTATAAATATAATAACTTACGGAACTCACGAATAACATAAGCTGTTGTCAAGTAAGCAAAAACAAATAATCTTATTTTTCCATATCCATGCATACATGATATTTATTATCCGTGCTTATAAATAAATATTCACGGGACAAATTACACTTACTGATTTCAATACAAAGTAAGCAAATTATTTGCCAGTGTTAAGGGTGTTAGTCAACGATACTAATACATAGAAATACTAGACATATATAAATATTGGAATATATTTAATAAACACCCAAACCTAGAAATACAAACATTTATGCTCATCACACAAATGCTTGCCCCCATCGGGGATCGAACCCGAGCCCCGTCGATTGCTCAGTTAAAATCGCTAACCACTCGACCATCGGGGCGGTTAGCCCACACAAAAAAATATTAGAAAAATCGTGCAACTAAAAGTTCAAGTACAATTGCTAAAAGGGGATTTGTTTTCTTTATCTTTATTATCGTGAAAAGCTTGATGAAGTAGCTTCTGAAAGTTAAATACACAAATGTAAATTAATTGTATAAAGTCTAGTATTAAATTCATTTAAAAATATTCAATTAAAGCAAACCGACGTTATTGTAGCTAAATAATTAGAGAAAGAAAATGTATTGGGAAATTTTTATTTCAATAATAGGCATTGAATCCTTTGATAAAATATGTTTGCAAACAAAAGTACACAACTGTAATAGAATCGTGCCTAGTAATGAATATATTCCAACATCTTTCCATGTTGATTCTCACCTTTTGATAGAACATTTATATTTTTGTCAGGTATTTTACCTTTATATTTTTCTCGCGAAAATGAAACGTAGACCTTCTCATATAAGGGACAAATTAAGAAAATAAAAAGGATAACGAACCATGATGTAAAAAAGGATAGATTCCATTCTCGTAGAATCATCAAAGTTCAATTCAATCAAAACCTTCAATCAATCGAAACCTTCAATCAAAGTACAAAGTGCTAAGTGTGAGTTTTTTTTTTCGCATTCGATCGTGAGCGCGTTTCGAGTTTACTAGGAATTTGTATGTGATTTGTACAGCGCCACCTAGTGGTAAACTGGTTTCTCACGTTTACCACTAGGTGGCGCTGTACAAATCACATACAAATTCCTAGTAAACTCCAAACGCGCTCACGATCGAATGCGAAAAGAAAAACTCACACTCAGCACTCAAATCGCATTCCAAAATGGCATCATCAAGCAAGGCATTGCCTGATTTTTATTTAATCTCTCATCATCGTCACATGTCATAATATATGTAGCTGTAGTAACATTTACACTCGTGCTGTTTTAAATCGCAGTAATGTTGGCGTATAACCTGTCTATTAGTAAAATATCATTGTTAACGAAGATAGAAATGAATGAAATGTATAGGACTGATATAAGCTGCGCTTAATCACGTGATCCATCGGCATCGTTATATTCAGAGTCGATGATGAATTTAGATATCGTTCAACTACGAAGCTATGTAACTTTGTCTAAGTTCTCAGTACTAATTGTACGGAATGAAATACATATAACCCACAGATCACATGAATACTAATAGACACGCCATTGAGTAGGAAACATGTCGTCGCGCATTCGAGCAAACTCTTCTATTACTGTCAAACATTTCATACATTTGTAGATTGTATATTGTTGCGAATAATCTAGAAACGTGAAGAGTTGAAGTGCTGGAGAGATCTAGATCTTGGACTTGTTTAAAATTAGAATTGTTTTTTGTTTACGAAATAAATTTCGATTTTTCGGAAACCATGTAGAACTTTACCCTGGGTATAAATAGAGATGTGTTGACAAATAGGGAGCATTTTTATATAGTGATCGAAAGTGGTAGTACGAGCGACCAGTGTGAAGTGGAGTGACCAGTGTGTAATACAGTGAATAAGAGAAGTGTTTTATTGCGTAGTCGGTTTAGTGTTAGTACAGTGAGTGACTAGCATTAATCAGAGTATTTAAGTATTACATTGTGTTGTAAATACACGGTTTAATATAAGTGGCGTTTTCTTATAAAAGCGTCTTGCATATTTTCTGTTAAATGTACGTGCATCAGTATTTGTGGGTTTGTGTGTGTGTGTTTTATGGATACAAAAATACTTTTAAATTGTTAAAAGACAATATTATTGCTACAATCCCAAAAATGTGCATTTAAAATGAATATGAATTATAAGAAAAAGATTTGTGAGGCAGAAATTGAAAAACCAAATACTTTTCGTGAATAAAATATAATACGAGCTTGATATTTCTTTAATGTACTTCTTGCAGACTATTTTAATATTACAAGTATAGACTTGGGTGCAGTGACGGATTTACAAATTTGCCGCCTATAGGCTATTCAAATATTGCCGCCCCTATCGACCTCCAGTAGTGTCAGATTCTAGATTATTTTTACAATCCACAAATTAACTTAAGATTTTTCTTATATCATAGAAAACAAGCAGGCGACTCTCCTGATGAAATGAGGCAACAATCGCATATAGACACCAAAAATGTTAATTTTGGAATGGTAATACCATATGCACTAGAATTTAAGAGTGACAAGCATTGACTCTATTACGACTGAAAGAGGTAAGGCGGCGTTACCAAGCCCGAGCTTGGTGTTGCGGAACTCTACTATCTAAAAAAAAAATATGGTGGTAGTGACATATTTAGCCAATCTTTCAAGCAATTAGAGCAATCACGAAAAACCAGACAGAATGCCAGATGATGTACTTATTCTTTGAAGCAGCCCGGGCCAACAATAATTTTTTTTTCCAATATTAGAATATTTTGAAGTAAAAGCTCAATCACAAGTAAGGCTGGGTGAGGTATAGTTTGATTATTGTCCTATACACAATGTAGTATGTCATTTACAATATTAAGTAATATTACATTCGATATATCTTTCGTTTTACTTACTTACAGAGTATCCAAGTGATGATGACAATAATTTTTATTATGTACTTGTGAAAATTATAAAATATCTTTATACCCGATTTTCTACTTTCAAAATTATCAATGAAATTGTCATACAAAAATAGTTGGGCTAAACATTTTGATAAGTCTGTGTTCTCCAGAGTGAAGATGGTAGTTCCAATAAAGCAAAACTTAATTTTAACAATTTTTCTTAGAAGAAAGGTAGCATTGAAAATGAAATGTATATTCTTAAAATAAATTTTAAAAGCATTTTTTAAAACGCAAAGAATTTTTTGGCTAACCCTTCGAATTTTGCCACCCCTAAAAATTTGCCACTCCGGACACTAGTCCCGAATGCCCTAAGTGTAAATCCAGGCCTGTCAATGTACCTGGGCATAGCATAATATACTGAGTGCAAAAAGTGTAAAATGTTTACACTGTGCAATATGATACTGTAAATATCGGCAAAAATTTTAAATTGAATATGGGGTGAGTTGGATCTGATATCAATATTTGTAGAACTAAGTTGATGTCAATTTTTTTATTGTTCGTGAGTGTAAGAACTTCTTACTTAGATATATTCTTCTGTTTAAAATGTATGTTGTTAGTTCATGCTTGCAAGTACTTGTAACCATTCTTAAGTGGATCTAGATTGTAAATGCTGTGTGAAATATTTGCGTGGGTCAGGTAGTCTATATAGACTAAAATATATATTTTCTATAGGACATCTCAAAATTTGCCGCCTCCCAAAATCTGCCGCCCTAGGCTTCAGCCTACTCAGCCTATTGGTAAATCCGCCACTGCTTGGGTGTTCACAAGTTGTCGAGCTCATGGCTCAGAACCGTCTGTCACTGAAAATGAGGTCTCTCATATCGTAAGCCCCACTACGCGCCATCTTGCCGCGTTCTGTCCCGCCGTTTAGCTTTTACAACTTTAACGAACAGGAAGATGACGCCTAGTGTTGCCATATTTTGTCACTTATTCTAATATAACACAATTGAGACAAATTATTTCGATGGGCAAAATCATTACAAACAAGTTAAATCATTACATACTTTTCTATCGTGTAGAAAAGGCAAATATGATAAAGAAGATGCCAGTGAGTCTATAGAAGTTATTTTCAATTCAATTATTTTGGGACCAAATTGTCTAGACTAGAATTTGTATAGAATTTTAAGTCTAGATTATGTTGCATTTTTTTATTTCATAAGATAGCGAACAGGCAGATGGGTCTCCTGATGGAAAGAATCAACCATCGCCTGTAGATATTGAAGATGTTAATGATGTGTTACTATCTTGTGGTGAGGTTTAATGCCACATGCATAAGTTTACCGGCTACCTTACATTGCAAACCGGAACACGACAGTGACTAGCGCTGACGCTATTTTGGCAGCTATAAATAAGGCGGTGGTATAATTAACCGGTACCCATAACCATAACCCGGGCGAGACAATGCAGAACTCTACCAGCTAGTAAAATGCTACATTATTTGTTCTTCAATATTCTCGTTAGGACCGAAAAACACAAACATAAAAAAAAATAAAGTGTTCCCCGTGTTGGTCCCGGGCTCTTTTGAAGAATAGGCCAGCTGCCGTTCCGCCAGGCAGGTCGTAAAAGGCGACCGGTAATACGAGTCACTACCATCGTGGCTACTAGGTGGTAGAGTACTGCATCGTCTCGCCCGGGTCTGGTACCACTGCCTTACCTATTCCTGCCGCAATAACGTCAGTGCTTGACACTGTCGTGTTTCGGTTTGGAGGGTAAGTTAGCCGGTAAACTTATGCATGTGGCATTAGACCTCGCCACAAGATAGCAACACACCATTAACATCTTCAGTGTCTACAGGCGATGGTTGACTCTTTCCATCAGGAGGCCCATCTGCTTGTTTGCTATTTTATGTTATAAAAAAAATCCTTCAAGACATATGAGATTTTTAAAATATACTGCGCATATATACATATTATGAATTAGTATTACAAACGCGTAAGCGTTTTTAATTCATATGCGCTCGCCTGTGCCCGAAATTCGACCAAGAAAATAGTATACAAGTGTGTGTATTATCACGTATGTCACATAAATGTAGTGTTCGTAAAGTTTGTTTTTATTATTTTAACGTATTTTTAATGCATATTATTTAGAAATATTAGGTTTCTGTAGTCCTCTGTAATGTAAACTTTAATTAGGTATGCTAATGTTCATACTCCATTATTTGCGTAATTATGTTAAAAACGGGTCCAAAGTTTTTCCTTCACGTATGGCAATGTAGTATTTATACGATAACTGTGAATTACTAGCTGACCCGGCAAACGTAGTTTTGCTATATAATTTACTAGCTGTGCCCGCGACTTCTTTCGCGTGGAAAATTTTCTAAAATAAAAACCCGCATAGTTCCCGTTCCCGTGGGATTTCCGGGATAAGAACTATTATATGTCCTTTCTTGGGTCTCAAGCTATATTTGTACCAAATTTTATCCAAATCGGTTTAGCGATTTAGCCGTGAAAGCGTGACATACAGACAGACAGACAGAGTTACTTTCGCATTTATAATATTAGTATGGATAGTATGGATTGAATTACAAATATCTTCACGCCCGTATCCCGAAACATTAGGCAGAGGTACAACAAGTGCACCCACGATTAGCCGAAGATACTTGGTCCCACAATGTGATAGGTGGCAAGCCTATCGCCAACCGGACACTTCAATCCCGGGCAACGTTGTTTTTATCAGAAAACTGAAAAAACACATTTTTGAATTGCTTGACCCAGGAATCGAACCCGGGACTTTGAATAACTAATATCGCTATTAAGAAATAGGGTTTACTAAAGGGTAAAACCCTTCTACTAGTAAACCCTATTTCTTAATAGAGTAAAAAATAAAAATTTAGGGTTTTATAAATTTAAATGCCATATCATTAAAAATATTTTTTTTATTTTGATTGATATGGCATTAAAACTTTAAAAAATTGGGTTGGACCACCCTTATCACTTACGTGTATAAAAAATAGATAACAACCTACTCTAAATTTGATACTCTATCATTCGTGTACTAAAATTGGGTTGGACCACCCTTGTCACTTAAGAGTATAAAAATAGACAACAACATATTCTAAATTTCATAAACCACCATTCGCGCAATTGTCTTTAAAGGGGTTCCAAGTTTTTCCTTCACGTATTAAAAAACAAAGTCGCTTTCCGCTGTCTGTCCATATGTATGCTTAGATCTTTGAAACTACGCAGCGGATTTTAATGCGGTTTTTTTAATAGATAGATTGATTCGTTTTTAGTTTTTTTAGAGTGATTCAAGAGGAAGGTTTATATGTACAATAATTTATACCGCAAAATAACGTTTGCCGGTCAGCTAGTTAATTTATAAATATCTGTGAAAGAAAGAAAATATTTATTTGCAAGAATATGGGTGTTACAATTTGTTAAAAATAAATTAAGTTACCAACATATTCTAGCATTATACGGTGTGCAAATATTTAAAAAAAATGTGTATTAAGTACAGATTGCTAAGTGTGAGTTTTTCTTTTCGCATTCGATGGTGAGCGCGTTTGGAGTTTACTAGGAATTTGTATGTGATTTGTACAGCGCCACCTAGTGGTAAACGTGAGAAACCAGTTTACCACTAGGTGGCGCTGTACAAATCACATACAAATTCCTAGTAAACTCCAAACGCGCTCACGATCGAATGCGAAAAGAAAAACTCACACTTAGCACTCAGATATTTTATCTCACGAAGCCCGTTTGGCTCTGGTTAAGTAGTGACGTGTACCGTCAAATGCCCTTGTGTGTGTAAGCGTGGCGACTGTTAGCGAAGAAATCTGATGCGCAATATATTTTTCATTTGAGTAAGCATTTTTCTTTTAGTATTGCTGACTAACAACCTAAACTAATACTTTTTTTTATTAACTTTGGAAATTCTTGATTAATTCGTGTAATTTGCCCAGGGGAATATTTATTATTTACTAGCTGTTGCCAGCGACTTCGTCCGCGCGGACTTCGTTTACTCCGCACAGCCCCTCTCCCGTAGGTGATAGCGTGATAATATGTAGACATTATGTTGACCCGACCATTTAGTAATGGTTATGCAAAATTTGAAGTAAACCCATGCAGTACTTTTTGAGTTTACTTCGAACATACATATAGACAAACAGACAAAAATTCTAAAAACTATATTTTTTGCTTCGATATCGATTGTAGATCACGCCCCAATTATTCTTTTAAAAAAAATTCAATGTACAGTTTTGACTTTCCTACGATTTTATTATATTTATAGATTTTTCAACTTTTAACGGATAGTATGTTTTTTTAAGTTTTAATTAACTACATCTATTATCTATACATATAATAAAATCGTAGGAAAGTCAAAACTGTACATTGAATATTTTTTTAAAAGAATACTTGGGGCGTGATCTACAATCGATATCGAAGCCAAAAATATAGTTTTTACAATTTTGTCTGTTTGTATGTTTGTCTGTTTATCTGTTTGTCTGTTTGTCTGTATGTATGTCCAGGGTAAACTCAAAAAGTACTGCATGAATTTATTTCAAATTTTGTATGAATATTACTAACAGGTCGGGTCGACATATAGGCTACATATTATCACGCTATCACCTACGGGGGGGGAGCTGTATGGAGTAATCGAAGTCCGCGCGGATGAAGTCGTGGGGAACAGCTAGTAAGAAATAAATTGTCACAAAAGATTATTATTTAAGACCTCATTGGTGAAGTGGTTAGCGAACCTGACTATGCATTAATGGGGCTCGGGTTCGGTTCCCAACAGCGGAAAATAAGGAAAACAACCGCGAAACGATGTAACTGAATAATCAGCTATTTGACTAAGGCAGCATCAATTACTTTGCAGATGGTCCGTGCTCTGATTTAAGTCAACTAATACTGGTGTTTTAGTGCATATTGAATAGGTGACTAATAAGCCACTTTTTTTTAAATAAAGTAAATAAGTAAAGAATATTACGGCCTGAAGATGCTTTAAAAAGCGAAACCGGTCGATAAAATTATATAATTTAGTGTATAATAATAGTGAAATAAAACTACAAGTGTGTGATAAACTAGTTTCAACTAAAAATAATGAAATTTCACCAAGTGCCGACGCTTGAAAGTGTAAAATCTAATAAGCCACTTATAAAAGGCTTGATTTTTTTGCATTACCTATCGATGTAAGTTACTCTCTGACTCTGTAAAAGAGTTTTTCTTTTGATGAGCTTTAAAATGTGTTTACATTAAGTTGCGAAAATACATGACTATTATTATTTTTTACAGTTGACCACAAGACAGTCTATCTAATATTATAAATGTAAAAGTCTGTCTGTGTATTTTTCCGGGCCCTTTAAAGGAAGTACCACATCCTGTCATTCTAACAGACAGTTGTTAATAAGCGAACGATTGGCTATTATAGCCAATACGTATCACTATCATTTGCTTATTTGCTATCTTATGTAGCAAAAAATCAATCTTTTATCCATGACTGTTATATTTAGAACATCTAAAAATACTTCTAATTTAAACACTATTCCTACAGGTCTCTATGCGGGAACGTCGGTCGTCGCTACTGTCCACATCAAATGCAAAGACGCGAGCATCACTCAAACGTCTCCTCAGACATTCACATGAACAACTGCGTAAAATCCACCTCAGCTGATGTACTGCGAGCGCATCCTTCCTGCTCCAGGCCAGAAGATATCGTATTTGAAACTTAACTATAAGGTTGTGAATAGTAATATTAATTTATATGAACTTCAGAAATGAAGTTCGGTCATCATAATAAAAACGCTTCGTTAGAAGATAAAAATTTACTTATGTATAGGTATGTATATCTTCGAACGAAGCGTATGCAAAACAATATATACACAAACAAACTTTAAAAGTAATGTTTATTATTCTATGAATACGTTTGATTGAAAAGAAATTTATAAATTATAATATATGATCACACAAACTTCATAAGTGAAGATCGATCATATTATTATATAAATACACTTCATTCGATTATATAAATTCACTTATGTATATAACTTCAAATCAATCGTTAGAAATATAACACATGAATAAACGAACTTTAGAAGTGAAGTTTGATCATTATATACAAATACACTTCATTCGATATTATAAGTTCACTTATGAATATATCTTCAAATTTATCATTTGAAACATAATATATGATCAAAAAACTTCAGAAGTGAAGTTAGATAGTTATTATAATATATAACTATACTTCTTTGATAATATAATATATTCACTTTTGTATATACTTATATCTTCAAAAGAATCGTTTGAAACATAATATAATATGATCAAACGAACTGCAGAAGGGAGTTCAATCATCGTATAACGATATGAAATATGAATACGCTTCAATCTAAGATGTATTAGTGAATTTATATCTGAAGAATTTAGCATATTAACTAGCAATACCCGTGCGAATAATTCGCACGAAGTAATTTTATTAAATACTTCTTAGTTGATTTGAAATTGAACAAAAATATTACCGACCGTCAAACATGTTGACGTTGTTTTAAAATTAAAGCTGTCATAGCAGCATTGCTATATTATGTCTTAATATATGTATATAATTTTAATTTTAATAATTTATAAAAACAAAAGCAGTAATATTTTTTTTATTTGTTGATGCCGGTAGAGCAAGCAATTATCTATAAAATTATATAGAATTTATTTAGAGTAATTGTGAGGTTTTCTCTAAAAAGGGAGGCAAACATCTTATCCTTAGCGTATTAATATATATAATTTTATGTTATGTGAGGTAAAAATTCTTCATGTATTAAATAATGTACACATTATTATTGAAATATGTGTGTGTTGTATGTAACATTGTGTTTTTATTTGTATTGACTACTAACCGTTATAGCATTAAGCGATAGCCATCATTAATCATCAGGAGAGCCATATTAGGTATGTTTGTTAGATTTCATTGCAATTCACAAGTAAGTTTCTACACGTTCATAATATTAGAACGATCGATGTTACCATAGGTAACCCTTATTATGGAGAGACCTTAGTGTGATCTACCACTGACCACTCAAATATTAACAAGCACATAGTTGGACGGGGGATGTGTAGCCGTGCATATGAACAAATGTTTCTAAGTGTCAAACGCATGTAAATATATTATTTCGCGAAAAAATACAAATGTGCCATGTTGTGCTATTTTATTGTGCCGAATAAGAAGCCAAGGATTAAATAATACCCTTGGAGTGATTTTATTTCATCTGTTAGTACTTATTATAACCCCGTAACTCCTTAAAAGGTATGTCTAGTTTAATTCGTGTGATCTACGTTATAAATAGTTCCCTGTGTGAAGTATTTTGGGTATTTTGTTAAATTTATCTTAAAGATACTTTCAGGAATCTTTTTGGACACTCTTGCTAATCTTTTTGCGTTTGGGCCCGCGCCTCCCCTGAGCAATAAACAATCTACCATTGTATTAGGCAGTTTGTAAAATGCTAATTACTGGCTATATGAATTACTATCATCGTGAATACTAGGTGGTAGAGTTCTACAACGTCTCGCCGTTCTCTCGCTGCCCTCTCGTCTCTGTAAGAGTAGGGAAAGCGATGATATCTTCGCTTTCCCTACTCTTACCGATATAACGTCAATTTTTGTTAATGTCATGTTCCGATTTGGAGGGTAAGGTAGCCGGTAAACTTATACATGTATCATGAACTTACCGTCACCCAAATAGCAACGCACCATTAACAATCCCTTATCATTATGAGAGCCATCTTCTTGTTGCTATATATATATATATATATATATATATATATATATATATATATATATATATATATATATATATATATATATATATATATATATATATATATATACATATATATATAATACCTATTTTCCGTGGTTACTAACATCACGCGTGAATAGCTGGTTCTATTTCGCTGATTATTTTTTCGTTGTGTTTATAATTGCTAGGAGAAGGTTCTTATAAAAGGAAATATTAGGAAAATTGCGCGAAAAATGAGAATATTTAAGAATACTTAACCACCATATATCGTTCAGTTCAAAGCCCTTTCGGCTGTCTGGAAGGACAATCCCGTATGCTTATGTAAAATACGTGTCACGTTGTTTGTTTTTTTTTCAAGACGTTATGGCCAAGCGACAACGTCTTGAAAAAGACTGAATAGTCTAATCCCTTTTAGCTGGTATAGAAAATAAATACATAATATTTATATTTTTTTACACCATGCTAAATACGCAATTTTTTACATCGAAAAGCACGCGCAAAGTGCCGTTTACGTCACACTGCTATGGAATAATAAGATGTGTGTGAATGATGTCAATTATTGTGGCTTACACCACGCTCGCTTGTGCACGAACTCACACTTTGCGATAATTGACAACTTAAGTCACACGTATCGTAATTTACTATTATAACATAAGCTCTGTCTGTTCGGCTTTACTCTTTGGTATTTCGAATATATTTTGGTGTTCTCTCTACATTTTTATCGGATTTGTCGCTGTGAACGTCCGAGAAATCGTTCAGTTCGATTTCGCCGGAAGAATTTCATTATCAAACATCACGCCAAATATGAAATTCCACCCTTGATTTTTGGAATATCAGTAATTACCCTGCAATTTGCCGCCTCGTCGGTCGAGTGGTTAGCGACCCTGACTACGCAATCGACGGGGCTCGGGTTCGATCCCCAACGGAGACAAGCATTTGTGTGATGAGCATAAATGTTTTTATTTCCGGGTTTGAGTGTTTATTATGTATATAAAAGTATTTATACATGTATTTCTATGTATTAGTGTCCATGACACATACAACCGTAACACAAGCAAATAATTTGCTTACTTTGGGGTTCGATCAGTAAGTATGAATTGTCCCTTGAATATTAATTTACAATTTATTTTATTTATAATTTGTTACCCTTACACGGATATTCCGTGAAACCGATTGTCAGCTGGCAACACAGCACTAACATTTTTGATGTCTACAGATGATGACTATCTCTTTATATCACAAAAGCTTCGGCTTGTTTCAGAGTCTATAAAAAAGAGTGTCAATACATTTCACCTTAAATCCTAACCTCGATCGACATTCGAAAAGCCATTATACTCGTCGCCATAACGGTTTCAAAGCTCAATGGTAATGTAAACGAAGAAAAATTATCATTTCATTGTTCATTGGAAATTTAGCCCTAGTCATGTGTATTAAAGTACGCTTTCGACTGTAAGCCAAAGTCGTTAATTCTTATTATATTTTCGTTTTGAAAAGGATGAAATTGTCATTAAAAGTGTTTTATAATGATCCTTTGTACCGCCATTAACGTAAAGGATAACGGTGTTTTTAATGAATATAGATTTTTACTGTATTTTTATTTTATTTCATTGGATTCAGTCCAAGCAGGTGGTTTTCTTGGTAGAAAACAATAATAATCACCAATAGACACCAAAGATAAATAATAATCTATACACTTATACGCGAAGAGAAAACTTTAAACCCCCTTGTTAGACAATTCTAGATTTTCAAGAAAAACCTCGAAAACATTTTCATTCAAGCTTTTGCTCGAACTGATGATCAAACCCGAGACCACATGATCTCACCCAAATATTTCCCTAGACCATGAGGCTTTTATTTACTTGTTAAACGATAGTATATTTTTATGCTAGCGTTTAGCATAATACGTGAGAAATATTAATGGCTTTATAACTAGCCCTATTTGAAATAAATAAAGGAATCTTACTACATAGTAGAGAGTAGTAGATTCAAAAAGGTAAAATTAATTAAATTTACTAAAAAAATACTATTTTAATCAACTCCTCACTCACCCGGAGATGCTTTGGTTTCAAGTTGAAACGTGCATTGAGTGCCTAAATTGTGTGCTTTTGTGCTTGGTGCCGACGTGGGTGAAAGTGTAGTGGATGATTGTGTCGCTAGAGCCTTTTTTTTTTGTCCAAGCCATCGGTGAGTTATCTATTTATAAAACTGGCGTCTTTCTTTTCCATACTATTGCGGGGGTCACATAGTTAGCGTATAATAGCAAATTTAATTAATTTCAACTTTTTAATTGGCCCGTACGTAAATGACGCAAAGTGGTATATCCAGTAGCAAGTCTACTATTTGAAAAAAAGTGTTCCGACTCAATGCCTTGGAATATACAAAACAAACACCTAAAGGTTTTCTCAATCGAGAATCGAATCCAAGTTCCATCGATAGCGTAGTCAGGATTGGTAACTCAACTGACGAGTTAATCATTAGGTATTAAAATCAAAAGTTTACAGTTTATTGCAAAGTGTTGAAACTTGCACACTGCGGGCTAAAGTTAATTGCAGAACACACGAATTCTGGCAAAGACCCAATTTCCATTGGGTTTTGGAGGTCAAAGAGCAGTTGCTTTGCTCAGAACTAGGTGAATTAATGCAGGTTACATTTTAGTAAACTAGTGTAGTTTGTCCCGTGAATATTTATATATATATATATATATATGCCGGGGTCTGATACCATCGCTTCACTTATCCCTGCAATAGCTTCAGCGCTTATTACCACAAGATAGCAACGCACCATAAAGGTCTCTGGTGTCTATAGGCGATGGTTGACTCTTTCCATCAGGAGACCCATCTGCCTGTTTGCTATCTTATGATATAAAAAAAGGTTTGCTTGAAAATACATAAGCACACTAAACACCTAAAATTGAGATTATTTTATTTTTGGGAATTTAGTTGAAAATATGAAGGCTAATCAATAAAAAATAGGCTATTTCAAAGACGAAATTAAAGTAATTAAATTCCAACTTTTCACGAAATCGCAAACTAATTAGCTTAAATTAGGCTTTGAAATATGGATTTCCACAGAGAAGCGCCTGAGGCTATAAAATAAGAATTTTATTGTGCCTGATATACTTCTTATTTTAGAAGTAAATTTATCTTAATATAAAGGTCTTTATAAAGCCCTTAAGCTCTCTACTGCTATAAATATATTTAAGTGCGCCATATACGTCGTATTTACGTGTTTGCGTGTCAAGGTACGATATATTACCTTACGCAAAGGCTCATACATCATCGTTTTCCTGTATCAAGATGTAGTGGAAAAATCAGACCTCTATTCTCTGCGAGAATATTACTAACTATGCTCGTCGTTTAAATTTAGATCTGAGTTTTAATTTTATTGCACGGAGTCTAAAAAAAGGTCTAAACTTTTTCTTACATAAAATTACCTAAATAACTCCTTATAAAATTAGTTATCTGCTACTGAAAGTCCCGACAAAATTGGTTTAGATGTTTTAGATAATAACTGTAAACCCGACAACCAAAAAATTACTTTTTATGTAAGTGGCGAGTTACGTAAATTAAAGTGTTTTGTGATCATATAAGAATAGTACATATTTTAAAACAAGAATAACCGTAATATATCAGTTTATATTATGTGACCTATTAGTTCATTAATTTCATTCAAACCAACAGCCGTTTGACGTGAAGAAGTAACAAGCGTACACTGATACATTCATGATAACGATACTACAATAAGTTACGCTAGAATAAGTTACGTTTCGTAGCCATTTAGGCTAAAAAAATAACAAAACCTACGGGTATAATGAATTTTTATTAGAACAAAAATTATTTTATATCCCATTCCAAGTAGTAATCTATTTGTACATTATAAACGACTGTCTATCCGAATATTTGCGTTTATAATATTATTATACTAATATTATCAAATCAAATCAATATTATATAAATCCATAAATATAATATTAATAAGATTAGATGGTTACATTTTAAAGATCTGGTCAAATTTTCAAACTGTTCAGAATCGATAATATTTTTGATTTATGTAATAAAGAAGATAATATTAAAAAAATCAAATTTTTATTTTTATCCGACTCAAAAAAACAAAACGCGTGGATATAATTTCAATTATGCAAAATTCCAACTAAATATTTTAGTGCCTCAACCAAATTAAAAGTGATCGGGAAAATGTACTTAGAGCGATAGATAAAATAATAGTTACTATCGTAATTATAGGTAAATATAAAATGATACACTACCAGCATTACATTCACAAGACTCGGTGCATCCAATTCATGAATTTAGTGGAATAGTTTTAAACAAATATTTTTATATTGTAATAATTTTACAATAGTATATAAAACGCACTTTCAATTCAAAATTTAATTTCTAATTTTAAAATTTGGCCGGACCTTCCACCCGACCAAGTGCGATTTAGACTTGTACAAAGAGGGTTCTGTTCAAACTTGTAGTTAAGAAGGCTGTAACATTAATGCTCTAACTAAAACACAAACTAGACCATAAGAGAAACAACTCTGCCTTTCAATACTTTGACGCGATTAAAGCACCAAATTATAATTTTATAATAGTAAAATTTTATAATAGTAGAGTTCTGCATTGCCTCGCCCGGGTCTGGTACCATCGCCTTACATATTCCTGCCGCAATAGCGTCAGTGCTTGTCACTGTCGTGTTCCGGTTTGGAGGGTGAGGTAGCCGGTAAACATATGCATGTGGTATTAGACCTCGCCACAAGATAGCAATGCACCATTAACATCTTTAGTGTCTATAGACGATGGTTGACTCTTTCCATCAGGAGATCCGTCTGTTTGTTTGCTATCTTGATATAAAAAAAGTAAATTCACAATATTTGCTATTAAACTACCTATTTACGGTTCTCAGATTTTCCTTTTAAATGGGCTGTAAAATATTCTTTGCCAAATTTTATTATGCCATATCAACAAAAAGAACCCAATAGGTTTTGATTTGTCTAGTTTAAAAATACGTGACATAAACGGTCATTCTTTGTAAATTTGGTAAATTTTTTGTTTGCGTTGACTTAAATTTTACATTTTAAAGACTGTAGACTTAAGTATTTGTTATAAATTTCAACTTGATACTATTACATGCTCTTGAAATAAGGTCTAGACTACGGATTAAGCTGGATACGCGTTTCAATGCAATTTTTAGGTTGTCAAGTTAGCTTGCATTTACACTCAGAAATAAAGAGTAAATTAACTTACCGATGAAATAAAACAGCTCCAGGAATATTTCTAATACCTTGGCTTCTTGTTTGGTTTGATAAAAGAGCATATGACATATCTCTATTATTTCACGATGTAATTAATATGTCTGCAAGCGTTCGACACTTTGGAGTATTAATATAATATTCACGAAAAAATTACACTTAGATCTAACCCCAAAGTAAGCAAATTATTTACTTGTGTTATGGATGTTAGTCAACGATACTAATACATAGAAATACATATATAAATACTAGAATATATTTAATAAACTCTTAAAACCGGAAATACAAAAATTTATGCTCATCACACAAATGCTTGTCCCCGTCGGGAATCGAATCATAGCTCCGTCGATTGCGTAGTCAGGGTCGCTAACTACTCGACCAATGGGGCGGTTAAATTATAATCGAAAGGGGCGGACGGGCGGTATTAGCTCGTATGTACGGCTACATGTTCTCCACCCACCAACGTGTATATTACATATTGGCACAGGTCTATAGTCTAGACCAGTGTTTCCCAAACATTGTTCAGGCATGGCCCGGTAATTTTGACACTGCTCCTTCGTGACCCACTTAATGGTTCCATTAGATAAAATAATACGCATGTATAAATAGTAAAAAGGTTTTATTACCTTAATATACATAACTTGTTATCGGCTATTTAATCACTAAACTGTGGTGCGAAGTACCTATGGAACTTTTTGGTTTGTGGAAAATGAGAAGTTTTATTCTAAGGTCTGGTTCCACTTCAAATCTGTTTCTATATTTATTTTTAGGGAAAACTAGTGTTGAAAATACAGTTTCACATTTATAAATTGGTACTAAAAAAGTCATTGCTTGATGCGTGTATTCTTCAAAATTAAATAAACAAAAATCTATCGATCGATAGTAGGTAAGTAATATTTTTAAAATAAGGCGGGATTGTTGCGACCCGGTATTTAATTTTGATGGCCCGGTATCGAGTCGCGACCCAGCAAATGGGAACCGCTGATCTAGACCACAGGCCACTCCATACATCTGTATCAACATAGTGATCCTGTAAAGGTTCCGTTTTTTTTAAAGTCCTCAACCCTAAAAAATATCCACATTTTTTGTTTAATGTTTTATAAATATAGGTGTTTTTCACACAAAATTTCTACAAGCAAAATTATTCTGTATAGCCTTTAACTTTTCAATCTAACATTAACATCGCTAAGGTTCAAGTTTCATAAAACTTTATACATCAAAGTATACAAAATCTTATACAATTTCATCCCAACTTAATACATTCATAAAGTACAAGACGGATTTCGTATAAAAGTTTATTAAGTGAATTTGAGAATATAAAAATGTTCAGTTACTTATTCAATGCTGCCTAAAATGTAGCTAAAAGCTTTATAAAGGTAATTTATAAAATAAAACCAACTTCAGTGATGAATATGGAGGAAGCGAGGCAAGCCTGCAAGAATCGTAATGTATGGCACTCGGTTCTCTCTGCCTGCCTACCCCGTAAAGGATCTGGCGTGAAGATATGTATGTATGTATGTGTAGCGACTCAAACAATCACAAACGCTACAAGAAAAAATAATAAAAAATGGACAAAAATCAATAACAAATGGAAAAAATTAAATTCAAAATAAAATCCTGAATCGCGATATCACAATTATTTATCTTGTAACCCTGTATACGGGTTTCAACGCTTCTCAGGTGGACTTCGGTCCCCAGGCAGTACACCTGGCCTGGCTGGGAAGATCTTCCTTATGCCCTTACTTGTCCTTGTGTGACGTCATCGACCTCCACAGTAATGACGTCATACTGACAAGAAGCTGGCCCGCTGGTTCCATCGCTTCGACCCTTCAGCGGTACGGACCAGCGGCGCCACATATGTATATAAAACCTTCAAATATCACCTGTCCCCATATCTTAAACCTTATCTGTCACTTGTACCCATATCTTAAAAACTACAAAACCGATTTTGATGAATATTGATGTAACTTATATTGTTTCCTAATAGAAATTCTTGAACAAACATCTATAAATATATTCACTTACAAAATTTAGTACACGTGGTTGGATGCACTACTAGACCATTAGTAGGTATTGCCCACGGCTTCGCTCGCGTTAAATTGGGGGAAGATTTACAAAAAAAAAAAATGACGCACGTTTTTTTGTTAGTCACAAATAGAAGGTAGAATGCTCCATACAAATTTCCACCCCCATTTTAGGGAAGTGAGGAAAGAAAGAAAGAAAGAAAATATTTTTTTGCAAGAATATGGGTGTTACAAGTTGTTAAAAATAAATTAAGTTACCAACATATTCTACCATTATATGGTGTGCAAATATTAAAAAAATTATCATTATAAAATATTACATTTAAGAGATTCTATCGAATATTTAGATTTACTACCGGATCGGAACGCAGCCACACACTGAGAAGATCCGGCGGAAGAAACTCAGCGGGCTGGTCTTTTTTCTCTATTTTATGTACTTGTTATAAATGTACAATTTCATATTACAAAAGATTTTTTTATAATTACAAGTTTCATATTTTGTGCAATTAAATTTTTTATAATTTACAAAATGTTCACTATTTACAAAATTTTACTAGGTACATTGAAATTTTTTAAGGACAATTCAACAAACTTATATTTCTATCCATTAATATTTAATTTTATCGGCTAAAAATTTTTTAATATCATAATAAGTTTTATCTAACAGCAAATCAAACAACTTTTTGCGAAATTTATTTATAGGTAATGATTTAAGACTATCAGGAATATGATTGTATATAGTAATAGACATACAATACACATTTTTTGTAAAAATATTTAATTTTTGATTAGGCACATATAATTTTTTACTATTCCTAAAATATGAGTTACCAGTGACTTCAGCATTTGTTTTAAATAACTTTTGGTGCTTTTTTACAAATACGCATACCTCTAAAATATACAAACATGATAAGGGAAGTACCTTAAGAGACTTGAAAAGTGGTTTACAGGAATGTAACTGATTAACACCACATATAGGGGTTAGAAAGAGACAAAAAGTAGCCTATATCACTCTCCATTCCTTCAACTATCTCCATTTAAAAATCACGTCAATTCGTCGCTCCGTTTTGCCGTGACAGACGGACAATCAAACACACACGTACACTTTCCTATTTATAATATTAGTATGGGTTGCAGGACTCAAATGTTATCCAATTCCAACAATATTACATATATGTACATGTCAAACCTCAGTTTTTTCGTCGGTTGAAAATAGGGCCGCAACCACGTTCAAGATGTAATAAACTAGCTGACCCACGCAGCTTTATCCGCGAGCAGAGTAACATTTTGTCAATGTAATCTTTCGTATATATACTTTTAGATCCTTAGGGATTGATTTTTGAAAGTCTTTTGAAAGTTCAGCCGTCTATTATCTTAATAAAAATACTTGAAGAAAAATCGTTGTATTTCTTTTTACAACGAATACAAGTACTTTGACTTTAGCGTATTCGTCGACAAATACATTGCAAAGTTCTGCAAAAAGCTAATATTTTTATGTAATATGCATTAGAAATACATTAATTAGATAAAATATACATTTAACACACTACCATACACTTAACACATATATTAACACTTTTTATTAATTGTTAAAATCATGAAGCTGTATTATATCTGGAGGCACCACTTCTGGTACCTACATGAAACATAACTTTTAATAATTGCTGTCATTTTCCGAGGTCTTACCCTCTCTTTCTAACACAGCTGAATAAAAAAGGATGACGAGGCCTTGATGAGAGATGATATGTAACGAAGTATTTGTTTCAAGTAATTAATAAAAGTGCTAGCTCCACCTTTACATAAAAAAAATATTCACGGGACAAATTTTTATAAATATACATGTCAATCATAATACTAGTTATATTACCCAACCTGGATAGTTCCCGGCGCAGAAGTGCCCATCACACTCGCCGCGTTACCGTGTTGAATCGCGATGGCCAACCTTTGCACCAAAAACGACCCAGAGCGGGAATCCCCTGTGATTTCACTAAGCCTGCGTTTAATCTCCTTAATTAGACCCTTGGCCTTCACACTCCAACTACCCAAGGTCTCTACGGCCACTGGAACGAAATGATACAGCGATTCCAGAGCAGCGTATTTGAGCCTCTTCTTAGCACAAGCATCCTCCGCAGCTGCCGATGGAGAGTGGACAGAGCGACCGAGATGGCTAGCGGCAACAGTACTGACGCAAGATGCGTCCCATATAAAGCACTTGCCGTTTTTCCATGGCACCAAGGTCAGCCCATCCGGTCTCTTACTATCAGTTCTGCATAGATCTGGAGGCTCAAGCACGCATGGAACGTTAGCTGAAATTAGGGCTCTACGGATTATGTCATTTATGCTCTAAATGTGTCGTCGTCGTGGTGTCGTGAGAACCTCCCCTTGCAACGAGGACAACTCATCGCGTGGTGACCATCAGCCTCTACCATGAATTCGCAGGTGCATATATGGGGTTCGCACACCTTGCAGCCCAGGCGAAGAGCTACCGCCACACGCAGAGTCATCATCAAGTAAGGTGCCCAGGTGAGGTGAAGGCTAAGCCTGCAGCCACGCCCCTGACTCTGGTTGAGACACAGCCCGCAGACTGGCTCGATCAGCTCCTTCCGCATCATTTATCAGTTGCTCTTTGAATCGCTGCATACCTACGTCGTCCCACGCTCGCTGCGTGTGCACTACTTCGGGGCTAGCTGCACCCGAATTGAGAACCGACCAAGCCATCACAGCATCAGACGCAAAAGGAATGCTCCCCACATCACCATTGGAATCAATTAATACAGTAACAAGGTTCGCAACCCCATGCAGGACAAATTAGACTTATCGATCTAACCCCAAAGCAAGCAAATTATTTTGCTTGTGTTATGGATGTCAATCAACGATACTAATACACAGAAATACATATATAAAATCTAGAATATATTTAATAAACACCCAAACCCGGAAATACAACACACAAATGCTTGTCCCCATCGGGGTTCGAATCCGAGCCCCGTCGATTGCGTAGTCAGGGTTGCTACCCACTCGACCAACCGGGGGGTGGGGGGGACTAATACTTCATGGTTATAACCTGTTATCAAGTTTTGAAGAGATTTTATAGTGTAGCCTACATTCAAACGACGTCACAGCATTATAGTCGAATTCGACCATACGACGATCGCTAGTTCCAGGAAATCTCAGTCAGATAATTCATTTTACAGTTGCACAATCATGTAGTATAGTACCAAAACCGCTACCGCTGTTAATACGCTGCTTTTATCACTAAGGCCTCACGCTTTGTAGTTAAATCAAGTACATTTGACCACCCCTGAGTGACAATTTTCTCAATTTATTGTACCCTTGACGCTCAACCGTCAATTTCAATTCATTTATCTGCTTATTAATTTTGTAAAAACATATTTAATTTACTTCGAGCTGACCGGAACAGCTTTTTTAATATCATAAAATAGCAAACAAGCAGATGGCTCTCCTGATGGAAAGAGACAACCATTGCATATAGAGACCAAAGATGTGTATCCTTGTGGCGGGGGCTTAAACACATGCATGAAATTACCGGCTACCTTACCTCCCAAACCAGAATATGACAGTGACTAACTTTAACGCTATTGCGGCAGGAATAGGTAAGGCGGTGGTAAAACCTTACCGCCTAGTAGCCACGATGGTACTTACTTGCAAAGTCTAAGTCTACTTCGCCTCTTACAAACTGCCTGGCAGAACGACAGCTGGTCTATTCTTTAAGGGAGTCCAGACCAACACTAGGAAAAGCTTCGACCGCGAATATATTAAGGCGAGGTATTTTGACGCGCGTCAATTCTATAGGAAATGGGCGGCGTGGTATGTTCTGAAACCACTGGGAAACGTGTTAAGTTTCGAATAAATAAATATAGCACTTCAACTGAAAACCAAAATTTAGTACATTCTTTTTTGTATTTAAAACTAAATATAACCATATAAAAATCATGTGGAAGATTAGAAATATTATTAACAAATTATTTGTTTTAGAGATTTTTTTAGGCCGTTTGCGGAATTTTATATGATCGAGTAAAGTACATTCTATCATGTAATTAGTTAGCATATTCCTTAGATAATATCTTCAAGTATATCGTTACGTGTAATTTTTGTAAAATTGTTATTTAACAATTAATACAAAAGAAACGTAATTTAGCAAAACCAGTTTTTTCCCGTTTGTCCCGATGCCTCGCCTTAACATGTTATCAATGTAATCTCTCATACAAACTTTCAGCCCCTTAGGCGTGTATCAATAGAATCTAAGAATTATTACCAAAAAATTATACATATCAATATTTCAATTTTTCCTGGTTAAAAATTAACCTTTGTGCCATTACCATTAGGTCATCATCTACATTTGTATCATTTTTCATTTAAATCCGTTTAGTCGTTTTTGCGTGATTAACTAACAACCATCCATCCAAACATCCAAACTTCCACATTTATATATTAATAATACAGATTAATAAAGATAAAGATGTAATAACATACAATAGAACAAATAAAAACTACTAACACTATTGTATGACTGTTGTCTGTCTGACTTCAGGTTTTATAAGAATGTTTAAATTATGTTTTATGTCTTTCATGTATCAGGTTATTATAATGGTTCTCAATATTTACGTCCCCTTCACCGTGCAAAAAATGTGTAAATAATAAAACGTTTATCTGTTTTTCTGAAGCAAAAAACTGAAGGTGTCTGGCGATGTATCTCTTCACAAATACGTGTAATCTATTTATATGTCGGCAATCGACCGCCTTACGGATGTAGATTCAACGGTTACTTATTTTATTCTGCGCTGTAAAAAGTATCTAACATACATCACTGTTGCAAAATAAATGTGAATTTCATGGAACGATGTTGATTATTTACTACGTTAAAATAAAAATAAGTAAATTTACGTACACTTATAGTTTATAGATCGACTACAGTACGCTTTTATCTATCAATAAATAAACTAGCAAAAAGCAGAGCTTTGTAAGCGCTCACAAAGTTGTACTACATTGTAATATTGTTAGAAATTTATTTTTATGACAATTACATTTATTAATGTATGGTCTTTATTTATATTTATCTAACCTAAAAAAATCCAGCGTATTTTCACCCAAATATTATATTCGCATCAAAGGCGTCGTCAGGCTTTTGTCTAGGAGGGCGCTGAAAAATAAAACTAACTAGCCCAGGTATTCCATTCGTGTGTTGCCTATCCTGAGACATAAGATGTTAAGTCTCGGTGCCAGTAATTACACTGCCTGTCTTGCCCTTCTCTCCGAAACACAGTAAAGCTGTTTCACGGGAGAAATAAGCAAGATGGTGGTACCCATGCAGCCGGAAGCGCGGCGCAACGCATCCTTCCCACCGGTAATGATAGAATAATTTGAGAGAGATGACTGAGAGAAAATAGTCAATATGTGTGTATAATATCAAGTATGTCGCATAAATGAAGTTTTTAATGTTTATTTTTATTAATTTAATGTATTTCTAATGTTTTTTATTTGAAAATATTAGGTTTCTGCAGTCCTTTCTAGAGTTGTGGTGGTTAATATAACGCATAGCGTTATATTATAGCGCGCTATGTACACTTAAAGTAAAGCTAGAAAAATATAGTTTATAGTCTTTAACGCGCTATCATAAAATAGTTGATTTGAACAATATTTATTGTCTCGCCCGTGTCAGGTACCACCGCCTTACCTATTCCTGCCGCAATAACGTCAGTGCTTGTCGCTGTCGTGTCCCGGTTTGGAGGGTAAGGTAGCCGGTAAACTTATGCATGTGGCGTTAGACCTCGCCACAAAATAGCAACGCACAATTAACATCTTTGGTGTCTATAGGCAATGGTTGACTCTTTCCATCAGGAGACCTATCTGCTTGTTTGGTATCTTATGATATAAAAACAAAAAAAACAATACTACGCATGACTAGTACTTTGTAATGTAAACTTTAACTGTGCTAAATTTCAAACTTTAGTGTTCACGCAATTGTCTTAAAAATGGGTACAAAATTTTGTCTTTACGTATTTATTATATAGATTTAAAAAGATTTAAGTACATGTAGAGTTACGCGCTTTTTCACTCGACAGTACACGGCGTATTCATACACATCCAAGGTTTAACGGATTTGTATATTTAACGTATTCTTCCCATTGTGTTCCTCATATTGTATTGTGTTATAAGTGATAAAAAGTTTACAAAGTACCTTGGGGATTCTCGCGTATTATTACATTTTATATTCATTATGGAAGCTTATACTTTTTAATAATACTAGCTGCCATTGGCAAATTCGTTTGCGTACCCCAAAATCATAACTTTCTTTTGCTTAGTAAAGTTATAATTAGCCTATGTTATCCGGGTTTGATCCCCGACGGGGACAAGCATTTGTGTGATGAGCATAAATGTTTGTATTTCCGGGTTTTGGTGTTTATTATGTATGTAAAAGTATTTATATGTGTATTTCTGTGTATTAGTATCGTTGACTAACACCCAAAACACAAACAAATAATTTGGGGTTAGATCAGAAAGTGTGATTTGTCCCATGAATATTTATTATTTACTATTATTATTATTCCTTATTGCTAGATAGTGTAACTTCTTGATCCTCAAAAAATTTTAAAATTAATCAATAGTTTTTAAGTTTATTTATTACAAACATACAAAAATACAAATGTTTTCTCTTATTTACCGCTGCCCCCTTGGTCGAGTGGTTAACGATCCTAACTACGCAATCAATGGGGATCAGGTTCGATCCCCGACGGGGATAAACATTTGAGTGATGAGCATAAATGTTTGTATTTACGGGTTTGGGTGTTTATTAAATATATTCTAGTATTTATATATGTATTTCTATGTATTAATATCGTTGACTAACACCCAGAACACAAGAAAATAATTTGCTAACTTTGGGGTTAGATCAGTAAGTGTAATTTGTTCCGTGAATATTTTATTTTATTTTATATTTTATATATAAAAAAAAATAACCGCATCCTCTGCTGCTATTGTTTTTACAGAAACTTTGAAACTATATAAATGACATTATATTACTCATTTTTCTTTGGTATTTTTTTTTGTTTTTGGTTTTTTTTTTTGGTATTAAAAAAAAATATTTAAAAAAAATATGATATTACTAGCAGTTACTCGCGATTTCATTCACGTGATGAAACTCATTACTTATCTTAGATCAGTTTGGTAAATAGTAGTCTATGTTACTTCGAGATAATGTAGCTTTTTAAAGGTAAAATAATTTTTAAAATCGGTCAAATAATTTTTGAATTAAAGTCTAACAATTAAAAAACACAAAAATATATTTTTTTCTCTTTATAATATTAGATTAGGTTTATTTGCACATTTTTGAAAATTATTTACATTAGTTATATAAATTAAATTATAAATAATATATGATATTTTTTCAATATTTGCACACCATTATATGCAATACCCTCGTATATTTGATTAATTTAATAACTGTTTGCCCGTGTTGGTCCGGACTCATTTGAAAAATACCAACTGTCGATCTGCCAGGCAGGTCGTGAAAGGCGATTGGCTATATATGTCACTACTATGATAACTACTAGGTGATGGGTTTCTACAACGTGTCGTCCGGGTATTTGGTACCACCGCCTTACCTATTTCTACTGTAGTAGCGTCAGTGCTTGTCATCGTCGTGTTTCGGTTTCGAAAGTAAGGTAGCAAGTAAACTTATGCATGTGGCATTGCCATCCCGCCACATAGATAGCAACACACTATTAACAGCTTTGGTATATACAGGTGATGGTTTCTCTTTCCGTCAGGAGAGCCATCTGCTTGTTTGCTATCTTATGACATAAAAAAACTTGCTTAAACAAATTAAACAATTAAATCTATATTCTTTCTTTCTTTTTTGTTCTTTAATCTTATAAGCATGTCAAATAATTAGATTAAGCTTCTTTTCACAAAAAGTTACGAAAATCAGACGGCCATTAAGTAAGCAATGGCCCATAGTAATTTAGCTGACTTATCAAGTCTCGAAAGACTAATCAAAGTGAACATTTTTGTGGATATAAGCTTATTATTCGGGAATCAATATTAATTTATATAAATAAAATTACATGTGTCTGTCGTGCAATCATCATGCAAAATCTACTGGATGAATACAGTTTTTTTTTAGTTGTCTTCGGGTTCGATTCCCGGGTCGAGCAAATCAAAATTGTGTTTTATTTTTCAATTTTCTGATAAAAACAATGTTGTCCGGGATTGGATAAGTACCCGGTTGGCGATAGGTTTGCTACCTGTCACATTTTTGAACTATTATCAACTAATCGTAGATGCACTGGTATAAGGTAGGCAGGCAGGCCTGTGCCTCTGCCTACTTTATCAGGGATACCGGCGTGAAAATACTTTTTTTAAGTCACAGATACTTGGCCCTAATCTAAAAATCCTATTGTTCTCAAGACATATGCTCCAGAGTTTATATCGCGTCTTCCGGCATTCCTATTTAAATGTCGCCGTACTCAAAACTTGACAACTTTGTGTCACACAATTCTTAAAAAAGGCGATCGCTCGAATCTTGATGGAGATAACATATTTTTTCTCCAAAATAATGGAATCCATTGTTAACTGTCAGCTTCTGAAGTATCTAGAGGAGCATCAGCTGATTCCTTGCGACTGCGTTGTTTGTGGTCTTCTAGTTCACTTTACACACCGGTACAAGGAAGCAGTGAAGAATAAAAGAAAACATTGGCAGCTATTCATTTCCATTGTCACTTGGAAGATAATGATCAATTAGCCTCAAAAAAGCTGAGTGACGTAAACTGGGTTGCTTAACATGGCATCTGAGGGTCTTAAGTTATCATCAAGTTTGAGTTTATAAGTCAGCGCTTATTCTGTTTCGTTCATTATACCGTATCGCTACGCCGTAGTCAATTATTCATTACAACGTTTTACTACGTCGTAGCAGGCGTGTATAAATTTCGTAGCTTTCTAACCTCTCACACTGAAATACGATAGCGACGAACATTAACGCTGTTGCGATAGAGTAATTGCTACGCCGTAGTCGATACAATTAAATGAGCGCAATAAGTCTACACGCATGCTTAATGCTTATATGGGTCAATTAATAGCGACATTATTCTTTAGTAAGATAAATTTCAATATGTGCATTTCTTTGCAATGTAGGTAAAGTAAACCAAACGGCAATGGACTGTCAGAAATATTTGTCGGATGGCGATGTGCGTGTATGTACGTACTGGTATCATTCAACCGGTTTCCTTGTCGGGTAGGCAGAGTAACCTGAACGTATAAAGATTTTCCGGTTCGCCATAATTCACCGGTTTGTCAGTTGGTGAGATGAGTAGTGATGCCATCGCCGCATTTTACCGACCTTATAACGAATATAGACTATTTCTATGATAATATTGATGATGATTATATGAAAAAATTTAAATAACACTTTTGCCAGACCCGAGGATTAAACCCCTCGCTATCCCCTGTGTTGGTCCCGGGATCCTTTGAAGAATAGACTAACTGCCGTTTTGCCTGGCAGGTCGTAAAAGGCGACCGATTCGCTATGCAAGTCACTACCATCGTGACTACTAGGTGGCATTGTTTCGCCCGGGTCTGGTACCACCGCCTTACCTATTCCTGCCACAATAGCGTCAGTGCTTGTTACTATCGTGTTCAAGTCTGGAGGGTAAGGTAGCCGGTAAACTTATGCATGTGGCATTAGACCTCGCCACAAGATAGCAACGCACCATTAACATCTTTGGTGTGTATAAGCGTTGGTTGACTCTTTCCATCAGGAGTCCCATCTGCGTGTTTGCTATCTTATAATATAAAAAAACCAGGCTGAACAGGCTACCCCGTAGACCACAAGGCAAGCAATACTTATGACCTGATAAACACCTTGTCTTAACTGGGGGTAAAACCCTCGTCATTTTTGAATGAATAGGCAAATTTCATTACAACTGTGAATATTATCTTTATCATTTAAAACAAATGAAAATTTGCCATAAATTAAGCTCGTTGAGTTTTTCAGCTGTTTTCACATTTTAAATCCGGCGGTAAAAAATGGTTAACCCATCAAAATTGTCCTGTAAAGGTATATTTAAATTATTTTTAGTTGAAACTAGTTTATCACTCACTTGTACTTTTATTTCACTATTATTATACACTAAATTATTTAATTTTATCGACCGGTTTCGCTTTTTAAAGCATCTTCAGGACGTAATATTCTTTACTGACCTAAAAAAAAAATATTTTAATTAGTTTACTCATTTCATTTTGAAAGTTCTCCACTTATCAATTTAGAACTAGGTTTCTTTTACATATTCTCTAAAGATATACAAACAAAGATAGCTCTCCTGATGATATACAACCATAATTAAAGATTTAATGATAAGTTACTACCCGCGTAATAGAAATGTTACATACATGCATAAATTTACCGCCTACTCTTCTTAAGTGTGAAAAATCAAACTCCGACACGAAAATAGTAAACAGTTGGTAAGCACTTGCAAAGTCACTGCTTACAATTTTTATATCCCAACAATTCGTATTAGAACTCTACTATGATGTCAATAAATTTTCATTACATAAAACATGTGCGTTTATATTGTAACAATTCATGGAACTATGTTAACACAATATTTCATATCTTTTATAAACAAAATGATGTAAGTAAGCTGTGAAAAACAATATGTACTTAGTTAATTAATTTATAAGTTAGAACTGATTTGTTTTTAAATAACAATAAAAAAATCTTCACGCCCGTATCCCCTGAGGGTTAAGCAGAGGTACAATAACTGCACCCACGATTAGCTTTAATCCTACAATGTGATAGGTGACAAGCCTATCGCTACAATGTTATATATAAAAATGAATTGCTGTTCGTGAGTCTCACTAAAACTCGAGAACAGCTGAACCGATTTGGACAATTTTGATTTTGAATTAATTGTTGAAATCCAGGGAAGGTTTAAAAGGTGAGAAAATATAGAAAAAAAATAAGAGTAGTTAAAAAGACAGAACAACGCTTGCCGGGTCAGCTAGTAACATATAAAACTATTTATTATCAATATAAATTATTTTTTAATATTTAAATGCAATATCATTTACCATATCGCTATCATTTGACCGCCCCGTTGGTCGAGTGGTTAGCGACCCAGTCTACGCAACTACCCTACGGGGCTCGGGTACGATCCCCGACGGGGACAAGCATTTGTGTGGTGAGCATAAATGTTTATAAAATTATTAAAGTTTCAGACGAGACGCTACCGAGCGAACGTCTAACTGAGGAAAGACCATATAGGTCCAACACTAAACAGAACCTACGCCGATTAAACGTGAGTGTACCCGATTTTAATTAATAATAAATGTTAATATTTCCGGGTTTGGATGTTTATTAAATATATTCCAGTATTTATATATGTATTACTATGTATTAATATCGTTGACTAACACCCATTTCGCCGTGTTGGTCCCGGCCTCCTTTGAAGAATAGGCCAACTGCCGTTCTGCCAGGCAGGTCGTAAAAGGCGACCGATTGGCTATCGAGTCACTAACATCGTGGCTACTAGGTGGTAGAGTTCTGCATTGTCTCGCCCGGGTCTGGTACCACCGCCTTACCTATTCCTGCCGCAATAACGTCAGTGCTTGTTGCTGTCGTGTTCCGGTTTGGAGGGTAAGGTAGCCGGTAAACTTATGCATGTGGCATTAGACCTCGCCACAAGATAGCAACGCACCATTAACATCTTTGGTGTCTATAGGCGATGGGTGACTCTTTCCATCAGGAGACCCATCTGCTTGTTTGCTATCTTATGATATAAAATAAAAAATAAATAATAAATAAAAATACCCATAACACAAGCAAACTTGCTTTCTTTGGAGTTAGATCAGTAAGTGTAATAATTTGTCTCGTGAATATTTATTTATTTATTATCAGCTGTTTCGCTCTATTTCTCTGTCAGTCTATCTTTCTTTGCCTTTTATACTTTTTAGAACTAGTTTTTGAAAAACAATATTTATAAGTAAGTGTTAAGTGAACAAATATATTGTAAAAAATAAAAACTAGATAATGTTCACAATAGTGTGCCATCAATAGTTATTTCAAATATAAATTTATTTTAACGCTAAATATTTTTTAAATTTTGTACAGACCATATTACTTTTAACATAGTTCCTTAGGTACAATTATTTATGTCATTTAATTATGGACATTACCATTTGTACATACAGTTTGTAAAAAGTATTTTAAATATTTTAAATGTGCAATGTTACATAATTGTAATTTAAAATCGATGTGATTTATAACAAACATAGTAAATAACCAATTGTGAAATTATATTATTGAATAAATTTGAAATAATAATAATGAAAAATATATATTAAATAAAATGTAGTCCAACTTATATAAATATGAATTGATAGGAATACTTTTCGAATGTTTTGTACATAATATTTTATAAGAATTTTCTAACTCTTGATAGCTATTGTAAAACTGATCAATAACTTATTTATTAAGTAAGTAGTATTCATTATAAAGTTACTTAAATAAATGAGTACCAATGTTTTAACCACGAACCATTTATCTGGTCTTCTATAATGTTTTGTGGTATTAACATTCATTTTAAAATTATTTTTAACTTATAGTAAACTATAGTAACTGTTTGAATTGTACATATTGTTTGGCAAGATTACTCTAAATAACTTTAAACATTTTTAAGTGTTTCATTTTAAAAGTATATTATATATCATGTATGCCTAAGGTTCTTCTGACGATGAAATGCAACCGATCAATTAAAATCAACATCACAATTTTTAAAGTCGATTGCTTTAACCTTTGGAGTTTTCTTTTGTTATATGATTTTGTGTTAGCATATTGAATTAATTGTACATAGTATTTTGTAAATAAAACCTAAGATGTACTAACGTGAAAAAACTAAATAAATAAATATTAGTTACATAATGTTAAATAAAATTTTATGTGTATTAAAATCTACAGAGCAAAATTTATCACAGAGCGTTTTTTTATACCTACTCGAAAAACAACAAAATACAAGCAATTTACTAGGAACGTTTAACACCGTTCGCATAAAATCGAATCGTTAAGTTTTATTATTTTATAATATTCAGGGAGAGGCGCTAACAGCGTACTTCAACTGAGTGATCGTAACCGCTTTTAGCGGTTAAACAATGCTTAAAACGATCGCGTCTTGGAAGCGTGAACGCTATTTGGAATTCACGCTTGAACTCTAAAACTACATTCTTATTGTTACTACAACTACAACGGAACCACACTTTTATACAAAATATAAAACGAGTAGGTATGAACCTGAGTGGAAATTTCAAAGTTGCCCCAAAAGCTATTTATTGTTAGACGAGCTAAACAATTTTTTGTTTTGGCGCGAATTTTGAGTTGCATCTGTTATTATTATTGCAACTAGTGATTGTATTTAATTTAATTAATAAATAAAGTGCTATTAAGTTAATTTTTTTTTTATATTATAAGATAGCAAACAAGCAGATGGGTCTCCTGATGGCAAGAGTCAACCATCGCCTATAGGCACCAAAGATGTTAATGGTGCGTTGCTATCTTGTGGCGAGGTCTAATGCCACATGCATAAGTTTACCGGATATCTTACCCTCCAAACCGGAACACGACAGTGACAAGCACTGACGCTATTGCGGCAGGAATAGGTAAGGCGGTGGTACCAGACCCGGGCGAGACAATGCAGAACTCTACCACCCAGTAGTATGTTACTACCTTCGTGACTACTAGGTGGTAGAGTTCCGCAACGTTTTGTCTGGATTTTTAATGTCTGTAAGCGTTAGTTTCTTTTTCCAGTAGGAGAGTCATCTGTTTGCTTACTATTAAATGATAAAAAGTATCTTAAAGCCTGTATCCCCGAGAGGGTAGGCAGAGGTACAACAAATGCACCCACGGTTAGCCGAAGATACTTGGTCACACAATGTGATAGGTGGCAAGCCTATCGCCAACCGGGCACTTAATAATAACTAATATAAAATGATAAAATAAATGTCTATTATGTAATTATATAGCTAAAAATGTAACAATCTAGATGATGTTACATTTTTTTATATCATAAGATAGCAAACAAGCAGATGGTTCTCCTAATGGAAAGAGTCAACCATCGCCTATGGACACAAGAGATGTTAAATGGTGCGTTGCTATCTTGTGGCGAGGTCTAATGTCACATTCATAAGTTTGCCAGCTACCTTACCCTCCAAACCGAAACATGACAGTGACAAGCACTGACGCTATTGCTGCAGGAATAGATAAGGCGGTGGTACCAGACCCGGGCGAGACAATGCAGAACTCAGACTCGACAGACTTGTATAACCAATCGGCCACCTTTTACGACCTGCCTGTCAGAACGACAGTTGGCATATTCATCAAAAGAGCCCGGGACTAACACGGTGGAAAAAAGTCTATTGTATTTTATGGCCCCACTAAATAAATAAATATCTCCTCTACCCAAAGGTTGTCTGGCCGAGGTCGCTCTTTAGCGATAAGACCGCCTTTTTGTACCTTTGTGTATACGTAATATTATTGTTATTATAATTTGTTAATTTTTTTGGTGCGCATTAAAATATAAGCATTCATTCATTCATTCATTAATGCAGTAAAATCGCAATAACCGACTTCCAATCGCCTGTTTCTCTGGAAACCATAATCAGATTTTCAGCAAGTTCATATATCCTTTAAACAAAACAAGAACTTTTTATTCCAGTTTATAAATGACAACTCTGAGGTAATAAACATGTTTTTTTTAAATAAGATAGCAAACAAGCAGCTTTTTGCCTCCTGGTGGAAAGAGCAAGAGATGTTAATGGTGCATTGCTAACCGTTTGGCGGGATGGCAATGCCACATTCTGGTACACGATAATGACAAACATTGACGCCATTGACAAACCGGAACAAAACAGTTACAAGCACTGACAGGTAAGATGGTGGTACCAAATACCCGAGCAAGTAGTGACACGTAAAGCCAATTGGTCGTCTTTTACGACCCGCCTGGCAAAACGGCAATTGGTCTATTCTTCAAAGGAGCCCGGGTGGGGGAAACCTAAACTAAACAACAGAATTGTGAACCTACCCTTCATTGGATATGCAAGTTATTACCATCATGGCCACGAGGTGGTAAAATTCTACTTTTTCTCGCCCGAATCTGATACCATCACCTTATCTGTTCCTACCAAAATAACGTCAGTGTTTATAACTGTTTAGTTCTGGTTTGTAGGGTAAGGTAGCTGCTAAACTAATACATTTGGCATAAGATCCCGTCAAAAGAACAGAAACGCACCGTAACAGCTTTGGTATCTATAGGCGATGGTTGACTCTTTTCATCAGGAGAGTCGTCTGTTTGCTATTTTACGATGATAAAAAATGTCTTGCGAACAAAGTCACGGTCAAAATCATTATAAATAATCATAATCGATAAATACCCGAGCAACAATCTACCTAGGGTAATAATAATCAAGAAGCACCACTTGATATCAATTGCCCTAAAACGTTTAAACCGACTGGGAAAATTTCAATCCACTAAGTGGATGAAATATTTAATGATGCTGTCATATGATAAAATTTATTTGACTTTCCTGTTAATGTTCGAAAACTCGGTTAAGTTCGAGTCAATCGCATACGAAATTTACCTTTCCCCCCCTCTTTTTTAAATAACAATAGCTAATGGCCTTAAGAGCCGTAACAGTGACACCGCAAACCAAGGAACCCTTAAACACCTAACAAAATGACATGGGCGTATCGAGGGGGGGCAGGGAGGAGCAGCTGCCCCCCCCCCCCCTGGAATTTGTTTACCTCCCTAGTCTCTGCTCACTATTTACTGTTGTAGATAAAAATATATTCTTAAAATGTTACAGTTGTACCCAGTACCCAGATTCTGGGGGGGGCTGGCTCAGAACCTGGGTACGCCCATGCACAACGCATCATGAAACTTAACATACATGACTTAAGAAAAGTTGTAGGTACCATAACAGGACATTATCATCTAAGCCGACACCTATTAAACATAGGTGTAACAGATAGCTCTCTATACCGCGGCTGCATGGAGGAACAGGGAACCCCCACTCACGTTCTCTTTCAGCGCATGAGCGTAGCTAAACAACGGGCACGAATCCTAGTCAACCCAAAAACTCCTAAAGAAGCTTGTGAAAACATAAACCATCTTATAAGCTTCTAAAAGGAATTAGGATGGCTGGGCTATAGATATGGCCAACTACGTAGCCTGAGTGGCTAAGTGCAGAAAATATAACGGCAAAAAAAAAGTAACACTAGACAAGTGGGTGAGCAGAGTGCTCAGGCAGAGTTTAAATTAAAAACTGGGCAATTAACGCCCGAGCTAAAGGATGTCTTGGCCTCTACCTCACTCAGTGAGAATTGCCCACCTTTGAGATACAACTTTTTATTCATTTAATAGTGACCAATATACTGGTCGCTATTACCGTTATATGGTATTTTTGACTATTTAAGACGGTGTAGGTGGTATCTGTAGAAACGAGTAAAATAAAACTGTTTTTATTCTGTCATCAGCGGGAGAAAATTTTTGCATGAACAAATAATTTTATCAAATATTTAAATTGAAACTATTATTGAAATAATTAAAATAAGCACTATAAATCCGCCAAACAATTATGCATATTTGAAATTTTACTAGGTAGCAGATTTAGGCGATTTCTCGACCGGATTTCGTTACCACCAACTCACATATTCCTACCACAATAATGTCAGTGCTTATCACTATCTGTCGTGTTCTGGTTTGTAAAATTAGGTAGCCGGCATGGGCGTCGGCATCAAGAGAAGCACTTGTCAGTAAATATTACACGAATAAAACAATATTAAATTACTGTTTGAATAGAAATTGCTGTGCAAATTTATTAATAACCTTTTCAAAACACAATTTGACATTACATCTATCCACATAAAAGTATACATATATTGTTCTATATTTTAAATTAGTTAATGGCATAATGGGGAGACGCATATGCATCCACTAAAAGCAATCTTAGCGATGCACGTGGTAGCAGGCAAACTTCTGCATGTATCACTGATAACCTACCATACGAATTTTTGGTGTATATGAGCGATGGTTTTCTCTTTCGATTAGGAGAGAAAGTTACTTGTAATCATATGTAATATTTTTTTTCCAGTAACTTTAAAAAACTTAGTGTATAGCGTCCCATAGATCTACAATAATATTGCGCAATATTACGTATTGTGCAATATTATTGACCGTTTTGTGTTAATATTAAAGATTGCACAATGATTGAACGAAAGTTTGAGCGGGTTTTAATTTTTATTGCGCAATACTTTTTCTTGCACTGTGTAGGCTTAATATTGCACAATATTTTTCACTTCAAAGCTTGAAGCGGTCGCGTTCGGTCACTCACGGTGTTTAATGTATGGTCGTGTCGTAAATTTAAGCAATATGGCGAACAAGAATGCTATAAAAGATAAAGAACGGGAGTTTTTACTTGAGTGTATAGAATTGTATAGATATTTATTTAACAAAATCACCAGCATGGTCGCCGCCAAAACTTCGTTGTCAGACATGTTACTCGCACGAAAATATTGATCAGACTGGTTTGTCAATTTTATTGAACGTTTGGAATCAAAGGGGATATTCAATATTATTGCGCAATAAAAGTATTGCGCAATATTATTGTAGGTCTATGGTGCGCCTAAGAGCGGATACATTTTCCAATAAAAAAGTTATATTTTATTCAATGGAAAATAGAATGGAAATATATACTGTCTCAAGCGAGATACTCTTTATTTATGAACAAATAATTTTACGAACATACAACTGTTTCTCAAACTGAAACTGCATTATTATTACATTAGAACAGAAAGATTTCTTTAAAGTTCTTACACTAAAGCCCCGTTTTCACTTTGATTAGTACGAGTGTGAGTGTTTAATGCAGGTGCTTAGTATTAAGATAAAAATACGTGAAGATAGCCGTGGATCAGTGCGAGTGATAAGTAATCAGCATCTGTTCACTTTTACTACGCTGATTACGAATCACTCGCACTGATCCACGGCTATCTTCTCGAATTTTTGGCTTAATACTAAGCACCTGCATTAAAAACTCACACTCGCACTAATCAAATAAAAACGGGGCTTAATAATCCACCAAACGATTCATTATTCATATTTGCAATTTTTCTAGTTTTTTTTTTTATAGAAAAAGAGGCCAATTGGACAGGAGGCTCACGTGATGGTAAGTGATCACCGCCAACCATGGACAATTATACTATCAGTAGACTTGCAGTTGCGTTGCCAGCCTTTAAAAAAAATTAGGCTCTTTTCTTTAAGGTTCATAAGTCGTTCATAAGTTCTGCAACGTTTTGCCCGGGTTTTGGTACCACCGCCTTAGCTATTCATGCTGTAATAGTGTCAGTGCTTGTCACTGATATGTTCCAGTTCAGAGTTTAAGGTAGCCGAAGAACTTATACGCTGTTAGTATAGGCGATGTTTGTTTCTGATCCATTTGCTTGATTGCTATCTTATGATATAAATAACGTGTTGGTCCCGGGCTCCTTTGAAGAATAGGCCAACTGCCGTTCTGCTAGGCAGGTCGTAAAAGGCGACCGAGTGGTTATGTGTGTCACTACCATCGTGACTACTAGGTTGTAGAGTTTTGCATCGGCTCGGCCGGGTCTGGTACCACCGCCTTACCTATTCCTGCCGCAACAGCGTCAGTGCTAGTCACTGTCATGTTCCGGATTGGAGAGTAAGGTATGGTATTATGCATGTGGCATTAGACCTCGCCACCAGATAGCAACGCACCATTAACATCTTGGTGTCTATAGGCGATGGTTGACTCTTTCTATCAGGGAATCATCTGCTTATTTGCTATCTTATGATATAATCTGTGATATTAGTAACATAATTTCTAAACGCATGAATTAAAGTCATTAAAGTTAACGTGACAGAGAAAGAAAAACGAATCGTACTTATTAATAATCCAGAAAAAAATAATGCGTTGTTGACAAACGAGTCGTAAGACACATAAAAATAATGGATGCTATTAGACTCCGTAATCTCAGAAAATGTCCTAACAAAATAATCTAGATAAAACGAAATACTTAGAGAAACATCAGACAGTTGATTGTTAATTTCATTATACGTGCCTTTCCTCAGTAGAGATCTCACACAATCTAAAGTATGTCTGGCAGACTCATTATCTAAAAGGGTATTTCAAGGGGTATTTTCAGATTATTGAATAGTTAGGATCAAATATATCTATTTATTTATTAGAAAACCAACAGCTGGGTTACATTATATTATTCAATTTGACAAATCTATATTATACCTGTATTAATATTATAAATGCGAAAGTTTGGATGTTTGGATGGATGGATGGATGGATGGATGGATGTTTGTTATTCAATCACGCAAAAACTATTGATCGGATTTTAATGAAATTTGGTACACAGGTAAATAATGACCTACAATTGCAACAAAAAAAAATTAGGTTATCCCGCGAGATTCGCCAAAAACTTTTATAATGCAGCGGGCTGCACGCTACAGCTACCATCAATAGTAGTGTAGTCACTACCATCGTGGCTACTAGGTGGTAGAGTTCGGCATTGTCTCGCCCGGGTCTGGTGATGGTACCAGCCATATCTAGCTATGCCAGCCTTACCTATTCCTTCCACAATAGCGTCAGTGTTTGTCACTTTCACGTTCTGGTTTAGAGGTTAAGGTAGCCGGTAAAATTTATGGTTGTGCCATTAGACCGCGCCACCAGATAGCCACGCACCATTAACATCTTTGGTGTCTAAAGCAATGGTTGACTCTTGGCATCAGGCGACCAATCTTCTCGTTTGCTATTTTATAAAATAAAAAAATAAAAAAGAAACTCTATGCTAATAATAATAAATTCTCTATTTGGGACACAAATTAGCACGACGATAGGTATATACTCAAAGATCTTATGGTATAAAAAACAAATGTGGCGTATGGAAAATAAATGTGTAAAAGGTTCAGTATGATGGGACCTTAAAATCAATTTTGGAGATTAATCCAGAACAGTCTACGTGGCTATGAACGATATCAAATAAAAAGCACATATCTAAAACTAATCGCCTCTGTGGTCTTGGGGTCTGGTGTCGGTTTTAACAACATGAGGTCCAGGGTTCGATTCCCAGGTCAGCGAATTCAAAAATGTTTTTTTTTTTCAGTTTTCTGATAAAAACAACGTTGCTCGAAATTGTATAAGTACCCAGTTAGCGATAGGCTTGCCACCTATCATATTGTGGGACTATGTCTCTTCGGTTAGTCGTGGGTGTACTGACCTTTTCGGAGGTACGAGCGTGAAGATTCTCTTTTTCTAAGACTACACGCCCTACTCTAGAGATAAATAAGTTAGCTGTATACATTCATAGATTCACAGATTTTACTCGAGCTAATAGATAGATAAATGTTAGTTGTGATTTTACACTTTCAATCGTCGGCACTTGGTGAAATTCCATTATTTTTAGTTGAAACCAGTTTATCACACACTTGTAGTTTTATTTCACTATTATTATACACTAAATTATTTAATTTTATCGACCGGTTTCGCTTTTTAAAGCATCTTCAGGACGTAATATATTCTAAAAATATTCTTTAAGAATATTACGTCCTTAAGATGCTTTAAAAAGCGAAGCCGGTCGATAAAATTAAATAATTTAGTGTATAATAATCTATACATATAATAAAATCATAGGAAAGTTAAAACTGTACATTGAATATTTTTTTAAAAGAATACTTGGGGCGTGGTCTACAATTGATATCTAAGCCAAAAATATCGTTTTTAGAATTTTTGTCTGTTTGTCTGTTTATCTGTTTGTCTGTTTGTCTGTTTGTCTGTTTGTCTGTTTGTCTGTTTGTCTGTTTATCTGTTTGTCTGTTTGTCTGTTTGTCTGTTTGTCTGTTTGTCTGTTTGTCTGTTTGTCTGTTTGTCTGTTTGTCTGTTTGTCTGTTTGTCTGTTTGTCTGTTTGTCTGTTTGTCTGTTTGTCTGTTTGTCTGTTTGTCTGTTTGTCTGTTTGTCTGTTTGTCTGTTTGTCTGTTTGTCTGTTTGTCTGTTTGTCTGTTTGTCTGTTTGTCTGTTTGTCTGTTTGTCTGTTTGTCTGTTTGTCTGTTTGTCTGTTTGTCTGTTTGTCTGTTTGTCTGTTTGTCTGTTTGTCTGTTTGTCTGTTTGTCTGTTTGTCTGTTTGTCTGTTTGTCTGTTTGTCTGTTTGTCTGTTTGTCTGTTTGTCTGTTTGTCTGTTTGTCTGTTTGTCTGTTTGTCTGTTTGTCTGTTTGTCTGTTTGTCTGTTTGTCTGTTTGTCTGTTTGTCTGTTTGTCTGTTTGTCTGTTTGTCTGTTTGTCTGTTTGTCTGTTTGTCTGTTTGTCTGTTTGTCTGTTTGTCTGTTTGTCTGTTTGTCTGTTTGTCTGTTTGTCTGTTTGTCTGTTTGTCTGTTTGTCTGTTTGTCTGTTTGTCTGTTTGTCTGTTTGTCTGTTTGTCTGTTTGTCTGTTTGTCTGTTTGTCTGTTTGTCTGTTTGTCTGTTTATCTGTTTGTCTGTTTGTCTGTTTGTCTGTTTGTCTGTTTGTCTGTATGTATGTCCGGGGTAAACTCAAAAAGTACTGCATGGATTTAGTTCAAATTTTGCATGAATATTACTAACAGGTCGGGTTAACATATAGGCTACATATTATCACGCTATTACCTAGCGGCCAGGTGCTGTGCGAAGTAAACGAAGTCCGCGTCGACGAAGTCGTGGGCAACAGCTAGTAGTGAAATAAAAGTACAAGTGTGTGATAAACTAGTTTCAACTAAAAAAATGATAGATGTGAGTCTGGCGCCTATTCAAGTGACAAAATTTCAATCAAATTGAGGTATTTAGGGCCCTTAGGTACACATTATACCGCATCTTAACACGACGTTATGCTATATGGTGCTTATGTGTGGAACAATAAAAACTTCGATTTGTTTGAAATATTGTTACGTGATTAAAAACAATAGTCATGATTATGGTTTATTTTTATATCATAGTATGATATAAAAATATCCTAACTAGTCCCCGCCGCTTCAACCACGAGTAGAATAACATGTTATCGATATAGCTTTACATACAAAATTTTATCTCCTACTTGTGTCTCATAGAGATTGATTTAAAAAAATATCTACGTTTGATCACAAATTTTCATGTATCTCTATGCCAAATTTAATAAGAATCGGTTCAGCAGTATTGCAGTGAAAGCATAACAGACAGATAGATAGCCAGATAGATTCTTTCATATATAACATTAGTATAGATAATAACAATATTACATAATGACAATAATTTATACAACCATGCCTCGCCTTTTATATGCTGCTATAGGTTTCTAAGGGATTCTGATGAAGGAAAATTAAATTATCCCTAAAAACAATGGTACCATCAAACAAAAGCAAAGCTTTATCCCAAACATGTAAATTAATTCATTGAATAAATCAACAGAATTATACAGTGCGCTGCGGGGCGAAAATTTTTCTAAAGGTCTGAAGTCCTACTCTGAAATCCATAATTTTATTAGATTTGTGGTATTACTATTATTTAATTTATGTTAAGGTAATTGAATAGATAGAATCAGATGTGAATAAGATACTTCACTATATTTCGTTGGGTACTGCTCATGATCTAGGATCTGGGTAAATATAAATCTGATTACAAGGATACTTACACACGCTGATCATTTCCCCAAAAACAAGGAAATATATTTAACTTTCTGCACTCTACAGCCCGCTGTATTACTAAAGTTTTTGGTGAATCCCACGGGAACACCTTACTTTTCCAGGATAAAAATAATCTATATGCTTTACAAAACATTATCTATCTGTGTGACAAATATCATTTAAATCGGTTGAGCCGTTTTTGCGTGACTGGCAAACATTCAAACAATAATATACATATATACTTCACATTTATAATTTGTATAGGATTATATTTAAAAAAAATCTTAGGCTTTTGTTTATACGGCAGCAATATAGGTAAGATAGTTTAGTAGTTAGGGTGAAAATGATACGGTCAACTCTGTCTCGCATTTTATGAGCTGACAGCTGAGACACGATAACTTCCTCAAGGGATTTGACTGAAGGCGAACTAAATTATGCGGTGGGTATCCGTTAAAGTGACGATGCTAACAACAAAAAGTAAAGTTTTATTACAAACAAGCCGTTTTCCGCCGTGTTGGTCCCGGCCTCCTTTGTAGAATAGGCCAACTGCTGTTCTGCCAGGCAGGTCGTAAAAGGCGACCGATTGGCTATCGAGTCACTACCATCGTGGCTACTAGGTAGTAGAGTTCTGCATTGTCTCGCCCGGGTCTGGTACCACCGCCTTACCTATTCCTGCCGCAATAGCGTCAGTGCTTGTCGCTGTCGTGTTCCGGTTTGGAGGGTAAGGTAGCCGGTAAACTTACGCATGTGGCATTAGACCTCGCCACAAGATAGCAACGCACCATTAACATCTTTGGTGTCTATAGGCGATGGTTGACTCTTTCCATCAGGAGACCCATCTGCTTGTTTGCTATCTTATGATATAAAAAAAAAGTAAAATCTTATATACAGGGTGTAAAGAAAACCCTGACCGATCCGAAAGAGGTATATAGGTAGGTCAATGGTGTTGTCAAAAAAAAATATCTTTTTATTAAAATAAGAAAAATATCGTAGTTTAAAGTGCCTCATTTCAGTACTAAAATTGAGCAACTTCCCCTTAAATCAAGCATCAATTTTAAAAATTTATGTATCAATATCCATAAAATAATGTCACTGATATGTTTGTATTAAACTACCAAATAATGCCTTTGACGATCGGACAGGGTTTTTTTACACACTGTATAAAATTCTCCTGTCACAATGTTCGTTCCCGTACTCCTCCGAAACGGCTTGACCGATTTTGATGAAATTTCGTATGCATATTTAGTAGGTCTGAGAATTAGCTACTATCTATTTTTTATATCCCTAAGTAATAAGGGTTGTCCACCCCTAAAAATATTTTATTTTATTTTATAGTCATTTTTTTTAATTTTTTTTATGATTCAGCATTGAAAAATACATACAACTCTAAATTTTTACTATTCTATCACCAACCTTTATTTTTTATTAAATCTATACTAATATTATAAATGCAAAAGTCTGTCTGTCTGTTACGCTTTCACGGCTTTAGTTTACCGCTAGACCGAAGAGCCAGGGTCAAACATAGGCTATTTTTTTTTTTAAATCAATCTTTAATGGGTCGAAATACGGGATGAAATTTGTATGAAAAGCTATTTTGACAACTAGGTGAAGCTGCGCGAACCTTTTAATAATTTGTAGAATTAGAATTATTTGGAGCGCGCAGGCCAAAGATTTTCAAAATGTCTAAAATGTGTTTGCCCTAATCACTTAGTACTCTTAGGATTCAAAATTTTATTAGATTTGTAGCACTACAATTATTTAATTGATTTTCAGATTTATTACAATATAAAATCTAGTATCTTCACGTATGCATCCCCGAAGAGATAGTCAGAGGTACAACGGCACCCACGATTAGCCGAAAATACTTAGTCCCGCAATGTTATGTGGCCAGCTTATCGCCAACCGTGCACTTTTTCCAATTCCAAGCAACGTTGTTTTTGTCAGAAAACTAAAGAACATATTTTGAATCGTACGAGGCGACAATATAGAATCATTCAGATTTAATATTTTCATCAAACGGATTCTAAATTCTTTTCATTCAATATAGAAAGAAGAGAATATACAATATACATGGTGTAAAGAAAACCCTGTCCGATCGTCAAAGGCATTATTTGGTAGCTTAATTCAAATATATTTGTGTCATTATTTTATGGATATTGATACATACATTTTCAAAATATTTGCTTGATTTAAGGGGAAGTTGACTAAACTGAGGCACTTCAAATTACGATATTTTTCTTATTTTAATAAAAACAACATATACCTCTTTCGGATCGGACAAGGTTTTCTTTACATCCTGTAGAATCTAAAACTAATAAGATATACACTAAATAGTTCCACTGATTTTACATGAAATAATACGTGAAGATAGTGGATGCTGCTCATAATGATCTAAGACTTGGGTAGATATAAACCTGTGCACAGAGTATTTAGACAATTTAGATTATTTCCCAAAAAATAAGGAAATAAAATTAACTCCCCCCCTAAAATGTTCCCCGTGTTGGTCCCGGGCTCCCTTGAAGAATAGACCAACTGCCGTTCTGCAAGGCAGGTCGTAAAAGGCAACCGATTGGTTATGCGAGTCACTACCATCATGGCTACTAGGTAGTAGAGTTCTGCATTGGCTCGCCCGGGTCCGGTACCACCGCCTTACCTGGTACCTGCCACAATAGCGTCACAGCTTGTCGCTGTCGTGTTCCGGTTTAGAGGGTAAGGTAATCGGTAAACTTATGCACGTGGCATTAGACCTCGCCACTAGATAGCAATGCACCATTAACATATTTAGTGTCTATAGGCAATGGTTGACTCCATCAGGAGACCTATCTGCTTGTTTGCTATTTATTTTTTATTTATTTATTCTTTTGTACACACAGAAATACAAAACAATACTTATTTAAAAAGAAAATATATGTACAATGGCGTGATTATCTCTTTAAGAGATTTCTTCTAGCAAAACCAACCATACAGGTTGTTAAAAAAATCACTAGTTATAAACAGCAAGCATGGTGTACATTTGAGATTAAAACTAACTAAAACAAATTTTAACAAAACAAACAAGGATAAATGCAAGGTAAAACTGCTTATGATATAAAATATATATGATATAAAATAAACTAGCTGTATCGTGCAGCCCGCTGCTTTATAAAAGTGTGAACCCTGTGGGAACAACTAATTTTTCCGGGATAACAATAAACCTGTATACCATTCCAGATCAATATGTATACGTATGCCAAATTTCATCAAAATCGTTTCTGGCATTTTGCATGATTGAGTTACAAACACCCATCCATCCAAACATAAAAACTTTCGCATTTATAAAGCTACAGGCAGCTCGCTGCATAATAAACGTTTGTGGTCAATCCCGCGGAAAACTAAATTTTCGGGATTAAAAGTAGCCTATGTCCTATTTTAGGTTTGATCTACTTGTGTGCCAAATTCATCAAAATCTATTCAGTAAATTTGGCGTGATTAAATAACAAACATCCATCAATCCATCCACACATCCAAACTTCCGTATTTATAATATTAAGATAGGTTTATTTGGATTACACTCTACAAAAAGTTATACCTATAATAATACTAGCTGTTCCACGCAGCTTTGCCCGCGAGTAGATTAACATGTCGTCAAGATTTCATACAAATCTCATCCCCTATTTCAACCCTTTATGGGTTGATTTTTGAAAAAAAAAATTAGCTTATGTTTGACCCCGGCTCTTCAACTACTTCCATGACAAATTTCATGAAAATCTGTCCAGCGGTTTAGCCGTGAAAGCGTAACAGACAGACAGACAAACTTTCGCATTTATAATATTAGTATGGATGGCAGGAAGACTAATAAGATGACTTAATAGTCGCAATGTAAATTACATGAACAAACTTGCTTAAACTTTTGTTGTTGTTGTTAAATGAGCTACCCTGTTAGATACACTAGATTCTGCAATGGATTTGGAAAAAGGGAAATTAAATTATGACGTTAACACGATGTCACTATCAAACAAAATATATTAATTACGAGTCACGTTGTTTGTCCGCTATGGATTTCTAAACTAGCGAACCGATTTCAATGAAATTTTGTAGATCTGTTTGGTCCAACTTAAGTGACCGGATAGTTTTTATCTCAAGTACCCCAACAAAATAATCAATTCAACGTTGTCAACCTCCTGAGTGTTGAGAATCTAATTTTAACACCAGACGAAAAAAACTGTTACAAATAAGGTTTTATTTATTTTGATCAACTATCAATAGTTTCCAATACGTTAACTTTTTATTAGTTACTAAGGCATGTGGTAATGATTACGTTTTATAGGGATTTAATCACTTATGAGATATTGATTCTAGAACTTGAAAATCCACTTTAATATTGGGAGTGTTGTCGGTTGTCGCTACAGTTAAGAGATATTTCCATAAAATACATACGAACGAATGAATTATTATTATCACTTAGTAGATATTTTCACATAGCTAAAGAAGCTTATTGGTAAAGAAATTTTAGATAGGAGTGAATTCAATCTATGCGAATATGAATTTTATGTCTATTGTAATAAAAAAGTAATTTTGGACTAAATTGTCAGTTAGGAGGTATTGGTGCTTCATCGAAGACAAGTTATTTGTATGACAAAACATTTGTCGGATCAGCTAGTATTAGTATATGAGTATTCCTTCTACCTTCTAAATAAATTTTAGACCTTTCACCAACCGAAATATAGACAATGCGGCTTAGTGGACACAATCAAAATGACTTATACAATTATTACTCGCCATTTAAAGCCGCAATAAGTTTCCTAAGAAATTCGTATGAAGGCAGATTAAATTATAATTCATCAAAACGATGGTGCCATCAAACAAAAGCGAAGCTTTATCCCAAACATGTAAATTAATTCATAGAATAAATCAACAGAATTGTACGGTGCGCTGCGGGGAGAGTTCAGACCTCTCGAAAAATTCGAGAGGTCTGAACTCTGAAGTATTTTGCCCTAATTCACTCAGTTCTCTGAAATCTACGATTTTATTAGATTTGTGGTATTACTATTATTTCAAGGAGAATATGAGGATTTATGTGTTCGTCCCCCGGGTTAATCCGGGCTCCTTTGAAGAATATACCAAATGTCGTTCTGCCAGGCAGATCGTAAAAAGCGACCGATTAAATGTATGTGTCACTACCATCGTGACTATCATGGTGGTAGAGTTCTGCAACATCTCGCCCGGGTATTTGGTACCACCGTTTTACCTATTCCTGTCGCAATAATGTCAATGCTGCTAGTGCCACACAGAAGACACATAGTTCGCGGATAATAACAAATTTAATTAATTTCAACTTTTTAATTCTGATAAAAACGACATTTCTCGGAATTGGATAAATGCCCGATTGACGATAGGCTTACCACCTATCACATTGTGGGACTTAGAATCTTCGGCGAATCGTGGGTGCACCATTTGTACTCTGCCTCTTGTCCACGGATACGGGTGTAAAGATATAAACATTTGTCTTTTCTCCAGGCAGTCCTTATCTGAGTCACGCTACAGTGATCAAATAGCAATTTAGCGTAAATTTTGTAGTATTGAGATATCAAACCAATTGTTACCGTATTCAAATTGATTTCTGTATTAATAAGCAACAGGAATATCAATTAATCTGATAGCGATTCCATTCGTATCACATGGGATTACCGTGAATTCGCCGGACATATTTCCGAATATTCAAGTATAGAGAATTTAAGTTTTATCTGGAAGCATTTATCATGGTTAGAAAAAAAATACATTGTTGAATATTTATTTACAAGAACATGGATATTAAAATATACGTAAATAATCAAAGGTACCAATTTTTAAAATATTTCAAATTTTATGTAGTTAAAAATGTAAACACTATTTATTTTTAAATATTTGCTTAATATTATTTACAACACATGGTGTGCAAATATTTAAAAATTAATGTAACATAAAATTTAAAGTGTATTTTAAAAACATATTAAATTCAATGTCAAACTATATTGTGTTCCGGTTCTACTCAGGGAGACAGTTACTGAGGAACTGTGTCAAAATCCTCAACACATTGTTGTCTTGTAAACACCATTGACGTGTATAATATTACCACTGGACTTGCTGCTGTCAAAGATTTTTTGTGCCTATTTGAATATCGCCATTTTGGCGCTGGAGACCGTTGCGTGCGTCCATGGAACTAAAATTAGTGATTCCCACATGTCGACATCTTCGATAAGTTTTTCATTCGTTTAATATTTACAGCTAGCTATATATATATATATATATATATATATATATATATATATATATATATATATATATATATATATATATATATATATATATATATATATATATATATATATATATATATAAAATATATATTGTTTGTGTTATGGGTGCTAGTTACTAATACTGACGCTATCACCTACGGAGGTGGTGCTGTGCGGAGTAAACGAACCGCGCGGACGAAGTCGCTGGCAACAGCTAGTACTAAATAAACAGGAATAATAAGAAATATAGTGATTCATATATGAAGATTTCTCCGTGTTGGTCGGGAGTCGGAATTCCATTGAAGAATAGACCAACTGCCGTCAACCTACCAGGCAGGTCGTAAAAAGTGACCGGTTGGCTATAACATGTCACTACCATCGTTACTACTAGGTGATAGAGTTCCGCAGCGTCTCACTTCAGGTATTTGGTAACATCGCCTTACCTATTCCTACCGCAATAACGTCGATTCCGTCATTATCGTGTTCCAGTTTAAAGGATAAGTACAAATAGCAACGTGCCATTAACATTTTTTTGTCTATAGGCTGTGGTTTCTCTATCAAGTAAGACATATGCTTGTTTGGTTATTATATATGTTAAAGAAAAATTGTTAAAATATATTCTAATAATTCGTAAATTAGATAAAATTGTGCAGGAAAGGGTCACTAGTAATATTATAACACCAATATTTGTTTGCCTTTCCTTCACGCAATATCGCTTTAACAGATTTAGATGAAATTTGGCATTGAGATAGACTATAATAAGTAAACTGTGAAAATAATAAAAACACCGAATATTTCATACATTTAATTTTATAATGTATAATTTCTTCGAGGATTTGATTGTGATAGTATACCGAAAGTCTAACAAATGACTCGTTTATCTTATTTTTGATGGACAATGTTAGCCTAAGGTTGACCGGAGGTTGCATTAATTTGTTCTTATTTCTTGTATTGTACTACGATAGCGAAAATACTTTTACAAATTCCTGTTTAATGAAAATAATACAGACGAGTCGAAATTATTTGCCATGTAAAGAAATGCCGTATACTTTCACCAGTTACAGAAAGCGAAATTGTTTTTGTTGCTGCGATAATAATTCTTATATCTGAACGTTTTGTCATGATTTGCCTAATCAAAATATCGAAATGACTTTTAAAAGTTTCAATCGTGATAGTTTCGATTGCAATATTTAATAAAACATTAACTATCAAAAATATTGCAAACAAGGAGAATCTGTTTTCTTTGGAGTCCAATTAACAGCTTTCATTGTTGTAGTCATACATTTTTCCATTAAATAGACTGAAAATCTGCAAAAATAAAATGTAATTAAAATCATAGTACGCTACATGAACAAAACTTTTCCTATAAGTGAGGCATATTTAATTAAAATGCAAAAGAAATAAGACGACTATAAAGTGAATTAAAAATGCAACTAAAACTGAAAACGAAAACTGAAATTGATTAGTATAGTAGAATATCGATATTGAAATTATCGATATGACCTGTTGATATCACTAGTTAATTCTAAGCGAAACAAAATTAAATAAATATTATTAATTCTGCCGAAAATCAATATCCCTGTTAGTAATGTAATATTGTATTAAGAGTTTCTGGTAAAAATAAGTTATTTTAAAGACCATGTTACTCAATTTTTGATTAAAAACATGACTACATGCACGTACCTGTGAAACGAAGTTTTACACTCCTTTAGGTAGGATAGTTTGCAATATACGCATTTTCTAATTTCGCAAAACTTCTGAGTACATCAAATATAATATTAGAAATTCACTAAAACATTAACAAATTAATTAAAATACGTAACTGCCTCATAATATTTAGACTACCATGGCAACGACATACAGCATACGTCAAATTTAGTTCTCGGTACCCCCGCCGAAAGCGTTTTAAATTGACATATAAAATTAGCTGTCATTTGTACGGGATAACCTGTCCAGTGGTAATATTATACTCATCAATGGTAAACACTCATTTGCTTTGTGTTCAAAAATCATAAGGCAAAAAAAATATTTCACTATTTATTTACAAATTTCCTCATATATACGTTATTTATATCAAATTGAAATTTTATTAAATTATTTACCACTTCTTAAATTAAATAAATAAAACTAATTAAGTAGAATTACCTAAATTGTCTATGTTCATTTGGATTTGGATGGATGGATGTTTGTAACTCAGTCACGCTAAACTACTGAACGGATTTGTATGAAAGAACACGGGCAAGACTTCATACATCGTTCTTTTTAAATTATTACCTTAAAGTTTAATATAATCCTTAAGATTCTATATCAACTCCTTAACTTATCCGCATTTAATAAATATATTTTTAGCTCGGGGAATAGTAGACAAATAAAGTTATAATTTAGGTAAGGTTAACTTAAACTATCAGTGCTCTCCTTAGTAGTCTGTGGTTAGGTATTTATCTTGTCGTTGAGTGTCTTCAGTACAACTGCTAATCTCATAAATCTAAGTTAGATTTACAGAATTCTGAGCTAAGAGTTTGCAAAAACACTTTATAGGTACATAAAAGAACAAAAAATAAATTAGCATTAACTATTCTTTAATACAAAAACAGGGAGAATTTTTATTTGATATTATAACGAAAATTATGATATATAAACTGTTTTAATGAAAATGTAAATAAAGTTTTATAAAATCGTAACACTTAAATATGATGATATATTCAATCAAATTATAGTCTCAATTATTTTTAAATGATTGATCCTAGCGATATATTTTATTTAATTGATTTAAAAATCGTAGAACATTATTCTAGTTTATCTAATATTCGTCAGTCCAAAAGACACGCAAGGATTGTACAAAATTAAAATGACTTTTTTGACACACAGGTAGACGATAACCTAGAATAGTACATAAGCTACTTTATATCCCGCAAAAAGAGTTTTCCCGCGGAATCCACCAAAAGCTTATAAGCCAGCGGGCTGCACGTTGTAGCTAGTTTATAAATAAAAATATTAATTTTTTCACATTAGATATTATTAATACAAACACGGATAGCTAGTAGCTACACACCATTAATATTTTTTGTGCGTATAGGCGATGGTTATATATATTTATCGCGAGAACTATCATATGGCTTGTCGAAAATAAAGTAAGTATAAGTATTCTTAAAACGCATTTTATTCTTTTTTTATATCATAAGATAGCAAACAAGCAGATAGGTTCCCAGATAGAAAAAGTCAAACATAGCCTATAGACAACAAAGATGTTAATGGTGCATTGCTATCTTATGGCGAGGTCAAATGCCAGATGCATAAGTTTACCGGCTCCCTTTCCCTCCTAACCGGTAAACGACAGTGACAAGCACTGTCGCTATTGCGGCAGGAATAGGTAAGGCGGTGATACCAGACCCGGGTGAGACAATGAAGAACTCTACCACCTAGTAGCCACGATGTTAGTGACTTGTTTAACCGATCGGTCGCCTTTTACGACCTGCCTGGCAGAACGGCAGTTGGCCTATACTTCAAAGAAGCCCGAGACCAACACGGGAGACCGGAACCAACACGGGACTAACACGTATAGCTTGTATTTACACTTAGATATACTAATTAAATAAAATCATTCCAAGGGTATTTTTTAAACCTTGGCTTCTGACTCGGCATCATAGAATAATTATTATTAATAAAAAAAGGTGTCCCGATTTCGATTTATGGGTCGGGCATGTAAGAAAACTGAAATTTTCTAATAAATACAAAGTAGCCCGGGATCGGAAAGTGCCCGGTTGGCGATAGGCTTGCTACCTATCACATTTGTGGGACCAAGTATCTTCGGCTAATCGTGGGTGCACTGGTTGTACCTCTGCCTACCGCTTCGGGGATATGGGCGTGAAGATAATTTAATATATCATTGTTTTTATATCATAAGATAGCAAACAAGCCGATAGCTCTACTGATGGAAAGAAAATAACATCGCCTATAGACACCAAATATGTTAATGGTGCGTTGCTATCCTTGAGGTGGGGTCTTAATGCCACTTGCATATCTTACCCTCCAAAACGGAACACGACAGTGACAAGCACTGGCACTATTGCGGCAGAAATATGTAAGGCGGTGGTACCAGACCCGGGAATCCTAAAGCGTTGCAAGATTCTACCGATTACCTTACCGGCCAAATCTGAACAACTCTGATAACATTTTTATCCGACCAAGGATTTGTATCCGGGATCTCATGATCTAAGCCGAATGAGCTATCCGATGAATAAATATGCAAATTCTGGGAAAAGTCTGTTTTATTGAATCAATTAACATTTACAGCCAAAGACCTAACACCATTTTTTCTCACAACAAAACAAAATCATCTAAATAAAAACAAAATAAAAAAAATATCAGTCGTTTGAATGTTGTTTTGATTACTGTTCCCTTTCTTTAATATCTACATTTTGACTACAACTCTTCGACTCTTCGTCAACGTAATCTATATCTTAAAGATACAACTTTAGGTTTAAATTCGCTTAAAATATAAAAATAAATGAGTTCCAGTCGGCACGATTCCCTCAACTTAGATCTCACATAATCAAAGTACGTCTGACGTTCTCATTATCTGTGATGGTGTTTTAGAAGTATTTACAGAATTTTGAATAGAAAATAGTTCTACGTACATACCTTAACGCTAGATTTATTATGTGGTGACTTCATACCTGGTATTTGAAATGATCGTATTTAGTCAAATCTCCTACTAAAAAAAACCTTGCAATTTTGTAAAATTTTACTCGTATTTATTATGTCTGAGTAAGGCATGTGAATTCTTTTTTTTATTTCACTTATTTATTTGAGCCTTTATTTGAGCCATTTTATTTGTTGTCTATATTTTCATTAATGGTAGTACTAAAAGATGCCATTTTAAATTATATTAGACCAGCTAATTAGTAGATTTTCCCCCAATCATTTGCCCTATTTTGCTCTAAATATATATCTTTTATTAGAGAAAAAAGTTTAATAATGAAATAGTTGAGATAAAAAAGGTTAAAATATATTTAATATTATTTTCATTGTGCTAAAGTAATTTTAATTTTTCATTTTTTATTATTTTTTTATTTTAGTTTATCATAAAGTTACAATTTTTCAACATCCTTAAACCTCATTGTAGGTTTATATGGATGTTGCGTACTTCACAAATTATGCATTGATTGATTTTTTAGCAAAGCTATATTCACAAAATAAATTTGTTTTGTTAAAACATAAAAATTCAAAACACACAAAAGAATTAACATTACAATAAACTCGTATCAGTTGAAATAAACTAGTACCTATATTTATATTTATACCTAACTAGCTGACTCGGCAAACGTTGTGTTGCCTTACATATTAGGAATCCACAGCGGATAAACAACGTGACACGTAATTTATATAAGACTACGGGATTGTCCTTCCACGCAGCCAAAATGGTATTAAGCTTTATATGGTGGTTAAGTATTCTTAAATTTTCTAATTTTCCGCGTAATTTCTTAATATTTTCTTTTATAAGAACCTTCTCCTTACAATTACATACACAACAAAAAAAAATAATTTTCGAAATTGGTCCAGCCTGAATGGCTTATTCGTGACCAAGGAAAGTAGGGATTGATTTTTATATATCTAACACCTTTAAACGAGCAATTCTTGTATATATATATATATATATATATATATATATATATATATATATATATATATATATATATATATATATATATATATATATATATATATATATATATATATATATATATATGTATCCAATATATCCAACGATTTTCATGAAAGTCACAAATTAGGGGTTTTTTGGGTCAAGGAATCGATTTATCAAGGTTTCAGGTCCGAGCAAAGCTCGATTCCCAAGATATGGGTATGTGAAAAAGCGAGCAAAGCTCGGTCAACCAGGTACAGAAAAAAAAAATTATATATTCTATAGGAATCGATTTATCAAGGTCCAAGATTCAAGAAAAGATCGGTTCCAAAGATATGTGAAAAACCGAGCAAAGCTCGGTCAACCAGATATTATATAATAAAATATGGACGATAGAAAATGGTAGATTGTAGATTACCCAGATGACTTTGTCATTTGTCAATGATGTTAGCTGTCAAATGTTATCAAATAAACGGAACTAAAACCTAAAAATCTGGCTTTTCAGAATTCTGAGATAAGATTTCCGCCGGTCACCAGTACACTTTATAGATACATAGAAACTACCTAATGCCACCATTTAACTTATTATGTCACGGCGTCACAGTATAATTCTGACACTTTTTCCTTAGGTTCACTTAACGATAAAAAGTGTGTCCTGACTCCTACCTAAAACCGCTCGCTCAATATAAAATTTTATATTTTACTCTATCTAACTCAGATTACTGACGTAAGAGTTTCGCTGAACACATCCAATTATTTACATTAAACCTTCGATGCAATATTTGTTACTATACTTTGGACTAAATTATTCACTGATTTTTGTTTATGTTTGGAAAAATGATTACGTGCGCTAAATTTGTAAAAAAAAATCTTTAAAACTTTATTTTATTAATTTTTTGTATTTTTTTAATTAATTTACTTCACTTAAAAAAAATTCAACGCATTTTTAAAATCTAAACCCCTTTATTTGATAAAACGATTTATAGGAAATATTCTAGCATTAATTTCAATCCAGAAAACCTTCAAGTTGTCGAAGACATTGCAAATTTCGTTTAGATAGGTATATGTTTGTATAAAAACCCGCCGTTGTTTTTTACACGTAAACCATAAACTTACAAAATATATTACTCACTAAAACTGTATTATGTTTGTGCACGCTAGCAGTCATGCCGTTCCACGTGTGCTATTTTCAGAAATCAGAAGTATTTTATTCAATAAAACTTTTTACAATTTTGGCACGTCAATATTTTTTAAACTATTACTGGATCGAAAACGCGTTTGTGGTTTGTTTTGATTTTATTACTGCTATACGTGAAATTGTAAAATATGTGACGTCACATTAGGAGGCAGTGAGTTGCATCAGTGTGACCACCTAGGGTAAGGCCGGGGAAAAAAAATTATAAAATTTGCGTGACGTAATTAATAGATGCCTGTTATATGGTGGGAATGTGTACAGTGATGGTCAAATAAAATGGTAAATCTTTCGCCTATAATATTTAAATATACATAGTACAATCTATACATATAATAAAATCGTAGGAAAGTCAAAACTGTACATTGAATATTTTTTTAAAAGAATACGTGATCTACAGTCGATATCAAAGCCAAAAATATAGTTTTTAGAATTTTTATCTATTTGTCTGTTTGTCTGTATGTATGTCCGGGGTAAACTCAAAAAATACTGCATTGATTTACTTCAAATTTTGCACGAATATTACTAATAGGTCGGGTCAACATATAGGCTACATATTATCACGCTATCACCTAAGGGAGAGGAGCTGTACGGGGTAAACGAAGTCCGCGCGGACGAAGTCGTGGGCAACAGCTAGTATAGTATAAATTTTAAATCAAATTTCACATCTTTTGACTTTAACATTAAAAATAATCATTTGATATTTTTTAAACACTGGAAATAATTAATTAATCGTGAGCTTTTAAGATAATTGTAAGTCCATTTATTATCTCTCGGCTTTTCAAATTTCACGACTCATGGCACTTTCTAATTAATAAAAATATATTGAAATTATTTTTATATCATTAGATAGCAAACAAAAAGATGATTATTCTAATGTAAAAAGAAAATATCACCTATAGACGTCAAAGATGTTAATGATGCATTGCTATCCATATGGCGGGATGGCGATACCTCATGCCACGTGCATAAGTCTACTAGCCACCTTAACCTCAATACCGGAACACGTCAATGGTAATCATTGACGCCATTACGACAGAAATAGGTAAGGCGGTGGTACTAAACACTGGACGAGACGTTACGGAACTCTATCACCTGTAGTCACGATGGTAGTGACATATAAAATCGGTCGCCTTTTACGACCTGCCTGGAAGAACGGCAGTTGCTCTATTCTTTAAAATAGTCCCAACCAACACATATTATAAAAAATCCTTTTCTGTTTAGTAAAAGATCTGAGGTCAAAATCCGAGGTATCTGAAAATATATCTCACTACGAAACCATCTAATTTATTTAAAATGTCGGCAATCGACCTTCTTACCAACATAGATTTACAGGTTACTTATTTTGTTTTCTGCTATAAAAAGTACCTAACATTTATCACGGTTACGAGATAAATGGGAATTTCATGGAACCATGTTTATAATTCACTTCATGAAAGATTTATATACATATTAATACGTGAAACGAGAAATTTGTACCCTTCTTACAACAATTAAGACAACAGCAACGGCGGTTTTACAAACATACACCTATCTGAAAGAGATTTGCAATGTCTTCGGCAAATTGAAGATTCTTTGGATTGAAATTAATGCTAGAATATTTCCAATAAACCGTTTTATCCAAGAAAGGGGTTTAGATTTTAAATTGCTTTGAATTTTTTTTAGGTGTAGTAAATTAACAACAACTTATTAAGATCTATGTTCTTATATGACACATATTTTCTGAGGCACCGTTTACATACTTACTTTCTGTTTGCCCAAAGGTTGACTGAAGGAGAATGCCAATAGGCATCATGTCCGCCTTTTAAGTATTGTTTTTTGGTGCGCAATAAAGAGTATTCCGTCATTCATTCATTCATACGTAGCTGCACTATTTTGTTTGTGGTTTAAAGAGTTACAAGTTATTAAAATTTGACTAAGTTACCAACATATTCTACCATAGTATGGTGTGCAAATATTTTAAATTTATAGTTATTTATTATTAAACTAAAAATGTTGTGAGTCGATTTTTTTACAATTACTACCGGATCGGAACGAGGCCACACACTGAGAAGATCCGGCGGAAGAAACTCAGCTTGCTTGTGTTTTTTTTTTTTCAATTATAGTTACATAATACAAATTACTTTTAAACTCTCTTGTCAAACTTAAAAAAGATTTTTTTAGTTCATGGTCAAATGGAGTCATAGAATTATAGTCGAATTTCGACCAGATGGCGATCGCTAACTAAAATAATAATTCATATCGTCAGCAACTGAGAACTCTTTGAATGAAAGAATTCTTTAAGTTTACTAGAACAATGCGACGTTTGCATATACATATGAATGTATATGGACTTCCAGGGCAGTTTTTTAATAGAAAAGTGGCAAACAGACAGGACGGTTTTTATGCTAAGTGATTACCGCCGCCCATAGACAACTACACGAAAAATATGGGTAAGCTCTGTTGCTCTTTCTTGAAAGTTCCTATGCCGTATCCATTCGGAAAACCCCTGCCGATAAATAGTTCAATGGAATAGTATTGCGAGGCAAAAAATGCAACGCAAATCGTACAGCTGTCATGTCAAATCATACATTGAGATGATGAAGATGAATTATTGAATGGATCTCGGGTTTCAATTAACAAGATTAACAAATATAGAAAAGGTTTTGCCATATACTGTTCAGGCCCATCTTTGAAAGATTGACCATCTGCCAGGCAATTTTTAAAAGGTTATGAGACAAATGTATTCTCTGCCTGGAAGAGTTCCGCAATCTACAGGGTTACTTTAAAACACCAGCAACCTCCCAGTACTAGGTACCTAAAATCATATACAACAACATTTGTTCTACAATTTTTGACAATTTATTGGATTTTACTTTCATATAAAAATTAATATGAATTAAATTTTTCGCTTGAACGTTCTTAACTCTACGTGCATCACAAAGATTAGGTAGGAAAGTGTTACTATTTATTACTACTAGCAGCGCATCCGAATGAAGAGTTAGAAATGTCACGACAAGACAAAAAAACTTAAAAAATTATTTTTATTTAATGTATTAAGTTATGTCAAAAGTCATTGAACAAATGTTGTTATTTATAATGTTAGGTACTCCTGCGAGGTTGCTGGTGTTTTAGAGGTAACCCTGTATATTAATATTATAAATACGAAAGTTTGAATGTCTGGATGGATGAATGTTTGTTACTCAATCACGCAAATGCTATTGAACGGATTTGAATGAAATTTGGCACACAGGTAGATAATGACCTGGAATAGCACATAGGCTTATCCCGGAAAGATTATGTAATCCCGCGGGATTCGCCAAAAACTTATTTATGCAGCGGGCTGCACGCTATTTTAACACGCTAATTGTTTTGTTATATAACTAGCTGTGCCCGCGACTTCATCCGCGTGAAAAAAAAAACAAATAAAAGTAGCTTCAGTTACTCCTTATTACATCAGCTATCTGCCATTGAAAGTCCCGTCAAAATCGGTTCAGTCGTTCCAGAGATTAGCTGGAACAAACAGACAGACAGGCAGACAGGGACAGACAAAAATTATAAAATAGTTTATTCTGGTATATGTACCATGTATACATCCATATGCATTTAGTTAAAAGCGGTTATTCTAATGTTACAAACTGACACTTTTTATATAATAATATATAATTATATATTATTAAAATCTTATTAATATTAATATATATATATATATATATATATATATATATATATATATATATATATATATATATATATATATATATATATGTGTAAAAAATAATATTTAATTATATCAAACAATAAGTTTGAAGATTGGACAGGGTTTTTTTATATCATAAGACAACAAAGAAGCAAATAACCCATCGCCTATAGAGTTAATGGCAAGGATTTAAAACGTTATAATATCGATATATTTGCACGTTTCATGCTGTTTCGTGATTGGTTAATTCATAGTGAATTAACGTTATGCTATATGGTTTTATGACGTTGTCTTGTCTTCTAGCGCTAGTTGGCGAACCAATCACGAACCAGCATGAAACGCTACGAACCAATGACGAAACAGCATCGAACCAATCACGATACAGCATGAAACGCGCAAACATATCAATATTATAACGTTTTAAATCCTTGGTTAATGGTACATTGCTATACTTGTAACGGAATTTTAATGCTTCATCCATAAGTTTACCGGCTACCTCATCGTCCAAGCCGGAACACCACAGTGACAACCAGCAACCACCCAGCTATTGCGTTACAGACCCGGGTGAAACATTGAAGAAATCTACCACCCAAAAGCCACAATAGGAATGACTCTCATAGCCCATCGTTCTCCTTTTACGAACTGCCTGGCAGAATGGCAGACGATCTATTCTTCAAAGGGTACCCGGACTGACACAGGGATTTTCATTTTTTTTTTAAATATCGTAAGATAGCAAACAAGCAGATGGATCTCCTGATGAAGTCAACCATTGTCTATAGACACCACAGATGTTAATTATCGGCTATCGCCATTTTGCTTATCTTGTCATTCTGCTTCATTTTCCCAGTCTGACTGCAAGAATATCTTGTTTCATTGCGAATCGATATTTTGATATTTTGTTGGGTTTTTGTTAAAGTTTTGTTACGTTTTGTTTGTTGTTACGTTTTTTGTGAACTTTAAGTGAATCTACTTGTTTTGGTTTACCATCAAAATGGATCCTCAGCCGAGTACATCACAAAAAGACGTGGTTGTTTTCTTGTCCTCAAGAAAAAAACGTCCACGAGAAATTTTCACTGTTACTGCAAAAGTAATGATCCGCAACGCCTGTATATGATGGATAATGCACCTTACCACTTCCGAAAATTGGAAACGGCACCAAAAATGAACTGGAAAAAAAGCTGCCATTCAAGACTTGCTTTTAAATAAAAATATTCATTATGAACCAGATATGGTTAAAGCTACGCAAAGCTACGAATATTTTAATTAAACAAAAAATGAATTTTGTAATTTATAGAAATAAGTTGTGATGTGAAATAATGTTTGTAATTGTATCATGTAACTATAATTTTAAAAAAAACAAGCCCGCTGAGTTTCTTCCGCCGGATCTTCTGTGTGTGGCCGCGTTCGATCCGGCAGTAATTGTAAAAATTCGACTCACAACATTTTTAGTTTAATGATAAATAATTATAATTTTAAAATATTTGCACACCATATTATGGTAGAATATGTTGGTAACTTAATTAAATTTTAATAACTCGTAACTCCCATATTCTGCCAAATAAATAATTTCTTTCTTTCTTTCTTTCTTACGCTTTGAGAACAGATTCCACTTGACGAGTCTTTTAATAAGTACGCTGTAGACGAAATAGCAGCACAACATGGGATCACGGTTTAAAGACTGCCCCCTTACAATAGCGAGCTGAACCCTATCGAATTGATATGGGCGCAGGTAAAACGGCATGTAGTTCAAAATAATAAAACCTTCAATATGACAGACGTGAGAAATTTATTTGAGGAAGGCATTTAAAAAATTACGGCTACTGAATGGTCTAAATGCGTATCCCATGTTGTCAAAGAAGAGGAAAAAATGAGTAGGCTAGATATGTTAATTGACAACATCACATACACATCTATATTAATATTATAAATGCGAAAGTTTGGATGTATGGATGGATGTTTGGATGGATGTTTGTTACTCAATCACGCAAAAACTACTAAATGGATTTGAATGAAATTTGGCACACAGGTAGATGGTGACCTGGAATAGCACATAGGCTACTTTTTATCCCGGAAAAATTAAGTGGTCCCGCGGGATTTGCCAATAACTTTTATAATGCAGCGGGCTGCACGCTGCAGCTAGCTTATAATAAATGTTACTGAAAGCGATAACGATAGCGATGACGGCGACGATTTATAAAATAAAATATTACCATAATACATCTATTTGTTTTATTTCTCATGTTCCTTCATGATCACATTTTTCCCCGTGTTGGTTCCGGGCTCCTTTGAAGAAAAGGCCAACTGCTGTTCTGCCACGCAGGTCGTAAAAGGCGACCGATTGGCTATCGAGTCACTAACATCGTGGCTACTAGGTGGTAGTTCCGCATTGTCTCGGCCGGCTCAGGTACCACCGCCTTACCTATTCCTGCCGCAATAGCGTCAGTGCTTGTCGCTGTCGTGTTCCGGTTTGGAGGGTAAGGTAGCCGGTAAACTTATGCATGTGGCATTAGACCTCGCCACAAGATAGCAACGCACCATTAACATCTTTGGTGTCTATAGGCGATGGTTGACTCTTTCCATCAGGAGACCCATCTGCTTGTTTGCTATCTTACGATATAAAAAAAAAACATTTTTTTATTTATTTCACACACAATTATCGAAGAAAACTCTCAGTTCCTTAATAAAATCAATCGCCATAACTAAATTATCCGTTCAGAAATATTTAATTACCTATTATACTTAGTTTCTATTGAAGTAGTAGTTGTTTAGATATACTACTATAAACGAGAGGAATCGATCCGGAAATATTCTATTTCCGTATCGTATAATTTCGCAACGTCACTATTTAGTACTTGTCATAACGTTGCAACACTGAAATTGTCAAATCTGGAATCGAATTAAAATTCCGAGTTTAGTCACTCACTGTACTAACACCAAACTTAACCGACTACGCAATAAAACACTTCTCTTATTCACTGTATTACATTCTGGTCACTCCGCTTCACACTTGTCGCTCGTATCATCGCTTTCGATCACGTTATATAACTGCTCAGTATTTGTCAACAAATCTCTATTTATATCCAGGGTAAAGTTTTACCTGGTTCCCGAAAAATCTAAACTTATCACGTAAACAATAAATAATTCTGAATGTAAACAAGTTATGACAAACAAGACCTAGTACACACTGCTTTCACCCTTATGCTCTTAACAGAAGATCCATTATGGCATAGCTATTCTTATGAAGTAGCTATCTCTTTTTTTTATTTCTAGATCTCTCCAGCGTTCCAACTCTTCATGTTTCTAGATTATTCGCAACAATATGTATAGCGTAATCATGTTTAAATTCTTTTATTATCGTTTTTGATAACTTTTAAGAACAGAGCATCTGCCGTTCTGCCAGGCAAGTCGTCAAAGGCAATCTACCATCGTGACTATAAAGTACCTATTCCTGCCACAATAACATCGACGCTTATCATTGTCGTGTTCCGCTCTGAATGATAAGGTAGCCGGTAGACTTATACTGTGGCATTGCGATCCCGTCACACGGATATGCACCATTAACATCTTTGGTGTCGATATTTTCTCTTTCCATCAAAGAGTCGTTTGCTTGTTTGTTATCCAGTGACATAAAATAAATTAAAACATGATCATATAGGGAATATTTAATCAATATTAAAAAAATATATAAAAAAATAAATAAAGAAAGAAAGAGCATTTGTTTGCAAAAATATGGGCATTACAGGTTATTATTACGTATATTTCAAAGATACCAGAATATTCAACCATAATATTATAGTGTACAATTGAATAATTTTTACACTTTTTATTATTTATAAGGTTTGGGAACAGAATTTTTATCATACGTTATTGTTTGCGGGCTGAGGGGCTAAACCGGAAAATGTGTAATAATGAAAAACGATATTGTGAGGACATGGGTATAATATGTGCTGATAGAGACCTTGCATGTGACGACATTGTGAGACACCGGTTGTCCCCGTACCGTCAAACAAAATACCAGTCCATATCCATACTCCATACTAATATTATAAATGCGAAAGTCTGTCTGTCTGTCTGTCTGTTACGCTTTCACGGATAAACCGCTGGACCGATTTTCATGAAATTTAGCATGGAAGTAGTTAAATAAGCGGGGTCAAACATAGGATTATTTTTCAAAAACAAACCTTAAAGGGTTGACATAGAGGATGAAATTTGTATGACTAAAACTATGTGGATGACATGTATTAACGTGAAGCAGTTTGGCCGAATAAAACACTTAAATCACTTTTACACGCACAGTAAAATTTTGGGCAGAGTAATGCCCTCAACAAGCGATAGAATTACAATGAATCGAAAACATGATGTCCCCGCTTATTTATACCATTCGTTATCTACATATTTTATTATGACGTCATAACACAGGTGTGCCGCACATCTGGCCGGCTAGTAGTTGTCAAGCGCGGTTGATAACACATGTTAATCTACTCGCGGGCGAAACTGCGCGGTTCAGCTAGTAACTTATAATTTATGTGTGTGATGCAATATAGAATATATATACATTTGTAGAGTTTGTATGTCGAATTTTTGTCAAATTTCGTAAAATAACCTTCGACTTGTAATTTAATCATTTGATAAATAATTTCCTTTATACATCTTAAAATGTCGCAGCAATCTTCAAAGTTGTGATCCTCAAGTTTGTTCTCAAACACACAAAAACAAATATACACGCTTTAATATTCAGTCAATTAATTAACATTTACTCATTACTTAAGAGTTTGTCGGGGGTTTTAGCTACAGCTTTGTAGGGAAAGACTTTGGTAAATTTTGTAATACAAATTATTTAAAGTTAAATTGAAAAGGTAGAATTAATTAAATTAATAAATTGATAAAACTCACCGATGGTCCGGACAAAAAAGACTACCCCAGTGGCACAATTATCCACCCACATCCACCACATTTTCACCCATGTCAGCAGCAAGCATAATTCAGGCGCTATTTTACGGAAATCCATAATTAAAACATGGTGAAATTAATAAATTTGACTTTTAAATTATCAATGGTATTAATAAAATTTGTAAAATATATTTGAATTTATATTTATTTATCTAACTTATTTTACACCTTAAATAATTTTGTACAAAAGGCGAACTTAATGCCTTTTGGAATTTTCCTCCAGGTAAACTTTAGCCTACTGATTCCCAAAGTGTTCCAGGTAGACCATCAGGTGTCCACGGGAGACTTGAAGGGGGTCTACATTGGCTTCATATTTTTTCTCAAGTTATGGGAGTATCGTAGAAATTTAGATTCAGGGGGTCCACCGGAACCGCAAAATTTTGAAAGTGGTCTATGAGTAAAAAAGTTTGGGAACCTTTGCTTTAGGCCAACAGAAAGTAAGTATACGTAGTCAAACATCTGGCAAGTACATTCATACCTCAAAAACTTCTGAACTGATTTTAATGAAATTTGGACTGTTTCCTAAGTTTGAATATATCTGATTTAAATCGAAAATTATTATTTCGCTTTAAGCCATGTGGTTTTAGTTCCTGAGAAATTCGTGGACAAAGATACACCTATGAAATTTAGACCATATGCTAGGATGCCTGAATTGATCACCATACTCAAATATTATCCAATTCCAACAATATTACATACATGTCCCCATTGGTCGAGTGGTTAGCGACTCGGGTTCGGTCCCCGACGTGGACAAGCATTTATGTGATGAGCATATATGTTTGTATTTCTGGGTTTGGGTGTTTATTAAATATATTCTAGTATTTATATATGTATTTCTATGTATAGGAATCGTTGATTAACCCATAACACAAGCAAATAATTTGCTTACTTTGGGGTTAGATCAGTAAGTGTAATTTATCCCGTGAATATTTATTTATTTATGCCCGTGTACTTAAAACCACATTATGTACTCACAGTATGTACAATATTTTACCAATTAATCTGTACAAATACTGAAATATATCTAATAATCACCCAAGCTGCAGCTACACAAATGTTTGTCCCTGTCGAGAAACAAACTCGAGCCCCGTAAATTCCGTAATCAGTGTCGCTAACCCGACCAGCGGGATGTTGGCATTTTTTCTAGTGATAACCAGTCTCGATAGCTTTACGTGCTCATTCGAGGCACCGGGATATTATTCCCATCGGAGCCGGACTGGTGGTGTGTTAATAAAAACACCACCAGCCAGGCACCGAGCTGGCACTAAGATTTTGGATTTTCGAGAAAAAATGGAAAAAACCCTAGTAACACTTTTGCATAACCCAGAGATCGAACCTCATGATCTAAGCCATGCTTTCCCAATCTTTATTCGGCCGAGCCTCCCCGAGCCAAAATTAATATTTTCGTGCGCCCCTTGTATTCCTTATTTACCTACTCGTTAATTATTTTTTGGAAATGTAATCTTACATATTACGTCTGACGCCCCCCCTAACATTACTCTACGCCTCCCTAGGGGGGCGTGCCCCCCTGGTTGGGAAGTCCTGATCTAAGCTGAATAAGCTAACACATCTATCACATATTATTCTGAAATTACTACTACTATTTTTTATTCTATTACACTACATGACCCGCCAAGCGTTATTTTGCAAAACAAAATTTTGGTGGAGTGCTTGAGAGAAGGGAAGGGATTAATTGAGATAAAAACTATCCTATCTTTTAAGTTGGACCTAGTTTTGGTAGACGTACAATAATTATTGTACATGTACCATAATTTCATGATTTTTCGATGTATTCAATCGTCAATTCTAACTATTCAAGCGTACACCCTTAGAAAAATTACAGGTTAAAAGTTCATCGTTTACATGTTTTGACTGTTTTTTATTCTAACTTTATGGCAAATTTTGAATATGACCATATTCAAACTACATTTTCAATAAAAATAATGTTTTACAATAGAAATAAATTATAATTTTATAATGTACAATATTTTTTTAAAAATACAATAATTTTACGGCTCTGGTTCAATAATAATTTTTCACGGGTCTGCCAACACTGGTTGTACCAAACAGTAGATATCTACAAAATTTCATTGCAATCGGTTCTGTAATTTAAGAATCATGTAATAAATAAGAAAAAAATGTACGCTGGATATTAACTCCCATGCTGTGGCGGCCAACCTAGATAGTAGATTTCAGCAACACCTCGCCTGGGTATTTGGTACCACCTTTGCTATTCCTGCCGCAATAGTGTCAGTACTAGAAATCGTCGTGTTCCAATTTGGAGGGTTAGATAACCGGTAAACTTAGCAAGAGGCAATAAAACCTCGCTTAACAGATAGCAACGCACCATTAACATCATAGGTGTCTATATGCGATGGTTGCTATTTCCATCAGGAGAACCAATTTCTTGTTTGCTATCTTATAATATTTAAAAAAATATGGTACCAAACTAGGGCGAGGTGTTGAGAAACTCTGCTGTTCAAGATTCCATAGACGGAACGGAATTTCATAGACGGGTTATTACGTATCTCGCAGTGCGCAATTATCGTAAATGTTTAGTTATTGCAAGACACATAATAACCTTGTATATCATTGATTATGTTTTGGTGCTGTGACATCGCAAAAGTGCATCCAGCGATCAATAAGCAATTAGCGACGTTTTTGATGTTTTTTTTTTGTTACATTTATATCGCTGATCTCTGGTGTATTGCAAATTTTAGGTGATACGTCTGCCGGTCCAACACGCGTTGGTGTTGCCACTTTACGTATCGAGCGAAATTTATTTTTATTAATCTATATCCTGTGGACCTAAAAATATTAATTGAACTTGTAACAAAAATTTCATTCAAAGCATTCTATCGAAATATTGGATCAACTCTGTATTCAAATCGACGACAGAGATATTAATTAATTCGATAGCGATTTCGTTCATATCACATCTGACTGGTATAACATACTAGTTGATTCTCGTGATATTACTCACTAAAAATCAACTTTATTTTTTTTTTGGGGTTGAATTTTTGAGATTCTTGCTTAAAAGACGTAGCACTGTATGCTATTTCAACTTAATTTGCCGTGTGATTTGAGCTACATGTTGATAATTGATCAATTTCGACCTAATTCATCTATTTGTTGGAGTTTTGCGTTGAGAATTAGAACAAATGTTACCCCAGTTCGTCAAGTAGTGTTCGTTGATATATATAAATTACAACCTGATTTTTTAATTAATTTGAGCAGTGTATTGATATAGAAGAACAAATTCAACAAAGTATTTTAAATGAAATTTTGCAGTTTATACTTGAAAACTTAGTGCCTTTAAACAAATTTAAGTAGTAGTATTTAGTGCCTTCAATCAAATTTAAAGTGATCGGGAAAAATGTACTTAGAACGACAGATTACATAATAGTTACTATCGTAATAATAGGTGAATGTAAAATTACATACTGCCAGCATTACAGAGTTCATCCACAAGACTCGGTGGATCCAATTCATGAATTTAGTGGGAAAATTTTAAACGAATATTTTTATATTATCTTGTAATAATTTTACAATAATAATTAAAATGCACTTTCAATTCAATATTTAGTTCCTATTTGATCGGACCTTTAAAAGTAGCCCTATATACGTGAACATATTAGCGCATTAGAGAAGGACTATACATTAGCTAAATACCTACATAACAAAGAACAACTTTGCTGTGCATGTATGTCGTATCCATCGAATAAGGACCCTTCTTTAATGGGGCAATATATATATATATATATATATATATATATATATATATATATATATATATAATTAAGGATTTTCAAAAGTAAACCACAATTTGTTTCTCTGAAAAAACAAAGGAATGGCAATTCAAGTTTTTTTTGTTTTATATCATAAGATAACAAACAAGCAGATGCGTCTCCTGATGGAAAAAGTCAACCATCGTCTATAGACACCAAAGGTGTTAATGGTGCGTTGCTATCTTGTGGCTAGGTCTAATGCCACATGCATAAGTTTTTCGGCTACCTTACCCTCTAAACCGGACAGGACAGTGACAAGCACTGACGCTATTGCGGCAGGAATATGTAAGGCGGTGGTACCAAACCCGGGCGAGACAACGAAGAACTCTACCCTCTAGAAGCCACGATGATAGTGGCTCGCATAGCCAATATTTTACGACCTGCCTGGCAGAACGGCAGTTGGCCTATTCTTTAAAGGCGTCCGGGACCAGCACGGAGAAAACTAATATCGGTTCTTCTATTTTAGTTTTCTCCGTGTATATATCCTTTTTTACCTCTATACAAATCACAAGTTTTATAACAATAAATTGCACAAAATAATCTGAACTTCGTCAGCCTTTGAAAACACATCACTTCGACCGATGCGCCCTTTAGCGACTTCCACAGACAACTTAGATACGCGCGAAGCGCGACAAATTTGAATTAATGAAATATCATTTCATTACATAAATGATTGAACAATATATCCGAATTAAAGAAATTTATAAGCCAAAAAATATGACAAATTATCAATTAAATAAATTTCAACCTATAGAAATCATATTATTATATTTATTTATCATATAAATTTCTTATATATTTATATATATACAAACACATAAATAAACTTCTCGACTTGTGTATTATCCCTACCGCTATTAATACATGTCTAAAATCCCCTCGACCCTTGTCAACTTTAGAGTACCCCCTGCGAGTTAACACAAACATTCCCTTCTTACGTTCTTTGTGTACTACTTATGTGCAGCACAAAGCAGTTTTATAAAGGAAATTAAGGCCTGATCACAAGAGAACATCTTAATGTCTAATTAAAGTAGGGCAACAAAAATTCCTTTGTAGTTAAACAAGGAAAATGTTCCACTCGTAGTAAATTTGATTTTCATGTAAAACTCGTACCCTCGTTGTCCCCTTAGGGGTTAAATTTACAAAAAAAATACACTGAAACCTTTACTTTATTGTGGCAACGGTATGTAAAACGGTGTTATCTACCCCGGGTGAAATAAATAAACAAATGAATAAATATTCATGGGACAAATTACACTTACTAATCTAACCCCAAAGTAAGCAAATTATTTGCTTGTGTTATGGTTGTTAGCCAACGATACCAATACATAGAATATATTTAATATATAAATACTAGAATATATTTAATAAACACCTAAACCCAGAAATACAAACATTTATGCTCATCACACAAATGCTTGTCCCAGTCGAGAACCGAAACCGAGCTCAGTCGATTGCGTAATCAGAGTCGCTAACCACTTTACCAACAGGGCAGACTAAATATACCAAAACTCTATCACGTCGTCGTAACCATGGTGCCACTAAAATGTTTAACTGTCATTGGCTTTTATGAACTGCCTAGCATAATGCCAATTGGTCTATTTTTCAAAAGTCTCGCAATTTCGCTTTTTTTTCGCTTTTTTCGCAATTTCGCTGAGTTTGGTACCATCTCTTTAATTTTTCTTGTTGCAATAGCGTCAGTGCTTATCATTGTCCATATTCTTGTTCAGAAGGTACAGAAGAAGTAAACATGCATATGGAGGATGGCTACTCATCTTTTACACTTCTGGTGTCTATAGGGGGTGATTACATCTTTCCATCAGGAGCAATATCTGCTTTTTGATACCCCGATATATATAAACATTTGTTTGATAATAAGTGACCCCGTGTTGGGCCGGGCTCCTTTGAAGAATAGACCAACTGCCGTTCTATCAAGCAGGTAGTAAAAGGTGACAGATTGGCTATACATAACACTACATTCATAACTACTAGGTGGTAGAGTTCTGCATTGTCTCGCCCGGGTCTGGTACCACCACCTTACCTATTCCTGCCGCAATAGCGTCAATGCTAGTCACTGTCGTGTTCCGGTTTGGTACCGGGTACGGAAACGGTAGACTTATGCATGAATAGAATAGAATAGAATAGAATAGAACAGAATAGAACAGAATAGAACAGAATAGAACAGAATAGAACAGAATAGAACAGAATAGAACAGAATAGAACAGAATAGAACAGAATAGAACAGAATAGAACAGAATAGAACAGAATAGAACAGAATAGAACAGAATAGAACAGAATAGAACGGAATAGAACGGAATAGAACAGAATAGAACAGAATAGAACAGAATAGAACAGAATAGAACAGAACAGAACAGAACAGAACAGAACAGAACAGAACAGAACAGAACAGAACAGAACAGAACAGAACAGAATAGAACAGAATAGAATAGAATAGAATAGAATAGAATAGAATAGAATAGAACAGAATAGAACAGAATAGAACAGAATAGAACAGAATAGAACAGAATAGAACAGAATAGAATATAACAGAATAGAACAGAATAGAATAGAATAGAACAGATTAGAACAGAATAGAACAGAACAGAATAGAATAGAATAGAATAGAATAGAATAGAATAGAATAGAATAGAATAGAATAGAATAGAATAGAATAGAATAGAATAGAATAGAATAGAATAGAATAGAATAGAATAGAACAGAATAGAACAGAATAGAACAGAATAGAACAGAATAGAGCAGAATAGAACAGAATAGAACAGAATAGAACAGAATAGAACAGAATAGAACAGAATAGAACAGAATAGAACAGAATAGAACAGAATAGAACAGAACAGAACAGAACAGAACAGAACAGAACAGAACAGAACAGAACAGAACAGAACAGAACAGAACAGAACAGAACAGAACAGAACAGAACAGAACAGAACAGAACAGAACAGAACAGAACAGAACAGAACAGAACAGAACAGAACAGAACAGAACAGAACAGAACAGAACAGAACAGAACAGAACAGAACAGAACAGAACAGAACAGAACAGAACAGAACAGAACAGAACAGAACAGAACAGAACAGAACAGAACAGAACAGAACAGAACAGAACAGAACAGAACAGAACAGAATAGAACAGAATAGAACAGAATAGAATATATTTATTCAAAATGAGTATATAAAATACATTTTTTGAACGTCAAAACTATTATCACAAAAAACGTATTACAATATCATAGAAAAAAAAGAAATAATGTAAATACATTATCTTATAACTTAAAATATTTAAAATCCTGAATTAATACAATAGAAACGTCTAAAAGGTAAGTGATGTTTTTGAATGTCAATTTGGTCAAAAATAATTATACAGTATTAGATAACATAATATTTATAAATGTTTATATATAAAAAGAAAAACTAATCTATCACAATTAAACATTACAATTAATCATGTGGCATTGCGATCCCGCCATACAGATATAAAAGCAATGCCACAAGGATATAAAAGGCAAAAGTGACTGACACATCAGTCAGTAACTGACTCAATGTAACATTATTTTTATAATGCAGCTGGCTGCACGCTCCAGCTAGTAATATTATAAATGTGAATATTTGGATGTTAGATGGATGGAAGTTTGTTACTCAACCACGAAAAACTACTGAACTGATTTGAATGAAATTTGGCACACAGGTAGATGATGACCTAAAATAATAAATAGGTTACTTTTATCCCGTAAAAATTAGGTGATCCCGCGGGATTCACCGAAAACTATTATAATACAGAGAGCTGCACGCTGCAGCTAGTATTTGTATAACAATATTAAGTACATACATACATGTCAAACTGATATCCCCCTTTTTTCGTCGATTGAAAATTACTTTAAGGCGAGGTATTTTGACGCGCGCCAATACTATAGAAAGTGGGCGGCGCGGTATGTTCTGAAACCGCTTGGAAATGGTTTAGTTTATGGATAAATAAATATAGGACTTCAGCTGAAAACCAATATTTTGCACATTCTTTTTTTATTTAAAACTAAATATTACCATACAAAAATCATGTGGAAACTAATAAATATTATGAACAAATTACTTGTTTTAGAGATTTTTTTAGCCTGTTTTCGGAATTTTATATGATCGAGTGAAGAACATGCTATCATGTAGTCTGTTAGTACATTCCTTAGATAATATCTTCAGATATATCGTGTAATTTTTGTTTAACCGTTATTTAACAACGTTTTTTTCCGTTTGCCTCCGGTGCCTCGCCGTAATTGATTAGTCGTAGTCGCTAATTTATCGGTTTTTTATCGGATACACTTTGGAGAGTGCGTTGCTGAATTGCACGACTTAATTCCGGGATCCCCGTTTTTCTATCGATCGTCGAGGCGCATAGATTCTAGGTATCGTCATATGATGGACGATCCACGTACCCGGACAAAGCGGTTCGACTCGACATTCTTCACTCGAACCGCAAGGGACTGGAACATGCTTCCTGAGTCTGTGTTCTCCGACGAGTACAATCTGGGGATCTTCAAGAGAAGAGTGAACAGGTACCTTCTAGGGAAGCGTGTTCCATCTAATGCCGCATCTTAGCTTACCATCAGGCGAGATCGTGGTCAAGCGCTTCTCTATCGATAATAAAAAAAACTCAAATTATACGTTAGATTAATAGTATGTTAAGTCCTTTATGAGAACATAAGTTTACTTTGCCCTTACAGAGCACCCATACCGATCCTAACTTTGTTTCTCATGTGACCATCAATTTAACTTGTGTTTATAACAACTATAAATTTAATAAACCTGACTTCGTAGTAACGTATAAGTGGTTTGCTAATTTATCACTTTAGTATGTATCCCTCATGTTGGAGAATAGGCTAACTGCCGTTATGCCAGGCAGATCTAAAAGGCGACCGATTGGCTATGAGGGTCACTACCATCGTGGCTACTAGCTGGTAGATTTCTGCATTATCTCGCCCGGGTCTGGTACCACCGCCTTACCTATTCCTGCCGCAATAACGTCAGTGCTAGTCACTGTCGTGTTCCGGTTTGGAGGTAAACTAATGCATGTGATATTAGAACTCACCACAAGATAGCAACACACCATTAACATCTTTGATGTCTATAGGCGATGGTTGACTCTATCAGGAGATCCATCTGCTTGTTTGCTATCTTATGATATAAAAAAAACTGTTATGTATTGCCTGTTCCCGGCCAGAACAGTTTTTTATATTATTAGATAGCTAACAAGTAGATGTATCTCCTGATGAAAGAGGTCTATCGTCTATAGATGCCAAAGATGTTAATAATGCATTGCTATTCATGTAGCAGGATGGCAATGCCACGTGCATAACTCTACCGGCTACCTTACTCTCCAAGCCGGATCACGATAATAACAAGCTATTGCAGCAGCAGTAGTACAAAATACCCGGGCGAGACGTTAAGGAACTCTCACCCAGTAGTCACGTTGGTAGTGACTTGTATAATTTGCTTACTTTTGGGGTTAGATAGTAGAAATTGATATTATTATTATTTATTTAAAAATGTAGCAGTAGTATCTTCACGCCCGTGTCCCCGAAGAGGTAGGCAGAGGTACAACAAGTGCATCCACGATTATCTGAAGATACTTGGTCCCACAATGTGATAGGTGGCAAGCCTATCGTCAACCAGGCACTTTCCAATCCCGGGCCATGTTGTTTTTATCAGAAAACTGAAAAAACATATTTTTCGCCGTGTTGGTCCCGGCCTCCTTTGTAGAATAGGCCAACTGCCGTTCTGCCAGGCAGGTCGTAAAAGGCGACCGAATGGCTATCGAGTCACTACCATCGTGGCTACTAGGTGGTAGAGTTCTGCATTGTCTCGCCCGGGTCAGGTACCACCGCCTTGCCTATTCCTGCCGCAATAGCGTCAGTGCTTGTCGCTGTCGTGTTCCGGTTTGGAGGGTAAGGTAGCCGGTAAACTTATGCATGTGGCATTAGACCTCGCCACAAGATAGCAACGCACCATTAACATCTTTGGTGTCTATAGGCGATGGTTGACTCTTTCCATCAGGAGACCCATCTGCTTGTTTGCTATCTTATGATATAAAAAAAAAAAAAAAATCCTTAGTTGCCCGACCTGGGAATAGAACCCGGGACCTCATCAACTCCGACACCGGACCACTAGACCACAGAAGCCCAGATTACTTAGAAAATAACAGAAGTCAATGTCACATACAAGTAATATTCAGTAGTAGTATATTCAGTAATAGTAGCACACATAGAGACCTCTCACGGACGCGATATCTCGGATTAGTGCGGAACAAACTGTCCCGAACCATTCCGAGATATCACGTCCGTGAGAGGTGTCTATGTGTGTGTTGCTCGAATATCACATATATATATATAGATTGACTACTGTTAGTCTCCATACTGTGACAGAGGCGATCAATTTTAAAAATATAATTTAAAAAAACTCTACATATATTGTCACCGTGATTCTTTTTTTACCTTACAGGATAAACAAACAAGCAGATGGATCTGCTGATGGAAATAGATAACCATCGCATATAGAGAAGAAAAGTGTTAAAGTTACGTTGTTATCCGAGTGACGGGATAGCAATACTTCAGGTACAAGTTTACAGGCTACGTAACCCTTCGCAACGGAGTACAACAATAACAAATATTGATACTATTTGGACAGGAATGGATAAAGTTGTGGTCTTGGGAACATACAGTAGTAACCAAGGAACTTATATATGTACGTTAACTGGAATTATTACGATGCAATATTTGAAAAATAAAAATGTACTTTATTATGTTACCAATAAAGTTGACATTTGTTTCTTACTTAACAGAGGGGAAAGAAGTTCTGAGCAAGACGACAAGAGTGGATGTTGTCCCTTTCTTGCAATTGCCAATGTAAATAAAACTATCCGATGGTAGATTTTTATATATTCGGTAATTGTTAAATCCCTTTTATTCATACATTATACAAAGTTGACATTTGTTTCTTACTTAACAGAGGGGAAAGACGTTCTGAGCAAGACGACAAGAGTGGATGTTGTCCCTTTCTTGCTATTGCCAATGTAAATAAAACTATCTGATGGTAGATTTTTATATATTCGGTAATCGTTAAATCCCTTTTATTCATATACATCGATAAATACATTAGTATAAAATGTATTGTAATTAACACAATGAGTTCTAAAATGTGCTTATTTTAATTATTACGTAATTACTTATGGAATGCAAAAACTGTTTCTCAAATTAGTAGAATTACTTAGTAGTAATTTGAAAACTATGCATGGCCGCACTTATATATGGCGATTGGCGCTTTATTTATTAGAAAGAGACACACTCCACCCATGTTGTGGTACTCTTCGGAACGATTTAAAAAACGCGTGTGAACATTCCGGGTAGAATGTAACTTCCTTGGTAGTAACATCACGGAACTCTATCACCTTGTTATCACGATAATAATGACAAGTTGAACCAAGCATTCGCATTTTAAAGCTGTTCTTTAAAAAATGTCTGTGGAACGGTAACATGATATTTTTTGGATTAGGTACCTTATTTCGATGAATATCTAATCCCTGTACTTAATCCAATATTTATGCCTAACCTCTACTAAGTATACTTGGATAAGTTACTGTAGGCAGTGAACCTGTGCTGTCGATATTTTTCTCATTGACGTTAAATAAGTTTTATATTCATAGAATAAAACAATAAAAGCCCTCCTTTTCTTCGTCCGCACACCGCACTATTGATTATCGTGATGGCTTGATAGGTAACTTCGGAACCCTACATTGCGCGTGGCTCGACACGTACTTTACCAATTTATAACTACAGCAACATCGGCAATATTTTCTAGAATAATATTACCAATATTTACTCGATTAATATTCCATTTCTCCGCAATTGTTGTTTTTCGATACTGATTTAATATTGCAATAACAATGGTGTTGTTTTAAATTTTAAACGCAGCGTATTTATCGAAGCTTATCTTACCTGTCGGGGATTTTTAAAAACAAATTTTAATAAATTATAAAAACGCCTCTGTGGTCTAGGGGTTTGGTGCAGGTGCTGATCATAGAAGGTCCAGGGTTTGATTCTTAGGTCGGGAAATTCAAAAAATATGTTTTTCAGTTTTCTGATAAAAATATGATTGCGTGGAATTGGATATGTACCCGGTTGGCGATAGGCAAGACAGGCAGTATAATTACTGACACCGAGACTTAACATCTTATGTCTCAGGATAGGCAACACATAAATGATAAATGAGTTACCTGGCCTGGTTCCAGGTAAACTAGTTTATGTTCATTGGCGACGTTGACCACTTACCATCAGGTGGGCTAATCGTGGGTGCACTGGTTATAACCTCTGCCTATCTCTTCGGGGATACGGATGTGACGATACTTTTTACTACAAAAACGAATTATACAATTTGATTATAATAATTGAAGCAATCGAGCAATATTCAACGCTTTTGACCGCCCCGTTGGTCGAGTGGTTAGCGATCCTGACTACGCGATCGACGGGGCTCGGGTTCGATCCCCGACGGGGACAAGCATTTGTGTGATGAACATAAATGTTTGTATTTCCGGGTTTGGGTGTATGTATATTAAATATATTCTTGTATTTGTATATGTATTTCTATGTATTAGTATCGTTGACTAACACCCATAACACAAGCAAATAATTTGCTTACTTTGGGGTTAGATCAGTTAGTGTAATTTGTCCCTTGAATATTTATTTATTTATTATTTATTTATTATTATTTATAACGCTACAATACATAAAACTCAAGCAAATCCTATATCGCGGCATCACAATTATTTTTCTTGCAATACTATATTAAGTTTCAACGTTTTTTAGACTGACGTCGGTCCCAAGACCTTGTCTAGCTGAGAAATCTTCCCTTTTTATAAAATTAAAATAATGTGTTTAGTAGACAAGGCAATTATTAAGTTAAAATAAGTTTTATTTCTATTTGATTTCTCACCTGTTGCATGCTTTAACGGGCCAAATATGTAAACCTTCAATATTAATGTTAGACAAGATCTTCATGTACCATATTTGATGAAATAATTGAATTATTATTATTATTATTATTATTATTTTCACCGGGCAAGAATTCGACCCAATCTCCACAATAGTGATGTCACTTCGATGACCGTCATTCGGCGAGCATTTGTGACGCTGGTTGGGTCTTTAGTCGACACGCACTTCGTGCAGTTTGCAATGGGTCCTTTCGCATCGCTGTAAAAGAAGTTATTGTAATGGCATAGATTATAATATAATACGTAGATCACACTATAAGTTTTGCGTAATTTAAAAAAACAACATGTTATAACCAAAATATTATGTTTATTGCTTTTCAAAATAATCTCCTTTACATTTTAAACATTTTTTCATGCGATCGAACCATTTTTTAAAATAGGAGTACAGATCTGAAAGCATGTTTTCTACGTGCTGATTGAACGCTATCACTGCCTCTTCGGAGTTGGTAAAAGTAAAATCTCTCATCAAATCTTTGATTTTGGGGAAAATACAGAAATTACAGGGTGCTAGGTCGGGGTTATGCGCAGGATGAGTGACGAGATGTACTTTTTCGGAAGCTAAAAATAACTATGTTAAAATATGTCAAAATACGTCATATTTTTTTTAAAAAGAATATTCAATACCTTAAGGTATTATATAAGGTATTGTATAAGGTATATATATATATATATATATATATATATATATATATATATATATATATATATATATATATATATATATATATATATATATATATATATATATATATATATATATATATATATATATATAAATCAATTTATGTGTCGTACTCGATTTTGAGACCGTGCGCGCAACCTAAAATGTCGGCGGCGACCCATTTTCAGCGTTAAATTAAAATTATAAATAATGGAGATAGAGTTCCGGGATCTAAGACTTTTTTCTTGCAAATTTCTTCTATTTTATGAATCTTTATTTGAAATTTATTAAATATTAATAATTTATGAAATATTGGCAAAAACTTAATACCATTTTTTTCTTAAATTTAATTTTTTATAACTTTTGCTATTTTTTATGTGCTAATACATGCTTTGAGCACATTTTTCTAGGCGTAGTTCCGAATCCAATGAGCTATCGCACATAATTTTAAGAGCAGTATCTCTATTTTAGACACTTTTCAACTTGTCGCGCAGACTATATAATGAATATTGACGGTCCAGACTCGAGCGTTACGAGTGTAAGATATATTATATAGAAAGTTGGAATTTTATTACAATCGGACTGGACATAAAATGCATACATATTATACTATTTTTTTACATATTATGAAAAATAAAACTAAAATGATGTAGTTCTAAGTATAATAACTACAGTGTATTGTACATATTAAGTTAAGCTTAAGCTAAATGAAATTAAGTTAAATTAAGTAACGTTAAGCGTAAGTTAAGCTTAAGTTAAGATAATGTACATATTAAGTTAAGCTTCCAATGTTTTTAGATTAACTTGCGTGCTAAGGCCAGTCAAGTATGCGAAAATCTTTGCCTTTAGAAATCTTTATGTACCATATTTGATTCAATAAATAAGATATGATTTCATGTGATTTTATTTGATTTGATTTTATCAAATTAGTCGGAAGCTGTTAGAAAGTGGTGTTAAAACTCTGAAACCGGCGTGTTTGTATAGGGTTATGAATGTGGAGGAAGAAAGCTAAGACTGTCCGGACTGGCACTCAATTTTATCTGTCTACCTCGCAAGGGATTTGCCGTGAATATACGTATATGTTACAAATAACATCAAAATTGTTAACGATATGTTGCCACCCATTTATCAGGGATGTAATGACATATTTTCCAACTATCCTACCCCTTCTATCTAACCCTATAAAAATGTTACATACAAGCAAAATCAGGCAGCCAACCCTAGCGTACAAGAACTCAACTAGGATATCTGCTTGAAACCAATAATTAGGCAAAAGTATGCTAGTTTTTAAGTTAGATGGCTTTAAGTGAAACTCTGAAAATCACATGTAAATTTAATGTAATATTTCTAGCGTGATGCGCACATCATACATCACAATATACAGTGAAATAGGCAAAAATTCTAAAAATGTAAAACTTTAAAACAAAGTTATTCTGAAATATTTTCCCGACAGATCAATAACATTTCCAATGTATAAATAAATGAGAAAGTTCAGAAACGAAATGGTATTTTATTTCTACAAAAGTGTTTTTCATTTACACCGTTTTTATTTTCCGCCAACTCCGGAGATAAATAATCTATTGCATAAATAACAAATAAGGACTCTATAAACCGGCAGCCATTTTTGTTTTTATGTGATTTCACCTCCGGAATCTAGAGACATCTTAAATTATAGAATAATTTAAACACAGTGAACCTGCAACAACTGATTCTCGACTCCTATACAAATTGCTGTATAAATCACACGAATTGATATAAATGCCCCTAAAATAAGGAAATGATATGCTTATGTAATAGGTACCTACTAGTCCACGGATGTATTACATCTATATCCATACTAATAATATAAATGCGAAATTTGGCATGGAAGTAGTTGAAGAGCCGGGGTCAAACATAGGCTTTTTTTTCAAAAATCAACCTTTAAAGGGTTGAAATAGGAGATGAAATTTGTCCTCAAGGTGGTGCGTGTTGGCACGCTCCTCTCGTAAGATTAAAAAAAAACATGAGCTGAGGTTTCTTAGAACCATCGCTGTCGAGTCAGCGGAAGCATGAGAAAGCGTTCCCTCTGCCTGGATATTTGGCGTAATGAAGGAAAACGTGGGGTTTTAGCTGGTAAGAGTCCAGACTTTTCTGTTATGAAAAGTACCCATGAGAATTTCCCCACGATAAAAAAAGGGGATGAAATTTGTATGAAAAGCTATCTTGACGACATATTAATCTACTCGCGGGCGAAGCTGCGCGGGTCAGCTAGTTAATATTATAAATGCGAAAGTTTGGATGTTTGGATTGATGTTTGTTACTCAATCATGCAAAACTACTGAACGGATTTAAATGAAATTTGGCACACAGGTAGATGATGACCTGGAATAGCACATAGACTACTTTTTATCCCGGAAAAGTTTGGTGATCCCACGGGATTCCCAAAAAAACTTTTATAATGCAGCGGGCTGCAGGCTGCAGCTAGTAATATATAAACCCTAAAAAAATTTACAAGAAGCACCTAAACCCAGAAATACAAAAATTTAAACTCATCACACAAATGCTTTACCCTGTCGAAAATCGAACCCGATCCTGGGTAGTCAGGGTCGCTAACAACTTGATCGACTGGGCTATATATAGGGACCAACGGGAGTATATATCTGGAATCTCAAATAAGATCTTCACTAATTATTTTTTTTAGTATAGGTATCATAAGATTGTAAAACAGCAGATGGTTCTCCTGATGGAAAGAGTCAACCATCCTCTTTAGATACCAAAGGTGTTAGTGGTGCGTTGCTATTTTGTGGCGAGGTCTAAAGCTGCATGCATAAGTTTACCGGCTACCTTACCCTCCAAACTGGAACATGACAGTGACAAGCACTGATGCTATTGCGGCAGAAATAGGTAAGGCGGTGGTACCAGACCCGGGCGAGACAATGTAGATTTCTACCACCTAGTAGTCACTTAGATAATATTAGATACATTAAGAATATAATAGAATATATTTTATTTGCAATAAAATGGGTTACAATAAATAGGTCTGACTTTTTTCAGATCGCCATAATCTACCGTCAATGCCGGTGTGTAAATACATATTATGATCTCCTTGATCATAATTAATAATCATCACTACATAGTATAAAACAAAGTCGCTTTCTTTGTCTGTCCCTATGTCCCCATGTCCTTATGTCCCTCTGTATGCTTAAATGTTTAAAACTACGCAACGGATTTAAATGCGGTTTTTTTAAATAGATAGATTGATTTTTGAGGTAGGTTTTAGTATATAAACCATTGTAATATTCCAACGAAAACAAAAGCTACGCGGGTGAAACCGCGGGCAGGTCGCTAGTATTTTATAAATTTACTAGCGACCTGCCCACGGTTTCACCAGCATAGTTTTTGTTCCCGTGGGAATATTGGAATGGTTTATATACTAAAATTTTTCTCAAGAATTAATCTATCTTTTTAAAAAACTGAATTAAAATCCGTTGCGTAGTTTTAAAGATTTAACCATACAAAAGGACATAGGGGCAGACCAAGAAAGCGACTTTGTTTTACACTATGTAGTGAAGCTCATGAATTATCTTTAAAATTAATTAAGCTCATAAAATCATTAAGATTAAAAATAGACGCCACGCCGAGTAAAGCGGACGTCATTAAACATTCTAGTTCACCATTATTCACCAGGTGTTGGCCAGCAACGTTTCTCTTCCCCATATGTGTCAAACAACGATATTTTTCATATAGATAACGATAATTTCGATAGCAAAGAAGCGGCTGTCTCTTATGGAAAAAGACGACCATCGCCTATAGAAGAAGTTAATGGTGCACTGCTATCCGTGTAGCGGGACACCAATGCCACATGCATGTCTACCAGCTATGTACCCTCCAAACCGGAAAACTACAATGACACTAATGCGACAGGAATAGGTAAGGCGGTGGTACCAAATACCCGGGCGAGTCGTTGCGGAACTCTACCAACTAGTAGTGACGATGGTATTGACACGTAGAGCTAATCGGTATCCCTTTACGACTTGGCCCGGCAGAATGAGTGTTGGGGATATTCTTCGAAGTAGCCCGAACAAAAACTAAGAGAATCGCTTATATTATTTTTTATTTTCATATTATTTCTCTCTGTAGAGAATATATTATTTCGATATCATAATTGCATTTCCAACGTGGTCATGCAATAATCCCTCAAAAGCGTACGATGCAGCCTGTCTATTATCGGGATTGGTTTAACTTGGCCTGCATCTAGGGCATCTTGATTTAGCCCGGTTCGAGCGCTTGTACCGTTTCATTTCTGGAACTATTGAATATAACTTATCTAGACGTAAGGTTCTATTTCAAGACCTAAATTTTATTTATGTGTGGTTCGAAAATAATATATATTGTAGCGCTATTACAACGTAAATTTTGGTAGACATTTAATTTATTGATAGTAATTTAAAAAACTAAACGGACTTCAAGTATCAATTACAGTCTACACTCATATTTCATAGTCACTGTGAAAATAGTCGGAAAAGTTTCCTAGCGCCTTAAAAGAGATTTGGTGAACAGTCAGTAACTCCTTTATCTAGCGGAAAGTTAAAAATTGTTAATTTTTTTAAGATTTTTTATTTAAAATATAAACGTTCGCGTTTTAAAATTTTAAAAAATGCTGCAAAAACGTCCTGGACTATCATGACATCTTGAATGACATCACGTCGTGACTATGTATACATTACATAGTGTTTGGTTCCTATGAATATGCCAACAACATGTGTTCACCACGGCGTGACGTAATGCTTCCAGATTTGCGTTCACTGTGACTGAACGTCAATTTTTGCCGAATCGATATCCTAAAAATAATAATAATTCTTATCTTATATAATAAATGTTTTAATTTTTTGATATGTCCATATGATAATTAATATTACAAACTACAATATATCCGATTCATTCTGAGTGAGCACAAGCCCATTAATGGCGCTAACCGTAAAGTTAGGATCGTTTATATAGTAACTAGTTATTAATATGTGGCGTCGCTTCCTTTATACACGTAATAATGCTACAAAAAATAATTCATTATAAACAACAGTTTAAAGTCCCATTACACAATTAGTGGTCATTCTATCGAAAAATCAGCCACTCACTCACTCACGTCCAGTCCCGAATAAATTATGTCAACTATCGAGATGGATGGTAAACTCCATGCCGTTAAATGTCTTCCAGATAGAACAATAAAAGTTTCGTTATAAATATATATGTGAAGGTTGAGAAATAAATTCTGGTTTATTTCTAGCAAAGTATTTTTTTTTTATTTTCTCCGTTCTTATTTTTCGATTTAGTGCCAGCTCTGAAGATAATCTATAGATCGTAAATAACAAATAAGAACTCGATAAACCTGCGGCCATTTTGTTTTTTCCTGTATACAACAGCATTGTTTATTGTTAAAACGTAATGACGGTTCCTTTGCAAGCAGAATAAATCTAACGTGGGAAAGACCGTCTGCCATTTTGCCAGGCAGTTCGTAAAAGGTGAACGATAGTTAAAACATGTCAATACTATTATGACCATTAGAAAGTTGTTTGTTTTTATATCTAAAGATAGCAAACAAGCTGATGGTTCTCATGACGGAAAAAGAAACCATTGCCTATAGACACCAAAAATGTTAATGTTGCGTTGCTATCCGTGTGGCGGGATAGCACTGCTATATGCATAAGTCTACCGGCTACCTTATTCTCCAAACCGAAACACGTAAATTCCAAGCTTTGACACTATTGCGGCAGGAATAAGTGAGACGGTGGTACTAAATACTCAAGCGAGACTTTGCGGAACTCTACCACTTAGTAATCACGATGATAGTGACATGTAAAGCAGCTCGATCGCCTTTCACGACCTGCCTGGCGGAACGGCAGTCAGTCTATTCTTAAAAGGAGCCCGTATCAACACGGGGGAAATTTTCACAATCTCTCTTACAAATCTGTTATCACAACTTTACCCATTCCTGTCGCAATTGCATCAACGCTTGTTACTCTAGTATTTCTGTTTGGAGGGTAAGATATCTGGCAAACATGTAACATCACTATCTCGCCACACGGATAGCAGCATGCCATTCTCCCCATTCATTTGACCGCCCCGTTGGACGAGTGGTTAGCGACCCTGACTACGCTAGCAACGGGGCTCGGGTTCGATCTCCGACGGGGACAAGCATTTGGGTTTGGGTATTTATTATGTATGTAAAAGTATTTATATATGTATTTCTATGTATTAGTATGGTTGACTAACACCCCATAACACAAGCAAATAAATTGCTTACTTTGGGGTTAGATCAGTCAGTGTAATTTGTCCCGTGAATATTTATTTATTTATGAATATTCATTCTCACCTTTAACATCTATACACAATAAACACTAGAGGCAATATGTCTCTTTTCATCAGGATATGTTCTTGTTTGATATCCTTTGATTAAAAAGTCAGATAGCGAAATCGGTGGTGATGTACATCGCCACATTTTTGAAACTTGATGATAGTTTATTCCACTTCTTACACTGCGTCGTTTCCTTTCCGTGGAATCGCGTTTGTCTGGAATCTTATTTGTTTGAAATCGTGTTCAAAAAGTGTTTAAACGTGTATGTCCGCGTGTATGCACGATACACATAGACAACCAAATATATACATGTAGATATATATATATGTGTGTATATATGTATAAAAATTCAAGCAATCTACATACGCTACACGAAAAAATAAAAAAAAATAGAAAGTAATGAAATTCAAAAATGAAATCCTGAATCGCGATATCACAATCATTTATCTTAAACACACTATATACAAGGTCCTCAGGCCTTGGCTGGCTGGGAAGATCTTCCTTTTCACGTCGTTCCATGACGTCATCAACCTTCACAATGATGACGTCAACCTAAGTGATCATTACCACTAACAGTCACCAGCAGCGCCACATATGGAAAGTGACAATCATCGCCTGTAGATTTCAAAGATGTTAATAATACATTATTATCCTTTTAGTGGGGGTCTTAATGCCTCATGCATAGGTTAGGTAAGTAGTTTACCAGCTACCTTACGCTCCAACAATAGCCGCAAACATAGAAATGGTTACCTTGACTTTTACTTTTAAAGGATATCATCACACCGGTTCGTGATTGGCACTGTGTAATACACGGTTTTAGTTACCAACGTAAACCAAGTGGTCTGGTATATACACGGTTAACCGGTTTGATGTTAATGAGTTTTCCCGACCCATCCCATCCCGATCGCGAAAGCCATCTTAATAACGTCTATTACTTGTTTCTTGTGATAACCGGGCATTTTTATATCATAGGATAACAAACAGATTGTTCTCTTAATGTGTGATAGTGACAGGCACTGACGCTATCGCGGCAGGAATAAGTAACGCGGTGGTATCAGACCAGGGTGTTCCGTTACAGAACCCACCACTTAGTAGTACCTATGGTGGAACTCTGAATATAAGGGGCTATCCATAAATTACGTCACACGTTAAGGGAGATGAGGGGATCAAAGAAGTGTGACATTGTGTGACAAGGAGTACTACTCTCATCTCTGGGCCGGAGCTCCCCAGTACCAGCTTCTTCCACTTGACCGCATTCAACGTAGAGCGGTTCAAATCGTTGACGATTAGGCTATTTCGAAACGGCTTGACTCCTTGGCATTACGCAGAGATGTAAGCTCGCTTTGCGTTTTTTATCGTGTCTATCACGGAGAGTGTTCTGACAAGTTGTTTGAATTAATTCCTGCTGCTAACTTCCATCATCGGACATCGCGTCAAAATTTGAAGTTCCACCCACACCATCTTGATGTCTGGAAGTCCACAACCATGCGGTCCTCCTGGCACGCTATGCCTCGCACTACTCTTTTGTGGAATCAATTACCGGCGGGGGTTTTTCCGAACAAATACGACATGGGGACTTTCAAGAAAAGAGTTTACTCATTTTTAAAAGGGCGGCAACGCAACTGCAAGGCCTCTGGTATTGCAGATGTCCATGGACGGCGGTGATCACTCAAAATCAGGTGCACCTTCTGCTCGTTTGCCCCCTCTTCCATAAAAAAGGGTGTTACAATATTATACTCCTTCGTCAGCGTAATTTTCGTAAAAAGGGATACATTTTTTTGCTTCACATCCCTTCTTATATTGTAAATGTTAATGTAAATTTGTATGTTAGGCTTTCACGCGAACACCACTTAATCAATCATCATGAAACTTTGTACATATATTCTTGGAAGTATCAGAAGTAATGCAGGATACTTTTTATTTAAAAAAATGCGAACAAAGCCGCGGTAACTAGTACTAATATATAGGTTACTTGCTGTATCGTACAGCTCGTTGCTTTATAAAGTGGTGAATCCCTCAGGAACAAATATTTTTCGGGATAAACAATAGCCTATGTGCTATTCCAGGTCATCATCTACTTGTGCGCCAAATTTCATCCATATCTGTTCAGTTGTTTTGGCGTGACTGAGTAGCATATATACATACATCCAAACATCCAAAGTTTCGCATTTGTAATATTACAAGCTGAAGTGTGCAGCCCGCCGCATTATAAAAGTTGTTGGTGAATCCCACGCGATCACTTAATTTTTACGGGATAAAGAGTAGCCTATGTGCTATTGCAGGTCATCATCTACCTGTGCGCCAAATTTTATCTAAATCCGTTCAGTAGTTTTTGCGGGATTGAGTAACAAACGTCCATTCAAATCCATCCAAACATCTAAACTTTCGCATTTATAATATTAATATAGATATATTTGAAAGCCACAAAGGCATGTCATATAAAAGACATATTAAATTGCCTGAGATATCCTTCGACGGATCGTTCAAGAAGGTCACCCGTGCGTGAATTCTGTTACGTGAAACACGAATTTCCGAAATTCGCAGGTGCAAATAGTTCATAACCGTGTTATTCCGATACGATGTTTCTATCGATATATTCATGACAATATGAATTTTATTAATAACAAATGCCAAAGAAGAAAAAACTTGAAGAAATCTTTTGATACTAGAGATGGAACAGTAACTTAGTAATTGGCAAATTCAGTATTTTGTCTTCTTTTTGTACTTGGTCAGGTATCACGTTTGAAGTGTTTTTTTTTTACATTATAAAAAATAAACTGAGTCTCCTGATGAAAAGAAGAACCACTTCTTATGAACACCATAAGTGATGATGTATTGCTGTCCGTGTGACAAAAAAGTAGCCAGATTCCGTAAGTTTACTGGCTACCTTACCCTCCAATCGAAATACGGCAGTAACAAGTTGATTGCAGTAGGAATAAGTAAATCAGCAGTGCCAAACACGGGCGGTATATATATCGAACTCTACCAGGTGGTAGACGCAATTGTAGTAGCGTGTTTGAACAGTAATTCGACTTTTATGATTTATCTTACAAAACGGCAGATGATTTATTCTTTAAAGTTAAAGAATTCTTCTTCTTTAAATCTGTCAGAATTGAGTTTTGAACTGAGAGAATTAAGTATGGCAAAATAATTACTTATGTATTTCAGCGTTTTTCAAAATGCAGCTACTTAGAGGATAAAGTAAAACATGAAAGGTTTATAAGTATAAACGTATAGACCAAAATTTTAAGGCTAGAAATTTGAAATTTCGCATACGTATACCTGTTAAGACGTAAGCATTTACTAAGGAATGATTTTTCAAAAGTCAACCTCCAAGATGATGAAATAGAGGAAAAAAATCTTTGTATGAAACTTTATATTTCTTGGACATATTTGCATGAAATTTCATATGAATTGAGTACAGCATTAATAATGAGTTCCGTATTTAAGCGTTTTTCAAAATTTAACCCTTAAGAGGGTAAAATATACAATGAAAATCCATACTATCCATATCCATACTAATATTATAAATGTGAAAGTAACTCTGTCTGTCTGTCTGTCTGTTACGCTTTCACGGCCAAACCACTGAACCGATTTGGATAAAACTTGGTACCAATATAGTTTGAGACCCAAGAAAGGACATAGGATAGTTCACATCCCGGAAATCCCACGGGAACGGGAACTATGCGGGTTTTTATTTTAGATTTTGTTCCAAGCGAACGAAGTCGCGGGCACAGCTAGTTTTATATAAGCGCACGCCCCAATGATTCGACATTAGGGCTCGATACTTGAAATCTCGAACAAATTCCTCTTACGATCTAACCAACCATTAATTACTGATTTTTAAAAATTAAACCTCCGGGGGTGAAAAAGAAAAAAAATATTTGCATAAAACTTTTCACTCCGGACATATTTGCATGACATTTCATATGAATTAAGTCCAGCAACAATGTATTATATATTTCACCGTTTTTCAAAGTTTCACGCCTAAGAGGGTAAAATAGTAAATGAACATTTTATATAAACGCACAGGCCAAAAGTCAAGAAAGTTAAAACTTCGCACACGTATTCCTCTTATTACGTAAGCATCCACTAAGAAATGATTTTACGATTCAATCTCCAAGGGGGTGAAATAGAGGAAAAAAAATTGTTTGAACTTTTGATTCCTTGGACATAATATTTGCATAAAATTTCATATGAATTGATGAAAAATTAAAACAAAGTGTTTTCTCGACATAACTTCGAAAGTTTTCAATCAATCATTTTTCAACCTTCTACAATATTTTTGTACTTAAGAACTACGTCAAATGCAGTTTCAAAAATGAAAATCGAATCAAATTTTAAAAAATTACAGCTTTTCAAATATTAATATTTTTTGTTTCCAGCAAACTCATTTAATATTTTTAAAATAAATTTTAGGCTATTTATTTATATTATTACTAGCAGTGCCCGCGACTTCGTTCGCGTGGAAAAAAATCCAAAATAAAAACCCGCATAGTTCCCGCTCCCGTGGGATTTCCGGGATAAGAATTATCCTATGTCCTTTCTTGGGTCTCAAGCTATATTTGTACCAAATTTTATCCAAATCGGTTCAGTGGTTTGGCCGTGAAAGCGTAACAGACAGACAGACAGACAGACAGACAGACAGACAGACAGACAGACAGACAGACAGAGTTACTTTCGCATTTATAATATTAGTATGGATTAGCGTTTGTTTACTCTGTCTATCTCGCACGGGAACTGGCGTAATGAAACTAATATAAAAATCATTTTCAGCGTTTTTATTTTCCTTTTTAAGGGAGATACTCTACAGCTCGTAAATAACAAATAGGAATCGATATAACCACGAACATTTTTGTTTCAGTTGCGGAAGCTAGTGAAGTTATGTTTCATGAATGAAAAAATATTAAAAAACCAAACCGTTAAAAAATTTAATATCAGAGTGCTAAGTGTGAGTTTTTATTTTCGCATTCGGTCGTGAACGCGTTTGGAGTTTACTAGGTATGTGATTTGTACAGCGCCACCTAGTGGTAAACGTGAGAAACCAGTTTACCACTAGGTGGCGCTGTACAAATCACATACAAATTCCTAATAAACTCGAAACGCGCTCACGATCGAATGCGAAAAGAAAAACTCACACTTAGCACTCAGAAATCCTGGAATCTAGAGCTTTATTTAGACACTACCTGTTGCCAGCGACTTCGTCCGCGTGGACTTCGTTTACCCCGCACTGCTACTCCCCCGCAGGTGATAGCGTGATAATATGTAGCCTATATGTAGCCTATATGTTGACACGACCTGTTAGTAATATTCATGCAAAATTTGAAGTAAATCTATGCAGTACTTTTTGAGTTTACCCCGGACATACATACAAACAGACAAACAGACATACAGACAAACAGACAAAAATTCTAAAAACTATATTTTTGCCTTCGATATCGATTGCAGATCACGTCCCAAGTATTATTTTACTGTTTTGATGTACAGTTTTGACTTTCCTACGATTTTATTATATGTATAGATTAAAGGCATTTCGTTAAAAGCGAGAGAATACTGATACGTGTCATTAATTACACATTATAACTTTTAAGATGGCGGAGTTTTGCAACAATTTGTCCGAGTTTTGTAACTATCATCTATAAGTACATATAATAAAATCGTAGGAAAGTCGAAACTGTACATTGAATATTTTTTTAAAAGAATACTTGGGGCATGATCTACAATCGATATTGAAGCCAAAAATATAGTTTTTAGAATTTTTGTCTGTTTGTCTGTTTTTATGTTTGTCTGTATGTATGTCCGGGGTAAACTCAAAAAGTACTGCATGGATTTACTTCAAATTTTGCATGAATATTACTAACAGGTCGGGTCAACATATAGGCTACATATTATCACGCTATCACCAACGGGGGAGAAGCTGTGCGCAGTAAACGAAGTCCGCGCGGACGAAGTCGCTGGCAACAGCTAGTTTTACCTATTGCTGTTGCGCTGTGGTCGAAATTTGCTCATATACTAAACAATAATATAAGTAATCTGTGAAATACTAAACACACGGCTACTTCATTATATGTTTAAACCACGGATTAAATAGATACGCCTTTCGGGACGATTTCTTAGTTTGTCAGTGTAGCTTGCACTTACACACAAAAATACAGAGTTATTCTACTTACCGATGAAATAAAAAAAAAACTTGAGAGGTGCCAATAGAACCTGGATGGAACGAAGTTCCTTTCGATTAATTAGTGAAGGAATTGTAATAAAATTTTAAATTGTAATGAAATGTAAATCTGGCTTGCTTTCTATAAGAGAGAGAGAGAGAGAGAGAGAGAGACATGCACAAGCCGCACAGCCTACAATAGTTTACTATAGCAAAAAGTGTCGTGACAACTTTTAGTAAGATTTTTTTCCGTCTAGCCCCTTTTCACAACGCGCGATAAGGAACTTCGTTCCAATTACTTAAAGGGTAGTTTTTAAACCTTATCATTTTAATCGGTACGATAAAACACGGTACAAAAACAATACGGTTTATTTCTATTTTTTCACGATATAGGTAATTTATCTACAAATGTATGACATTTTGACAGTAATAGGAGTGTTTGCGCGGCGACACGTTTCCATCCGAATGGCGTGTCTATTAATATTCATGTGGTATGTGATAATCATATATGAATTTTGTATGTGTAATGTTTACTTTTATTGATTTAATATATTTTAAATGCATAATGATTAAAAATATTCTGTCCTGCAGTCCTCCGCAAAGTAAACTTTGTATGTGCTTAATTTTATACTTCTCCGTTTGGGTAATTTCCGTAATTAGGGTAAGTACAATTTTTTTCTTTACATATTTGTATATATGTAGAAGCGGTAGCGGTATTAGTAATTAGTAACTTAGTATCCATCGTGAGCGTTGTGACGACAGCAATTTCAAAATAAAGGCACGCTCGTATTGTCTAACGTCTTATTATTTGATTACTTCACAGTTTTGCACTAAATCACACACAAGCGACAATTTAAACTGGATTACGAGCCAATAGGTTAGCATGCGTCCACCTTGTATGGCAGCCACCGACCACACAACCCATAGACCCCTAATAACATGCGAATGGATTCTGTCAACACATCTGACTTATAGTTCCGATGTTAATGTCCATGCACCAATACCCAATTAGTGTCGACCAATCAGATCCTCTGTACATCACTACCTTTCACTGTGGCCTTGAGTTAGCCAATCACAATGTTGCAATCCCGCTTCGTCTTACCTCAGCTAGTTGCCAGAATGCATTCAATCCGGAAAATCGAATATTAGGCGTCTATGGGCTGTGTGGTCGATGATGGCAGCTTTCAACAGAATAAAATGACCGTATGACGGCTGCCATTACCCGTTGCGACATCGACTACTCTATTCGGAGTTACCCGCTCTTAGTAACTTTTAGTAAGTTTTAATATTATCGATTACAAAATCGAATAAATCTACAGCCTGGCAAAAAAGAATAAAAATAATTGAGGCCGCCAATACCATTTATATGGTATCACATAATTGTTTTTGATACTTCTAAGTTTAACTACAACACACAAAATTTGATTGTTTGTTTGTTTCATTGAATAGACTCCAAAACTACTAGACTAGAATTATAATAAAAATGTGAAATTATTGGAAAGTAAACAAGAAATAATTGAGATTTATTACTCCAATATCGATAACTTTAGTGTTGCCATAACTAATATATTTATTTCAATCCGTCACCGCAACGCACTCTTTTTCGCTAAGTGTAAATCAATTTCGACAAATCGAGTTATGACAAATCATAATGTAATAAGTTTGTAATTTATAATTGAAATTAATCTATAGATTATTTTCAATTATAAATTACAGACTTATCAGCGCGCTGTCATATAGATAAATATTTAAAAAGCTGCTGCTTCAATAAAAATTACAACTTAGGCGCTAGGACTACTAACTCATATGAATCTTTGAACAACTACGCTGGGATTAAATTCCGAAAGTTTTTATTAAATTTGTTCCCAAGCCTTGCTTAGGTTGACTCCAGATTTTTCCCTTCTACAATTCATTAAATTAAGTTTTGTTCTTTTTCCGTATAATCCATACGATACATTAAATCTTTTAACCCATTGTAAAATTCCGTACATTAAGACAAAAAACATACATTGCAACAACAATCAAGTACTTTTTCGAATAAAAATAAAAAACTATTTTTAAAATAAGATCAAATCAAAAAGATAATTTTTGACAAATTAAAGGGTCTTTTAACCAGTAGACTTGTTTACACTTACTAGAGAATTAGAAACTCTGCCACACATTGAGAAAATCCGGCAATAGAAACTCAACGAGTTTGTCTTCTTGCATGACTCATTACGTAAAGCATTAGAGAGTGCTCTACAATCGAAAAATCTTTTACGCGTTTCTAGTTGCGCTAAAGCGCTTTTCAATTTAAAGTTATTACAACGAAGCTCTTCTTCCTTCCCCAACTAGCTTACCGTTCGTGTTATATCAAAACTGTACCATTTTTGGATGTTTTTTTTTGTGTGTTATTGAGATAGGCAAACTGGCAGACGTGCCACCTCATGTTAAGTGATCGACGTCGCCAATGAACAAAAATGGGATACCTGGGATGAAACTAGCCCAGGTATTCCATTCATGTGTTGCCTATCTTGAGACATAAGATGTTAAGTCTCGGTGCCAGTAATTACACTGCCTGTCTTGCCCTTCTCTCCGAAACACAGCAAAGCTGATTCACGGGAAAAATAGGCAAGATGGTGGTACCCATGCAGTATAAAATATACAACAGTATACTTATAAAAGCAACAGTCAAACAACATAAAAGCAGCAAACAATCTTTAAAGCCTGCAATTTTCGTTTGAGCTTCGTTAAAGTTCAAAGAAAAATTACTGGCTTTATAGAATAAAATGTACTAGGAAAAGTAAAAAGGAAATTCCCAGCTAATTCTTTAGGAAATTACTTGAATGGAGTTTTTTTGTGTATAATAAGCCGATTATAAAAGGTAGTGATATAGATAGTACATAATATAAAATTATGATACAGATATTGTTTTCCCCGTGTTGGTCCCGGGCTCCTTTAAAGAATAGGCCAACTGCCGTTCTGCCAGGGTGGCTACTAAGTGGTAGAGATCTGCATTGTCTCGCCCCGGTCTGGTACCACCGCCTTACCTATTCCTGCCGCAATAGCGTCAGTGCTTGTCGCTGTCGTGTTTTAGTTAATGCGGAATAGGTCAGGCGGTGGTACCAGACCCGGGCGAGACAATGCAGAACTCTACCACCTAGTAGCCATGATGGTAGTGACGCGTATAGCCAATCGATCGTCTTTTACAACCTGCCTGGCAGAACGGCAGTTGGCTTATTCTTCAAAGGAGCTCGGAACCACACGCCCGGAACCAACCAACAATAGTGAATATAACTTTTGGATACAGGTAGACAATTAGCATAAATTTAATAAAAAAAAAGTTAATGCAAATTTTAAGATAATTATAGTAAATAACAGTTTCTTATACAAGTGTAGCGGTTCAAGCAATCACAAACGCTACAAGAAAAAATAATAAAAATAGAAAATAATAAAAAATAAAGGCTTGAAAGACCTTCCTTTTCCCCTTCCTTGATCCTTCCTTCCGTGATCCTTCTCCCTTCCACGTTCTTCCGTGACGTAATCCCGACGATCATCACCACTAACAGCCACCAACGTCGCCACAGTGCTGACCTGTTGACAAAACAACCTTATGACCATCAGCACCTCCTGATACCCTCTTTTACTTCCAACAGCACCAGCCAGCTTCACAAGCTACCCCTCATCTACGCTTTTCGGAATCCACTTCGAAATGCCCACGTTCACTGGATCTCCATGCAGCAATCCTGTCCCGCTCGTTCCGACTCATTGCGAACCACAGCGGAGCGCACTTGTCCCAACTCACCGAGGACCGCGCATATTCTGACATACATACATACAGACAAACAGATAAACAAACAGACAAACAGACAAACAAACAAACAGACAAAAATTCTAAAAACTATATTATTGGCTTTGATATCGATTGTAGATCACGCCCCAAGTATTCTTTTAAAAAAATATTCAATGTACAGTTTTAGTTTACAGACTTTCCTACGATTTTATATATATATATATATATATATATATATATATATATATATATATATATATATATATATATATATATATATATATATACATATATATATATATATATAGATATTATAAATTTAGATGTTTGGATGGATGTTTGTTACTCAATCACGCAAAAATTACTGAACGGATTTGAATGAAATTTGACACACAGGTAGATAATGACCTGGAATACCACATAGGCTAACTTTTATTCCGAAAAAATTAGGTGATCCCGCGGGATTCGCCAAGAACTCGTTAAATGCAGCGGGCTGTACGCTGCAGCTAGTATTGCATATATCGCACACCCAGATCTAAACAGGTATTAACTCAAAAAAGCACTTTTTTCAGAAAACGTGAAAAACTGATTCCTGCCTCCCTGTGGACTGTAGGAGTTTCCTTTAGGCATTTTTTATTTTTGAATGCAGCTAAAACAACGATTTTGTAGAAAAATATGTGTTTTTATCATTTTTTGGAGCTAAAAATTGAGTTTTTGTAGTTATTTCTCTATTGCTTAACGGACTCAACTACAAATGTATCAGCAATACTGCAACAATTTGAAATAAAAGTAAAAATTTTGCTCACCCTGCCAACAATACTGGTTCAACTCAAAATGTTGTATGTGTTTTTATCGTAATAACTCAGCACTGACCACCAAAATGTCGACAATTCAAAATAATACTCACTTCAAATTTCAAGAGTAGTGGTACAATTGAAAATAACTCTTATTATTTATGAATAATGTCTTGAGTAGTAGAGTTATTGTTAACTCTGTACAATTAGTCGGTAGGTATTGAGATAAGAAATTTGATGGTGTGCCTAACGCGAAAATCTCAATTTTTGTGTTAGCTCCCTTTAGATCTAGGCGTGCGATATATCTACAAGCGTTTAACATTTACAAGCATTTGCTCATATGAGCGGCTACACTTTTCTCGCCCTAAATCGTATCTCTTAGTATTTTTGTGGTCTGTGATCAAACATAGATGAGATTTTATTACTTATTTCGTCCATGGTAAATATGGGGTTAAAATTATAGTTGAATTTCGACCACAGGGCGATCGCTAATAAATATAAATTTATAATAAAAATATTCAAAATAAATTATCATCGTCATGAATTTTAAGTAGCCTTCTGAAACGTCTTGTCTGAATTTGACAGCATCGTAGTTTCCTTTTCCTTTAAACAAACTTTTTCTACTATAATAGCGTATTATACTTGTCACTATAGAGATCCGATTTCGAGAGTAAAGTAGCCGTTAATAATGCATGCGGCGATACATCTCTACCATATTGACAATGCACCATTAACATCTTTGGTGTCCATAGACTTCAGTGTTTTCTGTTCATTAACGAAACTATCTGCTTATTTGCTATTCTATGATTTAAAAATCGTATCATTCACACGGACAAAATCCTAAAAGAATATAAAAGAAATATTACCAAGTACACAAAAACTTCAGTAATGTGGAGATGTGAACAGAGTTAAGTTCATTACTCAGAAACTCACTGGGGCAGGTAATTATGTGTAGAGTCCGCAAAACAGATTTCTTTTAAATAAAAACGTCTTTCCTTGAGAATATATAGGCGACGCTAAGGTAAAGTTGTTTGCCTCCCTTTTTAGAGAAAACCTCACAATTACTCCAAATAAATTCTATATCATTTTATAGATAATTGCTTACTTTACTGGCATCAACAGCTAAAAAATGATTACTGCTTTTGTTTTTATAAATTATTAAAATTAAGACATAATACAACAATACTACCATCTGACAGCTTTAATTTTAAAACAACGTCAACATGATTGACTGTCGGTGGTAACTTTTTTTATTCAATTTCAAATCAACTTAGGAAGTACACGTATTTAATAAAATTACTTAGTGCGAATTATTCGCACGGGTATTGCTAGCTTATAGAAAATGCCATAAAATTATGAAATGTAAAGTTGTTGAAGAGATTAATGAAGAATGTGGGATGCTGATATAAATTCTGGTTTATATTTTACCTCGCACTACTCTGTTGTGGAACCAATTACCGGCAGGGGTATTTCCGAACGGATACGACTTAGGGACCTTCAAGAAAAGAGCTTAGTCATTCTTAAAAGGCCGGCAACGCAACTGCAAGACCTCTGGTAATGCAGATGTCCATGGGCGGCGGTGATCACTTACCATCAGGTGCACCTCTTGCTCGTTTGCCCCCTCTTCTATAAAAAAAATCCATGAAGTATTAGATAAAGGTGGAACTAGCACTCGAATTAATCATTTAAAACAAACATATACCTACGTTAATCTCACTCTATGAGATCTCACCATCTCTTTATATACAGATGTGTTAGAAAGAGAGGTTAAGACCTCAGAAGATGACAGCAGTAGGTATTAAAAGTTGTATTTCATGTAGGTATTAGAAATATTGCCTCAGATATAATACAGCTTCATGGGTTTATCTCAGATATTTCAGATACCCCGTGTTGGTCCCGGGCTCCTTTGAAGAATAGGCCAACTGCCGTTCTGCCTGGCAGGTCGTAAAAGGCTACCGATTGGCTATGCGCGTCACTACTATCGTGACTACTAGTGGTGGTAGAGTTCTGCATTGTCTCGCCCGGGTCTGGTACCACCGCCTTACCTATTCCTGCCGCAATAGCGTCAGTGCTTGTCACTGTCGTGTTCCGGTTTGGAGGGTAAGGTAGCCGGTAAACTTATGCATGTGGCATTAGACCTCGCCACAAGATAGCAACGCACCATTAACATCTTTGGTGTCTATAGACGATGGTTGACTCTTTCCATCAGGAGACCCATCTGCTTGTTTGCTATCTTATAATATAAAAAAAAATATATTTGACTTTGTCAATCATAAAATTTTAATCAGGAATGTATACCACTACAGAATGAGAAACCAGTTTACCACGATTTACCGGTTTATCATTTGGCAAGATGAGTGGTGATCCTCATCGCCGCAATTTGTCGACCCGATAACGATTATCGACTACTTTTAACGATAGCCAAGACCAATGACTTTTACGTGCTTATTTGAGTTACGGGAGTGATAACATTCCACCCGCCAGACTTCAAGCAGCTACTGAGATTTCGAGGAAAACCTCGAAAAACCTTCAATAATACTTCAACAACTTTTGTCCGGGGATCGAACTCATGATCTGATGCGAAAAGGCTATTCTCAAGACCACGAGGCAGTTTACGAGAAAGCTATTTTAAAGTACAAGTTTATGTTTTCAGACTGTTTTGCAGTCAGTACAACTCTTACTACAGGAGGCTAAGACCTTGTTATTCGCGTTTTGTGGTTTCTGCTTGTAAGACACGGCCCCGGCGTTACTTGACACATTTTCATAGGAAATATATGTATCAGTCATAGATATATTGAGGTATATACTCAAAGGTATCAGTATAATACAGCATTAGCATTATTATTGTGTATTAAGAAGTAGTCATATTGAGAAAAATGTTCGCAAGATAATCGCACGGATTTTTTAATCATCTGATAATCATACGAATTATATAATATTTAATATTCGGGCAACTGTTACCACAGCGCGATAATTAAAAAAATATCGAATTAAGAATTTAAGAAAGAAACATACCGTAACTTTCTTATTTGTTACCATATAATAAGTGGACAGTATTATTAAATTTAGGTTATGTTAAATGAGGCAAAACCACGTATGGTAATGGAACGAGTTATTATTTTTCGATTATCAACAGCCAAGGTGAGACAGTATTTTAGCCCGGGACAGGTGCTCAACCTTTATCAAGCACAAGTCCGTTCGTGCATGGAATACTGCTCTCCGATGGATCCACCAAATACCTGGAGACAATTGAGCGACAGAGAGGCGTGCCAAGAGGCTTATAAACGACGATGATTTATTTATTTATTTATTTAAAAATTTATGCACAATTGAGTACATAGGTGGACTTAATGCTACATGGCATTCTCTACCAGTCAACCTAAACTAATTAGAGAGCATTTCATTTAAAGGGGTGCATGATAAGATAAATTAGTAAAATTTAGTTACAATAACTGCTGGTAATACTAAAAAAGCTCAAAACATTAAATACACATAAAATATACTTATTATACATTATACCTATACACATATTATATACACATACATACCTAAATAAATAACATACATAGATATTATACATACTATATATATATTAATTTATAAATAGGGAAATAAGTATAAATACGACGATTAAATACATAAATAAAATAAAATAATGTCTGATAATGTTAATTCAAAAGATATTTTTTAACAAAACGTTCAAAGGAGAATTTGATCTGGTAGGCATAAACTCCAGAGCCTCGCTCATCGCTGCAGAGTCGCTAGTTTATAGGTTTTTTATCGGATACACTTTGGAGAGTTCGCTGCAGAATTGCACGTTTTTCTATCGATGATCGAGGCGCAAAGATTCTAGGCATCGCAATATGCTGGACGTTTCACGTACCCGGACAAAGCGGTTCGACTCGACATTCTTCATTGGAACTGCAAGGGACTGGAACATGCTTCCTGAGTCTGTGTTCCCCAAGGAGTACAATTTTGGGATCTACAAGAGATATGTTAGTCCCGGCTCCCTTTGAAGAATATACTACCAGCCGTTCGTAAGAGATGAACGATTGACTATGCGTGTTACTTCCATTGTGGCATTAAAACCCACCACACGGATAGCAACGCACTATTAACATCTTTGGCATTTATATGCGATGGTTGAGACCATGACCTATCTCCTTTCTATCAGGAGACCATGATCTGCATGTTTGCTTTTTCATGATATCAAAAACATTTTATTACGATTAATGTAATATACGTCATATTCTACTAGAGGAATTATAATATTTGAAACAAATTTGGAATTTAGTGAACAAAAGATCATACACATTCACGGACGACTCCCACGAGGTAACAAATAACAAACTATTTCCCAACTTCTCCAGCAAAACAATCCCACTTCATACAAATATTGTAGGTAAAAGTACCTCTGAGGACGATAATTCTCTCTAACAAATAAACAAACAATTACTAAACTTTGCCAAATGTTTTCAGGAAAATCTAGAACTCGTAGGGTTGCTGGTTTTATTACAAATATAACGATAATATTATAATATAAACGATTGTTTTTCATGAACTAATGGATTGTATTGAACTTTGTACGAATTTTTTTGAGGACACATAAACGCGCAAAGGTTCGTGTAATGCTGGGGCCGCAATATCATCTATCGTCACAAAGCTTCGTGCAATGACACGATAAATGCAGATGTGACCGACTATTATCGGGTATTTTCGCATACATTCCGGACAACGTGTGCCTCACCGCGCATATAACTTCAGGACGATAGACGAATGTTGCAATAAAACTTTGTGATCATGCTACACCAAACTAAAATGCGTAGCCACAAGTAATCGCACGTCAATAGATAGGGTAGAAGTTTGTGAGTAAAGAAAAACTAGGTCTACCTCGCTTCAACTTTCTGTACGCAATAATGCTAAAGCAAGATAGATTTAAGGCGCTACCCTGACAAAATCATCTTAAGCATTCGTATTGTCTTTGCCGCACTCTCTCTCTCTCTCTCTCCCTCTCTCTCTCTCTCTTTCTCTCTCTCTCTCTACAATAGCCCGCACTGTGGTGAATCAGAAATCAGAAATCAGAAATACTCACGAAATAAAGAAAACAAGGGGAAGTGAAGAGTGGGCGTGCCACGTGCGCCACTATTATGCGCTTTTACTCTAAATTTGCCTTAGTAATACTTACCATATCATTAGGAGATAGTCGTCGTGCGAAAATCTATTATACACCGAATTATGCCGAATTATGCCGTATTGTGCCATCCTTGAATGCAGAAATGATAGTAGAATACAGATGATTAAAAATGGAGATATTTCATATCATTCGAAAGTACAATTTTCATTTTATTTTAATTAAATTCCTGATTTAATATAATCTCTAATGATATAATAGAAAGTCACGCTAAAATCAGCCGTACACCTTACATATAAAGTTCATTTTAGGTTGACCTAATTTTTCTAGAAAGATATACGTAATGACAGTCATTACGTATATCGTTCTAGAAAGTTCTCTACTCAAATATGATCAACTGAAAACTACGGAAAATCAATGCTGCCATCTATTGTAGAATAGCGAAACTATTACGATCTTAAGTTTCACTATTGTACAAATAGATGAGTCTATTTTGAATAGACTACAAAAGGACGTAAATACTCTTTTTTTTGTAGCAAAATAAAATTAATTGTAACGCAGTTTGGTATATTTTTAAATGTTTTGTTTGTGTGTTTCGGATTATTGCTGTTTAAAATGAAAACGACCAATGAAACAATGTTTCCATTAGTAGTTTATATGCAATAATGCTTATTTTATGTGTGAGTGTGGCGATCGTGGTCCTGATACAAATGTTTGTACTTGCCAATTCCGTTGTTTTCTTTATTTCGTGGAAATACTTTATTCAATAAAACTTTTTACAAGTTATTTTGACACGTCAATATATTTTTTTTAAAAACTACTACCGGATCGGAAACGCGGCCACACACTGAGAAGATCCGGCGGAAGAAACTCAGCGGGCTTGTCTTTTTTTTCATATCATTGATTTTTTTACATTACCACAATATTACAAAAAATATATATGAGATCGGTATGAGGAGCAATTAATCCCAGGCTTTTTTGTCTTCTAAATAATCTGAGATTTTATAATATCCTTTTTTACACAGTTTTGTTTTAACACATTTTTTAAATTTATTGACTGGTAGATATCTTATAGTTTTGGGAAGTTTATTTTAAAAGCGTATACATTGCCCCATAAAAGAGTTACTTATTCTGTGGAGACGAGATGCATGCATAACAAGATTGTTTTTGTTCCTTGTATTAAGTGAGTGTACGTCACCATTTTTTTAAAAAAGCAAATATTTTTATGAACGTACATCAAGTTCTCAAATATATATTGGGATATAACAGTTACAACATTGATTTCATTGAATTTTTCTCTCAGGGAAACCCTCGGGCTAAGATTGTAAATTGCCCTAAAAGCTCTTTTCTGCAATACAAATATAGTATTTATTTCAGCAGAATTTCCCCAGAGAAGAATTCCATATGATATAATGCTGTGGAAGTAACTAAAGTATACAATTCTTGCTGTGTCGACATCAGTTAACTGTCTCATTTTTTTAACTGCATAAGCTGCTGAACTAAGTCTATTTGCTAAATTATTAATGTGCGGTCCCCATTGTAATTTCTTATCTAAAGTAATACCTAAAAACACAGAGGAATCCATCAGATCCAGGTTGTTTCCATCCAGTTGTATGCTGGTATCTAAACGCTTTACATTAGGCAATGAAAATTTAACGCACGTAGTTTTGTTACCATTTAATAAAAGATTGTTCGTACTGAACCAGTGTACAACTTTTAAAATCGCATTATTTACTTCGTCATACTTACCAATTCGTCTTTTCACTTTGAATAAAAGTGAAGTGTCATCCGCAAACAGTACGATTCCATGCTTATCCCCTACATATTAAGGCAAGTCATTTATGTATATCAGAAACAGAAATGGACCAAGTATGGAGCCCTGCGGGACACCCATAGTTACAACAGCACCAGGGGACCTTTCTCCATTAATATCAACCCTCTGAATTCTTTCATTTAAGTAAGAAACCAGAAGATCGAGAGCTTTATTTCGAACTCCATAATGGTGTAACTTCCTGATTAAGATGTTATGATCGATACAGTCAAATGCCTTAGACAAATCACAGAACACTCCAAGTGCATCCTGCGAGTTCCCCAGGCTTCATAAACGTTTTTGAGTAATTCGACACCAGCATCTATGGTTGAGCGACCCTTCGTAAAACCGAATTGTTTATTGTGAACATTGATATATAAAAACCTTAAAAATGTACTCGATGCTCCAAATATAATACGACAAAATTTCAATGGTCACTTTTTCAGTAAAAGAACAGTGCATTACAACCTCCTTTTAATTTAGTCGAATAATACAAATTGATCCTGTTATTATTAGTGGAGTCGATTTTTTTTCATTAATAAGTTAATTTTTTTAATAAGATTAATTTTTTTCATTAATAATTTTGAATACCTTTTATAGTTGTTAACCAACTGCCAAAAGACAAGAGGACATAAATTTGACGGTTTTAAAATGTTTGTTTATATTGATTACTAATTTTGAGGACCAAGTTAGGTGATTCTTTTTATTCTATTTGTACGAATATAAAATAACAATATATAATTGTGATTCTTACAATGAACTTTGGAGATATATTACGAAACTTTTAATATAACAATAGGAAATCATAAGTAGCATCGAATTTTGTTCTGTTTACACGTGTTGTTGATAACGATTTCTTAAGTGGAAGGCACAGGTTGCATTAAGAATGTTTATTTTTTGATTTAATAATTTATTTTTAATAAAATGTTGTTTTTGATTGCGGATATCTTATAATATACATATTATAAATGTTAAAGTTTGTATGTTTGGATGTTTGATAATCAATCACGTAAAAATTACTGTACCAATTTGGATTTGGACTCGGATATAAGATGACCTGGAATAGCACATAGAATACTTTTATCCTAATGCAGATCTGCAGCTAGTCTTTATCAATTTTAAGTGACTGTTTATATGTATGAGTTGCTTTATTTACTTACTAGCTGTTACCCGCGGCTTTGCTCGCGCATATTTACTTTAGAACTTATTTAAACTTTCTTTATTTTATTAAAAATCTCTACATTGCCGGGTGGGCCACTAGTACGTTAAAAATAATATTTACATATTCATCTTAATTATTTATATACGACATTTTTGTTATTAAAATGTAAGTAAAAAACGTAAGACCTGAACTTCCTATAACTTCTAAATTTTCTATACCTAATATCATAACTAACTATACCTTAAACTAAAAATACCTATTAGTAACACACCTATCGAAAAAACTAACGTAATTATAAAAGAAATTTATAATTAACATGAAATATCTAATCTAACCTTTGGCAATGATATTATATGTACTAAATTATACTCCAAACTAAATATACGTATCTATTAGGATTTCTGTGTATGTAACACACCTATGTAACCAACTAATGTAACTATATTAAAAAATCTGTGAGCTGGTTGACCCTACAGGTCACCTGAAACTTCCCGCTAAATTTAAGTATTTTAACCTCAAAGAAAAAAACTATGCCTAAGCATAGACTATTGAATTAAAAAAGTTCAAAAATCCAAAGTTTTTTTTTAAATCATACTTAGTTATTCAGTATTTGAAAACATGTATATTTTTTCAAAACCATCAACGAGTTTGATCTTCCGAATAACATTGAACACCTTTTTTTAGCTCTAAATTTAGTAAGTAGCTCTAAGTTTTATTAGAATTTTTTATAAGAGGGTCAATAAAATTTTCAGAAGCCGACATTGCATTAGTAACCAACCTATTGTGTTTCAAATGTCTATGGGCAGTATTCGCTCGTACGTCTGCAGATACTATAACTAAACAAATGTTCGTTTACATAATACTGCAAAAAAAAAACCAGAAAAACTGAAATCTAATTCAAAACGAGAATTCTACGAAAAGCTAAACTTATTTCTAGGAAACTAATGCGTTTCCTGACTATGTTGTCGATACATTACATAATAAGTCTGAAAAAAATCGTGTCTGTTATCAGGAAAGGATCTATGAACTTTAAAACGTAGTCATCGTCACCATTGCATTAAATTTCCTATTTCAGTATATTCTAAATATATTAGACTATGCAAACTAAATGTATCAATATCAAGCGTTAAATACTACACGGCTATAAACCCACAGTTTGCCTATATGTGTAGGTTCTGTGTAATAGAACCAATAACCTATAACGTTTGAAATATTTAATGGTCATTATTTGTTTTATTGATATATAAATTTTCCACAAGATTTTTTTTATGTAAATTTTACAAACCCTTAAAATACTACCTCAATGCATAATAATATTTATATTCGACTCCACATGTGCCTTGTCCTACCGGCTAACTTTTTAAAAATGACTTTAAATCTTGCGTTTAAGGCTGAATATGCAAAAACACGTTTGTGCCATAACTATAAACTTTTTAGACTGAATTTGCGACAGTTTTGATTGTCAGTTTTGTTCGGAACTGTGTATCTTGGGTATTTTATATCAATGATTGTGAAATAATCTAAATTTATCAAAATGTCTAAGCATTTGGTCTAGTATAATTTTTTCAAATATTTTACTTAGGGTTGGCAAAACCGAGATAGGCCGAAAATTAGAGGGATCACATTTAGAGCCAGACTTGAAAATTGGAATAACTCTGCTGAATTTCATTAAGTCAGGAAAAACACCATGTGTTACAGAAGAATTAAATATTACAGCTAAATATGGTGCAATAACATTTATTACTGAAGCAATGATTCTAACAGAATGTCCCCATAAATCTAAGGTTTTTTTCAGTTCCAATGTTTTAAAATGATGAATGATGAGAATAAAAAGCCGGGCAGCTTTTAGAATAACATGTATAAAAAATCAAATTTAGGTCTTTTGAAAAAAAATTACGAAACTGTCTATCCATAGTATCAGGAGCAAAATTCAATATTTACTTTTTTTTAATTTATTGTCCAAAACTTTTACATATTACATAATATATATATGATAATAAATATAATAATAAAATATTCACGCCGTGTTGGTCCCGGCCTCCTTTGAAGAATAGGCCAACTGCCGTTCTGCCAGGCAGGTCGTAAAAGGCGACCGATTGGTTATCGAGTCACTACCATCGTGGCTACTAGGTGGTAGAGTTCTGCATTGTCTCGCCCTGGTCTGGTACCACCGCCTTACCTATTCCTGCCGCAATAGCGTCAGTGCTTGTCGCTGTTGTGTTCTGGTTTGGAGGGTAAGGTAGCCGGTAAACTTATGTAGGTGGCATTAGACCTCGCCACAAAATAGCAACGCACCATTAACATGTTTGGTGTCTATAGGCGATGGTTGACTCTTTCTTGTTTCTCGTTTGCTATCTTATGATATATAAAATAAACAGCTATGCACTAAAACTTTTAAAGTTTATCCGACACTTTACGAGGAGCATATTAACAATCATTATTTCTCATTTTTGTGGTTTCGTTGTAAGGAGATTATTTCAAATGTATTCCATTAAGAAAATAAAAAATGTACCATTGTTTAACCTATATGATGTAGAAATTTAATGCATTTTGATAAATTTGATATTTCTTTTCAATATCAAGCAAATACCTCCAAAAGACTGCATAGAAAACCGCTAGCGCGTCGTTTTGGTCAGCAAGCCGCCTTAATATTTCTGGTTGTCGCTGCAGAAAACCGATATAAGACCGAAGCTCTTCGTGTTAGCCAGAAAAATTTAGGTTGGCCAAACACATGGCGACAATTCAGATTCACCGCATCGCAATAGTGTAGCCGCAACATTTCATGAATTATTTACTTTTCAACTAGAATATCGCTTCCCAATTACGATAAAAGAGCAAAAGCTTGACGTCCTTTTTCGGGGTATGAAGGCTTTACGTCATCATACATATCATATATATTATGTAATAAAAACCGGTAGTCATTTGAAGAATCAGACGTAGTATTGGTTCACGTGTATTTTTGGATAGGATTTGGACCACGTATGTAATAAAAACGAAGGATTGGCTAAACCTATCACAATCATTGTCACTGCCCGTGTCACTGCGCGTTAGTAGTATATATATATATATATATATATATATATATATATATATATATATATATATATATATATATATATATATATATATATATATATATATATATATTTACATTTATATATACATATACATATAATTTAAATTACCATAAATATTTTTACAATAAAAAGCAAATAAATATATATAGTTTGTGAATTATGAAACAGTAGATGTGCAAAAATTAAAATAATAATTATGACGGAGTTTCACGATCGAGAGTATAAATTATAGACATAGAAAATGTCCCCAATATAATATGATACGCGTGTCTGAAGAAAGTGAAAATAACTTACTTTAAAACCGTTGACGACGTCACGTTGAAATCCTACGTTTTTTAAAGTTGAAGGATTATTGGAATGAAGTTCCTTACGGCAGGCTTGGAGGGGATAGGGATTTTGCTGCGCGACCGAACTGAAAAAAATGTGATAGTAAAACCGTAAGAAAAAATCCGTGGAAAAAAGTGCGTGGAATAAAACCGTTAAATGAGACGTGCGCAGGCGCGACAGTCGCATACACAAGCGAGTAGAGCCGTTTAGCCGAAGGAACTTCGTTCCTACCTGGTGTCCCACGACACCACATCATTTTTAGGATATTTGCTCTGCGGTGCTAGATCATGAACCCGGTGTGATACCTTACCTACTCTTGCTGCAATAACGTTGGGTTGATTGGTAAAGAATGCCTACATGGCATTAAGTCCACCTATGTAATCATTAGTGTGTATTTTGATTTTCTAAACATGAACTCTTATAATGTTTTACAAATATAATTTATTTATATCACAATCACGTTCCAATTTTAAAACCAACCGATTATATTACTTTTAAAAACATAATAATTAAATAAAGTATAACTTTAAAAACACACAAATTTAAAAAAAAACGATAATTACGAGAATTATATTATAATGTTAAAATGTAAAAGAAGCCCTGACAATGCTCTAATAGACGAAATCGGTTGGCTTTAAAGTTGGAATGTGATTGTGATATAAATAAATTATTTTGTGAAACAGTGTAAAAGTTCGTGTTTAGAAAATCAAGAGATAACCCTAAGAGAGTGCTAAAAGGAGTGGATTGTGTTATTACAAATTAATTCTTAACTTATTCATGAATAATAAATACGGACTAATCAATGCCGCTAAGCAAAAGTTTATGAAGGAATTCCCTCTCAGAATAAGTTGTATAAAATACTGCTAGACAGATGAGTTGTAAATCGAAGCCAAATTTTCATTTACTCTGAGGGTTACTTAGAACGAATCAATGTTTTTTTAAGTAAACGGGCTTAGGACGCGTACGGTGTACTCATTCCCCGTACGTTTTCACGTTTCCCCCCTGGTTGGTCCGGGCTCTTTTGAAGAATAGACCAACTGTAGTTCTGCTAGGCAGGTCGTAAAAAGCGGCCGAATGTCTATACGTCTCACTACCGTCGTGACTACTAGGTTGTAGACTTCTGCAACATCTTGCCCGGGTATTTGGTACCACCGCCTTAACTATTCCTGCCGCAATAGCATCAATGCTTATCATCGTCGTATTCCGGTTTGTAGGGCAAGGTAGTCGGTAGACTTATGCATGTGGCATTGTCATCCCGGCACACGGATAGCAATGAACCACTAACATCTTTGGTGTCTATAGACGATGGTTTTTTAAATATTTCTGAAACATATGAACATGACTGTACTTTTCCGAGTTGTCGATTCGCACACCAAAAAATGAACTTCGTGCGAATCGCCTACAGAAAAAATAATATTATTAAAAATTGTCGATTCGCACATTTCGTGCGAGTTAAATTCGTGCGAATCATCCAATAACCCGCGATTGCGTGTGGCTGAAATTTGACCATAGATTTTAAACGTACAGAAAATAATATACATGTGATATTATTTTTCTTAATTTAACATATGCGCTACATTAGCAGGAGTGTGAAAACCTAGTACTTAACTTTCGTACTCCACTCGCATAGCCAACCATTCGTCTCTTACGAGCAGCCTAGTAGAGCGGGTTTGTTCGGGCTCCTTTAAAGAATAGACTAACTGTCGTTCTGCCAGGCAGATCGTAAAAGGCAACCGATTGGCTACACGAGTCACTACCATTGTGACAACTAGGTGGTATAGCTCCGCATCGTCTCACCCGGATATTTAGAATCATCTTACCTATTCCTGCCACAATAGCGTCAATGTTTGTCACCATGCTTTAATTTGTGATGGATGATGAGTTATAGTTTGGAGGGTAAGGTAGCCGGTAGACTTATGCATGTGACATTGCTATCCATGTGGATAGCAACGCTCCATTAACATCTTTGGAATCTATAGGCCTTGGTTTCTTTTTCCATCAGTAAAAGTCTTCTGCTTCTTTTCTATCTACTGATGTAAATAAATGCTATGTTCTTCTAAAGGAGCCCAGACCAATACGGGTGTCTAGCTAGATATTCAAAATCACTTTTAAATATAATCCATATTATAATAAATTCAACTATCAAATATGCGATTTTAACTCAAATTATAAATGCGCATTTCGTGAATAACAAACAAAATTGTCTATTTCTATTATTAAATCACCGTCTTCTGATACAAATCAGTTGGCTGGTAGTTGGCATGCAAATCAGATTCCGCCCCAAAAACTACGATTGTGCAAACTTACGATAATAAGTCGCAATCGTATTGAGAACAATCTCGGGTTCGGATAATTATACAAACTATTCATCTCCTACTGGTTGAAATTCGTTCATAGTTTGAATCCGTTTGAACTTAGTCTGAAAACAAATATCAACAGTGCATTGCTATTCGTGTCGTAAGATGATAATTTCACACACTTAAGTCTACCGGCTATCTTATCCTCCAAACTAAAACACGACAATGGCAAGTATTATGTCGCTATTGGGTCAGGAATAGGTAAGGTATTGGTAACTAATATCAGGACAAGACGTTGAGGAACTTTACCACCTAGTAGTCACAATGGTACTGAAACGTATAGACAATTAGTCGTGTTTGACGGTCGGCCTGGTGGAATAGCAGATGGTCTATTCTTCAAAAGAGATCTGGCCCACCACGAGGTACATTCAAAATACCAAAGAGACTAATGAATTAAGCCAATAAAACAAAATCTTCACAAATGAAAAATAGATTTTGCTTTGAAATCCACACTTCTAAAAACTTAAAAAAACGTAATTATATTGTCATCCCTCATGTTGGTCCGGTCTCTTTTGAAGAGTAGGCCAACTGCCGTTCTGGCAGGCAGGTCGTAAAAGGCTACCGATTGGCTATGCGAGTCACTACCATCGTGGCTACTACGTGGTAGAGCTCTGCATTGTAACGCCGGGGCTGGTACCATCGCGTTACCTATTCCTGACGTTATTGCGACAGAAATAGGTAATTAAGGTTGTCACTGTCGTGTTCCGGTTTGGAGAATAAGGCAGCTGGTAAGCTTATGCATGTGACATTAGATCTCGCCACAAGATAGCAACGCACCATTGGTGTCTATAGGCGATGATTGACTCTTTCTATCAGGAGAACCATCTGCTTGTTTGCTATCTTATAATATAAAAAACTTCATTCTAAACCGCAATGAAATTAATTTAATAATATTCAAAAATATGGTCATCGTGAGAGTGACTGCCACGCGCCTCGACTTACACGTGTCGCGGCGGTAACACACTTTCTGTTAAAATGAATTTCGATAGGCACTAACGCCCCTTTTCAATATATATATATTGGATAATTGTGTCGAAATATCTAGTATAGTAGTTATAGTATATTTTTACATGCCTATTCGTTATCAGATTCTAGCATCGGATACCTTCAAAATACCACCTAATTTTGATATGTACAAACTTTTTCCAATCAATCTGTCCTGTACGACTACGACTTTTCCATAATTAGACTGGTTAGTCGCAAAGTCGTCGGTCTACGTTATAATGCTCGAAAGCATACCACTGATGTTTTGAATTGTAAATTGTAATGTGGGTACCTACTAGGTAATCCCCTTTAGTGATTACGTGATACGACTTAGATTCCTGTTAACTATACTTATGTAAGTGTAGTTGAAGTATTAAGACTAAGACAATTTATGTCAACGTAAGTAAAACACTGTTTAGATCTTTGTTTTCAAATTAGACCCGCAGGCGTATCACCTAACATTTGCAACCTGACAGTGATTAACGGTGCCTCTTAAACATAAAGAAAAAAACATCAAAAGCGTTGCCAATTGCTTATTGGTCACTGGATGCACCTCTTGGGATGTCACAACACCATAAATAAATCAGCAACAAGCAAAAGACACTAGGTATTTTAATCTTTTTAAATCAGTAATTTTTAACTTCATTTGCCATGTTGATCTTTTAAACAGTATTCATTGCAAAATTTTGAGCTCTAAGAAATTAGTCTTAGCTACAAAACAAATTTAATGAATCTCGTTATTATGTTGCACGAACATCTGTTGTTTACTAGGTGGTAGAGTTCTGCATTGTCTCACCCGGATCTGGTACCACCGCCTTACCTATTCCTGCTGCAATAACGTCAGTGCTTGCAAACTTATGCACGTGGCATTAGACCTCGCCACAAGATAGCAACGCACCATTAACATCTTTGGTAGCTATAGGCGATCGTTGTCTCGTTCCATCAGGAGACCCATCTGCTTGTTTGCTATCTTACGATATAAAAAAAGCAAATATATCGTCAGCGAAGTATTTAAAAAAAAAAATTACATTAAATAATTTTTGAATTCAAACGGTTTTTGGTCTGCCATTAAAAAAGAACATTATGTTGCAAAATTTTGTCAAAGTTTCATGAAATGCAATCAATTGTCGGCAATTGTGTTCCAATCACGAAGTATTGGTAAAGGTGGAGCTAGCACTCGTATTCTTGAATTGAAACAAATATTTACATTATATCTCAGTCTATGAGGTCTCGCCATCTCTTTCTATACAGCTATGTTAGAAAGAAAGGATAAAACCTCAAAAAATGTCAGCAGTATTTAAAATTTGTTTTTAAGTAGGTATTAGAAGTGTTGCTTCCAAATATTAGGTATACAACTTCATAGTTTCGATGAATCAATTACAAAAATAATGAGAGTTTTACATACATACACATACACACATATACACACAGACTTATTAAAGTCATCGTGTAAATAGGCAAAAAAGCTTCCTAATCTATATTAATATTATAAGTGCGATAGTTCAGATGTTTGGATGTTTGTTACTCAATCATGCAAAAACTACTGAACGGATTTAAATAAAATTTGGCGCACAGGTAGACGATAAACTGAAATAGCTCATAAGCTACTTTTTATACCGTAAAAATTTGTAATCCCGCGAGATTCGGCAAAACCATTTATAACTCAACTTGCTGCATGCTGCAGCTAGTACCTTATAACCACAAAACGAATTTATAACATTGAGATCTAATGAAAGCTCGATTTTCGAAAATCGGTGTGCAGCGGCAAATTAACAAACATAAGATTATAGATTATAAATAATAGCAAAAAGTTTTATTTTTGAACTGACATTTAAAAACATAGCATTTGTCAAAAGGACTTTCAAGCAATAAAATTGTAAATAAAAATGTAACATTAAATTGGAACGCTAAATCGGCAAAATGAAATACATGGATAGATTGCCAACAGTAATCAGCTGTTGTTTCTGCTGTTTCTTGAGAGCTGGTACTGTTTTAATAGCACTGTTTTCCTTCGTAAGTTCATCAATGTGCCTAAGGTAGTTAGCAAACGTTAATCTTAGAGATCAACTTATCATTAACTAAATAAGTTAGAATCATAATAAAAATGTCTGATTAAGGTCAAAAAATAATAATTTATACAGAAATAGAAATCTATTATCTGTGGACAAATTACACACATTATTTAAACACAAAGCAAGGACTTCTATCTACTAATACTAGACAAGGTGTGCGCTACGCAACTTGCGTTCCATTAAAGTGCAGTCCATGGACTGCACCTACGTCATAGCTCGTGGAATGAAACGACGATTATGAACTTTCGGTCGCGAAATATCTGTATATTCTATTATATGCTGCAGTGCCGCTTAATTATGCCTGACTGGACGATTTATTATATTTTCAGCGCTGTAGCGAATATTAATGGAATAGAATAGCATAGAACGACTTCCATAGCATAGCATAGAATTTCTTAGCATAGCTTCTCTTGTACGGAGTATATTTCACCCTCTGACCGAAAGTAAGCAATTGTAACCGAAAAGCAGTTTGGCCGAATAAAACACCTAAATCACTTTTACACGCACGGTATAATTTTTGGGCAGAGTAACGCCCTCAACAAGCGATAGAATTACATTGAATCGAAAACGCGCTATCCCCGTCTATTTATACCATTTTTCGTTATATATTTTGCCCATTGTTGTTATGACGTCATTATCTCACAATAACAGGTGCATAACACAGGCGCGCCACACATCTGACCACATAGAAGTTGTCGTTAAGCGCGTTTGCTAACACAATTTATTTGCTTTTTATTTGGGACAAACGGACAGGAGGCTCACCTGATGGCAACTGATTACCGCCGCCCATAGACAACTACACTACCAGGGGTCTTCTAGTTGCGTTGCCGGCCTTTTAAGAATGAGTAGACTCTAATAATTAATTAATTAATTATTAATTAATTAATATATTTACTACTAGCTGCTGCCAGCGACTTCGTCCGCGCGGACGTCGTTTACTTTGCTCTGCTTCTCCCCCGTAGGTGATAGCGTGATAATATGTAGCCTATGTGTTGGCCCGACCTGTTAGTAATATTCATGCAAAATTTGAAGTAAATCCATGCAGTACTTTTTGAGTTTACCCCGGACATACATACAGACAAACAGACAAAAATTCTAAAAACTATTTTTTTGGCTTCGATATCGATTGTAGATCACGCCCCGAGTATTCTTTAAAAAAAATATTCAATGTACTGTTTTGACTTTCCTACGATTTTATTATATGTATAGATAATAAGTATGTATGAATACAAAAAAGGTGCTCGAACCTATTAAAAAAAAGTGTTTTCTTATCCTCGAATATAAATCCTTCATATTTTACGAGCCTATTATCAAATCAATGTCATATTTACAAAGGACCTCCGGGATTTGCGATTTACTCTAGCCGTTGGATGGGGTTGTAGAAATTGGTCCGTAAATATCTAAGATTATTTGATAAAACCATTCAATATTGAATCAACCAATTGACACGATTGATATTTTGCTATAATAATAGTCGCCTTCTGAAAGGAAAAGATGCTGAATGGAAGTTTGTTTGTTGAAGTCGACTAATATTTGAAATCAATATTTTTAAGGGTTCCGTACCTGAAAAAGGAAAAACGAAACCCTTATAGGATCACTTCGTTGTTTGTCCGTCAAGACCCTTTTTTCTAAGGAACGCGTAAAAGTATCAAGTTGGAATTTATCCCGAATATTTGGGTCTACGGTACCTTTCAGCTGTGAAAAAATCAAACTTGTAAATTTGTGTCACATATTTTGCGATTTCAAAAGGGAATCGAAACATAAATTTTTATTAATCAAAACAAGTTTACAGCATACTTGTAGTTTTATTTCACTAAACTTCGTTTTTCAAAGCATCTTTGACGTAGAACGTAATAATCTAATACCTTTAAACGAGCAATTCTTGTATATATATATATATATATATATATATATATATATATATATATATATATATATATATATATATATATATATATATATATATATATATATATATATATATATATATATATATATATATATATGTATATATATATATATATATATATATATATATATATATATATATATATATATTAATGGTGACTTATTAATGGTGTTTAGTTTTTATATTGTTTAAGTGTCACTGTTTGTCTTCCAAATAAAATAAGAAACATATAAGTCTATACTTTGAAGACAGATCGGATTAGCATAATATAGACGGTCTTTTTCAAAGAACGGTTTCTTCAAAGAACCCGGATTAATATAGAAAGAATAAATACAATAAGAATAATAAAAAAAGTCAAGTGCGAACTGCGAGTTGGGTTCTCATACCGAGGGTTCCGTATAAACTTATTTTTTTAATGTAACTAAACATTTATGGATTTTATACCTTCAATTATCGGCACTTAGTCTAATTTCATTATTATTAGTTAAAACTAGTTTATTTTATTTATTTTTTCATTGAACCACATACAGAATGTATACGGTACAAATGGCGAGCCTAATACATGAAGTGTTCTCTACCAGCTAACCATACGGCTAACTAGAAAATCGCAGAGTGGTTTAATTTTTGTAATACCTATGCTTAAATCTTGGTCATTATAGTCGTGTGAATGACGTGTGGTAAAGTTGTAAACTTAAGGCGATTACACCTGCGAACGACCTTGAGTTAGTGACAGGCGCAGCGTAAATACTATTCCGCACGCCGATATCTCCAAAAGTCAAAGAGTATATACAGTGGGTGCAGATACGTTTTAACATTTTTGTTTACCTATATGAACTTTTATCATCATGAATCAAATGAATGTTAGCAAACTCAAAACCCATAACCGATAATCGGTCACTTATCGATTCATTTTATAAAAACGATAAATATCGAAAGAGAAAACAGTAAATATCGAAAATCGACAAAAGAATTATTATATGACAATTTTACACAATCATGACTGTTACGTATCCTATTATCTTATAATATACAATACATCTCGTGTAGCACTTTATTTTAATACATACAATTAACAATTTTAACAAAACCTTTAAAATGTGATTTTTTAAAAAGTGATCTCTTAAATAACCTTTAAAAATTTAAGTTTTTGTTTAGATCTCATAAGAAAAAGTAGAGATTTAATTTAATTGAAACCATATCTGTATGCTTTCAATTAAATTAAAAGGAAAGTTTTAAACAGGTTGATTAATTTAGACTATTTGTATGTATAATATATTTAATTTATATTTATTTCATTTCTTATGATAGCAAACAAGTAAATAGTTTCCTTGATAGAAACATATAAACATCGCCTATAGACACTAAAAATGTTAATGGTGCATTGCTATTCTTGTAGCAGGGTTAGAATGTTACATGCATATGCTTACCTTGCCCTCAAAACATTCGGTTTTGAGGGCAACGTCGGTAATAATAGCGTCGGTGTTTTTAACGACAGTTAAAAACACCGACGCTATTGCGGCAGGAATATGTAACGCGGTAGTTCCAAAACCGGGTTGATGTGTTGCAAAAAACCAAGGTCGAAAAAAATAACTAATGATTATAATAACTGCCTCGTAGTCAAGAGGATAACCTAAAGTTTGGTTTAAGGTATTTTTCGAAAATTCAAAAATCTCAGTAGCAGCTTGGATTCTGGCGGTTGGTGTGTTACCACTTCCATGCCTCGGATGAGCACATAAAGCAGTCGGTCCTGGTTATTGCTGAAACAACAACAACGACGATATACATTCACGCCAGTCCCTTTACGAGGTATGCAAAGAGAACCGAGTGCAATAGTGCGAGTGCTTTCAGCCCCTTAATACCCTCTTTTACCTCTTTAGGAGATAAAACTCAAAGTTTCCTTACATGCACGTTTATGTAATTGAAGTAAAGAGCATAACTAATAAATTTGAAAAGATTTTGATGAAACAAATTTTATTTGTTACACAAACTTAATCACATTTTTGATCCTTTTAAGGGATGAAATTTAAAAAACACTAAACTCGTATTCATTTAATTGTGTTAAAAACATAAATACTAAGTTTTAAATAATTTCTACAATATTCTACAATAAACAATCTATTTTTTTAATACAAACAAAAACGCTTTTTTTACCTTTTTAAGGAATAAATGTATGAAATCCCTAAATATATCATTTTTAAATTGTGTTGAAGAACATAAGTACCAAATTTCAAGTTATGTTGACCATAAGCGTTTAATTTTTCATATGAATTGTAACACCCATTTTTACTCCTTTAAGAGATGAAACTCCGAACTTCATTACGCGCATGTTTCTTTAATTTGGATTGAATTGAATAAGCAGGTACTACATTTTATGAGAGTTTAGATAATATAAACTTTTTATTTTAATACAAACTTATACACTTACCCTTTTAATGGATGAAATTAAAAAAAAATCTAAAATATGAATTTCTTTAATTGTATTAAAAAGCATAAATACTAAATTTTTAGTAATTTCTACGACAAACAATTCATTTTTCATACAAAAATTAACTCTTCTTTTACCCCTCTATGGGATGAAATTCAAAAATGCGTATTTATTTAATCGTATTAAAAAGCATTAATACTAAATTTTAAGTAATATACATTTTTTTTAAAACAATCATTAACGCCCCTTTTACCTCTTTAAGGGATTAAATTACATCATAAGAACAACCTCTGTAAAAAATCAGCCTTCCCGCTCCAAACTTATTATCTACTATAAAAAACGTTCAAGCGTAAACGAAATGTCCAATTTTTAAACAGCACAACCTTATTACTGTGCCAAACGCACTATCTGTATTATTACTCTTTGACTCTAATGTGGAGAGCGGTATACGCTGACGTGCGACACAGCCTCCTCGTACAAACGCTATCGGGAGACTGACTTTCGGAGCGAGCGCTGTCCGCGAATGAAATAATAAGGTTTTTATTGATTTAATGGCACGCTATAATGATTTTGTAAAATGTTGAACTTAAATTTTATAAAGCAATAAATTGTCTGTAACAAAGTGAAAAAATCACCAAAATCGTTTCAGCAGTTTAGAAGTTATAAGAAAATTCTTGCGTAAAAATAAGAGAGATATTCGATTTTTTTTCGTCAAAAATAACAATGAAATTTGAAAAAACGAACTTAAAATTTAAAGTTAATTATATTTTACGTACAATGTATATTTTTTTTTAATTATTGGATTAACGGTTTAGGAGAAGTAGGCTTTCAAAGAGAAGTATATTTCGTAGTTTGGCGTATGTTATCGCCTTAAAGTTATATTTAGTGAAAAAAACTATAATTAAATTAATAATTAATTTAATTGACAGTTAATGGCTGACGAAATAGATATTTCGTTAAAAAAAAAGGACAATGTAGTTGATATTTTCGGTTTGCGTCACAAACATCTCTATACTAATAGATATTTTTTTTATGTCATAAGATAGCAAACAAGCAGATGGGTCTCCTGATGGAGTCAACCATCGCCTATAGACACCAAAGATGTTAATGGTGCGTTGCTATCTTTTGGCGAGGTATAATGCCACATGCATAAGTTTACCGGCTACCTTACCCTCCAAACCGGAACACGACAGCGACAAGCACTGACGCTATTGCGGCAGGAATAGGTAAGGCGGTGGTACCAGACCCGGGCGAGACAATGCAGAACTCTACCACCTAGTATAATAATTATTATAATAATACTACATATACTAATAATTATATATTAGTGTAGTGATGTTTGTGATTTAAACTTAAAATATCAACTATATTTTCGTTTTTTTGGACGAAATATCTATTTCGTCAGCCATTAACTTTATCCAGGTCAGTTTTAAAATTTATATTACTTTAATGCTTTAATTTTTGATAACATTGTAGAAGACATAATAACATAGCAATCAATTGAACTAATAACTATATTATATGCGCGTAAATAATTTAAAAAATGTAGCGAAAAAAGTAACTTAGCGCAAAAAAAAAAAAATATATAAATATATATGCAAATAAATATTTTTTACTAGAGTATTATAGTTCTTTCTATTTTTTCGTGTGTATTTATTTACCTGCAATATACAAAAAATAAAAAAAAATTAGGTCATCAATCCTCGATTTCCAGTAACCATAAATTCGCCCAAGTGTAAAGTTTAACTTAATTTATTTCGTAGTAAAGACCTCTTCAGTAAATAATTCTCAAGTGCTCAAGTCATATTGAAAAAATACACTTTACATACTTGAATCCAATCCAAACATATTGTGATAAATCATTTTTTTGCGCGGAGTGTTATGCACGCAGACACTTAAGTTTGGCGGGACAGTGCTTCTACGGAAAAAAATTTGAATTTGGTACCACCGCCTTACCTATTCCCGTCGCAATATCGTCAGTGCATGTCACTATTAAACACAATAACGAAATAGGGCACCATTTCAGAGTGTAAGGTAGCCAGCAAACTTACGTATTTGACATTCTAACCTAGCAAACAGATAGAAACGCTTTACGCATAACGCAACGCGCGTTATTAGGCATTGGTTAATTCTCAATACAATATATGTATTTTACCCCATGCCTAAGAAAACTAGGTACTAAAAGATAACATAGTAGACGGCCCTCGTGATGGAGAGACGAGCAGAAAGTACACCGCCCATGGGCATCCGCAATACCAGAGGTTTTGCAATTACGTTGCCGATATTTTAAGAATGAGTTAGCTCTTTCGTGAAAGTCCCCAAGTCATATCCGTTCGAAAACACACCCGCCTGTCATGGGTTCCACAACAGAGTAGTGTGAGGCAAAAAGTGTCGAGAATAACGCACGGTTTTGGATTTCCAGACATAGAGATGGTGGGGGTGGAACCTCAAATTTTGACGCGATGTCCGATGATGGAATTCAGTGACAGGAGTTAATCTAAATAACTCGTCACAACACTTCCCGTGATAAATACGATAGAAAACGCAGAGCGAACTCACATCTCTGCGCAATGTCAAGGAGTCAAGCCGTTAAAAAATAGCCTGATCGTCAACGATTCTTATCGCTTTACGCTGATTTCAGACGTTTTATTTCAGATATCAGGTTTGTTATTCGCGCCAAATGTGAGCGTCGGCTCCGAAGGCTTTTGGAATATGAACCCCATTCTGTCATACTACAGCACAGGGACAGAGAACGCAATACAAATCATCCTCGGTATTGTTTCTATTATGCTTTGCATCGTCAGCATAATCTTATTAATTGGCGCACTCTGTGTAAGTGAATTTTCTTTGTTCTTACTTTTAGGGATAGCATGTCGGGATCTATACGGATATCGATATGTCGACGATATCGCGAGTTTTTCGATAAATCTGAATCGGCTATATTAATTTACCGGTACACTGATATATAAAACAAGAGATAGATAACTTAAAAAACGAAGCAGATCTGCTCCTTATCCAGCGCAATGTTTTATATCCAAATTCCCCACTTTTTATATTGTAGGATAGCAAACAAGCAGATGCCTCTCCTGATGGAAAGAGACAACCTATTTATTTAACCATTTATTACACATGAATAACAAAAAGTAAACATAATCACTACATATTATAAAACAAAATCGCTTTCTCTGTCTGTCCCTATGCATGCTTAAAAACTACGCAACAGATTTTGATGCGGTTTTTTTAAATAGATAGATTGATTCTTGAGGAAGGTTTTAGTATATAAACCTTTCCGATATTCCCACGGAAACAAAAGCTACGCGGGTGAAACCGTGGGCAGGTCGCTAGATACAAAATAAATACAAAAGGCAAGGTTATCTCTAAAGAAATTACTTACAGCAAGTCGAAAATAAGAGAAAAAAATAAGGTGGAAAAAACACGTGTTAAAAACAAAAGAACAACATACAATAGAAACTGAACTACTAAAATAATACAACTAAAAGATATTAATGGTGCATTGCTATCCGTGTGATGTGTTGAAATGTCACATGCGTAAGTTTACCCACTACCTTACCCTGCAAACTGGAACACGACCATGTAAAGCACTGGCGTCATTGCGACAGGAAAAATAAAGTACCAACATCAGGCAAAACGTTGCGTAACTCCACCACCTAGTTGTCACGAAGGTAGTGACATGTATATCTAATTGTTCGCTTTTATTTAATTTTTTGGCAGAATGGCAAACGAGCTATTCATATTAGGCATGGATCATTTAACAGTTAACATATTAAATTTCGTACTAATTTTTTTAACAATTAACAACTGTTATTTATATTCGCAAATACTGTTAAAACTAATTTTTACGCATCACTAAAATTACCAATAACTTGATATATAAAAATAATGTTATTAAAAATATTTGAGTGTTTTTTTTGTTCGCTAACTTGATTTACGATAATTCTGTTATTATAAATATTTTCGAGAGACCGTGATAGTAATAACTGTTAAAAGTTATCAAAGCTATTCTAGAGGATATTTTTTTATAGCTTCGTGTTTTTACTGCTTCTAATACTTGTTATATATAGGCCACTGATATAATATAACATAAATAAATAACTGTTAAATATTAATTAACTTTAACAACATAACAGTAAATCTGATTTACTAATAATTTTCATGCCTAACTCATATAAGGGTTTAGAACAACACTTTTTTTCATTTATTGAAACATATACTTTAACACACATTAACAAAAAAGCATTGCAAAAACCGTGTCCCGGTTTGTCCGCAAAGCAGTAGTCCGCACGTAGAGCTTATTGTATTAATATTTTTTACTCTTACTATAATAAACTGGATAAAGTGACGTAAAAGCATAAAATTCTTACGACTGCATAAATTATGGAGCGAACACCGCAACACGAAATATTTTATAGCTACGAGTAAAATGGTTTACTAGCCCTTTTATTAATATTTTATTGAAGCAGCCGCGGCGTATGTGGTTGGGTGATATTAACAATCTGCTGGTGTCAAGTATTTTTTTATATCATAAGATAGCAAACAAGCAGATTGGTTTCCTGATGGAAAGAGACAACCATCGCCTATAGACACCAAGGATGTTAATGGTGCGTTGCTCTCTTGTGGCGAGATCTAATGCCACATGCATAAGTTAACCGGCTACTTTACCTTCCATACCAGAACACAACAGTGACAAGCACTGACGCTATTGCGACAGGAATAGGTAAGGCTCTACCACCTAGTAGCCACGATGTTGTGACTCGCGTAGCCAATCAGTCACCTTTTACGACCTGCGAAAGAGCCCGGGACCAACAAGGGGAAAATTGTATTAATATTTTTTACTTTACTATAATAAACTGGATAAAGTGACGTAAAAGCATAACATTCTTACGACTGCATAAATATGGAGCGAACACCGCAACACGAAATATTTTATAGCTACGAGTAAAATGGTTTACTAGCCCTTTTATTAATATTTTACTGAAGCAGCCGCGGATTTGTTAAGGATTTAATTTGTTACATGTCATTATTTTGTGGGTAATAATCATTGACATATTATTATTATGGACATCGGGTCTCATACTAAAAACGCAAAAAAAGGTCACAGTTACACATCACAAGAATAGATTTGTTAACAAGGTAATTTAAACACTAAATCGTTATATCAAGATTTAATTTTAACTAACACGGAATTGTAGCTCTTTTGTTTGTAGCTCATTTGCCTCGGACATTTTTAAGCGTGGACCCGACGTCCATAGTAATAATGTCAATAGTAATAATATATAAATTTCCGCCGATAAAAACCTCCTCTTCTGAAGCCTCCGCCGCCGCTTATGCATATAGTCCAGCTTTCTTATATCATAAGATACTGTCATACTACCAGAATTGAATATTAAAATTTAAAAAATAATGCTTATCACGTATGGCCAAAATATAGAAGTAAGTAAAATACAAAAAAATTAGCGTTTAATAAGTGCTTCATTAAACGCTAAATTTTCTGTATTTTACTTAGTGCTACATTGAGTTGTTTATGTTGTATAAGAGTTATACACCATAGCTTACTTACAAGTTAGCAGTATTATAATTTTCTGCCAATCTATGAGAGCATTAAATTTTTATTTTCGGAAATAAATTAGCACTAAATAAGCACTTATTTCTGATATTTCTGAGCTAAGTTTTTAGAAATTCAGCTTATTGTGTTATGCTAGCTTTACAGACGTATTAAAAACCTATATGTGAGTGGTTACGCAAAAAGGGACCTGAAGGGATTGGAAACGGTTTTTTTTTTTGATAAATTCTGATTCTATGGTCCTTTATCTTTGTTTTGTTCTAATCAAAATAATTTTAGGTGCCGTAGTTTTTTTTAAATGATTTTTTATGTAAGCCGAGGCAGTTTTGAAAATATTACACCTTATACACAGCGCACACTAGTTTCTTTTTCTAGCGCGCACATAAAAACAAGTAAAAGACGAATAAATAAGTCACCAATAATACAGCTATCGCAAACACGTGCTATTTCTCACTGACGAAGTCGCTCACTAACAACACTAACATAAAACACCCCGCGCCTCTCTCATTTCGACTCAACATTTTAAACGTGATTTACTCGAAATCAATTATTTTCCCTTGAGGTCCCTTTTTGCGTAACCACTCACATATGTAGTTTGTCGCTCAGTCGTCTATTCAACTTTATTTAAACGACGGCTCTCACACAGGCCTTCGCATAGCCTGTATCGTAAGGACGCTATTTCGATTACAAAGTACGCGTATTGACAGATTGGCATCCAAGACACAATGTAAACTATGAATAAATATATATAATTTATAAAATAAAAATTAAAAAACATTTAAAATAATACAAAAATACGAAAATCTGTCTGTGTGCCGTTTTCAGTGTTAAACCACCGCACCGATTTTAATCGAAATATATATTTCCAGAATGTTCCCTGTTTCATAGAGATATACCAATGGGGAGCGGTTATATATGGAATAACTGTCTCAATTATCTTCTTCATTTTGGCTATATTTTGTTTCTTCATACATTCCAACTGCGTGACGACAGGAATTCTGTTGACCTTTTTGATGGTTTTTGCTGTTCTAAGTAAGTAAGTTTTTTTATTACTTATTATTACACATACAGTATACACACATATAAAGTTTCAGTAGTTTCAAAATTTATCTCGAACATACGTAATTGAAATGTATATGCCGTTAAAAAAATATTTTTTTTATTGAAATAAATTATTTTAAAAATCAAATTGCTTTTAGCAATTGAAAAGTACGAATTAAAAATTTTAGAAAATCATAATATTATTAATAACATAATAATAAAGTAGTTTGCATCAGTTTTGGTTTAAAAATCTGTTAACCGGTTGACCCTGCAGACCATCCCTGAAACTTCCCGCTAAATTGAGATATTCTAAACTCAAAGGAACAGAAACCTAAGCATAGATTTTTTTCAAAATTCAAAAATCTCAATTTGATTATAAATTACAACAATTTCATTTTTAAAAAACTTTATATTTTGATTAGATTTTGATCTTTCGAATGACATTCAACGCAATTTTTGAGCTCTAAAATATTTTCAATAATGTAGTTACATTATCTATTAGCTGATAAATGTCGAAGTAATATAAATAAATTCTTTTAAACATTTTCATTACCGATAAATCCCAAATAAATCGTCTGATTTTGATCCAATTTACTGTACCTATTGGACGCAATATTTTAGAAAGAAAAGCAGATTATATTTTAACACATTAATTAAGTCAATAGGTATATATTGGCCTGTAAATTATTTTAAAAATATTAAGTTACTTTCCTGTATAATTATTAATATACGGAAATCACATTTGAAAACATGTAATTAAGTAATTTTGTAAGTAATAAAACATTGTAGAAGGTCGGAAAATTATTTGTTAAAAAATCTCAAAATTATGTTGAAAAAACACTTTTTTGAGAAATTTTTCGTCAACGATAACCCCTGAACGGGTAAACCTATTATGATGCATTTTATACATTGGACGCAATTTTATGAGAAAAATAGCTGTTTAGATTTTGTACTCACTTGTTATGTCAATTTGGAAGTTATAGTAAAAAGTAATGTTTTGTCAAATTTTTTTGAGTTTTTTTAAATTTCTCAAAATCTCCTGGATTTAATTTTCAGAAAATGTAAGATGAACGCTATTTGATCGGTCAAGCAGCTCAAAAGTTATGAGAAGTTTACATACACACAAACGAATACACACATACACACATACACACACACATACACACACACACTAACACACATACACACACACACTTACACACACACACACACACACACACACACACACACACACACACACACACACACACACACACACACACACACACATACATACATTCTACCATTTTGATTTAAAAAATAAGATTGCAAAAAAAGCAAGATTCCAAAAAAAATACTATTCCTAGAATATCTCCTAAACAGTTAAAAGTATCGAAAAATATTTCAAATAAAAATAGTAGGTAATTAAATTTTTCTATAAAAAATATTCCCTACAATTTTGAATTTGTGTGATCACAGACCACATAAATACTAATAGACACGCCATAGATACAAACGTGTCACCGCGCATATGAACAAACGCTCCTATCACTGTCAAAAATGACATACATTTGTAAGTTATATTATATTGTGAAAAATAGAAATAAACCATGATGTACTTACTGTTTGATCGTACCGAAGGACATGACAAAATTTAAAAATTACCCATGAAAAGATTTTATTTCATTTGTAAGTAGTATAACTCTGTATTTCTCTATGTAATTGCAAGCTACGCTGACAAATTAAGAAATTGTCTTCAAAGGCGTATCCATTTAATCCGTGAGTGTGATAGTTTACCCACAAAATAACATGAAAAGAACATGAAATATTTACATAACTATGTTTTGTAGGTATATATTTTTAATTTCCCGCTACGTATGTAGATAAGGAACTTAGTGATTTTACTCCGATTTTCGAAAATCGAATTTTTACCAGATCTACTTTTACCTTTTTAGTTTTTACCTTTTCCGACTATTTGACGATGACGTCAGTGTGTCTGTATGTATCTATGTGTGTGCCGTTTCAAAAATGAAAATCAAACCAAATTTAAAAAGTTTAAAATTACGTTATTTACAGCAAACTTGCTTCATATCTTTGAAATAACTTTCAGACTAATATACCGATTTATTTAAAAATCTAGTCAGTTCTTCTAATAACAAAACTGCGTCACATACCGTAAATCGGATTAAAATCGGTTGATTCGTTCGGGATTTATAAATATCAAATATTTTTGAAAAAAAAAAAGGTTTTTTTACATTTCTTCAACTTTTTTAACATATCGATTTACTAGCCGATAAAACAATGTAGAGCTCAAAAATTGCATTGAATGAAATTCGAAAGATCCAAAATTGATCATCATTTTGAAAAAATACACATTTTTTTTGAATATTAAATTACTGGATATATTTTTTACAAACTTTTGATTTTTGAAATCTTCCAAGTCAAAAATCTATAGCTAGCTATAGTTTTTGCTACTTTGAGATAAAAATATCTCAATTTAGCTGGAAGTTTAAGGGATTTCCTGTCAATCGGCTTACCTTCCTGCCTTCATTAAAAAAATCTTTTAATGAAGGCACATGCACTGCTGTTTTTGCTTACGCAGCACTTTTGCAAGGGTTGCATAAATTGCACCCGATTATAAAATCCAGTACATTCCAGTATGCTACACAAATGGAACATATCCTAGAAAAACAGGACAGATGGCAATTCCTACCTGCTCTAAAATATCCATATTGCCAGGCAGGTCGTAAATAGCAACCGATTGTCTATACGTGTCACTACCACCGTGACTCCTAGGTGGTAGAGTTCTGTAACGTCTCGCTCGGGTATATGGTACCACCGCCTTACCTATTCCTGCCGCAATAGCGTCAATGTTTGTCATTGTCGTGTTTGAAGGGTAAGGTAGCCGATAGACTTTATGATGGTTTCTCTTTCCATCTGAAGAGCCATGTGCTTGTTTGCTATCTAGTAATATAAAAAATACTTTCTATATCCAAACTAATATTATGAATGCTAAGGTCTATCTGTCTGTCTGTTATGCTTTCATGGTTAAACCGCTAAAGCTTAACGTATGAAAAGCTTAAATGACGTCATGTTAAACTACTTGCGTATGCAACTTCGTGAGTCAGATAGTTAATAATAATAGTTGTGAAATTATTTCAGTTACATTCTACTTTGTGATGGTTGTAAACAGTCTCCGGATGTCGCTAAAGTTTTTGCAAAGGAGCGACGCGATCATCTAAATAACAGCGCTTACCTGAAGATTGTTTTATTCACCACTTGTTATGTTTACGTCAATAAAGTGTATTTTCATAGTTTCTTCCTGCATTTATTTTATGTTAATTGAAAAAACACGAAAGGAAAATTGTATTTTAAACGTGGCGTTAAAATATAATTAACACCTGTTTGAAAACTAATATTATAAATGCGAAAGTATGTCTGTTATGCTGTCATGGTTAAACAGTCGAAGCGATTTTGATGAAATGTAGGCAAGAAGATAAATGAAAATCCGTATCCAAATATAGGCTACTTTTAAACATATTTTAAGTCTAAGCAACGATTGTCTCTTATTCTTCTGATAGTAATAGTTTGCACGTTTAAAATTCGTATATATTTTATAAAATCATTAAAATTGGCAAATTCTGTGATGAGTAAGTACCAAATGTTTATTTTAGCTATTAATCTTTAGTCAAATAATCCATACCTAAAATTATAAATTTGAAAGTCTGGCTGTGTTACGTTTCCAATGGTACACGCATTTTGATGATATTTAGTTATTATATAATTTAAGATGGACAACATTTAAAAAATCCAACCACAAAATGGCTGAAACGAGGAATGACAGACTGTATGATTTTATTTTATTTTGATGACCTGGTACTCTACTTGCGGTCAAAGCTGCCTCAGCTACTCTTGAATATAGTTATTTACACTCCGCAATTACGACTGAAATATGAAACCGTATGTTTCCAAAATATCATTATACGGTACTGGTTACATTCCAACACCGTTCCACCCATACACTGAATACTTCAGTGAATTCACTTAACGGCTGAATTCTTCGTATAAAGACGATAATGGAGCTAATGTTTAAAAGAAATATGGTGATAATGTTTTTATTTGCGTTTCTTTTTTTCGAATAAAAACAAACTGTGTCTTCATAGTGAAAGTTTTCCTTTTTAACTTCCTGCTACGTATGTAGATAAGGTAGTTACTGATTTCACCCCCATTTTCGAAAACTGAGTTTTACCAGATCTTCATGTTTTGAGGTCCTAGGAACCTTTACCAACTATTTTCACGATGACGTCAGTATGTGTGTATGTATGTATGTGTGTGTGTGTGTGTGTGTGTGTGTGTGTGTGTGTGTGTGTGTGTGTGTGTGTATGTGTGTGCGTGTGTGTTTAAGCATCTCATAAATTTTGAACGGCTTGACCGGTCGAAACGCGATGGCATTTGATTGAATTACGTTCAACTTAGACTTCCAAAAAATTTCAACAAATTTGATCTAGGAGATTTTAAGAAATTTTGAAAACCTTAAAATAAAATTGGTGAAAAGGTATTTTTTAGTTCAACTTCCAAATTAATGTACCGATTAAGCATAAAATCTAATCAGCTTTTTTCCTTAAAAAAATGCGTCCAATGCATAAATTGCATCAAAATTGGTCAATCTGTTCAGGAGTTATCATTGAGGAAAATTTTGAAAAAAAGGTGGTTTTTTGACATAACTTTTAAACAATTTTTCAAACTTCTGCAATATTTGAGTACTTATTAAATTACGTCAAATGCAATTCTTGACAGAAAACTTTATATTTTTAAAATAACTTTCAGGCTAATATACCGATTGACTTATAAATCTAATCACCTTTTCTCTAAAAAACTGCGTCAAATACCATAAATTGGATCAAAATCAGTTGATATATTAGGGATTTATCAGTTACGAAAAAATAAAAATAAAGTTTTTTGAAATATCAGTCGAAGTAATGATTTTGTTTTCAACCTTAAGATTATGTAGCTAAGAAAACATTATAGAGCATCAAAAATTGCATTGAATACCATTCGAAAGATCAAAATCGATCATCTTTTCCAGAATATATAACTTTTCAAAACTAAAATTACTGTCATCTATACATCTATACAAATAAAATTGGAGTGTCTGTTTATAATAGTAAAATAACCGTTTTTTAATAAATGCATATGGATATATACACGGTACATATACCAAAATAACATTTTTTACAATTTTTGTCTGTCTGTCTGTTTGTTACGACTAATCTCTGGAACAGCTGAACCGATTTTGACGGGACTTTCACTGGCAGATAGTTGATGTAATAAGGAGTAACTTAGGCTACTTTTTTTCGAAATTTTCCCATGCGGACGAAGTCGCGGGCTCAGCTAGTTTATAATAAAATTTAAATTTTATTATATTATTAAATCTTCGGATAATTGTAGGTGCACTTGGTGTACCTCTGCCTACCTCTTCAGTGATATGGACGTGAAGATACTTGTTTTATTAGTTTTTTTAAAAATTTACTAATCATCACGCCGATTGCCTTGCGTGGTTGGCAGAGTAAACGAAACATCTATGGACGTTCCAATCCACCAAGATTCATTGGCTTTTTCTTCACCGTGGTGATCGTCTTCGTAAAATTTTTACCGAAAATATCAGATAAGTAGATGGGTATCCTAATGGAAAAAGTCAACTATCACCTATAGACACTAAAGGTGTTAATGGTGCGTTGTTATCTTGTGGCGAGGTCTAATGCCACATGCATAAGTTCTCCGGCTACCTTACCCTCCAAACCGGAACGCGACAGCGACAAGCACTGACGCTATTGCGGCAGGAATAGGTAAGGCGGTGGTACCAGACCCCGGCGAGACAATGCAGAACTCTACCACGTAGTAGTCACGATGGTAGTGACTTGCAGAGCCAATCGGTCGCCTTTTACGACCTGCCTGGCAGAACGGCAGTTGGTCTATTCTTCAAAGGAGCCCGAAACTAACACAAGGAACACG